>OY540825.1:23347324-24597324 GCA_961205895.1 Mythimna pallens | reverse complement strand
TTCAGAATTCTGGGTCAACGGGGAGTAACCTATGAATTTTGATTCACTTGAAAGTGTCGAAACATACATTTTTTGCGATATAAACCGCCGTATTTTTTTTTTTTTTCGTTAACGTTTTAGTTTGATTTTTTCCCAGCTTCAAGGGACCGCAGACCTGACTATATGTTTTTAATTTCAACTTGATACCTCGACGATGACGACGATGTTTTTAATACGAAAGCTAAAGCTCCATAGACAGGTGTAGTGCGATAATGTGTCAACGAAGCACCATCATTATTTATCGTTTCACAATACTTTCTTAATACGTATTTTTAATTTATACATTTGTGTGAGGTACGAATAAACGTTTTTCTATCTTTCTTTTTCACTTTTTCAAACAGCGCGTCTTCATTTTAAAATTGTGGTGTCTTTTGGAGCTTTTATTCAGTCATTTTGGCAAACATGCTGAGACAGGAACTATTTATAAGAGCATTCCTTTATCACTTGGTACAAAGTACTCCATACTAGTACATTTCGTGTAAGTTTGTACAAATATTTGTGTAATATATTAGTGAATAGCGTAAACATGGCTGATGTGGTGGCAACAGCGGAAACGTCAATATTATGTTGCATAATGTCAGATGAGAATATCAAATATTCTCTGATATTTGCTAAAGGATTTGTTATTTCGCAGAAGGGCACGTTTGCTTATAGTGTGTAAGCAATCACTTTTTGCAGTAAGAGCTTGTCTAAAAAATGCTTTTGTGTGATTAGTATTAGGTGCGACATTTAATCGATTATCTTTGTACTTATATAATTTTCCTGTACGTGTGTTTGTTACCTAACTCTGAAACTGTTAACTAGCGTGATTTTTTTGAACTCACTGTTAAGGTGCCTGCTTTGAGCTAACCTCCTTACTTTTTTTTTTTTGTTACTGGACAAGTAGGTAGTAAACAAGTTGGTAAGTTTTCGTCCGAGAAGCCTAAGGCATGCGTGAACCTTACATACAAAACTTTGAAACTCTGTCGCCGAAGCGGCAACGACATGACGCCGACGGCACGACGCGACGTTGCTGTAAGCTGTGAACAGGCGTACACCAAGCGTATAATGACGAATACGCGTCTATGAAGCTATGCGTCCGTGGACGTTAGGCCTAACAATAGCAAAATAACAAAGATATCAGAGACCGAATTATTTATTCAAGGGTCTCTATGTATGAGTTCACGTGATGTCTAAACTACTCGCTCCATTTTAATAAATAATGGCGCTCATATAATATTTTGTAGTTCAGTTCCAATTTATTATATAGGTATAATAAATACATAAATCATAAACATTGTTCTCAGATGGCTTTTTTTTCATGCAATCATTAAAATAACGTTTCCCGCTCGTACTCTAGGTGGAGCGAGAGGGGGTATCAGTCTTTTATTGACTAAAACCCTGTTTTCTTTCAATCGCCCTTTGCGTTCCAATCCAAAGGGCTGCGGGCCCTAGATTAATTAATGGCATTTAAAATTAATGGCAGATATTTATGACTCATTATAAAATCACTTAAAATAGGTAATTCTGTCCCTAGGGAGATAATGTAGTATGGGAGATCCCTAGAGAATAATAAGATTTGAATTTGGAACGTCAAAACAATTACTTTGAAAAAAAAAACGCTGGTGAATTTAATGTACGTGCATCAAACAAGTTTATTCAAAAATCAAACTGGCCACTAACAAAAAAAAACATATGGGTACTGACAAGTCCCTAAAAAGTAATAAAAAAAAGAGTGGGAGCGTTAAAAAAAAATAAAATTATAGAATAATAGAATAAATTTTATTGGTTTCAAATGTCAAAACAGGTCAAATTAATAACCGTATCATAAAAAATCACAAAGTTATAAGCTTGTTATATTGTTAGGTACCTTTTTAAAATATATAACATGATGTAAAAATGATTGGAATCGACTTAGTTACTTATTCTGAACAAGCTATATTCAGGTTTCGCATACACTAAAAATAAAGTTGTATAATTTGTTTTAGTAAATTGAATTTAATTATCTCACAGATGGTGTAAAAAGTAGAGTGTCAAACAATAGGATAAAACTGACCTGGACTGGTCTTGGGTGGCTTGAATTCCTCACTTCACTCAGGTTTCTATATTAACTCCCTCACAATGCTCGGGAGTTAATTATATAAATCCCTCACTAACGTTCGGGATTAAAACTTAGCAACCTTCGTTTCGTTCGGAATTCAATATGCCGCCCGAGACTTAAAGACACTACTTTATCCCCTAGTCACATAATCTACTAATGTGCCTTGTTAACAATACTAACTACACGAAAATTGTAATAGTAAGGTATATGCTTCTTTCATATTATAGCTAAAGAGGTAAAATTTGTTTTTTTTTTTTGTTTGTAGGTAGGAGGTAATCTCTGAAAGTACTGGTCCGATTGTGAATTCTTTTTCTTCACCGGTTCAAAGCTGCTTTATTCCTGAGTGATAGGATAGAGTAGGCTGTATTTTATGTATGCGGGCGAAGCCGCGGGCAAAAACTAGTATTTTATAACAAAGGGTGTAAAGAATAGACAACTCTATTACTGTCACAGTTTTCAATGCTCTTTACCTGGTGCACTCACTTGCTTTATGTTAATACAATAAAATCACATAGACACCAAATAAGTACATAGGTACTTTGCATATAAATATAATTTACTAACTTATTTTCTTCCGAGCTACTATCAATGTAGATATAGAAAGCAATTTCTCGTTTCTTTTTTTCCGGTGGGAAAATCATCTTATGACGGCTCTTGGGCGGGGCGGGAGATAGTGTCAGACTTTTACTGACTAAAAACCCACTCCTGTTCCTGCGTTGATTTCGTACCAGGGCCGAGTCTTCCTTTCAGAATCAGACCCTTGGCCCCAGTAGGCTTCGACCCTGCTGGGCCCCTAGAGTAGCAGACATCTCCTTGAGGCGCGCGTGGAACAGCACGCGCCGTCGACGACTTGGGCTCGGTCGGTTACTGGACGGTCGGACGGTGAGCCACCCATTACTCGCCGTCCGCAAGCCCGCGCCTACGGTGGCCAGAAATCGGGATCGGAATCCCGGCGACGGTTGGGGCGTGAGGACCGTTGCCTGACACGATCGGCCGCTTCCTTTGCTAGCAGTACTTCTTCGCAGAAGGAGGCGACCGCCTGCAACTCCTCCTCGCTCCGGACCATGGCCTGTACCAAGGACCGGCGCGAGAAATGGCCGCCGCCGATCGCCCCCACGAGGACACGGCATTGCTCTGCCCAAGCCTACACCGTATGCTCCACCGTGTCCTCCGGGCGGCGCTTCCGCACGAATCCGGTGCAGGAACTTCCCGAACTTACCGTGTCCGGTGAGGACCTGCGTCATGCGGAAGATAATGACGCCGTGTTGCCTTTCCAGCCACTCCTCAAGGAGGGGACTTACCGCCATAATTACGGCGTGCCCAAAGCAATTTCTCGTGGATCTATGTTTGATGACAATTTGAGGTCACCTTCTTTAGGTCGATTAATTAAAAACTGACAACACTTGTAAAGAACAATTTGCAATTTTAAATAAGGTACACACAAATGACGAATACCGATAATGCATTTAACCTTCTTTTCTATTCTTAAAACGTCATCATGCGAGTCTCTATCAACTAAATCGATTCTTTATATTCTTTAGACCAAAAACTTCCACTTATTATGGATATCCCAGATTCCTAACGACTTATTCCTCTTTCTAGGGTATAGGTAATAATATAATCATCGCTGTAAACGTTAAATGGTTTCTGTGACCCAGTATTAAGATAACACCATTTGCTCACGCAGTCATTAGGCCCTCAATTGTGCAGGCGACTGGGCATATTTATCATGTGAGTAATACTCGTACTACGGTGACAGCGAAGGAGATCGCTAGAGGAACGGCCTTTATTTACATACAGGCCGATTAGACAAATGTACATTTAAAGAGTAGTTCGAATTCAGAATCGGATTTGAAATTGAAAAGAATAGGATTTTTTTAAAGTCTGTGTGTGTTTTTTTTAAGTGCGTGTCTGTGTTATGTTAAACATAATTATTATGGAACAGGGTTTTTTGGCGGAATTTCTTATGTGAAGATGTAGCTGTTTTAATTATTCGCAAATTGATTCCTAATGGATATTGTGATGTAAAAATGGTGTAGTTTTGTATTCCAAATGTCTGCGCAACTGGACAATATGTGGAATCATTGAAACAGGCGTGATCTCGGTAAAATGGAACTGAGAGTGTTATCGTAGTCTTAACTACCCCAGCGAATTGTACCGAGAAAGTTGACTTGATACATTTTCTGTCAAATACTACAAAAAACATCAGAATGTGTATATCCTAATGATAAACAAATTAACTATTCATACGAAGACATGGCTTAAAGAACTTAGTATCCAAGCCAAAAACATTCATAAAAAAAACAATGTAACAGAAGTGCTGAAAATACAAAGTATAGTTTTGTGCCCAGCGATTTACTTTATTAGCACCACATCCTGATACTCATGTGTCTTCTCGCTAGGTACTTTTACTCAAACTCAGTACAACTGTTGAAGTATAAGTACAGGCACACTATCGAAAGAATTCGTACTCGTACGTAGTGATATTATCACTGCTGAATGCTAGTCATGCCACCGAAAAAAATGCCCTTATCATCTATAAACCAATCACACGTTATCAATACATCTATCCTTCAGAGAGCTATCGAAGTGTGAAATGGTTCTTACCCTGATAAAATATTCTGAAAAGGAAAAACAAAGGTAACGTGAACGCTAATGGATACGGAACGGGACTGAACGAATACTATTCAAATGTAGTTTCGAAAAACGAAGCAAACACATTGAAAAGAGTGATGCGATGTCGATACTACCTACCTTTACGATAGACTAGATACTGTGACAAATAATAGCAAGTTTTAAAGCAACACGTTTTCATTTTATTTAGTTTATACTTTTATTTTATTTAACTTATACTTTTATTTTATTTAGGTTATACTTTCCCACTGCTGGGCAAAGGCCTCCCCCAACTTCTGCCAACGATTTATCAACTAGCAATGGAGCGGAGTATTCTGGGTGTCAAAAGAGCCGATAGAATGAGGAACACCACGCTGCGCTTAAAGACGGGGATCATAGAGTAACATTTTGAAGTTCTATACTTTCATCTACCATATATATAAGCATAATCAGCCTTTTAATGTTCCGACTGTTAGGACTCGGGCCTTCTCTCTAGGAGAAGGAATGGGCCGTTAGCCGCCCGCGTGGTGGATACCACGCGGGCCCAGTGCGAGTTGGTGAATGTCACATGTCTTCGAATTTTTGGTTCTAGAACATGCCGGTTTCCTCACGATGTTTTCCTTCACCGTTTTGAGAGCAGTGGTGATGAAATAAATTACACAAAGTAATGCACCTGGCTGGGTTTGAACCCGCGACCTACACTCTACTCGTAAGTCGACCTTTATACTAATCTTATAATTTTTGTAAAAAGCTTTTTTGTAAAACATTATTCTGTCTTAAAACTGTCGTGACTGAAGTCTGCGCTCAGCCTAAGTGATGGTGTGGTCGACGGTGGAGCACGCGTGCCTAGAAGTAACCTATTCACTCTTGACTTAAAGACCCTCAGGTTATTGCTATTAGGAAACACAGATTCCTCTCCTTAGCTATACGCACAATGAATGAAAACACATAGTAAATAGTAACCAAATATTTTTTAGCCGCTACTAGAAGCCAGTCTTCTATATAGCCCATTTAGTGGATGAGTTTTAAAAATCCATTATGTTCGCTTTCGGCTGTACGATGTCTGTAAGAAATTTATTCAAGAGCGTTCACTCGAAATTACGTGCTATTTGGCCAAAAAACCATGATTTTCAAACCCGTTTTTAGCAGATTAGCAGAAAGTATTTGTGTTAATGCTTGAGCATGATTTTAGGTTCAAAATGTATATTTCTACTAATTCCTACTAGTGGCTTCGTCCGCGAGGAAATAGAAAATCATCCCAGGATAAAAAGTATCCCAGTATCCTGTGTGCTATTCCAGGATATGATCTAATGTTATACAAATCTATTCAGGTGGTTGAGCATGAAAGAGTAAACACTTACATACAAACCATAGCTTTAAGGTATAATATAGTTCACACTGCGCACACGTGGGCCACGTACGCCGATCTGAGCGCGTCGGTCTTCATACATTTTATATGGCATCTATACTACATCGGTTTAGGTAGTTAACTAAACGTAAACAATCTTATTATGACTTTTTATTTTTTTTAAAATCGTATAAAAGACATACAAAGATTATTTAAATTTAGTTAGTTACCAAACATCGGTATAGATGAATAACAAATTGTAAACATTTTTAGATAAAAATTATAGACAACTTTTAGATAAAAGACGTCAAGATTGCTTACCTTTAGTTAATTACCTAAGATGGAGTATAGACTTGCGGAGCTACATTAGATCCACGCCACGCGGTGCCACGCAACGCGCCGCTACGTACAAATCAGGCGTGGCCCACGTGTGCGTCTGTCTAGTTTAGTTCTCGCTTTAAAGTCTTTTTGTTTCGCGTTTGACCACTATCTCACCTGATGGTAAGCGATGATGTGGCCGACGATGGAGCACTTTTGCATTCTAATATTATATTAGGACCGAAGTCCCGGAAAAGTATTATGTCAGTCGTTTTATAAACCAAATATAACTCACTTACTCTTCATCTAATATCATTTCCAAATACGTTATGCACATGATCACGTTACTGGCGAACTCGCCTAGGAAATTAGAGGTGCCAATCATGCCACTGATGGCTATCTAGCAGCTATACATCTTCATTTGTCGACCATGGAGGGGAAATTAAACGGTTATCTCACACCTATCACACTTATGTACAATCGATCTTGTGGGATGCATTACGTGCACTCTGCTGTATTTTTATTTTTTGCTTTATACCGTTTATGCATTTGGCCAGGGCCTAAAGTCTTCTATTACAACAGTGTCAGAAGGGTCTATCATTGATTTCATAATTGTTGATTTTAACAAGTTTGGTAATCTACTAATATAATGGCGTCATTATAACTTTCCAATGGTCAACCACTGACACTCCACTGAAAGAAGTGGCCTAGAATGGTAATCTCGTACATATTGTCAAACGAATATCTGACGTATGCAGTAATCTGCTAAAATTTTGACAGTTCCTTTGATCAGTGACCTACCATTCCACGACATCATAGTGCCGTCATTTCTTTTAGTAAGCTCGACATTATCATTCTACCACAACTCAATCAATTATCGGTCATTATGAATTAGTAGATTACGAACTTTTATCAAAATGACAATGGGATCGTGTTGGAATGACGAATTTACAAAAATAGCAGACTTGGGCCCCTGTACCATTGTCCCAAGGAAACATACTCCCTGGGTAAAAAGTATCGTATGTGCTATTCCAAGACATGGTCTACTCGTGTGCCAAATTTCACTCTAATCCGTTCAGCTGTTCGAGCGTGGAAAAGTAAAAAAACAGACACACAGTCACAAACTGTCACCGTTATAATTTAGTGTGATTTAGTTTTCAGTTTGAGTTTCATTATAACGTGGATGCAACACATTCTAATGTTTTTGCAGTATTTGGCAGCAAATATATCGAGTCATACTTCTCATCAAGCTTCACTGATGTAGTCAATACTAAAATAACAAGCTCCATTTTGCTGAAATCGCGTCTATTTCAATGATTCTATACATTGTTCGGCTGTGTAGACAGTTGAGATAAAAGATTACACCAATTTTATGTAACAATATCCACCAGGAAGGAATTTGCGATTAATTTAAACACCCACTGAACTTCACTCGAAGTAAACCCTCTAAAAACTGCCTGTCGAATGTTATGTAGACCTAATCCCCAGAGCACTACATTAGTGGTTGATATTGTGTTGTTTCAGTCAACCAATAAAATCGACATCAAATTTTAACAGCAGTTTTATTATTCTTATTGAATAAACTTGATCAAGCTTAGCTCTTTTAGGAATAAAGTGAAACCTACAGATTGTGGTAGTGGGTGTTAAAACTTTCAGAAACTCCACATACATATTATCAAAGCATAAACCAAGACCAATTCTTAGAAACAGCCGACAATTAAATCAAGTTCAAAGAATAAAATTTACACTAATATTTTTTCTACGCGCGTTTTCGTGACCTTAAATTTGTTTTATTACCAATGAAATGAGATTAAAACGGGAGCCACAAAATAAGCTATAAAAAGTCGCGTTTAATTAGTTTTCCCTTTGGTACAAGCTTTTTGTTTTAGATTAACTAAAACCCTATAATTTAAGTGAAAGTTCAAAAAGTGTGGCAGCGAATGTCCAGTTTGGCGCTCCGGTATGTAGGTATTATATACCTACGCGTACATATTTAATATGCACATACGCTGTGTTTTTTGAGACAAAACATACCGTACTCATTACTAGACTCATCCAACTTTGACAGTCATTTTAAGCGTTATGACGCAGGGTAAGTATTATATCATTCTATATACTTCAAATATTTATTCCGCACCAATTTGTATGGGCGAAAGCTACTAGGGCTATGGGTTGTGCGAAAAAGAACCACGGGGCCCTGGAATGAAGGCAAAGTAGGAACAGGAGTGGTTTTTAGTCAGTAAAAGCTCTCGCCCAAGTGCGCGAGAAGTCATTGAATGATTTCCCACCTAAAAAAAGTACTTACCTAAAAATATTTAAGACTTTATATAATGTTTATGAGATTAATATGGAGGACATAGGTATGTACCTGCCATAAACAACTAACACCCACGCTTAGGAATTTTCTTCCTCCCACAAAACAGTCTTGATATTGAAGAAATAATAAATGGAAAATCTGGCTCTTACCTCTCTAGCAAGAAAATAAATAAAATCCTTTTGGGATACAAGTTTGGTAACTTGTATACCAAAAAGATTTTATTTAGCTTAGCAGAATGTTAAAGATTTATCACTTTTATAAAAAAAAAATTATTGAATTATGCTTGATAAAATAATTTCATTGTTACTTTATTGGGAAAAGAATTAGTTCCATTTAAAATTGGATTAACTGTAAAATATTGCCTCTTGCCAACATAAATAACTCAACATGTATGCTCTTAAAGCATCACGTTAATGCTTTAAGAGCATACATGTTGAGTTTTGTTCTGTAACTTATTTTGTGTAAATTTTATGTTTTTTTTTTTTTTAATTTTGTTTGATTTTATTGCAAAGTGTGAACTTGTAGCATATAGTTCTTACTTTTATGTACGGTGCAATACTACTTATATGAAATTGTAACAGTAACTAAGGTTACGGTTAAAAAAACATATTTTTTTAAATCATTGTTTACATTGATTTATGGATCATAGAAAAACCTTTGAATAATAATGTCAGAAAAACTACAAATCTTGACATGTACCTACCTACCGGTGAACATAATTTTTGGTTGTCCAATGAATAAATAAAACGGTAAAATAAAATAGGCAAAAGATCAAAAAGAATGTGCTGAAAACATGAAATCCTGAAAGTACGTAATTTGTTAGCAGCTGTTACCAAATTAATAAAACAAAAAAGATTGCTCACATTTATATAACGATTAGATCATAGAGTTTGTCTAAAATTGAGTTGAATTTAATCGGAATGAAAAATAACAACATAGGCACATTTTTGTGTGAACACGTTTTAACAAAGGACATAATTATTAAAGTTAAATTAAAAAATCAAAGTTTGTTACGACCGAGCGGACACGAAGACCATATGGCGCCACATTATTTAATAATTTTAAAGGAACAGATGAAAACAAAAAAGAATAATTTTGTTAAATACAGCCAGTATTTATTACCTATAAATCGTTCTTGCACTGTTTTGTCACCAGCCAGTGACGTAGTTTATAATTGATTACAAAAGAGATTTTATTTCGATAAAGAGTTGAATAATAAATAATAATGCATGTTTTTCAGAGCAAAATTCCATAAAATGGTTACTGTTATTCTACGGTAGGTATAATTTTCTACACGTTGGCATAATTTTAATTCCATAAAATGGATTATGACGACATTGATAGATCGTTGTGTAATAAAGCGATGGAAGTGAAAATCAACCAAAGAGGACCATTCTGTAGAGTTTGCAAAAGATATTTAAAATTGTAAGCTTATTTTCCGCCCTTACAATTTGTGAATGGCTCATAATAAAAACAAATACCGCCATAATCTGATTTTATGCGCATTTTTTACCCAAGTTAATCTGCGCTCAAGTTGCTTTTTTTATTCAAATTCAGAGTCATCTAAAAATATGCAAGAGGTGTGTAACAGGCATTGTGTTCGCGTTTTTGCCTTACACCACATCACTGAAAAGTTGGTAGGCGGTTAATTAACTCAAGTTTCAGAATAGCCTTTGTCACGAAGTTAACACTGCAGCATTTTTATACAATTAAAATATAAAATTTTGTTTACGTTGTTAAGCGACTTACGTAAAAGGTACTTAGTTACAAAAAAACGTAAGTACCACTAAAATAACCTCGTGTATTAAGTTTCAAGTTTCCTGCATTTTTCGTACCAACTTAAAACTTGAAAGTCTTCATTTCAGAACAAAGTATGTACATAGGTACATAAAATTTGTTTTATTTTAGTAGGTAGATATAAACATTGTACATTATTTGGTTTTATTACTTTTATTACAGTTACAGTACCAAAAGCAAAAGAACTTACTACGTCATACATAATATATTTTGTCGCTAGCTTTACGATAACATTTTCCCCAACAAGTTCTTGATTTTTGCTGGCGTTATTTTTACAAAATAAATCCTCGAGGGACTGCTACTAACAAACTTATCAGTGGTTTTTGGAAAGCCAAGTATAGTCGATGATCAGTGAAATATACTGCCAAACCTAATATTTATCTATCTTCTTTCTATATTATTGTGATTTATTGTCCTCAACAACGAAAAACTTTCCATCAAGATAAATGAACTTCTTCTTAGCGTATCGATGGCAAATCTAGTTAAATTTCTTGCCTGGCCCAGTATTCGGCCACGGCAATGCCGTCCACTGATGCTGTCACTAGGTCCCTACGTGAACAGGTAACAGGGCATGTGATGCAGGATGGAAGGCGGGACATGGTCTGCGGAGAGACGCCGCACAAACACACCACACAAGATCGGAACCGTCCGAAATCCCCCATCTGAGGAGATTGTCTTTGCTGCGCCCAACTTGGGTGCGGAGTCTGTTTAGAGTTTTCCAGGTTGGCCATGGTAACTCGTGTTCAGGAGAGATGCTCTCCGACGGCTTGATAAAATCATCAGGAGGTTTAAACTGCTCCCGCCAGAAGTCGCAATAAATGATATTTATTTTGCAAGAAAATTTTTTACTCGTAAATTTTTTCGACCATTTTAACTGACTACCTTGAGAAGAAACACCGAAAAAAAACTCAGAGTCTATACAGCAAACATGTAATGGTCAAAATATATCAGAACCATGCAGATTGATGTCTGAGATGGTCTCTTGACAAAAGAACCCACAGATTTGAGTGGACCTGTCCTATATATACGTAGCTACCTAAATTTAACTTCGTGAAAGAAGTTTTTGGGAACACGCTTGCGCTTGGGTATTCTTTTTCAGTAAAATTTAAAATAAAATTCAACCGTCGCTGTTGCTGAAATATTTGAAAGCAAAAGCTTTTGTATTTCATATATATTTTTTATTACTAAAATGAAATAGAATAACTGTTAAACCTTTTTAGAACAATAGCTGAAAAAAGAAAACGGGACAAAAAAACAGAGATTGTGTTAGAAAAAAACTACTGAGCATTGTCAGGGGTAACGAATCACCCCCGTTTTTATACCCCACAGATTAGCGGGGGTTAAGCTCTCCCGCACAAAGTAATTGGACATTTTAATTCAAATTATACATAGACATACGTACCATACATTTTCATGAATTGGTTAACGACGAAATGAAAGACCTTTTTGCGAATTTATTTAAAGAGTTTCAAAAGATCGCTTTGTCGTTCAATTAAAATGTTACAGCGCTTAGAGTGAGTAGGGCCTCATTATCACATTATTAGGATTAAGAGGGCGCTATATGAATCTTTTCATGATCGTTATGATCCTGTTTTCCTCTATAAAACGCAGTTCAACAATAAAGTCAATAATTCTGAAATGTCCCCATCTGAGTCAAAGAGTTATTTGTTGTCTTTCTGAGAACACTATCTCGTAACATAGAACAAACATCTATTCTTAGATAAGCGTAAATAGAAAATCTTCAGAGTAAAGTGTAGGATATTGTAGCTTTTGAAACAATTGATTGTAGCGAACTGATAGAGCACTGTACACTCCTTTAACCTTTCATATTAGAAACACAATTAAAAAGCTATTGTGTCCCGCGTAGATCTGCGTTCCAATTTTAAAAATTATTGACCAAATGACATTCTTTAAGCAACGTCAAAAGCTTGTCAAAATATAAAGAAATTACAATTTTATTATTTATTTATTTAAACTTCATGTACAGTAGTAGTACATCTAGGTGGACTTAATGCAACAAAGCATTCTCTACCAGTCAACCTTTGGGTTAAAAAAAATAACACTATGGTAGGTGTGAACAATAAATAAATAACAGATATTTCAAATAGTATATAGTATCGTTAAATTAAGTTGCTAAATGAATACTATGATAAATATTAAATCGATATAATTAAGATAAATTAAAATGTAACAATTACAACGAAAACCGAACTAAGGTTGAGAGGACTTCAAGTACTAAATTTGCTAAATTTCCTTCAAGAAAATTTACTTTCAGCTTTTTTGATGTCAAGGGGTTCCAGAGACTTTTGACAGGAGTTTTTGGCGGGATTTTTTGAGTGAATTTCTATTGCTGTTATATATAATTATTCGCAAATTGATTTATTGTGATGTAAAATTGCTGGAGTTTTGTTTCCAAGTGTTTGCGCAACTGGACAATATGTAGAATCGTTGGAAAAGGCGCGATCTCGGTAAAATAGAGCTGAGAATTTTAGTGTAGTGTTGACTACCTTAGCGAAGCTTGCCGAGAGGGTTAACTTGATACATTTGCTGCGAAATACTGCAAAAAATTGACAAACAAACTGTTCATACAAAGACACGGCTTATAGAACTTAGTATCCAAGTCAAAAACATTACTTAAAAAAAAAGACAATTTTGACAGAATCATTTTTAAATTAGAATGCCAGCATTTAAATATCGTTTTTTTGTATAAAATATACGATAGATTACCCTCTCATGTGTTTTAAAAAAGATGAAGGCCCACGCCGGCACCACAAACAACCAAAGGGCACTTTTCTACGTAGCATTGAGACTCAATATTAATTACTTTCAATTAACACCATATTCATTTTCCCTCGCTAATCAACATTAATCATTTTGTTTTCATGCTATCGACTCAAAATATAATTTCAAAGACGAGAAACTTTCTTAATAACTCTCGAGTCGGGGAAGTGTTCCGAGTACTTCCGAAGCCGCGATAAAACGCAATATTATTGTCTTTGTATCTAAATTAACATTATAAAAAGACGGAAAACGGTTTGTTTGTTAATATGATTGTAAAAGAATATCTATACTATATATATTATAACTAGCTGACTCCGCAAACATTATTCTGCTATATAAATTTTATCAAAGAAAAACATAGTTTACGTCCTATTCTCAAACCTAATGAATTTACTCACAAAATTTCCTAAGAATCGGTCAAGCCGTTTAGAAGGAATTTGGTTACAAACACTATGACACGAAAATTTCAAACTTTAGATAAAATAAAAGAGATTTTTGTTTGTCTAAACGCTCTAATCTCGAGAAATTCTGTATGTATGTGATAGTCTGAATTATGAGGAATAATATAGGCTTTTACGCTACGACCCACGGAAGTTGAGCAGTATCCAAAGACGCGAGTGAAACCGTAGTAGACAACTACTCTCTAATAAACCCGATGATGAAAATTCTTTTAGTTAAAGAAAGGTATACTGTTTTATTTAGAGTACTGGTACAGAGGCGAGCTTAATACAATAAGGAATGCTTTACCAGACAACCTTTGGATTTATAAAATAACTACTATACTTTGGTAGATATGCACAACACATAAACGATATTAGAAATAGAATTATGTATCATGCAGATTAGATATTTATAATGGGTACGTATATCATCATCATCATCTTCCTGCCCTTGTCCAATCTTATTTGGGGTCTGCGCAACACGTTTTTTTCTTCCATTCTATCCTGTCAACCGTCATGCTGATTGCTATCTATGTTCACATAATCCATCCGTCTTTTCTTTGGCCTCCCTCTCCCTCTCCATCCATCCACATGTATACTCATAATGGGTACGTTTATAATGTACTAAAATAAATGAACTAATAAATGCCTTGATAAATATTAAAACATTATAATTAAGAGAACCCAAAATTGATAATTAAATGCCGAAGACCCAACCATGTTTGAGAGGTCTTTAAGTAGTTTGGAATTTTACGCTTGAAGGAAAATTTACTTTCAACTATTTTGATGTCAAGGGGAAGCACTTCAAGAGTATTTTAGTAGAGATAGTAAGAATCACTCTAAAGGTAGAACTACACTGCGGACACGTTTATCACGTACCCCGAGCAGGGCCTCAAGTCTGCTATCACAATAGTGTCAGAATAGTATATCAATGACTTCATAATTGTTGATTCTGACAAGTTTGGTAATCAACTAATATAATGGCGTTATTACGACTTTCCAATGGTCAACCACTGACACTTCATTGAAAGAAGAGGCATAGAATGGTAATCTCGTACATATTGTCAAACGAATATCTGACGTATGCAGTAATCTGCTAAAATTTTGACAGTTCCTTTGATCCATTGAAACGTCATTGTGCAGTCATTGCTTTTAATAAGCTCGTTATTGTCATTCTATCACAACTCTATTACGAGACCATTGACCGATCAATGATCGATCATAATGAATTAGCAGATTACGAACTTTTAGCAAAATGACAGTGGGATCGTGTTGGAATAACGAATTTATAAAAATACAGACTTGGGCCCGTGGGCGCGTCGGTCTCCATACATTTTATATGGCAACTAGACTTGTAGAGCTACATTAGATCCACGCCACGCGACGTCGTTCTACGTACAAATCAGGCGTAGTCCACATGTGCGTCGGTCTAAATGTAGTTCTAGCTTAATTTTATCGAGGGGTAAATTTGTAAGTGCGATTTGTTACTTCTTCACGCTCAAACGGCTGAACGGACTTCGATGAAAATTGGTATACGGGTAGACCATGTCCTGGAATAATACATAAGATATTTTTTATTGGTTTGGTGTTGTGGTTTTTTTTGGAATAATGAACCTGAGCAAAGCCGATGGCATCAGCTAGGTTGATATAAGTACAGTGTTTTTGGATGCTGGAAGACGCACATTCGTGTCTAAGAGAGGGAATAGGCCGGAACGCCCTCGTGCCCCATCCGCAGGGATTCTGATCCCGATTTCCAGCCACCGCAGGCGAGGGCTTGCGGACGGCGAGCAAGGGTAGCTCGCTCTCCGACCGTCCAGTAACCGTCCGGACCGAGCCTGTTCCACGCGCGGAACAGGAGTGGGTTTTAGTTAGTAAAAGTCTAACATGAAAGGGCGGGAGATGTCATTAGATGATTTCCCATTTAAAAAAAAAAAAAAACCACGTGGACCCAATTTACGTTGGATGTCGTATTTCTTCGCATTGTTGGCACATTTGGTGATTAAAGCGATACTTAAAGGTGCCATAGTCGATCATTCTTCCACACAAACATAGTAATAATAATAATAATAATAATTCATTTATTTAGTATGGCGATAACTTCATTAAATGATGATGTAATTTTAAAACAAACAATTTGATAACGATTTCATTCGTTAAGGGCCTATTACACTACTCGATATTCAGACCGTCTTAGTCGATGTCGCATAGTGTAATAAGGGTTACACCGGTCTTACTCGGAACAAAAAATAAGACAGTCTGAATACCTATAGTGTGCTGAATATCGCGTAGTGTGGATATAATGGAAGCAAAACAGTAAAAAAATACAAAAATTCTGAAATTATTATTATTATTTTATACTTCATTGCGCACCTTAAGTTATGTGCATCGAAACTTCTATAATTTGCTCATCTTTATGCATACATATAATAATAATTAATAATAAGCATGAACATGGTAACATAGATTCCATACAAGGATAGATTATTGATTTAAAAATTTAATTAATTCAATTTTGAACTGATAATTTCAATAAGCTTTCATAGCATCTAGATGCGCTAAGGTGTGACCTCATAAAAAATCTCGCGCTCTTTTCGTTATAAATCATCGTATACTCGTATGTATGTATGTGGATGCGAGAAGCACAGGATCGGTCATTGTGGCGACGCTTGGGGGAGGCCTATGTCCAACAGTGGACGTCTTTCGGCTGAAAAAAAAAAAAAAATACTCGTATGTTATGGAAGTGTTTAATGTTGTGTTCTCTAACTTCATAGTGCTCATCAAAGTATTTTAACGTCGCCCATCTACGAGTTCGAGCCAGCGACTAGTGCAATCTTAATTTTTATCACGAAAACCCCGTAAAATACATTACGCGAGAGCAGACGCGGGAAAAACGTAGTTTATTTATGAACAGACTCAATTCACAATCTTCACGTCGTCCGAGACTGACACGAAAATTGATGCTTCGAGTATTTTATGTGCCTACATTTCACTTTTTCGTTCGGGGAGATTGAGATCGACGGTTTGAAATTAGTCTTGAAAGTATTTTGTTAAGGATTTTCGTGAAAAACGTTTAGAGGAGAGATTTTCTTTGTAAATTGGTACCTAATGTGTGCAACTTGTTACTTGACCGCGCAATTTGTAAGGGTGAATGTACCCATTTATCACTTTCCCGTCTAGTTAGCAACTAATCTTTACAAATCACATATTTACTATGTGACTCATCTATGTAAAATCATTCTTTACCTTTGTTGTTTTAGTTAGAGATCCATTAAATTAAAAATTGTTACGTAGAGATTTTAACCGGGTCCTAATTGGCAAATTACTTTTGAGCTCCTTAGTAGTTCTTAGTTGAGCACGAATATTTACAAATGCTTGCACTAACTGAACACTGAACAGTAGACCAGATTAAAAAAAAAATGTAAATGTTGTGTAGTATTTGAAAAAATAAATGTTCTTTCTTTGGTATTTTTCGTCAAGTCGTTGAGCCCCCCTTAGCAGTCCTAAGTTTGAGCTACACGAATACTGACAAATGCTTACACTGACTGAACAGGTCCACTCAAATCTGTATGGTTCTTTCCTCAAAAGACCGTCTCATACACTAATCTCCATGAGAGTAATACGGTTTGACCACAACATATTTGCTGTACCTATGGACTTTCAAAGAGACTCACCTCCTTTTTTTAGGTTGTAAAATCATCTAATGACAAATTCGCTCTTGGGCGAAGCGGGAGATAGTGTCAGACTTTTACTGACTAAAAACCCACTCCTGTTCCTCCTTTGCCTTCATCCCAGGGCCCCGGGTTTCACTTTCACACTACCCGTGGCCCCAGTAGGCTTCGACCCTGCTGGGCCCCTACGATTTGCTGACATCTCCCTGAGGCGCACGTGGAACAGTACGCGCCGTCGACGACTTGGGCTCGATCCGGACTTTTACCGGACGGTCGGGCGGCGAGACATCCATTACTCGCCGTCCGCAAGCCCGCGCTTACAGTGGCCGGAAATCGGAATCGAATCCAGGCGGCGCGGCGGTTGGGGCGTAAGGACCGTTGCCTCACGCGATCAGCCGCCTCGTTTGCTAGCATTACTGCTTCGCAGAAGGAGGCGACCGCCTGCCACTTAAGAGACTGACCTCTGAATTTATGTCGGTGTTTCTTTTCAGGGTATCAGCTAATTAACACCAGCCATAAGTGTTTTAAAACCTATTTGCAAAATAGAATAAAAAAATTATTCAAACGCCTAGTTGCCACTTAGTGTGACCCAAGGGCTGGTATTTACCTCGGTTAGAGATTACGCATTGCCTTACAACGTGGCAATGCCGCCAGTCTTTTGGGCACACTTCCAGTCGACAGCAGT
This sequence comes from Mythimna pallens, assembly GCA_961205895.1. Classification (NCBI taxonomy): domain Eukaryota; kingdom Metazoa; phylum Arthropoda; class Insecta; order Lepidoptera; family Noctuidae; genus Mythimna; species Mythimna pallens. Next base: position 24,579,238 of record OY540825.1, on the reverse strand, counting down.
GCGGAAGAATTTTTTGACGCCATGTTTTAGCTAAGAGTTATTGTCTTTAGTATAAAAATGTATAGTTTTAATTAGCTAAGTGTTTTTTTTTTCTTTTTTTACTACAAATTTGCAAAATAAATATCATTTACTGTGATCCTAAATTTCTCAGGATCATTTACGAGTTCTGTTCATCACTTTACCCAGCTTTTTTCCAACTATGTAAGGGATCTGCTTGCGTTCTGTCCCAAAGCGGCTGAATATCAATATTTTACATGGAGCGTCGGCCTATTAGGCCTCTACCACCCACTAACCATGCACGTCACACGATAATCATTGGTAAAACTTGGGTACCTACCATACATTTTCAATCATCATCTTCCTACCCTTGTCCGCTATTATTTGGGGTCAGCGCAACACGTTCTTGTTTTCCATTCTTTTCTTTTTATTTTTCTTTTATTTCTGTTCTTCTCTCTTTTTATTTCATATCACACAATCCATCCTTCTTTTCTTTGGCCTCCCTCTCCCTCCATTCACATGTATACTCTACTCCATCCATCTACATGTATACTCCATCCATCTACATGTATACACCACCCATCTATATTTACAATACCAATTCAAAAAAGATCGAACCAATTCTAAATATGAAAGCATTCTTTAAAAAAAACTGTTCAAATTATGACGACAAACTAATTGACACCCAATTTGTAATACAAACACTGCATAATACCAACTTATCAGTCCTACAGGAACCACAGCAGCTGTAACTCTAAGTCCTCGATCTCAAGCCCGCAGTATAATTGGAATATCTGTCACAAACATTTTCAATTATGGCCGGGAATTGTGGCCGATAAATGGCAATAGCCTCCTGTCACGTGGGAACTAGGACTGTCAGTGGCAATCTGTGGATGTACAGTCTGACGCTTATTCCTTCGTCAGTTTTCTTTTATCAACACACACGTCTTTTGAAACTATGCCACTGAGCGCAGCATAGAAAGATTTACTAAACCACTTGGAAACAAATTTCAAATGACATGAATCTTTATGAATATTTGGCAACAAAACTTTTGAATGGACTAACTAACCACTTACGAAATATTATTCAAATCTGTTTTCATTTAATTCTCCAGTTTCGTATTTCTAATTCTAAGTGCCATTTAATTGACATTTATGACAATACTGAGAGCTGGTGCACTAAGACAGATTCAATCAAACAAGAGCAAACCTTTGTACAACCGAACTTATATCGAATAAAAAGGAGACAAACCTATTTCTACAGCAACTGTACGACACTCTCTCTTAATATAAGGCAAAATGATAATAGTTTCGATACGAACATTAATAAAAAAACTGTTTTTAGTCCTTGCTCAAAATGAACTAGGCTAGATTAACTTTAAAACAAGCAGGTCTACTACAAAATATATTATCTGGTCAAAAATGTTACAATGATCATAAAGGAATTTACTTTTAACTTCAATAGGTACAAAATAGGTTACTTAAACGAATCGTATTTCGATAATAGAACTTACAATAATACTTATATTTAAAAAACAATAGCAGAAAAAAAAAAAAAAAATTGTAGTAGGTAATATATACAATTAGAGGGGATCGGCACTGTTACTCCTTAATACAGGCTATGTCATAGCCTAGCAAGGAGAGCAGCACGTCACCCATTTGATTGCCACAGATTTTATACTACCCACTTTGTTAAAACTGTTACATGTACTACAATCTGTGTTTTTTATATAAATAAAGATTATTATTATTAAAAAAAAATAAAAAAAAATAATAGTAAATTACACTTTAATATGAACAAAATTAAAAGTAAGGCACCTAAACTAATCGCACTTTGTCAATCGAACTTACAATAATAGTAGGTAATGTATAGAAATAGCAATATCTACTATGATACACAGCGTTTATTTACTATACTCCTTGGTTTAAATTTATTTGCTTTTTGGGTAATCCCAAAATCAATATTACTACAAAATTGGCCAAACTACCTCGCTTGCAGAAAAAGAATACGGTCCCGGTATTTTATCAAACTAATCTAACCTTTAAGTCATAGGAAAAAAAATGCCAGGTCTCTGTGGGATGTGCCACTGAAATGAAGGCGTGATTAACGGCTATAGTCCAAAGTATTCAATATAAAAAAAATATATATATTAAAAGTGAGTTTAAGTCAACTGTGAATGGATTATTACTTCTTATTTATTGATTTATTTATTCTAGGCAAGCGGGCTCCATCGCTTATCGATGAGATAGTTGTCAAACGCGAGCCTATCAATAATATTATTTTTTTTAAATGTAACAAAACCACGCCTCAAAATACTGTTTGACTAACATATTTTTTCTTCGAAAGTAGAACAAAACGTCTGTTAACACTCGTTATGTCTTCAGTTTATGTCCTAAACAAAACTCAAGTACGACACATTATGTAAAAATATTATAATTTTCCTTACAAGTAACTACCCTAGCAATTACTTAACGCTGTTTTTTTCCTACTTAACACTATATTTAAGTAGGAAAAAAACAGCGTTCTACACTCTTATTTTATTAAAAAAGATATACTATCTAAGTAGTTACCTATGAACTTTGTACTTGGCACAGATATGTTTAGATACTTCCAGATTATTAAACGCTTTTCCGTGGGCATTTTCATTTATTAGTTTACCCTGGTAAAAATAAAATGTAACCAAACTGACGTCACATTCACAGGTAAGAAACCAGTTTTCTAATTAAAATTAGATATTTTATTAATATAAAAGTCTAGGAAAATATTGTAAGTTATATCTAATTTGTTTAAAATAGTTAAAGGATGTAAAATGTATATATTAACAAGAAATTAACATCACTAACCTGACAAGAAAAGTGGAGACAGTTGCCGACAAAAAAAAAACACCTTTTCACTCGAAGCACCGTTTCAAAATTGACGAATATTTTTTTTTAGCCGGCTGTCAGTCTTCACCAATGTTGCCATTTTACGCAATATAAGTTGCATTTGTAATTATTTTGAACAACTAAAACCGTCACCAAACTAACATGTCCAATCGACTCAAGTTGAGAACATTTATTTGATAATGAGTTTTAGTCTATGTTATTAGAGTTTATTGTACACATTTTATTTAATGTGAAGACAAAAACAACACACTATGGTTGCGCCAAAACTTTAAATGTCTTCGTAGTATAGGTATTTAGTAATTACATCTAATTCAATGTTGGCAAGGGGTAGGACATGTCAGAAACAGTTACTCTGAACATTTAAAACACTCACAAATTAATAACTTTAAGATATTTTAGCAGAATTGCAGATGAATTAGTAAATTTAATATATATTTTACCCTTTTATTCCAAAAATTAGACAATATGTCCATTATTCATCTCGATATAAAATTTTGAATACTTGGGACAGCGTCACAACGGTGGGTACACTTAAAAGGTAAAATATATATAATATATATACATATATGTATATGTCCCCAAAGTACCAGACTATCAGCAATTTGCTAGTACAGTGCATCTATTAGAGTAAATAATATCCCATAACAAGCAGCTATCATACATATTTCTTCCATAAAGAAACTCCTCACACTTCTAAAACACAGTTTAAATGCACGCCCTTACAAAATTTGATTACTTCAATTTGTGTCTAAAATACATAATATCCCACCTCTCTTTTAGCACGGATTTATATTTTTGTTATATCGTCGTCGTCGTTATTTTATGACACTGGTTCAAAGTAAGAATTTATTTGAAAAAAGAACACAAAAAAAGAAGTTGACTACTGAAGGGCAAACAACTCGACATACATTTTCACTGATTTTCATATAACCACTGCTTTTACGAGATTATGACGTTGATATTTTGGAAACACAGTACCTATCTTGTGGATTTTATCTGGGCTGCTATTTAAATCAATCTAAAAAATTGTGTAAAACTAATACTTACAGTAAAGACCTATGAAATCTGCTATTTTGCATTAACTTTGACACTTCATAATTTACTCAAAAATTTAAAAAATTCAAAAAAGTATAACAATAGAAGCCTTGCAAATTTAATCAAGACTCTGAATGACGACAATTTTGTTTTGTAAATAAATAAAATGGAACAAGTTTTGTAAAATATTCGATTAAATCACTGAATTACCGAATGCTAACAGTGTTTTCAGGCGTTATTTCTCTTTTTCGCGTTGCCTTTTCGACAAACATCGTGTTGCATTGCGTTAGATGAAGTAACAAGTTTTTAAAGCATGCGCGATGTTGACGATAGGCGAGTGAAAAAGGACCCTCTTAACTGCCTGCTTGCCACCCATATTAGACTACAAGGGAAACAAAGGAAGATAATCTTAAATACTATTAGCCATATAGTAACTGCTCGTACTGTTTCATCGACCGTGAGAGAATGTCCTACCTATTTATTTATTTATTTTATAATTATTATATTATATATAATTTTAGGAATAAAAAATCGTACAAAGGTACTGATATTTATAAATACCAACTAATTTTTTTTAGGTACTTTCATCTTGAACTCAGTTTTCAATAGTTTTCATATAATTACCACCGGGTTGATAACCTTATAAAAGATAATTAAAAGAAAACCAGTGAAAAGTGAAAACTCATTGCTGAGTTAAGCTCGACTTTGTACATGAATTGTCTGTAACACCTTGTACTATGTTATTTTTTTTGTGTACAATAAAGAATTAAGAATTAAGGAACAATCACCTAATCCTTCCTAAAAGATGATGTATTTTCTCCGCTCGAAATACTAGGTACCTACCAATTCATTACAACTGAATCAAAGCCCACAGAAATCAAAATCTTCCCATTAAAAAACAGACGACACTCAATCATAAAAAGTATTCCATTCTCCAAACAGAGATTATTGTGATATTTTAATCAAGAAATCATTTGCGTGCAGATTACTGCAGAATTTCTTGCGTCTATTCACGATACGCTTCACTTTATTCAGCAAAGAATTTTCTTGGAAATGCCAAAGAGCATTCTCTTTAAAAGTCTTGCCTTTCACGCTTGACAATGTTCAGTTAACGACAAACTTCAAGAAAGACTTGTGCCCAGCGACGTGACAATAATAGGCTATTTCTTATTTCTTTTAACTAAGAACCACTACACATTCAACTTTGACGCCTCTTAAATTGAATTGTCCTTTAGAATAGCATCCGATAAATATTTATAAAGTCTTCATTTTATTCTTTTAAAAACTTTTCCAACTAAACATTAATAATGTAGATGCATTGTAACAAATGACAAGGATTACAAATGGTCATAAATAAGTTAAGGCTCAAAATGATTAAAAAGCGATCAGCGTTCCCACGAAGTATTAAAATATGAATTTGTAGGACAAATTGACGTCAATTAGGTACAAACATCGATCTATGTTGATTCATGATGGATAGGTATTGGCTCCATAATTGCGACAACAAATAAATGTAATTTATTACAACGATATTTATTTTTATCGAAAAGTTACAAACGTCTTGTTTTTGTTCCCTTTCATTGTATATTTATGTCGAACTGATTAAAAAGTTTCAAATTCAGACTGGGCAAAAAGAAGAAAATACTTTTGTTTTTACGAATTTAAGAATGTTTTGGTTACCGCCTCTCAAGCCGTATGTCGTGAAATTAGGCGGGAAACTCAGACACCACCCTATTTATACAATTAATTACATCGTCGACTCCTCACAGAGCGGACTTGTTTTCGAACACAAAACGTGCGTAGGCATCAAATAGCCTATTATTTATACAGAAGGTATTCTCAGCGAATATTCCTACCTACACATAATTATTTTACCTAGTGTAAATCTACAAGTTTCGAGGAGCGAATCGATCCAGGTAAGTTGAAAGTGCGGAGCAAATAAACCTATCGATATGGCTATATCAAATTTTGAGAGAAGTTCAGCAGCGGTAGATAGAGAGAAGAGACAGTGTGGTCCCGCTAAATGAGTCGCAGATTAAGGAAGATCGGAAGGTGCATTAAGGTAAACATTGTAGTGCAGTGCGCAACAGGGTGGCGCGTCATGCATGCGAGCGTACCTGAGGCGGGCGCCGGGTGCGGGGAGGACCGAGGCTCCCTAGACTGGCGAGCCAAGCCAGCGCGCCGCTCCACGCGGACTAACGCACCCGCGCGCCGCCAACATCGCTCCTCGACGTAAGCCGAGTTTGCCAATCTAAACATACATTTTCCTGAAACTGAAATATTAAAATTATACTTACTGAAAACTTTTTCAATTTTCATTGGGGTATCGGTGGAAAATCGCAGATTATATATTTTCCTTGCTCAGTGACTACATTCTGATTGCTTAAAATGTTCTTCAGTTCTTGGAAAATATTTCTATATGTTTCCAAATTTAGATAGTTTCTACTGTTGCTGTGAAGCAGCAGTAAATAAGGTAAATATTTTCATCAAAACTATTGAAGACTCTACCTATAAAGCTGGGAAATAGAGCAGAGCTGTAGGCTGGCAACACCGTACCCGCCCGCACCCCGCCGACCCGGGCTGGGCGCCGAATAATGAAGCAGGGGGAAAAGAGATTGTGGAGCGGGGGAATGCCGGAAGATACCGGCCCATGCCGGATGGACGGCCACGCTGCCGGATCCGACGCCCTGCCAAGCACACTTTCACAACTTCCCAAACACTGGTTCCATGTGCAAACTATGCCAACAATGGTCGCAAAGAAACATTATTCCACGCAGTTTTATTGAAGCGGACCATAATTGTATGTTTTATTGCATTTTTTGAGAGGGATCCTCTCCTACTCGGCATTCGAGACGCTCATAGTTTGTTTTACGGCTTCATGTTAGCCTGGTTTTTTACTTTTTTCTCGGGGAATTCAATCCACATATAAGGTACTTGACATCGTTATTGCTGCATAAGTAATGCACGATCGTAAATTCGTAACATAGGTACATACTTATTCGAATATTTTACACGTACGAGATGTTATTGGAAAATGCTCTGAAATCTATTTTCGCAGGACTCTGCGCTCTGGGAGCCGCAAGCCAATTTTAAGTTGTATCATCGGCAAATGTGGTATCAATACGCAATCCAAATAGGTAGTTAGAGAAAACTCTCTACGGCTTAGCAACAGATTTTGGGAGTTTAACGTAGAAGTTTTACGAGACAAACAAAATAGTGGGAGCGCTCTTAAAACGAGGTCAGATAGTTTTTTGCCCTTTTGATTACACTATACATATCAATTTGCTTAATCTCGCTAAAGAGCCTATTACACTACTCGATATTCAGTCTTAGTCGATGTCGCGTAGTGTAGGGTTAGACAGGTCTTACTCGGAATAAAAAATAAGACAGTCTGAATATCGTATGCTGAATATCGCGTAGTGTAATAAATAGGCCCTTCAAGCTACTTCCAAAACTCACATGTCAAAATAAAAGCTAATATTTTTTATTTTTTATTTATATTCACCTAAGTATTTTTATTATTTGTTACAGGTAATGGGCACACAAATCATTTTTTAGTGTTGTTGTTTTTGAATACTTAATGCGATTCTTATTCATAAAACATATATTTCATTTTAGTTGGTTTCTGCAAAAAATATTTTAGAGTTTTGACGTATTTCTGTTTTCAAGTTTATGGCACTCGTGGGCTGCAGCTGATAATCAGCGTCAGGTTGTACCTAGTGTTGCTATCTGCCATTATGCTTTTGGCATTATTCAGTGTACTTTCTCACTTTGTTTAATCTTAAGATTTTTCATTTTTAGGGATCCGTACCACAAAAGGAAAAAACGGAACCTTTGTAGGATCACTTTGTTGTCTGTCTGTATGTCTGTCTGTCGAGACCCTTTATCTCGGGAACGCGTGGACGTATTGAGTTGAAATTAAAATGGTGGAGTCGAAAAAAAAGATATGGCCGTTTATGTCGCGAAAAACGTATATTTCGACACTCAAGGGAACCAAAATTCTAGAGTACTTCCCGTTGACACAGAATCCTGAAATTTTGCATACAGCAAGGTCTTTGGTTTGGTTAGGTTCTATAACACAATTATAGGAATAAATCTGAAAACAGAAAATTTGTTGTTACATCACAAAAATAAAATTTGAAGTTCAATTCCTGATTGGAGTCTCAATCAGGAATTGAACTCTCAACATAGGTAAGTTTGTACGGAACCCTCAGGGCGCGAGTCCGACTCGCATTTGCCCAGTTTGTTATAATGTCAATAATCGCAATTTTCTTTCTTTCTTTCTTCTCTTTCTAATAAATGTAGATGAAATTAAAGCTTAACTTCTGTAAACTTTAAGATATTCAGTGTGAAACTTTTCAAATTTTAACCGAGCCGGTTGTGTGCCGTAGAAGAGGGCGCTTAAGGGCGCGCACTTTATTTCAAGCACGGCTACAATCCGAAATGAAAATACCAACCAACTTTTATTATCTATAACAATGTTACAAGTGGAAAAGGGGAGAAGTTTATCATCTCGAACAACGTATTTCTAAATTTTTTCCTGTTCTGCACCCCTTTATTTTCCCTTGGAAAACAATAAATTACATTCACAATATAAGTTTTTAGGTCACTTGTATATGATGAAACATTTTAGTTAATTGTTCACAATGCAAACATCTTTTAAACGGTTATAATTAGACAACTATTGGTGTTGGTACGTGAGCTTCTTAATTAAATATTAGTCCACGGAACTGATTTAATTTTGCTAATTACAAATTCTCCAAGCAGGGATGGTCCATAAAACGACGCTCCCGCTTAACAAATAATAAAATTGTAAAATATATACAACGTACTGTGTTTCTGTTAATCTTTTACATCAAATAAATGAGGAGTAAATTAAGTAGCAACCTTTTTTGGATATTTTATCAAAAAACGTACATTTATAAATCGACCTTTTCGTTATTAGGCCATCAATTTTTTAACTTCAAAAACCCATTCAATATTTTGGAAACATGAACAAATTAATTTCAACGAAAATGAAATTTATTTGAAGAGCCTTTTTATATGAGGTTTTTCACTTGAATGAGCACAATAGAAGCCCGACTAGACTAGCTATTCTTATAACTGGAGGAAATAGGCATTAGTCGTGCTCGTCGCGTCGGCTTTCAAAATGCGCTAATCTGCCCCGGTACCCGGTAGTTATGCTAGTTGGTGCGGAAGCCAGCCGGCACTCACTTTGCGGAAAATCTATCCGAGCGATTGTTAACGAAAATCAATCGCTTACAATCGTTAAAATGACATGGGAATTCTGATGCGTTTTGATAAGTAGATTGATTCGATCTTCAAAATTTGCTGAGCAACGTAATAATAATATTCCACAACTATCACACAACGCCGTCTAGACCCAAGGTAAGCAGAGCTTGTGTTATGAGTACTAGACTAATGATAAACATACTTATATATTTCTAAATACATATATATTATACCAGACACAGACAGAAAAAATGATCGTACTCATCATCACACAAATATTTGTCCTGGATGTGAATCGAATCCACGAGCTCCGGCATTGCAGCCAGGGCCACTAACCACTAGACCAACAGTCAACGTCTACTGAGGTAGGTCACTGGATGCGTGACCATCCATAATAAGGTTCCTCCATCCTTGGAAAGCACGTAAAGCCGTTTGTTGCGACTCGATTTTGTTGATTTTAAACAGTCTAACGAAAACTGAAAACCAGCCTTAACAAAGAGCATTGTCTCAACAAGTTGTGTTTCCTGATGACTACAACCTGGGAATCTTTAAGTCAAGAATGAATAGGTAACTTCTGGGTAAGAGCGTCTCCATCGTCGACCGCATCGTTGCTTTCCATCAGGTGAGATAGCGATCAAGCGCGAACCTGTCAAGAAAAAAACGTTAATGGGTTGTGAAGGTCTGACGGCACAGTAGACGCAGTGGTTAAGCTATTGACTGCTAAGCAACCTTTCGCGGGTTCCATTCCCTAACGGATGAAATATTTGTATGGACTACAGATATGCGTTCGGGGTCTGGGTGTCTTGTGTATGTGAGTTTACATGTTTGTGTACGCACCCACGATACAGGAGTAATTCTTAGTGTTGGGAAAAGTTTAAAAAGAAATTGGCAGCCGCTCCCTGTAAAATACTCGTATTTTTTTTTCGGCAGGAGTGGTAAAACCTCATGGACTCCGGGCGGCCTCACAGACGAGCCAGTCTGGGCAGTGTCAAACTCCTACTGACTAAAACCACACTCCTACCTTACATTTAAACCACGGACATGATGTCCGTGCCCTTGTTTGATAATTATACATTATTTGCTTCAGGACAACTCCACGTGCAAGTGGTGTCACTCCAGAGCACCTTTCAGCAATCGCAATAAATCCCGTCAGAATTTCAGGGTTTAGAGGCCACCAGCCCGAAGCGATACCCAAGCAACAACGACCCACATACGCATAAAAATCTGGAATCTCCCAACCTTCAACACAACACACGTACAAACCATCGTCGCCCAAAATGCCGCACCAAACAAATGGCCCCTCAACACCAATAACTATACTTAATACTATACCATCTAATGTATAATATATAATATGTATTATACATTAGATGGTATAGTATATACCGGTTTTTTGTTTAGTTATCAATAACTAAACAAAAAACCGGTATTTAGACCCATTCATAATTGTGAAAAGTAGATATTATGAAACTAACTAATCCTTACAGTTAACTCTAATACAGTTACATGAACAAAGATAGAATATATAAAGAGGTTACATTAAAACACAGGTACCTACGCTTGAAGGAAATCAGTGCTTGCTTTCAGCGGACCAGAAAAAGCTCCAGGCATGATGCATTCAGCAGTGTTTCCCCAAAAAGAGCAAAAAGAAAATGGGATTTTCATGCTCAGAGTGTCGGGCTTTCACGCTTTAAGCAAGTTGAGTGTGAGCGTTGCAACTTACATTGTAAATCTGAAACCGATGTAATATGTATAGTCAACTGCACCTCCATAGTGACGGTGCCTTTTGTGTAGCTGAACTGGCTATTGCCGTATTTCGGGATCACCAACAAAATGATAGTTTTTCAATACACTTACTCTACAGTTTTTAGGCACGCAATTTACGGTTTCCGCACTAATGAAGAAAAGGGCACGAGCTCAACCTCGCTACAATTTATTTTATGTTTGGTATCAGGCTGGGTGTTAAGCAACCCCCAACAGTCGTGTGTCAACCCCGTCTATTTATTTCTCCGTTAGTGTAAAAACATCGTTTGATACACGTGGAAATTTGTCACTGCAGCACTCGGCTCCATAACTCTAGGAATCCGCATCGGTCGCAATGACCTACTTTCTCCACTTGTATCAAAATGTACTGTTTTCAATTGACTGCCCGCTCTGGATGGAGCGTGATTAAGTATCAAAAACTCACCTGTATTCCATCAGTTACCCTGTAACTCTTTCGAACAGTACCTTAGCTCTGAAACAAAATAACACTAAGACGCGACTGCTTCGTGGGGTTCTCTCGTGCGGCTCAGACGTAACTGATGAAGTTAGGATCCACCATTTCTACGCCTCTGCTTTCCCCTACGGAAAATACAAGCGTAGCCTGAAGATACGCCAAACTTAAGTGGCAGTGGGCAGGGCACATTGCTCGCAGAACAGATAGTCGATAGGGCCAAAAGTTCGAGTGGTTCGTTGGAAGGCCTCCCACAAGACAGACCAATAACCTGGTGAGGGTCGCGGGCGTCCGTTGGATGCGAGATGCACAAAACCGTTCGTTGCGGTGACACTTGTGGAACGCCTATGTCCAACAGTGGACGCCTTTCGGCTGAAATGATGATTATAGGTAAATTAATATTTTTTATTTTAGTAAAAGTTACCTATGTTGTCAGGCGCCAACTGAAAATCAATATACGCTCAGCGAACACGGAGCTGAATCCCTTGCTACACATAATTTAACTTTTTAATTCATTTTGTACCTTCACAGTGATTCATTTGTAGGTATACAGTATGTAAATATTATTCGTCCCATAATGCGTCGCAAAATATTGTAATACGTCATTATTATTCGTTTTAAATATGGTGACTGTTCTGACATACAAAAAAAGATACGTAAGTTGTAGGTTTAATAGCTATTAGTACTTATTAATTCCATGCTAGTAGCTAAGTTACATACAGCTAACCAGACAAAAGACGGTCGCTTGTAACGAACGAACGTATTTTAAACCTAAAAAGTTTTAAATCTAGAGTAGTAGTGCCATTCAAAAGTCTATCGTTCTGCCGTTCACTTAACCCTATACAAACCAGAAAGTACGTGAATAATTGTATTAGCCATAGCATTTTTAACCGCACTGACAAATCGCTAGAACGAAAACTACAAAAACTATTAAAGTACTTAGTGCAACATTGTGCTACGATGCGGTTCAAAAATCCTACACGCTGTAAAAGTTAACCCTACTCTAACCCAAGTACGGAAATACTAAATTGGATTAACCGTCGTTCTTCACTGAAACAAAAGACGAACGAAGCGGAGAATTCTGGATTTGTCCTTTTTACCCGCTTACGGCAAAAGCAAAAGGAAGGATTATAATGTTAGCAGTTTATATTTGTGTTTAGAATACATATATTCCACCGTAGCGCCTAAACTATGAAGCTGGTTTCAAAGCACGAGGCGATTCACATATTTGCGAAAAAAATCCATATTATATCCAGAAAATTTAAGACTCGTAAAACAAGTGGAATAACAAGTAACATGGAGAAAAGTCGGGGTTCAACAATAAAAACTGAATCCGATACGTCTTTTTCCGAAGTCGGGTTACAGTATAGATAGATAGATAGATATAGTCTATATTGTACGTCATAAAAAATTACAATACCAGCTTAAAATTAATAGGGTAGGGATTTATAGGGTATCTAACTTTATGTTACATGAATTTGTTAGTTTAAATAATTGTTAAGTCGAAGAATTGCAAACTCGAAAGCGACACGGGTGGACAAGCCCTCGTCGGCGTCCCCCTTAACCCTAAGTCAGCCGGAGTGCGGATATAATTGGTTTATCCGTACTACGGCCGTTCCGACGTTCATCGTCACATTCGGCCCGTAATTACGGGAAAACGGCCAGGATTATGAACAACAACGCTATGTCAAATGTCATGTTATATGGCTTATGTTAATGGTTCGGACTGGCTCAACGAAGATCTCATTAGACGGACTTCCCCCTATACATACTTGCAAGCGACATCTGCTGAACCTGAGTACGAAAGGGTTGTCCTATATTTTTAATATAGATAGACAAACCTATAGAAGTATAGACCATTTAACAGCAAGGTTGTTCGAACATTTGCCTGCGGGCAAATCCATCTAGTCTTTAAAAAACAGGGCAAGTGCGAGTAGGATTCGCGCACTAAAGGTTCTGTACAAACTTACCTATAACAATTCAATTCCCGAATTGAGTTACGAAGATTTTTCCGAATCACAAAAGTTATTTTTTTGTGACGTAACTACAAATTTACAGTTTTCAGATTTTTTCCTATACTTGTGCTATAAGACCTTGCTTAATGCCAGGATTTTAGGTCAACGGAAAGTACCCTATGAATTTTGATTCCCTTGAGAGTATCGAAATGTACGTTTTTTTGCGACATAAACGGCCGTATCTTTTTTCCGTTAGCTCAAAGTTCCGCAGACTTGAGTTTATGGCTTTAATTTCAACTCGATACCTCCACGCGTTCCCAACACAAAAGGTCTTGACAGACAGAAGGACAACAAAGTGATCCTATTAGGTCAAACGTCGAAATTGGTTCGGTTGGGCAACATTCAAGAAGCTGCGCGGTATCTTCCCATCCATAATACCACAGTGTCTCAAGACAAAAGTCTATGACCAGTGCGTGTTGCCAGTGATGACATACGACTCTAAAACGTGGTCGCTCACAATGGGCCTCATCAGAAGGCTTAAAATCACCCAAAGGGCAATGGAAAGGGCTCTATGCTCAGAGTTTCCGTGTGTGATATCAATATTGTGAACAACTTTTAATATGGTCCCATATTAAAAGTGGTTGCTACCCTGAAACACCGATAAAAAATAGTTACTGATGGTGGGTATTATCAGTTTTTTTATATTTATTGTAGTAGATGATCACCGGCCCTACAACTTTTTTTTTAAGGTGGGAAATCATCAAAATGACTACTCGCGCTCTGGGTGGAGCGTGAGGGCGTGTCAGACTTTTACTGACTAAAACCACACCTGTATCCTTCAAATACCCTTTGCGTTCTAGGACTACGGGTTTCCCTTTCAGAAATTCTCCGCGTTCCTAGCTAGCAGGCATCGGCCCTGCTGGGCCTCTACGGTTTGCTGACATCTCTTTGAGGAGCGCGAGGATCACTACGCGCTGTTGACGACTGGGCTCGGTCCGGTTAATTACCGAACAGCTGGACGGCGAGCTACCCAGTGCTCGACGTCCGCAAGCCCGCGTCTACAGTGGATGGTAGTCGGGGTCGGAATTACGGCTGCTAGGGCGTGAGAACCTTCGTTTCCTCACGCGTGCAGCCTCCTCCTTCGCTAGCATTACTGCTTCGCAGAAGGAGACGACCGCCTGCCATTCCTCCTCGCTCCAGACCATAGCATGAACCAGGGCCCGACGCGAAAAGTCGCTGCCGCCAATTGCCTCCACGAGGACACGACGGTGCTCCGTCCAAGCGGGGCACACCTCCACCGTATGCTCCACCGTGTCCTCTGGGTGGTCCGCACAATGATGGCACACGGGCGTTGCTTCCGCCTGAATCCGATGCAAGAACCTCCCGAACTTGCCATGTCCGGTGAGGACTTACGTCATGCAGAAGGTGAGGTCACCGTGTTGCCGCTCCAAGAAGGGACTTACAGCCATAATTGTAGAGTGTCCAACCGGCCCTATCATCATCTTCCTGCCCTTTTCCCGTGTTATTTGGGGTCGGCGCAACATGTTTTTTTCTTCCATTCTGCCCTGTCATTCGTCATGCTATCACTAACTTCCTTTTCTTTCATATCACTCTTCACACAATCCATCCATCTTTTCTTTGGTCTCCCTCTCCCTCTCCATCCATCCACATGTAAACTCATAACTCTTTTAGTAACATGCGTTTCATCCCTACAATTAGAATAATTAAAAGTACTTAAAAAGTTATTTAATTCTTTTAATTACACAAAAGGATATATCTTTGGAACTAAAAACGTTTATATAGCGAGGTAGGTATCGTCTCAATATTTTTAGTTTCATGTTTCATAACAAAGATATTTCTCTTACAATCTCAATTTTGCTTGAACTAGAATTTAATTTTATGTCTCAAGATAGAACAGAAAACTGCATATTAAAGTCTGCAGAACGAACTACAAAGTCTAGCGTTATTAACAAAATTAAAAATGTAAATCCTTCATATTAAAGTTATCACCAACCAACATTTAGTTAAGCTCAGTTTGTTTACGAACACAGTTTGTGTACTCTACGGTAACTAAGTATTAAAAATGGTTAACGTTGCTCGTCTGAAATGCTGAGATAAATCTCTGCGAGCTACTCTCTATGAATGGTGCGCAGCTGGCTACACAGTGGCCGATGCTGGACACACTTTAATTGGAACTGAAAGAGAAACTACCTTACTTTAATTGTTCGCTATCAGATAATGGCGATAGATTGTGCTAACTACTCTCTTGTGGTTCGCAACGAAGTTGGAAAGAAAGAACCGTTTATTTCAAACTAGGTCCCGGGACAGAACGCTTTTCTTTTCTTTATGATAGACTAGTGAATCGCCCCGGCTTTGCCCGTGTGTAAATTATATACATAAACCTCCCTCGTTTACCGTTCCTTCTTTTAGTAAAAACCGCATCAAAATCAGTTGCATAGTTCAGGAGTAAGCCGATCAACAGACAGACGTGGAAAACGACTTTTTTATGCTATGTAAAAAATAAATTAATGAGTAAAAATATATAAGTATAGTATGTTTATTAAAGCTGGTGAAAGAATGGCGACTACAAAAAAAAAAATACAAAATTAAAAACATCTTGAACTTTAGAACAGAATACTTCTCGAATTCTTTTCGGGAGTGTCCCAGAGGCGATAAAGGGGTTATGACAAGAACATGACTAGCAGTATCTTTCTAAGCTCTTATTACAAATACTCCTTGGTCACCAATCTGTTACCAGCACACTTTAGCGGTCTTTTGAAATAGGTCGCATTCTAAACACGAATAGGGAGATAAATCTCTCTCAAAACCGTTTTGCATCTCAGATGGGCAAAGTCATATAATATAAACTGTCCTGAGGCCCTACCACGAGCTCTTGTCGCGATCCATTTTACAGGCTAAACTGAACTATTAAGGGGATGCAGATGGAGCTATACACCGCTAATTTTTAATTAGCACAAATACTTAAAGGGCTTATTAGAAAAGGTCTTGTTGTTATCTAAATAAAATCTCAATAAATAATATTCACAAACAGCAAAGTTATTAGCGTTTGTTTATATCCCAAAATCTCACTCAATTTATGGAAATATTGTACAGGCTATTGATTATGAATGAATAAATGACGATCAAAATGGAAAAAACACTGCGCGTAGTATTTTTCTAGTAGCAATTGATAAGAATAACTCTGTTATGAATTTTTGGGATTTCTATTTTTTTTACTTTTGTTGACTACAAAAATATGAACAGTGTCCCACCGGTATCGGGAACAGGGTCCAAGCTACCGGCGGTCAGGGCTCCAGAGAAAGGAACCTCCTAACAATACCAGCCGTGTCCAGGAGTTCCGCTTTCTGAATCAAGCCCTTGATCCAGCCGCCTAACGCGAGCCTCCTAAGGTGTTGGTCGAGGCTCTTGGCTATTATGCCATTGGCTGACACGACTATCGGTACAATGATCGCCGAGTCTACATCCCACATGTCGACAACCTCGCGAGCCAAGTCAATATACTTGATTTGTTTAGAGAGCCACATTTTTTTTGTACCAATTAAAAAATAGGGATGTAAGTATATACTTAGCTCCATACCTCTTTCTCACTTTTACGATTGACATTTCAACATGTCATGGTAAGGCCCCTGTTCACTATGCATGTCCTACGTCATACCGCCCGAAATTCAGAGCAGCGCTAACTACATTCAAAACCAGCGCATACAATCCACTTTGCACGGAACAATAGGGAATATGCATACAATTTTTTTATTCGCTAAATTTAATCCCTTTTAACTTTATACTCGTTAAAAAATATAAGGCCCGTTTTGACATTTGAGAAAAACCCTAGAATGTAACTTGGGACGTAACTGAAAGAAACAATAAAATAATAATTAGGAGTCCGGTGTAGTAATAGTTATTTTAGCTATTTTAGTAGTAGCTAGCTACACTACACCGTACAAGCCGCTAAGTAGTCAAAACACAAAAGTCAAATTTGGCCTTTTATTTTTTGACAAGTTTAGTAAACAAATATGAAAGCATTTTTAAAATATCTTCATCAACAACGGAATTTTAAAGCTCTTTCTTATTAGCTTTGAAAGTTGCTAATAAGAAAAAGAAGTCCGACATGTACTTTGCCATCAAGTTCCATCACGCCCGTACGTCCGCCATAGAAAACGGCGTCTGGGCGAGAGACACTTAAAATATGTTTAATAAAATCATTAGTCGATTTTCTACCAATTTTTTTTTCAGTTAGTATTCTATCTCTATATATATATATAAGCGGTTGCGGGATTCCGATGGATGCGAGACGCACAGGACCGTTCATTGTGGCGACACTTGGGAGAGGCCTATGTCCAGCAGTGGACGTCTTTCGGCTGAAATGATGATGATGATGATATATATAAAAACAACAACACAGCCGAAACTATTGGGACTATGAGTGTGAAATTTTGCACAACTCTTTTATGACTTAAGTGTCTAGGTGAGCACTAAGAGAGGATTTTCCAAAATGTACCCCCTAAAAGAATGAAACGGGGGTCTAAAGTTTCTATGGAGAACCCTACTTTCACGCGAGCGAAGCCGCGTGCAGAAGCTAGTTAATCGATAAACGGTTAGATTACAAATAGTTTTGTCATGCATATTCGTCGACCTATATTTTTATAATCTCGAGAACAAAAGAGACACGGGTTGGGGGATCCACCCTACCAAATATTGTTCGAAAATATATTCATTCCTATAGAACATTTTACGTAATCGTTTGGAGAAGCGAGGTGTAAGGGTTGCAGCTGACGTTACTTAAATTGGCCGTGAAATATCAACGGCGCATTTTCAGTGCGAATTTTCGTGGAAAATTAAAAATTGGATGCTTTTTTTTCGGTACATAAAATCTGCTGGAACTCGATACTTGAACTATTTTAAAGTATAAAGGAGAGAGGATAATAATTTCTAGACGAGCTGTTTAGTTATAAGTAGTTGTTAAGCTTATTATTCTTTTTAATAATTATCTGTTGTAATCACACCAATGACCAAAGGTGAAAGTTAAGTATAAATTAAATAGAATAACTATTGATGTTTTATGTGTTGAAACAACGCTTTGTATTTAACGAACTTTTAACCGTTCGTGAAACAATGTTGTTGTGTGAAACAATCCGCCCTTAATAAGTTTATAAATAGTTTGACTCTGTATAAATGTACACAAGAAACTTAAAAATAAACTAAACTAAATGTTTATACGTCACATTGATGAACTTAATTAAAAATCAAGCGTTTGCTGAACCTTTATAAGCCTCATGTACTTCTATTTTTTTATTTCTAGAGGAGCAGCAGTGGCCAAGTGGTAAAGGCCCCGACTTATGAGTTGTAGGTCGCGAGTTCAAACCCAGCCAGGCGCATTACTTTGTGTAATTTATTTCATCACCACTGCTCTCAAAACGGTGAAGGAAAACATCGTGAGGAAACCGGCATGTCCTAGAACCAAAAATTAGAAAACATGTGACATCCACCAAACCGCACTGGGCCCGCGTGATGGGTTACGACCTATTCCCTTTTCTAGAGAGGAGGCCTGAGTCCCAACAGTGGGAATATTATAAGGCCGACTATGCTATGCTATACTATGTACTTCTACTGTTCTGCGACGTGTTCAATACCAAAATACAATCTCAAGTTCATTCAGCGCTGTAATAGCCGGCTACCGTTGACATACCCGAGCGTCGACCGGCTCCTAATAAATCATTTTAACTGAAACTGAGAACCATTAGACTGAACGCGTGTAGCCTTGTCCAGACCAGAGATGATACGGAGGTGCGATTCCGATTCCGAAAGTCCGGAACTTCCGATTTATTTTACACTTTCGATTCCGATTTCAGTTTCGATAAATTTGAAAATTTTAAAAAAAGAAAGAAAAACTGTTTATTCGCACGAAATGACGCAATCTCCCTCCCCCGTACCTTCTGTTGATTATTTTTCTTTTAAAATATGATCCATATTTAGCATGTTGTAAGTTCGTGCTTCATTTATAGGTACTTGATCGAGTATTTTAATTGGTTTTTGTAGCTTTTCAATTGACGCTCATGCCTCCGCTTTCCAGTCCAGTTCCAATTCCGATCCCGGTTCCCGGTTCTTATTCCGATTCCGGACAAATGAAATTTAAAAGCTCCGTTTCCGAATCCGGTTTCGATATAACCACTTCCGTCACATCTCCAGTCTAGACTGAGTCATCTTAACGGCTTAGACTCGTAGGTATGCCGAAATGAAATCATTTAGGGACCGATTATTAAATTCTGATAGTCTGTGACCGTTTTAGAAATTCTAGACTTGAGAATGATAAGCAGATAACATTAACGATAATGTTCTGACTTCACTTTCATGGTCGTTACAGTGGCAGGTTTTATTTTTATTATTACAGATAGACCATTATGGCAAACGCGTTTGACCACTATGGCACTTTGCCTAGAAGTAACCTATTCACTTTTGACTTAAAGACCTAGGTTGCGGTTATCTGGCAACATGGACTCTGGATGTATTAAAATTACGAATATTTATTTTTTAAACATGTTTATATTTTTATGGGCATTCAAAATATTCTCGTAACTCGTACTCGTAGTCGTACTTTGGCAGGAAGGTTCCACTCCTTAGCTGTACTGTATGCACAATGAATGTGTTCCCAAAACGTTTTCTGCGTATGGTTGAGATATCCACCTTGTATCTACCGCTGGTGAAGGTGGTGGTGGAGGTCGATTGTTCCAGAGAGTCGCTGTGCGCATAAAGCAACATAGGAATACAGGTGGGTTTTACTCAGTATGAGTATGACACTCCCTCTCGCTTCACCGGAGTGGTAGAAATTATATATAATAAACGGTAACATAAACAAAATATAGGTAACACGTTTCTAGTATTTTTATGTAAAGATTCTGTGTACAAAATTTCATAATTGTATCATGAAAAATCACAAAGTTATAAGCTTGTTATATCAGCAAAAATATATATGTAGTCACCGGGCCATCCAAGCGACTGAGAGGTTGTTTTGCACTTGCACCCAGCTGTTTGCTGGCGCCTAATACCCGCTATGATCTGCTGTGACCTGTGTTGTACTTAGTATCGGTGGTGTCCAACTGACCTTTTTAAATATTTTTGGGAAAAAATATAACATAGTACAAAAACTATTGGAATCCATTCAGTTACTGATTCTGAACAAACTATATTCAGGTTTCGCATAAACTAAAAATAATTTTGTATATAAAAAAGCATAACTGAGGAACAATCACTTAGAATGTGATACCCACACCAGTAAGCTCCAGTCGTCGACGGCCCCAGCTGGGCTGAAGCCTTATGGGTTCATGAGGTTACTTCTGCAAAGGAAACCCGGGATTCAAGGCAAAGAAGGAACATAGGTGTGGTTTTAGTCAGTAAAAGTCTGACACGCCCGCTCCGCTCTAGAGTGGAAAAAGGCGTTGAATGATTTCGCAAATAAAAAAAAAACACCAGTAAGCTCACTTTTACAGAAATATAATATTAACGCGCACGTGTATACGACGATTGTCTTCTAAACACAAGGTTTCCACAGATTTCTTAAAATAGACGCCCAAGAGATAACGTTATAAGTTCGTACTATTTTTGGGAGTCCCAAAAATTTAAGTATCACTCATCAATTAGGGAAGGTTCGCTACCCTTGGGTAGCCACTTAACATCAGGTGGCCCCATTGCAAACCTTTCTGAATTTTGAGTGGAAATTTTATAATCTTTGATAAAGTCCCCACCGTGCACTCAGATACATTGACTGCACAACTTTGCTCAGGTACGATGGTATCGCGATAAAGGATCATTTTGGATCCCGACTCGAATCTTATGAAGTAATTTGGTATTTCAGCAATATCTGCATAATATGGACACACATTTTGTTAATAATCATTTTGCATAAAAATGAACTTACCATTAGACGTGGATGTAGAGATCAGTTCCCACTTCGCTGGAATACGGGAAAACTGGTCCTCATCGCAAAGCCGTGGCGCCCTGCGGACTCTCCGTCCGCGTATTGGCCCATTGTGCTGCTCGACGAGGTGGGCAAGCTCTTTGAAAAAGTAATTGCAGACCGCCTCGTCGCGCACCTAGCACGGGTGGGGCCGGATCTGGCGGACGGCCAGTTTGGCTTTCGCAGGGGACGCTCCACAGTCGACGCTATCATACGCGTCCGAGCTCTTAGTTAGCCAAAATTAGCAAAAGTTGGGGGATGCGGTGTCCCAGGGCAGGTATGTCTTGGTGGTGTCTTTGGACATCGCCAACGCCTTTAATTCCCTGCCCTGGAGTAGCATTAGGAGGGCACGCCGGTATCACCAGGTGTGCGACTACCTTTGTCGTGTGATCGAGGCCTACCTGTCGGACATCTACTCCGGTCACCAGGAAGACCGAAAACGGCGGGAGATGTCGTGCGGTGTTCCGCAGGGATGGGTACTTGGACCGCCCTTGTGGAACATCGAATACGACTGCGTGCTGCTCGGCGACCTTCCTGACGGGGTCAGCGTGGTCTGTTACGCAGACGACACGCTGGTCCTGGCGCAAAGACAGTCGTACCAGGCGGCGGTCGAACCAGTGACACGCGGGGTTACGACAGTCGTAGAGAGGATCCAGCAGATGGGACTCGAGGTGGCATTGTACAAGTCCGAGGCCATTTGTTTTCGTGGCCCTCGGAGCGCACCACCACGGCGTTCCCAAATAACGGTAGGAGGAGTTCACATCGGCATCAAGTCGACAATGAAGTACCTGGGACTCGTCCTTGACAGCCGGTGGCAAATCGAGGAGCACTTCCGACGTCTGGCTCCCAAACTGGATCGGACTGGGGCTGCCCTCAAGTGGCTCCTGTCCAACTTAGGGGGTCCAGACGCCTCCTGTCGGAGGCTCTACGCAAGCATCGTTCGGTCCATGGCCCATTATGGAGCGCTGGTACGGGCGCCATAGTTGCGATAGCGACAGCCGGCCAAGCTGAACTCATGCCAGAAGGTCGTGGCCATACGGTTGGTGTGGGGACACCGCACGGTTTCCCGCGAAGCGGCGAGCCTCCTTGCGGCCAGCAAGGATCTGAAGGAAGCCACCATGGGATTTGGAGGCATAAGTCCTTGCACGCATACACGATTTGCTCGTGGAGATGCAACGCCGGGGCGAAACTCCGATGGCAGACAGAAATCCGGCGGGACCTCATGGTGGAATGGCGGCGCAACCCAGTCCTGGGCACGCCTTTATTATGGCGGTAAGTCCCCTCTTTGAGGCGTGTCTGGAAAGACCTTTCGGCGTCCTCACCTTCCACATGACGCAGGTTCTCACCGGACATGGTCAGTTCGGGAGGGTCCCTGCACCGGATTGGTGCGGAAGAATCGCCCGGGTGTCACCACTGTTCGGGCCGCCCGGTGGACACGTTGAAGCGCTGCCGCTGAGAACCCGATCCCGATTTCCGGCCACCGTTGGTGCAGGCTTGCGGACGGTCCGACCGTCCGATAACCGTCCGGACCGAACCCATGTCTTCAACGGCGCGTTTTGTTCCACGTGCGCCTGATGGAGTTATCAGCAAACCATAGGAGGGCCATGGGTTCGCTTTTGAAAGGAAAACCCGGCCCTGGTATGAAAGGCAACGAAGAAACTAGGAGGGATTTTAGTCAGTAAAAGTCTGACACGAAAAAGGCGGGAGATGTCATTGGATGATTTCCCACCTAAAAAAAAATTAAACCATTATTTATTATTTGTTATATCTTGCCTATACTGTCCCACTGCTGGGCAAAGGCGTCCCTCCATAGGAATGGAGGGACGCCCTTTCCATTGTTCCCGGCTCTGAGCCACTTCTAATTATTATTCTAATTCCTAAGGAAGGCATCTAAGTCGCTCTACCATCTCCTTCTTGGTCTACCGCAACCTCATCGTGTAATATTTTCAGGACACCAATTTTGTTTTCAGGTCCACCGCTCGATCGGCATGTGGCAGACATATCCATCCCAGACCCACATAAGCTGGCAGCCTTCTGTACCACGTCAACGATCCTGCGCCATATACGTTGAAAATATTTCCAAGTACATAGTTTAAGTCGCATATGTCGTGCTCGACATTGCACACACACACACGAGTTTTGTTAAATCACCCATCACAGGTGTCTGTAACGCCGCCAATCTTATAAGTCAACGAAAGGAAAAGCTCAAAGGATTTATCTCAAGGCTGGGAAAGACTCAAGTATACTTTTATATTTTAGCTGAAAATCGAACAGATTATAGTAAAATGTTCCTGTTCGTTGCTTATAAATGTTGGCACTAAATCTACTTCCGTATATTGAGCGCAGATATCCCAATAATCTTGCCAAATATGTCGGAATGTAAAACGTCTTCGTTCGGATCCTCGACGATTTATCACATTTAATTTCTCTCCAGCTCAATCCTCCATTGAGCTCTGAGCTTTAAATCGTCCACTTTCCGTATTTACCGATAGAATCACTGTAATTTCCATGTAATCTGTTCCAAACTTTCAATTTTTCATTCATAATTTCGGGCAATCACAAACACTAATTCATATTTCAATTCCCCGGATCATTTATGTCATTCGTTGTGTGAATGACCCGGAGCAGAGGGTCCGTAGATAAACAACGATCTACTTTTGTTTTTATCTTTTGTCGCACGGAACATTTGTTACTCAAACACGAATCCTGTCAACAGCGCAAACACGTCCAGCAAGCGATTTTATATTCAAACATCAACATGGAAATTGAAAAATGATTGGAGGATTCATAGTGGAGGACTTTGAGACAGATGTCATTAAGTATTGTAACATTTTGCTTATTCACCTAAAAGTTAAACTGCTACTTCCTTTGAAAATAAAACTAAAAAAAAATAAAAAAAATATGCTAAGCACTGGGGTACTTTTCAAATGAATCTGTTTAATTCCCTAGTCGCTCCAGACGGAACATGGAAAAATTTCAAGTTTGGAATGCACAAAGTTTTGACACGCACTCAAAAAATGTGATAGAAGAAAAAAATATCGTAACAACAAGGCATCGAATTATACAGCCTCTCAGAACGGAAGTTCAGATTGAGTTTGGCACGTGTTATAATATTAATTACGCGGAAACGTACAGAAGGGTCGGTTACGGAAAATTACACTTAGCTCCTGAGGGCTGCCTACAAGCGTACATTATGTCCGACTCGCCCAAACGGTTCAATTAGTTTAATCGTACCATTTGTTACTCCATAACTTACTAAAAGGTTGTGAACTCCCGGGATTCGTGTTTCATTTGTGTCCGAAGGTTCGAAGAGAACTTTTTGCTTGGAAATTCGCGCGTTCACTTTATTAGGTAGGTACGATTTTTATGAACAGGAACGAAGCGCGAACCCATACGTACTCTAATAGGTACCTACTTTGCCTATTTACCTTGAATATGTGTTACGTATAAAAAAGCTGATATTTTAGGGAGATCCTCTAAACAGAAGAATTTTACAGGATCGTCTGTAGCGTAGTAGTATCTCAGATTTGAGGATCAAATAACAGTAGCTATATCCTGCTCGACGGTAAACATATACCTAACTTTATTAAATCCTCTTACTAAAACTCCCTAAAAAGGCCTTCTCTTATAAGATCTAACGAGAAGCAAACTAAAGCCTTTTTATTAGCAAACACAAAGGATAAACTAACCTAACTGCCTAGATCCGGCTGTTTCCGTTTAGTTCGCTCCGTTCACAGCGAACTGAAACAGTAAAACCACATTTAATAGTAAGATTACGATCATATAACGACGAAAATAACTTAACATTAGACTTGCGTGTTTATGGTAACATAATATTAATATACCCTCGCATTAAACCTCTTTGTTTTGTGTGACCCGACTGACCCGACATTGTTACAAAAAACATTTGACACCACAGTGACCTTTGTGAAATATACCTACCTACTACTTGTTTTTTCTTATAAAATTTAAGTTATTAATATTGGCATTTCGTCGTAAATTGGTGGAACTGCCGTGGTCCGGTAAGTCTATAAATCGCGGGCAATTTTTCCACGTAAGAGGTCGAGACCGCCGTAATACGTACGCATAGACAAGATAGATCACACTGTACATCAAGTTATGCAGGCTATTATAGTCGGAGGTCAGAAGGCAGTAGCTCCGTGAAATTCTAATATATTCAGCGTCTAGTTACACTGAAAGCTTAGGCTTGAGAAACAGCTAGAGTTATGGTAATTGTATTTGTGAAATTCTGATTTATGAGAATGCATTCTGCAAGTTGGCAACGTCGCCAATAGCTGACAAATATTTTGCTTTTTTTATTATTTTCTGGGTTATTTCAACATATAAAAAAACGTCAAGTAGATTGAATAAAGGAATCACGTTGTCCCATACCTTCACTTTGTTTATTTTCGATGACATGGGGGATGGGGGCGTCTAGATGGTGAATACGTCAGCAGTAGATTTCAATGTCCAAAATTACAAGAAAGTGAGCAAACACGCATCATTTTAAAAATCATCAATCCTGGGAAATATATATTACTATTCAAATCCATTTCCAACGCCCACAGGCGTTTGTTTTTCAAGGAGAGAATTATTCTCATATGTACAAACACATGACATACAATCTTTCGAATAAAGTAATTAGAGACACAATAGAAAGACAATGAGAGAGCGAATCCGGCGTTCGCTTGGGGTTCAATGAATTTCGAGCCTCTTTTTAAAGTTGGACTAGAATATGAAACACATCTTAATCGTCGTGTCGGAACACTTGAAACTAATAGTGGCGTCTAAGAGTGGCTAATATAGCACCCGCGTGTCCCCCAAAGTCGTTATAATCCGTTAATGGACTTCACACACGCATCAACACGTAACATTGCAAATGCGATTATAAAATCCATCATGCTTGTCATACCCTTGAAGATAAGGACATCCACTTATGCGTATTTTCTGCTTTTGGGCGGAATTCACCAATAAAACTAATCGCGTTTTAACGTTTGGCTCGCATAATCGCGTTTAGTCGCTGTCACTAGTGTCACTTGTAAAAATACAACAAAATAAAAATACAGACAAGTGACCCTAGTGACAGTGGCTAAACGCGATTATGCGGGCCAAACGTTAAAACGCGATTAGTTTCATTGGTGAATTCCCCCCTTAGAGTGCGGTAATGACAAATACTTTGAAAGTCTTTCGTTTTAAAACGGATTCGAGAAGATAACCCTCCCGGGTCTCGAGGGGCCATAAAACATACCACGCACAGGGGGTTGTGCACGAATTAATTTCTTTCCGGGCGGCCGATCCTACCATAAATGACGTCGAATATACAATGTACTACAGTCTCACCACGTATAAACACTAATATGAAAGATTAAAATTCTTCCTTATTCATCGTAATTTCTTTAATCTACTTTTTTTATTATTAATTGCTATTTATTTTATTTTGAACTTAACAACAAAAATAAAAAACAGAAATATAAAAATAAAAGTAAAAACACTTCCAGTCGACAGCGATGCCGAGGAATTTTTTGACGCCATATTTTGGGTAGGAGTTATTATGTATATTTATGTAATTTTAATTAATCTACTTTAAAATCGGGCAGTGCTATGTGATTGCCTCTAGATTGGCCTGGATAGAGACCTAATTGAAGTATGAAATTGAATTCTGTGCTCAATCATCAATTTATTAGTACTGATAATAATTTCAAGCCTGTTTTTATATTTAGATACAAACCAAATTAGGTATGTACCAAATTTTTTTTGTTATAGTAATCAAATGCCGACTGAGTCGCACCATGATGAGGGGATAACATCTGGTACCTAGTAGTCATTTGGTAGCCATTGTTAAATGTAAGAGAGGTGAGTGGGTTGTAGTGATGACTGTAGACAATGCTCCATAATGGCACGTCGGCGGCGGTGCTACTTCTCAACGCATAATTCTTGTTCTCGTTTTCCCCGCGTATTGTCAGTCTTCTCTGGCCAGTGGGTCTTTTAAACGCTAATTACTTAGCTGTTTAGCTATATGAAAACAATAAAACGTGCTTGACGTACCTAGACGTCAAAGTAAATCGTATGTTGCACTTAGCTGTGCTCTGTTTCACCCGCGTCTTTGGTTACTGTGTTGCTCCTGTGGGTTATAGCTTGATGTTATATAGCTTATAGCCTTCTTCGATAAATGGGCTATTCAATATTATAATTATTTTTTCAATTAGAACCATGGGTTGCTAAGTTTAGCGCATTCAAACAAACAAACAAACTCCTCAGCTCGATTAATAATATATTAGTCATAGATAGTAGTTTTATATAAGTATAATTTGCAATTGTACAGTGTATACTTTAATGCAAAAAGTTGAATAATAATAATAACTCTTTATTTTCAGGCTACTATTAAGGCCCATGACACTATACATAAATAATAATCTTAAAAAGAATAATCTAATACATAATAATAATATTATTATTATGTATATTATTCTACTTATTTATTATTTTTAATTTTTGTTTATTCATGTTAGTTTGGTGTAAAGCATTTTTCTAAACATAAAACACGGTGAGAATATTGAAAATATAATATAAATACGGAATATTGGAAAGGTGAGAAAATTTGGGAAGAAATGAAATGAAGTCAAAAGATTTTTAGAAGTAGACTTAAGTGGTGTCAAAATTACCAGGACCAGATCAAGATGAACATTAGCGTAACACAGGGCACCTAAAAACTTAAAACCTTTTCTTAGTTCTGGATGTCAACCAATAAGTTAAAGCTGGGCCGGGCCGCCCTGTGAGCATAGGGGAATGTGGTTCGTCGGAAGATATTGCTAATAAGTTTAGAGAGCGTTTTATGATATCATAACCGCTAGGGCCAGCTAAGGGGGGTCGATGATAAGATCAGTCGTGATTATGAGCCAATACGTTTCTCGGCTAAAGAGGTAAGGGGACGACTTCTGAATATGGCAGGCAGAAAGTCTCCTGGTCACGACGGTCTCAGCATCGAGCACCTCAAATATGCTGGGTTTCATCTACCTAGAGTGTTAGCGACATTCTTCACGCTTTGTGTTAGTCACTCGTATTTGCCATCTGATATGTTGAGAACGGTGGTGATACCAATAGTTAAGAATTTTGAACACGTTGAATTACGCACAAATTTGGTTCCAGTCAGGACTTTCCACAGAGAGTGCCATTCTTTGTCTAAAGCAGATGGTCCAATTAATATTATAAGGATAGGAGTACTCCGGTATATATGCATGCTTCCTTGATCTTTCAAGGGCTTTTGACCTGGTGTCGTATGCGTGGGAAACGGGTGTACCACCGGAGTCGACAGGCTTGTTTCAGTACTGGTACTGAAATCAGCATAATCAAGTACGTTGGGGTAGTACTCTTTCCGAGCCTTACATTTTGGAGTGTGGGGTGAGGCAGGGGGTTTAACCTCACCTAAACTCTTCAACCTGCATGTGAATGAGTTCAATGTGAACTCAGTGGCAAACCAGTCGGGTGTGAAATGAATGACACCTGTATCAATAATTTAAGCTATGCAGATGACATGGTGCTGCTGGGTCCAACGGCTGGCTCAATCAGAGAGATGATGCTTGTTTGTGAGAGATACACATCAAGCCAAGGCCTGCAATATAAAGTAAATAAGATTGAATATCTGATCTTTGAGGCCCCCAGGAGATAAGTACATGACCACTTAAGAGGGAAAACCAATTTAAGTACTTGGGCCAGTATCTCTCCGAGGACCTCAGAGATCAGGTAGATATTGAACGGGAACGCAGGGCGCTTGCAGTAGATACCACATGTTGGCTCACAGATTTGCTCCTTATAGTAATGAGGTCAAAATTACTTTATTCAAAGCTTTCTGCCAATGATTCTACACGGGCGGTCTGTGGGTTAATTATACGCCGAAGGCTCTAGATGCCCTGCGGGTCCAATAATAATGGTTTCAAGGTACTGTTGGGACTGCCTAGATACTGCAATGCATCGGGCATGTTTTCTTTAGCGCGTGTGGATGATTTTCACGCTATAATGAGAAAGAAGGCTGCCTCGTTGCTAAGCAGGTCTAGGACCAGCTCAAAAGGCATTCTTCGAACCTTAGCCGATAAGCATGAATCACTAGTTGCGATTGCTGATGCGGCAGTAAGTTAAGTTTTTTAAGTGTTACTAACCCTTTAGTTGATAAGTTATTACTAACCATTGGACCAATGTAGTCTTTTAAATAAAATATTACACTACACTATACACTACAGACGGTTTTCACACTGTGTTGTGGCGCCGCATCGACTCGCTGATGTTCCGTACGCGTGGGAGTGCCAACACCATCCTGAACGTGCTCAGCCACAAGCTGGACAGCCCCCTTCTGGGACACTGGGTTCAAACTCAAGTGCGCAAATACTTAAATTAATTTTTATACTATATAATGATGACATAATACTTAAATTAAATTAAATTGAATTATTAATATAATAACAATATAAAGTAATACATAATATAATATAATCAATTAATAATATAACAATGAAAATGTAAAATGTAAGTGTATGGACCAAATACGTCTAAAATAAAAAGATTTTATTTTATTTTTTATTTTTCTATATCGTCGCAAGAAATTAAAAAAGAAATTTAAAATTTAATCCATAGACAACAAAGGTGACTAAAGGCTAGAAAACCACTTTTTTTGTACTTTCTGATAAAAAATCTATAACTTACATAATAAACGAGCAGTTGTGTTTCAATAACATGACAAACAAGTAATCAACTAGATTCAAGAATAACGGTCATTTTTGAGATAGGTATTCGCCATTTGGAAAATATATCAGCTAGAGTGAGGTTGCTTTCTGCTGAATATGACGTTCGGGTGCTGGGGAAGTGGTCGGTTTTAATAACTTCACATCTTGATCCTTCGTGACTACTAACACATTGGCAGATAGGTTCATCCTCCTCGTTTAGGGAACATTCACCGTCGTTCAGACAGTGGCCTTGACATGCGCTGACTTCACACCTATCACCGGAATAACCAACACCACAACTGAAATGAGAAAAATGACAAATTACGTAGATAAACAAGAAAGAAAACAAAACTAAATGTATAATTCAATTCAATATAAAATCAAAAAGGCCTACATGGGCATTTAAAAAACATCAGAAGCTAGTATATGGTTCCAAAAGAAACAGCAAAAAGAAGACAAAGATGAATGACGGAAGAGTGAAAAGATGTTTACACGATAATGCACTTTATAGGCTACCAGAAAAGCCACATGTGCAGAAGTAGTCCATACCATACAAGCTTGTCTTCAACGTAGTCTTTAATCTTGTAATACGCTTTTTTTGGTAAGTACATGTTGATGTTGATTTTCAACATTCTCTCGCAAAGTTTCGTAACCGACTCTGAAAAATTGTTATAAAACCATAGCCTGTTTGGATTTTGGTATAATATGTTTTACCTGCATTTAGGAAGTCCCTCATTATTGATGCTACAATTGCCATGGATACAATAGTTCAGACAGTTTGACACCTCGCATCTTGCACCTACAAAATCTCCTTTGCATTCACAGACTGGCTCATTTATTTCATTCAAGGAACAGTCACCACCGTTCTGACAATAACCACGACACGCGTTGACTTGACACCTTTCCCCGGAATAACCGGCATCACATCTGTAATTACGAATAATTATGTATTTAGAGCATAACCAAATTAAACAAAACGAAAGAAGGAGTAGTGGTTACGCTGTTTCTATCCGCGATAGGTTAATTTTTTTTGACTGGTTGTTGCAATTCCTAAGGTTGTAAAAAAATAAAAGGCCCGTTTTGACATCTGTCAAAACGAATACTTAAATACGCAAAAAATACATACAGCTGAACCTATGTTCAGCTATTCTATAATCTACTTCTTTTTGAAGTTGGTATGTTCCATCATATTATTTAACGGGCAAAAAAAAATTATTTAATTAATTATTATTTTATTGTTTTTTTCAGGTTTGTTCCAAGTTACATTCTAGGGTATTTCTCAAATGTCAAAACGGGCCTTTTATTTTTTAACGAGTTTATATCCATCCCTTTCCTGCACATACGTATCGAGTGAAAAGGACTGAGCTACCCTCGTATTCGAATATGGAATGACATTTCTATGTGCACCCCGCAAATTCAATTGTGTCATTGACTGATCTGTGAAGTATTACATTCGCAATAAAAAATCGTAAATCGAGTGAAATTTGGTGTTTGTGCCCTGAAAACTGTAACATCGTACATGCTAAGCTGTGCCAAGAATTACCGGTTATTGTGCAAAACTTCCATTTAAAAGACGATTCATTCTGATCTATATTTTTCCCACGACTGGTCAATTCCATACTCCACAGCACAAATCAAATTTCAAATACTTGGCAATCTTTCACCTAAACCGCGCAAATAAGTAAAATAATTTTGATAAAATAATCCTGGGAACACAAGTGGGTTTTAGTCAGACACTTCCTCTCGCTTCGCTCAGAGCGTGAGGGGTTATTTTTTGATTACACGCTAAGAAAAAGGAGTGGAAATATTGTTTTACCTGCATTTAGGAAGTCCCTCATCATTGACGCTACAATTCCCGTGGATGCAATAGTTCTCACAAACTGACACGTCACATCGCTCACCGATGTAACCAGGAATACATTTGCAAAGAGAGTGCCCATCAACTTGCTTACCATGAACACAAAATTCCGCCCCATATTGTGCAGCAATTTTGAATGTGTTATCGATTAGGGACTTATTTTGTGACAGACTCGTTAGTGCTGAGCAATCCGGTTCTCCTTGAATTTGATCTGACAATTTATAGTTAGCAACTATACTGACAGGGATTTCTTTATGCAACTGAAGAAAAGATGTGTACGTCGAGTATTTGTTAAGTTCAGACTTTTGGAAATTCGTAACGACGCAAAATGGGCAGTCGCGCACAAAGATAAGAGATTGTTTTGAAATGCTCAAACTGTTCAATTGATTGAAAAATTCGCTCTCATCTGGAATATAATGAATTGTTGTATCCTTATTTGTTCCATTTAAATCTGCACTATAAATATCGTAATCAAAACCGTGAGAATCGAGCCCGTATATTTTCTGTGTTTGTTGATCAATAGCTAAACTGTATAGCTCTGGTTTAAAAGTCGTGTAGATGGGCACGGAAGAAGAATAAATAATAACTTGTCTCTCTGTTCCATTGAATCGAGCTCTCTCTATTGTAGGTCTCGTGAGGTTTGTGTTAATCCAATAAATATATCTGTAAATTGAAAATTACTATAATGAAGGCACATTCAAAGTATGCACAAGAGACATCATATTTTTTTTAAATTAAAATAGCAATGATAACATACCCTCTACAGCTATCTAATGCAATGTCAGTAGGGATCCCGTCATCCATTTTGATTAGAATAGTTTCGTAAACGCGGTTCGTAGATCCAGGTTTTAATGAGATAAAATTAATACTTCTTTCTTTAGTATCTGTGAAGAATAGTAATTCTGTGGCGGGGTCGAAAGCGAGCCCCCGGATGTTTCTTCCATTTCTTTCTGTTAAATATTTGTATTGCATGGTAGACATATTAAACCCACATATAGTGTCGTTGTCGCTCTGTTTGTTAACGTACAGAATCATGTTATGAACTTCATCGTACGCCAAAGCACCGAGATTTTGAGATTTGAAAATTACTGTGTCTATTTTCGTTTGGTTGATATAAAATTCTAGACGATCTCCGTTAGCTACAGCGAGATCTAAAACAAGTGGAAAAAATTGTTTAAACAAGCTAATAGCTTAATAGACTACTAAGTATAAATTAAGGAATGGCAGGCGGTCGCCTCCTTCTGCGAAGCAGTTATGCTAGAGAAGAAAACAGCCGTACGCGTGAGGGACACCGACTCCGACTACCAGTCACGGTAGGCGCGTTGCAATGGGTAGCTCGCCGTCCGGCCACCCGGTAATCGACCAGACCGCGCCCAAGTCATCGAAAGCGCGAATTGTTCCACGCGCTACTCAAAAATATGTCCGCATGCCGTAGTGGCCAATTGGGACGATACCTACTAGGGGATTGTCTAAAAAGGAAACTTGTGGTCCTAAAACAAAAAGGGACCTTACGATCTCCACCCCACTTCTGCCGGAGACTCTACGTGGGGATCGTCTAGTCTATGACCCATTACGGAAATCTGGTGTGAGCGCGGTCGCTGCGAAAGTGACCGGCCCACCGATTGAACGTGTCCCGTAGGACCATGGGCTATCCCCATGATCCTACTTTAGCTGAGACATGCGCCTGGATTCATACAGAAATTAGTAAGCCTTAAAAATACAATAAATTATCAAGCCGAACATTGGTGTGAGCAACATTGATAGTTTGTAAAAATAATCGCATTCTTCGTACTCACCCCAGGAGTGCACCGTCCCCACGTACAGCGCCACCAATGCAAGGACACTCTGCGTTATACACATTTTATAATAAAAATACAAAATTGTTCTAACACACGAAGATGGTGTTTGCAGTTCAGACGTTCGCTCCTGGAATATTGTACCGATACGCTTATTGTCCTCTATTTATAAGATTTTATGAAGATGTTATGTAAGACGCATGATGATAACATCTCTATAAAAAGCGGGTTTTCCCTCAGTCATCGGTCAGATAACTTGTTGACCCTTTAGCACATGAGTAAATAAACGGAACAGAGGCAAAGCTTCCTAAGAACGTGCAATATTGTTACCTATTTTGGTAGGGTTATCACATTAGGTGAAAACAAATTAAATAAAACATTTGTTAAATAGTTTTATAATTTTATTTTTATAATTTGGTTTTTTAATTATTTATTCTTTTAATAATGTGGTAAATTCTGAAGCTAACATAAAGTTTATTCAAGAGATCTAACAGGAAACACTCACACGGCATATCAAATTTACATTTCAAGATCGATATATTCGAAACTCGCTCGAGCAATTCAACAATTATCAGTAGGTATAATTAATAAACCCAGTTGTACATCACAATCATTAAAATAAATGTAATGGCTGACTAAAGAGTCTTTGCCCATATTTATAGGTTGTTCAGATCTCTTAACGTACAGTTTCATTTTTAGTATGATATATTTTAACTTTTTCTAGTATTGTTTATACACACAGTACAATAAACCACCATTATTGATAATAATAAAACGTGGTATTTTACCACGTTTTAACGTTAACATATTTAAACTTGTACAAACAAAACAAACAACGTGCGTCGCGTAGACCCTAGACGAGTCCACTGACGGAGCCTGCGTTAACCGGTTTTTTCCAGTGTCGTCGCGTACGCAACAAGCGGATAGTGGACACGCACACATTCCCCGTGTGGTTGTAGTAGTGCAACCGATTCGCGCGGTTAACGGTTGTATGAAGCTTTGTCTCTGTTCCGTTTATCTACTCATGTGCCTTTAGTGTCACGATGCCACTTCATGATAATAAAATATTTATGGAAACCGAAGACACCGACTTTAGAAACTCGAGTTATAATTATTTGTCATTTGTGGTGGATTTTTTGTAAATATTATTTTTGAAAAAACAAATATGTAGGTAATACTTTTCTCTACACTGCTGGTTAAAATACACTGGGCTGCAAAAATAAAGGAATATACCAATAGAAAAATTGGTCATATTTCCTAAAGTTCTCCTGAGTCTTATATTATCTAAAATAATAAATGATTATTACAAATGCCTATTACAAATCTCAAAAGAGGTTTCATTTGTACAAGTTACACCTTCAAAAACGGCTTTTAGAATTTGGAAAATGACAAAATTCAAAATTTTATAGCTTTTGTTTCAAACCACACAATACACAATTTCTGGTATTGGTCCCAGTATTTAGTGCAACATCATTTTGCCAACACCTTAATAATATAGGTATATGAATTATGATCCAAAAAGTACCCCAGCAATTTCAAAAGATGAACATCAGAATACCAAGAAATGGCAGGCCAAGGTACCTATACAACTACACTATAGGAGACCGATTCATCGTGAGCACTATGCTAAGAAATCGATATGTCATGACAAAATTCACCACTACAATATGAATTCAGCCACGATCATGCTACGTCTTCCTCAAGCTGATATAAAGCATTATAAGCCATCGGATGGCCCCAAACTGCTCAAAGAACATTGGGTTACCAGGCGATGCTTTGTTCGTGAACACATCCAATGGAGATTGGCCCAAGGTTACATTTTTCGATAATTCCGGGTTTTAATTTATTTATATACGACCAGCTTTTGCCCGCGCCTTCACCTTCGTACATAAAATATAGCCTATGTCACTCAGGAATATAGCAGCTTTCTATCGGTGGAAAAATTTTCGCAATCGCACCAATACTTTCTGAGATTACCTACTACAAACAAAAAAACATCGTCGACTGCATCGTCGCTTTCCATCAGGTGAGATAGCGGTGAACCGCGAACCTATCAAGAATTAAAAAAAAACTACCTCTTTATAATATTAGTGTAGATGGAAGACGAAGAAGATAACGATATCATCAAGCTTTTTTAAAGGCAAAGTGCCATTTGGTGGAGGATCAATAATGGTATGGGCTGGGATACCTACAGAGAGTAGTTAGTGGAGACAGAAAACGTCTTTGACGTTTAGAACAAGATCCCAGAGCTGTCAGACATGACTTATTATCACATGGATGAAACCTTAGCTTCTCAGTAGCGTCTCATGCGCTTTGAGTACCTCTGTACTTGTGGAGCTCTCCCTTGGGGAACTTTGGCAGGTACGAGGTGAGAAAGGGAACTAAAAATAACGAGTTTGACACTTCGCGTGACCAAAGGGCTGGCTTTTACCTCGGTCAGAGATTAAGCACTGCCATACAACGTGGCAATGCTTCCAGTCTTTTGGGCTTCCAGTTGACAAAGTTCTCAACCATACTAAAATTAGTATAGTTGAGAGCTTTTCTATAGTCTACCGATGTGACAAATTTCAACCAAGTCCGTGCGAGCGTGAAGAAGTAACAAACATATAAAAACACTCTTAAACTTTCGCCTAACTAATATTACTGTAATGTGATAGTGTGACACCCGTTTTTTTTTTTTAGGTGGGAAAATCATCTAATGACAAATCCTGCTCTTGGGCGGAGCGAGAGATAGTGTCAGACTTTTACTGACTAAAAACCCACTCCTATTTCTTCGTTGCCTTCGTCCCACGGACCGGGTTTCGTTTTCACACTACCCATGGCCCCAGTAGGCTTCGACTATGTTGAGCCCCTACGATTTGCTGACATCTCCCTGAGGCGCGCGTGGAACAGTACGCGTCGTCGACGACTTGCGCTCGGTCTAGACGGTTACCGGACAGTCGGACGGTGGGCTACCCATTGCTCGCGTCCGCAAGCCCGCGCCTACGGTATCCGGAAATCAGGGTCGGAATCCCGGCTTCGGTTGGGGCGTGAGTACCGTTGCCTCACGCGATCGGCCGCCTCCGCAGAAGGAGGCGACCGCCTGCCACTCCTCCTCGTTTCGGACCATGGCCTGTACCAAGGCCCGGTGCGAGAGAACGCCGCCGCCGATCGCCCCCACGAGGACACGGCGTTGCTCTGCCCAAGCGGGGCACACCTCCACTGTGTGCTCCACCGTGTCCTCCGGGCGATCCACACAGTGGCAACACCCGGGCATCGCTTCCGCACGAATCCGGTGCAGGAACTACCCGAACTTATGTTTACGTCGTGCGAAAGGTGAGGACGCCAACCAGGAGGTATTTCCAACCACGCCTCAAAGAGGGGACTTACCGCCATAATTGTGGCGTCGCAACAGACATGACCATAGGTGTTTCGTCATATTCTCCATGTTCATGTATGTACATGTGCAGAGACCTGGGCCCATAAAAAAGCTGACCGTTACCGGATTGACGCTTTAGAGAACGATGTTGTATTGGAGAAAAATGCTCGAAATTCACTGGACAGAGCATCGGACCAACGACTCCATAATAGCCGAACTCTAGTCACCCATGAGACTCACCACCATATGTCAAAGAAGAATCTTTAATTTATTTGGCCACATTGTCAGAAAGAGAGAAACCTGTAAAAGTAACTGCTGACAGGAAAGTAGATGGGGAAAAACCCAGGGGCAGCAGTCCGATACTTTGGTCAGACCAAATCCGTGCTACACTGGAGACTAGTCTGCGACGCCATCCACATCGCCGAAGATAGGACAACATGGCGAAATATAGTCCACAAGAAAGTTATTTGTCAAGGTCACAACACTCAGCATTGAGGATAAACGACTCAAAGAGATGAAGGTTTCGTTATATATGTGAAGGCTTCTTAGTTCCAATTTGTATGTAGAAAAATTCCATCTCTTCTAGATTTTTAGTTGCATCTTAGACAATTTTCTGAAAAAAATACCGTTACATGGCACTGATAATATTAAAATTTTACAACAGGACAGGACCCTTATAGGATCACTTTGTCGTCCGTCTGTCTGTCTTTCAAGACCCTTTATCTCGGGAACGCGTGGAGGTATTGAGTTGAAATTAAAACCATATACTAAGGTCTGCGGTCCCTTAAAGCTGTGATAAAATCAAACTTATGAGTTAACAAAAAAAAAAGATACGACTGTTTATCCCACAAAAAACGTATATTTCGACACGCTCAAGGAATCAAAATTCATAGGTTGACCCAGCATTCTTAAATTTGGCATAAAGAAAGGTCTTATAGCACAGGTAAAAGAATAAATCTGAAAACAGTAAATTTTTCATTACCTACGTCACGAGAAAAAAAAACTTTTTTTCAATTCGGAAAAATCTTCGAGACTACATTCGGGAATTGTAGTTTGAAAGGAACCCTCAGTGCGCGAGTCCGACTCGTACTTGCCCAGTTTTTTTTTTTACTATCACGTAGGCGAAGCCGCTAGCAGTAGCTTGTTAGGCCTTCAAATTCTAGTAGCTTGTTAGGCGACGGGTGCGCTACACCCGCGCTGCAGTTGCGCGGCACGCTACTTTGTTTTTATTTACATGGAATACAATAACAAAGCAGCGCGGCGGCCTTTGCAAGTAATTTGAAGGCGCCCTTAGTCCTATAAAAAAAACACAGTCCTTTAGCCGCGGCTGATCGCATTAGCTTGATGATATTTTTAAGATGGCTCCGTTAAACTGCTCTCCGCAACCTCATTCGATCCGATTTCGAGGTTCGGCTCGTTCAGGAAAAGTTCAATTGACTTTCGGATAGAAAATTCACCGTCGCAGGTCAGGATTGGATTGCAACCGATAAATTGCGTTTGGCTTGTCCAACAAACGTTGAAATACATGTAATCGTATACTATAGTTGAACGGCAGAATATCACGTTCCTACCTATTTAAAAATAACTTCAATATAGTACTAGCAACTAGGTATTCCCTGTGGGTTCGCCGTATAGTCAAACTTCTGACAATTTGTGAACGTACCGAAAAGTTGCAATATTGTGTAGATTTTTAGATGGCCATAGTATTCATACTGAAATTAAAAAGTTTGCAATAAATATTAAAAACCTTTTCACAAAAAAAAATACAACCGACTTCAATGTAAAAAAACATTGAAAAGTGCAAATTAACTTTAATTTCGGAAGTCGGTGTTTCTATAATAGTTTTGCGTCTTCCTTATTTAACACCGAATTCCAAAATTAAAGTTATTTTGGTAAAACTCTACTATACTGGACAGCAAAATACTGGTATCTTTAGGGTCGGGGGGAGGGGGGGTGTCCCGTCCCCCGAACCCCCTCCCGAATCTAGGAAACGCATACTTTTAGAGACATTCAAGATTGAAATTTTGAGGTTAGGCATCAAAAAATCGTACCTACATTTTATGCATTTTTGGGGCAGATTTTAAGGTTTTAGGGGGGAGGGTCACTCTCGACCCCTTGGACCATCCCCCCACAGTAACAATTGTATACTTTCATGTATTTAATAATGAAAAAAAAAAAATTTTGTTGTCGGAGAGCGCTCTACCATTGTATAAAAATATGTATGCACTAAACATATAGTTATCAGGGTGGTTTAAAAACAAAACCTTAACCTAACCCCCCACAGAAGCAATTGTATACTATCATGTATTTAAAAAAGAAAAAAAATAATTTTGTTGTGTCGGGGAGCGCTCTACTATAGTATAAAAATATTTGTGCACTGAAATAGTTTTCTGGATGGTTTAAAATAAAAACCCTAACCTAACCCTACACAATTGTATACTACGCAATTGTATACTTTTATGTTTTTCAGATATTATTATTTTAGCATTGGACAAGCTAAATTCACTTAATTATGTAAATATGTCATATGGCTACATTATTTGTCATTTTTAATGTAAATGAAAGTAAATTTGCGTTTTGTTAAATATTCATTGTGGCTACAAACAAAGTAAAAAGTGATCGAAACCTGTCAAAATGGCGTCAAATATTATGAAAAACTATCGACTTTCATTTTTTTTTTTTTCTCACAAACTATATGTTTCCTAACATTAAGACTATGCATGATTACTTTTTAGACATAAACCTTTTCAATAAAAAATTATGAGCGTAAAACTCGTTGTCCAGTATAGTACAGTTTAGCAGTTACTTTGCATTTTTGAGTATTCTTTTTTTACATTGAAGTCGGTTGTGTTTTTATATTCCCCTCTTCTTTCAGTCAGTCATCAAATACACGTATAAACAAAGCAATTTTACTTTTTACGACGGTTCTGCTGTGATCCCATGAGAAGTTCTGTTCCATATTTTCGAAGTTCATGATCAGATCATAACAATATTTCTATGGAACCAACTCGGAAGCATAACAAACCAATCCAAAAAAAAAATAATTTCAAAATCGGTCCACAATTGACCGAGAAATCGGTAAATATACATTAAAAAAAAATACATTCTGCCGAACATTGAACCTCCTTTTTGAAGTCGGTTAAAACACCAAATAACGTAATTGAAGATAAATTTGTAAACGCACTTAAAATAGTTACCTATTATAAGTTCGATAACTATGTATTTGACCGATTTTCATTTCACCTAAAACTTTTCAACTATTATCGTTTCGCTTTTTTTATTTCATCGAAGTCACGTCTGCCACTGTATCAGTTGACCTATCAATTCGTTTTTATTTTTCATTACTTCAACGTTTCATTTGGTCGAAAACCTTTTCACCGACGTTATTCTTAGCCGAAATAATATTTGTTAGAAATATTATGTTTCTGAAAATTCATTATACCACTGTTTTTTTTAATCACCATATTTTTAAACAAGGATGCTTACTTTAAGCAAGCAGCATGCAAGCAGGCATGCAGCATGCAAGTAGGCATGCAGCATGCAAGCAGGCATGTAGCATGCAAGCAGACATGCAGCATGCAAGCAGGCATTAAGTATGCAAACAGGTATACAGTATGCAAGCAGGCATGCAGCATGAAAACAAGCATGCAACATGCAGCAGGCATGCAACATGCAGCAAGCATTATTTCTGTCATGGTTCCGGTGCTGCGGGATTTGGGCGGCCCCACACGAGCTTTTCGTCGCAGATGGTTTTAACGCTCGCGGGCTGCCCTACCTACGCTCTAGGCGTAGGGCAGACAAGACGATGCCAAGTCGGTTTTGCGGCGATTTGTTTCTGAAGTCTGACACTCCGTATCGCTTCGCCCAGAGAGAGAGTAGTTGTTTGTAAATTCTCACCCGTAAAAAAAAATGGGTGATACTGATAAAGCGATTATGAGTTTAACTACTACCTAAGAGAAGTTATTATATTGATTGCTAAGAATATTTGCGGACAGTAAACTGATTTGTCAGTGGAAAAGTTCATGCTCCACATTAACAGATTTCTGAAACTTCTGCTCCCGTCCGGGTGGAGGTCGCCACTTAAACCGTAGGCATTTTGAAGGCTTCGCAACTTTATGAACTACTAATATCTGCCCGCGCCATTGCTATGCGAAGTTTTAGTTGTGGGTATTATTTTAAGAGAATGTCAGACCACAATAAAAAATTTCAACATGATTTAGTACCTACTTACATATTAAAAATAATTTACCAAATACTGTGAGACCGTGACCTCTTTGAAATAATGACGTAATGTTCAACTGCATCAGGTTCATATTTAACCTGAGGTAATATTATGACCATGTATCAAGCTTCAATCCGAGCTCAAATGGATTCCTACTTGCCAGAGAAGAAGTTTGCAAGTT
The DNA here is from genome assembly GCA_961205895.1 of Mythimna pallens. Classification (NCBI taxonomy): domain Eukaryota; kingdom Metazoa; phylum Arthropoda; class Insecta; order Lepidoptera; family Noctuidae; genus Mythimna; species Mythimna pallens. Next base: position 24,537,820 of record OY540825.1, on the reverse strand, counting down.
TTGACAACCGTTTACCCTTTGCTCAACTCTCCAACCTCTCCTTCTTATCTTATAACTCACTTTCAATATCTATGTTCTTCACACGTTAAGAATCTGTGTTCTTCTAACAATCTCCTACTGCTTTGTCTTTCTCATACTTCTGATTTTGTTAATTCTTCCTTCTATATACAGTCCATCCTTCTGTGGAATTCGCTACCTATTGATATCAGGACGGCCACGAGTCAGTATGCATTTAAGCGGAAGTTGCAGAATTACTTTCTACACAAATAGCAGAATCATGTATATATAGGTATATATTTTATTAAATATGTATGTAATAATAGAATATGGAGTTAGCTTTTGTATATAATTTTGTAATACGTGTTGTCAAAATAACAATTTTTTTATGCACCTGCTGTATTGTCTCTCCACCGCCCTAGGTTGACTGGTAGAGAATGCCTAAGGCATTAAGTCCGCCTTTGTACCTTTAATTGCATGAAGATTAAATAAATAAATAAATATCTTAGTAGACACTTCATCGTCAACATCATCCTTTCAGCAGAAAGCCACCCTTACCAGGTTATCGGTCTACCTTGTGGGAGGCTTTCACACTCAGCGTGTCCCGGTACATGGCCACCACTCCAGAACCAGTGCGTGTTACCAATGATGACATATGGCTCTGAAAAGTAATGTAGACATTAACATGTGTTTTCATAGGAAGGTACCGGTAACTAGATCAGCAATAAAAACTACAATCTCGAACTCTCGATCTGAAGATTTATCAGTTAAACTAGAAAAAACTAAGATATCATAGATATATTGATTGCTGAGTAGGTTCAAATCTTACCTATCGAATCGGACTCTTAGGGTTGTGATAAACGGCTGCCAGTCAGACGCATATATAGCCACTTCAGGTATTCCCCAGGGATCTCATGTGGGACCACCTTTATTCGTCCTGTACATTAACGACATATACAAGTGCTTTCAGAACTCTAATATATATATTTTTACTGATGACCTTAAAGCCATCAAAGCTATTAGAAAGCCTGCTGATTCGGCTCAGTTTCAGGATGATTTAGATAGACTAAGTGATTGGTGTGAGCTCAATAAAATGTCTTTAAATATTAAGAAATGTAAGCACATCAAATTTACTAAAAAAAATATTGTTGCACCCACAGCATATAACTTTAACGGTCAACTACTTGAAGAAGTTGAATCTATACGAGACCTGGGCGTTCAATTTAATAAAAAAGTAAGCTTTATTAAACATATTGACCTGATTACACTAAAAGCAACGAAATTACTTGGTTTTGTCATTAGAGAGTGCAAAAACTTTAAAAAATTTAAAACAAAAAAAATTACATACAATTCGTTAGTCAGAAGTCACCTAGAATATTGTAGTGTTGTCTGGTCCCCTAAATACAATGTACACATAAAGCGCATCGAACGATTACAGAAAAGGTTTTTAAGGCATCTGACTTATCATTGTATAAAGACTGAAGTATTTTGGGATGGTCTCGTTGGAAAAACGAAGAGACATGTTAGATTTAATATTCCTTAAAAAAATAGTGGCAGGTTCTTTAAACTTTCCTGAGTTGCTCAGTGCGAGAAAATCAAATAGGAAGCTGTTTTGCATGCCAAAAAGCATTACAAATTTAAGACGACATTGCTCACTGCACAGAATGTATGAATTATACAAACAACATGATGAAGATATCGACTTGTACCATACATCTGTGCCCTCTGTAAAAAAACTTATGTTACACAATTAACGTTTAAAATTCTGTTTGTCCAAACTTGAACAGCACAGAATGAAAATGCTGTTTGTCCAAAATATTATTTTCATTCTGTTCTGTTCTGTTTTGATGTTTATTTTTATTGTGTTTTTGTTTTTCTGTGTTTTAATTATTATTAGCTGTTAAGGCGTATTTAATATGTGCATGCTCTTCTTTAAGTGATGGGGCACTTAGACTTAAGTTCGAATTGTTTCCCTTTATATTTAATAGTGAAATCATTGTTGAAGAGCCAAATAAAAAATAAATAAATAGATCTTAAAGCATTTTAATATGTGGAAAATGTTGTGGTTATTATATTTATTTTGTTATGTATTGTAATAAGTGTATAATATATGTAAAATGTAATATCGTATTTTTCCCAAATAAAATAAAAAATAAAGGTATTGTTCAGACCAAACGTATTGTCGGCCGCTGACTGTGATCGGGCGTTAGGCAGTTTATCGGTTTTTCATATACTCGTTCACACTGAACCGACTATACGCTGTTACGTAGTGCGTTGTCGCTGACTCTCGGTGGCCGATTATTATACGAGTACTACGCGTAACAAGCCTACTATTTTGTTCACACAACTAACGCATTGTACGCTATAGCGTACTGTTAGCTTGGTGAAAAGTGTGAGAATGCGTACTGCAGACTGAGTCCACGTTCACACTGGGGCTGATAGTGAGCAATCTCACTCACAGTCGGCGGCGGTCAATACGTTTGGTGTGAACGCTGCCTTACAGTTTGACAAAAGTTTGATAAATTGGGCGACATTCATCTAGGTAAAAACTTCGCCTGCGATAAATTCGAAAAGAGCCCATTTTTCCAATTCATTGATATCGTGAAATCAAAGGATCAGACTTGATCTAAGATTAATTGGTTTAGAAAGTTTTCTTCAAGAGTATTTCAGGTAAATCGATTCACGTCTCTTGTTTTTAAAACACAATCATCGAATCTAGTTTATTTTTTCAAGACCACGCTTTTGCTTTATTAACGTGGCAATCAAAAGGTTAAAACTACTTACGATTTCAGACAATACAGTACACTTTGATACAAGTGGAGAAACTTTTTCATTAACGAGGCGGAATTCGTCCGAGCAGCAAGCAAGGGTGTTATAGAGCCTAGTGCTGACGTTTTTCAATACACTTCCGAAGATATAAATAAGTAGGGGTTTACGCGCGACTCGTGAAGGTAATAAATTGTGGTAAAAAATACGATAAATGTAAAAAATTTTAGAGGGAGCGAACTCGCGCACTTTTCCGCACTAGTGCGTTAAACAGTAAATTACGTGGCTAAAAGCGGTGGGGGTATGAGCATGAGCGGGTGTACGTATTGAAAAAAAGTATTTTCAGAAATACAGCGGTAACAGAAAAAAACTAGTACATAATAAAAACTAGTACCTATATAATAAAAAAAACATTTCGTTGAATCTCGCACGCTCCAAATTCAGCCATAGACATGTAAGTGAACACTTAAATCTAGAGGCAAGATAATATATTTCTTGTAATAAAATCCTAAATGTAAATAAACAGTACATCACAGCCCAGAGTTGCCAGAAATTACATTTTATTTAAATTGCTAGCCTTCTAAACTCCACTGCTAGAGATGTCTAGTAAATTACTTATTTACATGTAAATTACTTCGCATATTATACGTCTTGTAGTACATATACATGATACATATATATTTGAAATGAAAACATAAATATGTACCAACATAACCTTTAGCCGAAAATAATCCTGTTAGCCTAAATCAATACAATGCTAATTGGACTATGTATGACGAAGTGCCGGTTTTTGAATTGAGTATTTTGAATTAAGTACGTGTCAAACACTACTTCAATGCCAAATTCTGATAGATTTTCTTAATTCTTTATTGTACACAAAAACAAAACATAATAAATTGACATACAGACAGTTCATGTACATTTTCGAACTAGAGTTAAAGATTCTTACTTCCACCAAAAAACTAATTGTGCATTAAAATATGCTCTACTGCAGGAAAGCACAGACTTATTGAGACTATGGGCCATTTGGGCAAATGATAAACTAATGGCAGGCCACCAGCAAAAAATAGAAACAAAAATATCCAAAAAAATTAATTTAAAAAATAAAATACATTAATTTGAAGCGTGGCACTGTACTGTGCTCACAATCTTTTGTATATTTGGCTCAAATTTACGTGTAGCTACACATTAAATTGCTTCCAAACGCTCATTTGCAAGGCGGTTTCGATATTATTCAATACGGAAAAAGTTTGTTCACATATCTAAGTAGAACTAAATAAGTTGGCGCATTTCAGGGCATTTGTGCACAACTCTTTGTACATAGTTTTATTAATGCAGCGATAAAACTTCAGCAAACGATCAAGATTTTCGCAACAAATTCAATGAAGGGGTTATTGAATTTGTTGCGAAAATCTTGATCGTTTTGAATATCGATTAATTGTAACTGCATTGAATTTGGTGCAATTAAATTGGTGATAGGATTGCTAAATATGTCCAATAAAGGTTTAACTTTTTGAAACTCAGGAAAACGTTCACGAAAAGATTGTATTAAAATGCTTTTACTTTTCGACAAAGCTAAGATTAACCGCAGGTTCATTGAATTTTTCAGCCATTTTCTTGTAATTTGGAAAATGATTGTAATTGCCCGAATTTATTTGTGATCTGAAAAGAGCTAACTTGCTGGCAAGCCACTGGCATATTGCCGGGGGGCCGCATGCGGCCCGCGGGCCGCGATCTGTACTCTCCGCTCTACTGGTAGTTTAAAAAACACGAACTGGAGGACGGGGTCTATGTTCGCGCTTCGCTCGCTCACTAGATTCTGACTTCCCCTTCTAACCTAACTTGTCAGATTCGGGATGCCCTAAGTCCTAATAATAATTGTAAAAATCTATTAATGTTTGGTGTTAAATTAGTATTTTTAGTGAAGAATAAGATTTTTGATGCACAGTTAAAAATATCCTTTTAATAAATACTCAACTTGAAATGCTTAAACCAGAAATCGGGGGTAATAGAACCTGACTATAAATACCGGAATTTTACGTGAAATTGTTTTGTTGATATTGATGTGTAGCTATGATTAAACGCAGCGTCATGTTGTTGGCAGTCTATTTATGCTGCCAACCGTGCCAACGTATTACAAATTTCCCTTACGCAATCCTCAAGGAATTTTCAGATTTCCTCTCCCCTCATTTCCTTTTATGGGAGTAAACGAAGTTACAGGCATGATAAAGGGTGTAGTGTCCTTTAAAGCCACGCAAAGTACGCACGGTGAAGGATAGCTCTCATGCATAAGTAAACAGTACTTGGACGGTTATACTGCTAGTACTAGGTATGTACGCATCTCCGGAACCCTCGTTTCGAAATACCCATAGGTATAATATTTATTGTATTATAGGTATATTATTTATTGCATATACTCGTATTAGCTTGGGGATTAATATTTATTATAAGTTATGTGTGTGTGTGATCGTGAGATAAAACAGTATTTTTGTTGCTGGGCTTGTGAACTACAGTGACAAAAAACGATAGGTTTTATTAAAAATGGTTTCACCTACGTGGAAGTTTACTGGGCTAAGCCTACTGGAGCCATGGGTCTGATTCTGAAAGGCAACGAAGGAACAAGAGTGGGTTTTTAGTCAGTAAAAGTCTGACACTATCTCCCGTTCCGCCCAAGAGCGGGGGATGTCATAAGATGATTTTCCCAACGAAAAAAACCCTGGTGAAAGTTTGAAATTATCTGAAGCGAAAATATTATGCCCGGGATAACGTACCTATAATGCGAAGTTTATACAAACTTATAATTCCAAGTCCATCCAAAGATATGACAGTTCAAAGTGATCCGTTTCAATAAAAAAAGGTTCTGTCAGCAGTATCGCCCGCGTGCACGTAAAACACTGGGCAAGTGCGAGTCGGACTCTCGCACTGAGGGTTCCGTACAAACTTACCTATGAAAACAGTTTAATTCCCGAATCGAGTTACGAAGATTTTTCCGAAAAGCAAAAATATTTTTTTGGTGACGTAACTACAAATTTACAGTTTTCAGATTGCTTCCTATACTTGTGCAAAGACCTTGCTTCATGCCAAATTTCAGAATTCTAGGTCAACTATGAATTTTGAATCCCTTAAGAATGTTGAAATGTACGTTTTTTGCGACATAAACGGCCGTATCTTTTTTTTTCGTTAGCAACTTAAAAAATATCCTATGTGCTATTCCATGACAAAGTCTACCCGTCCACCAAGTTCATCAAAATCCGTTTAGTTGTTCGAGTGTAAAGTACTCGTAGTAACAAGCATACACACACATAAAAACTCACAAAAATATTAGTATAATTTTAAGTGTTACATCAGCGCTATAATTTAAATATTTTTATCCTTTGTCCTATTCCAAGACATGGTCTATCCGTGTGCCGAATTTTATCTAAATCCCTTCAGCAGTTTTAGCGTGAAAGAGTAACAATTATATAAACACACACAGAATTTTACCTTACAATATTAATGTGATTAGTATGAATGCATTTAAAGTGCTTGTTACCAAGAGAAGGTGCTTCGCGTTGTGGATTTTGGTTGTCCAATAACCCGTACCAGGGTTGCATTGCGCAATTTTTTTTCTTACCTTCATATTGGAAAAACTATCCCTGAAACTACTTGAAAAAAAACTAGATATTTTCAATAAAACTGAAGCCTTTTACTGTGTATTTTTTGAAAATCTTATCTAAAAATAATACTTATCTTCTTCGAACAAAAGCCTACTTTGTTATTGATTACGTTAAAACAAATTGATTGATCACCGGGCTTAACAACCACTGATAACCTTCGGGAGACGAATAACAAATGAAAAAGCCAAACTGAGCGAGTAAATGCATGTATTTTATGTCTATGAGCGCGTCGTGTGATTGCGTGTACCCGAGAGAATTACAGCAATTACATTTTTCATAGAGCAAAGAATTACCAGATACTTATGTCGCCCTAGTACTTAGTCGTTAACGTTAGAAAATTTAATTAAATCGCGTCAAGTATTCATTTCATTCAGACTTAAGTATTAGTTGCGTACTCAACAACTGTTATTTTGTTACTCAAAAAGAGTATAATTTACTTTTATTTAATTAAATCTGCGAGCACTAAACCAAGTTTAACATTTCAAAGCAAAAATAATGGAGAGTATCTTTTAAAAAGCGCCAATGAAATAAATATTTAGCCAGTTATCTCCGCCGTTGCTTAAATAAAATAAAGTGCGAGGAAATGGGACAATTTTGTCATTCCGTATTTAAAAAATACTGCAAATATAAAATCAGAGATTACTTCCATATTACGGCGTGGCTGCGAAGTGCCGGACGTTTCAATTCAATATTTCGTTCCGTAATTTGGTTGGGGTGCCGAGATGACTGCCATTTATTGTCGGAAGCCCGAAAAAATTATAATTAACTTAATATAATTTTGTGGTCTCGTTAAAATGTTGGAAGTATGGTATATCCGGATATCAGGCGGCCTTCGGAGTAATTAGGGTGTTGGTAGCTACTCAGATTTTCGGTCAGGCCGCGTCAAAAGTTTTGAATTTATTATAGCGTGCCGAGTCACGGAGCCGACTCGTGTTTACTTGGGGGTCGGAGTCGCAGCTTTCGATTACTTTACGCAAGTTTACGTTTCTCACTAGTTGTGTGTGAAACAGTCGACCCGTTATCAAAGTTACCCGCAGTACCCACAACGAACCCTAAGTCGTCGACACCCGTCAATCTGTTCAGATATTATTCAAGTCTAGCATGGCCCATAATATATCAAGACAAGCTCGTGAATATCGAAGAGAGGACCTGGACTAGGGAATCCAACAACAAAATTACAATCCCGTAAGCCTTGAGAGAGTGGGATTGAAGTCATAGATCCCGCGGATCTCGCGAATTCCATGAAAAGATGTTCACTTAATCACTCATTATCAGTTCGTGCTGGTTTTAATAAATAAATCAGAATGACACACCGTATGCACCCTGGGCACGCTACAATTATGGCGGTAAGTCTCCTCTTTGAAAAATCGCTGGAGCACCAACAAAGCGTCCTCATCTTCCGCATGACGCAGGTTCTCACCGGTCATGGCAAGTTCGGGAGGTTCCTGCATCAGATTCAGGCGGAAGAAACAGCCGGGTGTCATCATTGTGTGGACCGCCCGGAGGACACGGTGGAGCATACGGTGGAGATATGCCCCGCATGGGCGGAGCACCGTCGTGTCCTCGTGGAGGCAATCGGCAGCAGCGACCTCTCGCGCCGGGCCCTGGTTCGGGCTATGGTCCGATGCGAGGAGGAATGGCTGACGGTGGCCTCCTTCTGCGAAGCAGTGATGTGAAGCGAAGGAGGAGGCCGCATGCGTGAGGGAATGAATGTCCTCACGCCCCAGCCACCGAGATTCTAACCCTGACTACCAGCCACGGTAGACGCGGGCTTGCGGACGTCGAGCAATGGGTAGCTTGCCGTCCGACCGTCCGGTAATTGATCGGACCGAACCCAGTCGTCAATAGCGCGTAGTGATGTCAGCAAAGGATCACCTCAAGGAGATGTCAGCAAACCGTAGGGGCCCAGCAGGGCCGATGCCCGCTAGCTAGGACCGCGGAGAATTTCTGAAAGGGCCACCTTTAGTCCTAGAACGCAAAGGGCAACTGAAGGACACTGGTGTGGTTTTAGTCAGTAAAAGTCTGACACGCCCTCTCGCTCCGCCCAGAGCGCGAGAAGTCATTACATGATTTGCACACTTACGCCGTGTGCACCCAATTTTCTTTTAAAAAAAAACAATCCCACAGAAGAGCGGCATCCCTCATGAGTAAACCCGTATTTCTGATCCCGCAAAAAAGGTGCGGGGTCCCATGCTTGTGGGACTGGATTCTCTGATATGGTGGACTACAACACCAGTAAAGAAATCTTTAGACAATGGCAACGCGAACAAAGAAGAAATAATTCACTAAACGTTCGCTTGTTAAAAATACGATTGAAATTTAATTACAAAACTAATTCACCACAAAAACGAGTTTTTTCAGCAAAACGGTAAGTTTTATCATAAAAATAGTTCAGACAAAAATTGTAGATCAGATAATTATCTACAAAAATGTCTCAGTACCTTTTTTCCTAAGAACCATCGTTTTTGAAATAAAATGAATTAAAAAAGTTGAAAGAGGTCATCGTCATAATATGCATACGTTTTCACGCCACTTTTGAGGTAGTTTACTTAGCGCGTTTTCAGGGTTCCGTACCTCAAAAGAATAAAACGGAACTCTTACAGGATCACTTTGTTGTCCGTCTGTCTGTCTGTTTGTCTGTCTGCCTGTATGTCTGTCTGTCAAGAGCCTTTATCTTTTGAACGCGAAAAGTTATCGAGTTGAAATTAAAACTACTACTACTAACTACTCAAGTTTGCGCTCCCTTGAAGCTTTTTAGGTTTCATTTATGATGGTGTTTTGAATAATCCTACCTATTTTCAGCTGAGTGCGAAATATTGTAACCTTGGATGTCTAAATTGACCGGACTAATAATAAGACAATAATTTGATTTTACCAACAAATCAACCTTTATCTGTGTTCTAAATTCAAAAATATTCCAATTTCTTATTTTTGGTATTATGGTGTGTCCAGACCTAGCGAATGCTCGCGCGCTGCTCGAGCGGCGCTATCGCCAGATGGTCACCCCTAGCCAAGTTGACAATCTGCAATCGTTAACGCTAGCCGAAAACTAATCAAATGTATGGGAATGACATCATCTCAACGTTAAGTCACGTGGTCAGAACAAATGAATAGAAAATTCGTAGCCAAGTTCACATCTTTTAAAATTATAGAATGATTTTTTATCGTTTCTACAATGTTCAACGCTACAACCTTTGTCATTGTAGAACGGCCGAGGCGCGTCAATATGGCTACCAACTTATCGTTTTCTACAATTGCTAAAACCGAGGCGTTACCGATTGGAGAACGGAATAGAATTCGTCACGAAACGGTTGTAACTTGACTCACGGACGCCCCTTTAGGATTTATAGCGGCTACATATCGTTGCTTCTCATTCAATCTGCGAAGGGAAAAAAAGCAAATAAAATTTTATTAACTTGAATAAGTTTAAATGAATGATATTTATTTAGAACCTATTTGCAAAATAAATATCATTCATTAAGAGGGTCCTTTTTCACTCGCCTACCGTCAACATCGAGCATGGTTTCAAAGCTTGTTACTTCATCTAACGCAATCCAACGCGATGTTTGACGAAGAGGCAACGCAAAGAAAGAGAGATAACGCCTGAAAACTCTGTTAGCTTTCGGTGATTCCGTGATTTACTCGAATATTTCACAACACTTGTTACAAAAAATACGTGTTTTTTTTTATACACACACAAAAATTGTCGTCATTCAGAATCTTGATTAAATTTGCAATTGTTATATTTTTTTGACTTTTTGAATTTTTGAGTAAATTATTAAGTGTCAAAGTTCATGCAAAATAGCAGATTTTGAGAGGTCTTTACTGGATTAGTTTTAAACAAATTTACAAATTGATCTCTATAGAAGTGAATGAAAAATGTGTAATAACGCCATAATCGTCTAAGAGCGGTTGTATAAAAAACAGTGAAAATGTATGTCGAGTTGCATGCCCTTATATGACAATAATACTTTTCGTTTTCTTATTTTGTTTCTTCGTAAGTGTATTGGAAAACGTCGTTCGATACACGTGGAAATTTGTCACTGCAGCACTCGAGTGCTGCAGTGTCAAATTTCCATAATACAGAGAGTATTCTGTGGTTCGGGCGAATTCCGCCTCGGTCGCATTAACAAAGTTTCTCTCCTTTTATCAAAATGTACTATACAGTATGTATGTGCGAAGGAGAGTACGGCCACACGCGTGAGGGAACTGACATTATCACGCCCTAGCCTCCGAGACCCCGATCCCAACTACAAGCCATTGTAGGCGTGGGCTTGCAGACGACGAGCAATGGGTAACTCGCCATCCGACCGTCCGGGCCGAGCCCGAGTCATCGACGGCGCGTAGTGTTTCATGCGTGCCTCACAGAGATATCCACAAAACAGTAGGGGCCAGCTCAGTGCCGATGCCTACTAGAGCCATGGGAGAAGGATCTATAATCCAATAAGGTGCTGGTAGGGATCTTGCTTGACCGTACTTCCGGGATTGTCCTGATGCCGTGGTATACCTCTTCTCTCCTCAAGCACCTCAGGATATGTTGCCCTCTTATTGCTACGTCACTTCGTGCTAGCGACATTTTTTAAGGGCCCATTTATTGAGTGTGCAAATCACCCCCTGCCTTTTATCGATGGATATATTAACATTGTTAAGGAAGGGGTCATAGTCTTAACATTATGTAGTTCCAGGTGACCAGTCCACTTAAGACTTCCTATTATCTTTGTTTTCCAATTTTCGCAATAGTTTTTCACCAACCGTGGGTTGTCCTTGGGTGCACTAACGTAGCGCGTACAAGCATAATCGTTGGTTGGTATCACGTTCCATTAAAGTTATCTAAAGGGCCTCTGCGAGTTGGCTACGGCCCCTCGTACACCTTCCAAAGGTCCAGGACCTCAGGGTCCTGAGATGTATAAATACATATAATAAATAATAATAATATTCCAAAACTCTCACACAGAGCCAATTAGTCCTAAACTAAGCAGAGCTTGTGCTATGAGTACTAGACAATTGATAAACATACGAGTACCTACAGTTTATATATTTCTAAATACATACACATTATAGATAAATTACACCCAGACACAGAACAAATAATCGTGTTCATCGCACAAACATTTGTCTCAGGTGGAAATGGAACCCACGACTTCCGACTTAGCAGTCAGGGCCACTAAACACTAGACCATTCGACCAGTAGAAAATTATTAAATATTATACACTATCTGTGGCTGCCAGCAGATTCAGAGTTAACAATTACTGTGGTGACAGAATCATAAAAAAAACGAATTACTTAATTCGTATACTCATATACTTGTGTAGTGATACTAATAAAAAATATTTTAAACTATTTAGAAATGTATTAAAGTGCTATATTATGTATAATTGGTCTTAAGTATATTTAAGACTGAGTGTGTAAAGACAGACTCACCAGCTCCACTGTCAAACTATTATTACGCTTTTGTGGGGCTTACTTTATAAGTTATCTAAGTGAACTTATAAAAATAAAATAATAAAAAATATATAATCAGGACAGCTGTACTTACGTCTGTATTTCTGATTTTTACTATACACTTTGACATCGACGCACAAACGAATACCATGGATCCAGTATATGATTCTGGGCTCCCTAGTGCTGGAATTCCCTTTCGTCTTTTTCCTAATTAAAAAAAAATCTGTACTTTTTTAAATTTAAAGTGTGTAAAATCGTTATTCTAATTCTGTTATATTTAAAAAACTTCTATTAAAAATGTTATAATAACAATCTTATAAAGTTTATATTTAAAAAAGTACAAATGTAAAAAAAAAAAATATGGAAACACCGACGAAAAATTCCACCACTGGGTCCAGAATCATGCAATGGATCCATGGTATTCGTTGGTGCGTCGATGTCAAAGACACCCTGTTTAGGTGGGCCATTGAACAACCAATTTTATCTGGCATCTAGAATAAGAAGAAGAATAAGATAAGGCTATGGCATTGTTCAAAATACTTAGTTACAGTAACCCTGGAAAACAAAAAACAACTGAAGGAACACGGCAGTATGCTTTAATCAATAAAAGTCTGACTCCACCCAGAGCTGGAGCAGCATTTGACGACTTCCCACCTCAAAAAAAAACTATAATAGGACTCGTTTAATTGCCTGTTATTTTCTTTTGTCACCCTAATGAAGCGCCATCAAATTTGTGTAAAGTATAAATAGCTCTTCAACATAATAAAAAAACATCAGACGAGAGAAATGGCTGACTACACAACGGTAAAAATAACACAGTATGTTACGAGCTATCCAAGGAATAAACGTATCTACATCTAGCTAGGGTACAAAGAACTTCCCTTTATGTGCCACTCAAGCTCTAGTGTACAAGCTTTACTCGTATGCTGTATAAAAATAACGACACTTACAAAAACTTTTGATTGTATTACACGCCAGATTAGAATCTAAATTTCACGAACAAAACGAAACTGCAGTGCAGTTTGAAACTTTGATGTTTGCAGCGAAAAGTAAGTAACTGCGAGAATATTGAACACATCTTGGGAAGCCAGTTTTATTCCCCTGAAAGTTTTGGACTTCCACTGAAAATCGACGAGGTCGCAACCTTATTTCACGTTACTTAAAAAGTTCAACAAAATATCTTCTTTAAATTGACACTCAGCTCGTTGGCTATAAATATAAGTTAGATTTAAAAAGAAAACTGAAGTTCTAACTCGTTCACGTAGTTCATTGTGGAGAAACGTGATATTGCAACGTCGATACTTCGACCCCCGATGTAGCAAGCAATACGTTTTTCAGTTAAAAAGTAGACAAGAACATCTTGAAAGATTGCCACGCAAAAACAGATACATATCTACATATAATATGTACAATACTCTAAGGACATTTGTAGGTAGATATTTATTTGTCACTTTGCGCATAAACTATCGGTGCGAAGTAAATAAATTTAGTCCCAACATCTCTATCTAAATATTTGAGCCCACAAAACGAGTAAACCTATACACGCTTAACGAAGGTGTCTCTACCTCTTGTAACAAATATCTTGAGCAAAACGTACCTATTCACTCATCGTAACCCATTAATTTTGGTTAATGTCGTCCAGGCTGTTTAAGTCCCATAAATTGTAGACATTTGTTGTCTGTGGACGTCAGTCTAAGCTGGCGGGTGCGACCAGTGCGAGACGTCCTCTCGAGCTCTCGACCCAGACGACGCGACGTTGCACTACGAGTACTGAGTCACCTACGGCTACCTTACCTGACCTCCACCAATTACAATGGTCCATAAGGCACAAACAACGTGGGCTTAACAAAGTACTAATTAATGACACTTCGCACCTGATTTAGAGAACGCAATTTAGACAATTTTGGTTTGGCCATTTACTATTTAGGCGCGGTGATTAGGCAATTTCGTAATCCGCTTTTCTTTGGTTTTCTTGAGGTAAATCTAATTAAGTTTTAAAGCTGTCTCTTTTGCTTTGTTTAACAATATTTTTCAGCTAGCAATTCGCAATTTAGTCTTCTATAATTTCACAGTTCCTCTCTAGGTTACGAAGCTACTTAATTAATTCAACCGGCGGTGAATCTGTCTAGTCCGTATCTTGTCATATTGTATGTTCTTTATGTATCCTTCCGCACGGCACTTCAGCCCTCCCTAATTGCGTCATCCCTTGCCCGCTGCAGCGCCCTGAGGTCTGTTGTATCCCTTTTTTGTCTAGATTGAATGCCTTAAGTACTCTCGTCTGTAGCCTCTTCGGGTTAATTTAGAACGATGCGGTCAAATTCGGGGAAAATGGTGTACTATAAACAATGCAAGCAAATATAGTCTATTTTCTTTACGAGATTTTTTTAGGACGCTGCTTATGAGCGTAATATACTTTAAATGCTCGTAACTTAGAGCCTCCAGGAAATTTGAGATTACTGTGAATGTAAAGTAAGATGAGCTCGCTTAAAATGTCTTCACGTGGATTCTATATTAAGACGATCGTAAAATACACTGGCTTTATTACATCTGATAGAAAAAAAGATTCATTTTCGGAGCCATTTTCTCCGACACAATGATGAATTTGGGGACGAAATATAATAAAATACGCCGAGACCACACTTAAATATCCGTGTGTGACTTTTTATTCCTCATTTTGTCGGAAGCGGGGAAGGGACAGAAATAAATCAGAACTTCAGAGCCCTTTGTTATATCGAAGTGTTGTCCATTACGGGGACACATTCATTTCTAATGACTGGCGAAGTACAAATATTTATGAACGAGCATTCATTTATCAGAAGCCATGGAGCTACAGGCAAGGTGGATCTCTGATAAAAGCGATACATAAAACGGTCCATTAGTCATATTTATCAGTATTGTTTCCCGCTGTTTTCCCGTAACGACCTATTAGTGCGGGTCTAGTAGGATAAGCCCGATACAATATGCAGTTTACTTTCTCTTAATCTGAATGCAATTAGGTTAGTCACTGCTGCAGCGCAGAGTGGAAATTCAGTTACGCTGAAAATGTTTATAACATGAATGCTACTCCGTTCTCTTTGAGTTTGCAATTAAGTTAAATATCTATAAGTATACTATCATGAATATCATGATATTTATGACTTAAGTTTCTTCAAAGTAAAAGGTGAAAAAGAAAAAGAACTTGAACAGCGTGAAACACAGTTTGACCGAATTTCTCAATAGCTCCATTATCGCGCAAAGAAATTTTCATATAAATCGGTTCCTAAGTGAGGTTTATTGTTGTACATAACAGTAAATAAGCTTAAATAAGATTCTGTAAATCCCTGAAACAATGTTTATTGGTACATATTACAATGGATATTTTGTCTGTTGTATCCACATCGCTACTTCAAACATTTTGCTCCTTCGCGGCTCGTTGCATCCACAGTTGCGCGGGAAAATAGACGCGGGATAATAATATTTTGCCATTCGAAAATTAGCATAAAAATACAATCGCGAGGAAAGTTCCGTGGTTATTGTTTGCCAAAACATACCTAACAATTGTGACAATATCGACGTGAATCGTATGACAATTTAATTCCAACGCAATTTTAGCGGAACAAAATAATGGATTTGTTTTAATAATAAGTATCTGCCAAACGCAATTAATTAGGCAGGCTATTATTTATCAACAAACACTCAACGAAACCACACATTTGGCTCTGCGATTATCCCCCAATCAAGTGTTGGTTTAGCGGCTCATCAAAACCTTGTTTACGTTCTCACAATTAGGTACCTACTCACTCGTTTGGGCTGTATGAATTACTTAATATCGGACCAAAGGGATCATTAATTAGCTAAGCAACCTCTCCCGCCAAAAGCATATATCTGAATATCTCTTTGTTTCAGCTACTCATGCATATTTCATCCGATTTTTCGTACCCAAATCAAAATTCCGCGCTGCTCAAATATTTGTTTCAAAATATGATGATGAGCAATCTATTTCTGCCCTTATTCCGCACATGTCAGTTTGATTACACACGTCGAGCCCATCGAGGTAGGGGGGCAGGTCAGTGGGGGGTGGGGGGTATCAGGTCGAGCAACAGGCGCCGGCTGATCAATGAGCAGACCCCGCACCCTGCACCCCTCGCCGCCACCTGCGCCGCACTTGTTGCGCGCACGATTCAGACAAATGCAAGCCCACCCGAATGCCACTACCACCCTTATTCCTTCATGTATTAGTTCTATAATAGCCGCGCACATAACGTTGCATTGTTTCCTGAAGTGTGCTCGGCATATATTAGGTAATATCTGTCTCTATGCTTCCGAAGTGTCGGTGCGTTCTAGGCACGTTAGTACCAGGGTCCCATAAACGTAGCGACGATAAAGATACGATGATGACTGTGCCATTATGTACCCTTTTGTTCGCTCCTCTACCTTTTATCGTTACCGATATCTTTGGCACATAGCTTTAACAAAGGCAGGACTAGACGTGCCATCAAGTGGCAATATTCAAGGACGCTGGCGCTGTTTAACTTTCCCATTGTTGAGGAATAGATTGAGTTTCTTAGTTGATCTTGTAATAAGATATCCGTGTGGTCTAGAACTCTCGTCTGCGGCTAAGAATAGACTTCACTGGTCGAGGTTGTCGTTTGAGACTCATAGGGAACTATTAGGGCTGATTTACATGCGGGCTTTTGTAGAACGCCATCAGGTGTAAACGTAAAGCAGCCAGTGGCATCGTTAATACAAAAAACAACAGATTTATCTTGTGCTGTGCAATGAATATAAACGTTTCAATACCTAATCAACTCAGCCTAACGTAGATGGCCCCCATTAATTCGCATCAGATAATTTCATAGCTCTCTTTATTGGCATAAACAGCAGGAAGAACTATTTTATTTGCGAAAACCACCACACACCCTGATCGATCGCATTCTTGTATGAAAATTAATAAACAACTTGTAATACAAATAGTTGAAGCTAGTCAAAGGAATATTTTCCGATCCGCGCAGACTTTATGCAAAGCGGGACAAAGGCGCCAAAAGCTTTATACGTAGAAAAATATAAGCCCCTACAAATACTCCACTGTGAAATCATGCGAAGTTATATTCAGAATTTATTGTTCCACATTCCACGGTTTGTTTTCTTTTGCCGTAGCATTGGAATCAATTAAAAATGTATAGATACGGAGCGAATGAAAAATATTTCAAATGCTTTTTCAGTTCAGGGGCCCATGTTAGAATAGAATAGAATAGAATAGAATAGAGTAGAATAGAATAGAATAGAATAGAATAGAATAGAATAGAATAGAATAGAATAGAATAGAATAGAATAGAATAGAATAGAATAGAATAGAATAGAATAGAATAGAATAGAATAGAATAGAATAGAATAGAATAGAATAGAATAGAATAGGACAGAATAGAATAGAATAGGCAGTCTCCAAGTGGGGTGAAACCAATCTGGTAGAATTCAACACCGCCAAATCACACGCATGTCTGTTCACCGCGAAAAAGGAGTCCGTTCACCTTGGCTCCTGCTTTTCGGAATGTATCCCTGGAGTGCACCGACCGCCTTCAGCTCTTGGGAGTCGAAATTTCTTCTGACCTCAATTTCGAGCGGTTCATTGAGTCCAAAGCCGGTACGGTACGGCAAAGGGCGGTACTTCACACCGGGTCAGCTCCTAATGTTATACAAAGCACAGGTCCGATCGTGTGTGGAGTACTGCAGTCACATATGGGCTGGTGCTGCAAAATGCCATCTGGCAGCTTTGGACTCAGTAGAAAGGTGTGCGAAGAGGCTAATTGGGGATCCAGATTTGGTTAAGTCCAATCTACAAAGCCTCGAGCACAGGCGCAGAGCAGCCAGCCTATCGGTATTTTACAGGTTGCATTTTGGAGAGTGTGCGCGGGAATTGCATGACTTGATTCCGCCATCTCCTTTCTACCATCGGACAACCCGGCGTACGGCGAGTATCCATCCTTACGTTGTTGAAACTTCAACGGTTCGAACTAAGCGATTTGCTTCGTCGTTTATACCGCGTACATCGAGGAACTGGAACAATTTGCCTGCTGCGGTCTTCCCGTCCAACTATAATTTAGGTGCCTTCAAGGCTAGAGTGAATAGGCTCTTAATAAACTAGTGCGCCTCACCATCAATGATTGCATCACTGCTTACCATCAGGTGGGATCGCAGTCAAGCACTGGTTTATATCGAAAAAAAAAAAAACAAAAAAAAAAAGAAAAGAATAGAATAAACTTTATTGTACACCATAAAAGTAACACAACTTATACATAAACTTAAATCTATGGGTACAATGGCGGTCTTATCGCTAACAGCGATATCTTCCAGACAATCTTAGGATGGATCGTAAGAATTTAAAATAATACAGGGGGTAGTCTGCGGTCATGTTCTTGTGGATATGAAAATAGTTGAACGTTGGTATTAATTCTTGTTATTTTCTTACTAGCTTCTGCCAGCAGCTTCGCCCGCGTGAAAGTCGGTTTCTCCATTCAAACTTTGGACCCCAGCTACATCCCCTTAGGGGGTGGATTTAGGAGAATCCGTTCGTTAAAATTCTTAGCGGAAGTCTATAAGGAACCTACCTGGTAAATTTTAAGTTTATAGGTGTTATAGTTTCTGAGATTTCGTGATTTTCATTAAACCCCCCCCCCCCCCCCCCCAAGCGAACGCCGGCGTTCGCTCGCTCGATGTCTTTTTATTGTCTCTAATTACGGTACTGAAAAGGTTAATCAGTGAGTGGTAGTCGCCTATATATTACTATTCTGTATAGATACAGGCGAGTGGAGGTCCTACAAACTGGCTTGAAATACATTGTCTAGTTCGATTCAAAGGTTTGTAGAAATGGTAATTGGATGATCCTGTTGCAAAACTTTCATGTCGCTTCGTATCAGAGACCTAATGATGTCATCGGAGGCCTGTACTGCCTGACATAGACTTTATGTTACGAGATTCATTACATTTTTATCACATAGGAGTCACAAGAGATTGTCGTGAGTGAGATTTAGGAGCTAGAACATAGAATAAATCTATTAAAATGTATAAATGATGTTAGCCGGTAACGATTTCGACAACCATGGTTGCCAACCGGGTACGTTAGCAACCATGGTTGCCAACCGGGTACTTTAGCAACCATGGTTGCCAACCGGGTACTTTAGCAACCATGGTTGTCATAGAATGCGGCACGAGTTATCGAAAATACACTGCAGTGTCCTCCTACGTTTGGTTATGAAAAGAATCACCAATCAGTTACGAGCGCCACGGTAACGGTCATTCATTGGGTGTGGCAGGGCGGTCCTCGGCCACCATAGGCGCGAGCTTGCGAATTATGAGCAATGGGTAGCTCGCCGTCCGGCCGGCCGGATTCAGGGGCGCCTCAAAGAGATGTCAGCAAACCATAGGGGCCCAATAGGACCGATGCCCGCTAGCGCCACAGGGAATTTCGGAAAAGGAAACCCGTGGTCCTAGAACGCTAAGGGCACTGAACGACACAAGTGTAGTTTTAGTTTTACGACGAAGAGTTTGAACTTTCCTGTTGTAATACTTAGGTATATGAAAATAACTAACTGATTGAAAACCACAGATTCTCTACATAGATTTCAAACAAAAGATAGGACTGTTCGAAAGTTTGCTTATTCGCGTTCACCATGCAAGAAACACTAGCGCGTCTTCTTAGAACTATGATCTGTCATTCCGACGCAACTTTGCGGGAACGGCTACGTATATTAATGAAAATTAAAAAGCAAGGGCATTTCAGACTTTTACTGACTAAAACCCACTCCTATGTTCCTTCTTTGCCTTGCGTTCTAGGGCACCCAGCTTTCCTTTCAGAATCGAACCCATGGCCCCAGTAGGCTTCGATCCTGCTGGGCTCCTTCAGTTTTGCTGACATCTCCATGAGGCACGCAGGGATCACTACACGCCGTTGACGACTTGAGCTCGGTCCGAACGGCCGGACGGCGAGTTACCCATTGCTCGCCGTCCGTGACGGAGGATCGTTTCCTCGTGCGTGCAGCCGCCCCCTTCGCTAGCTTACTGCTTCGTAGAAGGAGTCGGCCGCCTGCCATTCCTCCTCGCTCCGGACTATGGCCTGGACCAGGGCCCGGCGCAAGAGGTCATTGCCGCTGATCGCACCCACGAGAACACGGCGGTGCTCCGCCTAGGCGGGGCACACCTCTACCGTATGCTCCACCGTGTCCCCCAGGCGATCCACACAATGATGACACCCGGGCATTACCAATCAGGTGCAGGAACCTCTCGCACTTACCATGTCTGGTAAGGACCTGCGTCATGCGGAAGGTGAAGTCGTGACGTCTTTCCAGCCACTCCTCAAAAAGGGAACTTTCCGCCATAATTATGGCGTGCGGCAATCGCTGTAGCCATTCCACCATGAAATCCCGCCGGAACCCTGTTGTCTATGCCGCGGCAGCGGAGATTCGCCCCGTAATTCTAGTATCTTGTTCTTGTGTATGTGACTTTACATGTTTGTAATGTACCTACGCAATAGAAAAATAAAGAGAAATGCTATGCTATGATGGAGTAATGGCAAAAAAAAATGGCAGATGATGAGGTAAGTATGTTTTACTTAGTTTATAAGTTAGGCTTAACTTGAAAAGTCGACGACAACTGAACGCAAAGACGTAGCGTGGACTTATTTAGACGTGGGCGAACGCGCAACAGCTTTTCTGAGCAAGTTTTGGGAACATATTCATTATGCTTACAGGTAAGGAGTGGAATTCCCTGCCGGAGTCTGTTTCCTGCTGGCTACGACCTAGGTCTTTAAGTCAAGAGTGAATAAGTTACTTCTAGGCAAGCGTGCTCCATCGTCGACCGAGCGAGAGGGCGTGTCAGACTTTTATTGATTTTTTTTAGGTGGGAATTCATCCAATGACTTCTCGTGATTTAAGGTGGAGCGGGAGGGTGTGTCAGAGTTTTACTGACTAAAACCCACTCTTATGTTCCAACTTTGCTTTGCGTTCCAGGGCCCTGGGGTTCATTTTCACTTAACTCATGCCCCAGTAAGCGTCGACCCTGCTGGGCCCCTACGATATTCTGACATCTCCTTGAGGCGCGCGTAAAACACTACGCAAGTACGCACCGGAGACGACTTGGGCTCGTTCCGGACGGTTACCGGACGACTGGACAGCGTGTTACCCATTGCTTGCCGTCCGCAAGCCTACGACTACGGAGACTTTTACTGACTAAAATCACACCTATGTTCCTTCAGTTGCCTTTTGCATTCTAGGACCACGAGTATACACGTGGTAACTTGGCTAGGAGGCTGATACATTCGGTTACGGTTGCGGAGTTCCATAACATCCTTAGTTCAAACAAGCAATGCTCACACATCTTAGGTCCCAAGTCAGACCTACAGAACTCTAATTGGATCTTCCTATTTGCAAATTGTCAATTATAGCCAGTGATTGGAATTCAGTTCGCTTGGTCGCCCACTGTGACGTCGGGGTTGGGCGCCAAATGTGAACACTGATTGATGAACGGACATGGCCGACATAACATGATTTGACATTCGTAATGAAGGGCCTTACCATGACCTGTTAAAATGTCAAGCGTGTAAGCAAGGAAGAGGGGTGGAACTATGCACTCCGCATAGCTTCATCCATTTAACAGTTCAGTTTACGTCGTCAAATGGATCGCGTTTGAATCGTAGTAGGGCCTACAGTCAGCAATGACGGTTGGAATACACTTTAGTTCTTTTATCAATGTTGAACTATTTTTTTTTTCGAAAATTATCGCAAACTAACTTGCTTCTGTGATGAAAGTGTCATATGGCCTTCTCCAACCTCTAAACAAAAAACAAAAGAAACGCGCTATTATCTAATAAAGGCACATTTACTTTCTATAGTACCTAAAGGTACTAGCTTCTGCCAGTGTCGCCCGCATGGAAATTGTGCTACAACTATATCGACACCCGCAACGAACAAGGTGGTAACATTAATTCAGTAATTTTTCAAAATGAACCTAAAATTGATAGTGCCATGTTTGAATTTTGGTTTGCCCTGTAATCCGAGATACTGCCTTGTTCGATGTCGATATATATATATATAGGGTGACTGGTAATTAGTGTACGATACTTAAACACGTGATTGTGCTCATGATAACCAACAACTTTTACTACGGGAATTAACCTGAAATCGCGAAAAAAAATCAGCTGTCTCGTACATTTATGTTTGCCTAATGTACTGAACAGCTGGTAATTTTTTCGTGATTTCGGATTTGCTAATTACCAGTCACCCTATATTACTGTAAAGTTTCCTGAAAATTCGTTTTTACGTAGCAAACATACTTACATCCATTTTTGATTAATCCTAATAATTGTTCGCCTTTATAGTATTAGTGTAGTTATTATAATTATCTATGACACATTGTAATGCCCATAGGGTAGAGAGGGGGATGTGGATTGGGTGGTGTGGGGCAATTTAGTTTGCAGTTTCTGTGATTTCAACACTATCAGTAATGGCCATCTCGAGCTTATGACGCAAAAAATGATAATGAAAAACCAGATGACATAAGATTCAAAATCAACTATATACGCTATTGACTTATATTGTAGCAGAAGAGAAGAATATTTACTTTTCGTTTTCAAACACTGCAGTTTTTCTCGACATTAGGCAGGCGTTTCATAAAGTGTGGCATGATGAACTGGTTGACAAAATCAAACGGTTGTTTCCTCATTCACTCTTTCACATACTGTGATCGTATCTAAGCTAACCCTACTACGAGGTCATCCAAAATCACATAACTTGAGAAAAGTGCAAGACACTTTTCGGCCTACCACTACGAAGCATCATGGGGCCCTTACTGTACCTAATTTTCACTACTAACTACCCATACTTAGAGAGCTGACAAGCTTATCAGAAAATGAAGTGAGGCTAAATAAATGGCGCATAAAAGCGAACCAAAGCAACTCAAATCATGTTACCTTTACTCTTAGAAGAAAGACCTACCACTCAATCAAACTCTAGTTTGAGGAAATCAGACAAAAATAAACGGAAAAAACTGGATGCCAGTGTCAGAGGGTGTATTGGATGATTGGACGGAAAACACAGCTATCTTTAGTAAGCAAGACGACCATTTACAAATACATTCTCTAACCTATACTGTGTACCTGTGAAATTGAACTATGAGGAAAAACGAAAACCAGCCAAGTTCTAATCGCACCGCCTGTAGCAAAAAACGGCAAAAAAAAATCACGTTTGTTGTATCATATTATTATTATATTTCTTGTATTCTGTTTAGTATTTGTTGTTATACCTACATCATCTGTGAAAATTTCAACTGTCTATGATACAGCCTGATAACAGACGGACAGCAGAGTCTTAGTGATAGGGTCCTGTTTTACCCTTTGGGTATTTTTTATTTCGGGTGGGAAAATCATCCAATGACATCCCCCGCTCTTGGGCGGGGCGGGAGATAGTGTCAGACTTTTACAGACTAAAACCCACTCCTTTTCCTTCTTTGCCATTTTTTTAGGGCCCCGGGGATCTCTTTCGTATCACCCATGGCCACAGAAGGCTTCGACTCTGCTGGGCCCCAACGGTTGCTGAAATCTCCTTAAGGCGCGCATGGAACACTACGCGCCGTCGACGACTTGGGTTCGGTCCGGACGGTTACCGGACGATCGGACGGCGAGCTACACATTGTTCACTGTCCGCAAGCCCGCGCCTACGGTGGCCGGAAATCAGGATCTTAATTCCGGCTCCCTTTGGGTATGGGACCCTAAAAAAGCAATATGGAGATTACGTATCAGAGATTCCAGAGCCAATTCCTAAATATTCCGTAATGTAAGTACATCAGCAACAAGCATATTCACATCGTGAGAGAAGCATTCTCTGTCTACGATTCGAATTCACATGGACCTAAACATTAACACTACGTAGCGACATCTATGACGCCACATAAGAACTAAAATCCGAAATCTTGCATCGCGGTATAAAGACAGGGGTGTAGTTGACATCAATGCACAATATCTATGGATCCAGTACATTATTCTGGACCCCCAGTGGTGAAATTTTTAGTGGTGAAAACTTTACTTTTTTTAATATAAACTGTATAAAATCGTTATTCTAACATTTTTAGTGAAAAAAAATGCATTAATCACTTTTAAAATCATATAAAATATCAACGGGAGTGATTAGAATAACGACTTTACACAGTTTACATTTTTAAACCAACCAGGGAACCAAGGTCGCCGACATAGCCCGAAGAATCGCCAAACTAAAGTAGCAGTGGGCAGGGCACATTGCTCGTAGAACGGATGGTCGATGGGGCCGAAAGGTTCTAGAGTGGCGACCGCGCACTGGAAGACGCAGCGTTGGAAGGCCTCCTACAAGGTGGACCGACGACCTGGTGAGGGTCGCGGGAGTGCGGTGGATGCGAGAAGCACAGGATCGGTCGTTGTGGCGACGCTTGGGGAAGGCCTATGTCCAACAGTGGACGTTTTTCGGCTAAAACGATGACGATGATGATGAAATTTTTAAAAAGGCGCATTTTTTTTAATTTGGATAATGCCGACTATAAATTCCACCACTGGGGTTCTAGAATCAAGTACTGGATCCGTGGTATTCGTTTGTACGTCGATGTCAAAGATACCCTGTATACAACAGCCTGAAATCAACTACCGTCAAACGGGGTGAATAGGAACGCAGTGGTGAATAGGAACAAAACTTTACTTAGGTTTTTCACATTGGTATATATTTATATTATTGATTTCTATCAAAGCATCCGTTTTTATTGCAATTAATTAATAAAGAGTACTTAATTTCTTTCTTTCTTTTTTCTTTTTTTACTTAAATGCTGGGAAAAATTGTTAATTAACGCGAAGATCCCCTTCAAACTTTTGTTCCTATTCACCCCGGCGTTCCCATTCACCCCGTTTAACTGTACCAGCCTGTTACCCGAACCAGACACGAACCCCGTCTGGACAAAGAATCCTCCTTTTTCAACCCGGTTCCGCATTCCTCTAAAACTGTTCAGCAAAAAAATGCTAACTTCAGCTAATGGTACTGTCTGACTGTCAAAAAAATTGTAAATCTACTGGCATCAAGGCTGGAAGACACAGAAAAACTCAATGCTTTTGTGATTCCATCTCAAAAGACATAGCATTCCTGCTTTAGACCGCTTTAAAAGCCCCACCACATAAACAAACTCGATGAAGCTTCTTGAGCTATTTGTGACGCCAATTAATCTCAAACGTTGAATGTTGTTGTTGTTGTTGTTGTTGTCTTGTTGTTGTTGTGTGTTGTTTGTGTTGTGTTTGTGTGTTGTTATGTGTTCTTGTATGTTGTTGTGTTTTTAATGTATCTTAAATGTTTTCTTTCTTTCTTTCTAAATCTTGCCAAAAGAATGGCCCATTGTGTATTACAGAGATTGCCAGGTTACAGAAAACTGTAAAAGAAAAAAAGCCACTCCTGGGTTGTGTCCCAGTGAAACCACCACACGGGTTCAATGTGGACGCCACATTATATCCTAGAGCTTGCACATTTCCTGATGAGATTATTTACACAAACCGACTGCCTAATAAATATAACTCATAAGGCCACTACTAAGCTACTCTATAATGAAGAGTTCATACATTATTCATGTGTCATTTTAAACGTACAATATTTTCTACTACAAGTGAGTTCACAGTTTTGTCACACGAAGTTGTTTAAAAGATTTCCTGAAGCAAAGTTCAGTAAGCGTTGTTGTTCTTCTTAAAGAGTTTACCCCTAACAGATAAGCGAAAGATAAGCCCTCGTATGGAGTATACGAGAGGCTATTGAGGAGTCTCGAACGCATATCATATCGGCTTAAAAGATCACAACATTACGAGTAAGGAGGTACCCTTCGCACGTGCCTACCCGTACACAATTATGCATTGATTGATTTTGACAACGGATAAACTCGGGGATGTGAAAAGAAGGGTATTCGGATATTCGTTCACTTGTTTTTTAGGTAGAACAGACGCCCTTACCATAAACTCTTAAGAGGGTCCTTTTTCATTCGCTTATCGTCAGCATCGAGCATTGTTTAAAAGCTTGTTACTTCATGTAACGCAATCCAACGCGATGTTTGACGAAAAGGCAACGCGAAAAAAGGGAGATAAAAGCCTGAAAACTCTGTTAGCATTCGGTAATTCCTTGATTTATTCGAATATTTTACAAAACTTGTTCCAGGGACTTGTTTTTTTTAAACCCTTAAAAGTTTTTGAAAAAAATTGTCGTCTTTCAGAATCTTGATTAAGTTTGCAAGGCTTCTATTGTTATATTTTTTTGACTTTGTAAAGTTTTTGAGTAAATTATGAAGTGTCAAAGTTCATGCAAAATAGCAGATTTTCAGACGTCAGTACTGGATTAGTTTTACACAAATTTATAAATTGATTTCAATAGAAGCCTAGATAATATCCACAAGATACTGTGTTTCCAAAATATCTAATGAAAAATGTATAATAACGTCATAATCGCCTAAGAGTGGTTGTATGAAAAACAATGAAAATGTTACATGTCGAGTTGCACTCCCTTAACGCGAACCATTTTACCATTTAAGCTGAACTTGCGTTGGATAACCAATAGGGTTTTGAACCATGCTCAGGTTGACGATAAGAAGGAAGGCCCTCTTTTTTTTTAGGTGGGAAAATCATCTTTTGACAAATCACGCTCTTGGGCGGAGCGTGAGGTAGTGTCAGACTTTTACTGACTAAAAACCCACTCCTGTTCCTTCGTTGCCTTCGTCCTAGGGCCCGGGTTTCGTTTTTTCACTACCCATGGCCCCAGTAGGCTTCGACTCTGCTACGGGCCCCTACGATTTGCTGTCATTTCCCTGAGGCGCGCGTGGAACAATACGCGTCGTCGACGACTTGGGCTCGGTCCGGACAGTTACCGAACGGTCGAACGGCGGGCCACCCATTACCCGCCGTCCGCAAGGCCGCGCCTACGGTGGCCGGAAATCGGGATCGGAATCCCGGCGGCGGTTGGGGCGTGAGGACCGTTGCCGTTGCCTCACGCGATCGGCCGCCTCCTTTGCTAGCATTACTGCTTCGCAGAAGGAGGCGACCGCCTGCCACTCCTCCTCGCTCCGGACCATGGCCTGTACCAAGGCCCGGCGCGAGAGATCGCCGCCGCTGATCGCCCCCACGAGAACTCGGCGTTGCTCTGCCCAAACGGGGCACACCTCCACCGTGTGCTCCACCGTGTCCTCCGGGTGTTTCACACAGTGGCGACACCCGGGCGTGTCTTCCGCATGAATCCGGTGCAGGAACTTTCCGAACTTACCATGTTCGGTGAGAACCTGCGTCATCCAGAAGGTGAGGACGCCGTGAGGTCTTTCCAAGCACGCCTCAAAGAGGGGACTTACCGCCATAATTGTGGCGTGCCCAGCACTAACAAATCAGAGAGCCAAACGCGGTAAAAACCACTCGCACTCAGCGCTCAGTATAATGGTAAAGTATTTTGCATTTTGAAGTGAAAACTTTAGTCGGCGAGCAATGGGTGGCTCGCCGTTCGATCGTCCGGTAACCGTCCGGATCGAGCTCAATTTGTTGACGGCGTGTAGTGTTCCACGCGCGCCTCAAGGAGATGTCAGCGAAACCGTAGGGACCCAGCAGGGTCGAAGCCCTGGGGCCACCACGGGTAGTGTGAAAGCGAAGCCCGGGGCCCCGGGATGAAGGCAAAGAGGGAACAGGAGTGGGTTTTTAGTCAGTAAAAGTCTGAAACTATCTCTCGCACCACCCAAGAGCGAGATTTGTCATTAGATGATTTTCCCACATGAAATAAAAAAAAAATCCTTAATTATAAAGTTTATTTGAATTTATAATTTCAAGTCAATCCAAAGTTCACTTTAAAGCAACCCGTTTTAAAAAACGGCAATTTCTTATGTAAAGACCTATTGTATATAGAGATACATAGATATAATGTAGTAGTACCCTTCCATTACGTAAACTAAAATTCCGTACGTTTGTGTCGGATTTTTTTCTAGTGCATTTCAGTGACTTTTTTCCTATCCTGGAGAAGAGGCCTGAGTCCCAGCAGTGGGAACTTTACATTATTTATTAAACTCAATAAGTATCAATTTTATAATTGACCCTTGTGATCAAATGACTACTCCCTCTACAGGATGGAGCGAGAAAGCTTTTACTGACTAAAACCCACTTGTGTTCTTCAGTTACCTTTTGCCTTCCAGGGTCACGGTAACTGAACAACTGCTATGCCGGAAGTCGTGGGTTTGACTTTGGTTCCCACCAAGACAAATGTTTGTGTGATGAGCACGATTATTTGTTCGATGTCCGGGTGTAATTCATCTATAATATGTATGCATTTAGAAATATATAAGTCAAAAGTATCTGTTGTCAACTAGGTACTCATACCACTAGCCCGCTTAGTTTGGGACTAGATAGCGTTGTGCAAAAATTGTCGAATATTATTTACTTTATTTATTTAATTATGTCGCCGTTGGCTTCTAGTTTAAGTGCAGCTAAATACAAGTACAGATAGCGGCACGAATCTTGAGCGCTCGGCGAAAGAGCGGGGATCACTTTGCGCATCGTACACATCGGCGAGCCAATCACTGTACAAGAACTAAACTCCCCGCCCCCGCATCTCTTTTCATACCACAAAAGAGACCCGATATTTCACTTCTGCGTGCTTCTGCACAAGTAGAACTGTAGAAGTCAGCGCTCAAGATCCGTGCCGGTATCTATATGAAAGACTTATGGAGTGGCTGACTATCTGACCTCCTCAACCCAATAACTGGGCAACACAATACCCCTTAGCAAGACTTGTGTTTGATTGTCCAGCTTCTGACTATCTGCAACTACAATCAAGATCAACGGTTTAACGTGATTTCCAGGACTTCCACCCATGGACCGACCCCAGAAAGCGCTGCTTAACTTTGAAGATAAAGAAAAGAAAGAAAGAGAGAAGGAAGATCCGTGTGGCACTTATTATTGACCTGTGTTAGAGAGCTTTTCATAAATTAAAATGGCAATCTCTTCACATTTTTATTATTAAATGAAAAGCATTTTTATCTCTGCTTTAAGCCGACAGCTAGCAGACTTTCCATTTAAAAGTTCTCAGGCTTCTTTTAAAATTTCCTTTTCAATTTTATTCAGGTTAATATAAGTCGAAAATGCATTTTCCTTTGCGAACAAGGGCACTGTAAAGTAAGTATTAAAAAAAGCTTCGTATGCTTCTAATATTTACCTTCGTTAGGTAGTTATGGTTTTCGCACGACTTATAGTTGTGACCTTGGTACGACGGATTTGATCCGTGCGTACCAAAGTCGACCGAGGCTCAGCGTAATTTAATTCTAAATAATAATAACACACACTCGAACTTGGTACGACGGACCAAACTTGCGCTGAGTCACGTCCTCCCTTGGTCGGCTCGGCCAGCCAAAAGCGTTTCGGGCCACGCTCAGTGTAGGGTTCCGTAGTTTCCCGCCCGTCACAATAAGTGTCCCCACTAAGAGTTAATGAACGACAGACAACAAGCAAGAACAAATACCACCAATGCCAACGCCAAGAATTCGACAATATAATAGCTCATACCCGTCCCGACCCCATCAACTCAGAAATAGTAAGTACATTTTGATACAAGTGCAGAAAGTTTGTCATTGCGACCGAGGCGGAATTCACACAGCCGTAGGCGAGTGTGTTATGGAGCCGAGGGCTACAAAAGGGTGACAAATTTGCACGTGTCTCAAACTACCTTTTTCAATACACTTACGAAGAAATGAATAAACGGGGGTTGACTGGCGACTTGTGGGGGTCGACGCGCGCCCAGTCTAATACGATAAATGTAATAACATTGTGGTGGGGGACAGCACGCCCTATTTCTGCATTAGTGTAGAAAGCAGTCTATTGCGTGCCTAAAAGCGGTGGGATAAGAGCGGGTTTTCGAGTAAGTGTATTGAAAAAATCTTAACAGCGCGAAGTAGCCCAAAGTGCAGCGCCATCTCTCGGGAAATTGGGTCACTAATTTATACAAACTAGACGGGGTACGTTGGGTTTTCGTTGGTAATTTTGGATTGCGTGGACCGATTTTAATCATTCTTTTTTTATTTGAAAGAAGATACGTTCAAGGTAACAAAATATGTAAACCAAGTTAAAAAAAATGCTTGCCGTTAAATTACAAACTTAGTTCAGAAATTATTTTGGTCAACTTTTCAAAAACTGTTCAACCCATCGAGTTCAAAATAATTTTCCTAGAAAGTCTTTATAAAGTTCTACTTTTGAGATATTTTTCATTTTTTCAAAACTAATGGTTCAAAAGTTAGAGGGGCACATTTTTTTTACTTTTGGAGCGATTATTTTCGAAAATTTTATTGTTATAAAATTATTTTAGTAAACCCCTATTCATTTGTATATACCTATCCAACAATTTATCACACTTTAGGGTTGAAATGAAAAAAAAAACACTTCTCACTTTACGTGTTACGTGTACCCTTATAATTCATTATCTTCCACTTTTTATTTTAATACCACTTTGTCGGCATGATGATATACATATTGGTACCAAACAGCTTTCTAGTGCTAATGGTCACTGAGATTATCCGCGGACGGACGGACAGAAAGACAGACTTAGCGAAACTATAAGGGTTCCTAGTTGACTACGGAACCCTAAAAACTAGGGTACGTCCCACAGGAAAATTATGTTTATTAGATTTTTTTTGTTTTTACCTGGTCCTAGGGTACATCCAAAGAATGGACCCTATTTATATTACAATCGAGCCATATATATGCAGACTAATAACTAATTTAATTATATCCTAAACTAATAAATTGTCTTTACTAAGAATGTGTCCAATAGCACTTTTCTTATTGTCTCTATTAAAGCGAATACACTTCGTTCTTGTATTTATTAGGTAGCAATTATGTTACATTACACTATTCACTATCACTAAACATTAACTCGAACGGTTTTGTTCTTTTTAGTCTTCTCACTATATTTGTGTGGTCGAGAAGCTGGATTGCCTCGATGTTCACATGCTGATGAAGTCGCTTTTCGTGAGCTTCTGCAGATTTTTTTATCACTTTTTTGATGAACTCAACATTTAGATCCCGATGGAGGTCATCATTTCGTATGTATCAAGGTGCATTTACAATTTCCCATAGTACCTTGTTCTTAAATCGTTATATGATACTTATATTGGTCTGTTCGGTGCAGCCCCACAGCTGAATACCATACGTCCAAACTGGTATCAGGACTTGTTTGTATAATAACAATTTGTTCTGTACAGATAACATGGAGTTTCTTCCAAGCAACCAATACATTCTTTTGAATTGTAAGTCGAGTTCATCTCTTTTCTTCTTGACGTGGGCTTTCCAGCGTAACTTAGCGTCAAGAGTCATACCCAAATATTTGGCTGTATTCTCGTATGGGACTTGTTTATTATTAATATAAACTGGAAAATACTGCTGTTTCTTGTTACTATAGTCTATGTGTACAGATTTGGATTCATTCAATTTAATCCTCCATTTTTTTGGTCCAGTCATAGACTTAGTTGACAGCCATTTGAACCTTTTTAACTGCTTCTTCGTGGCTGTTTCCTACAGCCATGAGGGCTGTGTCGTCAGCGAATGTCCCAATGGTATTGTACTCTGTTTCTGGAATATCGCAAGTGTAAATGAGGTAGAGGATCGGACCTAATACACTTCCTTGCGGTACGCCGGCATTTATTAGAATTTAAAACTAATTTTAAGCTATTGTTAAGGGGCTCCCTTTGAAAATATACGTTTTCCAACTTGTATAAAGTACCTTAAGAGCATCATAAGGGCCTGCGCACACTTGACACAAGACTGTCTTAGACAGACTTGTCTACGAAGTCCCAGACTTGTCTGCGCCAAGACTGTTTTGTCTACTTGTCTCAAGTGTGCGCAGGCCCTAAAATTCTAAAAATAAAATATGCAATACTTTGATTCAAGGTCTTCAATTTTGTACAAATATTTTTTTCATTTATTGTTCTACAAACAATAAAAAAGGGTTATTCCCTCAGGGCCCTGATCCCCGAGAGCCCCGTACCGGACGGAGGCACCCGATTTGTTTTTATCTTGATAAACTCAAATAAAAGTCAGTTTAGCTTAAAAGCACCATCAGCAGAAGATGTCAAATTATTACTAGTTTACTAAAAGTTTGCTTGGTTAAGTAATACAAACTGTCCTAAAGCGATCACAGGTTTTAATTATTATTACAAAACATAGTTCCTTTTTCAATACCGTATATCAAAATATTTACTCTACTTTGAATATTTTTATTAGGTTTTTTTTTAATGTTGCCATTCTAAATAGATAACTCAAAGATAAACTTGAACGTGCAAAATTATTTTCGCTTTTTTTACATCACATATAAATCAAAAATGCTTAATTATCAACTTTTAAGTCTCAAAACATGCAAAAATCAACTATAAAAATAACCAACAGTAGAATAAAGGTGATGTTGTTGTGTCACTCCTGTTCTTTCATTAACTTTCGTACCAGGGCCGAGTGTTCCTTTCAGAATCAGACCCTTGGCCCCAGTAGGCTTCGACCCTGCTAGGCCCCTACAGTTGCTGACATCTCCTTGAGGCGCGCGTGGAACAGCACGAGCCGTCGACGACTTGGGCTCGGTCCAGAAAGTTACCGGACGGTCGGACGGCGAGCCACCCATTGCTCGCCGTCCGCAAGCCCGCGGAGGACCGTTGCCTCACGCGATCGGCCGCCTCCTTTACTAGCATTACTGCTTCGCAGAAGGAGGCGACCACCTGCCACTCTTCCTCGCTCCGGACCATGGCCTGTAGATCACCGCCGCTGTTTATGTAGATGTAGACCGTACAAATTGAAAACAACAGAAAAAATAATAAATGTAATCATATTTATCGCATTCGGTTGCCTCCGGTACGGGGCTCTCGGGGATCGGGGCCTCAGGGAAACCTTAAAAAAATGTGTATTTGCATTTATTGTTTGTTTTAATTTTTTTACCTAAGCAATTACCAACACGAGATTTTTACCTGTCTATAGAGAATGTTACGATTGTAAATATTGTACAAATATTTTTTTTTGCTAACAGTACTTTTTTTTAGATATTATTATTTTTTCAATTCTCCCAAAAACATTTGCAAAACATTGCATTACTCAAAATAATGTCGTGTGACCGTAAGACTTAAAGATTATGGGCGTCCGGTCTTTTTGTCAAAATACCCGGTTAAACTGGTTGGTCTGTTCGCGTTTATAGTGTTAAGACCTGGCAGCCCTAACTGTATCAGTCGTATCAGTGATACAACCCCTAGCTGTCAGGAACCTCGACTTATCCATATTTACTAATATTATAAATGTAAAAGAAACTGTGTGTCTCTCTGTTACACTTTCACGGTTAAACTGCTGACCCAATTTTGACGAAATTTGGTACGAAGTAAACTAGAACCCGTTGAACCCCAAGAAAGGATATACGCTACTTTTCTAATCAACATTCACGCGGCAAAGCCACTGGAAGAAGCTAGTGGAAGCATAAAACTGTAAAATACTGTCCACAATCTGAAATTCTTATTTATGAGAGGCTCTCAAGTTATAAAAAAAGGATATCCCTTTTGGGCTTGGCTGCAGTCGGGTAAAAAAGGGGCCCTCAATATTTTATTACACAGGGCTCCTTTGGGACTAGCTATGCTCCGGCTGCCCACGGGTGCAAATTATATACATAAACATTCCTCGTTTATTGCTCTTTCTATTAGTGAAAACCGCATCAAACAGATAGAAAACTTCTATTTTAGTTTTCTACTTGATTATACGCGTACCTAAGAAAAATAGTCTTGACAGACAGGCGGACAGACCTATCATGTCTGGGCTAGGTAAGTATTTAAACATAACAGATCCAAGTCTGGTTGCCTAGCTGTTTGATTGAATGGCTGAATATATTATCATTCAAAACGTTATTAGAAAGACACCGTTTAATTATCGGGTAAGGTAATTAAGGCGTATAGTCCTTTGAACATCTGGCCGGATAGAGCCCCGCTGACCTTTACATCCATTTTACGAAATATTGATTGATTTACATATGCTATGTACATTCTGAAGAAGACTTAACCAGCAAATTTTTTGTATATAAATATTTCTAAAGATCAAAGCCGTTTGAAAGGAGTAGGGAAAACAAGCGAAAAAATATCATGTTGTTATTTTTTTTTGCCTAGAACTACATTAGACCCACGCACACGTGTAACACGCCTGATTTGTACGTAGAACGACGTCGCATGGCGGGGATCAAGTGTAGCTCTACAAGTCTAGTTGCCATATAAAATGTATGAAGACCAACGCGCCCAGGAGGCTTACCATGACCTGTTATAGCAGGACTGAAGTTGAACTGCCCGGCATTTTTGTACTATGACTTCGTTATAGCAGGCCTGTAACTGGCCTGCTAAGTGACGTTTACGAAATCCGCTCAACATTAGTTCACCTTTTTTTTCGTATAGACTTTTCGTACTATGGCGTGCTATTAGACGTGTGTTTGATAGCATATGACCGTCTTTTGAGCGTCTGTAATGTCAAAATAAGCGATCTTCAAAAAGTTACTATATAAAAGTTGAGTTAGAAGCACAATCAAATTGTTTTGAGACGTAGATTGGTATTCCTTTAAAACTGTCATGGTACGATTTTTAGCGATTCAGAAGCAGGCCTGCTTATGAAAGGAAATTGACTCACTGGGAATTGAACGTTTCCATATGAGGTCATGGTAAGCCCCCAGATCGGCGTGTGTGTCACACATGTGCGCAGTGTAGTTCTAGCTTTACTCGTCTTACGAAAAAATCACACAAGTAGTACATAAATCTATAATAAACATACATGTATATTTTTCAAACCCATTGACCTTGCCGTTACCGAGGAGCAGGCTAAAGAAAGTCACTGTTTTTAGTTTGTTAGGGCCTTAACTAAATAACTTTTTTTTGTAAGCGACTTCTCGCAGGTCAACCTATAAGGTCTGATTAACCGGACTTGCCTTTGGTGGCCTTAATAAATTAAAGTCAACAGTCAGGACTTAAAAAAAGACTAAAAACTAAGCGACTACACGCTAAGGGCACGGACCTCGACTTAGGACGTCGTTGGGGGAGGACCGTAGGTACTCTTATCTCGGCTAACCTCGATTCTCCATTTCCGAAAGATTAGAAATTGTGAGCGGAAGATTGAAGTTTCCGGAATATTGGAAAATGGTAAAAAAAGCCAACTGGGATACTATTACTTTTTGGGTTATCGCTGGTAAACAGCACATAAACTAGAGGATAGCACCTAACCTACCTTACAGTATACCTTTTGAGCTTCACCTCGCCAGAGGTGACAGGGAGCTGAGGACCATTAGGATCTTTGACGGGTAAGACGAATGCTGGAAGGAGAGGCTTTGTGTATTAATTGAGGGCTGGGGAAAATAGAGTCTAGGCTGTCGCTGTCGGCTAAGTTAAAATACCCTTTATCAGACTTGTCTGTCGTAACGAATGAGAGAAGACCTAGAGACCTCTTCATTGAATAGTTACTTCTGCAGAAGTTGCCAAAAGGCGAGGTGAGTGGGCTCTAGCTCGCTAAGCATCTTGTCCTAGCGCGCGGAATGCTGCACTTAAACGCATTTCTTTACAGCACGCTGTAATTTGTACTACATGATTAAGAGTCTTGTTTGGCTGCGTTTTTCTCGGTTAATAGATACCTCAAATCGTCCAGGAGTTTCCATTGATAGTATTCCGCCACTGGAATCTCCCTTGAACAAACGTTCAGGACGGATTGTACATGATATGTAAGTGATTCGATCGCTGTTGTCAGCGACTAAGACTATGTGGTCAGGAATGGTATCCAAATGAGGCGACGTAGCACATTTCAGTTTTTCGCTTACTTTCTTCCAGTCGGTCAAATTGAGACAGGGGCCAGGACCTAAAGTAGGGGGAGTCCGGGAGAGTTTAGCAGGTGGGAGACAATAGCCACTGCTCATAAAATCTTTGTGGAACTAGATATTGCGATATTGCCACACTTCTTAGACTCCATAGGCACTTCCCACCTTGCTCACGAGACGGCGTTGCAGTCGGCAGTTTGGTTTAGGAGTGCAAAGTGACAATACATTGTCGTGCCCTGTTAGTAACTTTTTTTAATTTTAGATATTTGATTTCTATTTATTACTGTAAATAGATTCCAAAATGTAATTTATATACATCGTAAGTGTTATTATTCTAGTAACATTTACGGCAGATAGATTTTGCTTAAGTGTCACAGTTTTTTGTAAAAATGTAATGATGGATAGCTTGGGGTGGGGTGGGAGACATTACCCTGATGTCGGGAGGAGACTTTACCCAGGGTAATCTCTCCCGATTGCTTCTCTCTCAGTAGCTGTAGAACTGCCTCCACGATCGATTACCTTCAACATCTACCTACTGTATAACGTCAGTCAAAGCCTTCAACATCAGCATCATTATTCATAAATGGAATACTATATAATGAGGACTCTAGAGACTCTCTCCAATTCACCATCAATTTTGACTGAGGAGGAATCTGAGCAAGCAATTGCAATAATAAGACACAATGATATGACAACGGTGGATTTTGATTCACGACAAAAACCAAAAATAGTTTTACTCTCATTATTGTAAAAGTAACTATGTTAAGAAATATAACTGTGATACTAGTTAATCCCTCACTTATCTCAAGATACTCAAAGGACCTTAATTGTGTTTTCATTTATTTACTACTTATTACTATGTGCCATATTTTTATGATTAAATTCCATATAGAATTACAATTTGTATTTATTATTTTGCTTATTTTAAACCTGGGTAAAGGCACCCTACTTGGGGGGTTAAGTCTCCCACCCAGGCGGGAGATATTAGCCAAATGTCACTTTTGTTAAAATCTTTAATTACTCATAAATTGATAATGATATGTTAAACTTTCTTAAGAGGAAATATAGCTAAATAATGCAGCATATGATACAATTTACAAAAAATAGCGATTTGTAAGTAAAGAAAAATTTATGAGCATTTTAGTGGACGGCGGGTATACTCTCCCGGACTCCCCCTACATTATGATCACAGGACGGCGGTGATTAGAATTAAGTTCATGTAGTGCTTCTATACACTGTAATAACGGAGGTTTACATTCTTTGACAACGCTACACCGATCAGGACTATTATTGGGATGGTGTGGAAAATGGATAGGACACATCAAAGCGATTTTATTAAAGTTGAGTTCCACTTAGGTTACCTATACACGGCCTTGCCTCTAAAGTGTTTGGCGTTGAGAACGCCTGCTAATATAACGGGGTCACTCATGCTGAAGAAGCAATGAAGTTGCTGGTGAAAATAATCTATCTAAATAAAAGAAGAAACTGACTGATATATCAACGCACTGTCGAAACTACGGGGCCTAGGAGTGTGAAACTTTGTACGAGGTTTCCTTTTCTGACGTAGGCGAGCACTAAGAGAGGATTTTCTAAAATTCGCCCCCTAAGGGTATGAAACGGGGTTCCAAAGTTTGTATGGATAAACCTACTTTCACGCGGGCAATGCCGCTGGCAGAAGCTAGTATAATAATTATAATGTTATTTTGCCAAAAACAAAGCGAACGGAGTATCTGGCTTATAAAATGAAGAATAATAGATGGGGATGTCAGTGATTGGTTAGTGGCCAGTTATGCCTAGTCGACAGGCGTAGTAAGCTTGACTTTAGTTTAGTGAAGCAGGAGTTGGGGACTAAAAAGGGTCAAAGCTGGTAGGGCTCGGATCCCCGATTATAACGCTACCACTCGTATTACAAGGTAATGCATATTTTTCGAGCAATTTACAAGATAAGTTTCTAAACTCATATCCGGTAGAAGGAAAAACGGAACGTTAAAATGAGTGATTGACAACCAAAGCTGTCACAATATTGCCTGTGGTGTAAGATATCATGCTACATCGGTAAAACGAAACGTAAAAAAAGACGCCATTTGTTTGTATGAAAAAACGGAAGGAATGACCGAAACAAATGACAGTGACACAACTGTCATTCGTTTTGGTCATTAATTCCATTAATTCTGTTTCTCCTCGAGTTGCGTGAATATGCTGTATGTTTTTAGGAATTCTTAAGGCTTTTTTTCGACGACCTTGTATTTTCCCCTGTACTTGAATTGTTTGCCATTACGATTGATCCACGCTTATAAACTGGACGCCGATTTCCTGCTTACTCGACCGACTTTTGCGTGAAATACCCCGTACTTTAATATACCTATTTAGATCGACCTTGCCCTGCGTTCAAAAATGAGGTTAGAGTTAACTCTAATGACGTCATCAGGGTAGATACTCGACGCTCGCATTTTTGAACGCGAACGTAGAGTTAAACTGTTACTCCTGCCGCTTTCACCAACCTACCCTGCTCAGAGTTAGAGTTGGTTGGGTTAGCTCTAGGGTAGCTAGTCGAGTTATAAATGAACGACCCTGGGTTGCAACTCGAAGCATTTTTGAACGATTAGAGTAACGACCCTACCCTACTCTGGTTACTTTTGAACGCAGGGCAGGGGGACACCCCGACTCGGACAGATTAGGTTAGAAGGGTGTCCCTCCATCGAGGTTATTTTTTTTTTTAAACCACCCAGAAGTAGGGGGCTCCGTCGACTGAGTGTTTTGAAGTTAGGTTATAAAAGATCGTTTTTCTCGGAAACGGTGAGTTACCTTTTCATGGGAGTAGTGCCAGAGGGAAGAGGTTAACACACCCCCACCCCTCCACCTACCAACCCTTCTCTCCTGCGACACTATTCTAAAGTTATATCAAATAAATTAATCACTTGAAAACAAACTAAATAAAAGACTAGTATCCAAGTTTTAGATGTTCCAAAGTAACAAAAAAAAAAGTAACAGCTGCTGCAGTAGTGATGTCACAGAGAGTGATGTCCAATTTGTCTTCCCCAAACTCGATTATGAATTGCTCTTTATTTGGATAAATATCAGTTTTCAAAATAAAACCAAATTGAAAGAGTAAATGAATACTAGAAACTATTTTAATTAATAATTGCTTTTAATACACAAGACACAATGTTTTCTAACATTTCAGGATATTGAGTTTATCGATTTTAATTGACAACACCAATACGGGCTGACACAGAAAAAAAATGTGAATGCAGTGAGTGTCAATTTTGTGCTATTTTTGTATTTATAATTCCATTTTGTGGTGTCGCAAAACAATTTATCACCAACGATAAGACACACAAACTTGATTATCACTCATAGAGTTCCTCGTAACGTAGAACGCGTAAGTCGACCTTGTATTTTAAACCCTACAACTTGCTGTTTGTCGCTGTTAAAAATCAGTCATGAAAAATATTATTGGAAAAAGTTGGCGTGACTCTGCTTCGTTAATAGTGCTCACAAAGCGGAATAGCGAGTTGTTATCGCGCGGTGAGGATCGTGGCGGTGTTAATTACGACGTATTGTTGCAGACTCGGACGCGCAGTGCTACATTTGCCAACAGCGTGGTGTTTCCCGGCGGAGTAAGCGAATCCGCGGACGGGAGCCCCCGCTGGCTGGAGCTCCTCAAATCCTTCGGCTACACGAAAAAAGATTTGGAAGCATTTCACCACCCTGATAGTGTTATCAACCAGATTTTCCAAAATAATCCCATACAAAGGTAATATTTGTGGACCTTGACATCTCGGCTGACGTTTTCGTCAGTCACACAGTAAATGATAACGACAGTAAACATTAGTGCTTGTACACTTGTACATCACTTTATATTTAACACCAAGTGAATTGCTGTTGCAATCATTTTTATATTGTGTTGTGTACATCAGCTAACTTGTATATTTATATGTCATACTGATATTTAGTTACTGTTGTGATCTTCATATAATTTCTTGATGAAGACTTTCTAATACATCTTGTGTTTATTACAGCAGAAGCGTGAGTGATTTCCTTAATTTTTTTACATTAATTATGCATTCTCTAACAGTAACTGGTTATGTAAAATAAACGTAAATGCCAGAGTACTAATTAAAACAGTATTTGGTATGTTAATGGCTGGCTACAATTTGATAATCTTTTTCTGTATTATGGAAATACATACTCACACATTGAAACAAAGTATTGATAATTTATAATCTACCCTATTGGAGTATTGTTGAGGTTATTGTACAGTCTACTTCTGGGATTTTTCTGTTTTTATTGTAGCACACTTGCTATCATAGAAGTAGTTGAAGACACCAAAACCACAAAGAGAAACCACAACTGAATCAAGACATTTGATTCCTAATTGAGTCAATAGCAATGTTGTCAATACAATCATCTAAAGTAACTCACAAGCACTCACTAAATATATTGGCCTCCAACAATGTCTAAGTGTTTACTCAATTACTGTGCCAATTAAAAATGTTGGTGCAGTTTTGGCATTCATTGACAGATTAAAACTACTTAGATAAGACAATTGTGTACAAAACAAGTAATAACTTTGATTGTGTGGCCAACATTGGCTATTGTGTATTGGGCTTTTCCAAGTACTCATTAATAATATTTGTGTTTATAGACATTTACAACTACGGATAACAGCAATCAGGGAGACTTTTGAGGAGTTGGGCCTGTTGATCTGCAGCCGGAAGAGGAAGGAGCAGAGGACTGGGCTATGGGCAGACATCATAGAGGATATTGATGTTAAAAACTGGCAAAGTCGAGTGAGTATATTATCTATGCTTTGCTTTATACAGTTGTGTCAATATTTAGTTATATGTATTTACACATTGTTCAATGAGAAGCAAGAGCTTGCTTGCAAATGGCATTCAAACTATTCGAGTTATATTCAATGCATAATAGGGTGTTGAAATTTCAAGGTATTGCTGAAACTAAGATCATTGCTATATGATTGGATTACTAATCAATAAGCAAGTACAGAGGTTTAGATGTACCTTACTAATCACTAGTGATAATTGTGTTAATCTTATGGACATTCTTTTTTTTAATCTTCTTATAAACTAGTAATAATTCCAATCAAAATGATTTGATATTATTCACTTATTTATATTTATATGCTGAAGAGATTGTTTGAACTCATTAATCTCAGAATCTTAACAGTCTCATTGTAAAATTGTTCCCATGTTGGATAGCTCATTTATGATGGAACGCAATATACCATCCTGCTACAACCAAAGGCACAGAGTAGTAACTGGGCAGACACGGGTGATAACGCAGCGGACAGCTAGTATTTAGAATAAAACATGTCATCGGAAATACATAATTTCTAGAAAATGGTAGATAATTAAGTGTGCAAATTACATCCTTATTAATGAATCATTTTGGCACCAACATTGACTGTATAATTAATTAGTGGAATCAAATCAAGTGGAAATAATACTACATTAGTAATATTCCAACTTCTCATTAAGACATTGCTTTGTGCAACACCTATAATGGACTGACTCAGAATTTAGTATATTTATTGGATTGCTAATCCCATTCCAGTATTATTTCATAAATGCTACACAATCACTGAGTGTCACAGACTAGTTTGTTCATAAGAGAATGCACTTGAAATGTTAGCCAAACATTGCATATTTATAAGCAGTACATTCAAAATACCTAGATTCCTGATTTGTTTAGGATAAGGTGGTAGGCATTCTGAAGGTTTTAATCCCAAAAATGCATAGATCTTAAGAAGTTGCTGGAACTAACCAGTCAACAAATTTTTATGTGAACTTTAACTATTCTTTCAGGTAGCCAAGGACCCTGGGGACTGGATTACCCTGTGTGAAGAGCATCAGTGTTATCCTGACATCTGGTCCCTGCACTTTTGGAGCAATTGGCTGACTCCAATCAAAATCCCGAAGAGGTTCGATACTGCTTTCTTTGTGACTGCCTTTGAAAATAAGCCAAAGAGCATCGGAAGTAGTAGTGAAGTGGTTGCAGTTGAGGTAAGTGTTAAATAAAAAAAAACAGTAAATTTTTTGTGAGCAATCACAGCAAATTTCTAAAAATGTAATTGTATTTTGTTGCATCAGTTCCAGAAATGAACTTGGTTCTAATATTATCATTTTCACCCTTTTATTCATAAAGTATTATAAACAATATGAAATTTTTATGGTTATTCAACAGTTATTCTTTTTTACAGTGGCTGAACCCTACAGAAGTATTACAAAGTGATAGGAAGCTACAACCACCACAACTTTATGAGCTTCACCGACTGGCCCATGTGAAGGACATAGAGGAGCTTGTCAAATTCGCCCGAGACAAGAGCGGACATGATACTGACCTAATCTATCCAGTATTTATTAAAGCAAAAGATGGCGAATTCTCTGTGCTACCAGGTAATTATTGCATCATTGTTTTTATTTATATTTTCAATTGAAGCATTTATACCTACTAATTACCTTTTTTTGTCCTCAGGTGACGACTTATACTCTTCAAGTGTAGACTACAACAACGACAATACAATTAATTTTAAAAACAAAACTATATTAGAGTTAAGAGAAGCTTCCAAAATCATTCATAGAGTTGAAATAGTTAAGGGAAAATATCAGTTAGTAATTCAGAATTACAAACCTAAACATCACATCAACATGGAAGACATGACTTATCCAGTTTAATGTACAGTTTGTAGTTCCAGTTCATGCCTTAAAGTTTGGCCTTATTAGTAGTACAAATAAGAACAAGTAGTAGCCATAGAGCTAATTCAGCTGTAGGTACATTAGGTGGAGAATAAAATGGCGGGATCCGGGCACACGTGGCCCAACAGCCAGGACGACTACGAGCTGCTCGACGTCATCGGCGTCGGCGCCACCGCCGTCGTGCACGCCGCCTTCTGCCGGCCGCGCGGCGAGAAGTGCGCCATCAAGCGCATCAACCTCGAGAAGTGGAACACTTCCATGGACGAGCTGCTCAAGGAGATCCAAGCCATGTCCAGCTGCAACCACGAGAACGTGGTCACCTACTACACTAGCTTCGTAGTCAAGGAGGAGCTGTGGCTCGTGCTGCGGCTACTCGAGGGCGGCAGCTTGCTCGATATCATCAAACACAAAATGAGGATATCCAATTGCAAACACGGCGTGTTCGACGAGGCGACGATTGCCACAGTATTGAAAGAGGTGCTAAAAGGCCTCGAGTACTTCCACCAGAATGGTCAGATCCACAGGGACATCAAGGCCGGTAACATTCTCCTGGGAGACGACGGTATTGTTCAGATTGCCGACTTTGGCGTGTCGGCCTGGCTGGCCACCGGACGCGACATCTCGCGCCAGAAGGTGCGCCACACCTTCGTGGGTACTCCGTGCTGGATGGCGCCCGAAGTCATGGAGCAGAACCACGGATATGATTTCAAAGCCGATATTTGGTCTTTTGGTATTACGGCCATAGAGATGGCGACCGGCACTGCGCCTTACCACAAGTATCCTCCGATGAAGGTGCTCATGCTGACGTTACAGAACGATCCCCCGACATTAGACACCGGCGCCGAAGAGAAGGATCAGTACAAGGCGTATGGCAAGACGTTCAGGAAAATGATATTCGAATGTCTGCAGAAAGATCCGGC
The DNA here is from genome assembly GCA_961205895.1 of Mythimna pallens. Classification (NCBI taxonomy): domain Eukaryota; kingdom Metazoa; phylum Arthropoda; class Insecta; order Lepidoptera; family Noctuidae; genus Mythimna; species Mythimna pallens. Next base: position 24,494,488 of record OY540825.1, on the reverse strand, counting down.
AAAGCGGCCGACGGCCACTGAGCTACTCAAGCACTCGTTCTTCAAGAAGGCGCGTGACCGCAAGTACCTGGTGTCGACGCTGGTGACCATCGGGCCCAGCATGGAGACGCGCGTGCACAAGGCGAGCCGGCGGCAGCCGGGCGCGTCCGGGCGTCTGCACCGCATGGAGACGGGCGAGTGGGTGTGGGAGAGCGAGGAGGACGACGACGACGACGAGGACGACGCGGCGCGCGACCGCCCCATGAACACGCTGGAGCGCGCCGACAGCTCCGACAGCGACAGCGACGAGCGCGGCGCCGCCTTCACCATCGGCTCCCTGGGCGCGGGCGACGCGCCGCAGATCAACCTGGTGCTGCGCATGCGCAACGCGCGCAACGAGCTCAACGATATCCGCTTCGAGTTCGCGCCCGGCAAGGACTCGGCCGACGGCATCGCCACGGAGCTGGTGGGCGCGGGCCTGCTGGACGCGCGTGACGCCGACGTGACGGCGCGCCAGCTGCAGCGCCTCGTGGACGACTTCCTGTTCCCGGCGCAGGCGCCGCCGCCGCGCTCGCTCACCTTCCGCCTGAACTCGGCGCCGCCCGAGCCCGAGGACGAGCAGAGCCTGCTAGGCTTCGCGCAGATCTCCATCGTGGACTGACCGCCTCGGCCGACGACCGTTCTGTATGCTTAGGTACCTCCTACGTATTTTATGGGTGGATATGGAATTATATTAGTTGTATACCGTTTATGCGGAGGTGATTTTTGTGGACTGACGATGTGGGGGCGACGAGCCTATGTACTCCCCCGCACGTCCTCTGCGGGCGCGCATCGAAACGTCTGTATACGAAAACTATCGCCGCGTAGCTCAAATGAATGTATATTTTACATTATGATTATAAGGGTGAATCTGAATTTATAAGAGTATTTTTTGTGATCGTACCGTGTCAATTTTGCTGCTTTCAAACACTGTAATCGATTAGGACCCACATTCGAAAATTTCGTAATGCTATACAAATAATGACAATGAATGACAATAGTTTGCGCAAGCGTATTGAAGACATCCGATTTGTAAGATAGCACTTTTTTAGCGTATTATACTTGTTTGTAATAAAAAGCTACCTTTATTTGTAATTCTTAATACTTTTTAACAACTTCCAAGTGCCATATTTTTAAAATATGAATGGATAAAAATGTATACTGTAAGTTTGACAGTGATAAAATTGCATATAATAATAATCATTACAGTGTTAATTTTAAATAGCAGGTCTATATAGCACCATAGAATGTTCTTTTTACATTGTTATTTGTTTGTTGCTTATTTTGGAAGTATTTTAATAATAAAAGATTAAATCGATTTCGGCAGGATGTTTTATTAAAACCTCTATGATTTTTCAAAACTGTTAACTAAAAGCTATGTTTGTTCTTAGACTACAATTACATTAGTTTATAACAAGTTCACGAAGGTGGTACAGTACTGGCATTCTGCTTTCTGTTCGAGTTCGATCACAAGTGGCACTCGCGCACAGCGCACAGCACACAGCAGACTGCACAGTGAGTGAAACAATACGTATCTGTAAAAACTCAGTTTGGCATCTAAACATTGTCGAAATAAACCATCTATAACATTCCAAAACATTACCAACTTTCATTCCTGTTCATAACATTATAAAGAGATTCTTAATTCTAAGCGTAATAAGAGTTGAAAAAGCAATAACGGTATAAAAATAAGTTTTTAGGTACATACAAACTTAACTCCATAGCATGTTGGTCCACAAAGAAAAATTAAGAGTTCTATTTTATTGGCTACCAGTATTAGACTACCACAATGAAGGTCCTGTCATTTTTTTACAAGTTACTCTAGTTAAATGCGATGCAGTCCATACTTGTTTACTTTTTGACAGTTTATTTATTAGTTTTAATTGACAATTTCAGTAAATTATGATCAAGCGATGTGATGTGAAGGTAAGCAGAATTGTTGCTTCAGTACGAAATAGCTACGGATTAATTTTATTCAATTCACTGTACTGGTGCTACTCACAACAGTGTTGCCATTTACAAGTGATTCATTTATTATACATAGCCACTGGTTTTCAGTTTGAGAAAGGTTCTCATTTCCAGTAAGTTAGCACATATTGCAATAGAGTAATTAATTCAGTTGTTAAGTACCAAATAAGTCCTAAGTTACTGTGAAAACGAACGTAACATGTTCATTTGGAATAATTTTTAAACTGCATTTACACATTCGCACGAATGTGTAAACGCGGCATTACAATAAATGACATAATATCACCCGATACGGCCAGTTCCGTAGCTTAGCTAGTTGAAGTTGTCACTAGCCTCGTGTATTTGAAGACAGTTTATGTGTAAGTCCCCCCGAACTGACCTCATTACCGGTGCGCACAAAGAAATATTGGACGCACACTATTGTGGCTACCACACAGTTACATAGTATACATATTATTTCGTGTAAAAAATATTCAAATCGCCATGATTTACAATTGTCATGTACCTTACAATTAGTGCTAATATATTAATGTTTGAGAATCATTTACATACATAGTGACTAGGAAAAATGAAGCGTCTAATTAAGTACTTAATCCTAACACACTCACTCTAGTAAGGCATTAACAACATTGAATTGTGTCATAATAAATAAATAATTTAATCAATGTGTTCTTACTAAAATATTATAAATAACACTTAGACAACAGAATGTTTATAAACTTATACATTAATTGTGCAAAAAGTATAGAACCAGCTGTTTATGACTAGGATTAAAAATATAAAGTTATGGCACATCTAAAAAATAAAATATCAAATATTTTGTGCACGAATACTTAAACGTTTATTAAATAGGTACTATAAAAATAATTATTTAAAACACTACAAACAATACTTTTGGAAGACTAAATTATTAAGTGGAATGTTACGTGAAAATTGTAGTATAAAATTATGAGCTTCATAATATCGCAGTTTGTAAGCAGGACATTATTTTATATTAACAGATTTAATATTTTTAAGTTATCGGTGTAATGTTCGTAAGGCCGATCTAAGCAGTAGGCCCATATGTGTGAAAAACAATTAGGAACGTAGAGACCCCACAAATCCTTTTGCCGTGCGAGAGAAGTAGTGATAGCTTACAAATTAATTGTACTATAAGAAAGCGTATAGCGGTGACTTACTCTACGTACGCGAAGAGTTTGTACAAATAAGACTCGTTGAGACGTCCTCGCCGGGGATACGTAAACACAACTTGTGCTAGTAGGAGGGTAAGAGTTTCAGAAAATAGAAAAGAAAGTTTTGTAGAAATAGTTAAGTATTGAAAACATAACAATGTCATTTCAGTTTTAAATAGACAAGTTTTAGCTGAAGCTGTGTTTACGTTTATCGAGCGAGGTCAATCACTTTACCCTCAAAAACTTAACGGTACGCGCCGGAAAAATTTGACACTCGGGAAGTGGACTCGCCCGGGCCGCCGCGGCCGCGCAGCGAATCAGAAGAGTTCCACCACCTTGCGCTTGAGGTAGTCCTTGAGCGGCGCGTAGTAGTGACGCCGCAGCGCCACCAGCTCCGGCTTGCGGCGCAGCTCGCGCAGCGGCGCCCACTCCGTCTCGAACAGCAGCAGCGCCAGCAGCGCCAGGCCCAGCCACACGAGCGCGAAGCTGGGCACGAAGGCGCGCAGCAGGCTGAAGGGGCGCGGCGCGGGCGGCAGCGCGGCGCCCCAGTCGGCGGCGCCCGGCGCCAGCGTGCCCAGCGTGGCGCCCGACGACGACGACGAGTGCTCGAACGACGAGCGCACGCTGTACTCCGTCGGGATCGCTGCAACACTTACTAGAATAATCACTGCTGTTATAACATTCCACGACCAAGTACTGGAAAACTTTTTAAAAAGAGCCTCTGCGATTGAGGTTACAAACCAAGTTTAAAAAATATTAGATTATGTGACTATAGAGTATAACGCAGTCTCTTAAAGTCGCGAGCAGCAAATTGAATACCGAACGAAACGAAGGTTGCTAAGTTTTAATCCTGATCGCTAGTGAGGGACATGTACAACGTTATTTTTAGTATATGCGAAACCTGAATATAGGTTATTCAGAATCAGTAACTGAATCGATTACAATAGTTTTTACACCATGTTATATTTTTTCCCCAAAAATATTTAAACAAGTTCATAAGTTGGCCACCACTGACACTAAGTACAACACAGGTCACGGCAGGTCATAGCGGCCATTAGGCGGCACCAGCGCATAGCTGGGTGCTGGAGCAAAACAACCCCTCAGTCGTTCGGATGGCCCGGTGACCATGTATCTGTGCGGACAACCAGGTAACATAACAAGCTTATAACTTTTGTGATTTTTCGTGATACAGTTATGAAATTTTTTATATAGATTCTTTACACAAAATACTAGACTAGAATAGGATCACGACCCATCCTAATAACTGGCATCAAACTTGATGAGAACCAAAACTTTCAGCGAGGCTCAAAAGGTTGCCCACAAAACTTGACACTGCGAATGTGGTGAGAGAATTTTCAAAACTGTAATAAAAACAGTCACATGGAAATACTCGAACGCGTCAGACATTCATAGTGTATACACGCTTTGTCTTTCTGAATTCTGATAACCGATAGGTATTAACCTGACGATTAACTGGAGGGGGGGGTGTGGCCGTAAGAATGGGTAAAAAAAAGTTATTCGAGCGTGTCACATATTCAGAGTGAACTTAAAAAGTGTCCTATTTAAATAACAAGATTTGGACGTCCAAAAGTGAAACGACTGTGATAAATGACTGATTTTTGAAAATGTAAAAAATAAATGAGATTTTGAGATACTGGAGCGGGTTCAACAAACTTCAATTTTATATAATGCTGTCTGTCTGTCTATTGCCTTTCACGTCTTTACAAACGAAAGGATTTGGGCACATGGGTAGACTGTGTCCTTGGTTAAGACGAGATATTTAGGACTCTTTGTCGCAGGAGTATGTTCCTTCGGAATAATATCTTAGGTTAGAGATAAAATCTAAATCCCAGATGTTCAGTTTTGTTTTTTCTTGAATAGGAATAATTTAAGCTAGAACTACTCTGCGCACACGTGTGCCACGTACACCGAACTAGGCGTGTCGTTCTCCATACGTTTTATATGATGAGCTGAGAGCTACACTAGATCCACGTCACGCGACGCGACGCCGTTCTACGTACAAATCAGGCGGGTGTACGTATGCGTCAGTCTAATGTAGTTCTAGCTTTAATGTTATTTAAATATATTTGTAATATCTATTATTCATTTATTGTGCACACCTAGCAGTGTTCTTTTTAACCCAAAGGTTGACTGGTAGAGAATGCCTTGTTGCATTAAGTCCGCCTATGTACCACCACTGTACATGAAGTTTAAATAAATTGGAATATCTTCAGAAACACTAAACTATTATGTTCTTTTCACAGCCTGCCCCCGAACTGTGGGTGGAGACGAAGTCGGACGAAGGCAAGCCGTACTACTACCACTCCAGGACTCGAGATACCACCTGGACACGGCCCCAAGAGGGGCACCTGCAAGGTCATATCACAGTCGGATATGGAAGCTATGGTTTCTTCAGGTATGACTATTTTTGTCATCAAGGTAAATACTCCAGGGTAGGCCACAAATTCTCCAATTTTAGGGTTCCGTATCTAAGTCGGCAAAAACGGAATCCATATAGGATCATAGTGTTCCTTATAAGTAGGCAGTGGGTGGGTCACATTGCTTGCAGAAGAGTTGGTCGATGAAGCCGAAGGGTTCTGGAGAGGCGACCATGTACCGGACGACGCAGTGTTGGTAGACCTCCCACAAGGTGGACCGATGACCTGGTGAGAGTCGCGGGAATCCGATGGATGCGAGACGTACAGGACTGTACATTGTGGCGACACTTGGGAGAGGTCTATAACCGACAATGGATGTCTTTCGGCTGAAATGATGATGATGATGATGCACTTTTGCCAATTTTGAGGGTGAAAAATCATCATATAACTTTTCCCGCTATGTGTGGAGCGAGAGGGGAAGTGTCGGACTTTCACTTACCCACCTGAGTTCCTACAAGCCTGTGCGCTCCAGGGCCACAGTGACTCAATCGAAAAATCCCACCAGGTCTAAAACACCATGTAACCCTATGTTTCTTTCCACAGGCGGTCCTATGCCACAAAACGTTCCCATGAACGGGCCCATGGTTGGGCCGATGTCGGGTCCTATGGGAATGATGCCCAACGGCGTCATGTCAGATTTTGAACTTGATGTCTTAGTCGTCCTAAATATTAATCTGACAATCATATGTAGGGGTATTGTTAATCTAACAATTAGAAAAAAAAAAATCAAAAAATTAAAGCAAAAAATTAATAATAAAATAACCAAGCGACATTTCGAAAATTAAGATTGAAAAAAATTAAGTCTATTTACTATCAAAATTCAACCAAACGCGAGCATGCTATTTTAAGATTTTTTGTCCAACTTTACGTATTTTTGTTTATTAAAATATACGATATTTTTTTTTATTTTTGCCAACTGTAATCGTTAACACATTCATTGTGGTGCGCGTCACTTAAGTTTTTAAGGTAATTATGGTAACAGTATTGACTATATCACATAAACTGTGACGGGTGTTGAATTATTTTGGTCGGCAGAGTCTTAAACGGCCCATATTTTCCATGGTGCGATAGTGCGATGGTGCGAAAGAGGGAGAGATAAAGAAAGAATGAAAAGAAAAGAGAGGCGCGGGGTGGGGAATACACATTTCTCAGCATCTGTACACTTCATCCTTTATCGATGGTTTTAGCTACATCGTCCCATGATAACTATCAGTCAGATTATATATTTTTCGTAATCCTGATAAGATTTCCTCCCAAAATAAAATAAAAAATCAATCGCGCTCGAGTATTTCGAGGGGATATTTTTTTTGCTACTTATAATTTGCCCATTTCCTTATGCCACGCTCAAATTGTCAGGGCAGGGTCGCCTTGGCGGTGTCTTTGTTGGACATCGCCAACGCCTTTAATTCCCTGCCCTGGAGTAGCATTAGGAGGGCACTCCGAGGCCTACCTAACGGACAGGTACATCATCTACCCCGGTCACCAGGGAGAGAGGAAATGGCGAGAGATGTAAGTAATAATTTATTGCGCAATAAAATTATAAGCCTAAAAATTAAATCAGTGATGAAACACTAATAATGACAGTGGCTATTTCACGTAAATAAGATGACTGTCCTTCAAACTAGGAAACAATCTTGTATCTTGTAGAACAGTAGGTACATTTTAACTTGCATTGATACAGTTTCATAGATTTCTATGTGAACGCAGACAAGTATTCATGTCATCCCAAACAAATGTCGTGCGTTATTTCGCAAGGATCGGTACTAGGATTGCCCTTGTGGAACATCGGGTAGACGTAAGTCGACGATGAAGTTCCTGGGACTCGTCATCGACAGTCGATGGAATTTCGAGGAGCACTTCAGACGTCTGACTCCCAAACTGGATCGGGCAGGAGCTGCCCTCCAGCGGCTCCTGCCCAACCTAGGGGGTCTAGAAGCCTCCAGGAAGCTCTACGCGGGCATCGTTCGGTCCATATCCTTTTATGGGGCGCCGTCGCTGCGAAAGTGACCGGCGGCCAAGCTGAATGCAACAAACCAGAGGGTCATTAATATCCGGTTGGTGCGGGGATCCCGCACGGTTTCTCGCGAAGCGGGGAGCCTCCTTGCTGGCCTGACACCATGGGATCTAGAGGTAACAGTCCTTGCACGCATACACGAGGAGCTGCAACGCCGCCGGGGCGAAAGTCCGCTGCCGCGACAAGTCGCGGCATGGCGGACAGAGTTCCGGCGGAATTTCATGGTGAAATGGCGACAGCGACCCAGTACTGGGCACACCATAATTATGGCAATAAGTCCGCTCTTTGAGGAGTGGCTGGAAAGACAACACAGCGTCCTTACCTTCTAAGTTAGAACCTGCGTCATGCGGCTAACCAGACATGGTAAGTTCGGAAGGTTCGGTAAGTTCGAAGAAACGCGTGTTTCACCATTGTGTGGACCGCCAGGAGGACACGGTGGAGAGCATACCATAGAGGTGTGCCCCGCTTGGGCAGAGCACCGCCGTGTCCTCGTAGGGGCGATCGGCGGCAACGACCTGTCTCGCGGGGCTCGAGAGAGGAATGGCAGGCGGTCGCCTCCTTCTGCGAATCAGTTATGCTAGCAAAGGAGGCGGCCGTACGCGCGAGAGAACGGCCCTTACGTCCCAGCCGCCAGGATCTCGATTTCCAGCCAGACGGCGAGCAATGGGTAGAACGCCGCCTGGTCGTCCGGTAACCGTCCGCACCGAGCCCAGGTCGTCGACGGCGCGTAATGTTCCACGTGCGTCTCAAGGAGATGTCAGTAAATCGTAGTCCAGCAGGCTCGAAGCCTACTGGAGCCATGAGTTAAGTGAAAATGAACCCTCGGGGCCCTGGAACGCAAGGCAAAGAAAGAACAAACGAGTAAGTTTTAGTCAGTCAAAGTCTGACATGCCCTCGCAATCAGATTGTGAGAAGTTATTGGATGTATTCCCAACTTAAAAAAAAAACGCTCAAATTGTCAGATTATTGAAATATACACTTTTCTGCATGTACTTACGAGGGGTGTTCAAAAAGTAGTAAGAATGTCGTAGTATGGAGGGTACAAAAAAAAATATTGTCACGGAAAGATTAGGTCTTTATCATAATACCCTTAGATAATTATTAGCTTTCTATCTTGTCTATGTCAGTTGTATTAATTATTTGTTTGTGACGTGTCGATAACTCTCGCTAAATATGGATAAAATTGAAATCCGTGCGATGATAAAATACTTTTGCTTGAAAAATTTAACTATGGAACAAATTTTTAAAGATTTACGTGAAACATTGGGGGAGTCGGCTCCTCCATATTCCACAGTGGCTCGGTGGTGTGTAGAGTTTAAACGTGGTAGAACATCGGTTGGATGACCCGCGCTCGGGCCGCCCTTCGACGTCAGTCACTCAGGAAATGATCGAAAAAGTTGAAAAAATTGTTCTGGATGATCGCCGTGTAACAGAACAAATAAAAAAAATACTTCAGGAAATCCTTAAAAAGCGACGAGGAAAACTGGCGGAAAAACTTTTGTTCCATCAAGACAACGCGCCGGCGCACAAGTCTGCAGTTGCAGCAATCCAAGATGCTGGCTTTGAGATCCTCGATCATCCACCATATTCACCGGACTTGGCCCCTAGTGATTTCTACCTATTTCCGCGTTTGAAAGAGCACTTGAGAGGCACAAAATTTGAAGATGACGAAAAAGTGAAGGCCGCCGTAAACGATTTTTTAAGTACTCAAGATAAAGATTTTTTTAAAAAGGGAATTTTGGCACTAGAAAAAAGATTTACTAAATTTATTGACCTAAAGGGTGATTACGTCGAAAAATAAAATAATATTGAATAAATTCATTTTCTAACATAGCTATTCTCACTACTTTTTGAACACCCCTCGTACTTACCTGGTGTTAATCTGCGCGCTCGATTTTTTCTGAGTATCATTTTTTTTTACTAATCTGACGGGCTGCCCTCAACGCACCCCACTATATTAAAGGTAGACACCCCACTACACTACACTGCACATACGTGTGCCACACACGCCGATCTAGGCGCGTCGGTCTCCATACATTTTATATGGCAACTAAACTTGTAGAGCTACATTAGATCCACGCCACGCGACGACTTTCTACGTACAAATCAGGCGTGGTCCACGTGTGTGTCAGTCTAATGTAGTTCTAGCATAAGGGTTAAGGGCACGCTTGAGTAACGCGCAAAATCCCCGCTTGGACTCCCTATTACTTTTTTTAGAGACTCGTCAGTAGCATATTTTATTTTTTGTTTTTGTTAGTGGCCTGTTTGATTTTTGAATAAACTAGTTTGATGCATGTACATTTTAATTCACATAGTGTGTTTCATTTTTTTTTAAATAACGGGGTTGTCGTTCCAAATTCAAATCTCACAATTCCTTAAGGAACGACCATACTACATTAAATCCCTAGGGACAGAATGACTTGCTTTAGGTGATGGTTGTATCACAAATGAAAGGGCATTATGAAGCTAGTGTAAAAAATCCTTTGTGTGCAATAGTAGTTTCTTTCTGAATAGACATCACAGTTAGGCTAAGAACTTTTGACGCGGTTTTACAGTGCTGGTCATGATTTGACAGACATTTTTTAAAAAATACAATGTCATATGTACTTTTATGTTCATTCTCAAAAGTAATTAATGATGTTATTAAATAGCTACATTGTATGATCTCTTGCTAGATCACACACTACTTTTAGATGATGTGGGCGGTATAGAATAAAAGATGGTAAAATAATTTAAACTGCTGTATTGTTCCAAAGGTTATAGAGCTAATGAACTGATGTGTGTGAACTGAGTGGCCCTTGTTGGCCGTGATGAGATCGCCCGGCTTGATGGCTCGACGCGAACTGAACTTTATTATAAAGTAAAATGAGTGTGAAGCGTAAATGCTGACTTGCAGTATGTGCGGTTGTACCGTACATACATGGATAGAATAAACGGGATTAAGAGTAAATATTAAAATCACTTACTTAAATAGTACGAATACCTTAGTAATTTTATTTATTATCAACAGTTACAATTTCAAATAGTAATAAAGCTGGACAAATAATTAAGAACGATTCTTAAATTGCTCGAGAGTTGTTTCAGTAGATACTTAGATTTTAAAAATCTCATTAAATAAGACTGTAATAATGTCAAAAATTTAATACATTTTATCCTAAGTTAATAGTTTGTAGCGTGTCCATGACTTTTGATGACTTCCTTACACCGGCGAGGCATTGACTCATTTTTCAAGAGAAATACAGCGCCATTCTTTTAAAAAAACGTTGTATAACTCACTTATGTTACCACACCGTCCATTTGAAACCTTTTTCTTAACTTCGCACCAAAGATTCTCTATGGGATTTAAATCTGGACTGTATGGTGGCCATTGTAAGACAGAAACTGATTGAAATGTGAGGAATTCTTTAACCGTGCGTGCAGTGTTCTTGGGATCATTGTCGTGTTGAAATGTCCAAATAATCGGAAGCACGTCTTCAGCATATGGTAACATTGTTTCTTCCAGTATATTTTTGTATTGTTTGGTCCAACACCATAACCAGAGAAGCACACCCCAATTTTCACATTTCCACCACCATGCATTAATTGGGCACGCCACAATTATGGCGGTAAGTCCCCTCTTTGAGGAATGGCTGGAAAGACCACATGGCGTCCTTACCTACCGCATGACGCAGATCCTCACCGGACATGGTAAGTTCGGGAGGTTCCTGCACCGAATTCGTGCGGAAGACACGCCCGGGTGTCGCCACTGTGTGGAACGCCCGGAGGACACGGTGGAGCATACGGTGGAGGTGTGCCCCGCTTGGGCAGAGCAACGCCGTGTCCTCGTGGGGGCGATCGGCGGCAGTGATCTCTCGCGCCGGGCATTGGTTCAGGCCATGGTCCGGAGTGAGGAGGAGTGGCAGGCGGTCGCCTCCTTCTGCGAAGCAGTAATGCTAGCAAAGGAGGCGGCCGATCGCGTGAGGCAACAGCAACGGTCCTCACGCCCCAACCGCCGCCGGGATTCCGACCCCGATTTCCGGCCACCGTAGGCGCAGGCTTGCGGACGGCGAGCAATGGGTGGCTCGCCGTCCGACCGTCCGGTAACTGTCCGGACCGAGCCCAAGCCGTCGACGGCGCTTATTGTTCCACGCGCGCCTCAGGGTGATGTCAGCAAATCGTTGGGGCCCAGCAGGGTCGAAGCCTACTGGGGCCACGGGTAGTGTGAAAGCGAAGCCCGGGGCCCCGGGATGAAGGCAAAGAGGGAACAGGAGTGGGTTTTTAGTCAGTAAAAGTCTGACACTATCTCTCGTTCCACCCAAGAGCGAGATTTGTCATTAGATGATATTCCCACCTTAAAAAAAAAAAAAAAAAAACCACCATGCATTAATATCACTTTTGTATACTTGGGGTCGAATACTCTATTGGGAGGGCGTCGAACATATCGTTTCCCAGCAGAACATACTCTGTAAATTTTTGTATCGTCAGAGAAAAGAATATTTTTGCACTGTCTTACTGTCCAGCTTTCATACCCCTTAGCAAACGCAAGCCGAGCTTGCCGATGATACCGTTTCAACATGGGTACCTTTCTTGCTATCCTTCCGTTCAACTTAGCTTCTACCAAACGCCTTCGGATAGATTGGCTGAGATCGCTGAAGAGTTGTTTTCACCAAAATATCCTTTTGTCAACTCGTTAGACCCCTTGAAAGGATATTGTTTTGCTAAACGCACGATATTTCTATCGTCTCACCGAAATGAATTTCTCTGTTTAGGTAAACGTGGAATGTTTGAAGTTGTTTGATAAGTGTTAAAATGCTTCACAGCGTAGAATATCATCTTTTTGAGCACTGCAGGTGATCGGCTATCTTTTTATATGACCAATTCTTATCGTGAAGTTTTATTATCACTTCCCTTGTAGATTCATCGCAATTTTTATTTTTCCCTATTATTTTTATGTGAAATAATTAACTTCTTGGCTTTTACAGCACTAAATGGCGCCAAAATTACACAAATAATGGCTTTATTACAGAGTGTTCTCTATTTAAATTTAAATAAAAAAATAAACTATCCAGCGTTCTTAATTATGTGGCCAGCCAGTAAGTTTGCAACATTAAACCTTAACATTACTATGTTAAAACGTTTATCTGTATTATTGCATTAATCATGTTATAACATGTTATAATGAGTATATTAGGAGAAGTTTGAAGGTGGCGCCAGTGACTGAAAAGTTGAAAGGGAACCGTTTGTCTTGGTATGGTCATGTGAAGAGGAGGGATGAAATGCATGTTACTAAAAAAGTTATGAGTTTACATGTGGATGGATGGAGAGGGAGAGGAAGACCAAAGAAAAGATGGATGGATTGTGTGAAGAGTGATATGAAAGAAAAGGAAGTTAGTGATAGTATGACGAGTGACAGGGCAGAATGGAAGAAGAAAACGTGTTGCGCCGACCCGACAAAACACGGGACAAGGGCAGGAAGATGATGATGTTATAACTACGTGCTATGGACAATGTGGAACAATTTTGTGATACCGAGAGAGATACAAAAAAAACATGCAAAGAGTGTAATTCTCGTAAGTTTGAAAAAAAACCTTTTTTTTTTAAATAGTCGTTCTTAATTATATGACCACCACTGTATATGTAAAAAATCAAAGCATATTTCACAACGCGTTTTACGGCCGCGGTGTGCACAGTTGTTCGCGGCTCCAGCTATACCGGCGCACAACTAGTACGCCCGCAGCTGGCGGGTAGAGGCCGCACGCGACGCGCGAGGGTGGCGGCCGATCACCGATCATTTCACTGGCCGTCTTGCAACCGCATGTCTTGCGGTAATCGCCCGTCAGGTATGCGAGCGAAATTCGCAACGGCGTCGGCTGCGTAACCGCGTAAATCCGCGATCTCGTGAGTTTTTAAATAAAATAGCGGTTTCCTCTACAGCGGCGGGCGCGGGTGAAAACCGCTTCTTGAGTTCTTAGTATCTTGGGCCTTAGTATCTTGAAAACTTTTCTTTGTTTTTTTGACCATACAGTTTTCATTGTGAAATTCCAAAACAAAAACAAATACTCCCGTTTATTTTACAATTTCATAAGAAGGATTAGATGAAAGTGAACATACCAGGTTGTTTAGCTTCCTCTTGCACAGTTCTCAGATGGTCGGTGCACGCCAAGGCAATGTCCACCGCAGGCCCGCTCAACAAGCACGCGCCGTTACAAGTGTCATCACCGCCGCTCTCTTCTAAGGGCGCACTGTGCGTTGACCGGGGCAGGCTGCTGTAACCTTTACACGGGGGGCCATTTTTAGAAAAATATTCAAATTTTGTCCTAAACTAGTGTGGAGAATAAGGTAGTGTATTTTTCTTTAGGCGACTTTTTTGATAAACAATTTGGTGTTCTGAGATTTTGATTTTACAGATTTTTGTTTAAATGGTTTAAGGTTTGACCAAACTGGAGCTATCAGGGCGACTATGTGGACCGCCCGGAAGACATGGTGGAGGTGTGCCGCTTGGGCAGAACAACACCGTGTCCTCGTGGGGGCGATCGGCGGCCGCGATCTCACGCGCCGGGCCTTGGTACAGGCCATGGTCCAGAGCGCGAAGGAGTGGCAGGCAGTCGCCTCCTTCTGCGAATCAGTAATGCTAGCAAAGGAGGCGGCCGATCGCGTGAGGCAACGGTCTTCACGTCCCAACCGTCGCCGGGATTCCGATCTCGATTTCCGGTCACCGTAGGCGCGGGCTTGCTGACGGCGAGCAATGGGTGGCTCGCCATCCGACTGTAGGGGCCCGTAACCACCGTAACCGTAACTGTAGGGGCCCAGTAGGGTCCAAGCCTACTGGGGCCACGGGTAGTGTGAAAGTGAAACCCAGCGGGCCCTGGGACGATGGCAAAGAAGGAACAATTCACCCTCTCCGCCCAAGTACGCGATTTGTCATTAGATGATTTTCCCACCTAAAACAAAAAGCTATCAGGGCGAAATGCTTTCTCTCGAGATAATTGTGTCAAGTAACTTGCATGAAGGTGTTAAACCTGGAGCAAACAGTGGAAAGGGTGTTTATTAAAAACGTCTTATAAATTTTTTACAAAACGTCACGAAGTCAATCTCTTCATATATTTTGATTTTTCAGCCAATGTTGTTGTTAATAGAATGTCACTTTCTCTAGAGTGTAGTTAAGAAAGTGTATAGGTACACTGAAGTGTGTGTATACTTTTTATGTACAATCATTGCGCATTTGATAAAAAAAAATGTTTATTTGCACCTTCAAGTTGACAAGTTTTCCAAATATATTTTTTATGGACTGACTGGCAGCGTGGTGCGGATAGCGGCGCGGGTGCAAAAACGCGCACGATTGTTCCTGTCCGCAGTCGAGCCATCATAACTACGGGCGCGGTCAGTTTGACAACCCCACTCCCGTGCGGGTTGCCGCTCGCCGCCCTCGCACGCACTGCGGCCACGCGGTATGACGTGAGTAGTACGCGCGCGTCGCGCGTCGGGTAGCCCGTGCCGCTCGCCCGGGTGTCACCATTGTGTGGACCCCCCGGAGGACACGGTGGAGGTGTACCCCGCTTGGACTGAGCGTCGCCGTGTCCTCGCGTAAACAATCGGCGGTAGCGACCTCTCGCGCCGTGCCCTGGTTCAGGCTATGGTCCGAAGCGAGGAGGAATTGCAGGCGGTGGCCTCCTTCTGCGAAGCAGTAATGCTGGCGAAGGAAGAGACCGCACGCGTAAGGGAACGAATGTCCTCACGCCCCAACCGCTAAAATTCTGACCGCGTCTACCAGCCGACCGGACCGAGCCCAGTCGTCAACAGCGCGTAGCGATCCACGACCTCCTCAAAGAAGAGCGGCCCCGCAGGGCCGATTCCCGCTAGCTAGGACCGCGGGGAATTTCTGAAAGGGAAATCCATAGACCTAGAACGCAAAGGGCAACTGAAAGACACAGATGGGGTTTTAATCAGTAAAATTCTGACACGCCCTCTTGCTCCGCCCAGAACAAAAGAAATCATTTGATGATTACCAACCTTAAAAAAAAAGCCCGCACCGCTTCCCGCGCCCGTTTGCCGACTAAAGAGTTTAACCCAGCACTTATTGTTCTCCAAATAAGACGTTTAAAGAAAAATGCACTTTAGGATAGTTCCCTAAGGTATAGTAGTGTGATAAAATAGATATGTACGATAAATACCGAAGTCTCCGGTCATGGGAGTGGACGGGGTGGCCGGCACACTGGACGCTTTCCTCTTACCACCTGTGCTTGAACCTTCCTTCTGAAGAAGAAGAGATATAGTTAAGTTTATGTATTTACTAGTTTATACCCCGCCAGTGTGAAACTTGTTTTTAGTGTACCGTACTCGAAGAATAACCAATGGAACCCTTTTACTAATTTGATTATCCCAGGGGAACTTACTACCAAGATGATGTTGATTTCTTTGCCCTAATCCGACATACTCCTACGTTCGCCCAATATTGAATTATCCAGTTTAATAACAGTGCTATTTTAAATATTGACAAGTTAATTATACAACAATGTGATTTTTGCATAGTTAAGGTACACTTTTAAGGATACAAAGTTGATTACAAAGCGAAAGGTTTCCAAACTCTTCACCTTAAATATCTCTCTATCTACAACATATGAATAAAGGTGGGTACGAGCGAAGTACGAGCCGAGCTCAAATTCAAGCGTGGAGCGACTCGTCGAGGAGCCGAGCACGACCGAGCTTTAAAAAAGCCTTAAAAAATTGTATGGTAACCACTCACCATCATGCCGCTTGATAAAGCCAAACAAAAATAACATTTTTCCTCCTCAAAAGTAAAAAACGGAACCCTTATAGGATTACTTTTTTCTCCGTCTGCCTGTCTGTCAAGACCCTTTATCTCTGGAACGCGTGGAGGTATCAAGTTGAAATTAAAATCATAAACTCAGGGCTCCGGAACTTAAAAGCTGTGAAAAAATCAAACTTGAAGTTGATCAAAAAAAGAGAACGGCCGTTTATGTCGCAAAAAACGTATGTTTCGATACTCTCAAGGGAATCAAAATTAATAGGTTACTTCCCGTTAACTTGGAATCCTGAAATTTGGCAAGGTAAAGTCATAGCACAAGTATAGGAAAAGATCTGAATAAAAAAATGTGTAAATTTGTAGTTACATCACAAAAAATAATTGTAGGATTCAGAAATATCTTCGAGATTCCATTCGGGAATTGACTATTTACATCGTTTGTACCCTCTGTGCGCGAGTCCGGCTCGCACTTGTTTTTAGTTAAAGCTGGTCGGACAGTTAGACCGACCTGTGTAATGTCGTCGCTTGAAGACTTGATGGATGGTTGTTGCCGGGCTGTCTTGACCTGGCCCCGCCGCCATAGCTTCCCAATGCGGCGCGCGGTCCCTTTATCGTGTAGTAGGATTTGTGTGACTTCAGAGACACTAGCACGAAGCTCTTAACGCGATCCATTTGGCGACCAAAACTGAACTGAAGGATGGAGCTGTATAGAGTGTATACCTTCATGCCTCTTTCTCGCTCGCACATTTTACCATGTTGTGATAAGGGCCCAGATCTATTTAGTAGTTCTTATGTGGCAACATGGTATGTGAAAAGATTGCTCCGATTTGTTGCTTTTCTAGTGCTCAAACCTAAGTTAGTTGGTTGGTTGGTTGGTTGGTGGTTGGTTGGTTGGTGGTTAGTTGGTTGGTGGTCCAGTCAAATTAGACCAGGGAAAAGGTTACAATAATTCGCACCCAGCTGAAAATTGGTACAATTGTTCAAAACACCCTCATAAATTAAATCTAAAAAGTCCTCATCGATCCGACACCTGGAGGTCACAAAAACTAATTTTTCGCGATTATGGTTATAAACCTCGGATGTCTAAATTGACCGGACTAAAAAGATTTTTTGATTCTTATTAGACCTCGTCCATTTTCTTGATAGCTGTACGTACAGTTTTCAAAATCAGTGAATGCAGATAGCTACTCAAAAAGGGTTTTCTACGCTTTCCCGCAGTTGTCCCGCAGTGCAACGTTAATCGTACCTACCCAACGCGGCGCCCTCTGTGAGCTACTCGACGCGAATGCGAACCGTTACGGTTATGTTAATTCAACGCAACGCGGCGAATTGTCCTACGTGCGCATGAAGTCACCGCTTCAAACGAAATTTATTTAAAACAAGCCACTAATCCACAAGAGTTCATGCGAAAATATCAAACCAACTAAACGTGTCCGCTTCGCTGTGCTCATCGCTGCACCGCACCCACGTGCGATTGGTCACGTAGGCCACCGTAATAGAGTTCCAATTGTTTCTTCCATTTACGTTGCTTCGCTTCGGGATTGCGTTTGCGTTAAGTCTCTTACATAGGACACTGCGTTACTATCCCATCTCAAAAATATATCCTGTATTATTAGATCGGGGATTAGGATGTTATTGACAGATCAGACCTTATGATATAGTTTTCTGATGCTTAACTGAGTATCAGTTAAATGTTAGTTACCTGTGAATCCCTGGGTGCGAGTAGGCCGTCTCGCTCGAGGATCTCCCGCTCGGTGCGGCCCACGTACTTGAACTTTGTGCCCCACGAGAACAGCCCGCCGCCCGAGTACACGCACGCGTCTGACGACGACGGTAACCTAACAACAAGATATAATAAAACACACACTGCACAATATCTAAAAAAAAAATGTTGCCCCACACTAGAAATTACTTCTGAATGGTAGGAGCAAATATGTAAATTCACATAAACAAGATACCCGACACCGAACAAGCATCTGTAGGCCATACAAATATAGGGTGACTGGTAATTAGTGACCGATACTTAAACATATGATTCTACTCATGATTACAAACAGCTTTCCCAAAGAAACTTTTTTTATATTCTCGTTAGTTTTATCACAATAATAAAACAGCTGTTTAAATACGCGCGCGCGCCTGCGACCGGCGACCGGTCAGCGGTCAGCCGCGTGACTCCGTCGTACCTACAATAGTGATAGAACACCCGCGCAGCTTACAAACCCATAGGTGTACGTATATAAAAAAAAATTCTTTGGGAAAGTTGTTTGTAATCATGAGTACAATCACGTGTTTAAGTTTCGGTCACTAATTACCAGTCACCCTATATTTGTTCCGTGCGGAGATCGTGCCCGTGACACGCAACGCTAACTGTGCTGTTGTAATTTGAATGTGTCGGACAAAAACATCGATGATCGAATTTACGAGTATAAAATCGTTCAATTCGTGTTATGTAGGTTTTATTGATTGAGTGGCAATCTAAGCATTGCTTAGATATGTCGTCGCCGTATCGTATAACACACGCCGTAATATAAGTTGGTTGGCAGGATTAAAAAAATGTAAAATTCCACCACTGCCCACTGGGGTCTCTCGAGTATGTTTGAGTGAGTTTACATGTTTGTGAACGCACTCCCCTAACTACTTAATTCCTAATGTAAGTTATAAAAAATAAGGAAGCAAATAAAAAAAATACCTACCATTTTAAATTCATGTCCGGGCATTGACTTACAATACTATTAAAACAAACAAAGCTACACTTCTAGTAAAAAACTTATGCGCATATGAAAAAGTGTACTCACGTAAAAAATAGCATCTGTTCAATGGCACAACACCACACGTGGCGACAGGCGGGCCCGTTCGGACATTTAAAACCGACAGTGTGTTTCTTCTGAAATTCATCACAAGAATTGTATTAAGATACCTTCCTCTTTCAAACTTATATAATAGTCTTCATCTTAGTATTTATCCCCTTTCTTTATTCATTTGCATGCATGTATAAATTATATTTTTTAATATTTCAATAAAAATAAAAAAGTTATTAAGTCAAGGAAATGATACTTGCTAAAATTGGACATTCAAACTTTGAAGTCAAATTATTGACTCAAAACTCACCTAGTATTAGGTGGTTTTTAAAATCTAAATGGATGAAACGGGAGCCAAAAGTTTGTAAGGAACAACCTACATTTACGCGGGCGAAGCCGCTGGCACAAGCTAGCTCCACATATTTGCAAAGCTTGTTTTAATAAACTTGACTATTTCCTTTTAACAGACACTAAAACGATATTAAAACTATTAATATCAAACCTTTTAATTACCCATAAAATCGCAACTGTATTTAAAGTATTTCCATATCAAAATTACACTAGTTATATACAGCGAGTCACGCATGGTTTCCATTTCAAAGAAACAAATTTTAATTTTGTAGTAAAGCAGCTGTAAAAACTAAGCTACAAATGAGTTAATTGGCCAAATATTCCGTCTCGAGAATTCTTTAAAGCGCGTGAGATCATAATCTTAGCATTTCACTCACGATACTAATAATTATACTGGTTTTTACTCTTACTCTTTTCAAGTATTCAAAATGACCATTATAGGTACATTATTATTTGCAACACAATGCCCATTGATCAAATACTTATCTGAAGTATTTAAAGGGTAACAGTATATGAAGCTATTCAGTTTGCCAATTTTTTACAGACACGTGTTTTTGACAAAGGAACTGTGAACTAAGTACCGGACATTTTATTCAGAAACTAGTTGTACTACATTCGGGTCCCTTAATCTGAGAACTGACTTCAAGGTTATGAGCAGCAGATGTATAGATGCATGTGTGTGATTTAAATTTCCCCTCTGTGCTTCGCTATAATTTATTTGAATTCAATACCTAAGCTTTTGTTATTATAAGTACATAGTATTCATATTATATGTAATGTTTTTTTTTCGTGGAAAGTCATCAAATGATTTTTCTCGCTCTGGGAGCAGTGAAAGGGAGTGTCAGATTTTTATTGACTAATACCCATAGTGTTCTTTCAGTTACCCACTGCGAAGGCCACGGTAACTCCTCTGTACAATCCACAGCCCTGGCAAGCATCGACCCTAACTGGCCCCGTCAATCTTGCTGACAAGTACACAACGAGCCGTCGACCCGGGCTTGGACCTTACCGAACGGCGAGCTACACATTACTTGTCGTCCGTAAGCCTGCGCCTTCAGAGGTCGGGTCGTCTTGTGACTTCTGACGCCCAGAGCGTCTCCGACGGGTGCAGATTCTAAAGCTATAGGGTTGCAGTTGAAAAGGTCAAAGTTTCTTTGTTAATCTTTGGTAAGAAGGGCCAAAACTGCGCAATTGTTTAAAACGGAAAACGAAATATAATTTTAGTTTGTACCGTTGCTACTATTTCCTCATATTGTGTAACTGATAAGTATGGTAAGCCCAGGGGTATTTATCGGTGTGAAAAAAAAAACAGATAATAGTGTACTATCAGACTTAATTATTGTTATGTAGACACATAGGACTATTTTTGCATAGATTTAAATAGATATACTCTTAATTAGCTACTCTCTGCAGGTGTGATACATTGCAATTTTGGCTTCACTTTTTTATACTGACCGAAATTTGACTATTCAAAAGTGTCGGTGACAAAAAAAATCCCAATCTCATAATTTCAAACCACTGTTAGCACAGCACTACTATTGATTCGTAGTCAATTGTGGCTATATGTAAATTTAGAATTTACATTTTTTTTTATTCTATTTCATCATCAATATTATAATGCTGAAGAATTTGTTTGGTTGAACACGGTAATCTCAGGAACTACTGGTTTAAATTAAAAACTATTTTAGTGTTGGACAGCCAATTCATCGGAGAAGGCTATGGGCTAAATAACATCACGCTACGACTAATAGGAACAGAACAGTAACCAAAGACACGGGTGAAACCACTAGCTACAGTGTTCCGCCAAGTGTACACAATGGTGATTAAGTTGATGTATCTCGGAAAAATAAGGTTATCTCTTAAAGTTAATAGACAGACGGAAGAAAAATGTAGATCGACCAACGGGCTGAAATTTTCAGAAACTTATTTAAGACATGTTTGATTATGTGTGAAAACTCCTCTGCTTTCTAAGCATTGCGCCAAAAGGACAATGGAAAGGGCTATGCTCGGAGTTTCCTTGCTTGATCGCATCAGGAATGAAGATATCCGTAGGAGAACTAAAGTTGCCGATATATCCCCAAAAATCGCCAAACGTAAGTGGCAGGGCACATTGCTCATAGAAAGCATGGTCGATGGGGCCGAAAGGTTCTAGAGTGGCGACCGCGCACCGGAAAACGCAGCGTTGGCGCCGCGACCACAAGGTAGACCGAAGACCTGGTGAGAGTCGCGGGAATGCGGTGGATGCGAGACACACAGGATCGGTCGTTGTGGAGACGCTTAGGGGCGGCATATGTCCAACAGTGGACGTCTTTCGTCTGAAATGATGATGATGATTTTTGTGACGTAGGATTTTCAACCCTAATAAAACCAAAACAAGGGAACTCCTCTCGTCTTGAGTCTTACTCAAGACGACCAACGAAGAGATGAGAGCAGACAATTAATTACTCTAAATTTCAACTGCCTTTTTTTCATCATATGACTTCTCCCCGCTCTAGGGTGGAACGTGAGGGAGTTTCAGACGTTTACTGACTAAAACCCACCTGAGACCTTTAGTTGCCCTTTGTATTCCAGGACCACGGTAACTCATATTATTATGAATATCTTACCTCTGGGTAATTGAGATGTACAATAAACATGCGTCCCTCAAAGTTGATCTTCTGCACCTCCGACCACTTGAAGTGGTGCGTCTTCCGACTGCCCTGGAAGGTCAGGATCCCGCTGTGGTTGATTCCCAAGTATAGTTGGTTGCCTCTGTGGTCCTGGATTGTAGAAAGTTATTGTTGAGTGTGATGTTCTGGCGTAACAGTAGTACGAAACTTTTATAACATTAAAGGAACTGATAGAAAAGATAATCTAGGAGTTGACCTTTCAAACAGTATTAAATAATTATAATAATATTAATATTCCACAACTTTCACAACATCTAGTCCCAAACTAAGCAGAGCTTATGATATGAGTACTAGACAACTGATAAACATATTTATATATTTTTAAATGCATACGTATTATAGATAAATTTTACCCTGATACAAAAAAAAATATCATGCTCATCACACAAACATGTGCCATCGGTGGGAATCGAACCCACGACCGGCGACTTCCGACACAGCAATTAGGGTCACTAACCACTAGACCAACAGGCCTATCAATTATAGTTGTTATTAGAGTTAAATTTAGGAAGAAAACTTTTTATTTGTTGTTGTAAAATCTATATATATAAAAGCGAAATACCACTCAATGATTAATCACGAAATCTCAGAAACTATAACACCTTAAACTTAAAATTTGGCAGGTAGATCTTTATAGGGTGTAGACATCCGCTAGGAACGGATTTTACGAAATTCACGGTGGTCCAAAGTTTGTATGGAGAAACCGAATTTCACGCGGGCCAAGCCGCTGGCAAAAGCTAGTTAGGCAATAAAATAAAGTTCTAATATAAACAGACAAACTTATTTTGACACTAGAAAGACTAAAAGCTAATAAAGATATAAATACCCAATAAAGGGAGGCAACACATATACCCAAACCTTGACAGGATGGGGGTCCACCCCATAGGTGTCGAGCTGGCAGGCGATCTTCACGAACTGTCGCTCCGCCTCCTGTGTTGACATGCCTTTCACGCCTCCACTACCACCTGGTGTACCTTCGACTGGCTCCCGATGTAGCTCCTGAACACACAATTACTCATCATTAAATAATTATGGAAACTCGTTAAAAAATAAAAGGCCCGTTTTGACATTTGTGGAAGACCCTGGAATATAACTGAGAGAAACAATAAAAAAATTATTAGGGGTCCAGTGTAGTAGTAGGCTCTACACTACACTGGACAAGCTGTTAGGTAGCCAAACTACAAATGTCAAAGCGGGCCTTTTATTTTTTGACAACTTTAATATGTATCTGTATATACAAATAAAATTGAAACATCTGTCTGTAATATCAAAATATTTTTTTTATTTACTAAATGCGTATGAAAGTGTATTCGATGTCTACTAGCTGCTGCCCCCGACTTCATCCGGGTCAAATTAGTAAAACAAAACAAGGCAATTTTGGTCCCTATAACATCAACTATCTACCAGTCAAAATCGATCACGCCTTCTCGAAGAATAGCCGGAACGAACAGACAAAAAAATATAATATGAGTTCATAATCTTAAATTAGCCTTTATTTTATAAAATAGGCCCCTTTTGACGATTACAGAATGAAATGAAAAAGGAAAAAATACGGTAGCGGAAAGTAAACGACAACATGATTTTTTTTCTAAGATCTCTTATCAATTGTTTAGTCTATTACTAGATAAATTAATGATAATAAACCTTTGTAGTAAGATACTTCTCTAATAAACATATATACACACCATTTTTTAGTTTTAGCATTTTTCCTGTTTTATTTTTTAAATATAAATTTCCTCTCTGTACGTGAAGGCTTTGATGTTTACAAATTAGTACTTTATAGTATTGTTTTAAGAGGGTGAGAGCCTGGAGATCTGTCATACAGGTCTCGAACCCACTACAGACTCCAGCTCTCACAAAGGTTACAAATTTGATTGAAATAATATGTTATGAACCAATGTCTGTACCTTTTGAGAGAAATAAATCAATATTATTATTATTATTATATTATTATTATACTTCATCCGACACACGCTTTATCGGAACGTGGAAAGATTACAAACATTGTATTTATCTAAACATCGTCAACTTTGCCCTCTCGTACTGTGAACTTTATACACACACATCACATAATAAGTTCCCGTTATAGCATTATTTATGGTACCTAAAACTGTCACTTTCTGTTGGTATTTATTTGTTTGCTTTTCAGTGTTAAAAATACCTACTATACCACTTAAACATTGTGTATTAAGGGGTTCTAAGAATGATGGGTGTCTAAATATTTTATTAAGTTCTAGTTTTATGGCCACCGAAGGCCGAGACGCGCGATGGATCGCATGTTGAGCTGGATGAGAAGGTTGACTGGCATACGAGAGGATTGTACACACATGTCAATAAATCTATGCTAATATTATAGAAGTCGAAGATTTTATTTGTTTGTTTGAACGCGCTAATCTTAGGACATACTTATTCGAAATAAAAAAAATCTTTTTTAGTTTTGAATAACCCATTTCTTGAAGAAGGCTGAAGGCTTTTGTGGTCGTGTAGCATAAAGGCACGACCCACGGGAGCGAAGCAGTAACCATAAACGCAAGTGAAATCGCGGGGAACAGCTAGTTTCAATTAAATGTGTTCAAAGAAATTGTTTCATGTCTTAGAACTGGTATGTTAAATGTTATTTGCGGATTGATAAATTTATTAATCAGATTTATAAGATATAGAGTTTCTTTAATTATGAACCTGGACTTTACCTTGTTATGTGTTCATAAAATAAAGGCAGGCAATAGAATTGTGCGCGGTATAATATTTGGTCTGGCCATAAATACTGTTAGACTTGAAAAAAAAAACTTAAAAAAAAAATTGCCTCTCTGTTTCGGCTAATCTCCGAAACGGCTGTACTGATTTTGACAGAACTTTCACTGATATATAGCTAATGTTATACATTAATGGTACATTTCATTTAGAAGGAAAATCAGGTTTCGCGCTCAAAAAGAAACTATGGAAGAAGGAAGAAGAAAAAATGGCATTGTGATGTTTACAAGTCTGATGCGAACAAAACCGCCTGCTTCAGCTAGACTTCAATAAATATATATAAAAAAATATATATCAAAGATAGATATAGAAATGGTGTTAAGCTCATAGTCACCTGTATCCTGGCTTCAATGGTGTCCGTTTGTCTTAGTAGCAGCCTCATCTCGGTTACATAGTTGCCAACGTGGATGTTTGGGTCGTAGTCGCCTAGTTCAACTGAGAAACAAAAGAGTTTTGTTAATAACAACAATGTCTTTTCATTGCAATATTTATTACACTTGATTGAACTGAAGTAGCTAAGGACAGAGAAGAGTGGAAGAATGAAAGAGAAGCCTTTGCCCTGCATTTTTTAATATATTTTTTAAATAAATTAAAAACGTATAAAATACTTATGTATAAAAAAAATAATGGAATAATAATAACATAATAATTGATTGAGATTGAGGAACACACGGCTAAAACTAATAACAGACACACGAATCAATCTCCAAGGTTAAGCAGCGCTTGCCGAGGTCACTCTGTAGATGGGTAACCTAACAAAAAAATATAAATCTTAACATACCGAGATTCCTCCGCACCTCGGAAAGCACGTTAAGCCGTTGGTCCCGGCTATCATTTAGATGTAAATCTTTAACAATCGGTACCAAAGGATAGCCAGAAGCCAGTGAGTCTGACACCAATCTTACCAAGGGGGTATTGAGTTCCTATTTACTTGGTTGTAGACTTTAAACAGGCAGTCGCTCGATGTAAAATACTGGTACCTATTCAGCTACTTCCCCATCGACTGAAAGCCGATCCCTACATAGTAGTAACTTGATATATCGGCTTCAATTCTCTCTAAAAAATAATTATCCTCATATTATAAAACAAAGTCCCCCACCGTTTCTGTCTGTATGAACGCGAGAAACATAAAAAATACTGAACAGAAATTTATACGGTTTTCACCTATAGACAGTCTCATTATAGAATGAGTCTCTGTCTATACGTGCATATTATAATAGAGAAAATCCGATAATTTCAATGATTTCTAAAACCCGTGCGAAGCTGGGACGGATTATAATTATCAGATTACTAAAGGAATAAACTTTTCCCTATAACTTTCCCTAAGGATATGTTTATGTCATGGCGACAGGTCACTGGAACAACTTGTGACCCACGGATGCCACTCAAGTTGAAGGGTAAAACTACAAGTTCGTTTTAAGAACCCTATCAACCCAAGCTTAAGAGGCAGGGATCATCGATTTACGTATAAATCTTGTTTTTGTACACCTTTAGTATCCTTCTACCAACCACATGTAATTATTTAATCTGTAACTTAATTTTAAATGCGCGAGAAGTCATTGGATGATTTCCCACTATAAAAATAAACATGTACTAAAAGAATTAAGATTATACAATGTATACATGCAGATGGATAAAGAGGGAGAGGGGGCCAAAAAAAAATATGGAATCCATTCATCTTTTGTGTGAGGGGTGATATGAAAGGAAAAGAAGTTAGTGATAGCATTGCGGGTGACAGGACAGAGTGGAAGAAACAAACGTGTTGCGCTGGCCCTAAATAACACGGGGCAAGGGCAGGAAGATGATGATGATGATAATGTGGCTATATGTACAGTCTGAAATTAATTATTCATTTATGGCTGCCTATAAAAGATATTTGTTTATTTTATTTATTGGGGAAAACAAACAATAACGCATAGGGAATTACAGAAAAAAGGCTTAGAAGTAGTTTTACACATGTGATATCTATCAACAACGTTCTCCACTTAGAAAAACGTGAGACACTTGGTTTGACAAGGGCTGTAATTTTTATTTTTTTGTAAGAATGCGAAATGTTTTTTTAAATTACAATGTGGTTCACAAACAATAGAGCTGGCCTATTATTAATTATTACATTGATTTTTTAACAAGTTAAGTAAAGTTATTTTGAATTTTTTGAGTTTATGATGAAATACCCATGATGTATTGAATCAATAGGTGATAATTTGGCTATACAAGCATGAAGCAACCAATTCATACATATTATACGGGAATTTTACAGCCAGCAAGTTAATAATCACTCTCAATTAGCTACTACAATGTGAGCAATATCAATAGCTCACAATTACCGATATACGCAATGGTGCAATGTCCACTTGTGTATAAAACTGTTCTACATACACACATTTAAGAAGTGTATAGTTGCAAGCTGTTGTGTGCAAAATCAGTCACTTCCTGTGGTTTTATCAGTTTGCCCTTGCAGTGATGTAAGCGTTGGAGCCATGAAACACAATGATAAACTCATAAAAACTATGTAAAAATCCCATAATCCTTATCAGTAATGTAGTGCCATAGATATATGGTATGATGGTGATATTGGTACTTCTTGTCGAAAACGTGTTTTTGAACATGGAACATGTGTTGATTCTCGTACTAAAGGTGGCAAATAATTTCAATGTCAAGATCATACATTTGTTTTGTTAGTATGGATTGAATCTGCTTTTATAACATATGTACATAAATATAATATGTAAAGATATTATGATTAGGTTAGGCCAACATACAATTTTATGGGTAAACGTTCCATTAGACTAAGTAGAATAATTGATAATAATTAAAACACTACACATTATGCTCTGAGCACCTAATATTACTGGTTCGCTATCATGGCTCTAGATTGAGAGAGTGACGGAGCATACTAGTCTTTGGACGGAGCTATACAGATTGCTTAGTGCGACTTTGTTTTACGTTAACACGTTCGACACGTTTATGACGTCCAGCGCTCCAATTGGCCGGCTCCAAATTCTTATCCAATTAGAGAGCCAAATGCGGTAATCGTTTTAATCGCGTTAACGTAGACCGGCGCTAGATGGCGTTGAACTCAATTTTTTTAATTTATTTAGTTTTTAGTATAAGGGAGCATTATTAAGTCAAGCCAAATGGTAACTGCTAAAATCGGACAATCCACTTTACTGAACTTAGTCAAATTGCGGTCTCAAAATCTACCTAATTCAGACCGTTCATGTTTTTAACTACACTGCTTAAGTTTAGCACTATATTATACTTAGGTATAGCGAGAACAAGCCCATGATGGGTCCTGTAACTTTAAGGCCCCTCCCTGATATGTAAAAAATGAATTAAAATCTTACTTTGTATTATTAGGGCTCCTAACATAGCTGCCTCATTGGACGTACAATACAGCCTCCCGTGCAGAAGGTCTCTTTTGAGCTGCAAGTAGATCTGGAACCTAGTCACATCTTCCTTCAGGAGTAGCGGATTTGGAGGGTAAAACTTTACTCGGAAACTGAACAGTATTGGCGATGCGTCTGTAAAGAAAATTGGTGGTTAAAAGTGGTTTTATACGAAGGTATGGACTGATGTTGTGAGAGGAATATTTTCAGATATAAGTGATAGGACACCGTTGATTGAGTTCAAAAGTGTAGGATAGGTCCCACTTTTATTAGAAATAAAGTTTATAAGCTTGTGTCTCAATCATGCAAAAACAGCTGTACAGATTTAGGGAGATAGTTGATAACCGTCTTTTTTGGATGAAGATATAGAGTAATTTTGGCTTAAACCAAAACCAGTAAATACTCACAAACTATGAGAAAGTCGCAGGTAGAGATAGCGGTACGAATCTTGAGCGCTCGGCGAAAGAACGGGAATCGCTTTGCGCATCGTACAATATCGGCGAGCCAATCACTATACAATCATCATCCTTCAATTCCATCCGCATCTCACTTCATACCACTAAAGAGACCTGATATTTCACTTCTGCGTAATTAGAACTGTAGAATTCAGCGCTCAAGATCCGTGCCGGTATCTATAAAATGCTAGTTACTGATAAAAAAAGTAATACTTTGAGTATTTCATGCAAACCATTTTATTATTTGTTCATACTCTGATCTGCCTATGCTAATTAATTTAAAAATATTTTATAAAATTAACACAAAATAAATTAACTTTAACAAATTGAAACAATTATTACTTAGGAGTGTCAATTAAGATTAGTAGATAAAACAACAGATGTGGGTGGTGAACAAGTTTAAACAACACATACCTTTGACTTGTTTCAATATTAACTTTGCCATATGCAGCCAATGCTGAAAACAAAATAATCAGTCACTGACTCTTTATTATACACAGAAAAATCATAGGAACATGGGAATTACACACAGACGTACTACTATCTATACAGGTAACAATTGGTCGCAAAAAGTCTGTGTTACACAATCATACTGGCTTCTTTTTCTATATACTTAGAGCCAGTTTTTTTATCCATGCGTTTGATACACTATCGACAATGCACTTATTGTTAAATTATACTTAAATGCCTATACATTTTCTTCTCATTTCTTGAGTAATAGTTATTTATTATTATATAAATCACCCTTAGTCACGCAAATGTATGTACCCACTGCTGGGACAAAGGCCTCCTCCCAGTTAGAGCGCTTTACTGTTTTGAAAGCAGTTTTGAGTAAATAAATTACACAAACTAAAGAGCTGGGATTTGAAGACCCTTGTAAGACCATGGGCTAGTAAAACACAAGATTGGGGCCTAAACACAGCGAGAAGCAGACGGCAGACCACAAAGGAGATGGTGGAATGACCTGGATATCTTCCTTGAGAATTGGAATAGACAGAAGCTTTTGTTCAGCGGTGGGACTAAATGGGCTAGTAATAAAAAAATAATAACATATAATACTATTATTATATATATTGCCGACAGGAGTACGCAAAATACACATTTGGTAATTCCATCACTCAATTGAATAGCTCACAAAACTTGTTCCAGGACTTGTGTTTTTTTTAAACCTTAAAAGTTTTGGAAAAAAGTTTACTTAGAATCTCGATTAAATGTGCAAGGTTTTTTTTATTGCAAACTTTTTTATTTTATGATTATAATAAGAAGGCCAAAGTTCAGGAAAAATAGCAGATTTACTGGATTTTTTTTACACAAATTTATGTTTTGACTAAAATAGAAACCTCGATAACATCCACAAGACATCTGTGTTTTCAAAATATTAAGATAAAGTTGTGTAATAACAACATCGTATTCACATAAGACTGGTTTTATGGAAATGTATTTCAGTTTGGGTTGGGTTGGATATATCTAATTTAGCCATCTTGTAGGTACAGAGAAATCACGATGACCACGGCCCACATACAATGGTCCTAAGTGCAGAAACCATACTCAAACATAACATAACATCATGATGAACTATTTCTAAAAGTTTGTATAAAGCGTATTTGAAAAAAAAGTGTTTAGTGTCTAGTGTCATTATTGCTATACAAGTTTTACATTGTATTTCCAACTAGTACCATTTTAAACTATCTCTCAACTAAAAAAATATAATACTTTTCAAAATTTGGTCAGAGGGTCATCTTAAGTTCACTGTCACTGTTCCTTATATTTTTCATCTTAAGACATACTGACCCTGAAATATATCAGGGTCACTACGACTTATTATAGTTATAAAAAAGCTTAAAAATATCAGCTCACCCTTTGGCCACCGGCGTCCACGTACCGAAGCCCGAAATAATCAGTCTCAGTGAGATTTAACTGTTGACATACATGCTCCAATAGAAACTTGCCCTTGTAACTTGGCTGAAAAAATAAACGCTAATTATTAAAGATTCATAGGAAATAGAACAATTAATTATTAACAAAAATACTTACGTGAAATTCACATTCTAATATTTCTGTATCTTCTAACAGTCTCACTGTACATTTATAAACAATATCTCCGCGACTTTTGAACATGCTGCCAACTATTTATTTACCACAATATTACGTTAAATATTCCTACCAGTGAAACATTTTAATTAATTATCGCATTGCTAACTTAATTTTGATTCCATTTAAGAATTCATTCAAATTTTCATTTGTTTCGTTTCGATTTCAAGTGAGAAACCTGAATGGGGTGCGGACAGTGCGGTGCGGGGGTGAGAAAATTTGACATTTCCTATTTCTATACGTTCAGTATTAAATAGTTGCAGCAACAATCTGTAACAGAAAAAAATGAGGCCACTGTTTTGTTCCGTATATTTTTATTTTAGTTCACTAAATTTAGGTACAGAATTTTTTGTTGGATTTAAAAGAGCTAGATGCTTATCAAATAATTTTGAGACCAAGTTAAATCGAACTTTATTATGTTCATAATTTTTTTTTTTTTTTTGGAAATAAAACCTTTATTTCAGACTATATAGATCCATCACATATACACACATGCTAAATATTGTCCTGTGATAACAATTTTAATTTATAAACAACACCTTCCTTAACTTACAGAAAAATCAGAAAATCTATCATTTAGCTTGTGTTGTCATTAACTAAAATTCATTTGTTTAAATTTCTGAACGTATTTGCAGATGAGATCCGTCATTTCCGTTTAAACCTTGAAGTAGCCAGGTTTGATAAAATTTCCCCAAAATAGTGGAAAATAAAATTTTGAAACAAAGAAAATACTCTTTGGTATTGGAAAAATATAAATATTTTCTAAATGTCGCCGTTCATTCGTTAATCAGTCGCATTCAAAATTTGCCCTTTTTTTCTTTCTAAACTTTTCAAAGAGTGTTGATGTTTTCTCATGTTGGATTTGAAATTTTGTATTAATTTAATTTAATAATAATGTGATTGATTAATAATTTAATGATGATATTTTAAATTGATAATAATGGGAGACGGGACATTAGTTATTATCTTTTATTTTCGTATTTTAAATGTTCATATTTATCAGTTTTTCATCTATGTGTTAAATTAATTAGACCTAATGTAAATGTTGTGCATACCTGTGACTTTTTTACACCTGTTATATTTTATTATTATATTATTGAAATTATATTGTAAATAAGTCGTTGGTTCGCCTATGACTAAAACTCAATTAGTGCCTGCTCGTTAATAAGAACTAGCCAAGTGAACCCTTTAGACTAACTGTGTATGTCAATTAAAAGTTCTCTTAAATAGTTACAAATTATTTTTTATAGTGCGTCACACCACTGGCGTTGCTTTGGCTTGAGCAGCAACACGGCGTCCTCACGTTCCACATGACGCAGGTCCTCACCGGACATGGCAAGTTCGGGAGGTATTTTATATCGGATTCAGGCGGAAGAAACGCCTGGTTGTCATCTTTGTGTGGACCACCCGGAGGACATGGTGGAGGTGTGCCCCGCTTGGGTGCAGCACCGTCGTGTCCTCGTGGAGGCAATCGGCGGTAGCGACCTCTCGCGTCAGGCCCTGGTTCGGGCTATGGTCCGAAGCGAGGAGGAATGGCAGGTGGTGGCCTCCTTTTGCGTAGCAGTAATAATAGCGAAGAA
The DNA here is from genome assembly GCA_961205895.1 of Mythimna pallens. Taxonomy (NCBI): domain Eukaryota; kingdom Metazoa; phylum Arthropoda; class Insecta; order Lepidoptera; family Noctuidae; genus Mythimna; species Mythimna pallens. The sequence goes on along the minus strand of OY540825.1, from coordinate 24,462,051 downwards.
GGAGGCCGCACGCGTGAGGAAACAAATGTCCTCACGCCCCAGCCGTCGAGATTCTGACCCCGACTACCAGCCACGGATATCGAGCAATGGGTAGCTTGCCGTCCGGCCGTCCGGTAATTGATCGGACCGAGCCCCGTAGTCAACAGCGCGTAGTGATCCACGCGCTCCTCAAGGAGATGTCAGCAAACCGTAGGGGCCCAGCAGGGCCGATGCCCGCTAGCTAGGACCGCGGAGAACTTCTGAAATGGAAACCCAGAGTACTAGAACGCAAAGGGCAACTGAATAACACAGGTGTGGTTTCAGTCAGTAAAAGTCTGACTCTTCCTCGCACTTCACTCAAAGCAGGAGAAGTTATTCGATGATCGTAAAAAAGGGGCCCCAGTTTTATTACGCCACTGCGTATCACACTGTCTGTTTTATTTCTGAAGTGAGCTGGTGCATGGTACTGCAGGTTGCTCATTTACACCGTACACAATGTACGATTTTACATGTTTGCGATTCGAAACACCTTTCTTTTCTTTTTATTTTTTTTTTCTTTGTGCCATTTCTTTATTTTTATAAATATTTTTTCTGTAACTTTAGTCCTGAGCTTTCGAATCGGTCTAAACTTAATCCAACGTCTACTTAGAGCGCCCTTATCCCTCTTGAAAATAATATCAGACCTCAATGACACTTTATGTAGACGTTGGATTAAATTTAAACCGATTCAAGTATTCAGGACTAAAGTTACAGAAGAGTTATGATAAAAATCAAAATTAATTGATTAATAAATTATTAAAAAATAGGAGGAAGTGAGTATCCCTCTTGAAAATATTGTCAGGCCTCAGTGACGCTCTAAGTAGATGTTGGGCAAAATTTGGACCGATTCGAGTGTTCAGGACTAAAGTTACAGGAGAGTTTTAAAAAATCGTAATTTATTGATCAATCAATTATTTAAAAGATCGAAGGAATTGTGTATTTCACTTTGAATTTTTATCAGAGTTCTATTACGTTCTAAGTAGATGGTAGACCAAATTTCAACTGATTCAAGTATTTAGAATCAAAGTTAAAATATTCGATTTAAAATTTCAGTTCAAAATTGTCAATGTAAAGTTTTATTAAACTGTATTGTGTAATCTTTCTTCTCATCTTCGTAAATTGATCAATTTTAAATGACTTTTACTTCGTAAATATTTTGTTGCCTAGGGCCCTTTTCTCAAGATCCGTCCCTGGCAGCTGCTAGCTGTTAGTTTCAGTTTCGTTCGATAACTGATGGATTAGAATCTGAATACTGAATAGTTGTACAACTATCATTGAGTATACATAAATTAGAATCATCAATAATATCATAAAGCTGCTGTCCAGGACCCTTTGTGGATACCAAAAGCAAAATGATGCGCATTGAAATCACCACTGACAAAAACAGGTGTAGACAATGAATTAATTAAATTTCGTAATCTGTTCATTCTCATAATATGAGACATATTATGTCTACTTGTAGGTGGAGAATAAACACACAAAACTGAAGTAATACCATATTCTGTAGTTAACGATATAGCTATGCTTTGTAAATCTTCATAAAAATGATGAGAATTTATATTTAAAAGAAGGATGTATTAATATTACACCTCCATGTTTATTACTTGCATTACGAAATTGTAAATTATATCGAGGAATATTGAATAATCTATTATCTTTAAACCATGTTTTATTTAAGAGACAAATGTCCATATTTTCATTTATTAAAAAATCTGTTAGTAAGAGTTTTTTATTACATGCCCTCTGTATAATAAACTTTGCTATTCGTAACTGAGACTGTGATGATGTTCTATTTATATCCATAAATTTAAGGAAAATATTTATGTAACATATTGTTAACTGTTTTACTATTAATTAGATCCCATGACCCTTATTACTAATTTCAAGTATAGTGCGAATAATAGCTGAATTATTTAATAATTTTTCTTCTAAATTAATTTCAGGAGTCTGGGTAGTACAGCTACTATCATTTACTTTATGTACAGCTTTATTTACTTTTTGTACAATTTTATTTACAGGTGTAGTTTTAATTAAATTATTATTTACAACATTTTTTGTTTTATTTACATTTTCAGAAATTGTTGGAAAGGTTTGTTCATATTTTTTGGTGTCAACAACATAGCATACGTAATTTTCTTTTGTTTTTCTAACATTTTTTTAATTTCAATAGGACAAGATACAGCCAAATGACCTCCCCTACAGTTAGCGCAGCAGAATTCATCAGGCTTGTCACATTCTGTGTAAAGATGTCCTCCAGCGCAACGACTACAACGTTGCTTACCATTACAAGCACGGGGTGAATGATTAAACTTAAAGTATCATAATCAAAAACCCTATATGAGAATAAATTATGCTATACATTTTCAGGAAGATTATTTGATAAAAGGGCTAGCTAACAGTTTGTAAAGGAACCCGCTGCTGCCCTACCTTCTTTGTAAAGCGTCGCACAGCAATAATTTCAAAATGAGATGATAACTTTGTGTATAATTCCTTGGTAGAAATGTTAATAGGCACCATAGGCACTCTTATTTTCTCTATTTGGGCTGCTGTATATATGCTTTTAAATTATTTTTTTCTAAAACCCAGAGTTGGCTATGAAGTTGTTAGCTGTGTTCGCCAATTTAAATATAACAACAATTTTACTTGCGTTGACTCTTTACAGAGCCACCACACCCTTTATCTCCTTTCTAAATGTATGGTTCAAGTAAATTGGACTAATTTTTTGTACTACTTAGCACTTATAACAACAAGTGAATTGTACCTGTGTACACAAATAAACTATTCGTATTTGTATAATAAAATAATGCAATAAAAATTCTTAAGGCTACTTTTAAATAATTCGCGCTCTTTGAGTTTCCTGCCGAAAACGAAACACCTTTCTCCTTCCTTTAGAATTAACAGTGTTAATTTAAAATATTGGTAATTATGAAATAAAGTCTTGCAACACTGAGCGCCGGAAGTGACTTCTCTCATTCCAGCCAGCTGAAAGAGCAACCATTTCTCGTCCATTCTGTTGGAGTCTATCTCGGATATTACACGTGGATTGTAATCCGTGGTGAGTGTCAGAAGAAATTGTTTAGTGCAGTGTTTAAAAGTGATATAAGTTTACCGTAAGCATAAACGATTGTGTTTCTTAGTAATATTGGCAAGACTCGTATCGATATTATCTCGATCCTCATTGTGGTGTAATTTCAAACCTATAAATTACACGTTTTCCATCGTAACGTATGGTTACGTTAGCATGTGAAAAATTTCAATACTTCATTTGTTTATTCTATAGTTCTTTGTTTTAATCAAATGTCGAATTAAACACAGCTCTCGTTTGCTTACGCGTCACACTTGTTCACCGACCGGCTCACCACCACGTGGTTGATGCACACTTGTTTTCTCTTTTCCCTAACTGCTGTTAGTTTGTACGCTCAATTATAACAAGCTCTAAAGTTAATGTAATGTATAAAATGATAATAATTAGTTAATTTTTGTACATTCGCCGTAATGGCTGACATCCATTGTGAAATGTCAAGATAGGGCGAGGCGGCCATGCGGCCGCCATATTGCCGGGCGCTCGATACATGAGGTTGCGACCTTGCAGATGCCGGCTCGCATCACACTACCCCTTGCACTTTTCCTATCAATAACATTTTCTTAACAAGATTATTTTGTTTTGTTCTAGACTAACCAAAAATGGGCAAGGAAAAGATTCATATCAACATTGTCGTCATTGGACACGTCGACTCCGGCAAGTCCACAACCACCGGTCACTTGATCTACAAATGCGGTGGTATCGACAAACGTACCATCGAGAAGTTCGAGAAGGAGGCCCAGGAAATGGGTAAGGGTTCCTTCAAATACGCCTGGGTGTTGGACAAACTGAAGGCTGAGCGTGAACGTGGTATCACCATCGATATTGCTCTGTGGAAGTTCGAGACCGCTAAATACTATGTCACCATCATCGACGCTCCCGGACACAGAGATTTCATCAAGAACATGATCACTGGAACCTCCCAGGCTGATTGCGCCGTGCTCATCGTCGCCGCCGGTACTGGTGAGTTCGAGGCTGGTATCTCTAAGAACGGACAGACCCGTGAACACGCTCTGCTCGCTTTCACACTTGGTGTCAAGCAGCTTATTGTGGGTGTCAACAAAATGGACTCCACTGAGCCCCCATACAGCGAACCCCGTTTCGAAGAAATTAAGAAGGAAGTCTCCTCCTACATCAAGAAAATCGGTTACAACCCTGCTGCCGTCGCTTTCGTACCCATTTCTGGCTGGCACGGAGACAACATGTTGGAGCCCTCAACGAAAATGCCCTGGTTCAAGGGATGGAACGTTGAGCGCAAGGAAGGCAAGGCTGAAGGTAAATGCCTCATTGAGGCCCTCGACGCCATCCTGCCCCCTGCCCGCCCCACAGACAAGGCCCTGCGTCTTCCCCTCCAGGACGTATACAAAATCGGTGGTATTGGTACGGTGCCCGTAGGCAGAGTCGAAACTGGTATCCTCAAGCCTGGTACCATCGTCGTCTTCGCCCCCGCCAACATCACCACTGAAGTCAAGTCTGTGGAGATGCACCACGAAGCTCTCCAAGAGGCTGTCCCTGGTGACAATGTTGGTTTCAACGTAAAGAACGTGTCTGTCAAGGAGTTGCGTCGTGGATATGTCGCTGGCGACTCCAAGAACAACCCACCCAAGGGCGCCGCCGATTTCACAGCACAGGTCATCGTGCTCAACCACCCTGGTCAAATCTCAAACGGATACACACCTGTGCTGGATTGCCACACAGCTCACATTGCCTGCAAATTCGCCGAAATCAAAGAGAAAGTGGACCGTCGTACTGGTAAATCCACTGAAGACAACCCTAAGTCTATCAAATCTGGAGATGCTGCCATCGTCAACCTGGTCCCCTCCAAGCCTCTGTGTGTTGAATCCTTCCAGGAATTCCCTCCCCTCGGTCGTTTCGCCGTGCGTGACATGAGGCAAACGGTTGCTGTGGGTGTTATCAAGGCAGTGAACTTCAAAGAAATTGGTGGTGGCAAAGTGACCAAAGCCGCTGAGAAGGCCACCAAGGGCAAGAAGTAGCTAGCGCTGTTAACAGCACAATTTTTCATTCAACTGCGATACTTCATTCACCGCAAGGTGTTCCGAAGGAAAGAAGGGCTACAAACTCATTCCTTTTCTATATTTTTTACAAGGCTTATACTGTAACATTATTTTATAATTTATATAAGGTTATATCTGAACTATTTTGTTATAACTGCAAACTAATGTGTAAATTCATAGAAGAATAAAGGTAGCCTCCAGTAAAAATTATATCTACTGAATTTTATTTCACTTTCACCTAACCAATACACAAATCAATTAAAAGTAACATTTTCCAAATAGAAAATTGATCATGCTGTCATGTCATTGGCTGCTGACCTGCCAAATTTTGGCGACTTCCCATGTATTCCTACAATAACAGTAGAAAGTATTCCTTGTGCCACATACTTTCGAAATCAAAAGGTGAATGATCTGTGAACTATTTCTGAAAGCAGGAAATGGGTGGACACAAGATGGCTCTAAAAATATTTGCATATCTACTAAGCCGACGCTGCGTTAAACGGGCGCCCGCGCGGTCCTACACAAAAGTGCTCCGTTGCGGCTCGCCGCGCTCCGCGCCCGTTTTGCTACGTAGGTAGGACTACATGCACACCGTTAAAGTTGAACTAGCGACACTGCGCAGGTAATAATCCGGTTTCCGCTACGGGGACCGCCACACGCGCGCGGCGGGTGAACGCAGCGTTGGCCCTTAAGCTGTATAATTAGGTGTGGTAAATCTTCTGTTCCACATTACTAAGATTCTAAATTATGTAGATCGGTACCTACTTGTTGACATAAACCCAAACCCAGGGGTGTAGCTACCGCTGTATCAGCCGTATCAATTATGCGGGGCCTCGACATGTATCAAAATTCGTGATATATATCCACAACCATTCATTAACCCCAAGCGAACACCGGCGTTCGCTCGCCCATTGTCTTTCTGTTGTCTCTAATTACGGTACTCAAAAGGTTAAATTCTCGTATTGATAAAAGGTCAGTAGGTAGTTAATGAATAATGATTATATGATAGGCTTTTCTAATAGGCATTTTCTACATAAGACGATAATAAAAACTCAACCTATTCAAGTACCTTCAGATTGATAAAATAAACGAGCTGATTACCTCAAGGCACTATTTCTATGCTCGTAGAAACTATTGTATAAAAAACAAACATCAAAAATATTTGATAAGGGGGCCCCCAAGGACTAGCTACGCCCCTGCATACACCTCTGACTAATAAGTAATTCTAAGCCATTGCAGAGCCTTTAAAACTTTTGACTTGTTTATCCATTAGATTGTAGAGCAGGGTAAATTTTAGATAAACGTAGTAGTAAGAAGGTGTCTAAATTATCTAACTTCATCAGAGCACCTATGTACATGCTCAATTCTCTCGTAGGCAGGTACGTCCTCATGTTGACTTTTGGCCCCTTTTTTATCATCAAAATGCACTCTCAACGAGAATATAGGTATTTAAGATGATGGAATAGATAGTGTTCGACTGATATCTCACGGTCTTGCTAATTTTTTTAGGCTAATACTAAAACTTGCACTAAACTTATTTATAGGCATTGTGTGGTGGTCACTAACTAAAATATTCAGTTTTCTACATTTAGATAGTGTAGGTACATATCTAGATTTTTATCCACTCTCACTTTTATCGGTCTTCTGTTATACGAGTAGAATTTTTATTATTTTCAAACTCCTTCCTTTCAAGGCTGGATCTATTTCATAGTTAAATGTGTTAACTTCGGGACCCCCAGTCTTCATTGAAAACAACGAACAATATGATTTGGTCGATTCTACAAAAACTTGAGGTAGGTAGGTACTATCACTGAATAGTTATAAGGGGAGTGAAACGCTCACCATAACCTACACCTTTCCTTAGATCAATGGACTCGATTATTTTCGATGAGTGAAAGCTCAATTTGCCAAAAATAGAAAACTTTGACAAAATGGCAATTAATTTCATTGGGTACCCACTTAACCGTATGAGCCCTCACGTAGTGTTAGCTTAGGGCCCCACAAACTCACGGTCTACCCCTGGTTAATTTCTAACTGGAGTAACTAGATTCAGCTGAGGTGAATCACCTCAATAATATACGCGTCACACTCATGTCTTACAAGTGCGTCATATTTACGAGAATTAGCTGGGTGTCTGTTGGTTGATGACTATATATTTGCTAAGAAAATAATAAATAAGTATATAGTAAATAGGTCCGGTCTCTGGAAGTTTTTGTTTTATTGGATCACATCATGATTAGATATTTTACGGATTATTTTGATAATGTGTAACACAGTGCAATACCTAGTTATTTTGAGTATTTATTTCCAACTATTTCAATAATTTCGCAATAATGTTACACGATATCAACGTCATGAACACGTGTCATTGAAGTCTCGCTCTTGTGATCTCACGTGGCGGCGCGCAACGTTCCTCCTTCCAACGTGCCTGTTAATAAGGTTATAGCAAAAGTTATTCTGACGAAATGTAATTCTATCATTCTGAAGGCGTGTTCAATTCTTTCATTATTGTACTTTCACTGTCCAAGTATATAATTTATTTATATTGAAAAGCAGGAAAAATGCAAAAATGGAAAAATGTGAAAAATGAAATGAATGATTTACTACAAACTATCATTCATTGTGCAATCAAAAAACGCATGGATCTGATTACCTGCGCAAGTTTGCAACACCACAATTTCTATAAATCGGTACTTACAGTTTCTATTTTTGATATTAGAAGTACCGAAGTAGATACTAAGGATCATATTAGGAAGTAGGTAAATACTAAGATCTATAAGCCTGGTTAAATATAGAAGAAATAAAACGTTACCAACTATGGTGAAATAGTTAATTTTTAAAGGGTAAGTATCTAAAATTCCAATTTCAAATACTATTTTGTAGTAGGTACCGTAACTTTCGTCTAGACTAGTTTGCATTATAAAATGTAGGATCTATAAATTGTGGGCTGTAAATAAAATGAGGCGTTTGCGTCATGAACTTTTGTCATTGGAAAAGGTCACGGGTCACGCACCCACGGGCGGCGGGCCACGTCCTTTTATCCCTGTTCCCTCTCAAGTCGCAAACCAAGTGCGTAGGTTTCAGATGCGACAAAGGGATTTATTTTCCCTGAAAATGTATGTATAAGTCTTCTTTCTTTTTCAAAAAACATTGCCGCACACTAGGAATAACTCCTATTTCGTGTGAAATTCATAAACTTGTAAACTCATATGGACACCCAGAACGGGAACACTTAAGTATCTCATAGATCGTAGAAATATTTGTCCTGTGCGGGAATCGAACCCGCGACACGCTGCGCAGCAGTCAACCACTGCGCCAATCGCTATGTGGTAGGTAGTAAAAGCTATGTGTTGGTCCAGACCAACACCACCAGGACACCAGTGTCCTGAATGGCCCTAAAAACAACACAGACCGCAGACCGCTACCGCTAGGTAAGTTAAATAGGTATATAGAATGCTAGATTAGAATAGACTAGGACAAGGATGGGCGAACCTTTTTATGAGAAAGTGCCACTAAAAATATTTAAAAAAAAAATGTAGCCAAGAATCTTGGCTTAGTGATTTAATAAACAAATATTTAAACTAAATGCTATTAACTTTTAATTGGCAGCCCAAAATTCGTAAGTAATGTTTACAGTAGTTAAAATATATATTTAAATATTATTATACATGTTGTACCTATTTCATTCACTGACGCGCCCGAATTGTTTTTGGACTAGGAAGTCTATTTGTAAGCAAAAGCAGTAACTTATTTTTGAAAATTCCAGGTATTTTTATAAGTAATAACCTCGCGTTTGATGCTCTCTTTACGGTTTGATGACACTTGGCATAAAAATTCTGGGGAAAATAATAGGGAACCGAGTCGTTGTGTGGGCCAGTAATAACTTTATTTTTCCTTAACAGGCATTTTCCATCCAAAAACATTAAATTACAAATGAATGCGAAACCTTGCGCAATATTTTTTCAGTGAGAGCGCCATTATTCAGACAAGAGCCAAGTATCGATATTTATTATCGTTTGATGGGCTGTAAGTCTGTAACATGTATTGATCCTGTTCCCAAAGTTACCGTTTATCTCTAGGCCGGTTCAATGCCCCTTTCACGTGGAATTTTCGTCGTCTGTGAATGTGCGATAGCAGGTAGATGACCGCGACCTTCAAGAATTAGAGAACCGAATTTTATGTACCTATTTGTAATCATAATAGCTAAGTTACGAGAAAATCACCATAAACGTTACATTTTTACAACATCGCACTCGGTTAATTGCGTAATACATTCGCAAAAGAAAGTGCCTAATAGCAGCAGTAGTGTGGGAAATTAAATTATTAGAATTTTCTCTAGAGTTTACTCCAAGGGCAAATTATATTAAATTCTTCTAACTTCAAGAAATAATCAGCAGTTTATGGGTATATAGTGCACATACCTACTTATAAAGAAAAACTACGAGTTACGAATTACGAGAACATTGCATAATGTTATTACACAATAGGTTATACTTTTTATTACTTTTTGTAGAGCCAAGCCAGGTCACACTCTGCAATTCAAGTAAGACAATGAAACGATCCTTGGACCTATTTCAAACAGTGGCGGATTAAGCTAGCGCGGGGCCTGTAGGGCTGTAGCAAATTCGACCAAGGGGCCCCTGTATGTTTAGTTTATTTTATTAAGATAGATAAAATGAAATATTATGGATCATCAATATTTGCAAAACTCTCCATGTGATGGGAAAATATTGTACTCTGATTGCATTGAACATGATGATTATTACAAAGGCTTATAAAATGTCTTGGTTATTAAACTAAAGTCAGATGCTTTTTGTCCTCAAAGACAAAACCCCGATAGTTTTGATCACTTCTCTCTCAGAAACTGGTTGAAAGCTGTATTTATATTCGATTTGGACTCAGAATCGTCGATCTTAGTTAGGGTGAATTCACTCGACAGGAGTTTCTCCTTAGCAGTAGACAAAGAATTGTCACTTTTCTTTCACCCATAAAGAAAAGTGTTGTAATCTGCGGCCTGTCGTATGTGTTCGTGAATTTACTTAAGTAGCAGACAATGATTGTAACTTAAACCGTAATGTATCGTCATGCTAGCTATAGGTTAGATTTTCTTATCTCTAGCGTTGCTCTATTCAATGCAGTTTTATCTGATCTGTTACTCATCTGAGTCAAATTTGACATAGTCTTCATTTTTTCCAAAATTATTTCTTAAATATCTCGTGGATGATATAATTCTTTGGTATTATATTATAGACGTTGATATGTCGGTTTTATCATTGGTATACTACATATATAAAATTTTGATTTTCAAAATTTTCTTATGTCTTAAGTTTTATTTTCGGATCGATCCATCTCATTTTGCTCTCTGAATAAGGCCCAATCAGTCTGTTGTAGTGAGTTTCTAGCTTTTCGTTTACATGTTAAATAACTGGGTCGTAATCCGAACAAAAATCAAAACATTATTCTTTGAGATAGTGTTGCGCAAATCCCTTAATGACAAAAAACGTCTCTAACTGAAAACATTTTTACCTTAATAAGGATTTAATTCTAAAGACTTCTTGTGATTTTTGCTCCCCAGGTCCAGAGGCATAGTCTGAACTAAATTTGTTCAAGGGACAAGGGACTTTGATGATTTTTAGTGTAAAGATAGACATGTACCTTTGAGAAGGACATAAAATATTATAGTATATATCGTGGAGAACGAGATTTAAGTATAGAGTCTTTGTTTTGTTATTATTATGGTACCTACCAAAAGGTGTAACGCCGTGACATCATTTGTTATGGCGCTACGTGCGCAGAGTCATATTAAAGGCACTGGGACCCGGGAAGCGAGGGCAGCATCGCTTGCATTGCGTCGAGGGCTGATACCTTTGATAAGAAACTTATTATATTCGTAATTATTTAGTATAGGTACTTACAACACTATTGTGAACTGTAAAACTGTCATATTAACTAACTGAAAAACTCAATTGCATAGTTATTGAAAATCCTTTCGAAATGAACCCGGTACCACTGAATCAAAATGATGACAGTCATATCACTCAGCTACTCCTGGCGCCGTCATGTATAATATTAAGAACGATAATGGAGGAATTCTAAGGGATCTTCTGTCGTGAGTTTTACTTGGAGAAAAGATTGAAGTAAATTGACTACCACATTTAATGTAATCAGCTGTATTTGGATTTCATGTAATGTGTAATATTCAATTGCGGGGCCCCAGAAGTGCGGGGCCTGTAGCGTTTGCTACTCTAGCTACATAACTAATCCGTCACTGATTTCAAACAACATGGACTGAAACAAGGAAAAATTGTTTTCAGCTGTATTCGCCTCACGTTATGTATCACTTGACAATTCGATTATTAAAAGCGTTTTGACTTGAGAAATAAATTATTTTCGAATTAGGTACAAGGGTCAATAAATTATTCTGTAAAAGGACTACATTTCCTTATCCCACTGAATTGCGCACGTCATTCGCTAGGTGAGAGGGAAGAATAAGAATACGAGTCACTTTGATAAGTGAGGAGGCGATAATGACTACCTATTATAATGTTATAAGAATTATTTTTTAATAAGTGGTTCACGTGAATTCAATATCGAGGCCTATCCCAGTACATACATATGTACTTGAACCATGTATTATTTTTATTCCGGGTTAAAAAATTAGTCTATAACACTAAATGAAAGCTAAAATAGCTTCTTATTCAACCAAAGGTTGTGAATAATGTATAACTAAGTAAACTCAAAAATGAAAATGAGGAATTTTTATGTAGTTTTCATTAATGTGAGTGAAGAATATTAATGCCTAAGAAGGGTTTAAATGTATATTAGTGCAGAAAAACCAAGAATTTCAAAGATTTTTAAACCCGAATCTTAGGTTTTCAGGCCATAAATGTAGATTTATGGCCTGAAAACCTAAGATTCGAACTAAAAAAAAAAACTTTATAAAATTAGTGTAGACTAATTTTATAAAGTTTTTTTTTTAGTTTGTTTTTTTGTTTGTAGGAGGTAATCTCTGAAAGTACCTACTGGTCCGACTGCTAATTTTTTTTCACCGTCAGAAAGCTGCTTTGTTCCTGAGTGACATAGGGTATATTTTATGTACGCGAGCGAAGCCGTGGGCAAAAGCTAGTGCACAATAAATATCAAAAGCAATAACAAAATTACAATGTGTAACACCTTACGTTGCGTCTTATCTTTATTTTGCTACCAGCTCATAGAACATCCACTCACTCTGAGTGAAACAGACTATCTACCGTAGGCGTGGGCTTGCAGACGACGAGCAATGGGTAGCTCGAAGTCCTGCTGTCCGGACCGAGCACGAGTCATCGACAGCGCGTAATGTTCCACGAGAGCGCCTTAGAGAGATGTCAAACCGTAGAGGCCCAGCAGGGCTGAAGCTTACTGGGGCCACGGGTTTACTTCCAAAAGGGAAACCCGTTGTCCTGGAATGCAAGGCAAAGAAGGAACATAGGTGTGGTTTTAGTCAGTAAAAGTCTGACACGCCCTGCCGCTCCGCCTTAGGGCAGGAGACGTCATTGGATGATTTCCCACCTTAAAAAAAGGGATTTTATGTCTATGTAATTTCGGATACGGTTACGAAATTGTTTCGGATTCTATACGCAAGTTTCGAATACAGATATTAGAATTATTATAAAAGTAAAATACAAATAGCTAGACTTAACTTTTATTTCTTGTCTAGATTAGCATTTGTTTGGACGGGCAAAAGAAATAAAAACCTGTCGTAATATATCATTCAGATTCCGCTTTTAGTCTAAACTTTTACTGCGGTTACGGTTATTTTTTTATTTTGGATAACCGATAGTATCGGTTAAGGTTACGAAGCTACATAACATCCCTGGCTTAACAATGGATTTATAGCCCGATGAGGCGACGACTCAGTTCTAAATTTACATAGGTTCTAGTAATAGAATTTTAAAGATGTAAAAGTAAACTACAAATCTTTAACTTTTATTTCTAGTCTATATTATCATTCGTTTGGCCCAGCAAAACAAACATAAACCTGTCGTAAATCTGTCATACTCCGCCTTTATCGGAAACTTTTATTTCCGGTGCGGGTACGGATATTTTTTTATTTCGGATACCGGATAGGTTTGGTTAAGGTTACGGAGCTCATTAACATCCCTGCCTTGACTATAGATTTATAGCCCGATGAGGCGAGGACTTGGTTCTAAATGCGTACGATGTATTTATTATGTGTATAACAATATTTTAGATAAGTCTTTAGTTCCTTACAACCCTGATTTTGATATTAAATGATACGAAGTTAGAGTTATAAAAAATAAAAGGCCCGTTATGACATTTGAGAAAAACCCTAGAATGTAACTTGGAACCACTATTTTGTTCCAAGTTACATTCTAGGAAAAGAAACAATAAAATAATAACTGTCCTCTGTGGGTCCGTGGTTATCACTACACCGGACAAGCCGCTAGGTCACTTATATTTACTATACTCTTTGTGCTATGTAGTCAAAATACAAATGTCAAAACGGACCTTATAATTTTTGACAGCTTTATGAATCTACTTATCTTTATCTACTATAACTACTTACAAGTAGGTCCTTTATATTTACTATTTCTACACTCTTTGGAGTAGGTAGGTATATAGGACAGTGATCATTAAGAATTGGAATTCTTGAGATATACCTAGGTCATCTTCAAGAAAGTGTAGCCATTGCTAAGTAGATGAAGTAAATAAATAAAGGTACATAAGCTTTAAATTGTTTTATTTTTCTACTATTTACATTTTATAACAACTAATACGAGATATTGTTTGTACCGCCTTCTCCAGATTCTTCTTGTTCTATTATCATGTTGGCCCACTCTTCTGCCCGTCTGTACCGCTGCCGTTTTGTGTAAGGAGCGTACACAACCCTATGAAAAACGACCAGTCCTGAAGTTAGTGATACAGCCATCAACATCTTCATCAGCGGACTGGAATTTCTAATCCACGTTTTAACATGGTCCATTATTTAGCTTCACTGGCTACTTCAGCTCTTGGAACTCCTGGTTTCTTGAAATAATCGTCAAATAGCGGCCTCCAGATATAAACTCCGCTGAAAACACCTAATACTGTCACTAAAACTATCTGACCTTTTGTAATGCCTTTGGGTCTATAAATGCGCATTATATATTAGTAAAAAAAATAGAATTGACTAAATATACCAGATTTCATTATAGTTTTTCTTCACTTTTCTCTTGAAAATTTTTAGGTTAGATACGAGTTATGTCATAATTATTGCGCACAGACGACAGAGGGATACTTGATATTGCGTTCCGAATCTACTTGAGTCAAAATTGTATTCTTTAGCATCTCTGACCTCTATTTTGTTAAAAACTAGAGGTGATCTAGTGCTCTAAAAAGTAAAAATCTATCGATGAACGGTTTCTCAACACTTCGAAAGTATTGTCGTGCGAGTCCTATGGTTTTCTGTTAAAGTCCTAAGTAAGAATAAAACAAATAAAAAAAAACCCTTCTTTTGATTCTCTACATTGTGATGATACGTTAGGGTAGTGCTTATTAGTGTTCTGTGGTAATGAATGAGTGACGCTAGTGACAGTGACATTGTTTGGTAAATAATGTATTTGTCAAAAACATTGGGTTTAACCTAAGATTATACACAAAATATTTGCCGTTCAATATCTAAAAACCAATATTTAGTTCAAGTTAAAATGGCTAACACCAGAAGAATAGTGCCTAATATACTCATAACAGGTAAATTATATTATCATATCGTATGCTTTAGGCTGCCGATATTACCCACGTGTAAAACATCTAGTTTTTGCATATTCAAAGATTTTTCCTTTTAGGTACGCCAGGTGTCGGAAAATCTACTCTTTCTAGTCTGCTGGCTGACAGGACTAAGTTTACTTGGCGAGAAGTATCCAAGTTAGCTGAAGAATACAGTTGTTTGGATGATTATGACCCCGAGTATCAGTGCCCTTTCCTAAACGAAGACAAGGTAATTTGGAGCATTTCACATACATTTTAGCTAGTATCTCTAGGACTTAATGCAAAAGCACTATATTCCTTTGACCATTCTTTAACCTTCAATAAAAAAAGTTTCCGCCAAAGAATGATCATGTCATTCATTGCTTATCATTGCCTTGCATAGTCAAAGACAAATAAAACAATATGTTAAAATGTAGGAAGTGTATACTGAGTGGATGACCACTCAACTCCAACAACTCCTGAACCAATAAGTCCTACAGCAAATCAACATGGGAACTTAGGCACCGTTATACATATAGGTACTTTATTTTTTTACAACCATCACTATGTCATTGGCTGAATATTCAAAATTGTATAGAATGCCTTGCCATACTATATAATAAATAATGCCATACAATATTTTTTATATCTTACATGAACCTTTTATTTGTGTGGATTATATAGTCGGTCAGTAATTACATACATATTTCTGTTTAAGCTCTTAGGCATTATTTATCTGCTGGATTAACCTATTGAGTAGCATAATTAGAGACACAATAGTAAGATAATGACTGAGCGAATGCCGGCGATCGCTCGGGGTTTAATGAATTAATGTTACTGTAGCAAAATTAATATCTCTTCAAAATTACCACATGCACAATTTTATTATTTCATGCACATCTACAGCAGATTACAAACTAATTTATTGAACTCAATTCATTTAACAAGACATTTTCCTGACTGAAGACATGGCAAAGTTAAGGCAGATTCACAACTTAATTTCATGTATGGTAAAGTTACGGATTTGCCGTTTGCGCAAATGGCAGATTCCAACTTTGCCATACAGGTGATGATATACCCTTCTAGTAACCTTCTACCTTTAACCGTTAACCTTCTAGTGATAAACATACTAAAATAGCACTATTAAAAATTTACATAATTTCAAAACTCTAATATTATTTTACCCCGATTCCAGCTGCTAGATATCATGGAAGGTATGATGGCTAAGGGTGGCAACATTGTGGACTACCACGGCTGTGACTTCTTCCCAGAGAGGTGGTTTGATGGTGTGTTTGTTGTCAGGACCAATAACACAACTCTGTTTGATAGACTTACTGCCAGGTCAGTTTTAGTTCATCTTCTTTTACTTTTTATGGTTAGTAATTTTTATAAGACCAAGGCGAAGGTGGAGAGATGAGCTTGTCAACTATCGGAGGGACTGGTCCGCAATAGCTGTGTGGCAAAAGAAGGTCTTCGTCCAACAGTGGGACATCATAATAGGCCAACAACAATAATTTTTATAAGTAAGTAAATCCATAAATGAAAGTAGGTTTCTCCATGTAAAATGCAAACTTTGGATCTGTTTCATCTCCTTAGGGGGTGAATTTTGGAAAATTCGTGAGCCACTCCAACCTGTTGCAAAATTTCACGCTCCTAGGCCCTGTATTTTGGCTGTGCATTGATATGTCAATCAGTTTCTTCTTTTATACAATTATATAGACTACCTTTTGCCCGCGGCTTCGCTCCCGTCAACTGACTAACTACCTACCCTATCCTACGTACCTAGCCTACCCTCCTATCTACCATACCTACCTACCTCCTACTACCTACCTACCTATTTTATTTTACTTCTAAACCTTCCCTGTATGCTGGTGAACAGAACAAAAAAAGAATTATTAAAATTGGTCCAGCCATTCTTAAGTTATAGCGTGACCAGGAGAAATAGGGGTTTATTACTGAAAAATTCTTGGTGACTGCGACTACCCTCCGTCTGGCTCACCACCGCCACTCTCTTTCAAATTTAGTAAATAAAATAATTAGTACCCAAATAATTTACTCAACTACTGAGGTAGTTGAGAGTCTAGAAAATCGACTGCATAGGTAATCACACCATTCACATTGCTACAGGTATTCTAAGAATGATGTCCATCCCCATTGTGAGATTCCATAGAACATCATCACCATTTCAGTTGACTTGTGTCAGTGCCCACTGCCACGTAACTTTAGCTTTTCTGCGGGCTATGCCGGTAACTTTGGTTCTCCTGCGGATATTATTTCTGATCCGATCACCGCAAGGAAACTCCGAGCATAACCCTCTCCATTGGTAACCAACCCTTCTGATGAGGCATAAATGAGTGATGCATGTTGTCATCACTGGCAACACGCACTTGTCATAGGCTTTTGTCTTGTGACACTGTTAGTATGTCGGATGAAAAGATACCGCGCCACTTCTTGAACGCTGACCAACCGTTGGCGTATCTAGGGTAATTTTTTTGGGGCGCCTGACCCCTGACATGCCATGGTCAATACGATGCTGCTGAGTCGACAATCAATGTGCAGTCAGTAAGTAGGTGCTATTAGTAATATAACTCATAAATACTATTTATCTATTTTGTATAACGTTACGGAGGATGTCCAAGCCTTTGTATAATAGAAACTTTCGCAAAAAGAAAAAGAGAAGAGAGTTTTGCGTTGCCCTCAGCGGTGTGGGCCAGCGACCCATTTAAGAAGTGTTGGTAGGGATGGGCTGCAGAAGTTCAATTCAACCGACTTAGCCAGGAACCAACGATCTGTTGGAAAAAGCTTGCTTCATACCCAATGAAGCTTTTTCCAATTCGGGTAATGTGGTCAAACCGAAACTAAAATCACTATACGATATAGCAGGGGCGCCGACTCCCTATTTATTTCTCATGGGTGCTCGAGCCCCCGAGCACCCACGAGAAATAAATAGTGGGTGCTGAGCACCCCTGAGAATAGACTTCAAGAAACAGATCAGTAATCGCCTTTTAGGTTACGTATAAATTATAATATTTCTTGATAATAAAAACTAGTTTCATTTTTATATTTTTATCAAACATAATTAGTAATTAAGTACGCAGTATGTAAGTAGGACATTTATTCTTTCACATAATATACTTATAATTTTTTTGTTCTTTTGCGCCTCGTTCCGCAAAATAAAATGATTTTCTTTCTTTCTTTTATTTATTTGTCGGTCGATGAGCGTGCATCACACTCACACTTCGCCACTTTTTCGAGTCCATCAAATGAGCATGAGCACCCATGAGGTTTTCTAAAAGTTGGCAGCCCTGTTATATAGTATAGTATACTTTATGTTTTGACTATTCCACAATAAACATACAGCCGACTTTGGAAATTAAATGTCCTTTTTCTTTCCTTCCAGAGGCTACACAGGAAAGAAACTAGAGGACAATGTTCAATGCGAGATATTTGAAACATTACTTGAAGAGGCACAATCGTCATACAAGCCAGAGATAGTGGTGGAGCTTCAGAACGACACGGAAGATCAGCTGCAAAAGAATGTAGAGGCCGTTGCAGAGTGGATAGAGAGGTGGAAGGAGGAGAATATATAGTTTATTTAATATTTTGTTTTATTTCTTATTGGAATTGATGGATGTGTGGTGTGATCATAATGGATAAAGTGAGAAATGAGTATATTAGTGGAAGATTGAAAGTGGCGCCAGTGAGTGAAAAGTTTAAAGGGAATCGTTTGTCTTGGTATGATTTTGTGAAGAGGGATGAAACTTATATTGCCAAAAGATTCATAACGCTTAGTAACATGCATCCGCACGCGATTCAATTTCCACGAAATGTTTGGCGCGAATTGATCGTGCGTTAGCGAGATAATAGGCGCCTACTACATCGTGTCCATTCCTTAAGCATCGCGTGAATTCAAAATAACCGCGTAAATCGCATGCACTTCGTCAGACTTGCGTATTGCACACGAGATACTACTACAACCTAGTCGCGAACTCCAAAATGAACGCGATCGCTTCGTTCAATTCCATGTTTCCTATTGACTAAAGCTAGAACTACACTGCGCATACGTGTACCACACACGCCGATCTGGGCGCGTCGGTCTCCATACATTTTATATGGGAACTAGACTTGTAGAGCTACACTTAATTCACGCCACGCGACGTACGTACGCGTCGGTCTAATGTAGTTCTAGCTTTCTTTCGTCCCCAAATGCTCGCGCGTTGGTACGCTTCTTCTTGATGCAATGGTCGCGCGTGATACGCACGAGAGAAACGGGGCGAATTCGCTCCTGCCGGGATGTAAGAAATAAGAATGTGTAGAATGAATGATGCATGTTCGAGCATATGGCACATGGCACCCCTATGGGTGCTGCATAATGCTGATCTACAGTTGCAAGCCTATGCTTGCAATTGATGATAATATCAAGTGCATTTTTTTTTTCGGTGGGAAAATCAGTCAATGACATCCCCCGCTCTTGGGCGGTGCGGGAGATTTACTGACTAAAAACCCACTCCTGTTCCTTCGTTGCTTTTCGTACCGGGGCCAAACCTTCCTTTCAGAAACAGACCTAGTAAGCTTCGACCCTACTGGGCCGCTACGGTTTGCTGACATTCCTTGAGGCGCGTGTGGAACAGTACGCGCCGTCTACATCTTGGGGTCGGTCCGGAAGGTCGGACGGCGAGCTACCCATTGCTCGCCGTCCGCAAGCCCGCACCTGCGGTGGCCGGAAATCGGGATCGGAATCCCGGCGGCGGCTGAAGCGTGAGGACCGTTGCGTCACGCATGCGGCCTCCTCCTTTGCTAGCATTATTGCTTCGCAGACGGAGGCGACCGCCTGCCACTCCTGCTCCCTCCGGATCGTGGCCTTAACGCACGGCCCGGCGCGAGAGATTTCTACCGCTGATCGCCCCCACAAGGACACGGCGATGCTCTGCCCAAGCTGGGTACACCTCAACCGTGTGCTCCACCGTCCTCCGGGCGGTCCACACAGTGGTGACACCCGGGCGTCGTTTCCGCACGAATCCGGTGCAGAAACTTCCCGTGTTCGGTGAGAACCTGCGTCATGCGGAAGGTGAAGACGCCGTGAGGTCTTTCCAGCCACGCCTCAAAGGGGACATACCGCCATAATTATGGCGTGCCCAGCACTGGGTCGCGACGGTCGCTGTCGCCATTTCACCATGAGATCCCACCGGAACTCTGTCCGCCATACTGCGACTTGTCGCGGCAGCGGAGTTTCGCCCCGGCGTAATATCAAGTGAACTGACATTATGCTGAGCTGAGGCCCTGGCACATTATTGCTATTTTTTATAATTTACGATTTCAACATAATTTGGTGACAATAAACGAATTTACTACTTGTTTTTTAAATCAACTACGAATGTAATAACTATTGTAAGTGTCATCATCATTTCAGCCGAAAGACGTCCACTGCTGGACATAGGCCTCCCCCAAGCGCCGCCATAACGAACGGTCCTGCGTCTCGCATCCATCGGACTCCCGCAACCGTTACAAAGTTATCGGTCCACCTTGTAGGAGGCCTTCCAACGCTACGTCCTCCGGTACGTGGTCGCCAGTCCAGAACCCAACGGCCATCTGTTCTGCGACAAACGTGCCCAAGTGTACTTCAAGGAAATAAAGAAAGTGGGACATAGATATCAATCCTCTTTCCAGGTGATAAAAAAAAAACAACAATAACTTATAAATACAACCTAATTTATTTGTTATTCCACCGACACTATATAAAGAAATGCATTCAAAATTACTGTATTTAGATCAATCTAAAATAGATTTATAAAACTAACACGTCACTGAGCGTCAAACTGGATGGATTTTGAACCGCACGCTGACATGTCAGTGGTTCTAGAGTCGTTCCAGTTATTTTACAGCAGACCATCAGTAACCTTATTGGAATGATAATAAAGGTGACTGGGATGGAGAATCAGCTGTAAAATACCTGTGAAGGTACTGTTTTAACACGGTCACTCACACACGCACACTCGACCATGCACACACAGATCTTTCATGGAAAGTTTCACATCACAACTCTACAGCTCTTCCTTCTTGGGATTGCCCTTTCTGTCCCAGCCCTTCAGCTCACTGGAGGCTTGCTCGGCTACGTACTTCACGAAATCTTCGAGAGCGCGGCCACCCTGGAAAAGGAGAAACGGCATTAAGGGGATGCAACTCAATACACACACACATTTACGATGTTTTCCAAACAATCGCTCTTACGCGATTATGACGTTATTACACATTTTTCGTTAGATATTTAGGAAACAGAGTCTCTTGTGGATATTATCCAGGCTTATAGTGAAATCAATTTTATTAAATTTGGGTAAAAGTAATCCAGTAAAAACCTCTGAAAATCTGCTATTTTGCATGAACTTTGATACTTCATAATTTACTCAAAAATTAAAAAAGTCAAAAAAGTATAACAATAGAAGCCTTGCAAATTTAATCAAGATTCTAAATGACGACAACTTTTTTCAAAAATTTTTATGGTTTTAAAAAAGAAACACGCATTCCTTGGAACAAGTTTTATAAAATATTCGAGTAACTCACGAAATTACCGAATGCTAACAGAGTTTTCAGGCGTTATCTCCCTTTTTTCGCGTTGCCTTTTCGTCAAACATCGCGTTGGGTTGCGTTAGATCAAGTAACATGGTCGATGTTGACGATAAGCGAGTAAAAAAGGATCCTCTTAAATGCGTAATTCATGTTCAACTCATAGTTTTACTTTTAGGACTTAAGTTTTCGAACACCAACCCTATTTACTTTAAAATTCAATACAGTGGGCATTTGCATCAATATGGATAGTATTTTTACTAAGAAAAGACTAAAAAATAATTATTTTATTTTACTTAATTAAAGTTTATTATAATTATCTGAGCCGAGAAATTTCCACTGCTGGACATAGGCCTCCCACAAGTGTCGCCACAATGACCGGTCATGTGCGTCTCGCATCCATCAGATTTCCGCGACCTTCACCAGGTTATCTCGTTCGACTTCCAGTACGCGGTCGCCACTCCAGAACCTTTCGTCACCATCGACCATCTGTTCTGCTTACTGCCACTTAATTTTGGCGATTCTTCGGGCTATGTTTTTTTTTGTCTTTAGACCTGCAATTTGTCTCTGCGACATTGAGCTGGATTTTAAATATTTGAAGTGATGGGCGTGTATGGCACAGTATCCAGCGATACGTCCTTGGTGCTGTCTTTTCAGCCTTTTGAAGGTGGAGTTTGGCTCTATGCTCATCAGCTCCCTAGCCAGGAGGTTTGGGTGATGATTCAATCATTTTGAATATTTCAGGCTATGATTAATTAAGTTTTATTCCAACTTACGTTGTATCTGACAGGCTTCTGGGTGCTGTCAGCGGGCTTCCAGTAGATGGTGGGGAACCCAGACACGTCGAACTGCGACTTGGGCCAGTCGTTGGCGGTCGCGTCGATCTTCACGATGTCCACGGCTTCGCTCTTCAGCTGTTAACACAAATATTACGATTATTTAGTTAGCTCTTCAAGAGGTATGTTGAAGTGTATTCTAAAATATTTAGCTGCCAGCCAGCGAACTCGCCCGCGTAAAAATATCTGTGTCTGTGTCTGTTTGAAGTATCTGTTATTTGTTTATTGCGCAAACCTACCACAGTGTTGTCTTTTTTAACCCAAAGGTTGACTGTAGAGAATGCCATGTTGCATTAAGTCCGCCTATGTACCACTACTATACATGAAGTTTAAATAAATAAATAAAAGTTAAAAATTATCTCAAGGAAGCATGGAGTATGTTTCGTTTTTCCCGGGATAAAATGTAGGTATACCATGAGCTAGCTATTTCAAGACATAGCCTACCCGTGCCGTGTACCAAGTTTCGTCGAAATCCGTTCAACCGTTCGAACGTGAAAAAGCAACAAACACACAGTCACATTTTTTCGACTTTATAATTTACTGTGATTATAAAAAAATACGAAAACAAAGGGAAGAACCGCTTTAACAAGAACGTGTTATCGCTAGCAATATCCGCTGCGCCAATTTAATAAAGAAACCGATGTGATATGAGCTGACAACCAGATAATATTTTTAGATATCAAAACAACGATCATCTTTGATAGTAGGTCAAAAAAGTGTGGCCAATGTTGCTAGTTTGAGAACATTTTGACAACTTTCAATTGACATCACGGTTGGCGCAGTGGTTGAGCGATTGGCTGCTGCGCTGCGGGTCGCGGCTTCGATTCCCGCATGGAACAAATATTTGTATGGCCTACAGATAGGTGTCTTGTGTATATGTGTTTAGATGTTTCTGAACGCACCATACAGAAGTAACTACTCCTACTATGGGGCAACGTTTTATATTAGACAAAAAAAAAAACTGGTTTAGAAAACTTGTGAAAAGTGCTTGCCACGATTGTTTATACAGCTTCTGGAAGATTTGTTGCTAAACTAAAATCTGCATTAGTTAGTAAAATTACCTTGTCGCCAAGCTCTTCCCAGATGGGGGCGAGTTTCTGGCAATGTCCGCACCACGGAGCGTAGAACTCAATGAGGGCATCACGGCCGCTGTCGGTGACTAGCTCCTTGAAGTTCTTGCCCACAGCAACCTTGACTGGGCCGTCGTTGTTCTCAGGAATGGGCTCGGACTTGACGAAAGGCTCTAGTTTACCGTCAATCATGTCCTTTGTGAAGGCTAACAGGTTTTCGATGCTGTAAAGAGTGGAACCTCGAGTTAGTTTTGAAGGACTTTAGAAGTATTAATAAATAGTTAGTTGAAATTTTAAGTGTATATTTTTTTTTAAATTCTCTAACACGACATTTCTCAGTTTCTCGAACGTTTTGTCTGAACTGTTTAACTATTTACGCTCATATTTTTAATGTATGTATTCAACTACTTTTTATTAACAAAGGTGCGACAGTACCAACAAAACATTCCACCAAACCAGTAAAAAAGATAAAAGCGAGCATAAATTATACAATGCAGACGGAATTTAATTAATTTCCTGCCACTATTGTGTTTAAATAATATCGAAAGGCATCCATGAGTATAAAAGGAGTTCATTTTCATCGCCTGCTTATCATTACAGCCAGTAAATGCTTAAAAACAAAGTTAACGGGGCGTACAACACTGGCAGGCAACAACGCCACACGATAACATGACCATAAAAAATATTCAGTTCCATAAACAATGGAATTACATCTGTTGTGTTTCGAGTTTTAAGTAGAACTTACTGCCTGTATTACCTGCAGATACGTAGAAATAGAATATTCTTTTTTCACAATATTAGGAAGGATTTCATTGGGTAATACAATGGGCGGCCTTATCGCTTAAAACGATATTTTAAAGATAGACTTTAGATTAATTTATTCGAAGACTTTGGCAGTGGTGGCCCAGGGTTAACGACCCCGACTTGCGTGTTGAAGTCGTGGGTCCAGAGCCAGGGAGACGCTTTACTTTGTGTAATTTATTTCATCACCATTACTCTCAAAACAGTGAAGAAAACATCGTGAGGAAATCGACATATCCTAGGACCGTTCGAAGATATGTGACATTCACCGACCCGCACTGAGCTCGCGTGGTGTGCGGCCCATATCCTAGAGGAGGCCTGACTCCCAGCAGTGGAAGCATTATAAGGCTGATTATGCTTATGCATTTATGTAGGCCTATGTGTATTTTCCATCCATATTTTGCCAATTATTATCTTTTAAAATGTAATTAAGGTTATCATGAAATCAGGAATCCAAACTTCGGGTTGATACAAAAACGAAATCGTAATGCAACCCACTAACGACAGACAAAGACAGTCTCTTCTGCAGAGCAAGCTTGGACTGCACTCGGTGTCACTGATAGCAGCATGCGAACCTTACAACCCCTGAATTTTCTTACAGACGCTCTGAAAACCTGTCGTGGGAGGCCTAAACTGTTTTTAGAGAGAGGTGGGCTGGTTAAAATAAGCCTACCAAAGGTTGTGTCATGGCCCACGTACAATGGTCCGCAAAACTCCGATAAATAGATAGAACCCACTAAGAATTGAAATGAGGACGCGAAGCAGTTGCGTTTGCAACCACAAGCGAAACGAAGCAGTCAACAACGTCTTTGTTATGCGGCGTAGTTGGAATGAATTTTATAACACTGTGTTATTTTGGCGTGTTGGCGTGCGTCCAAGCTTCTGCTAATTCATTAAGGATCTGGTAAGATATTTGCAAACAGTTGTTATGCCTTCGCTTATACGCATTCTTGTGCATATGAGGAGTGAGTTTATTCAGAATTTGATAAAGCAGCGATAGTCCGAGTTTCGAACAGTTCAATCATACATTTTTTTAACGAGATCGAAAAATTTATGAACAGGCCAGCGGTACATTCACCTTAAATTATAAAATTTAGTTTTACTCATAGACGTTCTTTCCCTTATTAGCAGAAATCGAGTCATTGTGTTGAATTAACTATAATAATGAATAATGGTTTTATAAAATCCAATGACTCAACTCAGACTTTGGATGCATAAAATCGTTTTTTATAAACTGTTTTTCTAGATGATTGTAAGGTCACGTTATTTTCTCTTCATCAGACTTTTATAGACACGCGTACACGCGCTTCAACACACGGGACGCGATTTGAGGAGCGCCCCTTTAAAAACGCATCATGCAAAGGTAAATTAAAGTTTAAGTCACACGAAGTTTGAATACAGAGCTAGTCTATAGGCTTTGAAAAACAATCAAGTTGACATTGCGTACATGCCTGTGTTTATTTTTGTGCAATATTGTATTAACAACAAATAACATTAAAATAAATATTTTTGTGAAAATCGCATCAAAACTGGTTATAAAATCAAGCAACAATTGTCATTTCAAATGTTCGTTGAGGAATAGTGGACGCGTAGTAGAAACATCTTGCTATCTCTTTTCTACACGCGTCAGCTAACGGCGTTGACGTCACATTGTAGTTCGAGCATTCTTTTTCTGTTACTCGACAGTTTCCCCTTCCACCATATTTGAAAAGTTTCTAACTTACTTAATTTTTAAGGAATTTCAAAAATTCTTTCCATTTACGATTTTGGTTCAAGTTACTTTTTGATACAAATAATACAAAAAAAAATTAGTCAAGCACTCAATTGTGTCTCGCTTAGATTTACGCTAAGTTAGTTATGTATTGAATTTACCTGAAGTCAGCAGACATGATGAACTTGTTGCCATCGGCGTCACGGCCGGCGACGACTGGCTTGTCACCCTTGGCGTAGTCGATGCCGTACTCATTCAGCTCGTGAGTGAAGTCGTCCTTGTCGCTCACTGCGAAGTTAACCTCAGACAGCTCCTTGGCGACCTGAGATATAAAACCATTAATTATTGTGTGTTTCTATCATTAGTGTTTAGTTTGCTGCTAGCCTAATTCCGCCAAGCCCGTTTCATCATAGGACCACCAGGCGTACGGCGATGCGCCACCAGTACATGGTGGATCTTCCACATATACGCACAAAACGCTTTGGGAACATATTCATTGTGCATACAGCTAAGGAGTAGAATTCCCAGCCGGATTCTGTGTTTCCTGATAGGTACAACTTGGGGATCTTTAAGTCAAGAGTGAATAGGTTTTTTTTTTACTCTTAGGACCTTTACTCTCATAGTTCGACGGAACTGCAATCCAACACGACTGGAGATAGGATTAACAATTCAATGGACCTATCCATTGGATTGATAATCCAATGTACCTATTTGGATTTCGTCGCTGCGGCCAGCGCTGCGCTCAAGGCTGTTTTCTGAGAGTGCACCTGTTTGAGCACACACTTATGCACTATAATATCTCCTACATACTTGGCTAATCTCTATTGAGATTGGCCACCGTGTTCGAAATTCAGTCAGGAGTATTATGGTTTCTAGTGCTATTATGGGTCACAGAATACAATAGCCAACAAAGTAATAGATTTCTTATTCGGTGTAGTGGGTTGATTTCTGTCCGGCTGAAATGTATACGTCACCTAAATTCAAGGGCTAACTAAGTGCGATTGTAATCGTGAAATTTCACAACACGAAATGTTGTTTTCTATTTTCCATTGTGTTATAAAAACCATGTTGAAAATGTAGGTAATTTAGAAAACAAAATTTTTCATTTTTGTTCTCGGTTTCTTTTAAGAAATGCATTTTTATACTCATTAGCATTTTTCTAGTTACAGCATTTACTAAGCTAAACGTTTAACTAGTTTTTAATGGACAGAAGTTAACGTAGAAAATAAACCATGAAAATGCTAATTATGACACTGGAAAGAAGTTCATTTTATTCACAATTCGTTCTTCTGACTTTTAAAAAAAGTGTACTATATTTCTATCCGATAGAACAATATTAAATAGCAACTATTATCGTAGCATATTACTTGACCGATAAATAAAATAGTTATCGTCGTGACGAAAGATAAAATCGGTTTCTAGTACGCTTACTTGAAGTTTATGAAAGTAGGACTTCATTTGTGAATGTTAAGGGACCCTAAGTTAAACGAAAATCAGTGTTGAGATAATGACTAATAGAGAATTCCACTCTACTGGAAGGAAAAGACATGCTGTGCCAGTCTCAAATAAATCGTGACAAGGGCAAACGAAGGCGAAGAAAAAATCGTCGAACTTAAGTGGTAATGCAGAACAGATGGCCGTTGGGGCCGAAAGGTTCTGAAGTGGCGACCGCGTACCGGAAGACGCAGCGTTAGAAGGTCTCACATAAGGCAGACCAATGACTTAGTGAAGATCGCGGGAATCCGATATGCATTGTGGCGACACTTGGGTGAGGCCTATGTCCAATAGTTGACGTCTGGATGCTCAAGTGATTATGATGATGATAATGAAGGGTAAACGACGACCGATGGATGTGATAGAAATGTTTTGGAATGGCAATCCACTGATCAGGAGATGTACCGACCTAATAGCTCAAAGATGGACCCGATGGGTGGGTAGCGCTAGACCCGTCCGCGTTGTTAGAACAATTCTGGGAAGAGTCCTTCTCTAATCTAGCAAAGGACTTCCTCTCGGAATGCTGAAGAAGCTGAAAAGAGTCTGTAGTCAACCTAAAAGGTCCAAGATCATACTACATACCTTCAACACACGGTTCCTCCAGTAGTTGGTTCCCTTGGGGTTCTTGACATAATCCACATCGTAGTAAGCGACAACCAGGGGGTCGGTGAAGTCGCGGATGTTGTCCTTCTGGCGGATGCCGACCAGGCCGTGGCTGTGGAAGTACACATGTCTTTAGAAATCGTCGTTTACTTTGACTACCTAAACCTTGATTTCTGAAAATAATTTGTACACTACAATTGCTAAAGGGCCTATTACACTACGCGTTATTCAGACAGTCTTAGTCTATGTAGTGTCACACAAGAAAAAGAGCAACTTACGCCAATGTCGTGTAAAGGAATATAACAGGACGATGAGATACATAGAAATACATAGACTAATACTGTTTGAATAACGCATAGTGTAATAGGCCCTTATAGGATGGTACGGATGGCAGGTGTCGGAGAATACCTGTCCAAACTGAAATTAAGTTGGAGTTTGAAACATTCTCAACTCCAAATTCCTAATTCAAAAACTGGCGATAAGTCGTTCGGTTTTAAATAATTTATTAAGCGTGTCAAAAGTTTTGATTATACATTTGCTTGAAGTCGCATGGGAAAAGTTGCAAGCACATTATGAAATTAAACATCGATTTTTATGTAGTACTAGCGGTCCCGGCAGACGTTGTTCTGCCCAAAAGCGGGATTTAGTAAAAAAAAAAAAATTACCCTACTCTACCCTACCCTACTCGTTAAAAAGTACCCTATGTCCGTCTCCTGGTTCTAAGCTACCTCCCCACCAATTTTCAGCCAAATCGGTTCAGCCGTTCTTGAGTTATAAACAGTGTAACTAACACGACTTTCTTTTATATATATAGATGAATAAAATTGTGACATACTTAGATGTTGTTTTAGTTAAAGTATCTACTAATCAGCGCTTTAGATTGAAAATACATGCTTAGATTTAAAACTCTTATATGCAAAAGAGGCCACTTTACAGGAGAAAAAACTATGTGTTTGTGTGCAATTTGGATATGTTTTCATTCGTTGCATTCAGATTATATACACCACTAGTTTTTAATTAGTACAAATATTTAAAGAGCTTATTAGAAAAGGTCTTGTTATTATTTAAGTAAAGTCTCAATAAACAATATTCATAAACAGCAAAGTTATTAGCGTTTGTTTATATCCCAAAATGTCACTCAATGTATGGAAATATTGTATTGTATGAATGACAATGGAAAATGATATGAATGATTGATTCAATTATGAATTTATACATTTTCGTGGTCAATTTTGGGATTTCGCTTTTTTACTTTTGACTACACAAATATGATCAGTAACAGATACGGATAGAGCCCCATTTATTTTTGTGCTAATTAAAAAATAGTGGTGTATATTTCAAGTTATTATCATAAAAACGTCAAATGCTACTTGCAAGATTTTAGTAAAGACACTTGCAGTTTTTTTGAGATTCTCATGAACCGTAATTGTTGGCGCTATATGTTACTGAACTTTTTTGAGTTAAATTTAGGCGTGCGTCTCGAGATGTTCTTTCTAAAAATGTGATAAAATAAGTATTACAAAAATTATTTTTCCAACTTTTCATTCTAGCATATTAGCTCATTTATTTCAACATAGCATTTAGCTATGTTGAAATAAATGAGGTAAAGGCCGATCCACGTCATCTATTTCCACATACCACGCAACGGATTGCTCTTGATATGTTTTTCAATTTCATATTATACTCTCAAAAACCGAATTAATTACCAGATGAGTTTTTTTTATTTTTTATTTATTTATTTATTTACTTCATCTTACATCTATCTTTACAGGTTTTTTTTTCCCCAATGCGATAAATGCGCTTATCCTAACTTATTACTACTAGCACCTATAACTAATTATAAACAATGCATTCCTTGTGAATTCACCCAGAGTACAACAAAATAAGTCCGTCTCATTAGCTATCAGGTTGAGCGTGTGAAGTTCTCATCAGTTTATCTTACCATGATGCTATTCTGGAAAACCCAGGTGTCCTGCTTACTACATTTGTACCGCTAACATAATATAATACCCATTTTGTCTAGAAATATAGATATTAAAAAAATTACTTTATAACTACAAAGTTAGTTTTATTTTTTTTTATTTACATTATGCAGGTGTAGTTATAAGTTTAGCCTCCAGGCAATTACAAGGTGCGTTTGAAAGTACTTCGGTACTGCATCAGTAATGTTTTGAGAAGTCAATAATATCTACTTTAATTAGGTTGGCTTATGAACACCTGGAAATTGCTAGATGCTTTTTTATTTTATTGGAGAAATATTCTTAGATTTCAATAATTACAATAATGGGTTAAACTGCCGTACATATAAGCTACATTTCAAAGGGTGCTCCGATGCGTAGTCTAACTAGTATACGTAGTCGGAAACTATATAACATTATTTTTAGTATATGCGAAACCAGAATATAGTTTGTTCAGAATCAGTAACTGAATCGATTCAAATCATAACTACAACACAGGTCACGGCAGGTCATAGCGGATATTAGGCGTCAGCGCACAGCTGGGTGCGGGAGCAAAACCACCCCTTAGTCATCCGGTGACCATGTATTTGTGCGGACCACCAGGTACCATAACAAGCTTATAACTTTGTGATTTTTCATGATACAGTTATGAAATTTTGTATATAGATTCTTTACATAAAATACTAGACACGTGTTTCGGGTTTCGCTTAAACCAAAAAATAATGTTGTAGACAATGGAATGCATGAGATATAAAAAAAACACTGTCAATTTATGACATTACTTCTGCATGTCGAAAGGACCGAACACGATCCAGAAAATGCATCTAAGTCCTTAAAACGATACAAAATAATACAAACATTAAATAAAACAAACTTACAAGTTCTCCTTGATGAAAGCCTTGAGCGAGTACGTCTCGGGTTCTCCCTTGTAGACGACGGACGAGTCTTCGAACTTGTTCTGCAGGCGTTTGGGACGGAACAATACCACGTCGTTCCTGTTGACAATTGTGTTACTTTAGTTTAATGACAATCGTACGGGCACTTGTCTTGTTTCAAGTTATATTCGTAAACTCGAAAGGTGGGCGTGTTTATACTGAGAAGAGGTTAAGGATTTGGTCTTGCTAGGTGTACTTATTAGCAGCTAAAAGCGAAGATTGGGAAGGTGTTAAAAGTGTGAATTGTCCGGCAAATGCAAATGACTGTATGACGATAAGTTTTGTTATTTCACATTATGGAACCAATTTCAATCAGAGAAAATGAGCTACAAAGTAGATGCAATCTTTTTGATTTCCGGGAATTTTCCGTCATTGAAACCTTTTAAGACGACTGACGAGTCTATTATTGTTATTGCATTTCGAAATAATGATTCTATACTTAATCCTCACTACGAAAAAATAAACCATAGCCATAACCGATTTCATATGCCTTTAGGTCTCAAAATAATAGGCTAAAGTTAACAGCTGGCTTTGAATAAATAGCAACTGACATAAAATGTTACAAGTTGTATACTTATGGGCGACGACACCTGAGTACACAGTCGGAGCATGACAATGTGCAATAAGGTCATATCCGTAGCTTATTAATGGTTCCAAATTAACGTGAAACGTGGAAAATCGATTAAACCGCGTCACAGTTATTGAGTTTTCAGAGAAACAGTTTACTAAGCAGAGGTTGGTAGTTGATATACTACTACTGGACAAATAACATGAAAATCGCGCTTGTTTTCAATGGGATCGGCAGAGACATCGAGAACCTACACCCACATTTCGATGCATAACGTTTAAATCAAGTTTTATGTAATGGCAACGAACTTATTGCTATTAACCAGACTGTAGTATTCCTGATTCCGGACTGCTGGTGAAAAATGCAACCAGATCCTGAGGGTTCTCACCTGACCACCAGGATCAGGGCCGATATAATATTCTACTTCTGATCTTAAAAAGAAAAAATCGTGCAATACATTATGAACGGGTGTTAATTATTCAATACAAACTTCACAAACAAGATATTGACGACAGAACATTAATGTAAATTGTGTCGTGCGTGTAAACCTGTCTGTTGAAGCCAGTGGGTGAAGTACACGTGGTTTTAAATAATGGCCGGTATAAGTATGAGATGAATCTTAATAGCATCGGAACATGGAAGTTTCATTTTGATATTTTTTTATTGAATGATTCTTTCAGTTGCATCCGGTTAGTGACGAAGCCGGATCTAACATGGTAGGTAAAGGCTTGACAACGAGTCTTGGCTAGATTCGCCTGATGCAAAATTATATCCTTAATTTGTTCAAAAGCGGCTTCCTTCTTTATATTTTTGATGGGTTGCTCTCATTGGTTATTTTTCATGGGGGGCCTGTCCCCTGACATGCCTGATTTTTGTGTGAAGTTATCATTTCTATTATGGCGTCCATCATAGAATTTGAAATCCCTAGCCTAACATCCTGAGGTAGATGCTAGACCATACTGGGGTACAAAACTTTGAAACTCTGTCGATGAAGCGGCCAAGTCGTGCTGTTGTGTCGTTTGTAAGCAGTGAGCAGACGTACAACAAGCGTATAGACGTCTATAAAGCTACGCGTCAGTGGACAGTAGCCCTTACTCGGCCCGCCCTGGATACTTAGGCCTATGCCTATCCCTGCGTTCCGAATTGCGTCAAAAGCGATAATATTGCGAATCCGACCAACGCGCAACGTCACAATTATTACTCAATAGCCCATATACTTTGTTACTATTAAATTTGGTCGGATTCGCGATTAAATCACTTTTATCGCAATTCGGAACACGGGGTATGTTTGCTATGCTCAGCTTGTAAACATTTTCAATTTAGAGCCACACGAGCTCATTCAGGAAACATGGTTACTGTACTAATCAATGGCAGTGCTGCGTACTCACGAATCGGGATACAGTGGGCATGACGCGTCCAGGTTGCAATCAATACATATTCAAGGAAGCAATGCCGTATTGGATCAGATTCCAATCGTGTTTGAGTAGGGAAAAGTTATTTGATGATGTGGGATATAACATCAAAAAAACTGGGCGAGTCGAACTCGAACCCGGAGGGTTCCGTACTTACCTATGTAAATAGTTCAATTCAGACTTTACCGAATCGCAAAAAAAAAAATATATATCCTATACTTGTGCTATAAGACCTTGCTTCATGCCAAATTTCAGGATTCTAGGTCAACGGTAAGAACCCTATGAATTTTGATTTCCTCGAGAGTGTCGAAATGTACGTTTTTTTTTTACAGCTTTAATAAGAGTCTGCAGACCTGAGTATATGGTTTTAATTTCAACTCGATACCTCTACGCGTTTCCGTTTTCTGGTAAAGGGTTCCGTTTTTCTTTACGGAACCCTAAAAAGGGAGAAGGGAACTCTATTTCCCTATAGTAGTTTATGCTTCCGACAACCTTCTAACATGTCTATTATTATGAGTAGAGAGTACCCTAGTCTATGGTCGGTCGCCACGATCGTATCAATACGTGACGTGTCAAGTCACGGATGAGGATCATTTACTGCCGTTTCACCGTTGATGCAATTTTCCGCAGTTTCACACATATTAATTTAATTACAATAAGAAGGATGTTTTCTTGTCCGATTTGGCAACTTCTTGTTTTCGTTTATTGTTCATGTTTATTTTACCTATGTTTTGCAACGGTTTCCGATTTCTTTGCCGGAAATTGCCGGTGTTAGTAAATAGAATTTATTGTCTTATTTTTATTGAGTTACACGAACGAAGCAAAAAGAGCATCTAAGGATCCTAAGAGGTGGGCTGTGAGATTGTTCGAATTACCGTAAACTGAAGGAACACGGGTAGGTTTAGTCAGCAAAAGTGTGATACTCACACTCGCTCAACCTAAAGCGTGAGAAGTTATGATTTCAGTCCTAAAAAAAAACTGGGCAAGTGCGAGTCGGACTCGCGCACTGAGGGTTTAATTCCCGAATGGAGTTTCGAAGATTTTTCCGAATCGCAATTCTTTTTTTATGACATAACAAAAAAATTGCTGTTTACAGATTTATTCCTTTATCTGTGCTACATAACCTTGCTTTATGCCAAATTTCAGGATTCTGGGTCAAAAGGAATCAAAATTCATTGGGTACTTCCCAATGGATTTTGATTCCCTTGAGAGGGTCGAAATATACGTATTTTTGCGACATAAACGGCCGTATATTTTTCTTTTTCGTTAACTAAATTAAATTTTTTTACAGCTACTAGGGACCACAGATTTGAGTACATGATTTTAATTTCAACTCGATAACTCCACACGTTCCCGAGATAATGGGTCTTGACAGACAGACAGACAGACGGACAACAAAGTGATCCTATACGGGTTCCGTTTTTTCTTTTGAGGTATGGGACCCTAAAAAAAGACCGTAATAGCTGGCGATCTGTAGTGTTTGGCTACCTCGATGGGGTATTTATATTATTATTTTCTAGGTATTTTTAACCATGGATTTTGACAATATCAAGGTCAGCGTTCCCATAGGCAACAGTATCTTTTATTTTACCCTATTTGTTTATTGAAATTATCTTGATTCCATTTCATCTATGTAATTGCGTATACGGGAAGCCAAGTGAGACCAATCAATTTTGGTGTCCAGCTATTCAATAGTTTAATTTATATTTCCTGTAGGAAACTAGAGGTTTATTCGTCCTTTTTAGGGTTCCGTGCGCGTGTAGGTATCGAGTTGAAATTAAAACCATATACTCAGGTCTGCGGTCTCTTGAAAGTGTGAAAAAATCAGACTTTTGAGTTAACGAAAAAAAAGATATGGCTGTTTATGTCCCTAAAAACGTTTATTTCGACACTGCCAAGGGAATCAAAATTTATAGGGTACTTCCCGTTAACCTAGGATCCTAAAATTTGGAATGAAGCAAGATCTCATAGCACAAGTATGGGAAAAAAATCTTCGTAACTCAATTCGGGAATTGAACTGTTTTCTTAAGTAAGTTTGTACCTCGAAACCTCGGTGCGCGAGTCCGACTCGCACTTTCCCAGTTTTTTTAATATTATTGATAGGCTCGCGCCACTAGCTCAACCGGTGATAAGCAACGATGTAATCGACGATAGAGAACGCTTACTTAGAAGTAATCTATTTACATTTGACTTAAAAGACCCCCAAGTTCAGCTATAGCCTATAAAGAATATAAGGAAACAGACTCCGGCAGTGAATTCCAGTCCTTATGCCTAGTTTATCATATTATTATTATATTGCCAATTTTAATTCCACCCAGACCGTTCCATCATCGGTCCACTAGTCGTACGGCGATGCGCCACCGGTACATGGTCAAATGGAATGGAATCAAAATATGCAATCGCGACTACAAAACCGACAAAAAGACATTCAAACTATTCCTAAACCATTTAAAATTCACGACATTTCAGTACAGATTAAAAAAAAAACCATTCAAGTTGCTATCAAGACCAAAATGTCATATGAATTCCATAAAACATTTCAAAGGTTAAAACAGTATACCTTGATATGTACCTAATAATCGTGTAGACATAGTACACTGCGTTTGTTTTATTATTATGAGGGACATTCAATTGTGGACAGCTGGTTAAATAATGTTACTCATACTCGGTAATAATGGATAAATGTTAATTTGTTATGAATATTAATTAGGATACAATGGTGATGAAAAACAATGTTAATTACTTATGGTTTCTTTTAACCTTTGTTGCAGTAGAACCGTTTTATTATTTGTGTCACTTGGATGTTTTTTTTTAGGGTTCCGTACCTCAAAAAGCCTCTATCGAGGGTCGAAGCTTACTGGGGCTAAGGGTCTGATTCTGAAAGGAAAACTCGGCCCCGGTACGAAAGGCAACGAAGGAACATGAGTGGGTTTTTAGTCAGTAAAAGTCTGATACTATCTTCTGCTCCGCCCAAGAGTAGGGGATGTCATTGGATGATTTCCCACCGAAAAAAAAAGCCACCATGGCCGAAAATAGGTCGTGAGCGCTTTGATGAATAAGTATTAATATATGAAAATAATAATGTATGTGATTACAATTTTTAACATTTTAGAACCATCTTTTTACTTGTAGCATTAAATAATAATTACTCCATCACAGAAATGCAGCATAATTACTAATTATAACATCATTTCATGCTAGATATCAGTAGATAGTAGATACCATAAATAATGGTAGACCATAGATAATGCTGTAATTACCATAGATAAAAGTGCACTTAAAAATAAGTACATGGTGCAAAGTAACTGTTGCTATGTGTTATTTATATTATTTTATAAAGTTAATTTTTCAAACGTCACAAATTTATTTATCTGAGGAATAAATATGGCATGTTGAAAATTTCATTGGACAAAAAAATATTTTTCAGATACTTATGAAAATTTTGCAATTAATTAACCAAAAAATCTACTTACTTGTATCCAGCCTTGTCAAGCACCTCCTTAGCTGAAGTGTGCCCGAATGTGACTTCTTCACGCATCTTGTCAGCAGACTTGACAAAGTCTCCCTTAAGGTCAGTCTCCTTCTCAAAGAAGCCAATGACAACCACTTCATCCTTTTTCAGGAATGCTTCGTAGTCGGCAACAGTCTTGAGTTCCCTGGAGCTGGGGCCAACTTGTGCACGCATGTACTTGACAATGCCATCTGTGGAGAAAGTTAGGTTGGTTAATAAGGAAACAGGTTGTTGGTAACCATATGACCATTTAGAATTTGCAACAGAAAATTTTCTTTATCATATAAAGTATAAAACCTACTCCTGAAAAAGTCCTTTTTAATAATTAAAAAAAAAAAAAACAAAATAAATTATTCAATCAAATAATTTAATTTTTACAATAATGCTTATATGGTACATAGGCGGACTTAATGAAACAAGGCATTCTCTACCAGTTAACCTTTGGGTTAAAAAAGATAACACTGTGGTAGGTGTGCACAATAAATAAATAACAGATATTTCGATCGTATCATTAAATTAAGTTACTTCTAATAATAAAATATGTATATACATTAATATTATAAACTAATAAATACTAGGATAAATATTAAATCATTATAATTAAAATAACTTAAAATATAACAATTATGACGAAGACCGAACTAAGGTTTAGAGGACTTCAAGAAGTAGTTCTGAGTTTTATGCTTGGAGGAAAATTTAATGTGGCAAATACTCATTACAAAACTGGTTTTAACTTACAATCAGTTCAGTTCTCATGATTGTATTTTCTTTTTTTAATTAACCATTAATGAGAAATAGCATATTTCATCATCATCATCATTTCAGCCGAAGGCGTCCACTGTTGGACATAGGCCTTCCCCAAGTGTCACCACAACGACCGATCCTGTGCTTCTCGCATCCACCGCACATACATTGTATAGCATATTTAATGAAGGGTTAAAACACTTTTAGCCCAGAAAAAATACAGTGTAATCACTAATTGAAATGATAACCAGTTCTGTTTCTATTAATTACTATAAAGTTTTAAATTAACAAGTTTTTGTAACCCCTGTCAAAAATGTTAACGCCAAATCAAAATCTGGTGTAACACGGACACAGCATTTAACTTATTTCCATTAAAACTATCCCTAATCAGTCAGACTTATCAATGTAACAGGAATTTAAAAAAAGAACTGGCTTATCAGTGCTGACAACATAATTTTTTTTTGCTTCCATTTTCCTGCTTTTATGGGAAGTATTTGCTCATCTGTTATTGGCCTAACCATAGGCGATGGCAATTAATATTTTATATGGCAATTTTTTTTTTATTTGATCTATAGTAGTGATAGATCCTAACTGACCAAGCATGGCCAGAAGAACTGAGTAATGATGATTTGCTATTCAGCTTAAATAAAATAGCTTTTAATCATTTATATTAGGGAAGTAATCATATTTATATTAGTTCTTTACTTTTTGGTACAAAAGAAGAAAGAATGAGTGTCAAGTTTAAAGTTGACATAATTAGAACATAAATCCAATAAGATGTCAAAATCCTGTAGATACTCAGTGGGAAGTGGAAGCAGTATCCCATGTTTCTAATATAACAATATCAGTATCAATATCACATACTTATTACAAATGCCAATAAAGGGTTCAATTTATGTATTAGAATCAGAGAAAGTTACTGATTAGATTATTCAAAGCTATGCTATTGGGTGTGGGTACTTGATTATAATTAATTAAAATATCTTCTGCAATGAAGTTAATTCATAAAAAGTTATTATCAAAGTCAAAAATTTAATGAAATGTTCTAGAACTTACTTGCTTCCCTGGGACCATTGTACTCCTGAGAGACCTCTCCCTTTCTGAAGATCTTCAACGTAGGATATCCTGACACTGAGAACTGTTCGCAAGTGCTCTTGCCGCCCTCGGTACAGTCCACCTTGGCCAGCGCGACAGGAGGGTCATCGGTCTTTAGCACGCCGGCCGCAACCGCGTACTCAGGCTTCAACCTCTTACAATGACCGCACCTAACAAACAATTACACACGCAAATCAAATAACCAGCTCATTAAACGCCATTCATAAGTTTATAGTTACGATAAATCATTAATTACTCACCATGGTGCGTAAAACATGACCAGAGCTGTATCATGTTGGCCTAACACCGAAGAAAAGTCGGAATCTGTAAGGTCCAACACATCTTCTTCGGCAGCTCTACATAAATATATTACACCTAACAATAATACAATTTTCAGTGATCCCAACATTTTTGAATTTTTATCGGCACTTTTGTGAAACCGTGCGCGATTCTTCGCCGTCCAAGTCAAGCTGAAGAAAGTATTGCAGGGCTACGAGAGGACAAGGACCGGAAAAATACACGTATGATGCCGATGATGACACTTGCCGGCACAGCGTTGGCTGATTCTGATTGGTCTATTTTTAATTCGTTCTGAAATGATTTTCAGTTTGAACAACTTTTTTAGATTTTGGTTAAAAATATTTTGTAACTGGTAATACATCAGTAAATTTAAATTTAATTGAAGAATAAGAAACATATATTTATTCTATAAAACTAAAGTTTTTGATTATTGTTGTTTCATTCTTGAAAACTACCCACACATTCAATTACTACCAAGTGGGGATACCAGTTACTTCTTCGTTAAAATTTTAAATGAAAGCACTCTTTAAGTTTTGTTTCCCTAATGTATTTGATTTAAGTGCGATTTTTCCATCCCAGTACACTCATAATTATGAATCACAGTTAGCTAATATCGCAACACATCACAAGTTAAACCATGACGAAAAATTATCATATTCCTGCTGGTATTATAAAATGAAAAGACTTGTGTTTAACAATAATAAAATTGTTAAATACACAAGTATTTTCTGTCTGAGGACAAGGAAACTAAAATGCTAACAAGTACTGCAAGTATTCTCTTCTTGACTAGAAAATGCCTACTTCTGTAACATTAGGGTTCCTGATATTAATCATAAAACTCACAAATTGAATACCGAGTGGTTTACATTAGTAAACCACTCGGTTTTTAATTTGTGAGTTTAAAATATATTTTGACGTGACAACGTCTTATAAATTGGTTTGCCGGGTGACACTTCAAGAAACTGCGTTACGCTCCGCTCACGTTATGCGCTCACAATGAGAGCGAGTGAGAGGCACGCGTCCCTTCCACTCGGGCATGGTTAGCCCGCCTAAGAGCGAGAGAGACAGACATAAAAAGTCATCCTTCTTCCTACTATACGAATGAATATTCACATTAAAATTATTTTACCACTCAAAGTCGTTGTCACGTAAAACTTTCGCCCGTATACCGACTTTACAGGCAACCAATTTTTTTTTTTCACTCATTATGTATTATTAAAGTAATATTTATGGGTTTAATTACAGAAGATTTTTATTCATTTTATACACCTTTAAATCTAATAATAACGTAATTAAAACTAACTTACAAAATAAAAATAAAAGCCCTAAAGTTCTAAAAAAAAGCAATTTAAAGTAGTTTTAATTTAGTTTTATTTATATGTTTATGCCCTGACAGTAAAAATTCTACCATCAAACTAAAGAATGCTCAAGATTTCCTGTCATGGTAGTTTTTCTTCATCAGTAGTATTATCCTTTATTCCTGCTTATGGTAACATAAATACCTTGGCTTTTTGTCAGTTGGCTTCGCTGTCAAACGGAAAATGGCAGCGACGAGTGTTGTCGTTCTCGACAGAGGCAACAATACAACTTGTACCGTAAACCTTTTCGGTAAGTAATGTTTTTAATCATTTTCTAAGTTAACATCGATGTGTTGTTATTAAATTTCTTTGATTTCGTGAATTAACAGAGCATTTTAAGTAGCGGCCGCATAACCCTAACTTCTTTATTTATTTTTAAAATAGGACGCGCGTAACTTTGAAAAAAAATAGTGTATTTATTATAATAAGTTATTCATATAAATATCATTGCAATAATATGAATTTAAAGTACACGGAAAGTGTTTGTGTAAGGAATACGAAGTGTAGTTAGTGGTGTTTAGTTGATAGGTAACTAGTTTTTTCATAGTGAATAGAATAAGTTGTCTGCTCGGCTCTGACCTTGGCTATTGGATTGTAGGAAGTAAACTGTAGATACTTGCTTTTAAATTGTAGGTTGGTATTTGATGTACTCACAAAAAATAATCATAAGTCATACTCTAGCAATAATTTGGCTAATACATTAGGAAATGAGGAAGATCATCAATGTGAGATTAGCTCGAAAATAAGATTTGATGCATATTTAATTGTTGAATTTTATGCTAATTCTCAACATAAAAATATGAATTTAAGTAGCTAAATTTATTTTTTGAGGGTGGTTTAAACTTTATGCTGTTTCTTTATTGATTCATTGATTTGCTGCAGTTCTCTTAAATATTTTGGAGAAATTTAACATCACACTTTTATCTTGTTTTAGGTGCAACGGTAGTATCATGGAGAGTGAACAATCAAGAGCAGTTATTTGTAAGGTAAGTTTACTCATTATTTTATGAAGAAATTAAAATTGTTCTAGGTTTACCTACTCTTATAATTTTCATAGAGAAAAAGTAATTTTATTAATATTCAATCTGGAAAGCTTAAATATTGTTAACAAACTTAATGTTGCACTTATGAATAACAGAACATAAAATAATAAAATTTCCAATTCAGGTAAAAATTCCTGCATTGAGTTATAAGTTATCATTAAACCTTCAACCTGGATTGCCACAGCTTCTATAGTATTCAAAATCTCTGAAACTATAATTTAATGAAATGGAATAATAGTCCTAAGTATGAACAAAAATATTTAAAAAGAACAATCCCTTCCCTAGGTGCACATTTATTGAAAAAAATTATAGTCTTATGAATGACCAAAATATCTATCATCAACAAACATTAACCCTGTAGTTTATACAAACCATGTAACAGTCTTAAAATTAACAAAAATATCTAACATCAACAAACATAGATGTACATCTACTGAAGTAATATAACAGTCATAAGTTTGACTCATAAGAATGACCAAAAATATCTAGAAACAACAATCACTATTATCATATATGCACATTTAGCATTTCAAGCAATCTAACTTATAATTACTGTTGACTGATTAATTCATCTTTGACACCATGTAATTAGTCTGTGCTAGTAATTTAATTTGCATTAATTACATACATATACCATTTGTATTTGCATGTATTAATATACTTTAGGATACTGACAATGTAGTCATAATTCACAACTTAAGTGCTTCCTGATTAGTTCCTGATAACTGGTATTCTAGTAATTAAAGGTAGTCACTGAAGCAATTTAAAAGATCTTTTTTTTTTACTAAAATTAAGCTGAAATTCAGGACTTTTTGAATGTCAACTTAGCACAAGGTAGTTCCTCAAAATACCTGCTCTTCACAATTTCCTAGTGTTATAGCTGGCAAGAAAAAGTGGCACAACAAAATCACCAGCAACAATAGGAGTGGTTTCAAGCATAACATTATTTAAAATGTCAATTGAATAGGCATGGCACTTTGATTGATGTTGACCTGTTTAATTCAATTAAACTTTACGAGAAATGCCATTTGTTATTATATTGTGTTATTCATACCTTATTTAATTAATATGGTCAAGCTGGCCACACTCCACCCACGGAAATTCTTTAAGATTAACGTATTTTTGCGAATCGTATGTTTCGACTAAAATTAAAATTTTGAAATTTTGAAACCAATGACTACTAAGGGCGGAATTCACCAATAAAAATAATCGCGTTTAAACGTTTGGCTCGCATAATCGCGTTTAGCCGCTGTCACTAGTGTCACTTGTCTGTATTTTTCTTTTGTTGTATTTTTACAAGTGACACTAGTGACAAAACTAAACGCGATTATGCGAGCCAAACGTTAAAGCGCGATTTTTTTTATTGGTGAATTCCGCCCTAAGACACTCGTAAACGGAGTTAGTAACTCTGTTTTCGTGGCACGGCTGCAAATCTGCGGTGCTTAGCCGCAGAAGAACAAACCCAAACTCGATGACAACATTAAAATTATGTTAATACTTGAATTGAGTTTGAACACATGACACAGTTAAACTAATGAACCCTATCAACTTAATGCCTTTTGAAATTAATAGAAAT
Source organism: Mythimna pallens (assembly GCA_961205895.1). NCBI lineage: Eukaryota > Metazoa > Arthropoda > Insecta > Lepidoptera > Noctuidae > Mythimna > Mythimna pallens. Next base: position 24,419,634 of record OY540825.1, on the reverse strand, counting down.
ATGTTTTATCAGCAGATATCAATAACTTATGTATACAAACTATGGTTGTCGAGAATCTAAAATTACAGGACCTAGAACGCACCCTTTAGGAACCCGTTTTTTTAGTGTTGTTCTATAGTGAAGCTATATTCGATTTTCGTATTTAAAATGGGAATCGTCCATAATCATGTTTTAAAATGACTATCTACAATCTACACATAATCTTGTATGCCAACAATAAGGCGTTATCAATAGTCACTCCAGTCGAAAGCATATTGAGGTTCTAAAAATTAAATATCACTGTTGCATTGCACGTTGTTAGATCATAGATTTTGATAAATACTTTGTACTTCTTTATTACGATGATTCGAAACGTGACTACGTGTTAGTAAACTAGATCACAAATAAACCTAAAAATTTGCACGTTCGACCAAAAGTCTTCTTGGAAATAAATATTCCTTTTCGTCAAGTATCGGACCCATGAAATGGTCGTTTTATGAAACTGCACACTTTGAGCTGTAATATTCTTCAAATTTAATAAGTAATAAATTTGAATTAAGTCCAAATAAACTTTTATGACATGTTATTCCAGTTATAAAATTAGTTCTTCATTTGTTTCTTTGGATTCAATTTCTTCTGCAATACCATAATTAGGTGTGAATTCCAATGTGGAAACAATGCGTTTCAAGAGGGACCCAGTATGACTGACGTATACCTGCAACTACCTTCTAACGAACGCGCTATGTGTTATTGATTTAATAGCTTAGATTGATTTAATATCCAGTAACCGCCCGGAGAATAAGGGTAATTTGTTAAATTTACTGAACGTAAGCATCTAAAACAAAAATACACAGTTTGTTCGTTAACAGTTTTATGTCCGTACACTCATTACCAATATTACGTACCGCTTGAGACGTATAGTTTCCACGTAAGAACACTTTCCAATAAGACAATATTTTTATCTTTTCGCATAAAAATATGTATAAATATAGCGATATTACGAAAAAAAAAACAAAGATAAAACTGAATAACTGATTATTAAACGGTAATACTTTCCTGTAAATATAAAGTTAATTTGAACTTTAATTCAAAGTCAATCTGAAGATATAATAGTTCAAGGCGTGCAGATTCATAAAACGGCAATTTCATAGGTAAAAAGACCTATTGTTACTAGATAAGGTTTTTACATAGTTTATAGTTCTCTGAATCAGGTTTGGATCTTTAGACTGGTATCTAAATCCCAGATACATACATGAACAAAGAGTGACTTTCGGAACAAGTAAGGTTAGATCGTAGACGTTGTAGACAATAGCTTGCCCATGAAGATGCGACGCTTGTTCAATGACGACTAGAGAATGGACGGAATGAGGTCCGAATGTGTATGTACTATACGTATGAATCTATTATCAAATCATACAAATGTTGATAATTTTTTTTTTATTATTCGTATCAAAAAGTAAATTTATCCAAAAAAAAGTATTTTTCAAATACGTTTGATATTCATTTGGAAACTTTCAAATCTGGTGGAAGGAGACACTGTCAAGTAACAGAATAAGGATGTACATACTGAAATGTGACGTCACTGCCATTAGGTTAAGTGTGTACAAAAAAGAATGCGAATAACGAGATATTCCCATCACGATCCCACTCTTCCTCGTACCAATGTTTTAAATGATACTTACTGCTTCATTTAATAAACAATTTTCATACTGTTTACACTCAGAAAAAAATCTTTTTAGTGTAAATTGATGTTCAGTATAAAATGTTATATAACAAAAACAGTCGCAGGCAAATATCCAATTAGCTAAGTGAACAAAATGAGGATATAATAGGTCGTAAGGTAAACAGAGATCTAGAAATTAAGGACATCTACTCGTACAAAATATTTTTTTTTATTTACTCATTCTATCTTCAAAATTGATAATATATACAAATCGCATTAAAGAAAATGACCGTTTGGCGACAGGTGAGCCAAAATTAACCCTACAGTTTTATGTATGTATACCTAGTACCTACAAATAGTGTTAATAAACGCAGGTAGCCGACACTGTGAAGATACAATTTTATAATAGTTCAATAAACAGTGTTAAAAGTTTTCTCCGACTTCTATTTTTTTGTATCGAGTTTTTTGGCATTTCATCTATCATTCACTAATCCGTATCTTTTTATCGAATCTGGTTACAGGTTATTACTGTCATGGTGTCATGGTGACTGTGTTTGAATTGTAACCTTGATTTTGCTCACCCTCTTGCATTTAGCTCTAAATCTAATGATAGCTACCGCTGAAAATGTAACAGCCTCATAATTATATATATACGCTTTCCAAGTTAGGGAGAACATTAAAAACACTCCATAAGTGTATCCGCGTTGAACAAGCGTCTTCCGCTAATGATCCTTGCTCGATTAGTGAGGATTTTGGCCCGGCAGACCCCGGCTAGTTTACTGCAGGAAAATGAAACCTGAATTTCGGATAATGGCTTCTGACGCATGTAGTCTAATCATATTCATTTATTTGCATCTACAAAGTTGGTACAAACAGGCTTAGAGCTATGCATCATTGTAGAAACTGTTTGGGCATAGTAATGTATTTTTGGATATTTAAATTAATTTAAAATTAAATACACCAGATTTTTTTTTTTATACATGCAATTTAAATTATTCAATAAAAAATTGAAATAAAAATTTATAATTATAATAGAATGTCAAATAAATTAGATATAAAAAAAAAAACAAATTAAAATAAATAAAAATACCAGATGTCAAACAGGAGGCAAAATAGCAATAACAGTAAAATAAAAAGTAACAACAGAAGTAACATTCTATGCAAAAAAAATGATTGATTAATATAAAATTGTCTAAAATAATTTATATATTAAAAATCTTACGAATCTAGTTATGTGCTAATTTGTTTGTCATCGAAAAATTCATTAAGTGTATAGTAGCACTTTGATATGAGAAATTGTTTTAATTTCCTAATAAATACATTTGTCTTTTTTAGCTTTCATAATTTTTTTGGTAATTTATTATAAATTTTTATTGACATGACAAAAGGACCAGATAAATGCATTTTAAGTTGGGATGTAGGTAAATTCAATCTATTTTTGTGCCAAAAAGAATATCTGGTCTGTATTTCTTCTCGAGTTTTGTAAAATTCTGGGTGTTTTCGGACAAAAATGCATATCTCAACACAACAAACGAAATTGCATGTCTATGTCGGTAGAGCTTTGAAAATTACGACTGTAGTTTAATTCCAATACTTCATGAAATGATTTGAGATAGTTCGAAGTAAATAGATTTTTAAAGCGCTTCTTTCTTGAACCTCGTCTGTTAAGTTTTTTTTTATATTGCAATCGAGGCGGGAACGACTACTCTGCCAGTGTCACGTTGAGAATTAAGTAAATATTATCGGACTTAGGTTCTATACAGTTACATACATCCAGTAATGTCTTTTTAACTTCTTTTAAGATAGAGAACTATTTCGAGACACAATGCTCCGCCGGTACTAATATTTGGAGCTTGCTGAAGCATAGCAAGCACATTTGATTTTGACGCAGTTTAGACTTAAATCAAATTGTAACTTTTTAATCTAAGAACAAACCAACAGCTTGAAAGGTAACACGATGAAGAATACAGTTCTATGCCAAGGTTTCTTTTATTCAACGTAATGACTATGAAAATGCTCATTGAAGTCAAAAAGCTCTCTGAACCGCGATGATTACAGCAATCGGAAATTCATTAAATCATATTAATATCGACGTATCGGTGAAGACAATGCGATTCAAGTGTTCTTCCATATCCGTTAGTTAATTGAATACAATGGAAGTGCTTGCTTATCTCTTCATATTACGAATGTACATACATACATTGATTATGGATATTGGTAGTTAGTATCTGCAGCTTCACTCAACTATGTAGTTAACGCTGCTTATTATCATTCTACTTAGTAACTTCTGCTATAATATTTTCTTGTGCTTCTACATTATGAAGACCCGTTTCATCTCGAAAATTAAAATGTTGTCTAATTCTAGATGCATTTATTGTGCTTCCTGTTATATATTTTCTGGCCGTGGGTGCATTCGTATTAAAGCTTCCTAATTGCATGGACGATGTTATGAGAAATATTAACGTATCGCAGACGGTGATTGAAAGTATTATACTTATATCATTAGCGGATGTTTAATGTCCTTGTCTAGACATGTAAGATAGCTTTTACATATCCTTGCATTGCAGAACGTTTTGTGACTGAAGATTTCGTTAATAATATTAACTTGAGTTCAATTAAAAATGATAATAATTACATTTTAAAAATTACATTAACCTTTACTACAGCTTCACCTTCGCTATATTTGTCTAAGACAAAAATTAAGAGTACTCTAAGCGTAGATCGCTTAGAGTACTCTTAATTTTTGTCGTATTGTTTCAAATTCTATAGAAGTTACGATCATTAATAAAATCATAATGCATGACTGTTGTACAAGTCACACCATCTCTTATGTTACCGCAATTAATTCCAAATCAATTTACTGACAACGTATTGTGCGGATGCAATTTGGCGTTGAGACAAAAACCCGTCTCCGGGCCGCGAATGGCTCTAACAAACGACCGACTGCCACTAATGATTCTATGTACAATATAAATATACCACATATAGCTAGCCAGTAGCCAGTGTAGCCACACATTTGATGCCAGTATCATTACCTACAAATTGATTCGTTGGATTAATTTTCACCATTTCAGAGCTAATAGGATCATTAACATTCAAGATAATTTAGCTGACTTATATCTAGAGTATGAGTTTCAAATATGATAGACTGTTTAATGACAACCGGTGGTCCTTGGATATTAATTACTTTTTGATTAGGTGTGGAGTGTAGAGATAATATTATTACGACTAGATCTACAGTTTGTGTTTGTATAGCGGTTGGGTTTTCCACTAAATCTCCGTTTGCAATGCTTACAAATGTGTGCGGTTCGTTTAATCAATCATTATGAATCAAAATATGCAAAAAAGTGTTAACAGCTTGTCCCGCATTTCTATCCAGGTTTCGTTTCTTTTGATATTCATTAATTCTTCATCCCATTCTTGCATGCTGTTTTGATGGTCAGTTTAAATCTATATGGGTTGAATTAAAAACCATTTTAATCAGTAATATCGCGCGGAATTTAGTAAATTAAATAAACGATGTCCAAGGGATCCCTGGTCGCCAACAAAAACTTGTCGGCACGCGCCTTCTGTTCTAATATCCAATATAGTTTGTACTCTTGGCGTTTTTGCGCCTCCGCTGAGCCGACGTGACGCAACCGCTTGACCCTTTTATGACTGCGGGATTTTTCGAGGGCTCCAAGTTTTGGAACTGAAATACCGTATGGATGGAAGCGACAGCTTTGGTTAAGGAATTTTCGCCAGTTTAAATGACCATCGGCTTTTTGTGCCAGCACTGGTAAACGCAAAGGTGTTTTAGTACTAATAGAACCAAGAAATAATTAGGAAATAACATGTTTTATGTGAATTCAGAAAAAAATTACGACGCCGAAGTTTTAATTGAACTTACAATTAAACTGAATTATTTGAATCCGATGATGCTCGTTACTTCTAACTTTACGTTTCCACCAATTATATAATTTTATGTCTCTTGGGCCCCATTTACGTCATTTTGGCTTAAATTAAAGTGGTGGTGGTGGTGCTGTCGTAATCTAGCATTAGTGTTTTTTTTTTTTTGCGATATCGCCAACGAATTACATAACCACTACGTGGAAACATTCAGACAGAACTTAGCTGACTGCCAATGGATAAATACTAAATAGTGTAGCTGTGGAAGTTTAAAGTTGTACGTTGGACCCATAATTCAAAGTTAGCAGTGTCCAAACAGCATGTTGTACATAAGAGAATCGTAGCGCGGCGCGGCACATCCCTGCGGGTGGCAGCGGCAGCGCGCTGGCTGAGCCCGCCCCTGCTCTCCGCGTCTTGTTTTTGTGGTCGCGTCTGCAGCCGCCCCGAGTCGCCGCCACTTTCTTCCCGCCCCCTCCCGCGCCCCCCACGCCTCCCTACACACCGCCGATGACAAATGGTCCCCGGACACCCCGCTCGCTCCCCGGCCCGCTAATGCCCAGATAATTTTATGCCGCTCCCGATGCACAGACAAAGTCGGGATGGGATGACCGCGAGATTACCCCATCGATCGTCGTCGACGCGCGTCAATGAGTGCAAGCTTTATTTTATGCTCAGCTTCACGGATCAACGATGGCTGAGACGGGTTTATCGCTCCATTAGGTGGAAATTGATGATGCTCGCAATTATTTTCTCCGGTTGCACGTTTCCTACGCAAAATACAATGGCGCTGTTAAGTTTTACTACTGCGAGATCGACTTGATATCTGACAACATTTTCTAATCGGTAGCACCGGTAGCGGCTGGCGATGCTACGTGCTTAACAACTGAATGGTCTAATATTTCAAAAAAAAAAAACAAAATGAAATAAGACGTGGGTAAAGAATGTCAGCGTCACCCAGCGGCCAGCGCCCGGCAACCTCTCCACCGCCGCCGTCGGTCACACGCCATTGACTCCGCTGAATAGTCAGGCCCGCTCCGCTACCGTCACATTATCTCCTGCCTTCGGCTCACTTGATAAATCTTGATTTGAACGCTCAGGGTGTCGACTAACGTTAATTATACCTAACCCCGACGAGATAGAGTCCAACAGAAGCTGGAACATTTCGGGATCAAGTTTTTTCTTATTTGGATCATCCGAGATAAAATTCTAGTCGTTTCGCCATGTTGTCATTAATATAGTAGAAGCGACACGAAGTCTGTCCACTGCACGTGCTTGCTCCATTACGGACAGTGTACACATGTTGCGCTTTTTTTTTGGCGTCTCCAATGACATCCAAGACAAAGATTGTCCCACTCGTTACACAGCTGCGGTGAAATATTAGAGGATCGAAGCGTTCCAGTCATTTCCACCGTGGCAGATTTACGGCCAAAATTAATAATCGATCTAATCCAAATTTTTTGGATTGAAGATCGAAAATAAAATCCGGATTGGTAATAAAGTGTGCCAAAAAGCTATCCACGGATTGAAATCGCAATCTTAAAAACCAAGCTATCCTTGAGAGGACGGATCACAGATTTTGGATCAACCTCTGTTCGGAAATGACATTTTGAGCGTGTCAATAACCTATCCGTCGAATTTGACAGTTGCTTCGATCGGTGTAAACAATCCGAATCGTAATCTTAGAATTTCGTCGGATTGAAGGTTTGGTTTACGGATTTGATTTGTTAAAAATGTCAGTGTCGATATTTTCCAGTGATAGTGACAGTGATATGGAGATCCTGGCTGAGTTATCAGATTGGGATAGTACAGATAGTGAAGCGGGTGAAGAGTTACAACGCCGACGCTCTACTTCAAGGAGATTGAAAAGGATAAACTATATGCAGAGTCTGGATGATGCTGACTTCACATTTAGGTTCAGGTTATCGAAATCTGCAGTAAATTCCCTGTTGACTGAAATTATGCCGGTCGTCCGTGTAACCTCAGCAAGATGAGTTCAAAAGTTAATGATAAATGTCTGGTAAAAAGTTAAAGGAATTTTGTATTAGGGTATAAAAATGTGTAAAAATGATTGCAGAAACCATGGAGTGCCACCGCTTCATCAACTCTTGATGACATTGAGATTTTATGCATTAGGCACTATGCTGATTTCCGTAGCTGACTTTGTTGGAGTATCAAAATCAACAGCAGGCCGAATAATACGGGATATTTCATCAGCAATCGCCTACTTCTATGATAAATATATTTTTATACATAGTGGGGCTTCAGAAAAATTCTATGAGATGGCTGGATTTCCCCGGGTTCTAGGAGCAATAGATTGCACTCATATTCATATACAATCTCCATGTAAGGAATACAGTTTTAACTTTTAAATAGCATATAATTTTTTATGCAAATTACCTAATATAGATACTTATTTAAATGACACAAAACTTCTTTCAGGTGTAACATTAGGTGAGGAATATAGGAACCGGAAAGGCTACTTTTCTCTCAATGTGCAAGCTGTTTGTGATGCTGATTTGAGGCTCATGAATGTGGTTGCTCGCTGGCCAGGTTCTGCCCATGATGCAACTATTTTCAACAATTCTATTCTCAGAGGTAGCATTTTCACTATATGGTTTATAACTAGTTAGTGAAATATAATATTGAAACATGGTTCTATATTTTTACAGCTCAATGTGATGCAGGACAGATAAACGGCCGCTGGCTACTTGGGGATAGTGCCTATCCAAACAGAAGCTATTTATTAACACCTCTATTAAATCCAAGGAATGAAGCTGAGCGTAAATACAATGAAGCACACATTCGGACTAGAAATACTATTGAAAGGTAATCCTACTATGATTATAAAAATGAATTTGTGAATGTGTTTGTTCGTTACTCAACCACTGAAAAATGTCTGAAAGATTTCAATGACATTTGGCACACAGACGGACCGATTATCGAGTTCAGTTCCATCAGGTTACATAGTGGTCAAACACTAGCCTATCATTATAAAAAAAAAAGAGTTCCATTTTTTACTGAATACACATTTTGTCCTGGTATTGCATTATTTTATGTACACATTTAATGGTCTTGGTAATTATAAACTAATCAAAGTGTATGTTTGTTTGCAGAGCACTCACACTGCGTGTTTCATTGCCAGTTGTCCAGGCTATTATTACGGCTACTGCAGTATTACATAATATATGTAGGAATAATAATATTGCAGAAGTTCCTCCTGAGGTTAACTTGGAAATAACAAATACAAGTGATGAAAATAATGTTCAAAATATGGATGATCAAGATATTCAAACAAGAACAGATCTTATTATCAATTATTTTACAGAAGTAAATAAAACATTATGTTTACAATTTAGTTTTATTTTATTCTTTACAAATCAAATGCATAACAAGAATTCATTTACATGCTACCAAGAAACTTTGTTTTATATGCAAAATAAGTACACAAATCATTTGTTTATTTTAACACAAATGTGTTAGTGATAGCATGACGAGTGACAGGGCAGAATGGAAGAAAAAAACTTGTTGCGCCGACCCCAAAAAACACGGGACAAGGGCAGGAAGATGATGATGAAGAAATGTTTTTACATACAAAAAAAATACAAAATTACTTGTGTAACTACTCTAATTCTAGCTCTCTATTCAGTTTTATGTTTTCTAATTTTATACGTTCATTTAGTAATTTCAAATTTTCATTTTGCAATAAAATATTTTGAAATTTTGCATCTAAACAAAGTTTCTTTACTTTGTAATATTCTGCTATTGCAAAATTCCTGGACACCTTGCCGTCGTCTACCGTTTTAGATTTCTTCTTCCCTGGAAAAGAAATAAGTTTTAAGCAAATATTCAGAAATAAGTCTATCTCACCACATACCAGTTCACCCGTTAGTTGGTTTTTATAAAAATGTGTATGCAAACTACTGAAAAATCAATATTAGTAGCTATATTCAATTTAGATTGCCATTAACACTAAGAAAAGTATTATGTAAGAAACTTTTTAACATATTATGTCTACTGAAAACCATCAGGAATGAATGTTCATTCCTGATGGTTTTACCTGAAAGGACAATAGTAGTTACTATTACATGGGAACAACAAGTTTTCAGGAATGAGGTATCTAGATCCTAAAGTCAGTAAAAATCTATTCAGCTACTTAGGAGCTAAGTAACAATAAAAACAAATCCAAATAATAATTAATATTTTTGAGGCTAAACCGTTGAAATTACCAATATATTATTCACCGTTTCATCAACTAATTGCCCATAATATAACCATTACCTGTTCTAGGTGTACTTAATGTAAGCCTCTTGGGTGTAGCTAGACTTATAACTGGACCAGGAACTCCCGTCAGTGCACATCCAGAGACTTCATCCAAGTCTAAAGACACTGGGACTGAAGTGCTTGCATCAGTGTCATTAGACACTGGTATTGTAGTACTCATACCTGTGTCTATTGACACTGGTACAGATCTTGAGTTTTCTAACCCTTGTTCATAGGTTATTGGTAAAACCTCTGCTTGTCCCCCAATAAGCCCATCACCACTACCATCACCATCACCACCAAAATAAAGATCTGGCTCCTTATCACCACCAAATGGCACAACAAATCCAGTAGCTGTACTGCCGAGTAAATCTGCTACTCTGTCCAGTACATCATCAGGAGGTATGTAATCTGGTGTACCACCACCAGTCTGTAAAAATGAAAAATATTAGTTATGTAAATATCAATCACCTTATTATTGAACTTTGAAAAAAGCAACTAAACTAAGACTTACTTTGATCCGGTTCATTCTTATTTTAGTACTACGTTTACGAGCGTTCTTTTTTAAATTATCCCATTTCAAACGTAGCTGCTGTGGTGTCCGGCGATGAACCGTGGCAGTGGCATTAAAGCGATTCGCTAGTCGGAGCCATTCTGCTGTCTTCATCTTGTTGTTGGTGGCGTTGGTGGTTTTTGACAGAATTATTTTGCTGTTTTCTATCAAACTCAGCAAAGATTTCGTCTCCTCTTTCGATAGGGGTTTGCCTCTCACCTACATTAGGGACCAATCGTTAGTAAAATGTTTATGATAAATAAACGCGCACAATAACGATTCCAAAGAATGAGTCAATAAACCTCCATAAGACAATAAATTAAAATAAAATCACTTACTATTTCAGAGTCCATAGCTTGAATCGATTAGTCGTATTAGTTAAAATCCAACATATAAACTAGCAGGGAAATAAACAAAGAAACTAAGTTTTGGCGGCAGGCACAGCGTTCGGCGTCAAGTCAAAAAAAACAAACACCCGCGCGCTAAACTACCACAGATAAAAAAAACGCATCCTTTTGAGTCCGTTCGTTCCATTTTAACCAAAATATTTGGATTTTTGTTACCATTGTAAAGGTTCATTTAAATATTCAAGTTTTATTTTAATAGATGTATTTACAACAAAAAGTCCCTACAATAAATTAGAACTCTTGTTCAACCATAATTATTATATATTGTGCATAAATCAACGACAATTATATTCATAGGTTTTGCATAAAACGGAATGATCAAGAGGGAACGGATTGCCAGATATCTGCGGATTGAGAAACAGATGGATCGCCTTTTTTTGTTATTGGGACTTGGATTGGAGATCGATCCGTAGATCGGTGTATATCTGCGATCGATTTCTATCTTGGATAACAGATTGATTATTAATTTTGGCCGTTAGCCGACCGATATGTAATTTAGTAATCCAAGCAACACCCACCTACAATATTCATTGTCTGATTGCTTAGTCGGTGATTTAGTACAATTATCCTGCAGGTTTGCTAACTCGGACATGATTTATCTCCCACTGTGACTGTATCTAGCCGGAGTTGTAATTAACGGTTACGAAGATGATTTATCACAATTAAGACATCTTTTCATTTTGACGTGAATTCATAAAGTAATAAACTTGACCTTTGAATTGTTCAAAGCAACATATGAGTTGGAATTTCCAAAGATTTATTATTATATAGCAATATCAACGTCAAGAGAGCCAAAATATATTGTCTAGAACGGTAAATCCAAATCGCGTTAAGATCATGGTATTAAAGAAATTACTTTATGTGGTTGGCTGTGTGTATACCATTATTTATCTTATTATCGTCCTACGCTTCCATTGCGTGGTGATCACAATTTTCGTCTGCTCATGATGGCTCTGCCTGATTTTGTTTAGGCGTGTAATTATGTATGTTGAGTAACATTGTGCACGCTACTTGGACAGCGCCCAGAGCATTTGTTACACTGGGAAGAGAAATAATTGTGTAACAATTCATTACCACTGTTTTAAATTGTCGCTTCAAAAGCTACATGAAGGAAATATTTAACCCTCTAGCCGTTCCAGATGTTAAAATAACTAATTTGAATAAAGTACTTGCAGTTTCGCAACTTGCTTTCAATTGTCGACAAGTTGCTATGAGAATTAAAAGTTCTCAACATTTGAAGTCTATTTTAAACTTGACTCAAAAGAAACTGGAGTGAGTTTTATGAAGCATCCACTTCGTTACTACGCTGTGGGAAACCGTTTAATATCGTTTGAATGTACTTGCCATCATGGCTCTTTGAGATGCAAATTCGTGTCATTTGTTCGCAATTTGTCAATGCTGCTTTCAGGATTTTATGAGTGCTTATATCTGACTGGGGAAGGGTTAGATCGTCTTATCGATCCTTGAAATTGTATCAATATATTTAAAAGGAGAAACTAACTGACATAATAACGCACAGCTGAAACTAATGAGACTAGAAGCGTGAAATTTCGCTCAAGGTTTCCTTTTATGACGTAGGCGAGCACTAAGAAAGGATTTTACACAATTCAGCCCGTAGGAGAATGAAATGGGGGGTTCAAAGTTTGTATGGAGGTACCTACTTTCACGCGGGCGAAGCCGCTGGCAGAAGCTAGTTTGTCAATATTTTTATACATTTTTAAAGTGGGCTTCACCAAGCACTGGTTGGAAACAAATACCGCTTAATTTTTTAAGCGTGTAGTTGTTCGTCATGGGTACCGGGCGTTAGTTGTCTGAGCGAAGCGCATGACATCATCAGAATATGTCTCGTGCCACCTTACATGGTCGCATCGCGTATGATCTATTGACTACACACTAGTAACAGCTGATAATGATCGTGACGCGATATTAAGTTCGGGATCCGGCTAAATATGGCCACATTGATTCAACGCGTGCTTTCAAATATGTTTTTTTGTTCCCCAGTGTGTCAGCACTGCAGCTTGTATGTTTCTACATGAATTAAGATTAGGCGACGATAAGCCTGCTAATTTGTGTTCTTATTACTATGCATTGTAGTATTTATCTTCATTTAGTTTACAAGATGCTGCTATGCGAGCACATAATTTATGTCAATGTGCTTTGGCCCTTTTAGTCCTTTTGGATGTAATTCTTTTTCGCGCCTTATTTGTTATTACATTTATCTATAATGAAACAACCTTTAAAAGTCAAGTATAACGGAATAAGTAGATATTGTAAAATACTGTAAGTAGGTTCGTGTATGTATATTATCGACATTTAGGAACTTTGTTGAAAGAAGAGATTTTATGGTGTTGCTGGCAAAATTATTGCCTATCATAATGGTTTATGTAATTAAAAACGATACTGCAGCTTTATGGAAGCGAGATGCAGTGGTCTAGATCTCTCTAATAATATTAATGTTTTCAAGATTAGCAGTAACGTTTCAAGAATATTTAAATAAGCTATTAAACTCCACCATGCCGACACATACGAGATTATACGGAGCACTAATCTGGAACTCAGCGCGAATAGATACCAGCATAACATAAACATGCAAGCGTTTATCAGTGCCACTGTCCACAATTAGCATAGCCACATTATCTCCGGCGTAAGTACGTCTGTTTGTCTCCCAGATTCGGGTAATCGGCTTATCTGGTAGGGTGGTGTTTGTTAAATTGGCGCTGTTAAGTCGCCACCGCAGCCCTGCCTGGGGCGGAGTCCCTGTCTTATTAATCGGCTGTCCGGACCATCTGCTAGCGCTATTTACAGCGCTGACCCCTGTCGGCAAAAGGAGTTTAGTTGCAAGACCACTTAGTTCTTGTATGTAACGTTTGTCTCTGTCCCGTTTTCAAACAACACGTTACAGTAATTAAGTGGGGACCGTAAATCTTGAGAGGATATAGATACGAATATGGACCGAAGGACCAAATATGCTGCTGCAGACATAGCCCAACCAAATAGACCTTTTAAAGAACTTACACGTATATCCCTTCTTTGCCTTTTCGATAAGATATTTTGTTTTAGATTAATTGCTTTACGGCATCACGCATCGCCTTTAGTCTTAATTAAAAGATGTATAAACAATTTGCGACTAAATAATTTCAACTTTCAATTACCAATCTTTAGAGAATTTCTGTGTCTTTTCTTGTAAAACTGATTCTTCTGCAAAATTTTATGATTTGTTCCTTATGGTAACTTAGACAGCATATTCAATTAATATGCGAGCAAATGTACCATGAAAATCGTACCTTCGATGATTGCGTAATGGAACAGGTACTAATGGTAGTTTTATGGTACATTTCATGTTTAATTTTATTGATTCTGTTCCGGTAGGTGTAATGATGGATGGCTATAAAATGTACATTGATTAAACTAAGTCAATTATCTCTGTTTATGGCAATAATAGCTTAGTTTGAAAGAAACTTATAGCTCTTATATCTGAAGTTAAGTTAGAATTTAAACCTTTTTTTGCGCAGTTCTTTGTTTAAAAGAGCAGCGACGCAATTCCCGTATTTTTAAGAGGCGTTCGCATTCTAATCGCAATCTGTCGAAAATTCCTCTGATTTTTCTATTAGCATAGCATAGCATAGTCAGCCTTATAATGTTCCCACTGTTGGGACTCAGGCCTCCTCTCTAGAAGAGGGAACGGGCCGTAATCCACCACCCGGGCTCAGTGTGACTTGGTGAATGTCACATGGCTTCGAATTTTTGGTTCTAAGACATGCTGGTTTCCTCGCGATGTTATCCTTCACCATTTTGAAAGCAGTGGTGATAAAATAAATTACACAAAAGTAATGCGCCTGGCTGGGTTTGAACCCGCGACCGCTCATCGATTCGATTTTTCTATTAATTTTTAGATATTGATACATAACTATGTAATATGGAATAACGACTAGAGTTTTAAATACGGGAAACGACCTTCTTGTCTATACAATATAGCATCTTATACAATATAAATTTAAGATATAATATGATGCTTTTTATAATGAAATCGTCATCATTTTGAAAGTTTTCGTGTGTTGCTATAAAAAGGCAGTAGAAACTAGTAGTACAAACTAGTTGGGATTCCGCTTCACTGACTAAGTTACAAAATGTCACTGACTAGGCCACGGTTTGAAAAATAAACTAGTAAGCATAGCTGTCTCATTGTGTTGGAAGAAGGGGAAAATTCCAATCTATTCTTTGGTACAAAGCTACGTGCTACAAACATCTCAGTTGATGATTATGGCGGAGGCAATCTCGATGACGGCACCTCGAAATTTTAGACCGGTCTTGAAAACTTTAATTACAATTTCAGATAACAATAAGCCGTCAATACTACCTAATATACTAACTTTGGTTTTTCTAATGCAAACGCCGACAGAATAGTTAATTTTAACTTAAGGTCATATAACTCGTATTCATAATTGATTGTAATCACAACTTAAATCTTGTATTAACAAATTACACGTTGCCGCTTCGCTTTGTGCAAAAAGTCTTATGTAATGAGATTTTATTCATGTAACTGTACTAATAGGGTACAAGGAAGTTACTGTGGCTATCAATCAGAACGCGCCAATGAAAAATTTACTAAATATAATGAGCTTATAAACGTAATTAATGTATAATTAGTGTCTTTATCTAAGAGGATATTGATGAGGCTTTTGGTTTTTATGTAGTAAAGGCGAACTTTGTTAAATTAGAATAAAGAAGTAGCGCAAAAAACAGTGTTTTCATAGTTAAAGGCCTGACTGGCAGGACCAAGAAGAATATCCCCGAAGGACTAAAATTATTCCATATTTAAAATTTGCATTTTAATCAACAGCAGTTATTGGTCATATCCGAGTCTATTTTTTTATAGATTTTTTGTCTAGTTTCATATGAAACTCTTCCAGTATGTACGTAAGCTAGTTTTGGGGTTCTCTTTGAAATTGTCTCTGGGATTGTTGGTTAGATTAGTTAAATGTTAAAAAACTTAAAATTAAAGAGTCCTGCACAAACTGGTCTCGTTTTCAGCTTATTAATGTATCTTGTCTGTGTTGTGACTTACCCGCTTTGCACAAAGATTTTTTTATGACAAAGTTACATAGACTAGTCGCATACGAGCGCATGAAAAAGTAGCAAATCTTAGCTCTCCACCATGAGAAGACAGAAAACCATTCGCTTTGACCAAAATTGGCTAGATGTCATCATCATTATATTTTATCCGAAACTTGTCACAAGAGTAAGATGCCCAACCTTTCTTTTAACTTTTTCTTTAACCATGTTCCAATTGGCTACTATCCAGCATTCTTAAAACAACCAAAAGTTCTTATCAATGGCCACTACTAATAGCACGTGCTCTGTATTCAGTTTAATAATATTTTCCATCAAAAATTTGTCACGTAGACATCTTTTTTTTTTACTAATCTCAAACTGTCCACTATCTAGCATTGCAAAAAAAAAGTAAAAGTGATTATCAATTGCTTTGCTTATGTAGTAGTACGTGCTCTATTCTCACTTTACTTCTGATAGTATTCTTATGAATTGAAGTTGTACGTTTTCTGGACCCCCTGCTATCTAAGTAGTTCATCTTTTCGGTAACAGCCAAAAATGTTAGAGTTAAGAACTCCTGCTGCTGTGTTGACTTAGCTGTTATTTAGACCTATATTTTTTACATCTAATTTGTCACGTTGACATCTTTCTTTGATCATTCAGCATATCTTATAACAAATCAGAAGTGGTAATCAATAGCTTTACTTGTGGCACGTGCTCAGTACCAGCGAGGCAGCCTCCAGCCCACGCGTGTTCCGGCAGCGAGCACTTTCATTGGACGGCCCTGGTCTGCCTCTGAGCAAGGTTATAGCACCTCTATGTTACCGTGGCACACGGTATACGATGATGTTACGAAGGGATTTTTAGATTTTGGTCGTGTGATTGTCGATTTGGTTGATATCGCTAATGCCGATTTTATCCTGACAACAGCTTTTCCTTTTCAGCATTCCTGTATGAACAGGAAAGTTGTATCGGGATAAAATGCTACATTTGCGAGCTTGGCGAAATATCTACCTTGAAACAGATGGGTTTCTAGTTTTTATTTTCCGTGCTCAATCCTACGTAGATTTTTAATAGTTCTTATTGATCTTAGTATCTTGGTCCTATGACTTTAAAAATCCTTATTATCTCCTATCCGAATTAAGGATTTTCTATTTATTTAAAACTCAAAACTAGCATCCGGTTTCTATAAAGGATGATTCTAATTAGAAATGAAGGTAAATAATTATACACATATCTACATGTGAATTGACTACGACTTGACTATCTAAATCTAAACAATGCGTTTTACTGCAGTGTAGATAACTCGCATTGGAGGTTATCAGTGAAGGTCAAATACTTACTGTATCACATCAATCACAACAAAGAACCTAGCCTATAATTAATTACCATAATATTATGAGCTGCACAGATTTATAGTCCAGCTTATATTATCTTAAATTGATAATTGAGGTGACCCTTTCCTTCCTCTTCACATCTGTTTGATCTCTTGCTTTTACCGCTTTGGTTAAACACGCGAAAAATTTTCTTACGGTAACCTACTGAGGATTCCCGCGACCCTCACTAGATCATCGGTCCACCTTGTGGGAGGCCTTCCAACGTTGCGTCTTCCGGTACGATGCGAGACGAACAGGACCGGCCATTGTGGCGACATTTGGGGGAGGCCTATGTCCAACAGTGGACGTCTTTCGGCTGAAATGATGATGATGAACCTACTGAGACTGACGGATAAAAATATCCTGTGTCCTATTACAGGTTATGGTCTTCCGCACGGAAAAGAAAGAACAAGTCAAACAACAAAGTCTGCCGTGTGTCAATAATAATAATAATAATATTCCACAACTATCACACAACGCCGTCTAGTCTCAAGCTAAGCAGAGCTTGTGTTATGAGTACTAGACGTCTGATAAACATACTTATATATTTCTAAATACATACATATTATAGATAAATTACACTCAGACACAGAACAAATGATCGTGCTCATCACACAAACATTTGTCCTGGGTGGGAATCGAACCCACGACCTCCGGCACAGCAGTCAGGGACACTAACTACTAGACCAACAGGCCAGTCGAATATCATCCAAATTTGATCAGCTGTTCAAAAATTCAAACATGTGTACACTTTTATATAATAATAATATTTCACATAGGATAATATTTCGAGCAATGGGTAGCTCGCCGTCGTCGGGCCGTCCGGTAAGGATCGAGCCAGATTTGTAGACGGCGCCTAGTGTTCTACGCGCGTCTCAAAGAGATGTCATCAAAATCATATAGGAGATGAGGCTCGCTAGGGTCCCTGCAATTTTTGGAAGAGTTACCATGGTCCTGGAACGCAAAGGGCAACTGAAGAACAAATTGATTTTAGTAAAAGTCTCGCTCTATCGCTCCGCCCTAATTGCTGTAATATTGATGATTTCCCATCTCTAAAAAATAAATGGTAGTATAATATTTAATATTGTGTGATAGTATTAACTTTTTCGATTAAAAATATTATCACTTTCGATTCTTTGCGATTAGCTCGGAAATATAATTCAATATGCAAAGGAAAATATAAATGTTTTGAAAGGCATCATTTACCAAGGTGACGTAATCTGACCCCAGTTAACATTAATCCAAATGTCTAAGTTTCAAGCGAGAATAAACGGTGCCGTACGCTCTATCACAAAACGTAAAGAAGGTCTACTTCTGAAGGGCTTATTTCAAAAACATTATATGATAGGAGACATATATTGCCTATGCGTATAATATTTACTATGGCATGGATTAATAAATCGCAGTAAAATTTTGTCTTACATCATCGTTATTCAGCTCAAAGACTGTTGGATCAAATCTTCTCCAAGTATTGCCAAAGCGTGTCCACGAATCCTTCCAACGGATCACGCTGTTAAGTACCGCCTAGATATCCGTTTCAACATGAACTACTGGAATTTAGACCCTTATAATTATTACTTACCCCATTTTGATTTTTCCTGTTGTCGTTTTTCCGGTTCCCACTAGGTCACTCAAAGGGGTGTTCTAATATTAACGGACGAACGAGTTAAATTGGAATAGAATGTAGATTCTTCCATCAATCGAATTTTACGTTTTGTACGCTTTTGTATTTGGTCCTTTTGTACGCGTCTATTTCTTGGTGACTAGTTCGGTCGACGCGTTGGCGATGTAATGCAATGTTACAATACTACACTACGGAAACTTTTGAGGTGGACACATAAAACATAGTCAATTGAAACAGTGAACGCAGTCTTTAATATAAAACTGATTTATTTAATTTGTTCTTGTAACAGATTTTGTTCAGCTATATTTTGACTTTGTAATATTGCGTTTGTAATGAGTATAGTTCCCGCATGAATACATCGTTCCATTTTTAGCATTATCTAACGTTTATACTGGCAATGTGTCATTTGCATGGATATTTTAAATATTATCCAATTAATTTATAAACATCATCATCAACAATTTTAATATCGAACGTGTAAATTAAGCCAATATCTATAACAGTTACTTAGCTGGATGTTAATTAAGCTGCCAATTTATTATTATGGCTCTTCAAGTTGTGTACATAAAAATATCTCACAATAATGAGCATATATGACAATCATTATCTTAAATTGTGTTTAATTCTGTGAGTCGCTGCGGCGGATTAAATACTGGTCATTACACAGTGGCGAGCTGATCCACTCGCACACTCAAGTGCGCTTTAATGTCATATTGCTTTTAAGAGTTTTTTATTGCACCTACCGGTTATTTGCTTGCAGTAGATAATGATATACCCAGCCGGCTAGCGGCTGCGGGATCGCTGCTCCTAAAAAGATCTAATTGCGTCCTATAGTGTCGCATCGTTTATGCGACCTTTAATTTGTTGATGCACAGGAGCCCCTGCCTTTATCCTCAGTTTTTTCTTTAAACCAGTTTACTGCCTTCTCTTAATATGTCAAAGTAACACGCTCCGAGTCATTAACTTGGTAGCGCTTCAAAAAAGGGTTTCTATGCTTTTTGTGATAGCAACGCCACTTTTTCCATCAGCTCGCTAGTTAAAATAATTAGATGATTCATTAACTATGAGGAAGGGTGTCCATTGGAACATGTCCACATCTTGCGTTGCAACTGCTTTATTGGTAGTCTTATCAGTATTTTTTCTGCTAGTGCATCGCTAATATATTGTTGATTTTTTCTTTTTATCTGGGGCTGGTAATGTAAACTGGTTCATTTTGCATTTTTATTGAAGTTGCTTTGTTTTATAAATTACCTTAATAATTTCTCGTCTGCACCCTCTGCTGCGACTGCAGGTATTAATGAAATTCCATTCATGGACATAACTGGTTGATGCGGCACATAAAAATGCTCGTCTAGTTAATTATAATGTTATCGTGCGGGGTGCGTGTGTCGCCCCCGGCGGCGGCGGCAGGGTGCGCCGGAGCCGGGGCGCTCGCCATCTCACGAGAACGTACAACAATGTTGAGAAACGTGATGAGCTTATGTGATCAATAGTTGCATGAAAGTCGAGAACAATGACTATGAGAGCTAGTCGCGAGAAACTATCGCGGGTCATAGCGTTTTTGCACAATATTGTGATCTCCGCGGCCGCTTCAGCGCCCCAATAAAATGTTGATTAACATTTTTCTTCGAAGCAAAAACTTAATCAATTATAAATGTCACGTTAAATTAGGTATCAAGGCTTTTTATGAAGATTCGCTGAGAATAGGCCGTGGCGGCATCATTTGCTTGTTATCAAACAAATACAATTGGTTCACGGGTGTCTGTCACTGAGTGCTGACTTTAACTTTATCTCGCAACAAGAAATATGCGGATTTTTACGCTGTTCTTGCTTAAATCCACAAAAAATAAAACATTCCTGTGTAAAAAATCATCAATGACAAAAGAGATTAGGCTCATTAGCTATATTGTGTACAAAAGGACCAAAGTTATTTACTTCATTGCGAATAGGGCGGATTTATGGGGGTCGTTATAAATACCGAGCCTTTAATTGGTTCAAAAATCACACGATTTGGGAAATTTTATTGTAACGGTAATATAGAGAAAGCAATTGGCTCCAATGGTATATTTATTGTCGCTATTTATCTGGCCGGAGAATGGCGGGATGGAACGAGTTTGCGTGGTGGTAAAAACTCGGCTGGTGCCGAAGCGGGAATGTATCGGCTCCCGGCGACTCATGGAGGAATTTCATCCGGAATCTCTAATTAAAACTTTATCTAGCCCCTCTCCCGATTCGTGGAAAACGTACTATTGAATTGCTATTTCGAAGTGAGCTTACTAGTTATTGAAATATTTTAAATTAAAGGCGTCATTGGTATTCAGTTCGCTTGTCCGCTCCGGCTCCGTTACATTTTATTCTATTTCATTGGTTCCAGTTTAATAAACAAAGTCGTTTATCGCTGGGTATTATCAATGCCAAAATGCAATTATCGTTAAGACATTGTACGGTAATAAACGGTTCGTATCTTAGTCGGATGAGTGCTAACGGTGCACCGGTCTATATTATCCGTAAGGGTTAACTTAAAACTCTATATATGGTGGTCAGTAAAAAGGTGGCTGGCATTATGCTGAAGACGTTTATTAATATTTGTGTGTCAATTAACGTTTTTCACAGCAGTTAATTAGCAGCGGATAACTAGAGTATGTACTATAAAAGGGTTTTAGACAAATATGTTTGCTATATACAATACATATAATTCGTTGAAACTGGCTGCACAGTGAGTGCATTGCTTGTTGAACTATGGATAATAATAAATTAATGAATCCGTGTGAAATCCATGCACCCAGATTGCTGGTAACGTGGGAGTTATGATTTATGCACTTGAACCGACTTCTAGATTGATAATTGCCGTTTTAATGGAGCAAATTGGTTTTAATGACGTAATTCAAATATTTAAGAATTGTGCGCCGGACTGCAAAAACAGAAACGGTCTAAACAGATTAGACCGTTTCTGTTTTTGCAGTCCGTTCCGCACAATCAAATGAGAAGTTTATTTCTATGGAAGTAAGCGATAATTTTCTTTTATTTGGAACGCTTTTCACTGACTTGCACAAAAAACCACCTCCAAGTTCGGTAGTAGATATAATCCGGAATGGCACTTCAACATTTGAGAAAGCTTGGTGACTCAAAGTGCAAATTCCCGTCGCGTTTCGATGACGATCCCGTCGCGTCGTGGTCATCATTCGCGACCACTCGTTTCACAAACTCCGAAATGCTAAAAATGGCATAAATAATTTATATGTGGCTTGCTCGAGCTCCGT
Source organism: Mythimna pallens (assembly GCA_961205895.1). NCBI lineage: Eukaryota > Metazoa > Arthropoda > Insecta > Lepidoptera > Noctuidae > Mythimna > Mythimna pallens. Next base: position 24,397,575 of record OY540825.1, on the reverse strand, counting down.
TTTTGTCGCGACCGACCTGTCCACTGATGCATTTATAATATAAGGGTGCTTTTTGCATCGTCCCCCGGCGGCGCTGGAATGCAACCGCTAAAATTGATCATGTTTCAAACGTGAGGTGGAGGAGTAATGCTACTGCTGCTTGCTCAGTGCGGTCAGCTAAACTGTTGCGGTTCAAACTAATGCACGCGAGTAATGTGTATGTATTGTAACAGCCGATCCGATTCGTGAAACGTGCATGCGGCATTAGTGATGCCTGTCAGTACTACGTACATACCTATTTGGATATAAAGCATGACTTTACATTGAATATATTAGTAGGTACGTCCATGACTGGCCAACATTGCTTGTCTAAAAAATATCTGATTTCGAAGATTGTTTTTATAACAAAATGAAAGGTTCGTAATGGATGAAAAACAATGAAACTGTTTGAATGTTTCGTAACAATATTTTAGTATAAGTAAATATTTTCATTATCAATTTTGAAGATGGAAGTTTTCCGTCGGCAATTTTCTTTCTCAATTATTTTTGTTCGAGTTCTGAAGTTTAGTTAGTTAGATTGTTTTCAAAGATTCAATGTATACATATAAATAAAACTGAATTGTCCGTTTGTAATATCAAAATAACATTTTTGTAATAAATGCATATGAATGTAGGTATATTCGATACCTATATGTATGAAAATACTCCTGAATTGTTTGTCTGTCTGACAGTTCCGGCTAATCTCTAAAACGGTGGGACCAATTTTGATGGAGCTTCCACTGATAGATAGCTATAAGGAGAAACTTAGGTTACTTTTATTTTAGAAATAAAATTAGGGCCAAAAGCAATAAAAAAGCTTCTTAATACTGTGACCAAATGACATTGTGCTGTATTAAGAGTCTGAAGCGGACAAAGTCGCGGGAACCGCTAGTTATAAATATTTTCGAACAGAGGATAACAAGATACAGACTGAGATTCTGTAATCGCAGCCTCTTTAAAAATCCTTTATCTTTTCAATTGTTTGTGCTTTCCTAAATAACGTTATCCTTGAAATATTTGTGTCTCCTTGACTAAATATTACGAACTAGCGCCCCGTCCCGACTTCGAACGGGTGAAAAAAAAAACTGCTAATTCCGGCGTAAATTGGGTGGTTTCTATCGAATAGCGTTTTTAACATTTTTATTTAACTTTGTAAAACATTCAGACACAATGTAAAAATGTTATTGAATAAATTAAATTAGTTTAGGAAAACTGACATAACATATCGATTAAGTTACAAGATAAAGAAACAGAATTGATGTAAGGTTCAAAATAAACACTTAAAAACGTTACAAATTAATTATAAAAAATAAAACGTTCTATGCCCTGTGTACGAAACCGAGCGACGTGACTGTGCGGTTTATTTGAAAAATTGTAATTTGCAATAGTACTTTGTTTTAGTATTGTTTTTCCTTTATTATTATTTTATTATATTTTATAGATTACAATCTAGCCTAAAAGACAAATAAGCAATTTAACTTTAACTTATAGAATTACAAATGATTTAAAACTAAGAATACCGTTCGTTAGCACTTTTATACAACTCCATAGCACTTTCATATAGTCTGGTATTGATAAAAACACTTTGTACATGTGTTAGGTATATTGTATAGCACAGCATTGATCATTATTATACACTAACTTTAAACACTACTAACTCAAGGGTTTAGTTCTCTTTAGTCTACGGCAATAGGTCCGTGTTGTAATATTTTAGTATGTCGAGTCGACGTTATTATAAACTTGTCACATCTGCGTAATAGTAACGCTTTGAACTTTTAAACTGTCAAAGTAATTAAACGTTCGTCATTTGCTTGTGTTGTGTTAATTGAATTAAGCGTATAAAACAATAATTACAGTTCTCATAACTGTTGGTGCTGCTACCCTGACATTCCACTGTAATAATTTGTCCTTTGAAAATTACCTTCGAATCGAATGTAATAATTAGTATTCCCGATATGTATCGGTTTGATGACAACTCTGTAATTGCAATTTGTTCGCTATTAATAATACTTATGTTTTTTTCCCTTTCTTGCAGTAAACAAGCAGTATTTGATGGCAAGAGGGCGATACGAGGAGGGATACCGTTCGTTTTCCGTAAGTTCATTATTAAAAGCTGTTGTTGTTCTGGAAGCTTCTAATTATAAATAATAATAGCTAACTGGTAACTGGAAACCTATTACGATATTTTTTTACAAGTTTGTTGCTATTATGAGAAATATGAATTATGTGAAATATTAATCATTACCTACTTCTTTTTCTCATATTTTTTTCTGTAGTACCTACTTACAGGTCTTTTCATTTCAAATTCAACTCCTGACAATGTTCTGTTCATTATTATCAGACAAGACCGTAAATAGGCATATGTATTCTATACTGCAGTGCAAAAAAAAAAAACCTATATTAAATACGAGTATGCAATTGGATGTCGTCCTTAAGAACTGACTATTTTAAAATGGTCCTTCGAGCCGGATCATGGTTTCTTAAATATAAAACAAAAATTACTGTTTCATCATCAAGGCATTACTGGTCGACAAATACATCCCATATAGCAAATTTGGAGAGTCGATCCCAGATATTCTTGGGCCTTTTTCGTCGAACTCAATCCAATACATTTTCAAAATTGCTTTTTTCAATCGTTCCTTGCAGCTCAATTCGGACAATGGGCCTTCGGTCCTCAGCACGGGTTCGCGCGGATAGCGCGCTGGCATGTGGAGAAGATGCCGGAGCGCCTACCCAGTGGGGATGTGGAGGCCGTCTTCAGCCTCATGGATGACGACTTCACTAGGTCCATGTGGCACTTCCAGTAAGTAGAGTTGGTAAATCAATATATATTTATTTTGACTGACCTGTTGGTCTAGTGGTTAGTGGTTCTGACTGCTAATCCGAAGATCGAGGGTTCGCTTCCCACCCAAGACAAATGTTTGTGAGATGAACACGATCATTTGTTCTGTGTCTCATAGCAAAAGCTCTGCTTAGTTTGAAGCTTTGTGTGAAAGTTGTAGAATACTATTATATTTCGTTTATTTAATTTTCTGAACAATTAAATTACATTTTTTTTTTTTTTTTTTCAATTAACTTAATGAAATAAAACATTTAAAAGTATAAAAAATAGTAGTCCACCGGTGCCGCTACCATTCGGTCACCACTGCTTGTCTAACTTTTGTTCATGCTCAATTTTAATTCTTCTCTCACCTTTCCCCAGGTTCAGACTGACCTACAGGTTGATCCTCCGCGAGAAAGAGCTGCACTTCAACATCGGCGTGTACAACCCCAGCAAGGAACTGACGTTCAGCTGCCAGCTGCTCCTGCACACGTACTTCAAAGTGCCCGACGTGCGCCGCTGCCAGATCACCGGCATGCATGGCTGCATGTTTATTGATAAGGTAAAATATTTAGCCTTTAGGGATGAGAGAATATCGACGAACTGGCGAGCAGGTCGCGGGGGTAAATGGCCACGCCCGCTTGACAGTAGAAAGTTACTCCAAGGGAACATAATCCCAGGATAAAAAGTATCATGTGTACTATTCTAGGATATGGTCTATCCGTGTACCAAGTTTCATCCAACTCCATTCAGGCGTTCGAGCGTGAAGAAGTAACAAACATACACATATACTCACAAACTTTCGCCTTTATAATATTAGTGTGATCTTTCTATGTATGGATCTACATATTTTATGTGTAACCATACGAAGGGAGCTTGCAGGAACTATAGGTGGCTGCAAAGATGCGCCAAAGTATTTATGAGGTAAAGGTACCGAATTTACAACACTAGTTGGCTTAGTCTACGGCGTTCATGTTCTCTTTATTCGATGCTAGCTTTTGCCCGCGGCATCGCCCGTAAACATAAAATATAGCCTATGTCACTCAGGAATAAGCTCTCAGGACTGGCCTGTTGGTCTAGTGGTTAGTGACCCTGACTGCTATGCCGGAGGTCGTGGGTTCGATTCCCACCCAGGACAAATGTTTGTGTGATGAGCATGATCATTTGTTCTGTGTCTGGGTGTAATTTATCTATATATGTATGTATTTAGGAATATATAAGTATGTTTATCAGTTGTCTAGTACCCATAACACAAGCTCTGCTTAGCTTTGGGACTAGACGGCGTTGTGTGATAGTTGTGGAATATTATATTATTATTATTATAATAAATCAGCTTTCTATCGGTGAAAGAAATTTCGCAATCTGACCAGTACTTTCAGAGATTACCTAAAACAAACTTTACCTGTTTATAATATTAGTGTAGATTTTTATAAGCGACTTAGCATCTTAAATCGTGATTTGCAATCGTGTTGACATACAATTAAACTTAGATCGCAAAATTCAATAAACCATACTGCGTGATTGTTTGAAAGATTTACCGCGACCCTGGAACGCAAAGGGCAACTGAAGAAACGCGGTGTTAAAAGTTTTAGTCAAGCAAAGTGTGACACTCCCTGTCGCTCTACCCAGAGTGCGAGGAGTTATTTGATGATTTATTAGCTAAATAGGATTTAAAACTCAGGATAGAATAATATAATACAATAAACTTTATTGTATGGGCCTTTCTCTACTAACTGGAAACTTGTGTATGGACAGTTGTCCCAACCCTATTTTTATACAAAATTAAAAAATAATATGTTAAGTCGATAGATAGTTATAATATAAATACATATAAACAAGAAACCATTGTAATTTTCCCTTATTTTTTTAATTATAGACAATTTTGTAAAAAAATGCGGCAGAGGATTGTTTTGCCACCCAGAGGACTGTTTTTTCCACCTAGAGAACAGTTTATGTCAATGTTTATATGAAGAAAAACACAAAATTAATTATTAAATGTAATCAAATAAATTCTCTTCTTTATTGAATGCTGTATCACATACGGAATTTAAATACTTATATTTATCAGGAACAAATTGCGAGCGTAGCTCTCTAAGTAACGAATTAAAATAATTAAAATCAAAATTAAGCTTAGGTACTATGAATCAGCCTTGTTTTGCTTATCAATGCAGATTTATTTCTCAAAAACAATATCTGGGTTTGGCAACTTCTTTAATAAGTATTAAAGAAGTTGCCAAAAGTTGTCAATGATCTTTCTGATGTGTCCTTTGACCAACTGGTTAAAGGACACATCAGAAACATCATTGACAACTTTTTCAAAATAATTAAAATCAAAATTAAGCTTAGGTACTATGAATCAGCCTTGTTTTGCTTATCAATGCAGATTTATTTCTCAAAAACAATATCTGGGTTTGGCAACTTCTTTAATAAGTATTAAAGAAGTTGCCAAAAGTTGTCAATGATCTTTCTGATGTGTCCTTTGACCAACTGGTTAAAGGACACATCAGAAACATCATTTTCATCGACTCTGAATGTGTGTCCTTTGTCATCACAAGAAGGTTACTGTTAGTTCGCCTTCTTCCATGTCTATCTTATTTATTACTACAGCATAATAATATTCATTGTTTCTTATTAGAAATTTAACCAAGACGTAATCACCGATGATGTAATTCTGTTGGTTGATTGAACTAGGTCCAGCCAGTGCAGTGTCGTCGTCGGTCTTCATTGTGGAATTCTGTGAGTTTTCCATGTTTTCACTTTCAGAGTCTGTGTAAATTTCATCTACGTTAAGTTTTGTCTTGTTTTTGTACTCTAACACTCCTAAATTAAAATGCTGGCACTCGTCTTCACAAGTGCAACTTAAACTTTTCATTATGAGTTTAGCGGCACTTGAAGCTGATTCCAGAGGACTTCTTAATATTTCAGCCTTTACTTGGTGTATTTTTAGTAGTGCCATTAAAGCTTTTTAAATTAACTGTTTCATTTTGAAGGTTGTCTGTCAATTCTTGGATGGCTTTATCGTCGATTGTGAACAAGGTAATTGCGGATCATCTTCGTTGAATGGCCTCACAGATGATTCCAATCTATCAATATCACCTCCTGTAGCGACGACGGCATTAGCGGTTCTCTTGCAGGTCGCTCCAATGCCATCAGGGGCGCCTTTGCCATGGCCACTCTCTGAATAGTTCCAGGTAAACTTCTTCACATTTAAAATCTCTTGTTGAAGCCTTGATGTCAGGATGTAAAACATCGTTTTGTTTCTATATTGAGTTACGGGTCCATCGCTGACGAAGTGGATTCTCCTTATGTTAGGCGGGAGAGTTTTAAAGATAAGCCGCAAATGTGCCAATATAGCAGCTGGTGAATGTGTAAGATTTTTGAAAACGGTACAATAAGACTTGATAGAGTTTTTGGTATACACTACCACAGTATGAAGACTTAGCTGAAGTCTCGACAGTCTGCGATAGGTAGCACAGTGCTTTCTCCATTCTTTAGTCACAGCTTTGTGTTCACGTCGACTCATATCTTTAACTGACTTTCTTGTACCTTTTTCCTTCTTTCTTTGGTAGTTTTGTCGTTCTTTTTCCTTCAATTGCTCTCTTTTTACAGGGTCATTTTTTATCCGTTGATATCTTAATCTTTCTGCAATTCGTTTCTGCTCTTTTATTTCTTCTTTGGTTTTAGGTTTCTTCTTTGGTGGCATTGTGGCAATACTAAACAATAAAACATACTTTCAATATTTAAAAAAAACCGTAGGGGTTTAAAAACAGGTAGTTAATAGGTACGTATTATTTTATATTCCAAAATCCATAATAATAGACAGCAAAAGACCTGAATTAGCATGACAGGCCAATGTAAGAAAGAAAGAGGCTATCGGCAAGCTGTAGGTTAGTGCAGACTATAAAGAATATTAATAAAATGCACGGACGTCAAATAAAACAATCCTCTGTCACATCGAACAGTCCTCTGTGTTATAAATTTCCAGAGGACTGTTGCACAGAGGACTGTTATTTTTACGTAAAAAATGTCATACCACGTATCAGTTTAAATATTACTTCATAACACAGAAACAGCTATAAATTATCACACTGAGCAATTTTTTTGTTAAATAAATATAATTATAACACATAAAACACCGTAAAATAGACTTACCAGAGGAATGTTCACTCAACACTACAGAGACGTGGCTCCCACACAGACGCGGAGTGATCACTGCGCAAAATGCCGGCGACTTGTTTAGCACGGCGACCGAGCAAACTTCACACTGCTAACGTTCCGTTTCACGCGAAATGTAACCACAATAGTGTTTAGTATTTTTGTGGCGCGATATTCAAATTGTGACAGCGGACTGTTCAAAAATGTATGGACAAAATTCGAACACTAGTTTTTAGTACTAAAAAATTATCTAAAATTATAATTGTTTTTAGTTCACATGCATTCAATATTCTTTATGTTCATAGAGATATAAGATTTTACATTTTTAAATACAACTAATAAAAACCGAACCGAATCATACTCGATCCGGAATTAGGACACGACAGAGGACTGTTTTTAGTGACTTTTAGACCGAATGTATGAAATAATTATGATTCTAAATATTGATTAAGCGTGGCTCCTTAAATAACAGGTTATATATTATGTGTTTTAATAAATAAAACTATGCATTAAGATAGCCAAAGTAAAATAAAGTGCTTGGACCATGATTTTCCTGTTAGTAGAGAAAGGCCCGTATACCAAAATAGTAACAATTTTACAGAAACTTAAATCTATGGGTACAATGGCGGTCTTATCGCTGACAGCGACATAGAACTTAAACTAAAAAAGGAGGTAGTCTGCGGTGTATATTGGGATCTTTTATTCTAAATTGTCAAGTAAAAATTGCGAAACTGTCCAAATATTTATGTAATCAGTAAGTAATGATCGATGGCAGATGGGCATTGTTTAGCCAATCACAAATGACATTTTCAGGGGTCAATGTCATTAGGGGCGTTCTTTTGAATTTTAATTATGACGCTGTAACATACTGACGCTGAAGAACATCTGGTTATTATTTTCGCAGTTAGTCAAAATATTCTGTTTGGTTAGGGAACTTAGAACAGGAAATCACTGTCTGACATGAAACTTTTTTTAGGGTTCCGTACCTCAAAAGGAAAAACGGAACCCTTATTGGATCCTTTGTTGTCCGTCCGTCTGTCTGTCGGTCTGTCTGTCAGGACCCTTTATCTCGAAAACACATTGAGATATCGAGTTGAAATTAAAAACATATATGTACTTACTTAAATCTGCGGTCTATTGATGCTGTGAAAAAATCAAACTTTTAAGTTAACCAAAAAAGAGATACGGCTGTTTATGTCGCAAAAAACGTATATTTCGACACTTGCAAGAGAATCAAAATTCATAGGGTACTTCCCGTTGATCCAGAATCCTGAAATTTGTCATAAAGCAAGGGCTTATAGCGCAGATATAGGAATAAATAAAAAAAACAGTTTTTTTTTGTTACATTTTACTATTATTTAAAATATATCATATTATTTATATTTTACATATAAAAATTTTTGTGATTTGGAAAAATCTTCGAGGCTCCATTCAAGAATTGAGCTGTTTACTTAGGTAAGTTTTTTCGGAACCCTCAGTGCGTTAGTCCGACTCGCACTTGCCAATAAGACTAATGTAAATAGCTGTTTACTATCAATTTGGGCCTAATGATCACGAATAATTTTTTTGTTTTTGTAACACGTTCTATTTTGAAGTTATGATAAACTGATTGCTGCCAGCGGCTTCGCCCGTGTGTAAGTAGAAAATTATCCCAAGATAATTCTAGGTCATGGGTCTACCCGTGTACCATGTTTCATTGAAATCCGTTCAGTAGTTTTTGCGTGAAAGAGTAACAACCATACAAACTTTCACGTTTATAATTTTAGTTGGATATTAGTTCAATACAAAAATAGTAATACTGTACAAGCAGCAAAGGGAATCAGAGTTTTTTTTTAAAGTTGTATATGTGTCTATTTCTTTACCTCGGCACACATTATTTCGTGTTAGAAGCTAATAAGTGCCACTGCTTTAATCTAGATCCCAATATCTCAGTTTTCCTATTAGACAAATTCAAAACTGGAATAAAATCGTTCAACTCGTGGTGTTTAATTTAATGTCATTGTTGCAAAGAGCTATTGGTATTCCAATATTTGTCTAGTTAGCTACTAGCTACTCAATGGCGTCTTCGTTATTGTTAGGGAACCGTACCCAAAGGGCAAAATGACTAATATAATAGGATACTAAGGCTCCGCTATCCGTCTGTCTGTCTGTCTGTCTGTCCGTCTGTCACCAGGCTGTATCTCATGAACCGTGATAGTTAGATAGTTGAAATGTTCACAGATGATGTATTTCTGTTGCCGCTGTAACAACAAATACTAAAAAACAAAGTAAAATAAATATTAAGAGAGCCCACACAACAAACGTGTTTTTTTTGCCGTTTTTGTAGATAATGGGTACGGAACCCTTCGTGCGCGAGTCAGACTCGCACTTGGCCGGTTTTTTAAATTTCAGATGCTTCATGTGTCTGGTGCTAATAGTAATATAGACTTGCAACGAATAGTCTATTCGGCAGTATACCGAATACCGAATATTCGGCGAGGCCCCTGACCGAATAGCCGAATATTAGGCAAAAGTATTCGGCTGGATTTTAGCGCCAAAAACTTGTACAGACGTGATTGTTTCGCGCTCCTTTGTTTTGTTCTAATGTACTCATCGCCCGCGCGCCCGCTGTTGCTCTGCGCGGTATATTGCTAACGCACTGCATGTTTCGACAAGTTCATTTCGTGGATATCGTATTACGTTAAGTACAGTTTATTGTGCTCTCTTAGTTTTGATCTGTTTGTAAGTGTGATAGTGTGAAATTTAACAAATAAACAATTAAATAATTACGAACGTACTTTAATAATAAAAAAATCGATTATGGCCTTTAAAAAAAAATCGCCTATATGGGCATACTTCGAGGATGATGTAAATGACCCAAAAAGTGCCGTGTGTAAACTGTGCGAAATAAAAATTTCTCGTGGTGGCGTTGGAAGAAAGGCGACAACATCGGGAATGTTAAATCATTTAAAAAATAAACACAATGAAGAATATCATAAGTTGGTACCCACGTTCCCTAAGGGGCAAGAAACTAAAAATCAAGATACGAATGTAAGTAATAAACCTTCAACGTCAAAAATACAATTAACTCTTGAAAAATGTGCAGAAATTAATAAACTATGGGATATTAAAATATATACGTAATCAATCGATTTTAATTTTTCATTTTACCAATTATTTCTCTATGACAAAATATATTATTTAAGTATTCGGTATTCGGCCGAATAATATGTAGATATTCGGTATTCGGCCGAATATAATAAAAGCAGCCGAATAGGCCGAATACCGAATAGTAACCGAATATTCGTTGCAAGTCTATAATAATATTTATCACTGTGGGATCGATTTTGATTTTTCTGAGGATTAGGTTTAGAGACCGATGCTAATATATTTTATTTTTGATTTTTCTTGATATTCCTCTGGTACAATTCAATTTACTTGTTTCCACCAAATCATTGGTACAGCAGAATCTATAGATACATTTTTTCCATGAATACGGTGATTCAATACAACGTAGCGCGAAATGCAAAAAGTTTTAGAGTCCATAGTTTACTTTGCACCATTGAATGACTAAAATAACGTAAATACACTTGTTTCAACCTTGTCAGTGAATACTCTTCCTTCAAATGAATTAATTTATTACTACGCACAAACGTAACAAAAAATATCTGGGTGGTTTATACAGTTAGACGCTTACTTTTCTCCATTACTAATAACCAATCCTAATCATTTTCTAAACAAAGTTATATTAGAAACTCCAAACTCTCAAAATGCTGTGAGAAACACCAAAACTTAATATTTACAATGAAATAAACTTGTATCTTTACTTCTTTCTATCGTAATATTAATGAGGGTACATGAAAATTATAAAAATGCCATGACGTGTTAGATAAGTACTCATAAGGCAATTTTGTTTATATTTGATTAAGTAATTCGATACATGTAATTTTATTTATGTTTAAAAAAAATGTGTCACAAACTGAATTATTAGTTTCGCATAAATTCTTTTTATTTATGAAAAGTACACTCTTATTTAATTTGAAAATATTGTTAGTCCTCGATAAAGGTATTTTGCCGTAGTGTGTGTAATCTTTTTGACCCAAGCGTCGACTGTAGTGTACAAAAGTGGTATAGAAAACGCATTATAAGGGGTCCCACACAAAACTGCGATGCGATACTACGCCGCATCTCAGATACCCACGAGGCCACGATGCGAATTGCTGCGAAGTGATAGCGTCCAGCAAAGCATCGATTCAGGTGACCATACAATATGCGATGCGAATCAATTCACAAGTTATTGCAGTGCGTCTTGCAAGCTCGCAGATTTTTACGCGACGTCGCATAGTTTTGTGTTTAGGCGCTAAAGGCTTTTGAAAACCCTTTCAGAAGCTTTTTCAGGTAAACAATAAACATATTTTTGTAAGTTCTTAGCGACATCGCTGGCGTAGATGTCGAACAATTAAAATGAGTCCCCCGGAACTTCATCACAGTAAAATATTATTATGGGATTTATGAAATATTATTTGTTTGCAGACACGAGAAGGCACAGTGTACCAGGAGGGCAGAGAGGTGGTGACGATCAGCGAGTGGACGGATCGCATCTACCAGAACACCATGCAGGAGCACATCATCACCAACGTCGTCAGCGGCCGCAAGATGAGGATACAGAAGTACAACTTCCCTGATACTGGTATGAATAGCTCCAAACTTAGTGTGAAGTTAGATACGATGCAGTTTTTGTACCAACGTAAACACTCGACACCGTTGATACAATCGACTTGTCGTTTGCGAGTCTGTTTGACTCATGGTACGAGTTTAATTGTAATCTATTCGATGCATGTTCATTCGATATCGACTACGGTAAGATGGTGTAGTATTAACTCACGGTAAGGGTACAGTTCTGTTCTAATAGTACTGCATAGTCCACACCAACCATGTTATGGAGGTCCCATTCCGATTCCGATAATTTTTTATCGGAAGGTATATCGGAGGTACAAACAAGTTTATTCTTATCACACGGGGAACGTCCCTCCCCCGTACCTTCTGTCGATTGCTCTTTCTCATTTTTCTCTTGTTATTTTGTTTCGTATTTGGCATGTTGTGAGTTCGCGCTTCATTTATTTTTATTGAGTACTGCGTCACAAACTAAGTACCCATTTTGAAATGGCATTTTTACTTATTTATTCTTATCGTTTAGTAAGAATATATACATATTTTCTATACATCACGTCATATTTTTCTTTCGTGAGGATGTGCCAAATTATACTAAAAATCGAAAAACAAACATAATTTCATGAAATCTAATAAGACATTCTAATTAGACATAAAAATAAACCTTTTTTTACTGTCCGTTCAACCGATTTTGACTTTTATTGTGTTGGTGAAATTAGTATTGTAACCACTTTTTATTGCTTATAATGCCATCCTTATGACTACGGAATAGAAGTCAAAATCGGATGAACCGATAGTAAAAAAGGTTTGTTTAAATGTATAATCTCAACGCGGATGGAGTATATAACTTTCGCCTTTATTATCTAAGTCTAATCGTCATCAAAATCACCATTCCAGTCCAAAGACGTTCACTGTTGGACATAGGCCTCCCCCAAGTGTTGCCATAAGTCTGATATTTTTACGTTTTAATTAATATAACTCTATTCTTCATTATTAATGAGAACAACTATTCATCTCATCAGTGATCTGGAACCCCTGGTCGGAGTACGCCAAAGAGATCCCCGACTTCGGCGATGACGAGTTCCCCAACATGGTGTGCGTGGAGGCCGGGCGCGTCGCCACGCCCATCGTGCTGCTGCCCGGCACCGCCTTCGAGGCCAGCCAGATACTGCAGGTATTATATAAAAAAAATATATACTTTATTGCACACCTTAAAACAGGTCAAACATTTAACTAGTGTAACTCTTTACTGAACCGACTCACTGTTCCGAAACATTTTAGTGTTCCGAAAGATTGGAACGTCAGTATGTTTTAAATGCATCATTTGGAACACTGAAACACTCTTTACTTTAAGTGACTTGCAGTATTTTGGAAATTAAAACGTAAATAGTGTAAATATAATAATGACCTGAACTAAAAATATCTGGTTTTTATCTTTTCCTTAAACCAAAATCCAATTAAATAAAACTATTAGTGTATATGACGCAACATATGCACCATAACAAATCACGATTCATAACAGTCAGTGTCTATGTTTGTATCTTTTGAGCCGTTATTCCAAATGAAACATATCATCTAACATTTCTGCCTCAGTGTGACTATGACGCGACGTAACAGATCACGATTCTTAACAGTCAGTATCTGTGTTTGTGTCTTTTGAGCCGATGTTGCAAATGTTCCAAGTGATACATACCACTGTTCCGGAACATTTCAGTGATTCAGATGTTCCAATCGCAAAGATGACAAATTTTGCCCACGCCTATGTACAATAGGCGGTCTTATCGCACAGGGCAGAAACTTTTATTTCAAATAGACCATTTACAGGCATTTTTGAATTATCAAAATGTCGGTCAGTCAAAAAAAGTGAAGTTAATTTTCACATTCCAAAGCGTAGATCTCTATGGAGAAGAACGTGCAAGAAACTCCATGGACACTCTTTGAAATCATATTATGAGTTACATATTTCTTGTCGCTTCTATTTCAATTTCTTACAAACAAGCTTTGGATGGATTGAACGAAAGGATAGTTCCACATAAGGACTGCGCACATTTTTATTAGTACCAATGTTGAAAATATGATCTTATTTTAATTCCAGGTGATGTAAGAGGCCAGGCGCCCCCACACAACGCAGCCGTCCACAGGAGTGAAGTCAATTGAGGTGTCCGCGTCATTCCACACAGCTGGCAGTACGTAGCCGGGGGCTCTACGATGTCACTGCACCCATATCCCTGTATACAATGGATGATATTGGCCTGTATTTACATATAACGGTGGATTTCACAAACAAAAGTTCAACTGCTATCCTAGGAAATATATTGTCCGTCTCACTCCACCCGGAGCGGGACAAGTTATTTGACGATCAACCCTCCCCCGAAAAAATAATAAATATTGTAAAGCCGAAGGCGGTTAGGTAGCAAAAATGAATAAACAATCCATAGAAAAGGTGCAATTACTTATTATTACTATACCATCACAAAGTTGTGCTCTGAGCACATTGCGCGACTACAAAATTACACACATACGTGACCTCATTATCTCAGTCTTAAGGCTAGCAGGACATAGGCATTCCTCAAGCATTGCCACTATATGACTTTACCAACATATTTTCAAAGTTTCAAAGTTTTGAAATGTCAGTCACTCACTTTAATATTTATAATTGCATTGAACGTAAAAATGTGTCCAATGTAATCCATTGTGTACATGATCCTTTACTTTAATAAACCAGTAATCACTAGTATCCCAGTAATTTTGTACTTTTGGAAATACTGTAGCTTCAATATTCATCCATCATCATTGATAGTTAGTATAGGTGCAATGAATTTATACATCACACGTAGATATTGTTCGAATGTCAATTTTTATAACTTAATATATGAAAAGTATCGTAAGTTGTATAGACGACGACGGTAGATAATTATGTGAAATTTTGAAGTACAAGATGCATTTTTCTCACACAATTTTGGATATATTCATTTAAATTATACCGACAAGCCCCTTATTACGTTAACTACATCATTCCGAATGTACAATTATTTTGTAGTTTCACATTAACTCCTATAGTTTTACGGTATCCATAACTCTAGGCTTAATATTGTTGAAAAGGTAATTTTGAATTCAATTTGTGGCGGCGTGTGCCAAACTTTTAAATCCATCTATTCAGGCTATGTCGTATAGTATGTATACGACAAAAATATAAGGTTTCCTTTTATCCATAAAAAGGTGACAATCGAAACGAAATAAAAAGACATTAGATATGTTTAAACTATTGTTTAATGAGTGGAGGTTAAGTTTCTATCGTGTATTTAATTGCAGCTTCTAATAAATTTGTTTTAATCTTGCCAAATGGTGTCTAAACGTGTTCTCCTCTTTTATTGGTAAACTTTAGAGGGCGTTACGCTTTTTTTTTAAATGAGATGTTTTAGAGCGCCCTCTTTTACTTAGTGCGTACTACAAAGCAACGGATTTGCCTGTTGGTACTAACTGTCGAAGGTCGAGTTTTTAGAACGAAAATCGTTATTATTAATTGTTAGATAATTTTCAACAGTTTATCGCATTATATTGACCGATAATAATTTTGTAGCGACGTCAATGGCGTTACATAAGAACTAAACTACGAAAATCCTGCATCGTGCAAGGACAGTTCTCCGCGCGATTTGAGCAAACATCCCTAAATCATCTATCGGGCAGTTGCCCAGATCAGACATAACACACGTTTGATCGGAGGATCCTTCCTTTTCAGCGGAGGTATGTGGGAGTTTTCACTCTGGTCCGCATACCCTCTAAAATTATTTGGCAATAATTATCGACGCTTATAATAGACAAATCAATTCAATATTTGCTCCGTCGTGGATGAAGTGCAAAATTTTCGTAGTTCGATACTATCGATAATAATTCTTTGAATCGATTCTAAAATTGAATTCACAAATTAATTGTTATGTGCCCTTGTGGACCACACAAGCTTCCTTCTGTCTTCCGCTATTTTCTACACTTGTTGTCATTTGTTCTGTTTGTATTTAGCTGTAAGGTACCTCGGTTCTGCTTTAACACTCTCCTAAATTGTGCACAAAATAATTCTTAAGTTAAAAGCCAGTTTTTTTTAAAGGCGTGTCTATGAAATTATACAACTTTTTGTATACTTGTTTGGGTGCTAAAACACAAGTGAAAATTGATAATTCCTTTTAGCTTGGGAAATAATATTTCAATAACTAATTTAATATACGATTTTATGTAAGTCGTCTCATTGATATGTCAATAAAAGTTGGTTGCATACATCTCAGCAAGCAATTCAAATGCAATTTAGGTTTTAAAAGTAACTATGTGTTTTGTTTTTGATTGTTAGTTTTATTTGCGGATGTATTCGACCAGCTCAAGATTCCTCTTTAGTAATACTCAGGCCACTTTAGTAACTTATTGTTGTAACGATTAAGTAAACAGGTTAACTATTTAGTGTAATACTAACACCTATTGTTCATATCGCATGGAGGCAAGAAGTGTGCTCCAGTATCAATAACGTAATTAATAAACATAAGAATTTACAAAATCAGTGAGGTGTTCTCTGTCTGAGACTTCAAAAACATTTCCATTCCTTCTTATATAGTTTCTGATTTTATACCATTGCCTAATAAATTACTGTATCAAACTCGTAATTCTCAGTGTGCATGTACATTTTGTACAAAATTATGTGAAGTTTTTAAGTACACTTATTTTGTACATTTTGTTTTTTTCTCTCTCTCTAAATATTGGAACGTTTTTGGAGGCTTTTAAAGTATACGAAGATTAACGTAAGAATATGTACTTAGATATAACGAGTTCCTTGTTTTTACATACAAACGATTGGGTAGGTTTTTTGTACTAAAATAACTGTATTGTGTCATCATCGACACGATGTTGTAAAGGTAATATTGTTATTATGTATATTATACATTTTGTAGTGTCTTGATGCGCTCTCGACGTAGAGGTAGGATTAAGATTCAAACATCCGTTCTTTAAAGTATTTGATCCGTAGTATTAAGTCGTTTTTGACTTTTTAATGTCCAATTATTATGCCAAGTGAGTCGTAGGACTTTCGTAATAATAATATTTGTAATTTCTAAACTAACTTGGGTCGCTATCAGTGACAAGAAACAACGAAATATGCAACGAAGTGTACTTCATTAGGTGCAATAAAGTGAAGTAAAATTAAATATGAAGTTTTTTTTATTCTTTCATAATGCGCGTATTTCCTTTTCCGTGTCCAATTAGTGGCATCGGTTGCAAGAACTCGCCGCAATGACATATTCTACATAAGCCTGAAATGTTCTAAACTCCACTTTCTCAATTCTAACGCCGGTTACAAAACACAAATATGGAAGTACGCCTTTCGTTATGAATTCAATAAAAGGCAAATGTGACTGTAACACTAATTATATTTATATTCATACATAAATAAACCTACAAATTAACTCTTCGTAGCTTCTGCACTAGCCGTCTGGTGTTCCCAAGCACCAACCTCTATGAGTAAATCTTTCTTCGACTCAAAATACTCCTTATACCACATAATATGGTCTTTCTTCTCCTTTGCCGTGTAGAATGCGTTTTTGGACAAGCCCACGCAGACAAGTTCCATGAAATGCCTGATGGGGCCTTTCTTAGGGCACCAGCCTTCGAGGTGGGTGTCGAGGAATATGTGCTCTGAGAAGTGGACATTCTGCTCTTCTTCCAAGCCTGTAACAAAAGGAAAATATCGGAATTAAAGTGAATGGTAGGAAAAGTGTCACATAATATTGCTTGAATGTCATTAATTGACTGATATTTGTTTGTAGCCAGCCAGGCCAGCATCGGCAGTATCATCATAGTACACTACACAAAACAGGTATTGCAGAGATCAAAAATGAACGAAAAGCCATCAATTTCAAGATATATACCTTCTCCCGCTTCAGGGTGGAGCAAGAGGGTGTTTAAAATTTTTAGATTTTTACTGACTAAATCACACCTGTGTACTTCAGTTATCCTTAGCGTTCTAGGACTACGATTTCCTTTTCAGAAACTCCCTGTGACTAGCGAGCATCGGCCTTATTTCGGATAATCCGAAATATTTTCATATCACGGAATACGAATAATAATATCATTCGGAATGATATTATTATTCGTATTCCGTGTCCAGTTCCAATATTACATATCCATAACATCCCTGATCTATTTGCAAGTATATTCTGTACATTGCAATAGCACTTACCTTGTTCGTTATTGATCGGAAACTTCCAGATCTTGCCCTGTTCAGTCCACAGCGCCATCTTCTGGAAATAGTTGACGGGCGGCTGCGAGGTGGCCAGCGTCAGTTCACGCTGTTGCAGGTTCTCCCAAACATCTAGCTTCGTGCCGTAGTTGGACTCCTTAGCTTTGAAGATGCCGAGAGGTTCACCACTGAAGATGTTCACTGTGGTTACTGATGTTGGCTGTAGTGCAGAGGGTCTGGAAGAAACACAATTTTGTATCAGAAACTTGGATGAAGTCGTTTATGAATTCTGTGTTTTCCTTTGGTTTGATATACAAGTAAAATATTGCTATCATTGAAGCAGACGCGTATTCTTGAGTGGAGACCGCAAAAGCCATAAGGTGGGACGACGTCGAGCTAACTTAGCTACCTCGCTAAGATCCGTCTCTGTTAGTCTATAGTATAGAGAGCCGGTCCTTCGGAGGGTGGCTGGTAGCAGCTGAACTTGCCGTGAATCGAGATAACGGGTATGCAGCCTATGAATATCACACCGCAACCAGTCACTATACCAGAATTTTATAAAACTAGCTTTTGCCAGCGGCTTCGCCCGCGTGAAATACTTTGGAGCCCCTTTTCATTTCCTTTGGGGGTGAATTTTAGAAACAAAAATCTTATATGTCGTGGCCAGATCTTAGAAATTGATCACTTCACGAAATGGCAAAGTAAAACTGGATGATATTTCAATCTTCGTTTGGCCTACTTTCTTTAGATCTTTTATTATCATTGAAATCCTACATCAATTATTTGGCCAAAAGAGGATTGACATATCATCAAATGTTAATTAATGTTTATATGATCTGGCCAGTTTTAGTTGGCCATATCATGAAGTGAACAACTCTAAGATCTGGCCACGACATATATATACATCATAACAGGAACCCTTGTGCAACATTTCAGTGTTCTAGGTCCAAGGGTTAGGGTTAGGCGTTGATGAGTCAGTGAGTGAGTCAGAACTTTGCCTTTTCTCTATAAAGATCATGCATAGCTGTTTTATTGTTAATGGTTATTTCTCTTCAGTTTTTAAAGTTTTCAAGCACTGATAAAGTTAAAATGAAATCAGAATGATTTGTGAATTCGTTAGGTCAAATATATAAATTCTTTTAGCTTTCAAGCTAAAGTTTTCGAAAACTAAAACTCCCGTTTTAACATTTAAGAAAAACCCTAATGTAATATGGAACGAAACTGAAAGAAACAATAATCTTTAGGGGTCCGGTGTAGTAGTAACTACACTACATCAGACAAGCCCCTAGGTAGTCAAAATACAAATGTCAAAACGGGCTTTTTTTTTGACAACTTTAATAAGCATTACAACTAGATTATTGTAAGGTATCAATAAGCATTTTGTAGAAGGTAAACTACTGAAAGTTAATGGTGGCTGTGAAGTGCATTTTCCCTGCACATAATCTCACACCTCACTCTGACCGTCACATGAATTTGCTGCACACATGTTAAATTTCTCTAATCATCCGAGCCACTATTCAGTTAGCATTTATTTACCAACTAAGTTTCATAAAAAGAGTAGAACTTACCTTCTACTCCTTTCGTCCCTTCCTTCCCCTTTCTGCTCCCCGCCAGCTAACCTGCCTTTCCTCTGGGAGTATCTGGTCTGCTGGGTCTCTGACTTGGTCTGGTTCATGAGACGCTTCACTTGCTGACCTCTTGTCTCTGTCTTTTGCCTTTCTTCAGGCTCTTTCGTGCGGTCTATCTTCATACCCACTAGGAGATCACTGGAAAAGTCAATGATTTCATTAGCCCCTCAAATATCGAATAATACTGCTTCATAAAAGACAACACTCAAAATGACAGTTTTAAAGCTAGCATAGCATAGTCGGCCTTATAATGATTCCACTGTTGGGACTGAGGCCTCCTCTCTAGAAGAGGGTATGGGTCGTAATCCAACACGCGGGCCCAGTGCGGGTTGGTGTATGTCACATGTCTTCGAATTTTTGGTTCTAGGACGTGCCGGTTTCGTCAAGATGTTTTCCTTCACCGTTTTGAGAGCAGCGGTGATGAAATAAATTACTCAAAGTAAGTTTTTAACCTATTAGGTTAAAAATATGTTTTTGTTTTAGCTTTTCAAATAAGAAGATAGGTGCACAAGTTCTTATTTAGTTTTTAGTAGCAGAATAAATATCTTTACACATTATAAAACAAATTCTCCCACTACATGCATGTCGACTTTATGGATGCGATAAACTTAAAAACTGCTGAATGAATTTTCATGCAAAACAATTGAAATGATTATTTATTTGTTTACCTGAGAATGTAGATGGACAGAGAGAGAGAGGATAAAGAAAAGATGAATGGATTGTGTTAGGCATCACCTCATTAGAACTAGAATAAAGGAAGTTAGTAATGGTGTGAATAATAATAATAATAATAAATACAGGATAGAAAAACCCAAGTAATATGGGCAAGGGCAGGCATATGGTTTTAGGGGTATGCAGAATAGGGTGTACAGTTCCACAAACTTCTATTGAAAAGGGAGGATTCCCCAACCAAACGGGTGATGTGTCTAGTCTGGACAACTGCCCATTAGTTGTTTTGAGGCTGTTGTATATGTTCCAATTGAGCGGAGAACTGTAATATTGTGATGTAAGATTTAGTTTCTATGTTGTTTCATAGATATTACTACATGGTGATCTACCTTACCTAAGGGTAGTTGATGTTTGGTTGATCTTGCCCAGTACTCTGGAAAGCAGTTCAGCCTCAGTCTGCTTCACATCACCACCAAGAGCTTGCGCCACATCACCCGCAGCCTTTGTGATGCTCTCCTCTGAAAGTAAATTGGTATGTTTGTGTAAATGACTGATTAAACTTGAGTACACTTTATCTGAAGTGCAGCCGTAATTGTTTCGTTAAAAAATAAACAAATACTTGTTATGTAAAAGTAACACAAAAGATAATATATATTGAGTAGTAAATTCTGATCTTAGTATACTACTAAAAACTGCATTTTTAATCCAACAAACAGTACGAAAATTGTACCTATTTGCTCTGTTTTGACTTCGATTTCATCGCCTTTCTTTTTTCTTTGTATAATAGGTGCAGAAGCGAATTTATCCTTGTATTCACTCTCCTTTATTTTGGGTTCAGATAGCATTAACTTTAGCAGTTCCTGGATCTTTTCCGTGGCATTGTCTGAAGACTTCTGTGGTTCTGCAGGTTTTGGTTTGGATTCCGGTGCCTTTCCATCGCTGTCTGAGGGCTTGTCCGCTAAACATCTGACTATAAGCCGAAAGTCCCTTCTGAATCGGAGTCTGAAATAAAATTCATAGGAATAAACGAAATGTATTAGATCATTTACTATCTACGTGACAGCTCCCAGTTAATTTATGATATTGTACCTGGTCAGCATTTTCTTATTGAAGTTTTATAAAGTTTTTATTAAATTATTTGTTATTTTAAACACAAGTAATCGCAGATTTTTGAGGTTATAAAATTGGTGCGTTTCGTTTCATCCAAGATGACACTTTGAAATGTCTGAAGTTTGAATCGTGAAGTTTAGGAACATCTCAAGTGAAACGAAACGTTAATTTTAAATGTAAGGATAGCCGCACACGGGCCACTGTCCACAGCCACAAAACGCCGCCACCGACATATTTATTTTAATTTACAAACATTTTATATGGCATTGACGCCGGTGGCCACCATAAGCTACAAATTGTCGCTGCTTGGTTCTTATGGCCCGCACCGACCACTGAACGCCGCCGTGGTTTGTTCGTCAGAATCCATTATGATATTGTGGGAAGTATCAGCTACCGACCGTAAGCATCGCCCACCGAACGTGCCTGTCGCGCGCTTCAGCTGCCTTTGTGGCCGTTTCTAGCTTCTCGTTGCAGCGTTTATGGTTGTCGCGTGTGGCCAGCATTCGGCAATCTTAATAACAAATAAAAAGCGTTAGCAGTCACGGGATACACTACCGTCCAAAAGTTTATAAGCAAATCTGAGTTTAAAAGTAAACATCGCTGACAATATGCGGTAAACGGTTATTATTCTGAGGGTAAACGCAATAAAATTCTTTTTTACGACAAAAGTATTTATCATACTACTTCAATCAGTTCTAAGAAACTCTTTGATTTTGACGAAACATGTTTTATGACTTATGGACGGCCAACTCGAGGTACATTTTTACCCGACTACGGCAAAGTCAACGGAGGGTTATGATTTTCATGCAACCACTCTTACGTGATTATAATGTAATAATTTTTATTTATTACCACACACACGTTTGAAAAAAAAAATAAAGTATTTATACAAATACGAAGAAAATAAATAGAAAACACAACAGAGGTGGCTGTTATTACACGTATTTTGGATACTTACACATATATTTTGTGGATATTAGCTAGGCTTCTATAGAAATCAATACATAAATTTGTGTAAAACTAATCCAGTGAAGACCTCGAAGCCTACTGGGGCCAAGGGTCAGATTCTGAAAGGAAGACTCGGCCCTGGTACGAAAGGCAATGAAGGAACAGGAGGGGGTTTTTAGTCAGCAAAAGTCTGACACTATCTCGCGCTCCACCCAAGAGCGGGGAATGTCATAAGATGATATTACCACCGACAGAAAAAAAAACCTCTGAAAATCTGTTAATTTACGTAAACTTTGGTCCTCCATAATCTATTCTATTAAAAATATAAAAAGTAAGTACATCATAAAATCCTTGCACATTTAATCGAGATTCTGAATTTTCTCTCAAAAACTTTTAAGGGTTTTAAAAAAACACGTATTTCCTTGAACAAGTTTTGTGAAATATTCGAGCAAATCACGGAATTACCGAATGCCAACAGAATTTTAGGCGTTCTCTCTCTTTTTTCACGTTGCCTCTTCATCAAACATTGCGTTGGATTGCGTTAGATGAAGCAACAAGCTTTTAAACCACGCTCGACGTTGACGATAGGCGAGTGGAAAAGGGCCCTCTTAATCTGTCGGTTGCATACTGTGAATAATGATGAAGTGATTGAACTTTTTCAGTGGTTAATATTTTTTTTTGGATTCTATTTACTTATTCGCACTTGAGCATTAGCCCGCAAATGTATACCTATTAATATTGTCTGTATTTGAAAGATCACTAGAAGATGCAGTATCTTCTTTACTATTCTGACCTTTTGAAAATGACTAAAGAGAAGCAAAACACACTCGTAGCTAGCGTTAGGAAGTTCCTTCTGTGAAACCACGATGCACGATGGAACCCCGCTAGCATCATCTAATGCAGGTTGGACTTAGGAACCATGAGCGCTCAGAGTGGGGACTCAGCTCACCGATCGTTCTCCACTTTATGTGGTAGGAAATCATCTAATAGCTTCTCCCGGTCTAGGTGCAGTAAGAGGGAGTAGGTATCAGACTTTTTATTAAGGAAAGTCCTTCTGTTTATCCGATTGCTTTTTGTGTTCCAAGGCCGCTGTAGTTCATTCAAACAATTCCGTAGCCCTGGCAGTCTGAATAGCACCTAGTGTTTTGGTTTATTCAGCATGTTAGAAAATATTCTCAGTGTTCAGCTACTCAGCTTGCTACATAAAAGTAGAAAGCGAGGCTGAACAGGTTTTAAAAGAATCGGTAATTCGTACCTAATTACACTAATATTATACAGGTGAAAGTTTGTGAGTGTGTATGTTTGTTACTCCTTCACACTGAAACGGCTGAACAGACTTAGATGAAATTTGGCACACAAGTAGACCATATTCTTGAATAGCACACATGGTACTTTTTATCCCGAAAGTATGTTACCTTGGGTTAATTCTCTACTATGACGCCGGCAAAGTGGAGCAGCAGCTAGTTATACAGTGAAACTCGGTTTTAAGTAGGACCTGGATAAGTGAGAAACCTCCATAGCTTTTTTTTCGGTGGGAAAATCATCCTACGACATCCTTGAGCGAGAGATAGTGTCAGACTTTTACTGACTAAAAACCCACTCCTGTTCCTTCGTTGCCTTTCGTACCAGGACCGAGTCTTCCTTTCAGAATCTGACCCTTGGCCCCAGTAGACTTCGAGGGCTTTACTGGATTAGTTTTACACAAATTTATGTTTTGATTTCTATAGAAGCCTAGCTAATATCCACAAAATATATGTGTATCCAAAATATCAGGAAAAAGATGTGTAATAACATCATAATCACGTAAGAGCGGTTGCAGATCAGAAGCAGATCCTTGGCCCCAGTAGGCTTCGACCCTGCTGGGCCCCTACGGTTAGCTGACATCTTTGGGCACGCGTAGAACAGTACGCGCCGTCGACGACTTGGGCTCGGTCCGGACGATTACCAGACGGTCGGACGGCGAGCTACCTATTGCTCGCCGTCCGCAAGCCCGCGCCTACGGTAAACCTCCATAGCTGGAACTCATGCTGAGCTCCTGACACTTTAGCACTGAATTACCTCTGTTAGTGAGACAAAGCAACCCTCTCTATCTGGGATTCGTTCTTTCGATTTTATCGTCATAGTTACCTCTATAATTGAGACGAGTGTATTTTACCTCTTTTACTGAGATTTCATTTTAAAGAATACTTTCTTTACATTGTTTTCTTTGTATTTTATAAGGGTAGGACCTCTGCAACTGAGATAACCAAAATTTATTACCTTCCTCTCTAACTCGTTATTTTATTTAATAATCGCACCTCCATAACTGAAATAACATCACACCTCTACACATATTTCACTGTACTTGCATATCTGAGACGCTGGGTAAGTGGAATACCAGATATAATATTAGAAGAAGAATACCAGAATAAAATTTCCAGGATTCACTCTATTTCCAAATCATACTAATATGTGAAGATCCAAACATTGATTTGAGCAGGTGACTGGTATACAAAAATAAAAGAGAACAGGTTCACTTGTAAGGCACATTTATTTACGGACGGGAGTCATCTCCAAAAATGTTATACAAAGAAATACTTAGCACGTATTCCAAATAATTTTAAGTAGACAATGAACATAACTGTACATTCAGAATTTCACGAAATCATACAAATTAAATTTTATTACTAAAGTTATCACATTTTTCGATATAAAGACTTATAATAATTAAATAACTACTCAATGTAACATGACACGTGTATTTTTTTAATCAACTAAACACGCAATAAACGTAAAATAAAACTTAGTTTTATTTTTTACGTTACTTATCTTCGACTCATTGATGAATCATGACTTAAATAAGTAATTCTATAAGGGTTCGTGCAGACAATAATCGATCAATGCTACATTATGTCTCCGGTGACTAATCTTGACCTTTAACGTTGGTAAAAAAATGTACGAGATAGACACGTTTATCTCGTACATTTAGGACCTACGGGTTAAGATTTTGAAAAGCCACTGGTTTCATTGATTTTAGTTTTATTTGATCAGTAACCGATCGTGTGCCCGAACCGTTACATAAGTAAGGCTTAACATAAATGCGTCAAGTTTCCATTAAAACTACGCTGGAATTGTAATTGCATACTGACTGGGTTTCTATTATAGCTACACGAGCGAACAAGATCCTTGAACCAACTCCTCACGACTGTTAGAACTTTAAATTGTTCGTAGTTTTGTTCACTCCTGTGAATCCTTCTAAACACTAAACAAACAAACACGTATTGTTTATAATGTACAGGGTGACTTTTTAAGATGTTCAAAATCTTTCACAGGGTGAAAGTTTACACTTTGCTTTTAGAAATATTTAAAAAAAAATTGCCTGTTCAGGACATTATATTCGCATTTACTTACTGGACAAAATGTAGCGAACAAACAGCTTGTTTTTTTTTTTAAACTCAGTAGTTTGCGGAGCAATTCTTTCACCCAATGACAGATTGCCAATGAATTTGAAGACGTTTCTATATATCAATCTTGCTACATACTTCTCTCTACTATAAAAAAAAATAATTCTAAGAGTTATTATAAGGTTTTTAAGGCACAATAAATAGCAGCTACTCGTAACTGACATTATACATGTAATTTTCTAAACATAAACTTAATTTTCCTTCCTACAAAATGTGGTTGAACAACTGGCTAAAACTAACTTTACCTTTGAAGTTTTCTTAAACCACACTTTGTTATATAACGGAATATAATTGAAATGAGCACCTACTGAAATGTTATGGACACGATATAAATGCCACTCATTATTTTGGCACATACAACGTTACTAATACTACATCTGGCAAAATTAGACATGTGGTATTTAAAAACAAAAACGGGTGATATATAATATGAGTAGATGTAAGTTTAGTGTGTTGCTTAAATTATTAAATCGCAATCAAGATTAATCAATCTTACAATCGCAAAGATCGCTTTAGAACCACAAAACTTGCACTGCAATGATTATCTTTTTCTAGGATATATTTATTGCTATGATATGAGGTTACCATGACTTTCAAAGTAAGATTGTTTCATTCTTATTTCAGTGTGGGTGAGAGACAGAGCTATACAGGTTGTCTAGCGCCATCTCTTACCCACACTGAAATAAGAATGAAACAATCTTACTTTAAACGACATGGTACAGGTCCAGTACGTCATTGTATGTTGCCGGCATTCTATGTTAGTCCAAAACTGTCTTAACAAGATACTACAAGGTAAATACCAAATAATGGTAACTTACAACTATAAACCTACCCAGCATGGTATAGCTTTAATATTGCGTAAAAAAACTAAACTACAAAATGTATAACTACATGTACACATAAAAATATGAGTCAATACAAATAACGCTCTTGAGCAACACTAGTAGTTGACACTACGATAATTATTATTATAATATGTACAACACTAACGTCAATAATGTCAATAAATCATAACCGTGAAAATAAACATTTTTCATTTTTAACACGAGAATTTGGTACAAAAAGTGGGATCATTCTTACCAATTAGGAGATCAAAAAACTGGTAATTGACAATACGTTGCACCCGTACTGAATGGAAGATACAGAAATCGAATCGTTGCTTAAACATCAATATTATGAATTAAAAGTACAATACACGCCAAGTGTGATGTTTTCGTAACTCATTATATACATTATGGCACGCGCTATCACCTTAATATCTAAACATTCGTCCAGTTGCCTTGAGCTCGCATTTCTTTAGCGAACCTTTCGTTTCTGTTACCTAGTGTAACAAAGATATTCCTTATATAGTAGCTAGCACCAATCTCACTGGCAGTGATAAATTATCACACCCCACCTAACTAGACGAAAATTATGCAGGCAGTGAATAACGAGACAGTTATTGATTTATTTTAGGAATAAATATTATAGCTGTTAATGTGTGTCTGTCCTTTCATCTACTCGATGTTACTAGTAATTTTTTTATTGAAATAATTTTACGACTTTCTAAAACGCAGTGGGCCGAGCTTTGCATGTTATTGATCACCAATAGCTAACACAAAGTTGAAACTTTGTTTTAGCATTTATCTGAGTCCGCATGAATAACGGGAATTAACTTTCTTTTGTCTTAGCAAACTTGTTTATTCCCTAACCGAATAACTAACACGACTTCTAATCTGACCTTCTTTGGAAGAGAAAAATCCCTGACCACATCAGTGACGTTTTTCACTGCCTGCATAACATTCGAGTCTGACTCACAGTTGAATGCTCGGGGCTTCATTCAAACCTTCCATTTACCTTAATAAATTAATTCACAGCCTTTTAGGAACTAAGTTTTACAAAACCGAAGTAGCTGTAGCCTGGTCGCAGCCATACCGTTCTATTGGGTTCTCTCTGAGCGATGTTCACGCTGTCTCCTTTGTACAGTCGAGCTACGGTCTGAACGGAGCACGACATTTGGGATTTGTTGAGTGGTCGCTGACTGGAGTCGTCGCCTGTAGCGCAAGTGGAGAGTAAACGAGGCTCCTTGCTGGTTTGACGGGCCCATATGAAGTAGCAGTTTGGTGATTGTGTTAGGTACACCACCTGGGGATAATGAAAAGTAGAAATAAGTAATTTGTATGTATGGATATGCATTGTAAGGTGGCTTGTGTGCGCAACATGAATTTATGTAAAATTTTGTTACTATATTTTCGAAACCGGAGAGGTAGAATATAATGGCAGAGAGTGGAGTAGGTCGTAACAGAGATAGGAGGGAGTACAGTGCCCCCAGTGTTATTAACGTACCATAAAGCTACGTACTTCTCAATAATGACGTACAAAAACACAGGGTATTACGTCGGTCTAGTTATATTCGCTGAAATCCCTTGGTTTTGCGGTCAGAAAGACCTACTTTTCACTGTCAATGTTAGTTTATGATTTTACACTTAGATTTTTTGAATATAACATACATATAAGTGTGTATATTTAATATAGTAACGTAAACCGCAAGTTGTTTGTATGCGTGAGTAATAATTAAATAAATATCAAGTGTGAACTGCTTCTGCCTTTGCATAGACTTTGATAAATTATATTCGCATAATAATATATTATGGTGTTATACTTATTATTTACCTATTTGTTAATTACTAAATAATAAAGTCAGAGGCGGATCGTGAAACTGTTGGGCTCTGGGCTAACACTACTTGGGGGCCCACCGAAGTAATCAAATTAATTGGCATTTTGTTAAAAATAAGTTTATATTTCTCCTGAAGTGTATTCGCAAATGTCGTCCTAATGGAACAAGAAACCTTCAACTGATCATGAGTTACTATAGCTAACTTGAAAGTCTTTAAACATACTTCGTCTTGAGGTTTTCTGTAAGATATTGCCCTATGCGATTGTATACTTAATTTTTGTAAATGTTTATCCTGTCCACATTATGAGGTGTACAATAAAGTATACAATAAATAAATACATTTTTTGATCACAGGTCGAACGTGAACACCAACGTTGAGCGCTTGTAAACCATTGACCCGCCATATTAGTAGCGATATCAATGACTGCTTCCATAATTAAACAGTAGTACTTTATTTGTTTTTAAAAAAAAGTTTTGTCAAATAGATTAACCCGCACTGTAGGTTGTTTTTAATGAGGCCTGGAGGCCCCTTATATCCCAGGGGCCCTGGGCTGCAGCCCATTTAGCCATTAAGTAGATCCGGCCATGAATATAGTAGTTTACGTAGTCATGAAGCCTATTTCGTCAATGGGGACACTGGTACAATACAAATTCCCGATTGCACGTATAACTATATCTTGTAGTTACCAATTTCATTATCATCAGCTTGCTCTCATCCCAATTTATATGGAATTGATATCTATTACCGTTTTAAAATAATAGTAATAGACAACCAATATTTAGTTTGCCGTCCTCGACATATAACTCTAGGGAAAGGGTTACGTCGGGAACAGCAGGGCGATTTCTAGCAACCTAGGCGCGGGCTTGCGCACGACGAGCAATTAATATTTTGCCGTCCAGCAGTCCAGTGAGGACCAAGCCCGAGTCGAAGGTACTACGTAGTGTTCCACGCGCGCCTCAAAGAGATGACAGTAAAAAAGCCGGCGGCTGGCAGGC
The DNA here is from genome assembly GCA_961205895.1 of Mythimna pallens. NCBI lineage: Eukaryota > Metazoa > Arthropoda > Insecta > Lepidoptera > Noctuidae > Mythimna > Mythimna pallens. The sequence continues at coordinate 24,368,267 of OY540825.1, read as the reverse complement.
ATCGGCCCTACTAAGCCTGAAGGGGCCTAGTAGGGTCGATACCTGCTAGGGCTGCGGGAATGTTTGAAAGAGTGATCGTGGACCAAGAACGTAAAGGGTAACTTAGGCACACAGATGGGTTTTAGTTATTAACGGCATTATGCTGAGCGTACGGCTATTTTGTGCGGATGTGGTGCATTTTTTTCACAAAGAATCCTTATAATTTGTAAGTTAGTCCTAAGATTGCCTTTTTTCCGCCAATTATTTATTTTTCTTTCTTTCTTTCAGTTAGTAAAAGTCTAAAATGCCCTTTCTTTCCACCCTGGAGCGTTAGAAGTCATACAATGATTTCTTACCTCAAATAAAGGGGGATAGGGTTGACTTTTGCCATTTAGCGTGCATTGTTTCCCTATTGATCAATATTTTTATTAAGACACTTTTTGTAATTAATAGAAGCCTATTTCTATGCAGACAACACACCGAATAGAATTTCATACTCTATGGTTAAAAAATCAAAGTTATTAAAATAAAACGGTAATATTATTTATTATTAGTTGTTATCAGTCGTTTACTGTGCCTATAGTGTCCGATAAATAACGATAAACTTTTTATCATGTGGAACGTGAACAGTCATCGGAGTACAATAATATTGTGTTACTATAACAGTGATTTCCAAAGTTGACTGGGTCGCGACCCACCTAAGAAAAACTTCCCAAATTGGGAGAGACTTAACTTTTTTTCCTCAAAAGGCTATGGGGTTATCATAGCCTTTTGAGGAAAAAAGTTAAGTTTAATCAATTCACTCATGCATTATCTTTTATATAGCTATATATTTTATCTATGTATCGTATAATTAAAATGTAAAATTTTTGTTTGATTAATATTTGCTAGCATTACACCGCAGACTACCCTGTTTTTTTATTTTAAGTTCTTATAGTTCATTCTAAGGTGGTCAGGTAGATATCGCTGTTAGTGACAAGACCGCCATTTAGTACTCATAGAGTTAAGTTTCTGTTAAATTGTTACTATTTTAGTGTAGGTACAATTAAGTTTATTCTATTCACTTACGAGCTTTTCAAGAAAGTTATACTTTGTTAAATACAAGCTATATTTTAATGAAAACGATGTCTTTGTGGCTTAGGCATCGGTTTTTCAGGGCATTTAATGTTCGCTCATGTCCACCAAAGGGTCGCGACCTAAAGTTTGGGAAATACTGCTATAGGCTCTTTTTGGGTTTGGCCCTTTCAGATATTTCTTGATTGGAGAATCGTCTTTTGATAGTTACGATAGTTATCGTAACATTCGTAACTATCCAAAGACACGTATTAAATAAAGATTCGAATATAAATCTTTTATATCAAAATTATTCCAGCTATAGCTAACATAACTCATAATAATGTAATTCAGACATAATTTCTGGGCGAAATAAGTAGCTGACTCCGCCAGTACCTAACAAGAGTTCAAATTGTACCCGGAAGCCGGAAAGCGGTGATAAGGTCGACCATGTTGGAAGATATCATATAACACGCACCATTCAATAAAAAGGGACGTGCGTTGTACGTTGTTATATGGGAACGTTTCGGTTGAAGCGAAAAAGAGATGGGAAGGAATAAACCAATCGTATTGTTTAAAATCCATTTCGCTTCTCTCTTCTTTTTTGTGATTGGTCGATTCCTGTGCGATATTCTGTAAAAATCCCACCATGCTACCTAAGTCTTTATAGAATAGACCGGCTTTACGTAGGTAGGTATCCGTTCAATAGAAACGCACATCTAAACTAAGCTCATAGACATAGAGTTTTAATGCAGGTCACGTGACGATTTCATTATTTATCGTAAAATATAGTTGTAATTGAAATATAGTCGTAGAATTGACAATTTCATAATGTGGCTGGCCATTTCATAATGTGGCTGGTCATTTTATAATGTGGCTGGCCATTTCATAATGTGGCTGGCCATTTCATAATGTGGTTGGCCATTTCAGAATGTGGCTGGCCATTTCAGAATGTGGCTGGCCATTTCATAATGTGACTGGCCATTTCAGAATGTAGCTGATCATTTCATAACGTAGCTGGCCATTTCATAAAATAGTTGGCCACTTCATGAAATAGTCACCTCAAAACTAACCTATTCTATCCTCGAATCTATCATGAAATGGCCAATTGTACGATATAACAACGCTACATTAATGACGATAAGGTACATACCTGAGCATAAATTAAGTAAAGACCGCTTTCCTTGATGGTGACATAATTTCTGTTGGTGTTCAGCTCAATCTTGTCTTCGCTGCTCTTCGAGGAGACCTCCTCGTCGCGTACCCAAGGACCCATTATGGCTGTGGACAAGAAATTGGAAATAAGTAAAAAATTTATAGATGGAAGAACACTTTTTAAACAAGGTCGGAGGGGGTCTTAAGTTAGAAGCCTATTAATATTCTTACTGCTGGTGTTGGGACTCAGGCAATCTCTCTAGAAGAGGGAATAGACCGTAATCCACCACGCAGGCTCACGAGTTATGATGTTTTCCTTCACCATTTTGAGTGCAGTGATGACATAAATTACACAAAGTAATGCGCTTGGCTGGGTTTGAGCCCACAACTTGCAACTCGCAACTGAAAATTGTAGAGTTCCAGAGTGGTGCCAGAGACTGGATTTCTCTTGGTATCGACCACATTAGTTGCAAGTACAAATTACAGTTGTTAACAGTTGGTAATTAGTAAAATAATAATTGAGCTGCGGAGCGTGGTCTGCAGTTCAGCATTCGAAATGGAATGCCATCAAAATATTTATCCCTAATGATGTGTTCATTCCAATGAGGTGACCCTGAAGAGTTAGCTCACTGATAATACTATAGTAATTTATGGTTACTCTCGCAGATAGACTTGTGTCCTTGTTGTGGAACGTTTATAGGCTGAGTTATGCTTATTTTGTGCTTGACTACGATCCCGCCTGATGTTTAGCAGTGATGCAATCGTTGATGGTGATGCGCACTAGTTTATTAGGAGCCTATTAACTCTAGCTTGAAGACACCTTAATTATAATCGGACGGGAAGACCGCAGCAGGCAAATCTAGATTGTTTTTAAGAACGTGTTATAATTTAAGGCGAATATAGTCCCTTGAACATCTGGCCGGAGTTAAATGTACAAATACTCGCATTGCCATCTGCGCCCGAATAGAGCCTCACTGAACTTTAAATCCATTTTCTTTGCGAAATATTGATTGATTTACGTTATGCTATGTACATTCTGAAGAACAATTAACCACCAATTTATTGGTGTATTAAACATATTATTATTTCTAAAGATCAAAGCTGTTTGAAAGGAGTAGGGCAACAAGCGAAAAAATATATTGTTAAAAATATTTTTTTGGCTAACCTGTTAATTATACGAAAAAATCGTATATTGGTAATGTTATGAATTAATCTATAATAATTTTTTTGCAAACCTTTTGACCTAGCCGTTACCGAGGAGTAGGCTTCAAAAAATCACTTTTTTATGTCACTGATCGGGCGCTAGGGCCTTGAATGATGGATGCCACATGCCACACTTTCCTTGCTTACTCTCTTCTGCTTATCAACAAACCAGATGTGTATTTTTTTATCATTTGGCGTAATATAAAATATACCAAAAAATATCGTAGTTTCGATAGTAACGATAATAAACTGTGATACAGTCGTAGCCTACTGACATAGTTCTTGATCTTTGTAATGTGCGCAGGCGCAGAACGATAAGCAGCTAATATTTTGGCAAACCTATCTGTTGTTATTAAAATTATATACGCATAATTATAAAAGAATGTGAATATTCAGGTTAATTTGGTGTTTTAGCCTAGTCTGCGAGCTGAATAAAGCACAAAAAAGTGGTCAAGTAGGTTTTTTCGGTTGAACTACGACTCGTTTTTATTTTCTGTATCGGTTGCCTTGGTATCTAGCTCATCAAATAAAATCTATTATTCACTCTCTAGACTAGGAGCATAAGAAAACCGGCTTATACTTTAAGTGAAGAAAAAAAGATTTAAGAAAAATAACTTTGTTGATCTTTCATGAATATCAAATGATTTCAGCCTCGTTTGTTTATCTTAATACTTCAGTCAAAAGGTTCAACAGCTCAAGACGGGCTTCGCCTAAGGATTTTATACATTTGAACATTTTAAATATTTCATTACTAACAACGTTGCCACGTATTCCAAAGGGAATTTTAATGTTACGAACTTACGGTACGGTCATCTGAATGGTCCTTCATAAGTGCGACTCGAAAAATCTTCAAGCATGAATGTGTGTTTGACTGCCTTTTATTACAAACCTAATCAATTTTTGATGTGCTTTTGTTAAATATTTTTAAGCTAAATTAAAAAGTTTATGTTGGTAGGTATTATGCTTTTACGTTTTTGAGTTGGTCACTTTATAAAATGAAGGTAATCAAAAAAAAATATTGCCGTTAAAAAATCCGTTATAAAATATTAAATTGAGTAAACTCATCTCAAATTAAAGTTAAATGAATGACCCACTCGTAAGTAAGGTTTAGTAATTTTTGCATCATCATCACCATTTCAGCCGAAAGACGTCCACTGTTGGGCATAGGCCTCCCCCAAGCGTCTCCACAACGACCGATCCTGTGCGTCTCGCATCCACCGCATTCCCGCGACTCTCACCAGATCGTCGGCATTGATTGTATTTTTGCTTAATTCCACATAATAACCCATTTAAGGGAGAACGTCGTAAATTACTATTTGCGTTTTTTGCTGGAATGGTGTTTCCCTTTCGTAATTATAAAAAAAAATGTATTATCCATTAACTACTGATTCAATATAATAGATTTTATATACTTTTTAATTATGGAAGAGAAATCCCATTCCTGTAAAAAAACGCAAATTGTCGCTTGCGACAAAAGGGTAGAATTAATGTATGTTTAAGCAACCTGCCTTTGGCCCAGGGTAATTTAATCACCTTTTAAAACTCTTCATACACAATTTCAATGACTACGCTTTGTTTGTATTCGTACTAAGTACTTTTCAAAGTCGATTAAATTCAGCTTGTAAGCCTATTTAATGAATTCTCCTTTTACTGGAACTCCCACACTCAGTGGGCAATCTGTTTATATTATACCAGTTTTAGTAAAAACCACTTTATGACCAGTGTCAGTTGTTGAAATTGGGGCAATACTTTAGGACTGATTAAATTTATTTTTATTATTCTTGTTTTAAACACAAAGACGGTCAGTGAATGGTTTTTTGAGTACCTAGTGTTCTGGAGCCACAAATAAAATAAATAGTTTTTTTGGTACCAATGCCATTTTCCTACAAAAAAAAAATTGGTTAAAGTTGGAGCTGACGTCCCGGTCCAAAGAGCTCCTCGACTCAAAACGACTACTTTTAATGGAATGTGAAGATTTTTATGTTAAATAAAGAAAGGTAGGTAAGTAATCTAGCTTAGGTGCCTCGTGTTATTACAGTTAACGCTGCTTTTACGCTAATAAGAGGTTAAGGAAAATATTTTGTTTTGAATTAATATTAATGAAATAGTTGCTTAATATATTCAGGTAAAAAGGAATTAGCTAACTTACAATGATAAACCAAAATCGAATTATCTAAAATAAATTGATGACCAAACTAATGTTCCATGTCGAGTGTATACTCAATTACTTACAAAGCTGAAGAGTTTTCGACGCTCTAATCTCAGGAACTACTGGTTCGAATTGAAAAATGATTCTAGTCTTCTAAAGCTGGAAAACCCATTTAACCGCGTATGAAACCGCAGGGGGTACTTATTTATTGATCAAGTAACAATAAAATAGAAAATGATAACTAATTCCCATAATAGGTACTCGTATGTACATAATGTATGAGCATTTAGGTAACATCTAAAGCTCATGGTAGGTATATAAAATTCTTGATGAGAACAACTCACAATGGAGTAATTTGTTATTTACTCAAGCCTACTGTACGTGGATGGAACAAAGCGACACAAAAGGGCAGTTGTATGTTCCAATTGACTTCATATTTCCAATATTCAGAACTTACTACCCCGATGGATGTGAGACGCATAGGACCGTTTGTTGTGCCGACATTTGGGGGTGGCCTATGTCCAACAGTGGACGTCTTTCGGCTGAAATGATGACGATGAAACTACTACTAGTGAGCCCGTTATACATAAAAATCTACTTTCTTTTAGTGAAAACTGCATCAAAATCCATTGCGTGTTTTGTAGCTATCGAATAAACCTAGAACTACATTAGACCGACGCACACGTGTAACACGCCTAATTTGTACGTAGAACGGCGTCGCGTGGCGTGGATCAAGTGTAGCCTTACAAGTCTTGTTTCCATATAAAATGTATGGAGACCGATGCATCCAGATCGGCGTGTGTGGCTCACGTGTGCACAATGTAGTTCTACCTATATGAGACAATCTTTTTTTATTACTATTGATACGCTCGCGCTTGCCCACTATCTCACTTGATAGTAAGCGATGATGTGGTCAACTACAAAGCAGGCTTGCCTAGAAGTAACCTATTCACTATTGACTTAAAGCTAGTTGTGGCTATCAGGAACCACAGACTCCAGCAGGGAATTCCCCTCTTCAGCTTTACGCACAATAAAGCCAGAACTACACTGCGCACACGTGTGACACACACGCTGATCTGGGCGCGTCGGTCACCATACATTTTACATGGCAGCTAGACTTGTAGAGCTCCACTTGATACAGATAATACAGAATCAAATTATTTTAGTTAGCAAACTCGCCAGAAGAGATGGACTGATGGCTATATCCAATAGCTTTAAAACAGAAATAAACTCATCAATTTAAGTCAGCATACCGCCAGTAGATGTTGGACCGTCAGTTAAAATGACATGAAATTATCAGAATGGATTTTTTTTATCTTCGATACAAAGATATCGATATTCATTTCGTTTGCGGATTTCCCCTAGCTTAACTAGCTAAACTTCATAGTGGAGTATAGTTGGAAAGTAAGTCTAGGCACGATATGTAGACATGCTAAGATAACTTAGACTGAAGCTTTGCGGATTGCGGTTGCTGCGGTCGCAAACAATACAAACTCAGTTACAACTAGTTACGAGTTCGAAGCACTACGTAATCCCTAACGTAATGCTTTAATTTGCAAAACCATTTTTTCCCCTTAATTCCCCTTAATAAAGGGGAATTTTCGTATCTTCTAAGTTTTATAATGCCAAGAATTAACATACCAACAACAAACCAGACACACTTTCGGATTGTAAACAATGAGGTAAAATGTGTTTTATTTGTCAACCTTTTTATACAAAAGCACTGCATTTGATAACAATTCCAATTACTGTGTTATCTGGGATATCATAAGTGTCCATCATTGTTACCACACTCAAGATTATTGCATTCCAATATTATTTCAAAGTCGGTTAATTTATTTTAACTTGTACATATTTGGGGCGGGCCAATCTGTGTGCTTTTGCGGTTACTGAACGACATGACTCACATGGTAGCATAGAGGTTGGCCTACCTCACGGACTCCTTCAGAGGATGTGAGGGGGCGTGGGCTTTAAGGGAGAGCGCAACAGTCGCACAGATCCTTAAGGTCAGTCTGGTGGTTATCCTTCTCGTGGTTGCCGCCCCGTTATTGGTCTAGTTCCTTAAGAAATAGACGTAACAGAAACCATCGGGCGCTTTAATGCAGGGATGGAGAGGTCATGTCTCTGCGTGTCCATCATCAACAGGGAAGATGGTGGATAGCTAATGACCTCCCGCGTGTTTGTGCCGTGCGCGGTGACCCGTACGGGGGGATGAAGGAGTCCTGGTGGTTGAGCCTGAGAGGGGTCGGGTTGTATTTACCCCTTGAAGGCAACACGCCACTTTGGTCTGGATTTCTCCTCAAACGGGCGGCCATGGTCTAGCCAATCATGGTCAATCGGCTGCGACGTCCGGTCAGACGGCCGTCAGGTGAGTACTCGGGAGTGATGGGGTTCGCAGCGGAAGGCAGGTACGCACTGACACCTATTGTGGGGGGCAGATGTGGACTGTTGGAAGCTCGCGGACAACTCACTCACGGGTACTATATCAGCTCGGTAACCTTGGTGCTTTAAAGCATCCCCGATGTTGAGGGCTCGATGGTGGGTGAGGAGCCGGGCTGATGAAAATATAATAGAAAAGGTATGGATTCGACAAATACACAATATAAAAAAGGTGACAAGACCGTAAAGGGCGTGTCACAAATGGCCGTGGACCTGACTACAGGGACTAAGCTTAAGGCATTAGCAGGTAGGGGGGCCGCTGCCTCCAAGCAGGATGTACCCGTATCGGGCTTCGACTCCTGGACCACTGTGACCCGTAAGGGCTGCAAGGGACGGGGGAAAACCGGTATGGGGGTTCCGCAAGGAGGGAGTGGCGCCCAAGGGCACTCTGGGGCTAGGGCACCGCTGCCGGGTCGTGGGGGCACCAGCATACCGACACCTCCGCCACGGACGGAACCTGTACAGGGAACGACCAGTGGAGGGACGGGAGCGGGGGACTCCGCGACGCAGGCACCGGGGCCGCACCATCGGCGCTTGAGCGGCAGCGCTAAGCGCAGGTTGAAAAACCTGCAGCGACAGGCTGCAACGACAGGGGGTAATACGGTACCTGTCAAAAGGACACGTGAGGTGAGTGATGAGGCCAAGGAACCGGGTAATGACACTAAAAAGGTCAAAACCCAGGGATCCTATAAGGACGCTCTCATGGGGACGAAGATGGCGATCGTGCACGCGTCCCACCCGGACCAAGCGCTGGAGGCGGGAACCCTGGGTCCGATTCAGGAGTTTCTGTGGAAGCTGCTGATGGAGACCCCGGATCCACTGCCCCGCGTGAATGTCGGGAACATGGTCGGAGGGGCGCTGCACGTCAGCTGCGAGGGACCCGACGCGGTTAAGTGGCTCCGCGCCGTCGACGGCCGGGAGGTCAGTGGCACCAAGCTGCGGGTGCTGGAGGCAAAGGACCTTCCGAAGCCGATCAAGATGGCGTGGAAGTCTAAGACCTTCAAGGGCGCCGACCTCGCCAATACCTTGAGGCTGCTCCAGCGCTTCAACCCGGCACTTCACACAGATGGGTGGAAAGTGCTGAAGGTTGACGTGGAGCCAACCACGACACGCCGGATTGTCCTTATGGACAAGGTATCCGCGGACGCCATCAGGGAGGCTGGCTACACACTCCACTCAGGACTGGGGCCGAGCCAGTTCAAACTGCTGGAGGACGCGGATAGAAGGAGGGAGGACCAAGCCAAGGAACAGGCCAAGGAACCCCCAGCGACCTCGGCTGCACCGGACGCCCCTAGTGGGGAGGTGAAGGAGGCCTGCGTCGAGGAAGTGGTCCTAAGCTCGGAGGAAGATGCCTTCCTCGCTGAAGAGCGGGCCAGCGACGGCGCAGAAAATTACGAGGACTACCATCCAGCGATGGAACTGGACCGCGCGTCGTCACCATCGACGTGCGCGGGGGACCTAGCGGGACTGGCAGTCCTCAAACTGGACCCCAACTGCCCGGACTCAGATGAGGACAGGGAGGCGGGGGTGGACAGGCAGTAGCAGGAAATAAGATGGCTGCTATAAGGTTTGTACAAATCAATCTACAACACAATAAGGCTGCGACTGCCCTTCTGGCGCGCGAGCTAAACATGTTAAAATATGACATAGCTCTAATACAAGAACCTTACATTTACAAAGGGGAGATTAGAGGCCTGGGCAGGACTGGAGGTATTGTACACTACCAACGTCATGACCTAAATGCAAGGGCTTGCATCTATGTCAGGAATGGCCTAGATGCGATTCCCCTGCACAATTTCTGTTACAGGGACCTGACAACCATCAAGGTCCCTCTAAGAGAGGAGGAGGGAGGCGGAGCGCTGATACTAGCCTCCGCATACATGCCGTATGAAGCCGAGGACCCCATCTCAGCGAACCTGAGGGAACTCGTGGAACACTGCAGCCGGGAGGGCCTGGACCTGATCATAGGCTGCGACGCCAACGCACACCACGTCACTTGGGGGAGCACCGGCAATAACAGGAGAGGTGAAAGACTGCTGGACTTCCTGGTAAGCTCACCTTTACAAATTATAAATAATGGCAATAGGCCCACGTTCGTCAATGCTAGACGAGCGGAGGTGATTGACCTAACAGTAGCTACTAATAGGGCTAGTAACCGCATAAGCGAATGGCACGTACCAAACGAGATCTCACTCTCAGACCATAGGTATATTTGCTTCAAGTACAGTACCCGATGGAAAAAGGAACTGGTAACAAGGAGGAACCCAAGACACACCAATTGGAACTCCTACACGAAAGACTTGAAAGTGGAACTTGGGGACCCCAAGGGAAAGCTGAATTCAGCAATTGATGTAGAATTTGAGGCGGGGCGAATATCCGAAGCCGTTCTGAGCGCTTGGACAAATAATTGCCCCGAAAAGGTAGTACAAACAAGAAAGGAACCATGGTGGAACTCTGACCTAGCTAGGCTACGGAGGGAAACTAGGGCCGCCTTCAATCGTGCTAAGGCTCTCAAAAATTTTGAGATGTATGCTATAAAGCTAACGGAATATAACAAGGCTGTACGCAGGGCCAAAAGGAAGGCATGGAGGGACCACTGCGACAGCATTGGCAGCATTCCAGATAGCATGAGGCTGTCGAAGGCTATGGCCACTGCAAAGGTGAATCCACTGACATCCATCAAGGATGGGAGTGGCAAACCGACAGAGTCGGGAGGTGACACCCTTGAGATAATGTTCAGAACGCACTTTCCCGGCTCATTCGCAGCTACCGACACGGCGGACTCGTTAAGCTTAGACGACATTAAGTCAAAAACAACGAAAGCCGACTGGGACGCCGCGAAAAAGGTAGTAGGGCAGAATGGCATAAAGTGGGCCCTGGAAAGCTTCAAGCCATACAAGGCCCCGGGACCAGACGGAGTGTACCCAGCCCTTTTACAAAGAGCGGGGAACATACTGGAACCGCATCTGGGTAGACTATATAGAGCATGCATCGCCTTTAGCTACATACCAAAGGCGTGGAGACAGGCGAAAGTAATCTTTCTTCCCAAGCCAGGAAGAGCGGACTATGAGGACGCTAAGTCATACAGACCTATAAGCCTGACATCATTCTTCCTAAAAACTCTGGAAAAGCTTGTAGATAGGCATGTCAGGGAGGGAGCGCTGAAAAAACAACCGCTTCACAGGATGCAAAACGCATACCAGCCTGGTAAGTCAACAGAAACGGCGCTACACCAGGTCGTAAGCCGTGCCGAAAAGGCGCTAGAATGCAAAGAGATATGCCTAGCAGCCTTTCTCGATGTAGAAGGCGCGTTCGATCGCACTACTTTTAGAACGATACGAACAGCTGCAGAGAAACATGGCATAGACCCTACCATTTGTGACTGGATGGACAATATGCTGAAGGGCAGAGTTATAGAATCAACACTGCTAGGTGAGACCAAAAGGGCGCATGTCACAAGAGGATGCCCTCAGGGAGGCGTACTCTCGCCAACGCTCTGGTGTTTGGTGATAGACGAGCTGCTAATAGAATTGAACAAAGGACCAACGTACACGGTTGGATATGCAGATGACCTCGTGATACTTGTAAATGGAAAATTTCCCAACATTGTGTCGGGGATCATACAGGAGAGATTAAACATGGTTGAAAGGTGGTGTAAACTCAACCACCTATCCATCAACCCAAGCAAAACGGTGATTATCCCGTTTACCAGAAGGAGGGACCTAACAACAATGGGTGCCATAAAGCTCTACGACACCGTACTAGAGCTGTCCACAGAAGTAAAATATCTAGGAGTAATTCTAGACAGCAAACTCACGTGGAAAAGCCATGCCGAAGCGACAGCAAACAAGGCTCTAAGAGTATTTGGCATGTGTCGCTCTGCTTATGGGAAGACATGGGGCCTTAGACCCCAGGTTATCAAATGGATATACACCATGATGGTGAAACCGCTGATCACATACGGGAGCATCGTATGGTGGACCAGAACCAAGCTGGCAACTTGCAGACAGGCCCTAAGCAAAGTACAGCGGACTGCCTGCATGGCCATTACAGGAGCATTTAGAACCACGCCAACTGCGGCGATGGAAACGATGCTCAATCTCACCCCTTTACACATTGAAGTGGAACTAGAGGCGAGGAGGGCCATTCATAGGCTTAGAAGTATGGGGCACTGGACGAACTCCGGATGCAAAACAAACCATACAAACACAAGACCAAACAGGGAACTTGACTGGATGATGGACATGGGATGTGACAAAATACATACCGTTCAAAATCTCAAAAAGGAGTTTAAGATATACATTCCGAGTAGGGAGGAATGGAAAGGTGGGATGAAACCCCACAAAGGGAAAAACCAGGTATGGTACACGGATGGTTCTAAAATGAACACCGGTACAGGAGCGGGGGTACATAGCGACAACTGCAATCTCAGCCTAAGTTTGGGCAAACTGGCGACGGTATTCCAAGCAGAAACCTATGCTATAATCGCATGTGCGCAGGAAATACTAGACAGAGGCACCGAAGGGGACACTGTCTACATTTTAAGCGACAGCCAAGCAACACTTAAGGCACTCACGTGCAATAGAGTGGACTCTGGGCTCGTCCTAAACTGTATTAAAATACTTAATCGGCTAGGTAGGCGCAACAAGGTCAGACTGATCTGGGTGCCAGGCCACACAGGAGTAGAAGGCAATGAAAGAGCCGACACTCTAGCAAGAAAAGGATCCGAGACACCCCTACAAGGACCGGAACCTTTCATAGGACTCTCACCAAGGGTCATCAACCAAGCATTGAAAAGGGCTGCGTTAGAAATACACAGCACACACTGGCGCAACACAACAGGCCAGAAGCATGCAAAGCTATTTCTTAATGACATAGATAAGGCCTGGACCCAAAAACTATGGAGGTACAGCAGAACACAGCTCCGAATAATCACAGGAGCCTTCACGGGGCATTATGCCACCAACAAACAGCTCTACAACATGGGACTAGCAAGCGACCCGACTTGCAGGATCTGTGGAGAGGCAGAGGAGAATATGCTACACTTACTGTGCGACTGTGCAGCACTAGGCTCCAAAAGACTAGAGTATCTGGGCCAACCATTTCCTAGGCCAGAGGACTATAGGCTCAGCCCCATCAAGGCCATACTGGGACTCATGACGAAGGTGCACGGAAGGCTGGGGTTTGAGTAGAAGGGAGGGGGACTAGCACAAAAGATCCAGTAGGGTCGAAGTGCTCTGGTTTTCAAAGCCAGCCCCACAACAAGATAAGATAAGATAAGAACTTGTACATAAGGAATGGCATACGATAAAAATAAAAATTGCTTATACATGCTGGCAATACTGAAAATATTTTTTTTAATTTTGGCGGAATCACCGAGTATTATGTTAGGCTACATAAAGTGATAACTGATAACCTAAGTTATGTGGATAACCCAGATAAATAAACAAATGAATATAGCGTGCTGTTATTATCTAATAATAACTTCCTACAGACACAAACTACAGGGGAGTCCCCGTTATTTAGAAACGGTAGTCATGTGAAATAAATTATGCGTGATGTGTGTAGTACCTATTTTTCAATAGGATGTAATGGCAAAAGGACATGGTCAAATTCTACACATATCTAGGTACCTACATTGTGTGCAATAAAAAGAGTAACTGGCTGACGGACATATCAACGCACAGTTGAAACTACTGGGACTAGGAACATGAAATTTTGTAAAAGGCTTCCTTTTATGACGTAGGCGAGCACTAAGACGGGGTTTTGTAAATTCTACTTTTAAGAGGGTGAAAAGGGGGAAATTTGTTTGTATGTAAAAATTTGCAGAATTTCCTAATAAAATTAGAATAAATTTAAAAAAAACAAAATTCCTTGGGCCCTTAAAATTGAAACTAAGCATAAATATTAAACCAACTAAATGAAAAATATTTCATTATTCGTATTTCGCAACTACTCCTATAAAACGATTTAGTGGGTGCAAAAGCTTGTATGGGAGGGAGAATTTTATTTCTTGGGTTAATAAACTTGAAATTTAGCACAAATTCTAATCAAAATGAATAAAGAACATTGTTATTGTTAGTTTTTGAATACTATATAATATAATAATATAATATTCCACAACTATCACACAACGCCGTCTAGTCCCAAGCTAAGCAGAGCTTGTGTTATGGGTACTAGACAACTGATAAACATACTTACATATTTCTAAATACATGCATAAATAGATAAATTACACCCAGACACAGAACATAATGATCGTGCTCATCACATAAACATTTGTCCTGGGTGGGAATCAAACCCACGACCTCCGGCATAGCAGTCAGGGCCACTAACCACTAGACCAACAGGCCAGTTGAAATATATTATAGATAAATATATTATAGTATATTCTCGCAAAATCACAAAATACTAGTTCAAGCATATAATTTAAGTTTTAGCTATCTTCAATAGAGTAGGCACCTACTTGTAATAACTAGCCCAGTTTTATTGAACCGGGTCAATTACTTTCATGGAATAGGTGAGTCTATGAATAAGTTGATAGACTTGAATCAATAGACTCAAATTGTTCCAATTACAAAACAAATAGAAGCTACATTTATTTAGTTGCTCTTGGCGAATTGATGGACTTTTGTAAAAAAAATCAAGATGAAGTTTTAGTTAATTCCGAGATTGAATTGCAATGTTTTATTAATATATATAATAATTATAATTGAAATGCTATTATTTAAAATTAAATATAGATCATAATTTAAAAAAGGATATTACCACACATTACACCACAATGTTGTTATTATTACTATATTAACGGTAGAAGATAAAAGACTAGTGAATACAAATCTAACAGTATATTGTATGTAAAACGACATAAACTAAATTCTAACAAATAATACCTTATCCTTACATAATATATAAACCAAAGTACCCAATCATGTCTGTCTGCTCACAATAAATTACTACTAACCGGATTTTCATGCAGTTTTCACTAATAGACAGATTGATTCATGTTGAGAAAAAATCCAAGAAATTCAGAGATTTGTAATAAAAGAATATAGCTTTTAGCACCCCACCCATGCAAAGCAGGGGTGTGGTTCTAAAAAATTCTACATTATTGCTCTTGATATTGTGATTTTTGGGTCATTTAGTAAGCCTAAAAGGTCAGTCATTACTAAAAATGTTCGCGCACAAAACCGTTATAACGCCGTTCAAATCTAAGTCTTAAAATAACTATTAATTAACAGCTAGCCATAAATTGGTAGCCACAATTAATGAACGCAGATTATACAAAAGGAATTATGTAACATTGTCTGGAAGCTTAATTATTATGAGCAGATTAATTACGACAACACATCCCATATGTATAAGTTGAGAGCCAAGTTTCTTTATGTACACCAAGTAACTATGTCAAGCAGGCTGGTCACTTTACTTAGGATTATCAACCTTATTAGATCCACTTAAGGATGTAAATAGTGTATAATTGTAATGTACACAATGCAAATATCTAGGCATATCCTGTCTGTGTCACATACACATAAATTATCATTTTAATCACATATTTGCAGTAGTATTAGATCTACCATAGTATAAAAACCTTATTGTTCTTTTGTTTATTTAAAAGCTGCCAGTGTGATCTGTGTGCCTATAAAATCAATGTATAGAATAGAGCCATTATTTGAAAAAAATATACTTACAAAAATATATAAATCTACTATTTTATTTTTAAAATAAAAATGGTTGCATGGTAGTCATATTTAATAACTTATTGATAAGAATCAGTAAACATTTAAGCAGTAAATAAAGAAATATATTTCGTAAAGAGTATCTGTGATTAATGCGGTCTATGCTAGTTGTACTTCTCCGTTGTCTAGTGAACATATGTCACAGATAAGCAAACCAATACCAAGCTTGCCACCTTGTTATAAGATCTGTTTTTAGTTGATCTAGACTCCATTATCAAGAATTTATCTACCCATTATTATTATGTAACAAACTATGTACACTATATAAATGATTATATCTTAGTCACCGGCAAGATCAGCAGCTGTTTTAATTTTTTATATTAATTATAGTTTTCTTTAACAAATAACATTTTATGATGGGTTATCATAATAATAAAGACCTCCATAAAATAAGGTACAGGATATTATAAAATAGTTTAGATACTCACATTCTGTCCCCATGTTGAATTCTCGTAGAGCACCATTGAATTGAGCTACCACCAACTCTGTAATTAATTTTAATTATAAACATTATTATGATGAATATGACACACATGTTTATTTTTAACGTAAAGGATAAATAAAGGTTCATATTAACCTTTTTGTAGCACTGTTAAGTTATAAACAGGAGCATTGTCTTTGCTTGCATTTTTTTTCTTGGAGTCTACAAGTAGCATATCTTCTCCCAGGTCCTCAACATAATATTTCCTCGCATTCTGTTGGACCTCTTCATGTTCAAAGGACCTCTCTCTTGGTTCCCGTGCTTCGATCGCGCCAGGCGACCTTGGGCGCGCTACCAGGGCACTCTGCACCCCTCTGTCCTGGTTTACGTTGTGCAACATAAAGTGGTCGTTTATCATGTCCAGCTGTCTCCTCATCGATATCATTTCGTTCCAGTAATAAAACGCTATCGAACAACTCAACACCATACATATAACGCTCAACAAAAAATTCAACACGAACAAAAGCTTTATTTTCTTGGAAGACGCTATTGAGAACGTCGTATTTATATGCACGCCGAGGTCTGACGGCTTCTCTGTAATAAATAAAATACCACGTTATTTACATTTTTTTGCTTCAAGATAAATTTCGTTTTATTTATGAATAAGTCACCTGTATTGAGATGTATGACAGTTCCCTCGGGTGAATTAACTTTCGTATTTTTGCCAGTATTCAGAAAAATGTTAGCCGCACCTGGTGAGTTCAAGGGGACACCCTCGCTCATGTGGATTTTTCTTTCACCGTCCATTATAAATACTACCGTTACTTGTTTATAGTACGAGCCTTACGAGGTACTACTACTATTCAGGCGTAAGCGTACGAGTTGCCGGCGACACCTAAACAAAGGATGTAAAGCTCAATCAAATAAGTTCGCACTGACCGCACATGATAACCGAGAGTTGATAAAAAAACATAACACACTTAACATTCACATACCATGTATGTATCCGTTGACACTGTATTTCTTTTTATTAATTTAATACCTCACTAAGGCTTGCACTAACACTAAAATCTTTCATTATAAAGTAAAACCAGTTCGATGACTTCCAACAAAAAATAAACACAACAAACAAAAAGTTTTCGCTCGCTCCCTCACTACGTTTTGTTTGATAAAACTTCCTTGGGCAAAGGCGCGCTCGTCGCTGGCGGCCTGACCGGTACCGGTTGCGCGCCAAATTCGAACTGAGCGTGCGATGCGAACTTGCGAACAGCGAAGCGATGCTAGCGAGTGAATGCGGAATGACCGCGATTAGCAGGCTGGATATATTCACCGGTGGACAGTGGACGACGGGTAGGTAACTTTTACAAATGGTACAGGCGTGCATGCTTATATCGGTTTTATTCGTAGAACTCACTGATTTTGAACCAATTCAGCAAAATATGCGTGGATGACGAATTCCATGCGAAAAATCTTCCAATTTCAAAAGTTGGCCAAACATTGGTCACCATCACCAATCAAAATACCATGCTTACATATGTAGATAAGACTAAAACTCATCGCCAAAAATAGACGCAACATTTTCAACCATAAATAATCCGAAATCGTTATTTAGACAAAAACTTTTTTTTTTACATTGTTTTAGATTGTTTTTTAAAATCAGATAGATAAAAATCTAGTCAAGGTAATTGTTATTTATTATAAAATTTTAATCAATAACCTACATTTTAAATATTTAAGTAGGCACATACTTATGTATATATAAATTTCCAATAACCTACATATTATTTTCCTTGATTATGTTATATTTTTTGCAATTTCAGAAAAATCAAAATTCACACAGGTGTCGCGGCCCAAAAAATTTCGCTCAAGCATTTATAAATTCTTTAGAGCGCCTTTTACCTGAGTTGCGCCTTTGTTATATTATATGGTAATCTTGTTTCTCGAAACCCTTATCTCGCCAGGTAATTATCCTGTAGTAAAGAGCAACCCAACGTGCCTGGATCTTTAAACAAATGCGAAGTTTGGGGAACTATAGTATGGCATTGCACATTGAGAAACATTGTCGCGAGTCCACGCTGGTATGCGGGACCAGCTGCCCGCGTCTCAGACTTAGTTATCTCGGCTGGGACGGATATAGTCAGTTTTAGGGATGTTGCGTCCGTTTTAGATCTTATCTTTAGCCTGTGTGTGTTGGTATGCATACCACTTGCGTGCTACTAGAAGAAATGTTATAAAAGCTTTTCTTACTTTCTTTTCTTTGCTTGGAGATTCATTTCAGGGCATGGAAAATGAGTATCCATGCAGTTAATAATAATGAAGATAGGTATTCAGGTGGGATTATGTAAATTATTTATCACTTACGACCTATGCTACATAATTAGGCCATAGTAGTAATTTTCCGCAATTAAGTCTCACAGGATGGTAGAAAAACGTCGCATATAAAGGGCCACGTGTAGGATGTGGTGGGTGGCGTATATTGAAAAAATATGCGCGACCCAAAGGCAAAAGCATTTGTTTATCTGCCAGGCTTGCATGTGGAATTATAAAAGCTGCGTAGAACGTTATGATAGATTAGATGCAATTTTTTCTGACGCATTTTACTAGCCAAATAAAAATAAAAGCAAAGCGATTGCGAGCGGCTAAGACAATCATGTTAATTAGTTAGCGAAGCTTCAACTTTCAAGGGTCACCTACAAGCTGCAGTAAACTCCGAACTATAAAACCAATTACTTTACTGTTCATGTGATCCTATTTTATATTAAGTAATAGAAATCTGAGCATTAGTATGCCTTTAGGTTCAGTTTAAGACGAGTCGATTTATGAATTCTGATTCGAACCATAGAACTTACCATAGACTTGAAAATATCAGGATGAAAAAAGAACTTAGGTTATCATCGACTCACGTCACATCGCTAATTAGAGCCTCAAATTATGTCTTATAATTAATCAGTAATAGTAGGCAAACCGTGTTAGTTCCAACCCTGCAGGCCAGTTCTATTTCTGCACGAGCCAAACTCTACACCATAAGATTTCGCAAACTTATGTACATACCGACCATGTTTTTAGTGCTATCGCAAGAATAGACTCAGATTTCACTGGATTTACTGGACAGAGAGTTCAAACTGAGGTCAATGTTACATGGACATTGATATGTCACTATGTAAATGACATATCGACCACATGGTAACTTATTGTTATGTACCTACTTATGTTAGTGGTTAAGAAATATTGGGCAGGTTTGTGTTGGCAATTTTTGAAAGAGTAGGTACTACCGTGGTCCTGTAACGCAAAGGAACACAAGTGGGTTTAATCAGTAAAAGCCCTGATGCGATCCCTTTTTTTATTTTTACGCTCTTTAGATATTGTCAACATAATCGAAATATTCGCATTTTTATATGTGTCGGACAAACATTCGGTTGCTGAAAAGGCCTGTCGGCGAGAGTGTCAAAGATGAAAGTTCCTGTCGGCGAAAAAATGTCCATAGGTGAAAGATTCTCCTGGGGAAACGGAAATAAATGAATCGTCCTGTCGATGAACAGTCCAATGACGAATCGGTCTTAGGCATAGATTAGGAGAACGGTTTCGGAATCTTATTCAACTTAATACCTTCTTAAGTCATGATTGCAGTAAATACCGAAATGTCTGTAGAAAAAATATAATATACTTAGATGTATAAATGTTGACGACGCTATGTTATCAATGCCCACTTATTGTAGCTGTAATTGGGCACGCCATAATCATAGCGGTAAGTCCCCTTATTGAGGAGTGGCTGAAAAGACGTTACGGCGTCCTCACCGCATGACGCAGGTCCTCATCGGACATGGTAAGTTCGGGAGGTTCTTGTAACTGCAGATTCAAGCGGAAGAAACGCTTGGCTATCATCATTGTGTGGACCGCCCGCAAGACACGGTGAAGCATACGGTGGAGATGAGCCCCGCTTGGGTGGAGCATCACCGTGACGTCATGGGGCCGATCGGCGGCAGCGACATCTCGCGCCGGGCCCTGTTACAGGCCATGGTTCGGAGCGAGGAGGAATTGCTGAGGGTCACCACACGCGTTAGAGAATGGACTTCTGAACGCCCTAGCCGCCGCCGGAATCCCGACCGCAATTTCCAGCCACCATAGGCGTGGGCTAGCGGATGACGAGAAATGGGTAGCTCGCCGTCCGGCCGTCCGGTAACGGTCCGGACCGAGCCCGAGTCGTCGACAGCGTGTAGTGTTTCACGCGCGCCTCGAAAGTAAAAGTCTCCTTTAAGTAAAAGTCTGACACTCCCGCTCCGTCCTAGAAAGGGAAAAGTCATTGTGACATCCCACCTTAAAAAAAGTAGCTGTAATTTTCTAATAACGCTTCATCATAATCATTAATTAAGACTCCACCGGTAGGTAGCATAAAGTAGCTTAAATGTAGTGTTTTGTAACATATTTTATTTACAACGAATAGCTGTCCCCTTTTTTTTTAAGGTGGGAAATCTTACAAATGACTTCTCGCGCTCTGGGTGGAGCGGGAGGGCGTGTCAGACTTTTACTGACTAAAACCACACCTGTATCCATGAATTACCCTTTGCGTTCCAGGACTATGGGTTTAGCTGTCCCCTGCTGGTCTCACCCGCGTCTTTGGTTACTGCTCGGCTCCAATGGGTCGCAGCGTGATGTTATTTACATAATCCTATTCAACACTAAAATATTTTTAATAGTCCCTGAGATCAGCGAGTTCAAACAAACAAACTAAGAGATACTAGCTTCTGCCAGCGGCTTTGCACGCGTGTAAGTAGTTTTCTCCATACAAACTTTGGACTCCCGTTTAATTTCCAGGGGTTTATTTTGGAAACTCCTTTGTTAGTGCAAAAGCACGACTTGTGTAAAATTTCACGTTCATGGTGCTAGTTGTTTTGGATGTGCGTTGATATGTCAGTCAGTCAGTTTCTCTTTTTATTATACTTACATAATATTGATTTGTTTGGGGCAGTTGGGTAATAAAGATCTAAATACGGTTTTGGGGCACTAAGTTGCGTTTTAATTAGGCCAATAAGGCCATTCCAATTAATCAATGAGCTCTCCAAAAATCCCAGGTTTCAACATTCACAAAGAAAACCAGAGCTAGGACTTGAAGAACGAAAGCAGTCATTAAGTAAATTAAGTCCCCGTAATAAAAATGAAGCGTCAGCTAATTTGCAGTGATAGTAATTGTCTTTTTATAATTACATACTTAGAATATTAATGAGTGTATGTTTGGTGAAGAAATTGGAGCTTGCGTATGACTCACTGAGGGGACTGCTGTCTTGACTCACGCATCCATTGCACTATGCTACATGCTTACAGTCATTATTCGACTAAAGAATTCTGCTTTGTTACACTGACCTCTTTTGTTTTCGATAAAGACAACAAAAAAATCTCGGAAATGCTTCCGCTGCCGCTGTTGTGGACAATGACCTAGCTTGGTCATGGCCTTTATGGTGTTATTCGTAGCTATTTTAGAATTTTGACAAAATATCCAGTTTATTTAGCAATGGAATTTGTGAGCTTATAGTAGGCTGTTAAAAACTATAAAGAAAACTAACTCTTCTTGTGAAAAATGATTCAGAAAACTCCTATGGACTAGTCAAAATTATTTTTTAAAATCCTTTTCATAAATTCGTGAAAGAAAAAATACGCAAACGAAGCAATTAAAAATACGCTTGCATTTTTGCGAGTGATGTTTCAATACAACAGCTGATTTTATTAATAGTAAAATTTTAATATAGCCTTGACAAATATGTGTTGTGAGATTCTGAGTTAACGTTTTCGATTTCTCGATCATTCACAGTTAAAATAGCGGTAAAAGCAGATGTAACTTTCTTTATCAGTGTTGCAATATTAAGAAATCATTTTTTACTTTTAAGGATTCGGCAGCATCTGCGGCTATTGGCTGGTTTCCGACTGGCAGATGTTTTAGTTCCGTCCGATTATATAGTTTATGGTTTCGATGTCAGTCTGCCATTTGTTTGCCCTATATTCCTGTTACGGCAAAGTTGACACGGCATTCCCTTAAAGATACACGCTCACCTACTTAGATTAATTACTGATAGAGATTTCCGTTTGATCCTCAAATATTTAATGTTATCAGTCATGACTTAAAATAGTTGTGTGTAATTAAAAAAAAAACCAGTTTTCACTTATGTGATTGCAGTTTTAATGATCATTTTTATCGATTAGCGTTAGCGATTACCTAAATATTTTTCGATTGATTAATCGTTGCAGTTTTTGTTCTAATCTGCAAATGTTTTTTTTCCTTTAAATTGACCTAATTCTGAGCTTGAAGTGTTTGAGATTTTATAATGTTAGTTAAAATTATATTGCTGTGTGGTTGTCGTAGTTTGTAAAACAGCTACAATTTTTGTGTAGAAATTTTCTCTAATTCTTTATACACAAAAACATAACATAATAAATGGAGGTGCAGATAGTTTATGTACAAAAGCGAGCTTAACTCAGCAATGAGTTTTCTCCCAGCAAACCTTTGAAGTATAGAGAGAGAACGAAAGAGAAGAGATTCGAGGATAGGCCTCCGCCTCCGGCAGAGCAGTCAGGGCCACTAACCACTAGACCAACAACAGGCCAGTCAAAGTATGACGTGGAGTACGACACAATTAAAGCAAATAAATATTTTTGAAGTAAAGATGTATAGTAGATATAATGGTCCCGAACGCCCGGTTTCACCTTTATTTGGTTCGCCAGGAGGACACGGCGGAGCATACGGTAGAGGTGTGCCCCGCTTAGGCAGAGCACCACCGTGTCTTTGTGGGGGCGATCGGCGGTAACGACCTCTCACGCCAGGCCCTGGTACATGCTATAGTCCGGAGCGCGAAGAAATGGCAGTAATGCAAGCGAAGGAGGCGGCCGTATGCGTGAGGGAACGGGTCTCACGCCGTTGCAGGCGTGGGCTTGCGAACGGCGAGTAATAGGTAGCTCGCTGTCCGGCCGTCCGGTAACTGTCCGGACCGAGTCTAAGTCGTCGACGGTGCGTAGTGTTCCACGCGCGCCTCAAGGAGATTTCAGCAAACCGTAGGGACCCAGTTGGGTCAAGCGACAAGCCTACATGGTTCGCTTCTCAAAGGAAAACCCGGGGTCCTGGAACGCAAGGCAAAGAAGGAACATAGTAAGTGGGTTTTAGTCGGTAAAAGTCTGACACGCCTTTCCGTACCGCCTAAGAGCAGAAGTCATTGGATGATTTCCCATCTAAAAAAAATATATAATGGTCCCATATCTTAATTAACTGTATTCTGCCCGCACGGTGCCTATGTGACATCGACTGCGTAACGTTTAACGGAAACGCATTTCAGCAAATTTCTTCAGTTAAATTCATACGATATAGTAGTAGTAACAAAAACAAACAATAATGTTACTCATTATAAAATAGCGGCCATCTACAAATTTGCTTACGGCCTGTGAGTCAGATGACGTGAAAAAAAAAAGTTGAATGAACGAAAATGATGATGGCGAGTTTTCTGAAAAGTAAACGGTTATGTAGTCATGTAGGCTTTTGTCCTACGTGATAATTAAGAACAGCCATGTCAATAGGTTGGCCGTCAGCATGGCCAATGTTGGCGCATTGTTGATGTAGTTTTTTTTATTATTATTTTATTAGTTTTTTTTTTTAATTATTACTACTTATCTACATTGTGCTCACATATTAGGAACGACCAGAAATATGTACCTAACCAAGCTTTATGTAACTCATAATATGATTTAAAAGAGTTTCTTGCACGTTCTGCCTGTAATTGGTCTGATTTGAGAGATTTGAGAGATAAACTTTGTACGAATTTGCGACCCTTTGCTCTCCTGGGTCTTATAATTGAAGTTAAGAAACGAAGTTGGCCGTTTTAAATGGACACTGAATAAACGCTTCTGCATTTAATCTCCATGGTATCTTCAGTTTGGAAATGAGAGAAGCATAGCTATGCTCACAAGCTTACTATCGGTAGGTACACGTAACAGCGATGTGGCGGAAAATTAGTATAAATCTAGCAAAGTCACTGCTGGAACTCTCCTCTCTAGGAGGAGGAACGCATGCCCACAGATTTTTCTGTTTTTTTTTTTGGTATCGTATCTGGTTCTGGCACTCCTGCGCAAAATCCTTCCTCTACTCTTTCCATCTTTCGCGTTCCCGCGCTTTCTCTATACCTATATCTTCTTTTTACACCATGCACTGAGATAATTAAAAGACAATTTACTGAAACAAATTATAGGTACGAGTATATTAGAGAATTACAAGTATTATTTATAAGTTAATTTTAACTATCACTCGAAATATTTTAAACTATTAGGTTTATAATAAAACTATCAAAATTCACTACTTTATGATTCTATAGTTTTAATTTTCTATAACACTTAGCTCTTTCATATTTTTTTTTAAAAACTCGTCAATAACCACATTTTATTATTTAATTTTCTTTTTGTTAGTGACCAGTTCGATTTTTAATTTTGTGATATACCTACGTACGTTCTAATTCACATATTCGGTAATTTTTTATTTCAAAAATATTGGGTTTTGACGTTCCAAATTCAAATCTCATTAGTTCCTAGGGATCGCCCCATAGATATCCGTGGATCGCCCATATTATTTATTTATTTCTAAATTGCACACCTTCAATCAACAATGTTGTTGATCGAAGTTGCACACCTTAACTTATTACAGGACCGACATTATCTGCCTAGGAACAGAATGACTTGATTTAATTGATGGTTTTATGACATATAAAAGGGCATTATCGAGTAGGTGGTGTAAAATAGTAGATTATGTGACTAGGGGATAAAGCAGTGTCTTCAAGTCGCGGGCGGCATGTTGAATTTCGAACGAAACGAAGGTTGTTAAGTTTTAATCCCGAAAGCTAGTGGGGGATTCATATAATTGACTCCCAAGCACACGAGGGAGTTAATATAGAAACCTGAGTGAAGTGAGGAATTCAAGCCGCCCAAGATAAAGACATAATACTAATAAGACTTTGGTCAGTAAGTCGGGGCCTTTAGTAAAGGGTCACCAGTGCTCGAAGTTCAGTAGGTTTAGCATAAATACAAGTACAAAATAGTTTATTGTCGCAATTAGCATATTCATATTTACAGAATTTAGGCACCAAATTCTTGCAAATTCTTCTTCATCTTCCTTTTAAGCAAAGCAGTGCCTGTATTAGAAGACTCCGCGCTTCTACCTATATACCTACGTACGATTTTTACAGAACCCCTTAACCTCACGTCATCTCGGTTATGTAAACCAGGATTGCTCAGATCATCGTTATTTCCTCAGATAAAGCATATCTACAAAGAGGACATACTCATTTTTTTTATCTGCAGTTAGCAAATCATTCTTGTTACTCAAATTACAGAATAAATATGTGCCTAGGTGACTCCGTACTTGACCCAGATACTTGATTGTCATGCATACCTACCTGTGATGTAATGGCTGAAGCCTCGTCATATGCACTGAGTTTGCTTATTTTTATAGCCTTAGATACTAGTTTCTGACTACGGTTAAAAGTCGAAAATAGTTCCAAAAGAACCAGGTTAATAAGCATCCTTCTTGCCGTATCCTCCATACTCCTAAGCAGGCTTACGGACGGCGAGCACAGGAGTGGTTTTTAGTCAGTAAAAGTCTGCGGGATGTCATAAGATGATTTTCCCACCTAAAAAAAACAGTCCTTCACACTTCATCACCCCATTAGAACATCTTCCCCCTGGACGCGAACTACAGTGGCCAACCTGGAAATCTCTAAATCGACTGCTAACCCAGGTTGGCCGCTGTAAAAACAATTTGGCCAAGTGTAGCTTCGTCGACCCATCTGTAACACAGTACCAGTGTGGAGCCTCTGCATAGGACGTGCGTCACCTGCTATGCTGCCCATCCTGCATAACCCACTGCATTTTCCAGGATCTGAACGAGGCCAATAACAGAGCTGTAGAAGTTGCCAAATCATCATCATCATCTTCCTGCCCTTGTCTCGTGTTATTTGGGATCGGCGCAACACGTTTTCTTTTTCCATTGTGCCCTGTCACTCGTCATACTATCACTAACTTCATTTTCTTTCATTTCACTCTTCACACAATCCATCCATCTTTTCTTTGGTCTCCCTCTCCCTTTCCATCATTGCACATGTAAACTCAGCAAATACTGGGCAGAAACAATCTAGTTGAGAACATCGACACTTTTCAGAGAAGAAAAGAAGAAGAAGAACATGAAGAATGCCGTATCGTCTTGGACATGGTCTTTCCCTGTACTAAGGTCACCCGTTCAGCCGTTCGAGCGTGAAGTATTAGCTTTTAAAATATTAGTGTAACTAGTATCAGCCGACGGCTTTGCTCAAGATAAAGTCGAAAATTGTCCCAAAGGAATATACTTACAAGTTGAAATGTATTTTATGTTCTATTCCAGGACATGATCTACCCTGCCATGTTTCACCCAAATCCATTATGACGTAAAGTGTTAAAAGACTGACAGGCAGACAGAGTGACTTTCGCATAATTTATAATATTAGTATAGACTATACTCCGTTCGCGATAGCATTAGACAGAAGTTAAAAAAGGTTGTTTTAGGGTAAATTTTGTAATAAAATAATAATAATAACATTCCACAACTATCACACAACGCCGTCTAGTCCCAAGGTAAGCAGAGCTTGTGTTATGGGAACTAGACAACTGATAAACATACTTATATATTCCTAAATACATACATATATAGATAAATTACACCCAGACACAGAACAAATGATCATGCTCATCACACAAACATTTGTCCTGGGTGGGAATCGAACCCACGACCTCCGGCATAGCAGTCAGGGTCACTAACCACTAGATCAACAAAGTACAATATATGTATACAGTGCTTTGATTGATGCTGAATTAATTATAATCAGCTTATATACCAACTGTTATACTTAAATGGATTCATTTGAACTATCCATCTTCTGAATTTATGAGGCTATTAATTAAATAAATTATTTAGTTCTTATTCTATTATTGTCCACGATAAAAACTAAAAGAAGCAGGGGTGGTCAGTACCTGGAACGTTTTTCATTGCATATGTTATGAGTAAATTATGAAAAAAAAATCCATTTCATTTACCTATGTAAGTTTTTAGTACTTACCTTACAATAATCAAATTTATCTAAGAAAAATTTAGTATTAAATTCATTATTTATTTAAATTATTTGAATTTATCTCGAAAAATAAATGTTATGTACACCTGCTTCTATGCTTCTCTTTTGTTTAATGCTATCGTAAATAGAGTATGCTCTACTCTGTAGTGCTGTATCTCAGCATCCTCCTGCTTTTATCCCAATTTGTTCGTGGACGCAGCGTAGAGTTACCGTGGCCCTGGAACGCAAAGGGAACTGAAGGATAAGGTGGGCTACCTAAAGTAAAGTTGTCAAAAAATAAAAGCCCCGTTTTGACATCTGTCAAAACGAATACTTAAATACGCAAATAGAGAACTCGCAATAATAATAATAAGGGAATTTCTCAAATGTCAAAACGGGCCTATTTATTTTTTAACGAGTATAGTAGTCTGACACTCCCTCTAGCTTCTAGGAGGAGCTAATTAAGTTATTTGATGATTTTGCACCTCAAAAAAAATGGCGTGTCATACTTTTCGATCATGCGTTAAAAAAGATCGACCCGTACCTGACCCGTACCCATTATTTTGCCACAAACTGCCCCTTACCTACCAAACGAATTAGCTTTCCAGGTATCAATATAAATATTTAGCCGGTCACTGATCCTTTCCGACATTCACAACATGATACGCAAGTGTATGTTTTGTGTTAGGAATTAAGAACTTAGGACGGTCGGAGTCATTTTTGAAGTATTAGTGTTTGTATTTCCGGCCAGTGTCAACATACTTAAACTCTCGTGCTCTCGTGCTTGATCCATTATAGTCTATCTGTCATCTTTGAGTCCGGAGGATGGGACCTTCTATGAAATGGCGTAGCTACCAATGGGCTAGGAGAGGCAGCGTCCTGGGGCCCCTTAAACTTGATTACAAACCTCATATTAAACTAACGAAAAATTTTCCCACCTTCGAAATTTAAATAAAAGAGGTTGCAACATTAATTATGGTAATTCGTTTTAGTCAGTAAATGTGACACTCCCTCCACTCCATCCAGAGCAGGAAAAGTTATTCGATGATTTTCCACCCTTGGTCACCGAACTACGCCATTGCTGATTTATATTATTTTTAGAGGGTTTTCCACTTATATAAACGCACAGGCACAGTTTTTTCATTTCTTCCTTTTGAAATAGATTACAAACCTGATTATCTGATTTAATTTTATTCATGAACAATATTTTATAGCGGCAATACAAACCAGAAGTAGGTGCAGACCACACTTTGAGTGAAGCTGCCGTAACGCATGGAAAAACAGAGTGTATTTGACAGGCTGTACGAATTTATTACTGTGCCCGTACGAAAAACACGCTACATTTTGTTTATGGTAAACTGATCAAGTTGCTTTGATGTGGTAAAACCCTTGTTACGTTTTCAGTTTCGAAAACAATACCCTTATAAAAGAAATAGTAGCGTAATATTTTAAATTGGCACCAAAGAGAAAACAGGAAAATTATTATATTAAAGTCGTCAAAATGTCGTCATCAAATTAATGTTGGTACATAAGTACATTTTTCTTAACACGTGGTTCACTACTAGTCGTTTAGATCCATCATCTATAGATACAGTCATGCAAGGACCAACGGTATTTTAAATTCGTAGCTCATTTACACCATGTGTATTTATTAACTGTGATCCTGCTGTAAGTAGGTCGGACCGTTAGGCTCACAGTCATATCTCCTTTGCCTCGGTGAAAGCCTGTTCGAATGTAAAAAGTCTTAAAAATGGGGGTCACGGTACTCAAAGACTCTAGTTCAAAAATATTGTCACGGAATCGAGGTCAGCAGACTTGTAAATTGAAAATGAGGTTTGTTTTGGCGCCTATAGCATAGCGGAAGACTTTTTACTCATCTTGGATGGCTTTGAATTAATTCATAAATACACCCTAGATCTTCCTTAAAAATATAACTATTATGAGAGTTTTCAAGTTAATTTGGTACTTTATCAATTAATTCATTTATCGATGATCTATATTTTACAGGTTTTTTCGAGAGTGGATTACTTAGGTAATGAACATTGCCAGGACCGTGGGTTTGTTTGAAAGAGTTAATTCGGCCCTGTAACGCAAAAGGCAACTGAAGAAACACAGGTGGGTTTTAGTCAGTAAAAACTATGACAATCCCTCTCGCTCCAACCAGAGCGCGGATGATTTTACTTAAAAAAATATACACCCAGACACAGAACAAATGATCGTGCTATATTTACACAAATATTTATCCTGGGTGGGAATAGAACTCATGACCTCTGGCATAGTAGGTTCCTTTTACAAAAAAAAAATAGGAATCTTAATTTTTTAATAATTTGGCCACTACGTAGTGTTTTTATAAGCTTTTTAAACGACTTCAAAAAGGAGGGCTCTATGTTCGGTTGAATGAATGTTTTTTTTTTATCTATGTTCACCGATTTCTCGGTCAATTGTGTACCAATTTTGAAAAAAAAATTTTTTGTTTGAAATGTAATGCTTCCGAGTTGATCCCATAGAAATATTGTTATGATCTGGTCATGAACTTCGAAGATATGGAACAGAACTCTTCATATGATCACAGTAGAACCGTCGTAACAAGTAAAATTGCTAAAAACACGTATAAAACGTGTAGTCGATGACTGACTGAAAGTAGAGGGTACTGATCTGATGATGAAGCCTGAAGTTAGATACAGGAACTCTGTAATAAATTAATGTAATCTAACCGTGTTTGGGATTATTAGAATTTTCATGAGATGCACTCTGGCTATAAGGTATTTAAGTTTGGCTGAGGGGTACTTTTTAGTGGTGGTAACATAACTAAAAAGTGTAAAATAAAAAACTTGTTACAAAAAAAAAATATAACCGTCTTCAAAGTAAAAAAAACACTTTACAAAAAAAAATACAACCGACTTCAAAGTAAAAAAAAACACTGAAAAGTGCAAAATAATTTCGGAAGTCGGTGTTAAATAACGAAGAGACAAAACTATTACAGAAACACCGACTTCCGAAATTAAAGTTATTTTGCACTTTTCAGTGTTTTTTTTTACTTTGAAGTCGGTTGTATTTTTTTTTTTTTGTAAAAAGTTTTTTTTATATTTAACTTGCAATGTTTGTATGTTTGTATGTATGAATGTTTGTGTAGAACAATTCTTGCAAATGGACAAACCTATATAATTTGCATGACAAGGAATGCATTAAAATATGTTGCGGACAACGTTATCATCTGGTTAACCTCTTTACTAAGGTACCTATTTTAATGTGAGGGGGTTTCCAATTGATGCTGCTGTCTGTACCATAGAGCTGGTCTGATGATGGAGTCGGACAGTGGCCATAGGAACTACTGAGTGCAATAAGATAACCTCATCGTGTTTGAGCTCTACGGAATGGTCTTGATGAGTATACCTCGTGATGAAAGCTTGTGATGAAAAAAAGTTTTTTAATGAAAACTTATTATATTTACGTAAGATTTGATCTACCTCAATGTATAAATTTATGTAATAAATAGACCAATAAAATTGTTTTCTATTTAGCGACCTTCCCCATAATGTTAACGCAATTTATATTATTTTCTTATAGTAAATATTTACCTAAAAACGCTGATTTAGTTAATTCTAGGTAGGTAAGGATGCTGACTATTGTAATCAAACAAAACATTTCATAATAATATTGTACTATTACGTAGAAAATACAAAGTGAGAAAAATAGAACACGTCCGCGCCATAATTGTACACAACAAGGATTATGTAACAGCTGTGTCGGCCATTTTGGCTTGTTTATCGATATTATTGGAAATATTTGATTGATTTATGTAATAGGAGCCGATGATATCGAGACTTTGTTATATTATGGGTATAGTATATAAAGTATATGAAATTGCTGATTTGTATTGAAAAATTTAAATTTTTTATTTTTTTATTTCACATATTTATTTATTCAAAATAATTACCAGTATTATCTATACATTGCGGCTATCTAGTAGGAAAGTCATGTATGCCTTTGCGATAGAACACTGGTGATCTAAATTCGATTAACTGTGTGAAAGCATTTTGTACTGCCTCCTGAGAAGAAAACTTTTTATTACGTAGAAAATTGTCCAAATCACGAAAAAAATGGTAGTTCGTTGGAGCAAGGTCTGGCGAATACGGAGGGTGACGAATGATTTCTAATTGCAGTTCCTGTAGAGTTAAAACGGTTTCTCTTGCTGTATGAGGTCTCGCGTTATCATGGAGCAATAATGGTGAAGATCGATTCATGAGTCGGGGCTGTTTCACTGCTAGTTTTTCTATCATTGTTCGGAGTTCGGCACAGTAGACATCTGCCGTTATTGCTTGACCAGATCGGAGAAAGCTATAGTGAATAAAACCATGCTGAGACCACCAAACAGTTACCATTACCTTTTTCTTGGTAAACTTTGCTTTAGGACACTGTTGTGGCGTTTGACCTGGAGTCATCCATAGCATTTTTCACTTACGGTAATCGTAAAGAATCCACTTTTCGTCACATGTCACAATTCGATCCAATATTCCTTTATTTCTGTATCGACAAAGCAACACAAGTTTCAACACCCGTTTCTCTCTGCAGATCAGTCAAATCATGAAGCACTCATTTTTCATATGTTTTTATTTTATTGATTTGTTGCAAATAAGTCGATATTGTTGGTAAGGTAACGTTAAACCATGGCGCTATTTCCTGGGTAGTTTGGCTCGTATCGGCTTCCACCATCTCTTTCAGTTCATTGTTATTCATCTGTGTGGGCGTTCTTCCACTTGGTTCGTTCTTCAAATCAAAGTTTCCATCAAGAAAGCGTTCATTAGTAGTCCCCTCTCCAAACGCAACATTGATATTGCGAGCTCTTTCTGCCGCGTTAGTTCCACGTCGGAACTCGTATGTAAAAATCACTCGAATTTTCGAAATATCCATCTTTCTTGTCTAAACTGAATAAAAAAAACAACTGAACGTCAATAATCGAATATTGCACATTTTTCAAAAGAAGAACTTTTTAGGTACCATGTGAAAAAAGTTTCATTCAAAAATCTCAAACCATGAAGGTTCTATGTCAATTCGAAGTACCTACTACAATAAAACGGCAATTTCATACTTTAACCCCTATTACTATGATGGCCTTTGGATTTATCCACCTTGTAGCGTAATTTGAGTTTCTATTATAAAGATTTTTTTAAGAAATCGAGGGCACAAGGTGTTGCACTAGTAAGCTAATTAATGTACCTTAGCGTAGTACGTGCTTTGTAGCTGCGTATGCGCATTTGTACTAACTATTTTAGAGTCAACACTGTTATCCACATGTTTACTTACCTTTTCTTAAGTAGAGTACCTAAGTAGGTGATAGGTTTTGGCTCATTTAGAAAATGTGCAGAGTAGCAGAATGTTTCTTTTTTTATGCTTATTCTGAAAAAATGCGCAAATCCTCCTTGTTCTTATCAATTCCAACTTAAATTCTTTTTGTCACCTAGATATGAATGACTCAATGAGGGTGTTTGGGAAAATCCACGCCACCAGTTGGTGCCTCTTAGCCGTCAGGTCTTTTCCTTTGCTACTATGACGTTAACGTCTAACGTTTGACGTTAATGTCAAAAATAATATCTTTAACATAAACGTTTTGACAGGTGCCTGGACCTTACGCTCCAGTGCTGCCACCTGGTGAACTTCATTTTAGAACACCCTCATTGTTTGTTCAAAGTCAAAGTCAAAGTCGAAAGTCAAAAATTTTTTATTTCCCATAGGCCTACATGGGCACTTATAAAACGTCAGAAGTTAGTGCATGGTTCCAAATTGGTCGTTTCCTATGGAGAAGAACCGGCAAGAAACTCCATGGTTACTCTTTTAAAAAAATGATTGTTTACAATATTTTCATATTACAGTATTAATAGACATTATGTAAGAACAGTGTAGACCAGTCGATATTGTACCCAAAAGCACAATAAAAATAATAATATTTAAAAAAAAAAAGTGAGTCGTAATAGGAAGTAACCTAAGAATTCGCGAAGTCCACGGTGTTCTCACATTCACATTAAAAAAAAAGAAGCTATATAAAAAAAAAACAAGAACAATAAGTAATTACAATTATCAATAAATGACATGTCAACAAAAAGAAAATTACTAACGAATTTATGGTGGTTGGCGTCTACTAATATAAAAAATATTGCAAAAGCAATGTGTAGGAAGAAAAGAAAAAATGTATATATTACAACAAATGTGGAGCAGTTAATAGATAGATGTACACAATATTATGAGTTACCAGGGGGCCACATGTGCAGAAGCAGTCATTGCCAAACAAGCGTGTCTTCAACATAGTCTTTAACCTTGTATTACGCTTTTTTAAATAGGACACGCTTAATATGGGTTTTGAACTTGCCCTCGCTAAGTTCAGTCACCGCCTTTGGTAGCTTGTTATAAAAGCGTATGCTGTTTACTAAAAATGACTTGCTGGTCTTAGCTAATCTGTTACTTGGCGGTGTAGGCCATTGGTATCTAAAAGTTGATTTTACTTTTCAACTTACCAATATCCTTACAGTTTCCGAAGGAAATGCTAGGTATGTACTTTGTTTTTTGTTCTTAGCTAGTCATTTTTAGGGTTCCACACTTAAGCCGGCTAAAACGGAATTACTATGTCGTCCGTCTGTCTGGCCGTCTGTCAAGAACCTTTATCTCAGAAACGCGTGGAGGCATTGAGTTGAAATTGAAATCGTATACTCAAGTCTGCGGTCCTTTGAAGCTGTGAAAAAATCACGGAGTTAAAAGTTAACGGAAAAAATAGATACGGCCGTTTATATCGCAAAAAACGTATATTTCAACACTCTCAAAGGAATCAAAATTCATAGGGTACTTCCCGTTGACCCAGAATCCTGAAATTTGGTATAAATCTGAAAAGTGTAAATTATGTTTACGTCACAAAAAAACCTTTTTTTACATTTCGGAAAAATCTTCGTAACTCAATTCGGGAATCGAACTGTTTTCATAGGTAAGTTTGTGCGGAACCCTCAATGGGCGAGTCCGACTCGCACTTGCTCTGTTTTTTTTTGTACTAAGCTCACACTGCTCTTTCTGCTTCAGTTTTCTATGTGTAAGTAGCGGCGTAATTATCATAATCCATAATTAATTATAAGTAGGTACTACGAATTAGTAGTCCAGTTAGGTAGATCTAATTTTGAGAAAGAGGTCGATCGTCGAATCCGACTCGGCTGGGCGGCGTTCGAGAAGCTGCGCGGTATCTTCTCGTCCAACATACCACAGTGTCTCAAGACGAAAATCTATGACCAGTGCGTGTTGCCAGTGGATCCGAAACGTGGTCGCTCACAATGGGCCTCATCAGAAGGCTTAAAGTCACCCAAAGGGCAATGGAAAGGGCTATGTTCGAGTTTCTTTGCGTGATCGAATCAGGACTGAAGATATCCGCAGGAGAACCAAAGTTGCTGACATAACACGAAGAATCGCATGGGGCAATGGGCAGGACACATTGCTCGCAGAACAGATGGCCGTTGGGGCCGAAAGGTTCTAGAGTGGCGACCGCGTACCGAAAAACGCAGTGTTAGAAGGCCTCCTACAAGGTGGACCGATGACCTGGTAAGGGTTGCAGGTCACAGGACCGTTCATTGTGGCGACACTTGGGGAGGCCTATGTCCAACAGTGGACGTCTTCCGGCTGAAATGTTGATGATGATGACTACGTATTAAGTAGATATAATATTTTCCTCATTTTCCACCTGAGATCATCCATCAAGTCAAAGCCCGCTACATGAAATCAGTCACGATTCACAACCTCCAAACAAGCATTAATTAAAATCATAACAGGTCGTAATAACCCAGAAATGAAGCACTTGTTTTGAGTTAAAGCTTTTACTTTGTACAGCTAACGACTGTCATACGAACCGATTGTATACAATGCAGTATTACGCACTTATTGACTTTTCAGGAGCTGTAATGCCGTGTTTTCGACCACGTGCTGGTCATAACCATTACCGATGCCTAGGAATCCGTAACTGGATACCCTACTATGAGTCACGCACGCACGGAATCGTAAGTTCATTCAACATCTTTCCGTGTTCACTTGTTTAAAAAAGGAACTGAAAATTACGCGCCATTTTTAACTCTATGGTTTCAGAATAGGGATGTAACGAAGTCGATGAACTGAATTGTTAACATTGTGGAATAAACACGCCTCTTTCTGAAGAATTGATGATTTTTAAAACAATTGTTCAAAACAGATATTGGTTTCTGATGAATTGTAAACTGTGCGGTGCCGTGCTGTCTGGAACCCAGCTCCGGGAAAAGTTTCTGTTGTAGTTTTCAGCATGCATATCAACTACAAAGACACATAGATATATTAAACTATTTGTTTATTTTTTGTTATAATAGGTACATAGTTTGACACTGGAGTTGAACGTTGCAAGAGAATAAAATGTTATTTATGTTCAAAAAGATAAAACTCTTTTGGAGTTTTTCAGCAAAACAGCACAGAAAAGCACAAATGCCGTCATTATTTTAAAATTTACAAAGGATGCATAAGGAAGTAATTTCTAACCGGTATCTATAAGTGTTCAAGGAATTTATACCACGGTTTTAGTGGACATTGTAATAGTGAAAACAACAATAGCGTATGACCATCGCGCCACGTGTTATCCGACCCATGGCACGATGATGTCATGTTTAGATACTCATGACCGCTTTATTAGGATATAGTTCAAGGTTGTTGCAATTCAGATCAAGGCTGAAAGCAAAATAGTATCTCCATTTTTGCACTACTCTATATTTGTCTTTGGTTTGGCGCCTAGTTGGGTTCTTTTTTTTTTCATTATAGTTTAAAATTGTATGGTCTTTCATGTTTCTTTTCTTTAGAAAAAATGTTAACAACTTGACACTGGCGCGGATGCACAAGAGTGTTATGCCATATTCTCCTGTCGAAGAAACGAGAGAGAAAAAAATTTCAACTGAATTACTGAAGGTTTTTAGGGGTTTAAGTAATGAAAGGGTAAAAAAATGCTTTGTTATCCGAAAAGGCAAAAGTTTTAAAGTAATCTTTCAGTGCTAAAATTTAATAACGTTGGAGTGTCAGTGAGCATTCCTCGAGGACTGCGGTTAATGGATTCTGCAATCAAGATAAATGACCAATGAAGGCGGCCATTGTAAGAATGTAGAGCTTCGGAATCCTAAAATGTCTTTGGCAGCCGAACTATAAATTTCATTGTTCACTTTAAGATTTTATTCCCAGTAAAGTTCGTTCATTAATATCTCTTAACAATTAGTAACATAAATGACTAAATATTAATTTTGTTTCTTAGGATTTATTGGCTGTCCCTACAAGGCTTTTGGCTTTGTCTGAACCTAGGCGTTTAAGACCTTTTTTATCTTCTTTGTACCTACGTATAATGCCCAATCTCCTGTCCCCGTCATGATCGTTCATGCTTCCTCCATTCTCTTGTTTCCTATAATGTTCCCCTTCCTACTTGTGTTTCTTGTTTAGTAATGAAATCTATTGAATATTTAAACGTGATATCTGCATTCTTGTTAAAAAATTATATAAAAATGTAGTTAGTGTATTTATTATTTATATCCTATCCTTACAAAATTCCTGATTGTCCGATATTTTATTTCCTTAAAAATATTTCCCTACCTTTTACTACCTGAAACTGGCACAAATATACAACTGTATCACATTACAAAAAAAAAGTGCCCAATCTTAGTGAAGTAGGCAATCTATTGTCGACAGCAGCCTGAATAATTTAGGAACTTAATTCATGAAATACGTAAATTGCCTAAAAACTACATAAAGTGTCCAATTAATAGTTCTTTATTGGGCGTATCATCAATTCAGCCGAAAGACGTCCACTGGACATAGACTTCACTCAAATCTCCCAATAATGACCGGTCTTGTGTGTATCGCATCCATCGGATTCCTGTAATCCTAACCAGGTCATCGGTCCATCTTGGATTATGGTATAATGATTTCTCCGAAATTCTTACTACAAAATTCAGTCTTCCTTTCTCTATTCGACAGTCCTCATTTAAGTTTTGTAGGTTTTTGGTTTCAATTTCATATCCAAAATTGTTGCGAACTTATGTTATTTAGGAACGCAATTAAATATTGATTTATTGAAAGCATATAGAAGTGCGTCGATATTTGCAGTCTCAAATTTCTATTGATCGCCGATTCATCACATTCTTGCCATTTATAACAATAATATGTTATTGTCTCTATACTTAGAGTAAGTCCGGTGGAGATGGCCCTAATAGCTTTTAAGATTTGTTGTGATGGAATAGAACATTGAATTATATTAGAAATCAAATTTTAATTATAATTCTTATAAACATAACCGAAAAATAATCTTAAAATGAAGGTACTAAGTGGGCTTCTACTTTTGGGTAGTTATAAAAAAAGAACCACGAAGGCTAAGGTGAGAGCTCCGTTCCGCGTCGCTCTCGTCTTAGCCTTCTAACCTAACCTGTCCGTCTCGGGGTGGCCTAAAATATGTTAATTCTTCATGTCGTACTTGAGTAATATCGAGCTTCACTGTGTCACAAGCATACATTCGAAGTATGGAGAGTGGCAGTGCAGTTTTGGCACATTCGAGTTAACCTACACTTATTAAAAAATTAAATAATTTTAAATTTAAGAAAACTATTTCTTTTCATTGAAACAATTTAACTCCTTTTAATTAATACCACAATGCTTGGAACAAATGCCCTCGAGCTTGCTGTAATTTTCTTCAGTCTTTATTTTGCTTTTTTATTATTTTAGGTTTTTAGATTTCAGTGTTTTGAAGTGTAAAATTTACAAGTCTGTCATACTTGACTACGGATCAGAATGTTGGGCTGTGAAAAAGATGGATGAAAAAAGATTGCATGTAGATTGCAGAGATGATAATGTTGAGATGGATGTGCGGTGTGACGGGAATGGATAAAGTGAGAAATTAGTATATCTTAGGAAGTTTGAAAGTGGCGCCAGTCATTGAAAAGTTGAAAGGAAATCGTTTGTCTTGGTATGGTCATGTGAAGAAGACGGATTATATGCATGTTACTAAAAGAGTTCTGAGTATACATGTAGATAGATGGCGAGGTAGAGGGAGGCTAAAGAAAAGATGGATGGATTGTGTGAGGAGGGATATGAAAGAAAAAGCAGTTAGTGATAGTGTGACGAGGAACTGGACAGAATGGTCGAAAAGAGTCGTGTTGCGCCGACTCCAAGTAATATGGGACAAGGCCAGGAAGAAGAAGAAGAAGGGATTTCATTGTTTTCTTTTTCATTACTTAATGTAGGTACTGTTCAGACATCAAAATAATCTTTAACACATAATATGGTAGCTTAGTCTCTGATTGCTCCAAAGATTTGGAATCTATGGGGCCACAAAGGGAGTTTTCTTTTAGTGTTTTTTTTTAAATATTGTAGAAGAAGCCTTATAAACCGACGTCGTTCCTTTCTGCATTCTGCATATAGCGTTTTTCGAAGCCCTATTGCTCCAAGCACTTCGCAGCAGTAGCCGCCTTCTGCAACTACTACTGGATACAATGGCAGTCTTATCGCTGACAGCGATATCTATCACAGGTCTAGATATGTATTGGGCACGCCATAATCATGGCGGTAAGTCCCCTCTTTGAGGAGTCGCACCTTCCGCATGACGCAGGTTCTCCCCGGACATGGTACCTAAGTTCAGAAGGTTCCTGCACCGGATTCGTTCGGAAGAAATGCTCTGGTGTCATCATTGTGTAGACCGCCCGGAGGACACGGTTGAACATACGGCGGAGGTGTGCTCCGCTTGGGCGGAGCACCGCCGTGTCCTCGTGGAGGCGATCGGCAGCAGTGACCCCTCGCGCCGCCGGGCTCTGGTGCAGGCCATGGTCCGGAGCGAGGAGAAATGGTACAACACGTAAAAGCTATTTGCTTAAAAAAAATCCGCTTATTATGTCAAACTGTCCAAAAACTTAAAAATAAAACAAACTAAAATTCCTCATCTACCTACCTTTTTATTTTCTACAAAAACCTGTTGGAATAATAGGATGAAAGGCTCGTAAATATATAGAATCTGTAAATAAATAAGAGAAAACATGTTACTGTCATGAGTTTATAAACAAGTAACTAGGCAATACAAATATTTTAAAACATAGAACATTCTCAAATGACTTACCTAGTAAAATAAAATAAACTAAAAAATAGGTCTGCACAACAGGGATTACCCAGTATCTACAACAAAACCTACTAATGTTTTTTCCCGGTTCCGAAACGAAGTAAATTTCGTTGAAAGTAGTGCCGTTATTTTATTATTAACGATAGGCTCGCGTTTCCATCTCACCTGATGGTAAGCGATGATGTGGTCGACGATGGAGCACGCTTGTCTAGATGTAGGTAGCCTATTCACTCTTGACTACTACTCGTTTGTTTATTATTAGTTGAACTTTTTCTATTGGCCATTTTCCCCGGAATTACCCTAATTTATTTATAGATGAGAAAAATAGGTCATTAATTTGTAATGAGAATTCTAGATATATTATAATATTTTGAAACGTAGTGACTACTATCATGCATCAATTGCATGCTTCTAGAACATCGAATAAAATATACACTTATGATTAACTCCTTTGCCTCTTATAACTATATATTTTACAAGTACATACTTTGTATGTAATTACATTGTTCAAGCTATGGTTTTCTATATAGTTCTTAATTTTAAATCCATAATCTTTGTTTTCGATATCTTGTAATAGTTTCCCCACTAACCGGGAGTTGCTCTTGCTTGAGTGCGCTTGCGTTGCACATATATTATTTGGTGTTTTATTGCATAAAAAGCGTTTAAGGAGCCTCTATGACTTGGCTTCGACCGCTCGTACGCCTTCCAAATGTCCGGGACAGCGTCACCGTTTTCAGTAAATTTCAGTGTAACTGTTATAAATAGCAGTTACAATCACTTTAGAGACCATTGAAGAATGAAAAATCCCTGCACTTATTGAAAATACGTAGGTACAGATTACAATCAATGTAAGTACTCTTTTCCCTTTCCAGTCTGATAACAAGAACTTCAAAATGTTATATAAACGAGTACCATCAGTCAGGGAAGCCGGCTCCGTGGGTGCTCGGGGGCTCGAGCACCCATGAAAAATGAACAGTGGGTGCCGAGCACCCCTGAGAATGGACGTCAAGAAACAGATCTGCCCCCCTAGCCAAGTTACAATCGTACTGTTCGCGCCGAACGCCTCGAGTAGACCACGCCTCCGTTTCTTTGTTCTGACGTCATCTCAACGCTCAGTCACGTGGTCAGAACAAACGAATCGGAGGCGTGGCCTACTCGAGGCGTTCGGCGCGACCAAAACGATTGTAACTTGGCTAGGGGAGCAGTAATCGTCTTTTAGGGATGGGCGTTTTTTCATTACCCGACGACCCGTTTAGCGCAGTGGTTTAGAGCGCCGCTTGTGACGCAAGGGTCGCGGGTTCGATTCCCGCACCAACACAAATGTTGTTGAGATATATGTGTTAGGTCTGGGTGTTTGTGGTACCTTCGTTATTCCTGGTTTCCATAGACTTCCGAAAGTAAAGTCGGTTATTTTTTTTTAAAAGGTTTTATATTTCATAATTTTTAGGTGCGATATACTTATAGCCAGAGTACCTATTTTTCATGACAATTCCATTTAACCCAAACACTGCTAAAATGCATCTCATGACAATTCTAAGCTTCTTATTACGGCTAGGATACATTGATTAATTACGGAGTTCCGGTCTCTACCTTCCGGCTCCATCATCATCATCAGATCACTTCCATGATACCATTTTCAACATAACTATTCAGAATCATTTATTTATTTGTATTGTCATAGTCGCATAACTATCTTCATTGTGATATCTATGTGAGTATGAAGTTCCGTTGGCCATTTCTGGTTTTCTTCATCAGTTCCATTTTATCAAATGTTACTTTTTGACTGTAAATGCTCAAGTCCTCGATGAAAATATCACTATATGGTTGCCTTTAATATTTTAATGAGTTACCATGATTCCTCATGGATCCCATCATTCAAACTGGATTTTGAAAAAAATGGGACTAATCTGGAAGCACTAGTTTTTATATAATTAGGTAATTAAGCCAATCTTTTTAGAAATTAGTACTACCAAGTATTCTTAAGTTTGTTTTATGTATTTCTTTGTAAAAGTGCTTAAATAAAATATAAAAAAAATGCACATTAAAAATAAATAAAAATAAAAAATACAACCGAATTAATAATAATATAATAATAACGTTTATTTCACAAGCCAAAAAATATAGACTATTTTACAATAAGGCCCATTGCTAAAAAAATTTTGGTTGTGTATGGATGGTGCCTGTGGTAGGTAGTAACACCTGTAATACAGGTCACCAGGTCCCCACTTGTTCCAAGTTACATAATTAGTAGCTTACTTATCAATTCAGAAATTAATTGATAATCTCCTCCTTTTTTTGGAAGTCGGTTAATATAAAAGAATATTTGCATGGGTTTTAGAAATATATGAAATCCTCGGCTTTTCTCTGCTACTTATTATGTGTGTTATCTAAGCCTTTCTCATAAATCACTTTGTATATTGGTGAAAACCAGATGAAAATCCGTTTAGTAGGTACATAGTAGTTTTTGTGTTTACCGCGAACAGACAGACATACGCGAGGATGCATTTGTATTCTAATATGTAAGGACCTAATCCTCAGTTAGTTTCTGGGTTCACTCGTTATTCTAGCGACTGAGCAAAGTGCATGTAAAGAGTTAACTATTTCTTTTCAAAAGGGGCGACATGATTTATGCTGCCAAAAACTGAAATTAACAGTCGTCTTATTAGAATTAATAAGGCTGGAGTGACATCTATAATGATCTAAACTACGAAATCCTGCATCGCAATTGGAGTTCTCCATGCTATTTGAATATATACAACACCCCGAAATCGTCTTTCGGACAGTTGCCTAGATCAGACAAAACATCCGTCTGTTAGGAGGATCCTTACTTTTCAACGGAGGTAAGTGGAACTATACACTCTGTTCCGCATTCTTTCAAACATGCATATTATTTTTAATACTTAAAGATAGCATAGTCAGCCTTATAATGTTCCCACTGTTGGGACTCAGGCCTCCTTTCTAGGAGAGAGAATGGACCGTAATCCACCACGCGGGCCCAGTGCGGGTTGGTGGATGTCACATGTCTTCGAATTTTTGAGTCTAGGACATTAAATACTTAACGTAACGTTCTACTTCGGTTGTTTATAAATGGTTGGATTTTTTTTGGAGCGTGAAGTAGCCACTGGTGACGTTATTCAGTAATTTATTGCTACATAAGACTGTGTAGGCGTTTCGCTTTGGTATCTCCTCATTTTATTTTGGTCAATCTTCATCATCGTTTCAAGTGAAAGACGTCCACTGTTGGACATAGGCCTCCCTAAAGTGTTGCCACAACGACCAGTTCTCTCGCATAAGTGGTTGTAGGCAGGACAAGTTACTTGCAAAACTGGTGGTCGATGGGGTCTGGGTTGGTGACCGCGTACCGGAAGAAACTCCTCCCACGAAGAGGAAGGATAACCGTAAGCCGAAGGTTTAGAGATTTTGGATAATATTGTAATAATATTGTATTTTTAGTAAAAAACGGAACCCTTATAGGATCACCTTGTTGTCCATCTGTCTGTCAAGACCCTTAATCTCGGGAACGCGTGGAGGTATCAAGTCGACGCTAAGACCATATTCTCAGGTCTGCAGGCCCTTGAAGCTGTGAAAAAATCATTCTACTGAGTTAACGAAAAAATAGATACGGCCGTTTATGTCGCAAAAAACGTATATTTCGACACTCTCAAGGGAATCAAAATTCATAGGGTATTTCCCGTTGACCTAGAATCCTGAAATTTGGATGAAGCAAGGTCTCATAGCACAAGTACAAGAAAAAATCTGAAAACTGTAAATTTAATAAGTCACAAAAACCTTTTTTAGCGATTCGAAAAAATCTTTGTAACTCAATTCGGGAATTGAACTGTTTTCATAGGTAAGTTTGTATCTGTTCTTCTTTCCTTTTACCTTTCCTCAATTTTCAGCGCAAACCAGACTGTTGTTAAGTATAACGCAGACGGTAGTATTGCGGTTACGAAACCTTCAGGCGCACGCGCAATTCCACGCAAGTCAATCTTTGATTTCGTTATTTCAAGTGCACATCGACACGAAGGTCAAGTACGTTTACTACTGATGGTAGGGGCGCCGGCTTTTAGAAAATCTCATGCGTGCTCATGCTCATTTGATGATTCGAAAAAGTAGTGAAGTGTGAGAAGAGAAATGTACAGATATCGACCGACCAATAAATAAATGTCCTACTTACATACTGCGTGCGGAATAACGAAGGTATTACAAACACCCAGACCCAACACAAATATCTGTTTCATCAACAAACATTTGTGTTGGTGCGGTAATCGAACCTTGCGTTTCAACCGGCGCTTTAAACCAACCACTGCGCTAAACTGGTCGTCGGGTAATGAAAAACGGCCAGCCCTAAAAGCCGATTACTAATCTGTTTCTTGATGTCTATCCTTAGGAGTGCTCGGCACCCACTGTTTATTTCTCATGGGTGCTCGAGCATCCGAGCACCCACGGAGTCGGCGGCCCCTGACTGATGTTACTCGTTTATATAACATTTTGAAGTTCTTAATTGTTATCAGGCAGAAAAGGGAAGAGAGTACTTGCATTGATTTTAATCTGTACCTACGTATTTTCAATAAGTGCAGGGATTTTCCTTTCTTTAATGGTCACTGAAGTGATTGTCACTGCTATTTATAATAGTTACACTAGGGTTCTTTAGGATATTTCGAGTACGTACATGGATGGCATAGGCTGTCCCGAAGCATAACCACGACGAGCGGTCACGTGGGACTCAGAATTCGCACCCAGTGGACGGTCATGGGTTTCCAAGATATCGGTCTGCCGTGTGATATACCTTCTAAAGTTGCGTCTTCCACTACGTAGTTGCCACTCCAGAACCTTTCAGTTCCATCGAAAATCTGTTCTGTGAGCAACGAGCCCTGTTTACCTTAATTGGTTGGAGTAGGTACAGACAACTGTATCAATTGTCTTGAGAGGGGTACCTCTTACTACTACGTTACTCCTACGTTAAAATACATAAGAAAAGGGTGTAACCAGGTGACGACGTTAACCGTAAATGTATTTTTTTTTTTAGTTATTTATTGATTCGTGTTTTATTTCGATTATTTTAATTTCTATTTTTATAATTTGTTTCTTTTTTTACTTTATTTACATTGTTCTCACATAATAGTAGCGACAAGAAACATGTAACCGACATATTTGTAATACATAATAATATTATTATCATGATTGAAAAGAACACTCTTTTCAATCACCATGGAGTTTCTTCCACATTTATCTCTATAGAGACGCTTTGGAATGTACAGTTGGAATCTTTTTTAACTGACTTCAAAAAGGAGGAGGTTCTATATTCGGCTGCATGCATTTTTTTTTGTGTGTTCACCGATTTCTCGGTCAATTGTGGACCGATTCCGATTTTTTTTATTTATTGTATTTTTATGCTTCTGGGTCCCATAGAAATATTGTTATGATCT
Organism: Mythimna pallens; assembly: GCA_961205895.1. NCBI lineage: Eukaryota > Metazoa > Arthropoda > Insecta > Lepidoptera > Noctuidae > Mythimna > Mythimna pallens. The sequence goes on along the minus strand of OY540825.1, from coordinate 24,323,471 downwards.
GAACATAAACTTCGAAAATATTGAACATAACTCTTCATAGGATCACAGCGGAACTATCGTAACAAGTAAAATTGTTTTGTTTATACATGTAGTCGATGACTGACTGAAAGAAGGGGGAAAATATATCGAACTGATCTGATGATGTAACCTGAAGTTAGGCACCGGAACTCTGTAATAAATTAATGTAAACTAAAATATGTAAAATAAAAAAAGCTCTATACAAAAACAAAAAAAACAAAACACTGAAAAGTGCAAAATAACTTTAATTTCGAAAGTATGTGTTAAATAACGAAGAGACAAAACTAATAGAAACACCGATTTCCGAAATTAAAGTAAGTTTCCGAAAGTAAAGCACTTTTCAGTGTTTTTTTTACTTTGAAGTCGGTTGTATTTTTTTTTGTAAAAAGTTTTTTATTTTAACTGACTGACTTTTTGACATTTCAAAAGTAAATGGTCTAATTGAATGCTGTGTATCTTGAATCTTTACTACAGGCAGACGTTGTTTGTCAGTATTCGTTTCTTCAATTTGCGTTTATAATCTTGAATACCTGTAACGTATTTCCCTGTGTACCAAGATCTCGATTACGTTGAGAGCACGCACTACCTAGTACAGAACAAGCTCCAACTAATCCTAGGTATCCTGTTTGAATCAGAATGCAAAATAGCTGATCTAGAATACCGTGTCTACAAATAGAGATTGGTTGTGTTTCTTTTTGTTTGAATTACACGAATCTATTAGCCGAGCGGAATCTAGACGGTGTGATGTCGCCTATTTTAAAACATCTTTAGTGTTAGCTGAATGTAGATACTTGGTTTTACTTAGATATACTCCCGTTATCTTTATATATATGACTAGCTTTTGCATATACATAAAATATAGCGTAGGTCACTCAGGGATAAAGCAGCTTTCTATCGATAAAAAAATTTTAGCAATCGGACCAGTACTTTCAGAGATTCCCTCATACAAACAAAAAAACAAACTTTACCTCTATAAACTATTAAGTATAGTGTAGAAGTGTAGATTCTTCTATACATGTGTTTGTCACCCAACCCCTCCTAAACGGCTTGACCGATTTGGATGTAATTTTGTGTGTACTTTTGAGTGGGTCCCTGGATGATTTGAAAATTCTATTGGACCCGGTAGGTGGCGTTGTAACTGGGTTCATTCTTTTTTTTTGTAAGTCAGTATTCAGGTAGGACAACGTCTGACGGTGCCGATAATATGGGTTCAGTATCAGTGTTATGTCAAACGTTTGCTTTAGTCTGACTGTTTTGTGGTAGTTGAAATGACACGATCATAGAAGTACGTTATAACGAGACTGTAATGTTGGTGATTACCGCTGAGGCGGTATTTATTTTAAGAAAGCTGAGACAGTAATCACCAATACTCACGTATATCATACGACGTTTTTCAACATACTTGTGATGAAAAATAATTCAATTTACAATTTATGCAACAGCAAAACTAGTAAGTGTTTTTTTTGTGTTATGGCGGTAAAAAACTGAATCTGTGTACTTGCGCATAAGTGCCTACACAGATTCAATTTTTTACCGCGAATCTTAATTTCTTTTTCTTCACTCCATTTAGGGTATATAAGGTTTTGAGACCATACCGCCTCGTCATTAGTAATAAATGTATAATGCGGATGCAATACATTCTAATGTTTTTGCCGTATTTGCCAGCAAGCTTTGCTGAGGTAGTCAATACTATAATAGAATTCTCAGCTTAATTTTGCCACTGGGAAACAATTTGTGAATAATTAAAACAGCTAAAAACCGCGCACGTCATAAAATGGCGGCCATAGAGTAGCTAAGCTTTTAAAAAAAAATAAGAATGAAGAGGTAGCTTCTCTACAAAGACAAAGAACATTATTTGAATTAACAATTTATTTATTAAACATGTATGTAATCTAATATGGTTTATTTAAACACGAAATTGCATGAAATAAGCATCTTAGACACAAATTTTTACTATTGAACGCAATAATCTAATGTGAAATTGAGTTTTTAGCAGGATTTCTTCGAGTGAAGTTCAGTAGCGATTTTAATTATTCACAAATTGATTCATAATAGATATTGTGATCTAAAATTGATGTAGATTTGTATTTCAAGTGCATGCGCAACTAAACAATATGTGAGATAAGGTTGACTATACATATACATACATATATAATAAATACATTTGCTGCCCAATACTACAAAAAACATTAGAATGTGTCCATCTAATGGTAAACAATTTAACTATTCATACGAACACTTGGCTTAAAGGACTTGGTATCCAAATCAAAAACATAAAAAAAAAAACAAAAAAAAAACGTAATAATTTGTTTTAAGAACAGAGGTTTAACAAAAAGGTTTTATCTACATTAGCGCACTAGTGCACAATGGTAATTAAAAAGTCACAGTTTGGTTACAAATGCCATTATATACCTACTAGACAGGTAAGTCTAGTGCAAAAAAAATCATAGTCACTTTCTGAGCAAGTGTGTTGAAAAACATGTTACCTAATCGTTTATTTCAGAGTTCAACATAGAAAATGTGACAATGAATATATATATAATTATATTATTACTTTTGACTGTGTTTGTTATCGCGCAGTCAAAACACACAAGAGTTGAAATGTCAAAGCGGTATTGTAATCCCTTTAGTAACGTTACCTATTAAAGTTAGTAGGTACATTATATAAGGTACAGTACAGACCTAATTACAATGTGCCCTGGAGTGAAATCGCTACCTTTGTTCCCAACGGCTTTTTTTTTGTAGCGAATTAATCTTTTTGTAGCGCTTTCTGGTTGGGCCGAATGTAATTTAGATTTTTTGCGAATGAATTTGTGCGTGAAATTACTAAACTTCATTTCAGTTTCATATTCTGCTTGAGGGCTTAATGCTCAATTTGGTAGATATTGTAGGTATTTCTGTCTGTCAAGTTTTTCGTTAATTTCTTAGTTTAATGAAATAGGTGTTCTGACGGAACCGTTTTGATTTTTATTACGAAGTTTAATTTGTTAATATCCACGATTAATTTGTGTTAAAATAATCTTTTTGTCATAGGTAGGTAGGTAATAGAATCAAAAGGTAAGGTAGGTAATACTATAATGCCAGTCATTGATTACATTTCAAAAGTAAATTACGATTGACTTTTTTAAAACATCTGAATAGCAAATAGTCGTTTACAGGAAAAGTTTTGAATGATTTTAAAAACAACAACGGCATAGAGAGTTGGCGTCATGATACCTACCTCTCACCTCATGCATCACGTTACGTTTTTGGCGCATTTGAAAATAGAACGTTATAAATATAGGCGTGTGTTACACGATTCTGTCAGAAACTCACGTTTTTATGAGTACATACACGTAAAAAGAATTCGCACAGCAAGCTACATCACTAGGATGTTAAAAAACAGTCATTACCAACACCACATTGTGTGGTGTCAAGTTTCGACTTTTGGTAAATAAAATATCTAATCGTTAGTTGCAGGTAAAATAAAATAAAATTGTAAAACAAATTATCTAAATAAAAATCTTGGAGGTATGTAAGATACCCGAAGTTTTTCCAAAAACGTTTTGTTTAAACATTATTATCTTTATATTAGGCACCTAAGCCAATTTAATAAGACTTGCGTAAATTTGTACAAAGTGCTAAAAAAATTTTTAGTCCAGGAACTTCAGTGGCTATTTTAATATTATTCACAAATTGCTTCCTAGTGGATATTGTAATACAATAGACAATTGACGTAGTTTTGTATCTCAAGTGTCTACACAACTGGACAATATTTAGAATCATTGAAACAGGCTCGGTAAAATAGAGCTGAGAATGTTATTATACGAGTAATATTGACTACCTCAGCGAAGTTTGCCGAGAAGGCTGGCTTAATACATTTGCTGCCAACTACTGCAAAAAAAAATTATAATGTGTTATATCCGAATTGTATTGGTATAAAAAGTGACTGCATTCTTTATCAAAAAACTTATTAATTTCTAAATTTGACACTGGCTAAATTCACAACCGTTTAAAGCTAAAAAAAAAATCCGAATGTCAAAGAACTATTTTTCTCAGTTCTAGGCTATGCTACGTTGTTAGTTCGATGCATAATATTATTGTTTGAAATGTTCTAAACGTGCTTTTGTTTGGAAGTCGAAACTGTTTACTTTGTAAAATGAATATTGGGGTGATCTGAAAATACAATATTCATGTCACTGCTTTGGCAAGTTTTAAACTAGTACTAGTACTACTACGAATTATTCATAGCTAAAGTTGACACGTAAACAGTTTATATACCTAGGTTTGATATTTATAAAAAAACATTACTTTCAGGCTTAAAACCATAAAAAGTATATTTTATAAATAAATTTTATAATAACAACAATCATGTTTAATAACCGATAATGCGGTACTGGACTAGGCTGCACGTTGGGCACTCTGGAGCCAAACCCAAATTTAGGCTAAGATAAAACATGTGTGTATATTTTATTTTATTATTGTGTGTATTTTATTTAATTTAATTCTGACGGACTAATTGTAATTTATTGTTTTATTAATGACATTATTATGTTTTTGTAATGCGTATAATTTTTAATTATTTTTAAAATTTTTATTTATTTTTTTTATTTCAAATGTAATCAATATGGACTGGTTTCCGAAATAAATGAATTTTAATTTAATTTAACTAAAACTAATGTAACTGATACAGTAACATTCTACAGGTGAAAGAAATTTTAAATTCGGGCCATTAGTCTTTGGGTTTATTCATTACAAACAAAAACAAAAATCTGTCTTCTTTATAATATTATTATAGTTAATTAAACAACAATATATTTAAAAAAAATGCTAGTTTACTTACCTCCTGAAAATCAATTGACGTACTGAAAAAAAGATTCAAGTAATATTAATACTTTGCAGATAGCATTTTCTAAATATTAATTTTATGTGTGCAACTCCTGGCACTCGAATACAGTGGTGTTGCCAACTTATTCCCATAGTCATTGATAGATAATAATCAATTATATGAAGATAGTATGCGGGCGCGTCTCTATTACACAATTGGTATAAGAAGCGGTGCGATCGACGCATGCGCATCCGTGCTAGAAATCTAATGGACCGATCTCTGTCCGGAATGTTTGCGTCATCTGTTTTAATATCCTATCCATTTATTATAGATAATTTAATGTACTTGAATCTTGAGATGTGAATGGGGCTGGCTATATCTACAGCTTTCCGAGGAGCTATGGGCCAAAAATATTAGTTCATATTGTACCCCTCACAATAAAAACTTCTGACAGGGTTGAGTTTAAGATCAAATATTTCAAAATTCGAACGTCAAATTAAAATTTGAATAGATAGATGGCTGACGTTGACTGATGAGTGATGACATAATTATGTAATATTTATATGGAGCAGTTGTTGTCAGTAACTAAACAAGGACTCAATAATGAAATCAATAATCCTTGTACAAAAGAAAATAATATATATCGAGTTAAACTACTGTAGGTAATTTGACGATGACTTTGCCGTGAAGTTGGTGATGCAAATATTTTTTTGACCATAAGTATTTACCTACACGACTGAAAACTAACTGCCAAACAGGCAAATATTGAAATGAATTGAATTAATATACATCGTCATTATTAACTGAGGGCTTCCTTTATATTTAGCTAAGTAAATTAGATGAGTCAATTCGAGGAAAAAACACTTGAGCCGTATGAATAGGTTCCTAACCCATACACTTCTTTGAAAGACTGAACAAGTCCCTATTGACAATAATTAAGCTCGGTTTTTGTTTGATAATAAAAATGCAATAGAAATCGGATAGACCATTTAGAAAGAAAGAAGAGAGAGAAGAAGAAGCGGCTTCGCCCGCGTGATAATGGAAAAATTATCCCAAGGGTACATATTCTCGGGATAAAAAGTGATGTGCTATTCCAAGACACGTGACAAACATCCGAATCCCTTCAGCAGTTTCAGCGTGAAGGACAAATATACACAGTCAAAAACTTTCGTCTTTATAAGATTAGCGTGATTTGGTACTGACAAAAATTTGTTTTTACTTACTATCGGTGTGTTGACTGTCAGTCTAGTAGTTCCTAAAACTACTACTACTAAAATAAAGATATAGAGCTATGGTTTTAGGAGGATTAAGTGTACTGGTTACCAGGAACAATGTTAAGACTATGGCTTCGCTTGAACAAAGTTAATAATATCTATCGGTAAAAACGGTAGGCTATTATTTTTAACATGGATGGGAATAAACTCACCTCGCCAAATTGTGAGTGTACACTCACAATCTAACATAGCCGTGGTTCTATAAGCTTGCCTACTCCTTAGCAAAATGCAGGCGTGATGTTGTTTATGCTAATGTTTGCACACATAGGTTACCTACTATGTAGGTAGCGTAGCGGCTGACGTCAATAAATTATTAAAAGGATATACTTCGTGGACTTTACCCGTAAATTTCATGAAACGTGCACAGTATTGTCCGCAGATGTCAGTTTTAATTAATTGACCTACTTTTGCTATATGCTGACTTAACGGTTATTTTGGTTTAATTTTTAGTAGGTACTTTTAGGTGCATTCCTATTAGCTGAACGGTGTATGAACTAACTGATTGCTCAAAACGTTTATAGGTATACATCTATGTACAATCACGCGCAATAAGATATATTTATAACTTAACACATTTTCAATTTATTTCAACTTCTGTTTACCCTTCTGCTGCTTCTGGTTACCCCGCTTTTCTAAGGTGTTTTAATGTGGGCGGGGTTCCCAATTGATGTTGCTGTTTGTACGACAGTTCTGATTAAATTAAATAGTATGTATGTTGGTGGGATTTTACCTCTACCTGGAAAAGCTGCAAGAAAACACGACTCATGTATAATATTTTTTCAGCGGTAAGTATACAAAAAATTGAAAATTCTCATTTAAGCAGAACGAAAGCGGTAAGGACTGAACAGAATTATATAACGGGAAACCTATAAAGTCTAATCTTTGATATGCAAGTTTCAGCCGCGTGTTCTGCATTGATGCTGTTTCTGAACCTCGGTCGACTTGCAGGCGCCCGTGTCACTCGATGCCGACTTCAGCTGCGACGAGTAGGCGTCGCTAGTCACCGTTGTCGTCTACTACGCAATTGCGCTCCCAAGGTGGCTGCAAAATCTTATTAAAATTGAATGATAAGCCCAACCAACACCCTTCTTACATTGCTGATTGGCTAATTTAATATTACTGAAAACATAACTTATATTTATGTACCTTATGAGATTAGTTACCGTATTTCTTGACAGAACCGTAGATGTTTATAGTTTCAAGTGCGCCGATGTGGAATTCATAGCATAGCATAGCATAGCATAGTCGGCCTTTTAATGTTCCCACTGTTGGGACTCAGGCCTCCTCTCTAGGAGAGGGAATTAGTGATTAGATGTGGAATTAGTGTTTCGGAATTATTATAACAGTAATTTGTTGGAACCAAGTAAAGTAAGTAAGCTAAGTAAGTAAGTTGGTTCGGTGCCTATAGATAGTTACGATTACGAGGTACTGTGATCTAATTACAAAAAATATACGAACAAATACGATGCCATGATGCTGCCTAGTGGCACACTAAAGGTATTATAGCTTCTGTGATTCGAGAAAGTAGGCAGTCGACAGTGATGACAAATATCGATGTATCGATATATATTATAGAAATATCAATATCGGCCTCTATATATTTAGGAAAAAATATCGATATATTGATCAAACTTTCCGAGATCGGAAATCAGTTTTAAAATAATAATTTATTTAGTTCAGTCTAGCTCAAAAATAGGTAATAGTATTTTTTATACAAAATGTACATCATTTTAATATATGAGAATCCTACTAAATAACAAAATTATTAATTATTTTAATGACCACTTTATTGTTTCAGGCAAACCAGCATTTGTCCGGTAACGAAAATAAAAACATACTCGTCATCGACAATAGTTATTTTTTCCGTTCGTACCTATTTTTTATGGCTTTGCATTCCGTTAAATATTCTGATTAATTAATTAATTTTGAAAAAAACATCGTTTCTGATACGATATTCGATATTGAATATTTGGTATTGATATATCGATGTATCGGATCAAAATATATCGACTGAAAATATCGATATATCGAAGTAACAAATATCGATACATCGATGTATCAACATTTCAACAAGCCTACGAGAAAGACATATGTCTTTCTATCGTATCGCTTTTCTCCATTTCTAAGTAGATACTGCCTGGAGAAGTGTATAACATATCTTTCTAATGTCCTAACATGAAATCTTGTCGAGTTAGTGTAGGGATACATATGCGGATTGACGCAAAGGCATCGAATGATTAACTCGGAATAAAAAATACTGCTGAAGATGCTAGTTCGGAAAACTTTAAAGATAAATGATATTTATTTTGCAAATAGGTTTTTAAAAAACACTAAACACGTCAATCCAATTCAAACTAGATGAGGCCGGCCGGCGTTTTCTAGCTGACTACCCGAGGAATTTTAAGAAACAACGAAAAAAGCTCAGGGGTCAAAGTCTTTTTTAAAGTCCATACAGCAAATATGTAATGGTCAAATTATATGAGAACCATGCAGATTGGTGTCTGAGATGGCCTTTTGAGGAAATAACCACACAGATTTGAGGGGACCTGTCCAGTCGGTGCAAGCATTTGTCAGTATTCGCGTAGCTCAACGACTTGACAAACGAAAAAGAAAGGATATTTGGGTAGGCTGCATAAAGTACACAAAACTTGCCAAACATCATGTTAAAATTAAAGAAAAAGAAAACGAAATCCACATGGTCCCCACAATCACAATAATAAAATAAAATTTACAAAAATGTAACACTACACAGAGTAATGCCAATTGTAAAAAATTAAAGTAATCGTCAATTTTATAAATAATAAAAATACAATGATTTTGAAAGACACTATTCCAAATATATTTATTTACTGTAGAAAATAAGTCCTGCTTAAAAATCTAGCTCTGAATCATTTTAACCACAACGGTTAGCATTGTTACAGATGTTTTTTTTACTATGACTTTCATACTCAGTCGTCATACATAGATATGAGCGAATGAATAAGTTCGTGCATATTCATTCAGTATGGTTTTGAATACGTTCATTAATGTTTCTCTTATCATTAACCGCACTCACTCTGACGTAGGTACACATTTATTGAATAAACATTAGATAGGTCCGTATTTATTATATATGTTATCTGTAATTAACTAGAACTCTGAATGCGTCGTCAAGTCTGGACTGTTCATAGATTTGTCTAGAATTGCAAAAGGATCTTTGTCTGATTCGGATAAATTGGGTTTATTCTAATTATGGTTATTTTATGTTACATTACTTTGCGCGTGAACTAGACGCAGACAGTCTTTTGTTTATGCTTATGCTAGTTTAATACCTACAGTTGTAAAAAAATACAACTATCTTTCTAGAATTCGTTGAGATTCACAAACATCACAAGTTTAAATTATTGTTATTTATATATTTATAACCCGTTTAAGCAGAGAGTAATAAACCGTTTAAGCAGAGAGTAATTGTATTACTCTCTGCTTAAACGGTTTTACCCAACTCGTGAGGGTTAAGGGAGGACAATTAAGATATTATTAAATAATTAATTACAATTCAGAGCATAAAGATAACAATATTAAATTAAACAAAGTAAAAAATAAGACATTATAAATCACAAATAAATTAAAATTATATTAAAAACAAAATGCTAAATTACCAAAATTTTATCATTAAATCTCCTTCCTACCTTTAAAAATAAACGTACATTTGAGTGAAATAATGTTCACATTTGGACCTGGACTAATAGACTCATAAATTACTTTTTTTCTGCATTCGTACATTATACATATTTTAATCACAAGTCTACTTGTTTTGTTTGTCAATCTCAAAATCGGGTTACCTCATTTCCATAATGACGTTAAAATTTTATCTTGCTCGAGCGGTCAACGAAGGTTATTATTTATAATGCATGCGCCGTATTCACCGATATGCGGGATCATCCCGGTCCCCCAACAGAGAATGGTAAAGGCCGAAGGTCCTGTCTTCTTCATACGCGGTAATAAAGGGGCTCAAACTAGCGTTCGAGTCTCAATAGCAGGTAACATGGAAAAGTCTCGAACAATTGCACTCTTGTGGTGAATGAACAAAAGTATTTTTGTTTACTTTGTCGTCTATGTTTATGTATGAAATTGCTATTGTGATTTATGCGAAGTGGAACTTCTGCATTCACAAGCTTCGAGGTGAGTCGGTCCGAGCTACGCGCGCGCGCCGGTTGCCGTGTTTCTGTGATTTCGCGTCCAGTCGTCCGCCGCGCGCGTACCCATCTACATAGCCGTCGCTCCGCACTCGCTCCCCATCCGTCTCATAGTGCACGCGCATTATTCTCCCGAACTACTCGGCACGTGCACCGACTTACTCTATCTCTTTCACGGGCCTCACGCACGATACGGCCTTCTACGAACCTCGATAATGGGCCGATAAAGGCTAATTACTCGCTTAGTTGGCCACTTAGGGATCGAGTGACGGGTGACGTTCGCGAGTGCAGTGTCAGGGCTGTGATGGCTGAGAATCACGCACTTATACCCGAAGCCAATTCGATGTATACTCAGACGAACATGAAGGAGTCACAAGACATATCGAAGAATTTGATGAGCGGTGATTTTGAGAGACAATTTAGGGGTGCAATGGTTGAGAAGACGGATAGGCGATGGCAGACGTGGCTGATTACGCTGGCCGTGGTGGTCGGCGCTCTGCTGGCGTGGCTGCTGGTGTTCACGATAATACGCGAGGTGCAGATCCGGCAGCTGCGCCACGAGGTTGACGAGCTGACCGCCAACATGATCGCCGTTTCCGCTAACGTCAAGTCTGTCAGCCAGATGATCGAGAAGAACAAACTGTTCAACGAGTTCAAGGACTTGCAGGACACGGTAAGTCCATATCATTAGACATTAAGACAACACGTCTGTTTACTCGCAGTTTATGCCTGATTACAAAACCCGGTGTAAACATTACAACGACTTTGAACTAAAACGTGAAGAGAACAAAATACAGAAAACTAAACTTGCCTAGTTGATATTATAAGAGTAAGATGTATGCATACTATGCACATTTTTATTTCGTTTTAGCTTGCTGATAGATACGCAGTTCGTTTTGAACGGATGTTTATTTAATCCCCAACAACATGGCGTTGTCAGGTAAAAATAATACAAAGGATAAAATCAATTCCATTTGGCTTTTGAGTAAACCCAAACCAGGCCTAGGCCCGACTTTATTTACATTGGAAACTGGTAAACAACAACATTTTAAAGCATAGATAATCAGATTCCAGGTAAGCGAAGTGAGAGCTGGGAACGTGCGGAGAATGTCTTATGTAATTAGCGTGGTATTATGATGTTGTGGATAACTCGCTACTTCGCTCGGTGCCTCAGAAGCTCGGTAGTTAGTGGCCAAGGTCTACAATATAAACACTCCACTCTATTATAGTCAATTGAGTGAGCAATGATACGATCGTTTGGCATGGCAGCAATTTAATAGACGACGTTCAAACGGTTAGTATCCACATACGCACGTCCATTGCGCGAACTGATGAGAAGTAGCAGTCATTCAATAGATTTTGAAGATTATTTTGTTGGTTTTTTGTCGCAAAACTCGGTGGTATTGGGAGGACTCCGACGTGGATCTAGAGAGCACGAAACTGGTTTTGTTAACACTACAACCAGTTACGAATGTAAACAAAAAAGTGCCGGGCGGCAGGCGCCGATCTTGCGCAACACATATCATTTGTAGTATGGTCGCATTAATTGGACGACAATTAAATCTTTTCATTAGGGTCTTCATTCTTGCTGTAGGATTCACCAAACTCACATAAGCGTATATTATAAAAAACTTGCTGCAATTTTGATGACTTTATTTGAAACTAGTCTCTGCCAGCAGCGTGGAATCAGTATTCATTATAATTTAAAGCCTATGATATGAAAATAATTTAATCAAATCAAATAATTTACTTGAGTATAGGTTATTACCATGAGGTGGTAACAAAAATATTCGTTCTTTCAACCATACTTCAACCATATCCTATCTTTAGAGGCGCAGTTTCAGAGATTACACTCTATATACAGATTTGTATGTTTGTATTTTTGTTTGTAATGAATAAACACAAACTACTGGACCGATTTAAAAAAATCTTTCATCAATAGAATGCTATTTTATCACTGAGTGACATAGGCATATTTTCTACATTTATGCGGGCGCAGCCACGGGCAGAAGCTGGTAGCCAATATTTATGAACTTCATTACCTAATGAAGATGATAAATATTTGATATTTTGAGACGTTCTCCTTTTCTAACGACAGTAGCTTGTTCCCTCCACAATTAATGTAAATATCGTTATTCGAGAACCTTATTTTACTTACTTTTAATGTTTTGTTTTTTTTTTATTTGCGTGTTGATGTATATGACTGGTTAAAATATATCTACACGAATATTTTAATGAGGTAAAGTTTGATATTTTGTTTTTTTTTTTTGTTTGTATGAGGTAATTTCTGGAAGTACTGGTCCGATTGCTAAATTTTTTTCACCGATAGAAAGCTGCTTTATTCTTGAGTGACATACGCTATATTTTATGTACGCGGGCGAAGCCGTGGGCAAATGTTAGTACATAATATATGTCTTTGTCACATTTAATTGTGCTGTTCGATTGTAGATCTATAAGAAGTAGGTACGTCCCAGTTAACTATCTGTATATATACCTATCTCTTTTGTGGTATTACGGAGTTACTAACTAAAGAAATTAAACGAAATTTAAACCGTGCAAAACAAGCAAATCATTCGGTTTCTACTAACTCGATCGTCTTAATGTTTTTGTTAAGATGCCTCGAGGTTCACTTGGCTGCTGTTCAAAGTGCCACTAACCAGTTAACTTATTACTGTTACAATATGCCTAGGTACTTATCGTCTATAGTTTCTCTGAGAATACGAAATAGATAATAAATATCTAATGACATCTTACTATCGCAATAAGCCCGCCCATTGTGATACGAGTACCCTATTAATTTTAGTTCCTACAGTAATTTTATTAATGGTGTACTAAACACAGTATATCAACCAACTAATCAATCAGCCAATATTGTGAATATAGCTGTCTCACCATAAACCTCTTTCTAGAAATTGTCTATGGTTAAACATGAGAATTTCTAGTAGATTCTATATTGTCAACATAGTTATGGGTGCAAATACAACCCATATAGTTTATATCTATGTTATGTATGTCTCTTTCTTGTCATTTTGTTACATTGTTTTATTACAAGCCCATACAGAATTATTTAATGTTCAGGTCCCTCTGGATTAAACCTCATATGAGTTTAGAACAAGTAAAAATAAAATATATCCCAAAGCTACGAAAAATTACCACTAATTAAGATTATATGTAAATAAAATTAACGTTAATGAGATCGTCAATATAAATAGCAACAAAGCACTCGACACCGTGAGAAGTTAAACAGAACATAAAAATGTATGAGTGTTCAACTTTTAACGGTCTGCCTCACACCACTCGAACGATTAACGAGATATTAAAAATATTATTAGATTCTAAGAGCTACCTTAGACAGTAAAATATTTATGATAGAATTTTAATTTGTTATTACATTAGGAGCAGAAGAGGCTGACGACAGATCACTTAACATCAATTACTGTAATGATTACATCATAGATACAAACGCAGTGAAGGATGTAAGTAACACTTTAGCAAATATACTGTTGGGGCCTATACATATTGATTCAGAAAAGGGTAGAATTCATAATAAAAAATCAAAGCGATTTGCAGAGAAAACTCATTTTTGATTCAGGAAGGAATTCGAGTAACCATGCATGAAGGTAGATAACACATCAGCTAATGAACCAACCACGAGTTTCGACAAACAAATTAGTAAATAAAAACATAAAATAACTAAAATATTAGTGTAACTGCTGCAGAAATAAGCAAAAGACTTATTTTGTCAGAACCTCTATAAGAAGCTTACCGAGTTACTCGTTGAGTGGTTGACCAGTTACAATGGCTAAAGCAACACAACGTATATGTTGCGTTGTATGTTTAAACAAGGGTCCCACAGGAACACATACTTATGCCACAATGGCAGAATACTCATAAATCTTTGAGATATTGTGGCCAAATTAATACTTTATGGGTAATACGGGTCCAGTTCACAATAATTGTGGTGATATCTCCAAACAGAAAAATCATAATGTGGACGTTACTATTTTTATATACAGGTATAATTTAGGCTATCGTACTTTAGCAGCATACTTTGTGTACAAAGCTTAAGGGAATTATGTAAATGATATTACTGACTTTATACGATAAAAACAAAGAAAAGTAATACAGACTTACATCAGGTTGTTAAACATATTCCTTTTGAAACACACATAAATGGTTATTAGTGAACATAATAATTTTACATAGTGATTGTAGTAATCTTACTCGTGTTATGTATTTATAATGATACATAAGGGATTGAGGGGATTACTCAAGTGTGTTATGATATAGTTATAGGTAGACTACTTTATAACTTCCAAGATTTGTTTTTTGTGATTTATTTTCATGTTTTACTCAAATATTGGTTAAAAAAGTAGTAGCACGTTTTCAAATTCTATGGTAATTTAACTTGAGTTTGTGAAGTAGATACCTTTTGGATAAAAATAGTTAAAAGATTAAAGATATAACTGACCATGTAATGACAGTTGATGGATATAATACAACAATGAAAGACAATTTATGGCAAGAATTTTGCAGAGAGTTACGATCATCAGTAGTGTGAAAAGTCATAAATCTTTTATGATGGAGGCTTCGTTATTACAGGAAGAAAATAGAGGGATCACACTTTAAGACACCATTATCAATGTTATCAAATACTAGCTAGGTAGTATTTGGAATAATATAAATGTAGATAACTATGAGCCTAATAACACATCACTCGATCTCAACCAAATTCTTGGCATATTTTGTAAGTAATACCGTTTGGCGAGGCCGTCCGATGCCGCACATAAAATTCATTGAATAAATATAGAAACGTATAAGATGAAAGTTTACAAACACAGAGGTTGGATTGGCGCCAATTTTTGACAGACCGTATCGCAGGCCCAGGTCGATCGTTGACGACATACTGAAGCATAATATTGGGCTACAAAGTAAATGGCATGCTATGAGAGATTTATCGCTAATTCCCCGAATTAGATTTTATTAGTTCGTGTTTTGAACGGTGGTTTCTAATAATATTTACAACACACATTGTTTTGTAGCAGAAACCGTGGAAAACAGAGTTTCTTTCCCAAACACCGGCCAGTATTGTATATGTATAGGCGAACATTTTGATATTTGTAACTGAAGAAAGTTCGATGTCTCAATACAGTTGTAACCTAGATGTTTTGAAATCTCATACAGGCAGATAGACTATGACCTGTGACATGTATTACGATAAAATTAAAAGGGTGTTCATAATAATTATAATTATTATATTATAATTTAGTATGGGTAATGAAATAGAGTAAAGAAATGTAGGAAATATTATAGAGTTAACAATTTTTTTACGGAAAATAAAAATAAGAGTTAATTTAAAAAGAAGTCGGTCACATGAAAAGTTTCATTACATTTCCGTTTGATGTTAGACGTTGAGAAATGCGATAAGATATATTTTACTAGTAACTGGGTACCTCTAACTTGTATTTCTTTTCTTTACATTTTGAGAAAGTGGGCTGTAAAGATAAAATTTCATGCCATTGTCGCAGTTTGAACAAAAGGTTGATAGCAATTAAATTTGTTACGATATGGCCCGAAGGTTGAAAAGATTTGGTAGCAAAAATATTGCTTTTAAGTACTTATATTTAAATTGCAAATTTATTGAGATGCCAAATGTCGCGTCTTTTTGCTTGTCAATAACAAGGTCTACATTTTTTTTTTGTTTTCGGGGGGAAACCTTCAAAAGGCGCCTGGACTTTTGGGGAAAAGACCAGGGAGTGTGGGATTTTTACCTCACTTAAACCGCCCCGGTGATCACCATCCGCACATGGAATAAAACATACGTAATACTTATTTATCGTAATGAATCGGGTGTAAGCATGATTCATATCCAAACAAATATCTTTCAATTAATTGAAGCTAATGCATTGCTGTTATTTTTAACATTTTGGACAGGAGATATCTTACTTAAAAAGCTGATATTTTAAGACTGAGTGAAAGCTGATTTCAGTAAATTGGAATGTTGGCGAAACAAATACTGTTTCTCATCGTAAAAAAACAACAAGTAAATAATCTAAATGTCCTTTTTCATGAATAATCGTAAAAATTACCAGATTCGGGTGTCCGAAGATTTTATTTGGATGCACCTACGCTTGTCGCAATGAAACGAAAACAAGCGATAATTTCCAAGTTATGCCTGATGTCAATATATTTTTGTCATTATAACGACAACTGTCACGACAAAATAAGCATAAGTGTATAAGCGTGTGCATATACTCATAAAGTATGGTTTAATAGTCAATAAATTATTTAATTATTCAGCACACTTCAGCAATAATATTTTGGTGTTAATGTTTATAGGCAGGGCTTAGGAAATAAAACGCAGTTTATGAGTTTATGACCTTGAGCTTGCTTAAATGTGATCTGATAATATTTTTAGTTAGACTGAAACCAAGTAGGTAACAGTATGTTATGTACGTTCGTATGATATTGCTATGTCAGTTCACCAGAGATTCGGTCATTCAAAGTTTTGCAGCAATATGTTTGTTATTGACTACACGTTCCAAAAATATGAGAGGAAGGTTATTCTATTTCAACTGACGTTTACGATTTTGGCATAGATAACTTTTCTGTTTCGTATGTGAAATCAAATGCGTCTTATATTTATGTAGAATTGTAGATGTGAACCAAGGGTTTTATATTTTATTGCAGTTAAATATGTTACTCGCAGAATCATCTGCTATGATTGACATAGTCTCGTAAATGTTGTCGAATAACTTTTTAACACAGTAACCTACTTTGTAAAAGTTTGGCGCCCAGTGCAACAAGCTAATATTATAAAGGCAAAATTTTGTTAATATGCTTTTATGTTTGTTACTTCTTGATGAATGGCACATGTGTAGTCCATGGGACGTAGGGGTTTTTGATCCGGGAATATGTTCCCTTTGGATATTTTTTTTTACTATCACGCGGGCGAAATCGGTGGCTCAAGCTAGTCTAAGTATAATACGGGAGTTCTCAGCGGCTGTTAGCTGCTAAGTAAAGTTAGTGGCTGTTTTATTTATTCGCAAATTAATTCTTCGTGAAAACTGTGATGTAAAATTGGTGTAGTTTTGTATTTTAAGTGTCAAAACTGGACAATATAAAAACACAAACAACAACATCAACATCATTTAGCTAATCATTGAAACAGGCGTGATCTTAGCAAAATAGAGCTAAGAATATTATTGCTGTATCGACCAGTTAAAGCGAAGCTGGTCGAGGAGGCTGACTCAATACATTTGCTGCCAAATACTGCAAAAACATTAAAATCTGCTGCATCCGCATTCTAAAGGAAATAACTGTATTCTGTAAGAAAAACTAAATACTTTCTAAATTTGGCACTAGCTAAGTGCACAAACCGTGAGAAACCAAAAGATAAAAAACAATCTATAATATTGACCGCGTAACATTTTTATTCAGCTACTGGCTGGAAAGTCAGGTTTCCAGCTAGTAGCTGAATAAAAATGTTCGCCCAAATTATGGCATTGTTCACAAACCCGATTTTAAAACCGGTTAGACCGGACCAGGACGACCAAATTCGGAGAAAACCAGTCCTTGTCGGAAGGATACGAGCTATTAGCCGTTTACCTAGTTGCAATATTAATGATGCGATCAAATAAGTTAGGAGTTGAAACTTGTTTGGAATCATTGTTTATATTGATGCTCACTAGCTTTGCTGCATAGAAGACTTATGTAGCAAAAGTTTTATCTATTCAACGAGCTTTGAAGTCGAATCCCGCTTCAGCTTTGAATGTTTCTGCTTATGTATTTGTGGACTTGTGTAATATACCTGTACTTATACACAGGTGTAATAATACACCACTAGTTTTTAATTAGTACAAATACTTAAAGGGCTTATTAGAAAAAGTCTTGTTATTATTTAAGTAAAGTATTAATAAATAATATTCATAAACAGCAAAGTTATTAGAGTTGGTTTATATCCCAAAATGTCACTCAATTTTATACAAATATTGTACAAGCTATTTGCGATCAAAATGGAAAAACACTGCGCGTAATATTTTCTAGTAGCAATTGTTATGAATGATTGATTCTATTATGAATTTACCAATTATGACCAATTTTCGTGGACAATTTTAGGATTTCGTTTTTTTTTTCCTTTTGACTACAAATATGATCAGTAACTGGTACAGATAGAGTCCCATTTCTTGTACTAATTAAAAACTAGGGGTGTATACATCTATAATTATACACCTAATGAAACACGTCTGTTAGATCTACAATACAGAATATTGAATTCTGTGAATTGCTACTTAGCTTTCTTCCTCTCTCCTAATTTTGCTGTACCGGACAGGGACTAAATTGAACTTTAACTATTTGTTATACCATCTATGTACATATGGAATGCAATAAACTATTGAGTACTTGCGTTGCGTCCAAACGCCATGTATTTGAATGAACAAAATCTAAAAAGCAAACAGGAAAAATAAAGGGTTTCTATCCTAATCCTATCTCGTAGTTATCTACATAACAGTTTAGCAGTTAATGGAATAATGACGAAACTCGAAGCAAGCCCTGACGAGGCTTGATTGCTATTCCAGGCATTAGATTCAGTTGAATCATGGACGATGGGCGATGCGGCTAACAGGGATTAACAATTAAAGTGGCCGCTGACCTCTCGCCCACGTGCTTGTCACACTGTAACAAGACTACATGTTATTCGCACAAGTCGAATATAAGAGAGTATATAGAAAAATAACAAGACAAGTTACATCTTTCATGTTATCTCTGACTGCGGGTTCTTGGAAAAACAGTTATGAAATATGAAAGAGAAAATGTTACGTATTTATTTGAGATGAAGAATATTTTACGGATCAAATCTTAAAAGAAAAAAATGATACGGAATCACCTACTAAGGGCGGAATTCACCGATAAAACAAAACGTGTTTTAACGAAAAATACAGACAAGTGACACTAGTGACAGCGGCTAAACGCGATTATGCGAGCCAAACGTTAAAACACGTTTAGTTTTATTGGTGAATTCCGCCCTGAATCGGAAAATTTTTGGAAAAGGAAAACTGCACTTATTGGAGACTGCGTAGAAAGCGGGTTTCTTTTTACTCGAAAACAGCAAAACCAGAAATCGGTTCAGTAAAATAATATAGATTTATATCTTAATCATAAAGATGAAAGAGGTGTCAATCGATTCGTTATTATGGTCCAGGTGATAAATGCTATATTTTATTTGTACATTTAAACGAGTACAAATAAAATTGAAGTGTCTGCTTATAATATCAAAATAACATTTCCGAAATGGATGAACAGATTTAATAATAACGTTATTTACACTAACTTACAAAATAAAAATAAAAGCCCTAAAGTATTAAAAAAAGCAATTTAAAGTACGGCGTCGAAAAACTCCTCCACATCGCTGTCGACCGGTAATGTACCCAAAAGACTGGTGGCATTGCCACGCTGAATGGTAATGCTTATCCTTTTTCCGAAGGAAAAGCCAGCCCTTGGGTCACGCGAAGTGTCAACAAGGCGTTTTGAAAGTTCTTTAAATAATTTGTTAGATATTATAATTTACAGATTTTGACTGTACTTTCACTAACAGATAGCTTTTAAGTTTAAGAACTAATAACTTGGCCCAAAAAAGGAGAGTAATGTTTTTAATCTCCATGCGAACGAAGACGCCGTTAGCTAGTATAAAAATAATATCGCGTTTATCCTAAAAAGTGTTCCTTTTGTAGTTTTTCTTAATTACTGTGATGTTAAATAAAATAACAGAATATTTTGAGTTCAAAAATACCAACCGTACCTACGACATAAACATATACCACTGTCACTTGTTATATTTTTTATATTTTACGGTTGATATTTTTAACAATATATCATAACAACTATTTTTTTACTATATTTTTTATTTCGTTTGTGAATTATCGTGGTGAAGTGTCTTCCATAGTCGGGCGTTAGTTTTGACGTACTCTAGTGTTACTTTATCTTTTAATTAATGTCTAATTTAACATTGAAGCTCATTCCCCGAAACAAATATTTAATAAACTGATTCTAGGTCAAGCCAAACATAAAGTGCACAAAACAGATATAAAAAGACGAGTTATAGATCTATCTGTATCAATTGAGCACCGAACCATCTGGTTGCAACAATTTTATGCTGAAGACTGCCGTGACCTGTTTTAAGTCATGAATGAAATCAAGTTTGAATGTAGTACGTACCAATTGACGTTTGAGATCGTTTTTTCCTATAAAAGTAACATTACGACGATGAAGTGCTTTTTGGCACTATTGCATATTATTGCATAGTATTATATGCATATAATAACTGTTTTTTTTTTTTTTTTTCTCTTTATTTGGTATTAGGGACTTTTATACAAATGTACATGTCAGTCCCATCGGACATTATAATAGTAAATACCTTACCTATATTGTAAAACGTAACAAAGCAAACTTAATTAAGCTATAAGCAGCCTCTGAGTTAGGTGTCGACAAGATGTGATGAAACATTCCAACATCGTATATGTTTGTACCTAGTTCTTTATACAAATCCTTTCTTGCAGATTGAAATCTGACACATTCCGTCAACAGATGTGTAACATCTTCTACTGTGCCGCACTCCTCACAATTTGGTGAATTAGATTTTTTCATTAAAAATGCAAATTTATTGAGCGGCATGTGTCCAGATCTCAATCTGTGAGCTGTTACTAATAGCTTTCTGTTGAACCTGGTGTTACAAAACCATGGTATAAGTGGAGGCTCCAAAACTATAGATTTATACCATATTCCCTTTTCTTTCGATCGTTCATTGAAATATTCTTTCCAAATTTCGTGACATTTGTTTTTATATCTAGGCAATAATTCTACATAATCGGTTCCAATATATGTTTCTCTACCTTCATCTATACCCAACTTTGCTAAGCGGTCAGCCTCCTCATTACCCTTTATACCTATATGTGAAGGAACCCATTGCAATTTTAGATCTATCCCTCTTTTGGATAAATCATGTATTTTAGATAGAATTTCATAAGCTATCGATGCACCTCTGTGCCCAGAAGCGCATCGAGCTATATGTTGTAGTGCACTCTTGCTATCTACACAAATCAATGTTTTTCTGTTATTATTAATAGTTATTATATAAGAAAGTGCCTCTAAAATTGCAAAAAGCTCCAAAGACATAACTGACACATAATTATTTATTTTATAATATGTATTTGTATTATCTAAATTTAAAGGATCGTAGTAAGCAGCTCCATTGCCATTAGCATTCTTAGACCCATCAGTATAAATTTTGTAATAATTGTGATATTTATCTGCTACTTCTCTCAGAGTTTCTGCTTTAATTGAATTTAAATCATATGTCTTCTTAGGGTTTTTAATTGAGTCTAAATTAACCTTTATTATGTCTTGGACGTTAATCCTAGTAACCCAAACATCTAAAGAAAACATTCCTGGGATCAAAGATGCCCTTACATTTTCCTCCTTGATCTCCTTAAATACACTAACAAGTAATGGAAGCTTTTTAGTTACCCAATATCTGACATGACTAATGGCACCAAGCTCTAACAACAGTTTTATTACCACATTATCGGACACAGAATACGATTTTAAACAATATTTGAATGCTAACCATCTTCTCCTAACATGCAGTGGGGGAACACAGAGCTCGCACTCCATAACATGTATTGGTGTGCTTCTTATAAAACTCCCTACTACTCTTAAAGCCTGATTTTGAACCTTTTCTAACTTATAGATATTTGTCTTAGCGCTATTGTCATATAGAAAGCACCCGTAGTCTAACCTACTTCTAATTAGAGCCACGTAGAGCCTCCGAAGATGAATCTGATGAATACCCCAAGAAGGACTTGTAAGAATTTTAAGTAAATTGAGAAGTCTCTGAACCTTTTCGACTATTTCGTTGATGTGTTTACCCCAACGTAATGACTTATCTAACCAAACACCCAAATATTTATAGTAACATACGTTGTCAAGTACACTATTATTTATGGAGAGTTGTATTTGTTGTTGCCTAAAACCCCTACTAAAAACACAATATTTGGATTTACTTGTAGATATTTCTAACCCTAATTCGTCCAATAAAACAGTAAAAATATCCAAAGCATTTTGTATTTTGAATTGACCCTCTAATATATCCTGACAAGTAAAATAAAAAACAAAGTCATCAGCGTATTGGCATGAATATACTTCAGATATATCCTTACAAACTTTATACGTGGCTATATTAAAAAGCAGTGGTGATATGGGGTCACCTTGAGCTAAGCCTTTTCGTGCATATCTGACCATATCAGTTATGGAATCATCGACCACTTTTAGATGACGTTCGCTAAGGAAGTTCCACAAATATTGACAAATATTCCTACCAACACCCAAACTATCAAGCACCTGCAATAGCTTATCTATTAGTATATCATTATATGCACTTTTGATATCAATAAAACAAGCCACAGTTGGGACATTCTTTGAAAAGCCTATCTGTATTTGAGTCACCAAACGCGTAAGACAATCAAGGCAGGATTTTCCTCTCCTGAAACCAACTGTGTTTGGTGATAAAATTTGATGCTTCTCTATATACCATTCGAGTCTTTTGGTTATCATAGCATGAAAAATTTTGCATGTACACGACATCAGCGAAATAGGTCTTGGTTTGGTATTTAAGCCAGTACCCGACTTCGGTATGGGGACAACTCTAATCTGACGCCACTGCAATGGGAAATTACCTGAGTTTAATATACTATTAAAGATTTTGAGTAAGTATAATTTGCCAATAGGTGGTAGATGTAAAATCATAGAGTACGTAATTTGATCATCTCCTGGAGCAGTATCTTTTTTCTATAAACAGTTATTTAGTTCCTGTAACGTAAATTCTGACTCGAGCAACATATTTGTAGAATTAAATATCGGCTTAGAGAAAGCGACATAATCTGGTGTAAGATCACATAACATTTCTCTCTTTAGCTCCTGAGGACATTGGATATTGGATTTCTTGTAACCTTTGACCCACCGTAATCGATGCCACATATCTGAAGCTGAAACTTTGTAATCAATGCTTTCACAAAATTTCTTATAATCATTAGATTTCGCATTTTGAATAGCTTGTTTAGCCTTCAGAGTTTTTTCCTCAAGTATTGCGAGGTTCGTTGGTGTTGGATTTCCTCTAAATTTCTTAAGTGCCAAACGGCGCTCCGCAACTAATTTAGACAAATCTGGACTCCAATACCCTTTCGGTTTAAATTTATTATTTGGCTTATCACAATATTTAATAAGAGGAATATTTTCATCTGCTGATTTATTTATTTGACAGGAGAAATAATCGTACATAACTTGAACATCATCACTCGTATTATTCAGAGAAAAGCAATCAAAGAGACACGCTCTGTAACCAGTCCAGTTGGCTAATTTATAATTACGCTTTTCACGGAAGTAGACATCCTCATAGTAATTTACTTTAACTTTAATAAATAAGTGATCACTACCTAAGTTTTCGTTCATAACAATCCAGTCACAATTAATAGCGATATCCGCAGATGCAAATGTAATATCTGGAGAAGAAGATTGCAATATGTTATTCACTAGTTTAACCCTAGTGGGCTGTCCAGTATTCAGAGATGTAAAACCAAACTCTAACGCGGACTCAAAAATTTGTAAACCCCTATTATCATTTTTATAAGACCAGTTTGTATGATGGGCGTTAAAATCTCCTGTTATTAAACAATTATTTGGGAACAAAAAAAAGATCCTATCCCAGTCAGCTTGCGTCGTATGAACGGAACTCGGACAATAAATTAAAATGATATGTTTGATATAGTTACAATTATTTAGTTTGATACTCAGTAATTCGATGCCTGGATTAATTTGATTTACCGTCACCTCCTGTACACTTAGTGAGTTATGAGCTACAACAGCTATCCCCCCGTACGAATCCTCTCTATCTCTTCTGAATATATTGTATTGATTAATATTGACGCAAACATCATCCCCTAGCCAGGTTTCACTAATTAATCCTACGTGTATTTTTTCCTGTAAGAGTAAACATTTAAATTCCTCAAGTTTGGGTTTCAAGCTCTGTGCATTCCACTGCATTATATTCAGATTAAATAATTTTGATTTAGGTTTAAGACTGCGAGCATTCCATTGTATCACGTTTAAATCAATATTAGTTTTTGAGTGATCAACCATTATCACTCAGAAACATTTTAACTATCACAGGTAAGTCTGGCAAAAGGTTAGTAAAAAGTGAGGTAAACCAGTCTATACAAATCTTAATAATGGCTTTGAGCTTAACGACTACACTTTCCTTCTTTTCTTTAATGAAGTCCTTAATTTTTTGAATAACTTCACTAAATGACCATGATTTCCAATGTGTCTGATCCTTATTTTCTGACTGTAGCGACTGGCCAGCAGAGCATTCAGCAGCTTTTTCTGAATCTGAAGTTTCCAGTTCCGCAATTACATTATTTGCTATTTTATAAGGTACTTTCTTCTTCTTGGTACTTTTCTTTTTGGTTTTTATCTTGTCTGAACCTGAAGGAATATTAGCATCGATTGTTTCCATGTAAACTTCTTGTAAAGAAGATACTGAGTCTTGCTTGCTTCTTTCGGATGCCTGAATACTTCTACATTCCAGGATTGGACTTGGATCACGTAGAACTCTTGGTGTATCAAATGAGGGAGACTCCCAATACTTTGATAAGGCTTTTTGGTAAGTGAAATTGTGCTCTGACATCAATTCTCTGATACGTTTTTCTTTTTTATACAGAGGACACTGTTTCGACATTGCCACGTGATTGCCTGAGCAATTAGGGCATTTGAATGTAGCTGTATCACAAGCATTATGGTAGTTAGAACACTTTGGGCATACTGTTTTACTTGTTGGACACATTTTAGCAATATGCCCAAATCTCCAGCATTTGGAACATTGCGTTACAGGAAACGTATACGGTTCTACTCTTATTTTCAACTCAAATAGACATACATGTGAAGGTAAGGAAGAACCTTTGAAAGTTATTCTGAAAGTTTCACTTTGAACCCATTCATCTCCATCTTTTTTATTGAGTCGTTTAGCTGATACAATTTCCTTCTCACAATTCATATAATCTACAAGTTCTTTTTCAGATAAGCCCAATTCGATATCTCTAATAATTCCGTACGATAGACCAACCTCCCAAGTTTTTTGTATTCGCCAACCAAGGTCACTAAATGCCGGACAACAAAGAAAATTTTCTGCACTATTTTTGTTACTAAACGTTACCAGCAACTTATATGGATTAATATATTTAATTTTGTCAATGTCCATCATCTTATTTTGTTTTAGTAATTTTGCAAACGCAAATTGTTTGGGCATCTTTTCTTTGGAAGTTACAGTGACTTGTATTGGTGATTCCACAGACATTTCCTTGCTAAGTTTTGCCTTCTTCTTTGAGTTGTTTTTACTTACAGTTTGCCAACACTCTAGATTATTCTCAGATCTTGGGCGTTTTCCCGCTGATATTATTGTATTCATTTCTGTAACGTTATTCAATTGTGTTTGGTCATCTAATGTATCAATGTTTAAGTTTGCATCATAATTCTCATTTTGGTTTTGATCCCTATCCATTAAAAACTGCGTAACTGCACTCGCGACGCGATTCCGGCCAAAATAAACGCATGCCGATAATAAAATCGGTTTTTTGTTCGATTTTATACTATTTTATATTATAATTTGAGATTTTTGTGCACTGACGTATTATGACGTTAGATGACAACTGTGATAATAACTGTTATTTTACAATAATAACTGTTATTTTTCGAGAAAAAAATACTTTTAGTGCTTATACTTTAAATGTGTGTTTCGGCATGTTTTGGTGAATCTCCATAATAAGTTGCAACTTCATCAAGTAAATTGTAGAAACATCTAACTAAACGAATGTGTCAGTTCAAAAGTTTTTTTTTCACATAAGACATGTGCACTTATAAAACGTCAGAAGCTAGTGCACGGTTCCAAATTGGTCGTTTCCTATGGAGAAGAACCGGCAAGAAACTGGGGTTACTCTTTAAAAAAACAATTGTTCTTACAATATTCCATATTACAATAATAGTAGATATTATGTAAGGACAGTGTAGATCAGTCAATATTGTACTCAAGAGTACAATAAAAATAATTATAATAAAAAGTGAGCCGTAATAGGAAGTAATATAAGAATTCGGGGAGTCTACAGTGACATAAATTTATGGTACTACCTCCTAACTTTTTTGGGACACTACTCCACTATCATAAACTATATTAATGCTGCGTAATATTTAAAACAGAAGTTTATGTTATTTTTTCCTCAATAATTTACAAATTTTTTACTTCTTAAGAAATTAAAAGATTAATTCTGGAAATGTTTGGCTTCACAGTTGGGAGTTATTGAAACTTCGCCGTCAAATATTTAAAAGGGAATATTAAAAACTATATTATTATCTATCTAAATAAAAGGAGAAACTGACTGACTGACATATCAACGCACAGCCGAAACTACTTCGACTAGAAACATGAAATTTTGCACGAGGCGAGGCGAGCACTAAGAGAGGATTTTCCAAAATTCACCCCCTAAGGGGATGAAACGAGGGTCCAAAATTTGTATGGAGAAACCTATTTAAACGCTGGCGAAGCCGCTGGCAGAAGCTAGTATAGGTATATAATATTAATTCGACTGGCCTGTTGGTCAAGTGGTTAGTGACCCTGACTGCTATGCCGAAGGTCGTGGATTCGTTTCCCACCCAGGACAAATGTTTGTGTGATGAGCACGATCATTTATCTATAATATGTATGTATTTAGAAATATATAAGTATGTTTATCAGTTGTCTAGTACTCATACCACAAGCTCTGCTTAGCTTGGGGCTAGACGGCGTTGTGTGATAGTTATGGAATATTTATTATTTTATTATTATTGTACATATTACAAACCCAGACATCAATTATAACATGTTAAATAAATATTGACATTTTGTTCCATACACTGGTTTAACTGTTACAGTAAGTAAACAAGGTAACGAATAAACAAAGATAAGCGGGCGTAAGCGTAACTGAATGTTAACCAATTGCACTTACAACACCGTTATTTAAAAAAGTTCGAAGAATTGCACATTGTGGGTACCTGCTTTACGTAGATTCGTGTAAAAATACTCATCATAGCCTCATTCTAACTGTCTATTAATGAAATCGTATCCCTTTGACGTTTACGACTATATGTCAAACAACTTAGTTAGTTTAGTATGTAGTTAGTTAACTATACCCTTAATTTCCTTGATACTGATAGGCATTGTTTAGATAAGCCGGCTGAGACCTATTAACTAATGGTTTTGTTGAACTTAGTACATTTCTAGCGGACGTAGTTGTGATTGATTTGTTTTTAGTGCTGTCATTATTTTCACCATATATCTATCTTATCTTTTTGGCGGTTTTTTTATTGACTTATTATTGGCTTACTGCACTATTACCTGTAATTCTCTAAGCTTCAAAATTTATACTCAATTATGTCTGAATTTAACATTCTTTTTTCATCAATCAGAGTCATCGATCACTTTATTATTATCTAAATTGCTAGATAATAGATAAACCCTTATAAATAAAAGTAACTATAGTAATGAGCACGCAATCGGTGATAAAATAGGAGCCTATATGAGGATATACACATTGATTTGAACAATACGTATATTGAATGAGTTAAATTGAATGAATTTGACCTTTGTTAATTGATAGAAACCGCTATCGATGAGTAAGTCGTAAAATATATGATATCAGATGAATATGTCTATGTAGGCATTATAGTGTCTGCACGTGTCAAGTTTAATATAGATATTTGTATTGCTGATTATGATGTCAATAGTTTTATGTTTCCTGATATTTTTCGAAGTTGAGATGACATTAGAGATATAGGTGAAGTAACGTAGAATATTCAAACCCTAGATAATAATGGCAGGAAAAACAATGATAATGATGATATTGCAAAAAGTTTTTTGTCAATACTAATGTCAAAAAACAGATCATATCTACGCACTTAGGTTAGATTTTTAAATTTAGAATCCAAGGTTAAAAACACAATGATATTGGTCTAATTCTGTTCTTAGTTTGTTAATATTATAGCTACCTACCTATATATTTAATGGCATGATGACCGACAATTAGTGTAGGCTGAAGATAATTTGTATTAATCTGATGTTTGGTTTCAGTAATTGTTCTGTTTGTTACGACTAATTGCTCTGTGACAGCAGTCAACATTGAATGACAGTCCATTTGGCTGATTTCACCACAATTCCCAAATGCCATATCAATGAAATCAGACGTTAAAACGAAGTACACTCATCAATGACACTCATTAACATTATTTATATTCCTGCATTCCTTATCTTTATCAAAAACATGATGTTAAATCAGCAGTTGAACTTTGACATATTAATTATTTTAATGGCAATCATAAAACTGATAGATACTGTTAGTAGTCCAATTAGTTCCTATTGCACTTCGCACTAAAAATAGAAAATTGAGATCGCGGAGCATTTGTCATAATTGTTAAATGCACTCCTTTAATTAGTGTAAATTAAAGTTGCTAGTAGGAATCCTAGGAAATGATGACGGAATCTATTAGCGGTGACGTTGATGTGTGTTAGTAATTTCTGGCTGAGCTAAATATGGCAGAAGTTACGGGTAGTTTCTTAGAAAAATAATGGAAAAATCTGGCTTCTTATATAAGGACAAATTCAGTTATTACAGTGGATATACACATCCATGTTAACGTAGAAGCTGTTTCCAAGAAAATTGAAAGAGAAAATCGGATAGCTATATTCTTCTCTAGTTGGGATGGAGTAGACAAGGGTATGTTACAACAGTCACTGAACAATAGTCGTAGGCAGTATCAGAATCTAAGAATCTGAACTTCTAACTAACACTAATTGGATAACGACTTGTTGAGGAAAAATACTGAGACTTAACAATACAGGTTTTTTTTGTTTTCCTGTCCTTGGGGACTAATTGTTGATAGTTACGTCATCTGTTCCGAAAACAGTTGCCGAAATTGTCTCGATTCATTCTCGGATTGTTGAAGCTGTACTTTCAAAGAAATTCCATTTTATAATCTGTTGTGGTTATCGAAAGAGCATACCTACCCATAAATATTTTATGCTCCTTTTTCTAAAAATAGCTTTTTTTTACTTACTGTTCTCTCCAATAACTACGGCAATAATATATATACAGAAACAAACATTTGTCTTACGCTATTATCTCAATATTCGTTCACCGGTAATCCATAGATTACTTCGAGGTTCAATAAATTCGTTTTAGATCAGTTATTGATGAAGGCATTACCGGTATCGCTACACCGATAGATTTCTCTTCGAAAGAGGTGTCAATACGTCTTGATCCATAGACAAAGAGAATGGACTGAACAGTACCCTTAGAAGATTTAAAACTCAGTAGAATGAGACAGAGCTACGGTGCGGCTTATGGCTGTCTCCTTTCTGTAGGTCGTAGAGACGAGGGTAACATTATAAGCCTGTAACCTGGCCTAAACAAATAGTAGAAAAAAAGTACCATCAGGTGGAATCGCTGTCAAAGCAACATCTGGCCGCACGATCTCTTTATCTCTTTCACACTTTTCTACCTGTATTTAATTAATACCTGGATAGGAAAGCTCGATCCATTCTCTATGTTTACGTCTTGAGCCGATGTAATCCGATGAAAGTGTCGATACCGACATTATTTACAATCCGAGAAATATTAACTCGATTGCGAAGAAATAGAAATACAGACGATATTTCTTTAATGAAAAATATGAAATGTCTTTTGAATACATCACTATTTTTTGTAACATAATATTTATTTATTTTTTATCGAAAGCTATAAATGTAGCTGAATGCCATGAGCTACTTTATACCTCAGAAAACACGGTATCTGAGGCTTTGGTCATGGAAGCAAACACGCGGAAAAAAAAATGAAAATTATAAAAGCGAAATAGGACTCACTGTTTAATCACGAAATCTCAGAAACTATAACACCTACAAACTTAAAATTTGTACAAGTAGATTCCTTATAGGGTGTAAATATCCGCTAAGAACGGATTTTACGAAACTCCACCTCTAAGGGGGTGTAAAACGGGGGTTGGAAGTTTGTATGGAGAAACCTATTTTCAGAGGCTAGTAGAATATATATTAATTTCGTAAACTAGATGTCTCATAATATGACATTTTGATTTTTGAAATTTTGATTTTTGACATTTTGATTTTTGATATTTTGGTTTTTGATATTTTGTATTGACATTTGAATTGTAATAGTAATGACATTTTATATAATCTAATGATAATGGTTTATTATTTGTAATTGTAATGACTTAACATATAGTCTAATGATAATAATTTATATTTTCCCTTTAATACATACATATTAATTTAATTTAATTGATGATTTAACATTTAATTTAATAGTGATTTATAAATTGATCAACCATTTTTAAGTGTAATAACAATAATATAAATATTTTTTAATGTTTGCATGCCGAATGGTAAAATGTGGCTGAGCTGTAATGTAATCTTAAGAACTATGTATTACCCATATTTGCAAAATAAAATTCTATTCTATTCTATTCTATCCTAATATTATTGACCATCTTTTTTACAGCATAGAGATGGAAATTTTATCGGTATAACCTCAATATCGCTATGCATAGAAATTGAAAAAATACATAAATCGATATTCAGTCTATTTTGAATGTCGAATCCAATAAAGATGGCTCACGCCGACGGTTGGTATAGTCGTGTATAATAATGGAGATGCTCCGCTATCAAGTACTAGTGTATATTGAAAATATCTAGGGTTACTGATAGGGCTATTAGATAACTGAGTACGTAGGTAGAATTTTGTTTAACGGTTATCAAGTAGGTAGGTATTGAGCTTGCGGGTGACGAACAATCGGTAGCTCGCCGTCCAGCCATCCGGTAAAAACCGAGCCGGAGACGTTGACGGCGCAGTGTTCCACACGCACCTCAAAGAGAGGTCAGCAAAACTGTAGAAGCCCTGTAGAGCCGATGCCCGCTGGGGCCATGAGGAGTTTTTGAAAGTGAACCTGTGGTCCGGGAACGCAAAGGGCAACTGAAGGCCATAGGGTTATGGTTTTAGTCAGTAAAAGTCTAACACACTCTCTAGCTCCACTTTAGATCGGGAGAAGTCATTATATGATTTCCCAACACAAAAAAACTGTCTGTAGTTATAGTGCACAAGTTAGTGTGCGCAAACACAGGTGCATCTCATAGTCTGATGGCACGGCAATACGACATGACCGCAGGGAGATTTGAGACAGGGGTTGGTGAACACCTACGCGCTTCGGAAAACACGTAAAGCTGTTGGTCCTGTGCCAGGATAACTATACTAGGTCTTTAATAGTAGATTATGTGACTAGGGGATAAAGCAGTGTCTTTAAGTCGCGGGCGGCATGTTGAATCTGAATCATTTTAATCAAAATTCAAACAGGCCACTAACAAAAAAAAAAAGAGTAAAGCGTGGTCGTGGTTAATGACGAGTTTCGAAAAAAAAGTAGGCAATGAAAAAGCGGAAGCGATAAAAAAAATTGAAACTATAGAATCTTAGAGTAGTAAATTTTGTTTGTTTCAAATCTCAAGACATGTTGAGTGATAGTTAAGATTAACTTGTAGGTACATTAATACTTATATTTCTCTAATATATGATTTGTTTATTAAATTATCTTTTAATTATCTCACAGATGGTGTAAAAAGTACAGTATCCAACACGGGGATAAAGCTGTCTTTGTCTTGGGCTGCTTGAATTCCTCACTTAACTCAGGTTTCTTTATTAACTCCCTCGCAATGCCCTGAGCAATTATATAAATCCCTCACTATTTTGTTGTTTTTGTTCGGGATTAAATTAGTTTCACCCGAAATTCAACATGCCGCCCGTGACATAAAAACACTGCTTTATCAGGCTATTCACATAATCTACTATTTTTCTCATTAATTGATTACGGTCTTCTTCTGTTTTTTAGTCTGACAGACATTTGAAGTCCAATTTGTAGAACTTCTAATGCCAACATTACGAAACTGATAAATGATTCAGTATGTTGGCCTAGGAAGATAGATACAAACTTGGAAAACGAAAGTACCTACATATTATAAGTATTGTCTGATGTACTTAGGTACCTACGTAGGTAGACGCTACCAATAAATGACAACATCATTAGTTATTAGCCCAAAGATAAAGGAGGATGACTCAACGGGGTCAAAGTGGACAAAAGTTGTCATAAATCGTGTAAAAGTCTTGCCAGAACACAATAGAACTTAGACACAAACAAGTATTGTTCGCTAATGTTGCCAGTATCACATTACACTTGCTATTAGACGTTCCGATTACCTTTATTATCTTTGTTCCAAGCGGTAATGTACAAAGGAAAGCTATGTTTTTGTTTTTATACTTTATACCTTGCTTCCATTAGTGTTACAACGTTCTTTTGTAGTCATTGTGGCTGTAACATATATGGTGTTGGCAGCTTTTAAAATTGTATGTTTAAATGGAACATTCTGTTTTTAAAATTCGGTTAGAAAAAGCTGGTCTATAGCTCTTTGCCTAACAGTGGATTCGATATTTAATTTGATAAGTAGGTACTCGGTAGATATTTCCCCACATTAAGTACCAATTTTAAGATCACTATCATGTTTCATGTCACTTAAAGTTAAATTTTCCATCCTTTTTTTTTTTTTTTTTTTTTTTTTTTCTCTTTATTTTTTAGGGACTTTAATCTCTAAGAGCATGTCAGCCCCATCATAACCTAACCTAATTTTACAATAACAACTTAACTTAGTAATCAACACAGTTGATTAAACATTTTGTTAACAAGGTTTAACTACCGACACATTGCCATGTCAAATGTGATCTTAGCAGCATCACTTCTAGGATCGGCCAGAATTTCAAAGAAAAATCCTATATCAATTTTATTGATCTTTCTTAATTTTGCCAGTAGCTCCCTACCCGTTTGATTTTTGACACATTCCACCAAAAGATGCTGGACATCATCAATAACTCCACACACGTCACAATTTGGGGAATCTATTTTTTTCATCATATGACCAAATCTTTTGGTGGGATAGTGTCCAGAACGAAGCCTTAAAGCCACTACTATGAGAGTTCTGCTCATTTTGGTGTCTACAAACCAAGGAGTGCGAGGGGGCTGATGTTGTATGATCTTGTACCAAATCCCTTTGACTTTACTTGTATCCTCAAAGTATTGGTCCCACTTTTCGTAACATGATCTTTTAAATTTTGGCAGTAATTCTGTGTAGTCAGGCGATATGGTTATTGCTTTGCCTTCTGTAATAGCTAATTTTGCTAATCTGTCAGCCTCCTCGTTTCCCGCCAGTCCTATATGCGATGGAACCCATTGCAACTTCACATTTATTAGCCGTAAATTAAAATCATATATGGATTTTAAAATTTTGTAGGCTATCGATGTGCCTCTGAACCCAGATGCACATCGAGCCACGTGTTGAAGAGCACTTTTGCTATCAGTTATTATAACGATATTTTGCTCACTGTCACTGCATAGGCTTAGGGCTTCTGAAATAGCAATGAGCTCCAGCGACATTATGGACACATGAG
Organism: Mythimna pallens; assembly: GCA_961205895.1. Taxonomy (NCBI): domain Eukaryota; kingdom Metazoa; phylum Arthropoda; class Insecta; order Lepidoptera; family Noctuidae; genus Mythimna; species Mythimna pallens. The sequence goes on along the minus strand of OY540825.1, from coordinate 24,289,567 downwards.
AATTAGTTTTAAAACAATGGGAAGCCTGAGTAACTGGATCAAATATAGCGACTCCCCGACCATCCTTGCTCTTAGAGCCATCTGTATAAAGTCGTCGCCAATCATTGTAATTCTTATTTAGTTCTTCAATAACATAATATTTAAGAGAAACTAGATCTTCGTTCTTTTTTGGACCATTAATGCACTCTAAATTATCCACAATAACCTTATCTATTTGTATATAAGTTACCCAAGTGTTAAGAGTGAACATTTCGAGTGGATTGGAAGAGTGAATTATATATGCGCTACATTCATTATAAGTCAGAAGCAGCGACGACTTTTTTTTAGTTCTCCAGTAGCCAGTGTGGTTGAGAGCACATAATCTATCTAACAATGTGACAGTTACGTTATCAGAACAAGACATAGATTTAATGCAATACTTATAAGCTAGGTATAGTCTTCTAATATTAAGTGGAAAGATACACACTTCACTCTCCATTACATATATTGGTGTACTTCTAATAAATCCACCTATAATTCTTAATGCCCGATTCTGAAATTTATCGAGTTTGGATAAATGAACTTTAGCTGCACTGTCATATAAAATGCTACCAAAGTCTATTCGGCTTCTTATCAATGATATAAATAATGTTCTCAGATGCTTAGGATGAATGCCCCAACCTGGACCAGCCAGTACTTTTAATAAATTTAAAAATCTTGTGGCTTTTTCAATTACTTCATTAATATGCTTACTCCATAACAATGCTCTGTCAAGCCACATCCCTAAATATTTAACACAATTTACAGATGGTAAAAGTTTATCATTGTTTTCCAAGCTAATTTCATGCTTTTTCCTTCCTCTACTAAAAACGCAGACATTTGATTTAGTTTCTGATATTTTTAATCCTAAATTATCTAGTAAAATTGAGAATGCATTTAGAGCTCTTTGCAGATTTTCTTGACAGACGTTAATATCCTTATCACTAAAATAGATAACAAAATCATCGGCATATTGGGAGACAATAACATCTTGAACTGAGTTGCAAATTTTATAAGTTGCTATATTAAACAATAGAGGCGATATCGGGTCACCTTGAGCTAGACCCTTACTAGTCCATCTAGCACTCATTATGTCTACCATATCATATTTCTTAACTAAGAGACATCTCGCACTTAGGAATGACCACAAGTATTTACAAATGTTTTTACCGACCTCTAATTCATCTAGTGTAATAACTACTCTATCAATTAGAATGTTATTGTATGCATTTTCTACGTCTACAAAACAAGCTACAGTGGGGATTTTATTTGTGAAACCTAACTGGATGAAAGTGATAAGCCTTGTTAGGCTATCTAAACATGATTGGCCCCTTCTAAAGCCTGTAGTATATGGAGATAAACTTTTGTGCTTCTCAATAAACCATTCCAACCGTCTAGTAATCATAGTATGAAACAATTTACAAAGACACGACATAAGAGATATTGGTCTTACTTTGGTTTCACCACTATTGCTGGCTGATTTAGGTATAGGTATGATTAAAATAGTTCGCCACTGACTCGGAACAACGCCTGAAATATAGATATCATTATATAAATCCAGTAAGTACTGCTTACCGACACAAGGAAGGTTGTAAACCATGGAATATGTTACCCCGTCACTACCCGGGGCCGTGTCTTTTTTCTTACAGCAATGTTTAAGCTCCGAAATCGTAAATGGTGAGTCTAACAATTCGTTTGTAGATCGTATAACTGGTGGTGAGTTTAAAACAAAATTCGGAGCAAGGGAACAGTGCATTTCATTCAACTTTTCTTCAGGAATAGAAACAGTAGATTTTTTATAGCCTTTAAACCATCGCATTTTTTGCCACATGTCGGAAACTGATGTGGTTTCATTGATACCATTACAGAATTTTCTCCAGTTTTCTGACTTAGCTTTCTGTATCAATAATCTGGCTTTCTCTATTTTGTCTTCTAAAATCTTTAGGTTAATTGGAGTTGGATTTTTTCTAAACGTACTCATCGCCAACCTTCTTTCAGCAACGGCTTTAGATAGTGACGGCGTCCAATACTCTTTCGGTTTGAATTTTCCTAATAGATTGTGACATGTGCGAAGATTAGGTATATTACTGTCACAAGCTAAATTAATTTTTTCTAATATATTATCGTATCTGTCCTGGATGGATACATAACTATTTAAATTGCGCAGTGAGTCATCGAGATAATTGTGATACCCTACCCAGTTGGCCTTCTTAAAGTTACGTTTTTCGGTAAAATACGTTGTATTATTACAAAATGCTGAAATTTTAATAACGAGATGATCACTACCTAGGTTTTCATTAATAACCTGCCATTTTAGATCTAAAGCTATGTCCGTTGATGAGAAAGTTATGTCCGGAGCTGATTTAACTACCAAGTTATTCACCATTGTTATTCTTGTTGGGTCCCCATTGTTCAATGCTACAAATCCATTTTCCAATGACGAGTCCAGTAGCTGTAGTCCCCTCTGGTCTGTCTTATAAGACCAATTCGAGTGGTGGGCATTAAAATCCCCAGCAATAATAGTCTTTCTTGAAGTGAGTGAAAAAAGATTGTCCCAGTCAGAAGCATTCACGGCGACGGATGATGGGCAGTAAATAGAAATAATTGTTTCTAGATCTTTACAGTTAATTAATTTGACTCGTACAACTTCTATACCCGAATTAGAGACATGAGTGGGGCAAAGTTGGGTTTGGATTGATTTATGTGTAATTATGGCAACACCTCCATACGAGTCATTTCGATCGTGTCTATAGATATTATATCCAGTTAAATTGAGAGGTGTTTCGTCATCCAGCCAGGTCTCACTTATAATAGCGATGTGTATATTTTCTAAGTTTAATAACGATTCAAAGGTTGCCAGTTTTGGCTTTAAACTACGTGAATTCCACTGCATTAAGTTAATCTGCATTTTCTTAGGTCTACTATCCATCGAAAAAAGCTACAATTTTTTTAAAAACACGCCAGTCATTAAACATATTTGCTATAAACAACTTACATTCTTCCAAAATGATTTCACACAATAAATCCATTTTATCTTCAAATTTACCTGTAGACATAATTACTTGCTTCAGCTTTAACCATAATCTTCTAAACTCAAAGCCTTTCCTTCTCTCGTTACTCTTTTCTTCCTCCATGGGTTTTTCATTTGTATTCTGATTACTGTTGATAAGATCTACTTCTTCTTCTACCTGTTTATTAGAAATACTTCCTTTGCTTGTCTTTTTATGTTTCTTCTTCTTACTGGTTTGCTGAATTGGAAATGAAACTGTTTTGGTGTTTACTTCTTGTTCCTTCTCTGAAAATATATCGTCTGAAGATTCTTCTCGATGGATAAGTGCCACTGTATTTACTGGCTCGGCACGTATGCTGTTTGTGCTCGCATATATTCCTGAATTGGTGCTTGTATTGGAGATTTTCACATTTTTTGCTAGGTAGATCTGTAAGGCCTTGCGATAAGTAACACTTTCCTCGGTCATTAAATTTCGAATTTGCTTTTCTTTTATAAACATGGGGCATTTCTTATCTATGGCCATATGGGGACCTTTGCAGTTAGGGCATTTATATATTTCTGTTTCACAATTTTCATGGTTTAATCCACATTTAGGGCATATTATTTTATTTAATGGGCAGAACTTTTTAATATGACCAAACTTCCAGCAAACAGAGCATTGAGTAACGGGAAATACATAATTTTCCACTGCAAGCCTGCACCCATACGCGTAAACATAGGTAGGGATGATCTGTGCTTTAAAACCCACGCGAACGGTTTCACTATCCTCCCACTTACCCTCAGAAGTAGCGCGTTTAAGTCTTCTTACAGACATTATTTCACATGGACTTTTGAGGGTATCTTGAATATCTTTGTCACTGTATTCTAATTCTATGCCCCTAATTACACCGTAACATATATTCACTTCGTCAACAAATTGACATCTCGCATCTAATTCCATTATTTTTTTGTTTGTTACTAATTTTTCTGCTTGTTCTCTTTTATCAAACTTAATTAACACTTTATATGGGCTGCGGTATTTAATATTTGTTATATTTTGTATATTCAAATCCCTCAATAATTTCGCCATACCCATTTGTTTTGGCAAAACCTTTAAGGATGTTATACAAACTTCACATTTACCCAGCTCAGTGGTTGAATCTCTTCTTAATAATCTTTTTGGCCTGCTTCTTATAACCGTTGTAAATCCTTCCTCACAATTCTCACTTTCTTCACCGTCTTCTCTCGGTCTTTTCTCCGCTTTTCCTTTCATCACACTGTCACTAACCTCTGCTCGTAAATTCGTCATTTCAACCTCAGCTACGTCCTCCATGTTTAACACTCTGACATCAATATTATTATTCTCCTCCTCTTCAAAAATATCACTTATATTCATTTCTACATCTAGTGGGTAGAAGAAAAATTAACTCCGATAAAATTTAACGTGCGCTACTGACAACACCGCGCGCGCGACTGATTTTCCATCCTAAATGTAGATAAAAATAACGCGTTTATCACGGAATTTTATCCAATGCTATTTTTCATTTCCTCTTGATAATTTTCGTGTCTCAATGTTTCCAACAGCTTTCTAAAAATATCGGTAGGAAGGAACAGAAGACATTATTAATATGAATAAAATACAAAAGTATTTCTACTAAAAGGTCCCGAGTTCATAACATTACGTAATATATTTGTCGTTGCCTTGTTATGTCACTGTAATATGTTTTCATTCTTTGTTCCTTTACCTTCAGACTTTATAAAGCTCGAATTTTGAAGCTTTTAGTACAATTTTCAGCTAAATTTGTAAAACCGGTACCTATTCTGTTCTATTCGTCAAGAGACAACTTTAATGAGATTACAAATATAATATTTATTTACTAGATTTATATTTATGGTGCTGGCAATAGGAGGAGTTGGTTATAAAAAATACTAACTGAAAATATAAGTATATCAAAGATTTAATAATCCGGATTATCCCGGCCTACTTTTGGTTCAACCTGCCGCCTTCAATAAAGGAAATTGATAAAATACATGTTCTTTATATGTATTTAAGTAATTTTCAGTTTATATTTGGTGACCAAATTTCGTTCTCCTATTTTATGTACGTACTCACTCCCAGGGTGCTAGGTATCTACAAACAAAAACGAGTCAGAGGTTTCGTAAGAGCAAAAACAAATGAAGCTAGAACTACATTAGACCGACGCACACGTGTAACACGCCTGACTTGTACGTAGAACGACGTCGTGTGGCTTTGCGTGGCGTGGATCAAGTGTAGCTCTACAAGTCTAGTTTCCTTATAAAATGTATGGAGATCGACGCCCCTAGATCAGCGTGTGTGGCACACGTGTGAGGAGTGTAGTTCTACCTTAATAAAAGTGTTTAATTTCTAGAGCACTGTTACTGATTATTCACAAGGTCTAAAAGGTTTTTCGTATGGTAAGATTTTTAATCTTCTTTACGTTAGCTTGGTTAAAATACTAAACATGTTTTTAATTTATATTTTTGTAACGTATGTAACGCCTAAGTAAAAAATACTCTGCCCACACAATTCTGTTTCAATGTACAGAAACAGAATTATGCGGGCAGAATTTGTATTTATATACCTACAAATCGAATACCAATTCCTAATTTCCTTGGCGCAGTCGCCATCGAGTCGTAATTAAACTTTCATAACAAATTCTCTATATCGAATCAACACGCGCCATCCGTCTGTGCGTTGAATACCAAATAGGATTTGGTTCCCTCGCGAATGCACTGGGTTATTTCAGGCTCAAATCTAGGTTAACGTAATTCTGCATGTTTCATGCGCGCAAATTGCGTCACTCATACTTGGGAAACACATGCACTTAAGGATCAAACGAAAAATCAATACCTGCGTAGTTTATCGATAAATGGGGAATTCACTGAATCTTCTAGCGGCGTGGTCTTTATCGATGTAATGGTCGTTTTATGAAACTGCACAATTTCAATTCTGATAACTTCAGGTCGAATTCGAATTATGTGTTTATTCCCGTTTTTAAATTGGTTGTTAATTTGTTTCTTTGGGCTCTGTTTTCTGTAATACAGTTTTTTATAATAAACTAGCTGTTACCCGCGACTTCGTCCGCGTCGAGTTCTGCGTAGTAAGTACTAGGGCCCTAGCCCCAGTAATTAGGTACTTACATCCTCGACAGATACCTACTTTCGCCTTGGCTTGTGGCCAAGGTTACCACAGCCCTGGAACGCAAAAGGCAACTGAAGGAACACAGGTGGGATTTAGCTCGTAAAACTTTTACACTCTCTCTCGGTCCACCCAGAGCGAGAGAAGTTATTTGATGATTTCACACCTCAAAAAGTTTAAATATACTTTTGGCTTGATACAACATTTCAGTATTACGCATCAAAATATTAAAACAGATGTGTTTATACGGAAATTTGCGTTTTCCCAAATTTCTATTTTGAGTTAAAATGTTATGTAACCTCATAATAATTATGTAGGTATACATGGTAAGATTAGCATTTGATTAGGTACGTAGTACACTCGGAGAGGTAACAAAGGCATGTTATAAATTGGTAATTATAAACATTGCATGGCCGAACACTGTGTTCGGAAAAATCACACGACTTTTTTAGCTCGATTTAATTTGTTGGATCACTAGCTTTAGCCAGTGAGTGAGCGGGTTCGCCCACGTCAATGTCGATAATGATCCCAAAGGAGTAAACTCCCGGGTTATATCATATCAATATTTAGGTCAATTATATGTTTTGTTTACCCTCGTCCGTGCGTCACTGCGGGTTGCCACCTAAAAAACAGCGCTGGGTGTTTGACGCCCAGCAAATGCTGAGGTGGTCGCCTATTCGGTGCGGGCACGCTCGGCGTATTTTGTACTTTTTTCTTTTTTACTTTGTGTTTATAACCGTTGTCCTGTGTCTGTCCCAAATAAGTGTTTTTCTATTCTATTCTGTGTCCTATTCTAGGACATGGGCTAGCCTTGTGTTAAGTTTAGTCTAAATCTATGACGATTATGTCAGCAAATCGTGGGGGCCCAGCAGTGTCGAAGCCTACTGGGGCCACGGGTAGTGTGTTAGTGAACTCCAGGGTCCTGGAACAAAAGAAGGAACAGGAGTGAGTTTTAGTCAGTAAAAGTCTGACACTATCTCCCGTTCCGCCCAAGAGCGAGATTTGTCATTAAGTAGATGATTTTCCCACCTAAAAAAAAACCCCTGGCCACCTAAAAAAAAAGAACTGCTATGCTCGTAATGTCAAACAAGTTGTAACCTAATAAAAATGCTCTATGGTTCTTTCTTCACATTCACAAAACTTGAAAAAAAGTGCTTCTTCATTGTAATATTGTAAGTCATATATCATCCAAGAAAATGTTCAGCGCATTTTTTATGGGCTGCAGTTACTGTAGACAAGATGTATGGACGTTCATACGAATAAAAAACCAAGTAACAAGTGTCGAGCTCAGTTTACTGTTGAGCAATCCAATTAGGGCAAGCAATATTCATCTGTGAACTCATAACTGTAGAATTAAGGTGACGTGGATGTTTTCACAAATTATTCTGTCCTATTTCGGAAGGGTGAAATGAGAATTATAATTTGAACGTGTGTGTTTTGATGTACTATATCTACAGGGTGATTTTTAGGGTTCCGTACCTCAAAAGGAAAAACGGAATCCTTGTAGGATCACTTTGTTGTCCGTCTGTATGTCTGTCAAGACCCTTTATTTCAGAAACGCGTGGAGGTATCGAGTTGAAATTAAAACCAGATACTCAGCCTTTCACTTCAAGCTGTGAAAAGTGAAAAAATCAAACTATGATACGGCCGTTTATTTCGCAAAAAACGTATCTTTCGACACTCTCAAGGGAATCAAAATTCATAGAGTACCATATGAATCCCGTTGACCTAGAATCCTGAAATTTAGGATAAGTAACTTCTCATAGCACAAGTTCATGAAATAATCTGAAAACTGTAGTAGTTACGTCACAAATAAAAACTTCTTTTGCGATTCGGAAAAATCTTCGTAACTCATTCGAAAATTGAACTGTTTATATAGGTAAGTTTGTACGGAACCCTCAGTGCGCGAGTCAGACTCGCACTTGCCCAGTTTTTATTCGTTAAATCTGTCTGGCGGAGAAATTACTCATGAAGTACTTTGGGACTATATCTGACATTATATCGATAAAATAAGAATTATAATTTGTTCGTATGTGATTTGATGTAGGTACTTACTGTTTCCACAGGGTGATTTTCTTTCGTTAAATCTGTCAGGCGGAGAAATTACTCATGAAGTAATTACTGGGACTATATCTGACATTATATCGATAAAATAAGAATTATAATTTGTTCGTATGTGATTTGATGTAGGTACTTACTGTATCCACAGGGTGATTTTCTTTCGTTAAATCTGGCGGAGAAATTAATCAAGTATTTTTTTAAAATTGATATAAACTAGTGCTTGACTGCGATCCCACCTGGTGGTAAGTAGTAATGCAATCGTTGATGGTGAGGCGCAATAATTTATTGATTGCCTATTCACTCTAGCCTTGAAGACACCTAAATTATAATCGGACGGGAATATAGAATCTCTCATGTTGTACATTAAGGTTTCATTTGACATCACATAATGTTATAATGGCGAAAGTTTTGTGAGAAGTATATTTGTATGCTATCGGATTTTGATGAAAGTTGGTTCACGGGTAGACCGATGAGATGTCCTGGAATAGCCCATATAATACTTTTATCCTGGGAGTATTTTCCTTCTGGATAATTACGCGGGCGAAGCAGCTGGCGGCAGATAGTTAATATAATACCTACCAACCTAGTTGGTAGTAGGATGGAGGCGTGGGAGAGTTGAGTAGAGAGAAAAGTGTAGTCAAAGCGCGCAAAGTTCTTCTCTGGCGAATTGGCAACCATTTGAGCTCAGACCTGAAGTTCGACACATGATCGTATTTCCTCAGATTAAACATAAAGCGGGTAGTTTGTTTAGCTGTTATTAAGTGAAGGTTTTAGTGTGCCTAAAAACGCAAATTTTTTATTTTGTACGCTGACACTCAAAGAATATTCGAAGGTTTGTCTTTGTCTTATGTCCCCTAGATGGGGCAGAGGGTGTCTATAGCAGTCCCCCATTACGAACGGTATTGAGCTTCGCGTTTCAGCTCGCTCCACGTCATTCCGTTGCTCATCGCTTCTACCAACGTGGTGCGACGCTAGGTTTGACGAGGACGGCCACGCTTTCTTTTCCCTTGAGGATTTCATGTCAATGCGATGCATGATCTGTGATCGGTCTAGTCACACTAAAAGGTTTGGAAGAAAACTTAACTTTCAGTTAAGCTCGTCTTAGTACATGGGCGCCGTCCATTTTGCAGACCTCTTTGAGGCGCGGGTTCACGAAATGCGCAGTCGACTCGGGTTTGGCTTTTACCAGTCGACTGGACGGCGTACTATAAACCCGCGCCTCCGCTGAGCAGGAATCGTCCTGCGACTCCCGAAGCCCAGGTCGTTTTTTGCGGCGGTGGCAGGGGCGTGAGGGTGTCCTCTCCCTCACGATTTTAGCCACCTCCTTCGATCACATTACAGCTTCGCAGAAGGAGATGGCCGCTGCCCATTCTCTTTTGCCCCGGACCATGGACTGAACGACAGATATATACGTCTAGCGCAGACAAGATTTTTTTTTGTCTGAGCCAAGGCAGTGTACACAGTTCGTATGCAGAAACGGCACGAATTCTTAGGCCCAGCGACTTTTCAAAACGTGTACAAGGGGCCTTAAAATACATTTAACAAATATATATCATAGTCATCTTTATAATAAAACTCACAAACTGCTAAACTAAGATATATGTAAATATATCTCAAAAGACCAGAATGCAAACAACAGCTAAATGAATGGCTATTAAAGCTAAACTATGATGATACCGTTACCATTCTTAGGTAACTAGAACCACACATGCACACATTCACACACACACATATACATAATATACTTATACTACCTTTTTACTTAAAATGAAACTAATTTACTACATTGTCAGCGCATCAGTACACAATCTGGGTTATTTAAAAGTTAAGGGGTGGGAATCTGGTGTCCTGAAACACAGCCCTAGAGCCTAGCTTAGGCACCGGTCTTCTACAATATATTGTAATAACTGATTTGTTTTTGTATACTCAATAAAATGTTTGATGATAACTGTATATTGTAGTGAAAAAATATTATTATTATTATCATATATAGGTATTATTATGTGTTATATATCCCATGATTCATATTGTTTGTCACAATATTGTCCAGTTTGCGGTCAAACATTTGACTTCTATTTTTTAATGCTATTCCTATTGTGTTCTTCTAATGTGACTAATTTTCCGGTTATTCATTAGTAAAATATTATATTAATTGTAGTTAGTATTGTCGTAAACAAGGAAGATGTAGGCTGTAACAGTATCTTGAAGTAGAGTTCTTGTACCTATACGTATGTGCCTACAATGACATTTTGTTTTCAAAGGGATTAGGTAAAGTCCAATTATCATTCGATTGGGACTGTAATACCAAGTGTTTGGGATTTTTTGTGTTAGTGATTAGGTATGTTAAAGTGGTAATAGTTTTTGGAAAATTTAGAAAAAAAGTAAATGTATTGGTATTCTTTATTTTATAAGAACAAAATTATAGGCCCCATTGTCAATCACTTCAAAAATTAAAATGCTTTAAACAGAAAACTAACACCTACTGGTGTTAAAAGTTATAAATGAACACAGACGAAATGAACGAAAACAATGACGATAAAATATGGCGGCGCTGGCTTTATTTTTTTCGACTTCAATTTATGATATAAAATTATAATTTATCATTCACCTAGACATTTCCCAACCGGCATATGGTTCGCTTCTTTAGAGTATTCCTCTTTCAGCATCAATTTTTTCAGCACTTGTGGTTTGAGCACCTAAGCTATTCCACTTACAGCACCAATAGATATAATCGCTAAGGTGCTCAATGCGGAACAAAAAAAAAATTAATTTTTTTTCCTCATTCAACACCTACGGTAGTTTCTAGTGATGGGATGTATATTTTTGCACAGAGTTCTTTAATAAAATTTATCAATAGAGGAATACTTCCCTTCTTTGATACAATTTCTGACTGGCCTGTTGGTCTAGTGGTTAGTGGCTCTGACTGCTATGCCGGAGGTCGTGGGTTCGATTCCCACCCAGGACAAATGTTTGTGTGATGAGCACGATCATTTGTTCTGTGTCTGGGTGTAATTTATCTATAATATGTATGTATTTAGAAATATGCAAGTATGTTTTTCAGTTGTCTAGCTCGGGACTGGACAGCGTTGTGTGATAGTTGTGGTATAAAAAAAAAAATGTTGTCGTCGATTAGTTTCCAAATATTTTGCTCACAAACCGATGCTTAACATCAATTATACTTAAAAGGGGATTACGTAAATAGCTCTATTAAATTAATTATTTCTAAGTGAGTTACCTAACTACCTTGTATATACAACTTGTTCCTTTTGATATCATTTAACTTTAAAGTGTTTAAGAGACAGTGTTTTCTACTGGCAGGATTAAAAAAAAACACATTATAAGAGGTACAATTTGTAAACTTGTATGTAGGTGGTAATCTCTGGAAGTATTGGATCGATTTAAAAAATTCTTTAATTAGTAGAATGCTACTTTATAACTGAACTAGCTTTTGCCCACATACATAAAATATAGCATATGTCTCTCAGGAATAAAGCAGCTTTCCATCGGTGAAAAATTTTTCGCAATCGGACCAGTATTTTAAGAGATTACCTCCTACAAACATAAAAACACACTTAACCTCTTTATAATATTAGTGTAGACATAGGCTACAAATATATTGTCTGCTTTCACGAGAGAGAAGCCGCTGTCAGAAGCTAGTTATAAATATGATCAAATATTCTACATTTCCAAGTATTTAGCTACCTACGCAAGAACTAGACAATCACAAGCTTCTCTAGTTACCTTACGACCACCCTGTTGCAATACTAATGGATTTCTATTTATAAAATTATGTTATATAAGTTTTAAAACAGATACATTCAGAGAATTGAACGTTTCTGACGGCACGATTGGTGCAATGATTTAGGGATCGGGAGCTGCGCTGCGTGTCGAAGGTTCGTTTCCCGCACAAATGTACGTATAGCTTACAGATAATTCTCATCAGCGCTGTCGACGATTTGGGGTAGGTACGGACGGTTACCGGACGGTTTTCGGCAAGCTACCCATTGCTCCACGTATACAAGCCCGAGCCTACCGTGGCTGGTAGTCGGAGAGGAGTAGTTACCCTACACTCCGGACCATGGGCTGATTTTTGTCCGGTTGGTCCATATAATGGCGATCGTCTGAATCCGGTGCAGGAACCTCCCGAACTTACCATGTCCGGCGAGGACCTGTATGGCTGTGTCGTGGACACAGCCGTGTGTTACATAGTCCGGCTTCGATATAGAAGCGATTTCATCAATCATTTATATAGTTTCAACCGTCCCAGCTGCAGATGTACTAGCAACATCGTTGATTCGCTCGAGGGCATCCATTCTTTTACGTTCCTGGAACTGTTTCAAGCAAAATTTTTAACTTTATTAAAAAAGCTAGCTCCAATCGCGCCCACTACCTACAACCACCATACCTAATAAAGTTCACATCTATTCACGTAGCAAACTGCTCCAGTTGCGGTTACAACCGAGTCGCTCGACATTAAAGCAGTGTTTGTAATCGGTCGACTGTGAATGCTCAATTTGGATAGTTAGGTTCCGAGACTACATGTGCCATGTGAAGCAAGGAGCTTTTGTTATATAGTTGAGTATGTGTTTTAAAGTACCTTTGCATTGAGTCGAGCGTAGATGCCTGGAAAACGTAGCGTAGGCACCTCGTAGAATCGGCGTAGGCACCTCGTAGAATCTGTGTAGGCATCTCGTAGAATTGGCGTAGGCATCTCGTAGAATTGGCGTAGGCATCTCGTAGAATTGGCATAAGAGTTTAGTGGACTCGTAGGCTTACCGTAGGCGTTTTGTACACTCGGTGCAGGGGCCTCGTAGATTCACTTCGTAGCTCGTCGTAGACGCCTCGTATGCCCCACCTCGACTATATAGCCGACTACATAGACTGTAGCCCCGTATAGGCACTTCTTAGGCTTGTAAGCGCATCGTCAGCTCCATAAAGATGTTTAATATAAACTTCTAGAGGCAATGCGAAACCACCCTTGTCTTATGTAACACGTTGAGATGATCGATACATCCAGGTATCGTGTTTTCCGTTAGGACAGGTAATCCTTTATGTTAATTCAGTCTCAATCATGCAGATGAACCTTTTGAAGTTAATATTGGTGTAAATGTAGGTTAATACATGGAACTAAATTAGAAAACTTGTTATGTACTCAGTAAGCTTTTGGAATCAACACAAACAAATTGGTGAGTAACTTTCCTCACTGAATTGGATCAACTGCTAATAAAAAAAGTTTGGTTAAGTAGAATTAAAATACAACCTCGATATTTGTTTTATGTTCTTGGAGTTAATGAAAATAGGCTTCGGCGCAATCCTTCTTACTAAGGCAATTGAATAAATTGGCTACAAAGAGTGGGTACTTATGTAGGCATATATTTTTTTTTCATTTGTAAATCATACTAATGTCTCCACCCGCTCATGATGGAGCGAGAGGGAGTGTAAAATTTTTACCGGCAAAATCCCACCTGTGTTTCTTGCTCTTTGCTTTTCAAGGCCATGGTTTTTCGATTATAAAGGTAACAGTTTTTGAGTGTGTTTGTATGTTTGTTATTTTTCACGCACGAACGGCTAGACGGATTTGGATGGAATATGACATACTATGTATAGAATATGGTATAGACAGAATATGGTAAACCTGAAAGAAGAAGAGGTTGAAATAGCACACAGAGTACTTTTTTATCCCTTGGGACAATTTTCTAATTTCACGCGGGCGAATCCGCCGGCGGCAGCTAGTTAGGGTGTTTTTAACATCGTGTGGTTTTCATCACGCATGCGGTGTGCCCCGCACCCGTTTACTCCACAAATGTCCTTTTCATACAAGTATTTATAGTAATGCGTGGAATACGCACGCGGGACGAGGGGCGTGATCCCGGACAGCAGCGACAAATTCGCGGGACGCCCGCGCGTTTGTCGTTTATTGTCCACAACTACAACGCACAGAGCGGCCCCAGCATATTAAAAACACCCTAACGTCGCGCTCATTGCATCACGCGGGATTGTCCCGCGTGCAGAAAATTTCGCGCAACGTGAGACACGCTAGCCAACGATCTAGTTTCCTGCTGGCTGTAATACAAATATTTATTTATTTATTAATTCTTTATGCACACAAAAGTATATGCGGCGGACTTAATGCCTAGGCATTAAGTCCGCCGCATATACTTAAATACTATAAATACAATGTACATAATATTTATACATATGTACTCAAACTAGGAAGAAGAAAAACAAGAGAATACACGAATCTAGTAAAACAATTAGTGCACACAAATAATAAGAAAACAAATTAGCGCTATGACGATACTGATGCCAACTTCTTACGGATGTAAATATTATATTATATGAAAAGGACATTTGCGGGGGTTACGCGTGCGTGGTAATCCCTAATGCGTGATCAAAACCGCACGATGTTGAAAACACCCTTAGAATATAATAAGAAAACACACAAGATGTTTATCAACCGTCAGCTGTTCAAGTTAGTCTGGAAAAGTTCTGATAAAATATGTCTTCCTGAAAAATGTTGCCTATCTCCGTTGTAAGTTCATGTTTAGGCTAGCGGCTCAAGTGTTTTTACTTAGAAAATGTTTTCAGGTGCTACCAAGCCTTGGAACGATTTATATTAGGAAGATTGCTTTCTGAGAAAATTCATTGCTTAAGTAAACTCAAGTAGTTAGCTTACGCACTTGATAAACAGTTGAATATTGATAAGTACTACTAGACTGACCCGAGTACTGCTGTGTGAAAAATCTACATGTTTCAAACGACGTTTTTCAATACACCTACGAATATAAAATAATAATAATAATAATGTGCCCAGCCTGAGACGATAAATTGTAGCGGGGACAAGCTCGTGCACTTTTCCATACTAGTGCGAAAAACAGTAAATTGCATACCAAAAAGCGGTAGGGATACAAGCGGGTTTTCGAGTAAGTGTATATTGAAAAAGAATAAATGAAATATATGTACGAACAGCGTCATCAACTGGCTACCCCTATTTTGATGAAAATAGGGTATTCAATTGATGCAACTATCTGTACAGCTAAATTCATATAAAAACCACATGTCTGTCATGAAAACTAAGGTTTTTAAGAAAAGACTAAAAATAAATCCTACACACGACAGTCATATCGTGACCGGTATTTAAAATTCCATCTAGGTCATCTTCAAAATGTCATATTTCCCAACCCTCATAATAACTTAGTTTTTCAACTACAGCAAAATTCCATTGAGAGAAGTATCGCTGAGCAAAGTTTTAAATTTTAAAACTCATTTTGTTTTTTTACTATTACTCTAGAGACTCGCCGAAAACTGTACGAAATATTTATTTCATTAAATTTTATCGTTATTATATGAACAGTTTTATTTTTTCCTCAGCACACTAATTTCCCAAAAGACCTAGGTATGTTTATGCCAAAAAATATTAAGTATTTTAATCTGATTAACTTAGGGTGCTACTTACCCTAAGTTCAGGCGTTCATCTTCCTACCCTTGTCTCGTGTTCCTTGGGGTCGGCGATACATTTTTTTCTTTCATTCTACCTTATCAGCTGTCACGCTGATTCCCTTCTCGCTTGTCCTAGAGAGGAGGCCTGAGTCCCAGCAGTGGGAACATTAAATGGCTCTATAACACTCGTCTACGGCTCGGGCAAATTCTGCCTCGGAAGCACTGACAAACTTTCTCCACTTTTATCGAAATGTACTACTTTGTGAATATCAAATAAGTGTTTTTTTGCTAGTCGACTATTTAGTAGCGAGCCATTTCAGGTTTATATTTATCATCAAGCAATTAAAAACTAACTGTAGGCGCAGAACACAATATTTCTGTATTCCACACAGTATTCAGTCACACTCATGAGTGTTCGTATTTTTACATAAATACAAAATTAGCTCATCATTGAATGAAAGGTTGTGTCTATTTGAGTGGAAACGCTCAACGTGACCTATATTATATAATAAAACGAGAAACTGACTAAATAACATATCAACGCACAGCCAAAAAATTACTGAGACTAGGAACGTGAAATTTCGCACAAGGCTTCCTTTTATGTCGTAGGCGAGCACTCAGAAATATATAATAGAAATACATATAATAATTTTTCGAAATTCAGCCCCTAAAAACGGGGGTCTTAAGTTTGTATGGAGAAACTTTTTTTTAACGCTGGCAAAAGATAGTTACACATAAGCTGCTTTTCTTAAAAGTCGAGAAGGACGTTCGTAATCATCTTATCACCGACGCTTTACGCCTACACGATTCCAATTATTCATGCTCTTTACATGTTTAAGTATTTTGTAGTGTAGGTGTAAAAAGCCACTGCTACAGCCAAAGAAATTACTTTAATTACGCTATTCGTATATTCTAGGAGGCGCTCATAAAGTAGTTTTATTCGGTAGAATTTTGACATATCTATGATTTTTGCTGAATACTGAAGAGAGATGGTTTCAATGGAGAAGGAGCACATTGGTATGACATTGTGGCAAAACATTTTATACCTAACTGGACTAATAGGGATCGGGAATATGACATTGTTACACTTTGTTCTTTCTACTGTCATTTGCTATACCAGCCTAAATAGGTACCATTTTTTTTCTTTTTTCCGAGTTGAAAAATCATCCAATAGCCCATTCTGCTCTGGGTAGAGCTGAGTAACCCACCTGTGTTCTTTCAGTTGCCTTTTGTGTTCCAGAGCCTCGGTTACTCTTTACTACAATCCTGCAGCCCTAGCTGCAGCTATCAGCTCTACTAGGCGCCGTCTACTTTGTTGGCGCGCGTGACTTATGCTTGGTCCTTCCCGGAGCAAGCCCATTATTTGCATTTCTGCGTAGAAAAAGGTGACTGCTTCGCATTCCCTCTCACCCCGTACGCGACGCGCGAGGTCACCACCGTAGATATACCTGAGACCCTTACAAGTTAGCTGTTTCTTTTATATGCGCAAATTCAGATTTAAAGAATGCTTGAGACTACTTCAATAAAAAAGTTCCGTCTCGAAAATTTTATCTAAAAGATGAGAATCCTAAACAAATAAAAAACTTAACTGATATTAAAGTTATATGGTATTAAGTGTCGTAGACGGCATGTCTTGAAGAGGGCTATTGTGTGCTCACGTGACATAAGATCCTGATATGAAAAAGACACGTTCTTTTAAAATGTCCGTATTTTTGTGAAACGTCGGCTTTGCTGGAAGATAAAACACACTTATATTGACTTTAAGTTTAGTAAGTTTGTCATGCATGACATAATATTATTATGTAGGTATGGTATTTAAAAGTAGTTTACCTATACGAATTATTTATAGTAATTTCATGGTAAAATAATGGGGTTAAAGTATGAAATTGCCGTTTTTTAAAACGGGTTGTTTTTTACGTTGGAACTCTTAATATGAAAAAAAAAAACGTTTTTTAATTAGATTTCATGGTTATAAGAACTGCGATATTACAGAAAATACAAAACACAAAGAATCCAATAAATACCTAATTTCGAAAAAAGAATAACGTACCTGTAATATAAAGTTTATTTGAACTTATAATTCTAAATCAATCCAAAGATATAACACTTCAAAGCAAGATCTAATATTAGCTTGTACTATTATTTATTCTGTGGTATTAGTTAGCAAAGGTCTGAAGAAGCGGTAGTATCGATATATTACTAATAATAGAAATAATTTAAAGTCATAATTTCAAGTACCACCACTAACCTACCAAGCTGTGAACATCGTTAACTATCAGATAGAGTGTATAGGATAGAAGTTCACGTTTTACACTGTGAGATATTGGATATCTCCTACAACACTTTTGAATTGTCAAAATGATGTTTGAATTGTCAGAATGAAATTTTGACAATTCAAAAAATTTTCAAAATGTCGGACAGTAAAAAAAAAAGTGAAGCTAAATTGCACGTTCTAAAGCGTAGATCTCTATGGAGAAGAACGTGCAAGAAACTCCATGGACACTCTTTTAAATCATAGTATGAGTTACATAAATCTTGGTTATATTTTTCTTGTCACTATAATTATGTGAGCACAATGTAGATAAGTGAGTTAAGAATATTGAAGCGGTAGATTTGCAATTGCTACACCACGCTCTAAGACTACGTACTTTTCTGCCGATAAGTTTCATACAAAGTAGAGGCTTTGGGCAGTAAACACAGCTAAAGTACAATCACATCCCACCTTTAACATTAGATACAATAGTTTTATGTTGGAACGTCGATATAAAGAAGCAGAATCCATGGGTACTGGGCACTGTCGCGTCTCGTGCTATTATAAAGTATAATGAACTTTAGACATAAGCACGTCGTCTTATGTTGGTCCTTCGAGCCGGATTACGAGAGAAGTAAACATCGTTTTATTTATTAGTGATTGATTATGCCACGACAGACAATGTTAAGGTACATATTTATATTATTTCTCAAAGTGAAAAAAATAAACTAGTGCCTAAGCATGAGGCATGCGGCGGTCATACGAGATTTCATATAATCTATATTGGTCATTACAGGCAGACGTAAACTTGCTAGCCAAATTAAGGATACGCAGCTGCATAATTATGGGGATCAGACCTTTAGAAACCAACACTTTGTGCGGTCGTTGAGTCACTTAAATATTGTCGTAAATTATAAATTGTAATGTTTTTGTGAGGAACAGCCTCAACCCTGCACATGGGACTTGGAAACCTAGTGAAATGTGGGTATACTAAAAGTAAACCTCATTGATCTGATTTTTCGATTCAATTCAGTTCAAAATAGTTCATTTCACATAGATCTACATAGCCGCTTGGTTTCTTTGTCTTTCAAAAGTCACAGAGTGATCGAATCACGACAAATATACCAGCATGATACCAACATTTTCTTTGTACCTATACCTTTCTTTACAAAATAACATTTTATGTTTTGCCCTAATTTTGCTCAAATCCTTTGGGGTTGCTGCAATATTTGTTGCAATGTTGAGTTTGATTGGGTCTGTTATAGAACTACAGACCACTGTTATTTGTGTTAGAGTGTTATTTGTTACGCGTTTTCAAATTGCTGCAATGTATAGATATTTTCTAGGATTTATAAATTATGTAGGTGTTGTCAGAACGAATAGTTATTTATTTATTTATTTCATTATAACACCTTTACAGATAAGTCCAAGGCGATGTTATAACTAACACTTAATATATGTACATGGTTATGATATTCTATTAATTAGGATGTAATGTCCAGACCTTTCTCAATAATTATTTGAGCTGCTTCCAAAGTTTGTTATATTTTATTCAAAATTTAAATGGCTTTCAATCTTTCAGACCTGCCCGCAGAAATTGAAAACTGCACGTTTTACCTATATACCATTACCTTTCCGTATTTTTTTTTTATATGTTTCACTTATTTGTTGAAAACTGAAAAGTTTGCTTTTGATATTTTTATGTGCGTGTAGGTTGTAGTGTTTACAGATTTTATAAATATAAAATGATATGAGGTAAATATTTAAATATCATTTTCGTGAATAATAGGCGTAGATATAATAAATCCATATTGATTCAAATCTTGAGGACTGTTTGTTATTTTTATTTGACGGCTGATATTTTTGCCTTACCTTGTAACTTATTGTTATTTTCTAAAAGCAAATACGAACTTGATGTAAGTTTTTTTCTTTGAGGTTATGTTAAGGTTCGTGTACACTAAAGTTTATTGTATTTCAATTTAGTAGATAAAGCACACTTGAGACAATTAATCAATAACTATCGCCCAGTTATACAACATTAGTTTTAGTATATGCGAAACCCGAAACACTGCTGTATTTCGTGGAAGCTTCAAACACGCTGCTAGTAAGGTGTGGAATGACTTGCCACCCCCTATTCGTGCTTTGAAGACGGTTGGTGCTTTTAGTTATAAATACAAACAGCATTTATTACGCAACCAAAAGGAAACCACCAGATAATTTAACCAGATTTCTGCACAGTTTGCATTGGTGACATTGTCGCTCGGCTGGTTTGGCATCTTTTTTCTGGCGTCCAATGTGTGTTATACACATTACACTTCACAGTCATACACTATAACATTTCTGGAACACACGAATCGCTTTTGTTTGAGACGTATTTATGTACTAATACTTGTTATAAATTTGTTTGATAAAGACACACAGAATATTAATTATCCATAGATTACACTCTCCGTGAACCGTGCGTTCGCGTTCGTTCGTTTGTCTATAGTTTTGACAAATGATTTTGGAGCGCGGCGTCAGGCGTCTGTCTATGGTTCATTATTTATTGCATTTTATAAATATTTTTCTAACACATGACACATTTTACCATAAATTCACGCTTTTTACCAATGTTATATATTTATTATTTTTCCAATGTTTGTTTTATCAATGTTTGTGTTTATTGTTTTGTTTCGATACCTATATAGTTTTATTTAGCCTCCGTGAGTGTGAACGTGGCATCACTGCGGGCCCTAACAGAATACCAGCGCTGCGTTATTTATCGTTTTAAATATCGCAGCATATGCTGAGTTAGGCGCCTTTTTGACCTTGCACAGATCAGACAATAATTTTTATTTTATTTTTTATAGGTACTTAATTTTAATCTTTTTTAATCCCAATGTATTCTACTGTTTTTTAATTTTACTGTATGTGTGAGGTACGAATAAACGTTTTTTCTTTCTTTCTTTCTTAAACACGTGTCTAGTATTTTTATGTAAAGAATCTATGTACAAAATTTCATAACTGTATCATGAAAAATCACAAAGTTATAAGCTTGTTACGTCAGCAAAAATACATAGGCACGGGGCCATCCAGGCGACTGAGGGGTTGTTTGCCACTTGAATCCAGCCGTTTGCTGGCGCCTAATACCCGCTATGACCTGCCGTGACCTGAGTTGTACTTAGTGTCGGTGGTGTCCAACTAGTGACCTATTTAAATATTTTTGGGAAAAAATATAACATGGTGTAAAAACTATTGGAATCCATTCAGTTACTGATTCTGAACAAACTATATTCAGGTACACAGGTCACATAAACTAAAAATAATGTTGTATAGCGTTTAAATTTTCCTTAGCACATTTGCTTCTTCTAGTTCCTTAAACAAACATATGTACTATGGTTATACAATTATCGCTCTCCCACAAAATTTTGTAAGTTTTCACACGCTTTGGCTATTTCCACGTTTGACGTCAACAAACCTTGAAATAGGAACATTTCCAATAACTAGAACATATTTGGGGGCGTTCGTACGTGATACATAGTATATATAGAAGCAGGGGCGCCGGCTTTTAGAAAATCTCATGGGTGCTCGTGCTCATTTGATGTACTCGAAAGAGTGGTGAAATGTGAGAAAAGAAATGCACACTGATCGACCGACAAATAAATAAATGTCCTACTTACAAACTGCGTACTTAATTACTAATTTTGTTTGATAAAAATATAAAATGAAACCATTATATAAAAATGAAACTAGTTTTTATTATCAAGAAATTTATAATTTATTCGTAACCTAAAAGGCGATTACTGATCTGTTTTTTGATGTCTATTTTCAGGGTGCTCGGCACCCACTGTTTATTTCTCACGGGTGCTCGAGCTCCCGAGCACCCACGGGTCTGCGCCCCTGTATAGAAGGTTTCAATATAAGTGTGTAAAGTAGGTACAAATGCGGAAAGAAGGATGTCAGCTGCGCTCGACAGGCGAATCGTGTACATTGTCGGAAAATTCTCATATTCGTATGTTGTTATTTTTATTTCAAGTTATATATTGTTGTCAGGGTTGCGGACTAGTTTTTGCTTTGCTTTTGTTATTGTCGTTTCTGTTATTGTTGTGAATTTAGTATTCACTTACAATTTACAGTAGTACATTTTCTTACGAAAGATATTTTTCAAGCTTCACGTTGGTAAAACCGCTGTAATAGTTTTTTTTTTGTTGTAAACTAGTGCTTGACTGCGATCCTACCTGATGGTAAGCAGTGATGCAATTGTTGATGGCAAGGTTGAACATACCGTCGCCAATATAGCCCGAAGAACCGCCAAAATTAAGTGGCAGTGGGCAGGGCACATTGCTCTTAGAACGATGGTCGATGGGGCCGTAAGGTTCTGGAGAGGCCACCGCGCACCAAAAGAAGCAACGTTGGAAAGCCTCCCACAAGGTGGACCGATGACCTGGTGAGAGTCGCGGGAATGCGATGGATGTGTCACATAGGACCGTTCGTTGAGGCAACACTTGGCCTATGTCCAGTAGTCGACGTCTTTCGGCTAAAATGATGATGATGATGATGATGATATGAACATATGAGTGAAGGATTTTTGAGGAGTATATTAAGTTACTTTCAAAAAATATTACCTTAAAGCCACACAGATACTATCATAGCGATCAGTAATGGCTTATTATCTCTCCATCTAAACTGTTTATATTCATAAAAAACTTCATGCAAAACTGGCCTTGGACGCTCGCCCGTTAAGCGTCATTGACGCTTAAATCCCCCGGTATCTGTGTACGCGTAATTCAATGTCTGAATTAAGCGTCAATATTTCAAGATGGTATCTTTCTTGACGCTCGCGGCAGATTCGCGCGTCAATACATTGTGTGGGCTAAGCATTATGTTTCTTTATTGTTGCTATTTTTATATGAAGAGGTACAGATGGTATTGGGAATCTTTATTTCATGAGTATCGAATGGGTAACAGCGTTTCAAGTGGCGTTTTTAGCTCAATTTTCTGTCAGAGAACTACCGTTTTCTTATTCAGGATTTTTTTATTATTTTTATATCTCCTTACGTAATTACTTTGACGAGAAATATTTAAATCTATATCATGCCGTTAAATAATTGAATTTATTGTCAACAGTAAATTGTAGGTTCTTACATTGGTAATAGGTTATAACACGGAATTTCTTCTCGAAATTAAAGTACAATTTTCTATGCGTTATCTATATTATAATAATTGGTCATGTGAAGAGGAGGGATGAAAAGCATTTATGAATGTACATGTGATTGGATGGAGAGGAAGACGGACGCCAAAGAAAAGATGGATGGATTGTCTATTAATAATATGAAAGAAAAGGGAGTCAGCGCTAGCGTGACAGCTGACAATTTGGAGGTAAGCGGAACAGAGAGTAAAGTCCCGCAAACCTCCGTTGAAAAGGGAGGATCCTCCGACCAGACTGGTTTTATGTCTGGTGGGCAACTGCCCGCTAGATGTTTTCGGGCTGTTCTATATGTTCAAATCGGGCGGAGAACTTTAATTGTGCGATGCAGGATTAGTTTTTATTTTACGCCTTAAATGTCGCTACAACAAGATAGAACGGAAGAAAAAATGTTGTTGCGCCGACCCCAAAAATATAGGTCAAGGATAGGAAGACGATGATCAATATTATAATAACTACTGGTCCAAATTCTTTCTGTTCTAAGTGAACTACATACTTTACACTACTATGTCTAAAAGACCAGAGGTGTATCTCATTATGCAGTCAATATATGACTGACGATCTAGTTTCCAATTTAAACACGCCACAATAACGCTGGTCACCAAAAGCTATGCGATCAAAACATAATCGAAACGAAGAAACAACAATTGCTGGCACCGCTCCATTTCCTCTGAGAAACGTTGTAAGAGAACCGTAGTATATACCTATTAGTAGATTACCAAACTTGTCAAAATCAACAATTATGAAATTAATGATAGACGTCGAACTACTTGTAACGACTGTCAAAGATCTACGAATGACATCCGGAACTAACGACTTTACGTGTTTTCACAGAGTGTCAGTAATGTCCCAGATAAACTTAGAAAAGTACAAATGAATTGAAAAGTTCACTTCGGTACTTATTCACTTGACCCAAATCTGCTATTTTTATAAATTAGTCATTCCAACACGATCATTGTCATTTTGCTAAAAGTTCGTAATCTGCTAATTCATAATGATTGATCATTGATCAGTCAATGGTCTCGTACTAAAGTTGTGGTAGAATGACAATATCGAGCTTATTAAAAGCAATGACTGCACAATGGCGTTTTAATGGTAGGAACTGGTAGTAGGTCACTGATTAAAGGACCTGTCAAAATTTTAGCAGATTACCGCATATGTCAGTTATTCATTTGTCAATATGTACGAGATTACCATTCTATGCCACTTCTTTCAATGGAGTGTCAGTGGTTGACCATTGGAAAGTTATAATGACGACATTATATTAGTATAAACTTGTCAAAATTAACAATTATGAAATCAATGATAGACCATTCTGACACTATTGTAATAGCAGCCTTGAGGCCCAGGTGCCTTAACAACTGGGCCATCACGATACTTAGCTGTAATGATTCTATGACGGTTATTATTCCCGAGAGAAGAGATTTGCATACTCTATGGTGAATTTATGTTAATCATGTCAGATGTGTAGCGGGAATTACGGAGCTTTTTGTTTGACATGTTAGATTTAATAAAACATTATACACGATATTATATAAGGATTATTTTGTTTTGTTTCATAATTCGTTGGCTTACAGTAAACTTTGGAAAATAGAATGAAGGTTGTTTGCGAGGGGAAGAAACTGGTCCTTTGAGCCTATTGCTAAATGTTTTTGGAATAAAAATCGTTGATTTTACTATGGTATAATATATTTTTTAATTTCATAGACTGATATCTTCGCTAAGTTGCGGGATTGTCCGAAAGAGACAACTGAATCTTTCAGTTTCAAAAGCTAGTGAACGGTCCCAATTGGTCGTTTCCTATGGAGAAAAAACCGGGAAGAAACTCCATGGTTACTTTTTAAATAACTTCTACGCTCTGGGTTTAGCGAGAGGGACAGTCAGACTTTTACTGACTTTTTTTTACTGACTTTTTCTCTCTATAGGAAACGACCAATTGAAACCGTGCACTAGCTTCTGACGTTTTATAAGTGTCCATGTAGGCCTATGTGAAATAAAAACATTTTGAATTGAATTTGTTGATTTTCCTCCTCAAAAAGTCATTTAAGTAATGGACTGAATAAGCACATTTCCTAATTAATATAGGTAATCTGGAATGATCCTATCCATTATCCAAAAGAGTCCATAATTTTGACTTACCTAAGTAATATTTTTTATTCATCAATACAATATAACATTTTTTTTTTATTCGATATAATCCAGTGCTTGACTGCGATCCCACCTGATGGAAAGTATTTGTAAGTTTACAATCCTTAAGCATAGCATAAATAGTTGCACGCGTGCTTTGAATTCTAGTGCATGCGTCATCCGCTTAGAATAACATGTGCGGGAATAGACTTCGGACATTAGGACCAAAAAATAGATCGCGGCGAAAATGTGCTGATAGAGATATTGTTCTAAGAATATATGACGGATATTAGGAACAATGAATAGTAAAACTAGCTTGATACTGTCCTATTTTAAGACAAAGGCTTTTTTTGACATTCAACATGTCAAAAAAAGCCTTTGACGTGAGCATTAAGACTTTTTTTTTGGAGGGAAATCTGTTACGCCTCGCGCTCTTGGTGGAGTGAGAGTGTTAGAGTATTACTGAATAACCTAACTGTGTTCCGTTCGCGTCCGTCAATCGAGCATCATGAGCATGGTTTAAAATCTTGTTGCTTCATCTAACGCAATCTAACGCGATGTTTGATGAAGAGGCAACACGAACAAAGAGAGTAGAGAGAAAATTCTGTTGGAATTCGGTATTTCAGTGATTTTTGAGAAAAATTGTCGTCATTCAGAACCTCGATTAAATGTGCAAGGCTTCTATGGATGTACTTTTTTATATTTTTAGTATATGACTAGATTATGGAGGGTCAAAGTTCACGTGTTTCAGGGGTCTTTACTAGATTAGTTTTACACAAATTTATGTTTTGTATTTTAATAGAAGCCTAGATAATATCCACAAGATATCTGTGTATCCAACATATCTGGAGAAAGATGTGTAATAATATTATAATCACGTAAGAGCGATTGTATGAGAATGTACCTCGAGTTGGTACGTGTTTGTAAAGTATAAAGTTAACAAAGTAGGACAAACAATTTCAAAGATTTACGAAAATATCTCTTAGAATATTACTAAAGTTACTTTCTACTTTGCCTAATATACTGGAACCTGCTAATATAGCGACTAAGTGTACCTTTTTTTTAAAGGTGGAAAGTGATCTAATGACTTTTCTCGCATTTGGTTGCAGCGGGAGGAGTCACACTTTTACTGACTAAAACCTTTGCGTTCTAGGGCCATGGGTTTTCTTCTAAGTAGGACCACGGGTGTCCTGACTAAGTGTCTTGACATTTTGAACTATAGAATAGCAATTGCTTATTTCTCTACATTGTTGACTCAGTACAGCTCCCGTTAAACCCCATAGTATCATCATTTGATCATCACTCGCTACTATTACTTACAAATATAGTAAAAACACATACACACACACTCTCACACACACACCTTCACACACCCCTACACACACTACACTACCCTACTCAACAAATATTCGTTTTATTTTATTTCCTTTTTAAATAGTTTATTTGTCCGTTTACCTATTATATAATGAACCAGTCGTATAAATACAAAATAGCATCTCATGTATTTACTTACCTAAATGCAAATAGAAACATCCATTAAAGGGTTGGGCCCAGCATCTTTAACACTAGTTGTCTTGGCAACTTAGTAAGGGTGCTGATGTCACCACATCATTGTATATTACTTTAAGCTGTATGTATTAAATGTATTTAATGTAAAATGTAAAACTTGATGCAAATAAACTATTCTTATTATTATAGTAGGAAACCAGCTGGTACCTACGACTTTGTTCGCGTCAGACTGGTCATAATTTCAAAAAGATTTTATTTTGCGCAGCATCCTAATTCTTTTTCTAAAAAGGTCTTAAAGCATTTTATTTCAAATAAACCATGCACAGGCACTTTTGAAATATCAAGAAGTCAGTCAGTCAGAAAAATTACGCTAATTGCACATTTCAAAGCGTAGATCTCTATGGAGAAGAATGTACAAGAAATTCACTCCATGGACACTCTTTTCGATCATATTATGTATTACAAATTACTCCTTATAACGTTAACTATTTACCAGTGAAAGTCCCATCAAAATCGGCCCGCCGTTTTAGAGATTAGCAGGAATAAACAGACAGACAGATAGACCGTAAGACAAACACAAAAATTGCATTTTTGTTATAAGTATCGAATATACTTTTACATGCATTTATTAAAAAAAAAAAATATTACAAACTGACACTTCCATTTTATTTAGGTATATGTCAAATAATTACGTCATATGTATCCCTGCAATAAACAATGTACAATACGGCCGACGTATCTTGGCGAGCCCGAACTTTGCGCCGAAGGCTGCGCACGAACGTTTTTTAGGAACAAAATGGTGGCATGAGGCGACGTGCGCGGGGCGGAGGTGTAGACTAGAGATTGACTCTATGTAAACACAATCGACCCTTTATTCAATCAAATAGTAGTATTTTTGTTTTAGTATTTTTTTTGTAGCTTTCCGCATCAGTCTGTTTATCCGCTAACCCCACCTAACTTGGTTTTTACAAATAGAAAAAGCAATAAACGACGAAGTATTTGTTTATAATTTGCACTCAAGCATAGTCAGGGCGGGTCACTAGTTCAGTAATAAATTACACGTGTAACCAGTACGAACAGAACAGTAAACAGTTTCAACAATTATTTTCTAGAATCAGAAACTAAATTCCAAGCAAGGAAATAGGGAAAAGTGTGTGGGAGTTGGCTTGCGGTACAAAGGTCAGGCTAGCCTAAGTAATGAAACTATTTCCTTTGCCACACAAAACGTAGGTGGTACAGTGCATAACATTATTTACAAGATTTTATTATTTACTAGCTGCTGCCGGGGACTTCTCCCACTCGATTGTAGAAAATTATCCCAAGGGAACATAATCCCAGGATAAAAAGTATCCTATGTGCTATTCTAGGTCATGGTCTATCCGTGTACCAAGTTTCATCGAAATCCTTTCAGTAGTTTTTGCGTGAAAGAGTAACAAACATCTATACATACAAACTTTAGCGTTTATAATATTAGTAAGATTATACACACAATTTTTGTAAAGAAAGAAAAAAAAAACACATTTATTTAAGACTTGCACAGGACAAAAAACAATAAAGCAAAAAAAAAATAACAAATCAATTACTTAAAATACACAATAACTTAAAATACAACATAAAAAAAGAAAGACATGAGCATGGCCAAAAAGGCTCATAGTATACTTGCGATATTTAAAACAAAAAATGTATATGTATGTTTGTATGGTTGCTTAGGTTAAATCTTGAAAATGAACTTTATAACAGTTACTAGTTATTATTTTCCATGAGGTAACAATCCACTTTTTTCCAGTTGACCCAAATATTCCATTGACAATACCATCATAAATAGATGCTTGTGTTGAAATGATAAAGTACCATCGATATAAAGTACCTACCTACTCAATTCTAAAATATTAATAGCAACGTTCTAAAGTAGCGACATGGACTATATCTGTTAGTCTTTGTTTTATTTTAGAGGAGTTGCATCGCCAAATGATACGAGTTCATTGATCTAACGCAAAGCCATGTGTATTTTTTTGTACGAGAATGTCATAACAACAGCTTTGTTTTGTATTTCATTCATTTGGCATGTGTTACATTTCAAATGAATAAACAATGCAATCTCACATATTACTGGAAACTTATAATAGACTAGCTTTTGCCCGCGGCTTGACTCCCGTCAACTGACTACTCTATTCTGCTCTACCCAACGCTACCCTACTCCATCCTACTCTACCCTACTCTACCATACTCTACCCTACTCTAACCTACTCTACCCTACTACCAATTTTTATTTTTTTTTTCTTTCATAAGATTCTTCTCCTGACAAATAACAAACACAACAAACAAAAAAATAGTGAAATCGGTCCAGCCATTGGCGTGACCAAGGGAAATAGGGATTCATTTTTATTATATATCTAGATATACTAAAGAAAAACTACTGGTTTAGCCCAAAGGGTATATTTCACAAATCGTTGATATTCTCAACTTTTCTCTATGTGATATTCATGTATCACTTATGTCAGATGGGCAGTCTATCTCTCTAAGACAGATATTAGTAAAATGTTATCAAAACCTTTACGCTGCAGTAACTTTTCTAAACAGTCAAATTGATTATGGACAAACGATCAACTGTTTTCCCACATTACAACTAATATTTATTTGAAAACAACACACGCTCAAAATTATCATTATTCGTCAATATTCCGCGCAGGATATTTTCAGCGGGTCAGCCAAAACATGTCAGTCATCCCGTAAATTGGACCGAGGAGGATGCGTATCAATCGTATGAAATACGGAAACACTCGTAAAACGTTTGTGGACCACCCAGAAATGCTCAGAATGAATCTTTATTATTTATAGAGGTAATTTATCGAAGGGATATGCAAAAGAAAAGATTCCTGCTTCTTTAGTGTCTAACATTTCTGTGTGAATGTGTCAGACAGAACAAAAACTGAAACATTATTTATTTACGTTAAGAAATTGAACAACTTTGCGAGTTAGAAGCGACTTTGACACTATTCTGAAAATAATTCTTTAAAAAAATAAACCATAGGTATTTCGTCTAACAAAAATACTAATATCGAGGTGTATTAGAATTTTAACGTACAAAGTTCTTGCATAATTTAATGTTCTAACTTGTCAACTGAGCAGGTAGCATACCAAACAAACACTTTGTAAAACTTCTCCACTTCTCTAGTATTCAAATAGTTAGGTATGCGGCCATTTTATCACATTCCCGGCAGCCATTTTGCATTTACGGGTCACCGGGGATGTCGAGGTAAATGGCAAATGGAACCAATCCACTTACCCCACTCAATTTAGTCGCAAATTTAAACGCAGCAAATAGGTGACACCATAAAACCGTTTAAATTGTCTTTATGAAGAAACAGATCGCTCTTAATGCAAAGGAATACTGGATATAGTCACGAAAATTTATGATTTCTGTAAGACGTAGGTCAAAGACCCCGGCCCGTGTGCCCCGAAAAAACAAAATTGAGAACAAAATTCGCGTATTTTATCCGCTCACTGATCTCTTGCCAGGCTCACACAAGATAAACATCGATCCTATGTGAGATTTTGGGATTATCGAGTTGTATACAACGTGCTTAAAATTTTGTTGCGATATTGAGTAGGTAATAATCCGCACGCGTATAAATTTCGTTTTTATCTTATCTTTCGGTTTCAGGGCGGTCTTGACTTACGAAATGATCGTAAGTATCTGCATCATGTTTATTTGAAGGGTTTACACCAAATACGTATGTTTAACATTCATATAATGACAGATAATGTTTTACTGTTAAAATGTTTTCTGCAGCATTCGTTTATTTTCCGTCAGCACGATACATAAAACCAGACACATTCCACTTCAGATCGGGAACTGGTTGATTTTATCAACGCGGAACCAATAAGCAATGCGATGGAAAAACACCGGCACAAAAAAAAAATGTTCTTTCAATGAATGCAGTCCTCATTAAGTTACTGGTTGAGTTTACAGCGAGGCTTTAAAAATATTAAACTTACTTCGCCAACAGCAAAACATGTTAAAAAGTAATCTCCTTGAAATGCAATGTTATATCATCTCGACGTCTGCGAGAAAACTGCTGTCAAATATTTTCTCATTTTATTCGACTTCAGTAAATGGTAAATGAAGAGTTATGTGTTTAGCATACACCACTAATTTTTAATTAGTACAAATATTTAAAGGGCTTATTAGAAAATGTCTTGTTATTATTTAAGTAAAGTATTAATAAATAATATTCATAAACAGCAAAGTTATTAGAGTTGGTTTATATCCCAAAATGTCATGTTATGGAAATATTGTACAGTCTATTGATTGAAGGAATAAATGGCGATCAAAATGAAAAAAACAACTGCTCGTAGTATTTTCTAGTAGCAATTGTTATGAATGATTGATTCAATTATGAATTTACCAATTATGACAAATTTTCGTGGATAATGGGATTTCGTTTTTTTACTTTTGACTACACAATTATGATCAGTAACGGGTACGGATATAGCCCCATATTTTTTGTACTTTTAATGTTCCCACTGCTGGGACTCAGGCCTCCTCTCTCTCCCTCAATAGGCCGTAATCCACCACGCGGGCCCAGTGCGGGTTGGTGAATGTCGCATGTCTTCGAATTTTTGGTTCTAGGACATGCCGGTTTCCTTACGATGTTTTCCTTCACCGTTTGAGAGCAGTGGTGATGAAATAAATTACACAAAGTAATGCGCCTAGGCTGTTGCTGTTTGAACCTGCGACCTACAACACGTAAGTCAGGGCCGTTACCACTGCTCCATGAGTATAGCGGTGACAGTAAATGCCTGTGTTTGATTTGCGTCATTGCTGTTAAAATAGTTTAGATATTTAATAAAGCATGGTGTTCTTGTAAACTTTGAGCATTGAGGTAAAATTGGGCATTTGCTTGTTTTTATTTTCGTAAGATTTTTATGCTGAAAAAAAGTATAACCAAAACAGAAATCCTTTTCTGAAAACAAAATCAAAATTGGTTATTAAATGAAGCAGCAATTATCATTTCAAATATTGGTATCAGGAAGAGTGGGAGCGTGGTGGGAATATCTCACTATCTCTTTTATACAAACGTAATCTAATGGCAGTGACGTCACATTTCAGTATGTGTATCCTTATTCTGTTACTTGACAGTTTCCTCTTCCATCAGATTTGTAAGGTTTCTAACTTATTAAAAAAAAAAACGGATTTAGTTTTTTTGCTGTTGGATAAAGTGACTTTAAGAAACGAATAAAAAAATTTTGTCAACTACCGATTTGGTTGCTGTGTTTGTTTTATGACTTAATCTATACTGGTCTAGACGTAATCTCTTTGATCACGTTACTTATTTCAATGGATGGAAGCTACGTTATCCCTGAGTACCATAGGTTAGTTTCTGTTACGTTAAAAGGTACGGTTTTTGTAGGACAGGCACCGAGAACCAAGCCGCGAAACAAAGCTAGTGTTAGTATATAAATTACAAGATCTTTAACCACTTTAAGTGAATGTTACCAATTAATTATTATTAGGTACATTTCCAATCAACTCTAATTAATTATGATTGCACAACACCCAGGTTGATTGATCAATAAATGCAATTAAGAACGAAACGTGAAACAATTAATATTCATGAATAACAGCTATTGTTTTGTGGCATAATGCATAGTTAATACAGTCCAATAGTTGACAATACGGTAGTTGACCTATACAGGGTGTTTTTGACATCCACGGACAAACGAATTTAAACTGTATAAAATCGTTATTCTAACATTTTTAGTGAAAAAAAAATGAATGAATTACTTTTAAAATTAAAAATGTCATCGGGGTTGATTAGAATAACGATTTTATCTACCCCGATGACTTTTTAAATAATTACTTAATTTTTAATTTAAAAAATAGTTTTTTACTCAAAATACCATTGGGGTTGGTTAGAATAAAGTTTTACACTGTTTAAATTTAAAAAAGTACAGATTTTTTCTTAAAAAATAGGAAAAAACCGACGAAAAATTCCACCACTTGGGGGGTCCAAAATCATGTACCAGATCCGTGGTATTCATTTGTGCGTCGATGTCAAAGACAACGTGTATGGTAAGTACAGTATGTCGTTTTAACCCTTTCAACGCCACAGTCTGATATATGAGACAAATAAATGGGGTTTTAGAGGTATACGGAAGAGGGTGTAAAGTCCCATACACCGTTGAAAAGGGAGGATCCTCCGACCAGACGACTTTTATGTCTGGTAGGCAATTGACTGATAGTTGATTCCGGGCTGTTGTATATTTTCTAATAGCGCGAAAAACCAATTTAAATTTTTATGACTACAAACACAGCTAATTAAATAAGTGTTAATTTTTCGGAACATTTTTAAGTCGTGGCGTTTCGTGAGCGTTTTATATAAAAATCCGTGACGTTGAAAGGGTTAAAATGTTTCAGTTTTCATCGAAGCAGCAAGTTATTAAATTGTGTACCCTTTCAGCCGCACTGTAATCAATTTTAACGCTACAAAAGTTTTTATAGACTTAATTTTGTAAAATACTGGCTTTTCGCCCGCAATTTCTTTGGCTTTTTATATGGTCTTTACTGTGTGCTATTCACGCAGTAACAGCTACATAAAAAGTAAGCAATGCCACTCAATAATAGTGAGTGAAAGAATTTTCGATACCGTGATTAGTATTTACTAAACTACTTCCAAAGATTTTTTACGAACATAATAAAACATACAAACAATTTTACCAACTTATTAAAAATGTATAGTTTACATTTGATTTTGTGACGTATTTTGTGGAGTTGCCACATGGCTGAATGCAAGTGGCAGCTGGCCATGGGTTCACTTCCGAAAGGGAAACCCATGGTGCAGGAATGTAAGGGCAAAGAAGGAACTTAGGTGTGGTATTAGTTAGTTATTAAAACTCTGACACGCCTTCCAGTTCCATCACGCACTCATATTCTTTTAGTTATTTCTATAAATTATCTCAAGGTATACCAGGATAAATAATATCCTACGTAACAAATCAATTTCTAAACTTAATGGCTCAAAAATTAACGAAATTAGTGATGTGAAATATTATTACGCACTAACAATTTTGCTTACAAAGGGACGTCATGAAATCCAAGCGACAACAATTTCAATTATAACACAATTAACTTTGAAGCTTTTAGCTTCTATTCTATTCTATTCTATAATAAATTAATGTTGAATTTGTGAGTGTACAAAAACATTCCATTTAAGCTTACTGCATAATTTGTTAGACGTATGAAATAAACGAGCTAAAAGTTTTAAATTCAACTTGAAAATGTTTTATAGATCAATTGAGCAAGCACGCCGAGTAAATAGGTTCATTTGTGAAAACACACGCGGTGCTGGGCTATGAAAATTGAAGCTTTTTGGTACTATATCGCATGTATTTATGTAGAATGAAATTTAACTAAAATTGCAATTTGTGGGAAATGAGTGCTGATATGAGTAAATTTAAACATGGTTCTTTCTTACTTAAAATTCTTTTTCACTGCAGGGTTTTAGACTAGACTTTCTTTTTACCTAAAATTTAAAAAAATAAAAAGATAGACTAGACTTTTAAGGTTAATTTATTTTTTAAAGATTACGTTAAAAAAGAATAAGACCGTCTTTGTACCCATAGATTTAAGTTACCTAGTGTAAAAGTTTTGTTACTAAATGATAAATGATATTTATTTTGCAAATAGGTTTTTTAAAAACACTTTTATTAACTCTTATATCGTGGGTGTGTTCACAAACACGTAAACTCACGTACACGTAAAAGATACCCAGACGCGAAGCAACTATCTGTAGACCACACCAATGTGCGGGATTCAAACTAGCGAATTGAATCCAGTAAGTCACGCTCAGCAGTAGGGCTTGCAACAGCTAGATAACTTTTAAGAATATATTTGTCTATGTTAGGCTAATATACTCGATTTCATTTCATTCATATTTTTTTATTATAACCCTTTTTTATGTTCATAAAAATAAATAAATTAATATCAAAATTAATAAATAAAAAATTTATAAAAATATACATATTTATGATATATTATCAATTTAATTTTTAATCGCCAAACTTAAGTGGCAATGGGCAGGGCACATTGTTCGCAGATCAGATGGCTGTTGGAGCCGAAAGGTTCTGACCTGGCAGATTGATTGCGGGAATCCAATGGATGCGAGACGCACAGGACCGTTTATATCAACAGTGGACGTCTTTCGGCTGAAATGATGATGATGATTATTATTATTTTTAATTTATTTTTAATCCATTATTTTTTTAAATAAATGATGAAGTTATTCTGTCTGTCTATTACCTCTTCACAATCTAAACAGCTAATAGGATACTTTCAATCTCGCTAGAGATAATTATTGCTAGCCTAAAGATACTTAATTCCTGTTAAAAGTTAGCAGGAATTAAGTATATTTAGCTATATACAGGCAGACTTTCAGAATAATAGGTTTAGTATCGAAAATTCATTAACGGGAAATCGACAAAGAATGTGTTATTATTACAACCTAACGTAGATCTTCACCGTCATATAATTTGTGTGCTGACGATGCAGAATTTCGGGATGGCTAAGAGAGCAATATGTTTTTTTTGTCGAACTCGATCTTAGCCAAATATATTAGGTTTGCATATAAGTGTATATATCTGCGGGAACGTTTGAAAGTGTGATCTGGGTTTTAGTCAGTAAAAGTCTGGCACGCCCTTTCTTTCCACCCTAAACGGGAGAAGTCATTTGATGATATGTAACCCCAAAAAAGAAATTATGTACGTACGTATGTATATTGAGCGTAGTATGCTATAAATAAGTAATATTATTAGTTTGAGTTTTATTTTTTCTGAAGAACAGATTAATCTATCAAAACAAGTCTAAGTAAAAAACCGGTCAAGGGCGAGTTGAACTCGCGCATAAAGTGTTCTGTACCATCCGTAGCAAAAAATGGTAAAAAAATCACGTTTGTTGTATGGGAGCCCCGCTTAAATATTTATTTTATTCTGTTTTGAGTATTTGTTGTTATAGCGGCAACAGAAATACATCATCTGTGAAATTTTCAACTCTCTAGTTATCACGGTTCATGAGATACAGCCTGGTGACAGACAGACAGATAGACGGACGGACTGCGGAGTCTTAGTAGTAAGTGTCCCGTTTTACCCTTTTGGTACGGAACCCTACAAAAATTAATAGGATTGAGTGAAAATTTATTATTATTTACGATATTTCTTTTTATTTCATATTGTGTTATTTTATTCACCATCATTTTCTTACCCTTGCAAAAGAGTGACGATGAAAGGCTACTTAGAACACCGTTGGCAAAACTCACGAGTGCTCTAATACCATCATATCTATAACGTACACGTGTCTTATGCAATCTTTACTAAAATAGCTCAGAAGCTTTCATTAGCATCCGACGACATTAGCATAATTATAGAGACAGGAAGTTTATACCTGCCCGTGCCAGAAACAGCACGCCAGGGACGCCGAATATGACATAAACAATTAAAGGCAAGCATAACCAGGAGACAAAATACTTGCACAACATGACAACACCAGCGAGCCACGTGGGCCTCAGTGGCAGCCCGCGGCTGTCAGGACCAATTTAGACGCGAATTGATTGCACACATAAATTTTATACGTCTTTTATTCACTTTGCGTCTTTGTGATAAAAATAAGTGCGTAATCACGCGTCGGGCTTGTTTGGCGGTGAAAACGCTCTTATGCAAGTTTAATTCGTTTCTTTAAGCTTTAAAACCAAAGGCCTTATAATTTGCGCGCTTTTCAACCGCCAAATTACCCGATTAAACTTATTTGTGGTTTTATTTTATGAAAACGGCCATTTACCTTGAGAAGGGTTTTTTGGCAAAAACAAACCTTTTAAAAAATTATTTGAAAAATCGGGTTTGTCAATAAATACTTAAAAAATGAAAAAAAAAAAATACTTGTAGAGCTCTATTCTTTTTTTAAGCTTAATAAAACTATTTAATAAACGTCCCGAACGAAATTCAATCATGGCGGCCTATCTCTACGAATATCGAAGATCGCATGTGTCTGCAAACACAGGTGCAATCTCTGTTCCTTTATTGTCATAGTTTGATTGTACAGCAGTTGTCGAACTGTGAGAGACCGAGGAGAGATGAAGGTGCAGGATCAACAATTTTACATGCTTTCACAGGGCCGAGAGTACCACACCTCTAACTTTTATACTCTGGATTGTAACAGAGTAATTCCCAATGGAAAAACGTAATATGTAGTGTAATTTTTGAATAAAGCCGTATAGGCAAACGCTGTAACAAGAGCCCACTCTGTCATTATTCATTTCACTCACACATTTTCATCAGAATATAATTTTAGTTAAGGTTACCTACTTCTAAATTAATTCGTCGTCTCATTGATCATGTGT
This sequence comes from Mythimna pallens, assembly GCA_961205895.1. NCBI lineage: Eukaryota > Metazoa > Arthropoda > Insecta > Lepidoptera > Noctuidae > Mythimna > Mythimna pallens. The sequence goes on along the minus strand of OY540825.1, from coordinate 24,252,436 downwards.
GACGTTCAAATTTATTACTTTATAATTTATTTACACACTTTAATTCAGAACATTGCGTAAAAATGTCTGGGTTTACGAATTCAAAAAAGACTGTCTGAAAACAATTTAAGAGATATGTATTAATGGCGTTGATTTTATAAATAAAGAAAGAAAGCATTAATTTGACAAGTTTGTTCAAAAAAAGAACAGCAATAAAGTCTGAGATAAACGGAATTTTATCTAAACCGTGTTGTGATCTCCATATATCGCATTTTAGTGTAGCAACTGCCCCGTCACAGTAAATCTGATCCCAACGTAACAAATTCCTGCAAACATCTGGTCGAACATGTGCGCTGGTAATGAGTACGACACTGACCTAACCGAAGGGCCTTTCATCCTTTCTCGTCAATTTCAACTATAAAAGAGACATGAAACATTAACTAGGACTTTGATTTGGCAAAGGTGGACAACGGACCGTATTATGTTCAAAACAACTGTTCAGAAATGTCACGCGCAGATATTAGAGATGATTTCTCCGAAGTCTATTATAGTTCGAGTGTTGTGGGACATATATACCTTCCTACGTACAGTTCCAAAGAGGCGCCACAATTGCCGGTCATTCACCTCTCTCATCCACACGTTTCCGCGTGCATTAACATCATCGATTGGCGAACTATATTAAATGTCTATGAGCTTGTTCGTGTACAATAACTTCACCAACTTCGCCCAATACTTGACAAGTTGCGTCTTTATATTGGAAAACTTTGGTCCTTTGAGTTTCCAAGAAATATCTATATCGGAAATGGTAGGTAACATTCTAATTGGATTTGTGGAATTTCGTTTGGTCAGAATCAGCTTAAAATGTATTAACTGTGTTTTGTTTTTAAGGTTCATTATTAGTATTTTGCTGTCTTCTGTTCCTACTATCAATCATTTGCATAGTTCTTAGAACTTTATATATCCTCTATATTTGTCAATTCCTAACCATTAATTACTAAATATGTATTTATACTCCTGGTTTACTCATATTATTCCGCGGTTGGTTCCTAGAAAGGTGTGACGAGTCGTTCAAATGCCTGTTGTATTATAAAATCTATATCGAGAGTAGATCCATGATCCATCACATGTTAACCTTTTATTACGGATGGTTGGTTCTCCGATCTATGTCTTAACTACTCGTTGTTGCGTTACGATAATAAATTTATATGTCAGGTATAGTAGCTAGCTGCGAAATTGTTCGAAAGAATCACTGTGGCCCTGAAACGCAAAAGGACAAACATGGGTAGATTACTTAGTAAAAGTCTGACACTCTCGCTTTACCAAGAGCGAGAGAAGTGATTTGATGATATGCTACCCTCAATAAACAAAAGTTTTAGGCGTACTTTACTATGTATTAAGGCCCTAGCGCCCGAGTAGTGCCATAATGTGACTTTCTAAAGCCTGCTCCTTGGTAACGGCTAGGTCAATAAGTTTGAAAAAAATATATGTTTTTTATAAACTCATGCATAACATTATCAACATATGATTGTTTTTCGTATGACTAAAACTTTGGCCAAAAAAAAATAAATTACGGCAGGATATTTTTTCACTTGTTTTTTCTATTCCTTTCAAACGGCTTTGATCTTTAGAAATATGTTTACACAAAAAAAAAATTGGTTGGTTAAGTGTTCTTCAGAATGTACATATCATATTTAAATCAAGCAATATTTTTTCAAAGAAAATGGATTTAAAGGTCAGTGGGGCTTTATCCGGACGCAGCTGCCGGAATTAAATGCACACATACTCGTACTGAGCAGTGGTGGCCGAGTGGTAACGGCCCCGACTTACGAGCTGTAGGTCGCGGGTTCAAACCCAGCCAGGCGCATTACTTTGTGTAATTTATTTCATCACCACTGCTCTCAAAACGGTGAAGGAAAACATCGTGAGGAAACCGGCATGTCCTAGAACCAAAAATTCGAAGATATGTGACATCCACCAACCCGCACTGGGCCCGCGTGGTGGATTACGGCCCATCCCCTCTCCTAGAGAGGAGGCCTGAGTCCCAACAGTGGGAACATTATAAGGCCGACTATGCTATGCTATGCTATACTCGTACTGCCGCCTCCAGATGTTCAAGGGACTATACGCCTTAAGATCAGTTATTTATTGGCTGTCGACTCTTATCTATGTAGCAAGGTACTTCAGTCCTTGTGCTTTTTTTATATCTCCCTTATTTGTTGTAGTAATTTTAGTTTTCTACACTTGTCTGTATATACTTTACCTCTATCGACACACTCATCCGTGCATGTAATAATTATGCTGACAAAGTTTTCTCTTCACTTTGATATTATTTATATAGATTTCTTACTATTATTATATGATAAATGATATTTATTCTGCAAATAGGTTTATAAAACACTTTTACACGTAAATTTTTTGTTTTTTGTTATTTTAAACTAGATGAGGTCGGTGTTTCCTAGCTGACTACCCTGAGAAGAAACACCGAAACAAACTCAGGGGTCAAAGTCTCTTTTAAAGTCCATACAGTAAATATGTAATGGTCAAATCACATGAGAACCATACAGATTTGTCTGATATGGTCTTTTGAAGAAAGAAGCATACAGATTTGAGTGGACCTGTCCAGTCAGTGCAAGCATTTGTCAGTATTCGCAAAGCTCAACTCAGGACTACTAAGGAGCTCAACGACTTGACGAACAATACCAAAGAAAGGACCTGTGGGTAGGCCGCAGAAAATACTCAAATTGCCAGACATACGTTAAAATTACTGAAAAGGAAAAAAAAAGCAAAAGTCCTCACGTTCACAATAATAAAAGTAAATTAGTTTTGTTTATTAGTACTGTATCTTCAATAAAATTATGCCTTTTTCCAACTAAGTTAGAGTCGGTTTCCAGTTTAACCAGATTCAGCTGTGCAGCTATAGGTATTTTTGTGGAGCGACTGCCTATCTGAACTCCACAACCCAGATTCCATGACAAACTAGTGTTAGAATTTATGCTTTCTGACTGCTACTATCTTCTCGACGGCTTGACGTGCTTTCCGAGGCATAGAAGAATCTTGATATGTTAAGATGGTCGCCTATCCGCGTAGTGACCTTGGCAAGCCTTGCTTTACCTCTAAAATCGGCCTGTGCGACTGTATCGATTAGCGAGATATGAGTGACCTATATAATTATAGTGATGTTACCGTTATCGTATTTCGTATCTATCTTCCTTGATTTTCTGCGGCCTACCCAAAGGTACTTTCCTTGGTATTGTTCGTCAAGACGTTGAGCTCCTTTGTAGTCCTGAGTTGAGCTTTACGAATACTGACGAATGCTTGCACTGAGTGGACGGTTCCACTCAAATCTGTATGTTCCAATTCTCAATAGACTATCTCTTAATCTGCATGGTTTTCAAGAGATTTAACTATTACATATTTGCTGTATGGATTTTAAAAGAGATTTTGACCCCTTTGTTTCGGTGTTTCTTCTCAGGGTAGTCAGCTAGGAAACACCGACCTCATGTAGTTTAAACTGACAAAAACCATTGACGCGTAAAAGTGTTTTAAAAAACCTATTTGCAAAATACCTGAATATTATTTATCATTTATACAAGATTTTATTTTTTTAATAGCCTACTGTCCCACTGCTGGGCAAAGGCCTTCCCCAACTTCTTCCAGGTATTCTATTCTCGAGCTACCTCGAACCAGTCCTTGCGCTAGGCATCTAGGTCGTCTCGCCACCTCTTCCCAGGTCGACCTCGGCGGCGTCGTCCATCTTCCGGTTCTTCACTTTGTGGAGACTCTTGCCTTCAGAGTGCATGCGGCTGATGTGACCCGCCCAATCCCATTTTATACAAGATTTTTTTATTTATACAAGATATAATATAAAAATCACCATATAGAAAATATTGAACATTAGCGTAGCCATTACACAGATATTAATCAGAACTCATTAGGCTAAAGACAAAGATGGAATGTGCAAAGTTGTAAGTGTTTAAAGATACAGAAATGTTGTCACATCATTATCGCACATAATTACAGCGAGCTACAAATATTTGTACTTTGCCCTTATTGTTCGTGGGAGAGTGGAAGCGTACATAAGTGCTTATATACTACGTTGTGTGTACTGTGTATGTTTGTCGTATGTCGCTTACGTACTCGGCTTAAATGGGACGTGTTAAATACACCATGAACTGCCTCGCGACTTACCCTGCCAAGCCCAGTGACGTGTACTTCTCGTATTTGGTTGCCAAATATAATTTAGTGTTAAAAATTGTATCATTCTTTATTAACTTTCTTCAAAATTTGTATTATTTGAAAGAAAGAAAAGACATTTATTTAACACACACAATGAAGAAAATAACTTATGTTGTTGTTTTTTTTTATTTAAGTGTTTTTTAGATTTTATAAAAAACAATTAAATAAAAAAAACAACAACATTGTGTGTCTCACGGCTGTGCCAAATTGGTCCAGTTCAGCATAATGCCTGACAGCTACGTAGCAGCTGCCTGACGCTGGCTTTCGACTGAACCTTATTTTAGAGTGTATGAATGTAAACTGTTGTATTTTGAAGTGTCAGCCCGTAGTTGCTGGTCCTATGCGTCATTCTCTTTAAGGATCGACTGCTGCTGGGTGGGCTGTAAGTTCATTATGTCCTGATGAGTATCAGCTGTTGGTTAGGGCGTTTATTATTTTATCAGAATTGACGGCACGTGCCATCATTTCTACACCTACATTATTGTATCTGATAAAACAACGCGCCATACAATCTTTAGCTTCGCCCGTCTTGTGATTAAACACCGTGATAACCGTTTTATTTTTGTAGCCAAGCGTTTAATGCGACGTTGAGCTTTCAACTAAATATACTTCATCTCTTTCACTCGTATGGTTCTAGATTATATGTGAATGAGATGGATATACTGTGAAAAGGTTGTTGATGAAGACATACGATACCGTACAGCTCACGTTTCGCGATTCAACGGATTAGTTAATTAAGTCGTTCGTGTGGGATTCTCAATCAATGTTACATGTGGAATATGTTTTGATTGATTTACGTATATTCGTTTTAGGAGTCTACAATTGTGCGGTATGTGGGTAGACCTAACGACGACTTATTGATCGATAAGCTAAAATAGCCTGGAATTTTACCAAAGAATTCCAGACCAATTCTAATTTAAACGAGACATTATAGAGAATTTTCTTCATTGCTATTTCACTCTTAAGTTCAAATTATTTAAAGGACCAAAATACGTAGCCTTCTCAGGAAAATTATTTAATAATACTTGTCCTAGAAAATAAAAAGCTCTTTATAAATCTGACATTTCTGTTAACCAAATTCTATTACTAGAACAAGTTTCATAATAGGAAACTTCCAAGAAAATATATTATCTAACAATATTCGGTAGGAGAGATACCCTGAAGGAATATTTTAAGGGCCGTCATATTACGATCGTACAATCATTTATTATGATTGATAGCCTTTGCCATCACAAAATTACAATTTACAGAAGGTTCACTGAAAACTAATCTTTACTTGTGAAATCGTGACTAAAGTTGTTTTGCCTATCTGTCAATAGTAGGTGTACTCATGTGTGCCAATAGTCAATAAGAAGAAAATATTTAGAACTTCGTACAACACCAAAAACAGGTATGTCCAACAGTGGATCTTTTAGCTGAAATAATAAATGGGATGTAATGTAAAGAGTGATCATTATAAAAGTTGCACTAACTATTACAGTTTTTAAAAGAATAGTGAAAGAACACTATCTTTCTATTTCGTCATGGTGCTCCATGACGAAATGTGGGAATATCTTCTGTCGTTTTACGTGGAGCGAGAAGACGTGTCAGACTTTTACTGACTAGAATTCATCTGTAGGTATTCCATCATTTGCCCTTATGAGTTCTAAGACCACGGTAACACTTTCGAATATTCCTGCAGTTCCCACAGCCTTTCGGGTGCGATGGTCGAATGTGGTCCTTCTATCCATATCGATATCTTCTCCCATTCAGGGTTGAGCTAGAGAGCGTGTCAGACTTTTACTGACTAAAACCCACGTGTGTTGCTTCTGTTTCCCTTTGCGTTCCAAGGATATGGTTACTGGGGCCATTGCAGTGTTACTGGGGCCACAGGCACTGTTACTGGGGCCACGGGCAGTGTTACTGGGGCCACGGGCAGTGTCACTGAGGCCACGGGCAGTGTGAAAGTAAAACCCGGGGTCCTGGGACCTTTGTCCAAAGAAGGAACAGGAGTGGGATTTTAGTCAGTAAAAGTCTTACACATCCTCTCGCTCCGTCCAAGAGCGTGAGATGTCATGGGATGACTTTCCCACATAAAAAAAAGGCCATAGTAACTCTTTCGAAAATTTTCAAGGCTCTTACAACGTGGTCCTTCTGTCCGTATTAATGTTGTGTGTCACATATCTTCCACATCAATTACATAGCCCATTGTAGGAGCACGTGGCTGGTGGTGATGCAGCTCACTTGAGATGACAAATTGCTTTAATCACCTATAGGGTTCTTGTTAGTGAAATACTTTTACGAATGTGAAGGGATAAGTAGGTATAGTAGTTCGTTGCTGTTTTGATATTTATAATGAAGACATTAATTATAATATATATAATATTCACACAACGCCGTCTAGTCCCAAGCTAAGCAGAGCTTGTGTTATGAGTACTAGACTACTGATAAACATACTTAAATATTTCTAAATACATACATATTATACATAAATTACATCCAGACACAGAAAAAAATTATTTTGCTCATCACACAAAGAATTGTCCTGGGTGGGAATCGAACCCACGACTTCCAGCATAGCAGTCAGGGCCACTAACCACTAGACCAACAAGTCAGTCAATGTTGAAGTTATAAGAGTAGGGGCTAAATTTTAGCTGGTTTTTGTGATATATGTAAGACGATGCTTCTTATTCACCTACGAAATATCTCGTGGATGATTTTTTCTTAGACGTCACCTACGAAAAATCTCGTGGTGTCATTCCTTCCGTGTTTTCTTGTAGATTGAGATTTCTCGTGTTAAGAGTAGGAATGATTTTGGCTTGGGCTGAAGGATTATTCAAAAGAGTCACTGCGGCCCGGCAATGCTTAAGGTAACTGAAGAAACATGAGTGGGTTTTAGTGACATCTATATATATATATATATATATATATATATATATAAATGAAGAACTCAAAAACGGCTGGGCAGATTTGGCTAATTATGATCTTGAAATATTCGAGATAGTCCAGGGAAGGTTTAAACGTTGAGAAAAAATTGCAAAAACACGAAAAAAATCCGAATATAAAGCCATCTCTAATTAAGATGTCATTATAAAATGAATTATGCTGTTCTGGTAATGGCAGTAATGGCGTTATCCTTACTATTAGGCGGTACGAAGTTCGCCGGATCAGCTAGTTATACAATGTGTTGTTTTTGATATTCCATAAATCAAGGTTTATATTCTATAAGGAAAAATGATACTAAAATTCCTAGAATATGTGGTCCAAAAATGCATGGTTTCGAAGATATCTTCAATCATAATTAATTTAGGCCAAAAATGTACACCCGAATGACAAATCTTTACTATTGTGACGTTGCCAGTCATTGATGAAATCTAGTTTGCCAATAAACAAATGATATTACATATTTACACTGTCATATGTAACGTAAGGGTATTTTACATAAATAAACGTGAATTTATCGAATTATTTTATACTAGCTTCTGCCAGCGGCTTCGCCCGCGTGAGAGTAGGTTTCTCCATACAAACTTTGGACCCATATTTCATACTCTTAGAGGGTGAATTTTGAAAATCCTCTCTTAGTGCTCTCCTACGTTATAAAAGGAACCCTTGTGCAAAATTTAACGCTCCTAGTCCCAGTAGTTTCGGCTGTGCGTTGATATATCAGTCAGTCAGTTTCCCCTTTTATATATATAGATAGATGAAAAATGTATAAAAAAAAAGATAATTTAAAAATAATTTATATGCCAGTTGATTCTTTGATATGGTCTCATTCATACCCTAGAGTTATGGGATATCAAAAAAAAAAACACGTTGTATATGTATATATGTAAGATCAAAGGAAAAGTCTGAGTCCGACCCACTCTCTCCACCCATACCGTGAGAAGTTATTTGATTATTTCCCACCCCAAAAACATAAGGACTTTGCCCTAACTCGTAGATATTGGTAAAGTTTTAGTCCACGGAGTTCATTACACGTCACTTCAGAGATTTACGTGCAAAAAGCTTCAACTTTTGAAACAGCAGACGGTTTCTAACGATGCAACAGATAAGTGAACAGCTATTTCGATCACGACTTAACCAACATAAAAGTTCTGAACTTGACCGAAAAACTTAACCAGTTCGCCGTTCGGAACGTGACTGTACTAGTAATGGCTCACAGTTGCCGGAAAAATAATACAGCGTGAGGCGGTTGGGGTATAGAATAAAAATAAGGCATCCTGTAGTTTCGTATAGAACTGGGGCCTTAGTATAACGAGTTAAAGTGACAGGCATGCGAGCGAAAAGAGGGATGGAACTATACACCTCTTTCCCTTTTCTTTTGTACGCCTCTTTCTGCGAAGCTGTAATGCTAGCGAAGGAGATGGCCTCGACCGTGATAGCAGATATCCTCATGTCCCAGCCGCCGCGACAGGAGACGCCTCGAGCGTCGGGAATAGCTGGGCGAACCCCGGCCACCTGCTCCTCTAACTAAGTTACAACCATTTTGTTTCGATTCTCTTTCGTCGATCGCCTCGAGTCGGCCACGCCTCCTATTCCTATGTTCTAACCACGTGACTGAGCGTTGATATGATGTCAGAAAAAAGGAATCGGAGGCGTGGCCGACTCGAGGCGATCAACGAAAAGAGAATCGAAACGAAACGGTTGTAACTTGGCTAGGCCTGCTGGTGGCGGGTTTGTGGGCGACGGGCAATGGGCAGCTCGCCATCCGGCCGTAATGTTCCACTTGCTTCCAATAAACTCTGATTATTTGTTAAATGTTTAGTTTTGTGAGGGAAGTAAAAGAAAACAGACCGTACAGTGCAATACAAGTCCTCGTGTATCGTGGTACTAACCGCTAATGGAGAGAAATGGGCTCTTTGAGTTGTTTTACTGTCTCAACACACGGGTATACATTTGTTGCCTCTAAATTCTGATTATCAATGAAATAGGGCTTTAGTTTGTTTTGTCTTCGCAGTCAAGAATTTTATTGAAGGTATATTTTTGTTGTTCAAATAATTTTGTAGTTATTTGATGTCTACTTTAAAATTTAAAATTAGGTACGTGGCGTATGTATATACATACTCCATCTATTTAGTTAATTAACTAAAGGTAAACAATCTTGACATGTCTTTTATCTAAAAGTTTTCTATAATTATTATCTAAAAATGTTCACAAATTGTTATAATTGTAATAGTTTGGTAACTAACTTAATTTAAATAATCTTTATTTCGATACCGTTACCGGCCCACGCTGAAAACCAGCGCCGTAGACTCTTCGCATTCTGCGCGTGGTCACGGCATTATGCTGAGCGTTCGGCCGTTTTGCGCGGATGTGGCGCATATTTCTTCCACTTAATATACTTTTAATTTCTTTAGTTCTAAATTTGTGCCTTGTTCCGCCAAATAAAATGTTTTTCTTTCTTTCTTCCTTTGTATGTCTTTTCTACGTTTTTTTTTTTAATAAAAAGGCTTATTAAGATTGTTTACGTTTAGTTAACTTTCTAAACCGATGGAGTATATATTTACTAGCTGACCCGGCAAACGTTGTTTTGCCATATAAATAATTTCTTTGTCTAAAAAATAAAAAAATTTTTTAGGGGTGGACTACCCCTAACATTTAGGGGGATGAAAAATAGATGTTGGCCGATTCTCATAGATACCGGATAAGCACAAAAAATTTCATCAAAATCGGTCAAGCCGTTTCGGAGGAGTATGGCAACGAAAACTGTGACACGACAATTTTATATATTAGATGACACAAATATGAACCGCCCAAAACAAAAAAAAATAATTGAAGTACATCATCATCTTCCTGTCCTTGTCCCGTGTTATTTGGGGTCGTCGCAACACGTTTTCTTCTTCCTTTCTGCCCTGTCACTCGATCATACTATCACTAACTTCCTTTTCTTTCATATCACTTTTCACACAATCCATCTATCTTTTCTTTGGTCTCCCTCTCCCTCTCCCTCTCCATCCATCCACATGTAAACTCAAATCATATGAATTGAAGTACAAAAATGAATATACAAACCAAATTTCTTTTAAACAGATGACCTGTTGCTTAAAGTTGAAGAAGAAGGATGTTTCATAAAACCTTAACGACCAAACCTAGAACATAAAAGATCCTATCTTCTTAAACATTCTTTGTTTTTGTCTCCAGATCTACGCAGATGACGACATCAGCAGCATAATAGACGGTAAAGAAGAAACGAAGGATCGTTCGTTCGACTCCCTGGAGAAACTGCATGGCCTTACAGTGCTAGAGGATGATAACCTTGGTGATGATGAGGATCTGCTGGATGCTGGAGAAGACGCTGAGAGCGGGGACTGGTACCCTGACTATGACAAGAGAGCGCAACATGTAAGTATTTTATATCAGAAATTTAAAAAAAGCCAGCTAAGTGCGAGTCGGACTGTCGCTCGAAGGGTTCCATATCCGTCCGCAGCAAAAAAACAGTAAAAAATAATCACGTTTGTTGTATGGGAGCCCCACTTAAATATATATTTTATTTTGTTTTTTATTATAGCGGCAACCGAAATACATAATCTCTGAAAATTTCAACTGTCTAGCTATCACGGTTCATGAGATACAGCCTGCTGACAGACAGACGGATAGCGGAGTGACAGTAATAGGGTCCCGTTTTTACCCTTTGGGTACGGAATCCTAAAAAATATGAAAGAAAATGAACGAATTTTCGAAAACCAGCTAGCTAGCTGGTCTCCTCCTACTAGAGGGAGACCACAGAAACGAGGTATTGATTTTTTTGAACGATGATATGGATATAAGGCGACGATTACCAAGGTACTTCAAATGGATACTTGGTCGACCCGAAATAAATTGGTGGGAGATTTTTATTAATACTTTTATAGCTTCTCGTAATGATATCAAGAAAAATCATTACCTGCAGTCATTCAGGGTACTAGCTTTCCTAAAGGTGAGGTAGACTTATGAAGACGTAGGGCCAAATTAAAAATACTAGGAACAATTTTAGTCAGTATACACAGCAGGTTTTTTTTTGTCACTTTATGGATCGATCGAGGTGTTTCAAAAATAGCTTAGAATGAAGTAAATTATTAAGTGGTAGTGCAGCGGTCATAGGTCAAGGTGAGTCTTTGCCTACGTCAACCTACGCTTTAGTTGACATTTCTCGATGAAACGAGTTTTTCACAAGACACAAATAAGCGATTGATTCCGTACTATGCCTTTGTGTAACGATTAACGAACGAAGTCTGAGAGCTATGAGAGTCTCAGAAGACTTGACTATCTTGTAACTAAGTTAAATTAACATATTAATAGATCCTACTAATATTATAAACGCAAAAGTTTGTATGTATGATTGTTACTCTTTCACGCAAAAACTACTGAAAGGATTTCGATGAAACTTGGTATACAGGTAGACCATGACCTAGAATAGCACATAGGATACTTTTCATTCTGGGATTATGTTCACTTGGGGTAATTTTCTACTATCAAGCGGGTGAAGCCAGTGGCAGCAACTAGTATAATATTAAAAAGAACATAATCACTTATTTGCCTGAACTAGGGTAAACCCTGCAGCCTAGGAAGTGAAAAAATAAAATAACATTCTATATAATTATAAGTACATAAGGACGAAACTGAAATAATAGATATGGCTTATTTTATTTACATACGGCAAGTAGGTTTTCTGTCTCAACATAAGTTGTGCTTAGAAGAAATTGGATAACAATATTTTGTCAGTTAATCGAGGTTCAAACGTGCAGAGGTCAAAATGAGAGATCTTGTAAGCCCTTATTAGATTTTCAATTACTCTCAAGTAATTTATAATAATAATAATATTATTTACAACTTTCACACAACGCCATCTAGTCCCAAACTAAGCAGAGCTTGTGCTATGAGTACTAGGCAACTGATAAACATACTTACTTATATATTTCTAAATACATACATACTATACATAAAATACACCGAGACACAGAACAAATGATCGTGCTCATCACAAAAACGTTTGTCCTGGGTGGGGGGCGAAACCACGACCTCCAGCATAGCAGTCAGGGCCGCTAACCACTAGACCAACAAACCAGTAAAATTTGAACCCCCTTTTATCAACGTTTCCGTTAATTGATCAAATAATGCCAACCGGATATTTTAACAAAGGTTCGTAATTGACAACACTGAAAAACAAAACGAAATAAAGGAAAAACGAAAAAGATATTTCGGTATTTTCTCTGAAATTGAGGAAGATGTAAAACGTTCAGAATTTTGTGGAAACGGTGCCCCCATTTGTAAAAGATCCGTAAGCTTTTAAATTGGGGTAAATGGTTTTATGTACCGGAACGTTTGAGTGATACTTATGTAATAAACATAGAGTATTTACGATGTGCTAATATAGATGTTAAATTGGGCGAGATCACTCGGTAAAATGGCGTATGCGTATATTCACGTTTACACAAAAAGCCACAATATTTATATAGTTACATATTTAAAAATATATATGGAGCATCATCGACGGGAACGAGGAGCGTTTTAATACACACTCGTCAGTTGTCGCATTTTATTTCAGTGTCAAAAAATTCAAAATAAACTCCAATTCTATAATGGGAACTAAGTGTAGGGTTTGGATATGTTAACAATATGTTTTAGGTTCTTAGAACTTAATTGCCTGTTAAGTCATTACAATATAAATTTACCATTTACACATACATAGGTACTTTGTAGTAAGTTACTACAAAGTTCCTATGTATATACCTTCCTAAAATATCTATTAGTGTTTATAATAAACCAAGATAAAGGTCATCAAGGTATAAGTACCTATTCTACTGAGTTCTGAAATCCTGTAGGATTTACTACCTTCTCCAAATATCTTTTGGGTATGTCTTAGAGAAGTAGTTTGATAGTTAGCCCATATATGTCCGATTGCTGAGCGCAGGTCCCTCTCCCTTTTCCACACACGTCTGTCTTCGACCATTGCGGGCCAGTCCCTCCGGTAGTTATCCAGCTCATCTCTCCACCTTCGCCTTGGTCTGCCGCGATGACGTCTTGCGTTTAAAGGCCTCTGCACACCAAAGCCGGTGGTTAAACCCGGCGGGTTATTATCGGCAGGCTAACCCCGGTACGATAGACGCAAAACAAGCCGGGTATAAAACAAGTATAGTATATAGTATAAAACAAGCCGGCATAACAGGGTTATGCCGCCGGCTAAAACTTGCGGCCTTGGTGTGTAGAGACCTTAATGGAACCCAATAAATAGCTCTTTTAGCCCACCGCTCATCCGACATGCGGCAGAAGAGGAAGAGAGAAGAGAAGTAATTGCTGTCTGCAAAACTCATATAAAAATCTTAAATTGAAACCAGTTTTCAATGAAAAACATTTTTTCATAAAAAGTTTTTGTCGTGCTGTATTATCGCCCATTAAGACCATTCGAAAGAGTTTAAACACGATGGGGATATCTTGTTGCGTTTAGTAGTTCCCATGGCCACTATCCGACTCCATCATCATACCAGTTCCATGGTACCATATTAAGTTACATAGGTACCTCAGCTCAATCGGTTAGGGGTAACTGTTTTAAAATACATTTGTAAGATTTGCCCTAAACAAACATACCTACAGACATTGCAAATTAAATGAAAGCATGTAAAAAGATAAAGTACCGCCTTCTAAGAAATTCCTAGCGTTCATTTTATGGGTAGGGTTGCCAATCGTACTCTATATAGGGTGACTGGTAATAATTAGTGTACGATATTTAAACAGGCGATTGTGCTCATGATAACCAACAACTTTTACTATGAGAAAAAACCTGAAATCGCAATTTTTTTTTAAAATAAATTATACTATTTTTTATAAAGGACCAAGGAAAAGATGGATGGATTGTGTGAGAAGTGATATATGAAAGAAAAGGGAGTTAATGATAGTTTGACGGGTGACAGGATAGAATGGAAGAAAAAACGTGTTGCACCGACCCCAAATAAAACGGGATAAGGGCAGAAAGATGATGATGATGATACTCTTTTTATAAGTCCGTACTCTTCATTTACCTCCTTTGAAATCAGATAAACTCTATTTCTTCTAATAAACGTTGGCAACCCTAATTATGGGTACTAAATTATGTAAAATACAATTTCATATTTCAACAACCTCATGTAATATTAGTAAGTACGTCTCAAGTTCATTACGTAATTTATTTTTCTCATAATACTTTTACCTTGTTTTATGACATGAGTACCTTCTGCCAGCTGTTTCGGTATATTTGCACTTTCATTTCATTCCCTTTGTGGGTAAATTGAAACCTCTGTGCAAAATTTCAGCGTTCTAAGTTTAAGGCTTTGGGCTGGGCGTTGTTGAGTCAGTGATACGTATATAATAATTATATACAGAAGATGTCAGAAAGATATTATTTGTTTTACTTAGTTTTATTTTTAAATATTCATGCTTGCTACTCTGCATTACGTAAATTTTTCACGTCATGCAAATTTTATTTCTTAAAGTGTACATTTTGAGAGCTGTCTAAGTATTCAGAAGATGCTTTTAGCATTAAGTAGGTGTACATAGATGTGAGCATAATTTTATGCACTTCATCTTTAACATATTATTTAAATTTTAGTTAGGTATAATGTACCTACAGAGAATAAGTATAGGATGAGTTTTAATTCGTAGGAAAGAAGGAAACCTTTGACGAATGTAATTCTGATTTATATTATAACTGGTTTCTATCAGCGACTTGGCGTTAGATAAAACCACCATTGTCGATACTAATATTATAAAGCTAAGATTGTTTGTTACAGTGCGCGAATCTCAGAAACTACCGAATTGAAATATTAGTGTTGTATAGCTCGTTTAGTGTTGTATAGCTCATTTATCGAGGAATGTGACGACCCACGGGAGCGCAACCGTAACCAAAGTCGCGGGTGACACCGCGGGGGACAGCTAGTTATTATATATTAAAGATTGGTTTCTTTTTTTATTTACAACTAGTGAAAATGAGCTTTCATTTTATCTGTTTCTTATAATAGCTTTTCCCAAAGAGGAATCATTAAATTCTTTGGCCACATTGCTAGAAAGAAAGGTGATAATCTGGAAAAGTTGCTGCTCACAGGAAAAGTAGATGGGGAAAGTCCCATGGGGTCAGGAGTTTGATACGTTGGTCAGACCAAATCCGTGCTACACTGGAGACCATAGTCTGCGACGCCATCCACATCGCCGAAGATCGGACAACATGGCGAAGTATAGTCCACAAGAAAGTTATTCATCGAAGTCACGACCCTCAGCATTGAGGATAAATGACGCAAGGAGAAGGCATACTAGCTTTTGCGGTTTCACCCCTGTGATAGTTGAAAATTAATATCTCAAGACAACATACTTTATCTATCTTTACTTATCTTAGACTAGACTAAAGTCCGCTAAAACTCAAAAACGGCTGTACCTATTTGGCAAATATTGAAAGTCTTGAAATATTCGAGATAGTCCAGGGAAGGTTTAAACGGTAAAGAAAAAACGAAAAAAAAACTAGAATACAACGCCATCTTTAATTAAAATGTCATTATAAAATGAATTATGCTGTTCTGGTAATGCCAGTAGATGGCGTTATCCTTACTATTAGGCGGTACGAAGTTCGACGGGTCAACTAGTCCTTTAATAGAAAAAAGTGTGCTAGGTTCCACGACATGGTTTACTTGGAAATAAACAGTTTTTTTTCATAATATACATATAACAAAAACTTCCGCCATACAATGCAAAGTCGAAGCCAGACAAAAGTATCCTATATCCATTCTTGGGATTCAAGCTTACTCCGTACCAAATTTTATTAAAATCGGTTGAGCAGTTATGCGCAAAAGCGTAACAGATAGACAATATTAAATTCACATTTATAGTATTAGTATGGATAAAATAAAATGTCATAAGACGAACGCCTGCTATTTGCAACGACTATATTGATCAGGGATTACCATGACGTATTAAAATGTCGTTACCCCGACTGAGAAGTGGTGGCCAAGTGGTGACGGCCTCGACTTACGTGTTGTAGATCGCGGGTTCAAACTCAGCCAGGCGCAATACTTTGTTTAATTTATTTCATCACCACTGCTATCGAAACGGTGAAGGAAAACATCGTGAGGAAACCGGCATGTTCTAGAACCAAAAATTCGAAGACAGGTGACATTCACCAATCCGCACTGGGCCCGCGTGGTGGATTACTGCCCATTCCCTCTCCTAGAGAGAGGAGGCCTGAGTCCCAGCAGTGGGAACATTAAAAGGCTGATTATGCTGTGCTATGCTATTAAAATGTCAAGTATCTGAGCGAAAAAGAGGGATGGAGCTCCATACCTTATGTAGCTCAATGCAAAACTGAACTAGTAAAGTTCAGTTTAAGTCGTCAAATGGATCGCGTTCAGTTCGTGGTAAAGCCTCAGTACGTACCTACTTACCTATAAATTGATCTGTTTTCTTCTAAAAGGGCCACGTTAATGGGGAACGGTACAGACTGACGTAGGTAGACCCAATTTTATTGACAGGGCAATCAACCGTGGCACCCCCTAGCTACGTCACACTGAAAACACTTCGGATAATGATCATTTAAGCTTTCTAAAGTCTGAAAAATTCCACAGACATAATAATAAATTACTTAAATTTGAGAAGGATTTTATGAAAAAAAGAAATTCAAATCGAAAAGGAATTTTCCAGTGAATTTTCCGACTTACATGAAAAAAGGATCTGATGTTACTTCAGGCAAGATAAAGGTAAAGGGCGAGCCTATCATTAATAAAAAAACCGGGCAAGTGCGAGTCCGACTCGCGCGCTGAGGGTTCCGTACAAACTTACCTATGAAAACAGTTCAATTCCCGAATTGAGTTACGAAGATTTTTCCGAATCGCATTTTTTTTTTTGTGACTTTACTACAAATTTACAGTTTTCAGATTTTTTGTACTATGAGACCTATTACTTCATACAAAATTTCAGGATTCTAGGTCAACGGGAAGTAACCCTATGAATTTTGATTCCCTCGAAAGTGTCGAAAAACACGTTTTTTTGCGACATAAAAGGCCGTATCTTTTTTTTTTCATTATTGTGTGAAAAAATGTAAAAAAATCAAACTTTTAAAGTTTGATTTTTTCACAGGTTCAATGGACCGCAGATTTGAGTATATGGTTTTAATTTCAACTCGATACCTCCACGCGTTTCTCAGACAAAGGGTCTTGACAGATAGACAGACAGACGGAGGGACAAGAAAGTGATCCTATAAGGGTTCCGCATTTTCCTTTTGAGGTACGGTCCCTAAAAATAAATGGAAATACAATACTATTCACCTAAAAATTTATTTCTTAAAATATTACCTAACAAACAAACAACGTCAACCGTAAGCTTCCTATTCAACAAATTAATATGAAAATCGATAACACATTATCTCTATGGCGACGAAGTTAGGATTGGCCGCAACCCGCCCGCAACCACGCTTAGGGGTTTAGAATCTACCTCTGTTATTTGTGTCTAGGGACCAGTACCTCCATCATCATAATATTTACTTTCATATGGGGTTTGAACACGTGTATGTTACGTGGTTACATGAATATTTCATTTGGGCAAAGTCCCCTCTTTGAAGAGTGTCTGAAAAGACCTAACGGCGTCCTCACCATCCGCATGACGCAGATTCTCACCGAATATGGTCAGTTCGGGAAGTTCTTGCACCGGATTCGTGTGGAAGTAATGCCCGGTTTGCCCCGCTTGAACAGAGTACCGCCGTGTCCTCGTAGGGGATATCGGCGGCAACGATCTCTCGCACCAGGCCTTGGTACGGGCTATGGTCCGAAGCGAGGAGTGGTGGCAGGCGATCGCCTCCTTCTGCGAAACAGTAATGTTAGCAAAGGAGGAGGCCGCACGTTTACGCACGGGGGCGCGGTCCTCACGCCCCAGCCACCGGGATCCCGATCCTTATTTCCGGCCACCGTAGGCGCGGGCTTGCGGACGGCGAGCAATGGGTAGCTCGCCGTCCGATCATCTGGTAACCGTCCGTACCGAGCCCAATAGTAGTCGATGGCGCGTACTGTTCAACGCGTGCCTCAAGGAGATGTCAGCAAACTGTAGGGGCCCAGCAGGGTCAAATCCTACTGGGGCCAAGGGCTTCTGAAAGGAAGACTCGGCCCCGTTATGAGTTAGTCAGTATTTTTAGTCAGTAAAAGTTCGCTCCGCCCAAGAGCGGGGAAGTCATTGGATGATATTCCCACCGAAAAAAAAATAAAAATAAAAATTAATATTCCATTAGTACAGTTCCCTACCTTCTCCGTGTTTAGCTAGGTATTTACTCTCATCATGTTTATGTTTCTCATTTAATCTTGTAAGAATAACCTTTGTGGTGGTACCAGTAACTTCAGTGAGTGGCTTTGTAGGCTTATTTTTGTACAGTGGGCTTATTAATCTGATAAAGTTCGTCATAATCATTATTTCAGCCGAAAGAAGCCGTCCACTCTTGGACATAGACCTCCTCCAAGTGTCACTATATTGATCGGTCCTGTGCATCTCATATCCATCGGATTCCCGCGACTCTCACCAGGTCATCGGTCCACCTTGTGGGAGGCCTTCCGACGCTGTGTCTTCCGATACTTGGCGCCACTCTAGAACATGTCGTCCCCATGGACCATCTGTTCTGCGAGCAATGTATCTTCGGGTTATGTCGTTAACCTGATGAACTTACCATTAGTCTAGTTCATCATCTTTACACACTTGTCCCATGTTACTTTGGGTTAGCACAGTACGTTTTTTTTTCTATTCTCTTATATAAACCGTCACACGATCTTTACTTCTTTCGTATCATTTTTCAGACACTCCATCCATTAAAACTTTCCATTATTATAAATCAACTTTTTTCTGACTTGTTCTCGCTCTAATTGCTTCTTAAACGACCAATTTAAATTCAAACAGTCTTATTTCATCGTTTTCGATGAGACGCAAATTTAATTTACTAAAAATAATGCTGATTTCATTTTAAGGATCGGCAGTATTATTACCAAGTATCAGTTTTGTGCGAGGGTGTTGATGAATAATACATACACAAAGCGTTTAGAACTTTTGACTGTAAGATCGAGACTTTTATATTTGATTCTAGTTTCTAAGCTGTTATTATTTCACTGAAACGAGACACGCTCCTATCAATTTACTATAACTCTCGCCATTTAATGGATTCATTGATACCTTCTCTTATATTTAGCTTGGCATGGGCTTTTTAACCTCATGTGGTCCGGTTCATCATGTGTATCTATATTGTTTTCAGTAGGTAGTTCCCTCGCTTTTTCGCTCCTGTGGTCTATCCCACAAGAAACCTTGCATTTATTTAGGATAGGTACGAAGATAGTTTACGGCACTTAGTGGCAGTGCCATGAAAACCTGTCTTATTCAGATCAGTACTTCTTCGTATGTACACACAAACAATTTCACTTACCTTAGAAATGATCATCAATATCAACCTAGCCTTATAATGATACCATTGCTGGGCTTTAGGTCTCTTCTCTAGGAGAGGAAATGGGCCGGAATCTACCACGCGGGTCAGTGTGTGTCGTTTGATGTCACATATGTTTGGTTCTAAGTAGGTCACGCCGGTTTCCTCACGATGTTTTCCTACACTGTTTTGAGATGGTGATGAAATAAATTACACAAAGTAAAGCGCCTGCCTGGGTTTGAAGTCACGAACGTGCAAGTCGTAAGTCATGGCTGTAACCACAGGGCCACAACTGCTATCCTTCATTATTTTTCATACAAACTTCCAACCCCCGTTTTACCCCCTCAAGGGTGGAGTTGCGCAAAATCCGTTCTTAGCGGATATCTACACCCTTTATGGAACCTACCTGCCAAATTTTAAGTTTGTAGGTGTTATAGTTTCTGAGATTTCGTGATTAGTTTGAATTTATCGTTTTCTCAAAATTCAACCCTGAACTTAGTCTCAATTCGTTCATTTCAAGTAGCGTCTCAATGTCACTAATTCATCTTAAAACCTACGTCTGTCGGTACTTGAGGAAACGCGAGTGTCTCGAGTGTCACTCCTCTGTCCATCGCACTCGTCTCCAAGACGCCATCTTGACGTATCTCTTTCACGATCGCTTATTTTGAGTGCTCTTTGAAAAACACTTTGTATTTATTGTGTTCATTTGAGACGAGATGGTTTGGGCAATGAAGTCTCGAGATTGTTTGTCAGGTAATTATTTGGTTGTAAATGTTTTCTCTAAAGTAACTAGGAACACCATTACTTTGCTGATATAATTTAATGATGTAACTAGTCCGTACATACATACTGGTATATATTGTCTCACAATAAGGGAAAAGGTCTTCTGTACTACGAGCAATTTTATGTACCCATACCCAATGCTACTTAAGTTTAGCGATTCTTCGGGCTGTCCCTAACCTTGGTTCTGTTGTTCATTTCTGACCCGATCACGCAAGGAAAATGTCTGGAGTGGCGATCACGTACCGAAAGATGCAGCTCTGGAAGGCTTCCCACAAGGTGGACTGACGACCTGGTGAGGGTCGCAAGAATCCGATGGATGCGAGACGCACATGATTGTTCGTTGTGGCAACACTTGGGAAGGCCTATGGCCAGCTGTGGACGTCTTTCGGCTGAAATGCTGATGATGATGAGGGCCAAGGTCTCTCTCTCTTTTTCTACTCAATGCCAGCCCATTCGATAGTAGTTTAGCTCGTCATCTACGCCTGTCGTGTGTCGTTAGCGTGACTCATATTGGAAATGATGTGTTTTCTTAGTCCTCCGCTGTTCTTTCGTGATTAATTTAGTTGCGGTATTAATTAAGAAAGTTCCTCTAAAATTCGTAGAGCTTAATTAATAACAGCGCTCTGTTGATAGAACTATTGATGATTTTAGGTTTGTATTGCGTATTTGCAGAGATAGCGGTGTGGGTTATTCCATCACTGCATGCTGTTTGAATCGGTTTTCTCTAAGACTTCTAGAACTTAAATGAAAGTCGGTAAACTACAAAGTTAATTTCATTCTTAATCTAGTTACACTCATAATCCAATGTGATCTTGAGATTATCCTTAGTTTAGTGGACTACGATTAGTTTAACTTACTGCGATCCCAACTTTGTACTAACTAGTTTTATTTAATTTAAATATCATATTTATGTACAAAGAGCAGCGGTGACCCAATGATAACGGCCGCGAGTCGGGGGGTGCCGGGTTCGAACTCAGCCAGGCTCTTTACTTTGTGTACTTAATTTAATTCATCACCACTGCTCTCACAACAGCGAAGGAAAACGTCACCGCGCGTCGTAAGGAAACCGGCATGTCCTAGTACAACCAAAAATTCGAAGACATGTGACATCCACCAATCCGCACTGGAGTCGCATGGTGGATAACGGCCTATTCCCTCTCTTAGAGAGGAGGCCTAAGTCCCAGCAGTGGGAACAATATAAGGTTAATTATGCTGTTTTTGTACATTAAGACTAGGTTTGTTTACGCTTTCTAGCGTTAGGAACTTAAAAAATAAGATCCATATCATTATTTCCAATACAAAAGTTTTTTTTTTTTTAACTTAATAATTGACAACAGGAAAATATATATTTTTATTTTAAATGGTATCGCAAAACATTTCAGTAACGAGTCCGCGTTCATATTTATCCTTCAATTCTCAGACGTCGTTTGTTTGTACTTTTACTGGGCCGCTATCATCGCCAGCACTTATCCGCCGGCTTTTCTTAATCTGAATCACAATTTAAAAACAAAAACAACAGAAGGGTCAACATCTTCAATAAATAAATCTTGAAACGGATGGTAAAGATCAGAATCTGTGCAATTATAATATGTGTGTACAGCTAAAGAATGGATTTCCCTGCCGGAGTCTATGTTTCATGGATAGCTACAACCTAGGGGTCTTTAAGTCAAGAGTGAAAAGGTTACTTCTAGGCAAGCGTGGTATCATCAGGTGAGATAGTGGTCAAACGTGAGCCAATCTATAATAAAAAAAAAGATCAAAAGTTGCTGTTTCGCACCATTTGGTTTCTTATCATAACTGACAGACTGATATATAAACGCACAGCCAAAATTACTGGGACTAGGAGTGTGAAATTTTGCACAAGGTTTCCTTTTATGACGTAGGCGAGCACAAATAGAGATTTTTTTTAAATGTACCCTAAAGGGATGAAACGTGGATTAAAAGTTTGTATGGAGATACCTACTTTTACACGGGCGAAGCCGCGTGCAGAAGCTAGTGTTGTTGTATTTATTTATTTATTTTATAATTATTGTACACTCATTATATTGGAAGAAGATACAATAATAAAAAAAAAATACAAATATATAACTTACATACTTCTAATAGCAGCTATCTCATTGGTTTAGTATTTGCAAGTACTTCTCTGAGCACGAGATCCTGGTTCTACATCTCAACATCTGTAATTACTCAATAACAATAATCCTCCCGACTGAATTTCAATCACGCTTTCCAGTCTCAACGGAGGTTAGCTAAGTATGCAGGAGATATAGTGCACAAACGTGTGCGGAAACACAGGTGCACTCTCTGGTTATTGACTTCCATAGTCCGATGAAAAGGCAACCCGACATGATCGTCGATCGGGGAGAGATCAGACGAAGTTCGAACGGTTTCACGAGCTTTCCGAGGCATAGGGATGTCACACCATCTAGATACTACCAAACTTCGGGCTACTACAAAGTATTGCTAATGGAATAGAAACTTTTTACCAAAAAAAATACAACCTTTTCTATACTTAATAGTTTTGTCTCTTCGTTATTAGCTTAAATACTTGTATTAACATCGACTTTTTCATGAGCATAATCACGTGTTTAAGTATCGTACACTAATTACTAGTCACCCTATATACAGGTGGTAAAGCATTCTAAAAAATGGAAAAAATTATGGACTTTGAGCATAGCATTTTTTTTCGTATCTGTTTTTATTAAACCTTTTTTTTTTTTAAATACACAAAATATTATTGTTTTGTGTAGGTATCGAATAAACTCAAAAACTGCTGGACCAATTAAAAAAACTTTTACCAGTAGAACCTTACTTTATTACCCACTGATATATATATATTTTTTATAGGTTTTTTTTTATAGGTTATATATTTTTTATTTCGTCGTGGGTGAAACTTTTGACCAAAGCTAGTCTTTCATACATTGCGTGTATGTTATTTATTTGATTATAATTATTGGTGAGGTATACCTACCCATTTATTGTACCTGTTTTGAAAAAAGTTTTCATTATCTATTGAAAAAAGTTTTTTTTTTTATATTATATCTTGGCAGACTTTGTCCTCTCAAGTCTCGATAAAATTTCCAAAAAATTTAAAAGTGATTCTTCTGTACAGTCTTTGTTTACAATTTCTTTTAATTTTTCCTTATTGTTTCCATTTTCTTATTTGTTATGAACGATTTACTAAAGCTTTGTTTTTTATGAACAATCCGGATTATTATTCACGTTTAAAACATTGCTTTCATTAAAATCTACAAAACCTTGAGCACAGGCGTAGGGTAGCCAGTCTCTCGGTATTTTGCAGGATGCATTTGGAGAGTGTGTGCGGGAATTGCATGACTTGATTCCGCCTTCTTATTTCTACGTACGGCGAGTATCCACCCTTACGTTGTTGAAATCGGTCCGGCTTAACGTTTCGCCTCGTCGTTTACACCCGTACATCGAAGGACTGGAACAAATTGCTTGTTGCAGTCTTCCCGTCCGATTATAATTTATGTGTCTTCAAGCCTAGAGTGAATAGGCTGTTAATAAACTAGTGCTCCTCACCATCAACAATTTCATCACTGCTTACCATCAGGTGGGATCGCAGTCAAGCACTAGTTTATATCAATTAAAAAAAATTGCTAGTATCTAATAACCTATATTATATATTTCTAAAGTCATCGTTTGTTTTGCTTTCGTCATCTAGTCTAGATGACGTAAATAAACGATTTAATTATTACATTTAAATTGTGATTTGACATTAACATATTGACATTGAATTAATGTCTATTTAAATTCCCATTCACAAATAATTTTATCAATGAATTTATATGTAAACCATCTCCTTAGTCATTAATATAAAAATAAATGCTGCAATAAATTAGTGTTTTAGACCATTTTATTATTCAATGTCGAAATTGGCTTGCATACACGCGTAAGTCCATTCGATATCAATATTAATGAATACTAAACAAGTTATTCGTTCTGTTTGTTACTAACTAGATAGACTTCATCATCCTCGACTGATCTGAAGAAACTTTTACTTCATCATATCCTTTACACCTTTACGTCATCGCGTCCATAGACTATACACTGAAAATAGAATCGCCTCCTTTGGCACAGATGCGACGTAATGTTGCCACTTACACAAACTGCTAATAAAATGTTTTTCTTTCTTTCTTTACGTTCGTTCCACTTCGAACATCGTAGCAATCTAATCTATTCCTAAGGAATATGCATGAAAAAAAGAAAAGAAATCATTAAATGTAAAAAATTGTGATAAAATATCAAAATTGGTATAAAAGTAAAATAAATATTTTTAAATATAATTTTAAATATATAAAGTTTAAATAAATATACTTTTATATCTTATCTGTCTCTCTCACTAAGACGCGGTTATCTTTGGCCGCCTAGTTGGTGCGCGACTAAATGGAAGGTGTACCTTCATTATATCTTGCTACTAGCTTCTGCCAGCAGTTTCACCCGCGCAAAAGTAGGTTTCTCCATACAAACTTCCAACCCCCGTTTTACCCTCTTAGGGGTGGAGTTTCATAAAATCCGTTCTTAGCGGATATCTACACTCTATAAGGAACCTACCTGCCAAATTTTAAGTTTGTCGGTTTTATAGTTTTTGAGATTTCGTGATTAATCAGTGAGTGGTATTTCGCTTTTATATAGATTTCTGAGCCCGGACAACACAATATGATCTATAAGTTTGATCTGACCTCCATCAAAACCAAGTTACTGGGTAGCGAAAATTCTTTTAGTAAATCTGCTTGTTGGACTTGCGGGGTTCAATTATATTCATTATTGAAATACCTAAGTTTATTGTCCGTTTTCTTTTTCAGATCGGCACAACGAACATGGTGCACCTTCGACCTGAGGACTTCATGGACAGTGACGTGACCTTTGGAGATAAGTCTGTGATGTCCAACATCCCAGAAATCAAGCGGAGACTGAACGAGAACCCAGAAGACCCTGACTTGCCTGGTAAGACTATGATTTTATTTATTTATTACATAATTAATGTACACACACTAATAAAAAAAAAATCCGGGCGGTGTGCGAGTTAAACACGAGCTCCAAGGGTTCTGTATCCGTACAAACTTTCCTATGTAAAAAGTTTTTAATGGTTTTATAGTTCAATCACCGAATCGAGTCTCGAAGAGTTATCAAAATCGCAAAAAAGTAATTATTTTGTGATGTACCTAACTACAAATTTAAAGTTTAACACTAGGTAGTATAAAACCGTAAATTTGGTACATCTTATGATGAAGCAGGTAACTGGTACAACCAAGTAAGCTATGAAAATTTCGTTTACAGGGAAAAATAATTATACTATTTTTTCCGGTATTCTTCAGTCTCATGCGAACTAATGGGTAAATATCTTTATTTTTTATTTTATTAGGGAAAAAAACGATATTACAATATTATATTAAACTTATTAGTACGTATACAATCAAAATCAATGTTATAACCACAACATTTTCCACATATTAACATAGAGGTACGCTATAATGAGGATTAACAGGCAAGCTAGGTATTATTCTTGAAAACACTTTATATACGCAGTTACAAATTAGTCAGACATCAGAAAATAAAAAATAAAAAAATTTAGAAGTTGTTTAGTTCACTAATAACTTTACGTAGAGAAATATCTAAATATCTGCATAATAAATAAAATACAAAATGTTTAGCAGTTGCAAACTTTCAAAGTATCAAGAAAACGTTCACTAGGTACTTTCTTGAAAAGCAAACAGAACTAGTATAGAATTTCTCGAGCAAAGTTGCTATGGAAGTTAAGCGTCTTACCGCTGTATATACCTTTGTAAGTAGTCTGCCGTCTGAACAACTTGAAATTCTTTAGCTTAGGTTTTTTCAAAGTCATTTTACGTTTATTTTTAGATAAATTATGGTTTTATTGTTTATTGTTTATTATTAATCATACATACAGCTATCATTACAGACAAATCCAATGCGATAGTGTAGTCAAAAATACAAATTACAATAATTATTTCATACAATTGCAATTCACAACATTTACAAAAATAAAATAACTTAGTCAATATAATACAAAATAATATAACATACAATTTAAATAAAATACAAGGCAATTAATTATTAGAGTACAATTATTTAATTCAATTGATTATTATTATTATAACATAAAAAATGTAATGCAACTTTTGCGAACTCGCTCAATTATTTGTTGTTATAATTAACTAATGATTCACCCCGGCTTCGCACGGCTTGAGATTATATTTATGTAATACTAGCTTCTACCAGCGGCTTTGCCCGCGTGAAAGTCAGTTTCTCCATACAAACTTTGGACCCCCATTTCATCCCCTTAGGGGGTGAATTTTGCAAAACTCTCTCTTAGTGCTCGCTTGCGTCATAAAAGAAAATCTTGTGCAAAATTTCAGGCTCCTAGGTGTTGTAGTTTCACCTGTGCGTTGATATGTCAGTCAGTCAGTTTCTTCTTTTATATATATAGATAAATGAGGCCACGAGCTCATAACGCGAACCATTTGACCAACGTGTTTTTTTTTTAATATCCTATAACTCTAGGGTATGAATGAGACCATATCAAGTAATCAACTGGCATATGAATTGTTTTTCAATTATCTTTTTTTTATTTATTTTAATTTTCCATGATGAATATGAAAATAACTCGAAAAGTTTACGATTGTTTATGTAAAACACCCTTACGTTACATATGACAGTGTAAATATTTGTGTAGTCATTTGTTTATTTGCAAACTACTTTATATTTCATCGATGACTGGCAACGTTACAAAAGTAAAGATTTGTCATACGGGTGTAAATTTTTGACCTAAATTAATTATGATTGATGATATCTTCGAAACCATGCATTTTTGGACCACATATTGTATAACAAAATAATAATATAAAAATAATACACAAAGTATTATTTTTCCTTAAAGAACAGAAGAAGCCTTGAGTTAAGGGATATCAAAAACAACACATTGTATCCTTCTTTCTTACCCGCACGCTTAACTTTTAACACTTCATGGTTCTGGCCCGACAGACGTTGTCCTGTCTTAACTATAAACTGTCAAACACACGAAGATATATATAATAGTAGCCGTAGTTTTCTAAAATTTTCTATTTTTTAAGGTTCCATATCTCAAAAGAATAAAACGGAACCCTGATAGGAGCACTGTTGTCCGTCTGTCTGTCAAGACCTTTTATCTCGGGACGCGTGGAAGTATCGAGTTGAAATTAAAATCATATACTCAAGTCTGCGGTCCCTTGAAGCTGTGAAGAAATCAAACTTCTGAGTTAACGAAAAAAAAAGATACGGTTGATTATATCGCAAAAAACGCATATTTCAACACTGTCAAGGGAATTAAAATTCATAAGGCACTTCCCGTTGACCCAGAATCCTGAAATTTGGCATAAAGCAAGGTCTTATAGCACAGACATATGAATAAATCTGAAAATAGTAAATTTGTTGTTACGTTACAAAAAAAACTTTTTTGAGATTCGGAAATAATCTTCGAGACTAAAATCAAGTTTGTACGGAACCCTCAGTGCGCGAGTCCAACTCGCACCTGCCCAGTTATTTTTTCTTACATAAGAACCTTCTCCTGACGATAACAAACACAACAAAAAAAGAATTAGCGAAATTGGTCCAGTCGTTCACGCGTAATGACGTGACCAAGGGAAATCGGAATTCATTTTAATAGGTACATAATATCTAGGTAGACATAATAAACATTCCTCTTGTATTACTCTTTCTGTTAGTGAAACTGTCAAACGCGAGAATGTTTTTTTTTTTCATTTTTCGGAAATTTCCATTTTTCTGTGCAATTTTCTTAATTTTTCTTACCGTAAAAACCAGAGAACTTATAAAAACGAAGAGTGAAATCTGTAAAGTCGTTCTTAAGTTAAGGCTAAGGGAAATAGGGTTTCATCGCATTTGAATTACAAAGGCGAAAGGTAGTGAATGTATATGTTTATTACTTCTTCACGCTTGAACGGCTGAATGGATTTCGATGAAATAAAAACATTGTTAGGCAGGTCGATTTAAAGAGTTCAGCCTCCCTAGCCTAGTTACGACCGTTTCGTTTCGATTCTCTTGCGTCGAACTCCTCGAGTAGGCCACGCCTCCGATTCCATTGTTCTGACGTCATCTCAACGCTCAGTCACGTGGTCAGAACAAAGTAATCAGAGGCGTGGCCTACTCGGCGTTCGAGGAAAGAGAATCGAAACAAAACGGTCATAACTTGGCTAGGGGGGCAGATATCAAACCAAAGACTAAGTAGTATATATAATATTGTCACCAGTACCACAGAATAAGAAATAGCCAGTACATATAAAAATGTAACTTTGAAAAAAACATTACTGGACAACACATTTTAAGATTTAAAGTAGGTATATTTTTATTTGTTTTGATGTAACTTATTGTGAGCCAACCTGCTTCCTACACTTTGTCTTATAAACCTCTTAAATGGTTCAGACAGGTGTTTTGTTTGTAATCAGTGTAAACTAAAAGTATTGAACAATAAACTAAAAAATAAAGTATTACTTTCATAATGTTTAAAATATAGATACAATTATTTTTTATAGCCCGCAATAGTGATTGAACCACGCTTCTCGAATCTAAAATCTTTCCAATAAAAGCGATCACTTCGCAGTAGATAGAAAGTCGTTAAACAATACCAAAGTTTGCCGCCGTTAGCAAACAACTTCAAGATTTGACAGAATTAGAGGGTTTCATGAAATTGAGGCTTTTGTACAGTTTGAGTTTCGTACCTTAACCGCGCTTCGTAAAATGAAATATCATCGCGGGAAAAACGATTTCATTGGAGAATTTACGAGATACGTAGTGAGTATTACTTTTGGGTATAAATGTTGAAGTAATAAAATTAGAGGCTAAATTATGGCAATGTATGAATTTTGTGAAAGGTGTTAAGGCTAGGATGAAGGTGGCTTTTGAGACGGCAATAAATAGAGATAGGTACATGGGTACCGAAAACCGCATTCGACGGGAAGATACGCCCGGTGTCACAATTGTGTGTATTATTACTCAGAGGACACGGTGGAGCATAAAAGTCTGACAAGGACCAAACTCGAGTCGACGGCACGTAATGTTCCAGACGTCATCATTATCCTATCATTATCATTATCCTTAGTAGAAATTCCTTAAAGTTATATATTCACATCGCGACCAATACATACATGTTTGTAAAGATTGTTTTTGGTATAGGTAGAAAAATATTTCACAGCTCAACTTATGTTAGTTGCGCCAAAATGGCTTCTAGATCCAAACGCACCGAAGCGCGTTCGAGCAATGATAACTTCAATCTCCTTGAATCTTATAAAAAGTTGCTATTTCTGTTTTTATAGTACCTATTAAAAATTACCTTTCCTAATGGTTGGTTTAGTTTGATTTATCAATATTTACGCGCAATTCGTCATTATTTTATTTTCACCAATAATAATCCTGAAATCCTAAATCTGAATAGAATCTGACATAAAAAGTGATCCCTGTATTGAGGAGGTTAAAGAGTATAACCATGACCCTAGAACGCAAAAGGCAACTGAATGACACAGGGGGGTTTAGTCAGTAAAAGTCTGACACTCTCGTCCCACTCTAGAGCGTGAAAACTCATTGGATGATTTCCCAACTCAAAAAAGGCCTGACAGGGAAACGTCTGCTGCTGTATTTTCCCGATTTTCACTGCCAAAGCGTTTTTCAATTCCCAAACTGTTCATGGTCATAAGAAAGCCAATAATATATTTTGTAACCACAGCTCTAGATAATATTTGGATAGTCAAACCTTTATGACTTCCCCTTGCAATTTTGCCAAATAGTTTTGCAATGAATTTCATGTTTATGTTACAGACCGCCGAGCGGTTCCTGCCTGATTTACTTAACTAAATTTTTTTGCAACTTTTCTCTCATAGCCTATCATCTCATATGGACCGTCTGTTTTTTCGCATAAAAATTATTATAAAACTAAGCGATAGTGTACCTTTCGTTAATTCAAGAGAATAAAAAAATACTGATTGAATTTCAGCCACGGTGAACAATCTCTACGGAGTTTAACAATGGATAATAAAGCTAGAACTACACTGCGCACACGTGTGCCACACACGCTGATCTGGGCGCGTCGGTCTCCATACATTTTATATGGAAACTAGACTTGTAGAGCTACACTAGATCCACGCCACGCGACCTCGTTCTACGTAGTTCTAGTTTTACAATCATTATGCACAAATGCGTGCGCAAAGTCAAACTTGCTTTTACGGTCCATACATATGTCTACATAATATACTATTTGTTCTGAGTATACTATATAATATGTGTGTATGTTCACGTTCAAACGCCTAAACGAGTATGGATGTACAAAATTTTACCCAAATCCTTTCTACCGTTTGAGCGTACACACATACATACAAGCTAACGCCTTTATTTTATAATATTAGTGTGCATATAAACACCTTTAGACTAGTATTAGATTGAAAGCACTCGCAGTGATGAGACATGAATTCATCCCAAAGGAATACGGTGCGATAAATGTTTACAGTTAGGTCTTAGGGAAACGAATGACGGACGCAATGAAATTCAGGTCAGACAAGTTAGTTGTTTGCGAAATATCACTCAACAGGACGAACTGTATAGAGAGTAATTAGAGACAGAAAAGTGAAGCCTAGGATACATTAGGGGACAAAGTGACCCCCAACGTGACGCGCAACGCTCCAGGTAGAACAACATTGTGCCCACGTGGGCCACGTACACCGATTTGAGTGGTGGTCTCTATATATTTTATATATCAACTAGACTTGTAGAGCTACATTAGGCCCACGCCACGCGACGCGCCGCTACGTACAAATCAGGCGTCGCCCACGTGTGCGCCGCCGTCGGTCTAATGTAGGTCCCGTGTCAATCTACGTGACATTGCAACGTTGCCCAATTTCACGCAACTTGCCCAATTTCACGCAACTTGCCCTCCAACGTGTTACAACGCATTCACATAACGCGGGACATGTTGTTGGACAATTTGACAGCGTTGCGCGTCATGATGGGGGACATTTGGTCACTTAATAACATCTGAGGCTTTTACTGTTCTAACCTATGGAGATATCGTAAAAAAAGCTTCAGAAATAATCTGGTTACTTCTAGGCAAGCGTGCTCCATCGTCGACCACATCATCGCTTACCATCAGGTGAGGTAGTGGTCAAACGCGAGCCTATCAATAGTGATTAAAAAATCGTGCGTTTATTCTTTTCAGCCACAGTTCGTAATTTTATTTTTTTTATCTTATTTCATGACCAAACTTGATCTTATTTTAACCTCTTTCAGAACTGCAAGCGGTACGAACAGCAGTTCACCCAACCAAGCCAACGGATGAAGAAGGATCCAGAACTAAACGCAGCGTCCTCCCTGACTCATCAGCTGATTCCGTCGACGAGTACGCAGCTCCTAGGATGATGGCCAAGACTGATGACAGGTACCTATTCAATATAAAGATAATAAAGATTACCTTTTTACTAGGAACAACGACCATACAACCCATAGACATCTCGTGCTTGATCTAACGTAAACACGTGCATGATCTAACGCACCATAACCAATCTGTCAACTAGCTGAGGGAAGCGGGGCACAGCGTTCTAATTGACCCTACCAAGGTCATTACGGCACACTAAGGATGAGACAGGTTTAAGGGCGATTTCAATTTAGACGGACCGCTGCCGCACGTTTACCGTGCCGCTGGTTACGTCCTGCAACCGGCCGCTTATCGTACGGTTGCACTCCGACACCAAACGCCTAAATTGAAAGCGTATCTGGCTGCCGTGCGTATGTATGCTAATGATGCGACATCTGTCAAGCCATGGGCTCTGACGAAGAAACATTACTGTTGGTGCTCTTGTTGAAAATCATCAAAGAGAAGCAAAAACGACGCCCCCATAAAAGAGTAGCACCGATGTTTTCATTAACTTTGAATTCTGGTGATTTCCATAATCTTAACCCTAAGTTAAAACAAGATCCAAGCAATTTTTTTAATTATCTAAGAATGTTTCAACGAATTACTTGAATTAGTTAAAACTAAAATTCAGCGGCAAAAAACTGTTTTCAAATAATATAATATTTAATATAATATTTAAGAAACTCCCTATATCCCCTGAGACTGATGAAACAGCATTGGTGGCACAAGGTGAGTAATTTATTTTAATCACTGTTGCTCTCAAAACGGTGTAAAAACGAATGGTCCTATGGTGAAACAAAACTTCGTGGTGGATTATGGCCTATTCTCCCTCCCAGCAATCGGGAACGTTGCTTGACTGATCGTGCTTATGATGAAGACTTAAATGACATTTATTATGCCTGAACAAGCTTACCGACGGGTGACAAGAATCAATTAAAGTTGACAAAAAATCAAAGGCCTACTTACATTTAAAAACTTATATACCTACGCAAAAATAATACTCGCAATATAAATGTATTCCATCATATTATATATATATCGAGCAAAAAAATTTTTTTAGAACACTATGTAATAGTTAATTATTGATTCTTTCAGTTTCGTTCTAAGTAACATTCTAGGTTATTTCTCAAATGTCAAAACAGTCCTTTAATTTTTTAACGAGTTTACCATAATTCGATAAACCACACATTTGGCATCGTAAAAAAAAAAAATGACATATAAAAATGGAACGTTAATCTTTTCAAATCTTCAATCATACATTCACCTTCGTTTATCATTCACTCTCAAACTAAAGCACTGCTAAACTTTTTCAATCAAACTCATCTCAAGACTCACACACTAAACTTAGTCTATCTTCCAAACTGTCAAACTAAACTACTGGAAGATCTAGTCCTAAACGTCAAGTTGACCGCAAATTCCTGTAGATACGTTTAGATAGCAGAACCAAGTATGTAGTACTTATATATAGCCTATATCAGGGGCGTAACTATACCATATGAGGCCCGTAGCAAAATCATTGGATGGGGCCCCAGGAAAATAGTCAAGTAAAATTTTATTTGGATAAATCACTGAAGTACAGGCATAAAATATTATTTATTATTAATAGATAGGCCAATCGGCAAGTTCTTTATTACACGAGGACTTTTGTATTTCGTCTCTGAAGGTGGGCTTCCCAGTGGCGTATCTATAAGGTGGTAAAGCTGGCAACATACCACGGAAAATTGGTCCTTTTCTTATGAATGCGTTTAATAAATCTTAATAATTTACTTGAATTTTTATACTCGTATTTATTTCTTCTGAGCTCTGAGTGATATGAAAGAAAAGGAAGTTAGTGATAGCATGACGAGTGACAGGGCAGAATGGAAGAAAAAAACGTTTTGCGCCGACCCCAAATAACACGGGACAAGGGCAGGAAGATGATGATTTCTTCTGAGCTCAAGGCCTCTTGGACCGAGGGCCCCACCAGGCCAGGGGCCCGTGGCATTTTGCCAGCCTTGCCACCCTATAGTTACGCCACTGGTCTATATATAAAGGTTTGTGACGGTCGGCGGCTCGGCGAAGCAATCAGGAATGCGACCACAGCGCTCTCGGGTTTCATCATGAGAAATATTCATGGATTATGTTTATTGCTATTTTTATTGCGCCATCTTCGCAGCGTGCTTTCATCTGAGGTGGATCTCGCAAATTATGGTCGTAATGGTGTTTGTTTGTTGGTAAACCTTGGCGATGGTAGTTCTTCTTGATTTTTTGAATACTTTGGAAAATAATTGCAATTCAGGATATATATATATATATTTGTATTTATCCAGAACCACCTCTCTCAATTGATTGATATTTTTTTAACTAGTTTGATTCTGCCTAAGAGGCATCACCCCTTTTATATTTTTTGAGATAGGAAGTCAGCAAACAACTTCTCCCGCTCTGGGTGGAAGGAGAGGGAGTGTCATACTTTAACTGACTAAAACCCATCCTGAAGGAACACTCCTTCAGTTACCCTTTGCTGTAGGGTTATGGTAACTCTTTCGAACATTCCTACAGCCTACCATCACTCCTACTATTTTCCAAAAAACTCAGCACACTCTAACATAAGTACGGCAAAATATAACTAAATCAGGCAATCAGAACGAACATGGCGATGGCGTCACTAATTCTCAAACGTTCTTTAGCATAAATAAACTTCATGCAAAAAAGATAATGGTCAAAATAACGTTATAATATAGGGGTCGACGATAGCTGGCATCATGAGCCAATAGCTTTATTTCGTTACCCACCCCTTTCAAACGAGGTGTCAGATAAACTAGTAACATAATAAGTGTTGTGGGCACTCTACTCCCGACACATTACAAATATTTGCCACTTCAGTGGTCTAAAGGTGTGTTTAGACGAGAGGCAACCTCTCTTGCGCCCGCCCACGCAGCCACGTGCTTGTTTTCATTTATATCGAATTTCAACTCTACTGATTACTCACGACCTTGCCACTGTGAGCGGTAGCTAAGCGCGGGGCGGCGAGCAATAAAATCAAAAGTGATGAAAATGTTTGAAGCACGCCACAAGACGCCGCTCATAGCGAAAACGCGCGCGATTTTCTCAGAGCGAATCGCTACAGCGGTGAGCGGAGCGGAGAGCGTCGGGAACAAAAGCTACTGAGGGTTCGTGGTGTGCAAAACGCCCCGCTTGCCGCCGCCGCCCCGCCGCTGGCCGCTAAGACCGAAGTCGTGAACAGCCCCCTTAGCCAAGTTACGATCGTTTCGTTCGCGTGGAACGCCTCCGATTCCTTTGTTCTGACGGCATCTCAACGCTCAGTCACGTGGTCAGAACAAAGGAAACGGAGGCGTGGCCTACTCGAGGTGAAAATATGAAACGATCGTAACTTGGCTAGGGGGGCAGGCCGTAACATTCTGTAGTATATTCTTTTCGACTACCGAATCGCGCGAGGACGTACGGTCCTCGCGCGTTTGGGTACCTTACCACGCTCGTTCGCTGGAATATTCGTGATACTACGTCCAGCGCCTGTACTAGCGCACATCCGCATTCTGTCAGGCTCAGTTACTCATTTGAAAACAACTTCTGCATGATTGTTGGGATTGTGGATGATCTAAGCTGCGCGCCCTCTACGCGGCGGCCATGGGTTTTCCACGCGACTGCCGCGCTGCGTTCATTTTAAGTTAGCACGCATCATATAAACGCACCCTTAGTAGCAGTTTTTGACGACCCTAGGTAGTAGTCGATCGCACGAACGGCAATGTTATTGAAACTGGATAAACGTCCTCGATGCACTCGATGCTGTTATAGATAACAGTATCAAGTACATAAAAAAATGTCTTAACAAACATAAAATGATTTTGACTACCATAGGCTGATGGCGTCCGCTAACCACTTCGGAAAGTGATCCATTCTTCAAATTACCTACTTGTTGATGTTACGCCAATGCGATTCATATAAGCAATAAGTAGGTAAGTAGTAGTGGTCCAGATTTATTTAAAGTTTGTGGTTTTCCGGTGTTCATTAATCAAACATTAGGTAACCGTAAGAGCGGAGGGTCCTTTGCAAAGTTTGTATTCCTAACGTTGCCACGTGTAACGTGGATATGTAGCCAGTTAAGTAACCAATAACATGAACCCACTTGCAACCCATACATAAAGTAAGCGACTCAAATCTATATAGTTATAACAAACGTTGTAGGAGAACTTGTTAGATCGCTGGCTCAGTGAGCGACACGTGCCGTCTCGACAAGTCTTCAGCACTCGCCGGGTTCTGCCAAGGAAGGAATTATGCATAGAAGCCTTATTAATCTTGCCTTTTGTAGGATTTTCCGAGAACTTATTAGTAGCTGAGCTTTTGTAAATCAATCATTAATATTATATTGAGAGCAGTGATGGCTGAGTGGTAACGGTCCCGACTTACGAGTTGTAGGTCGCGGGTTCAAACCCAGCAGGTGCATTACTTTGTGTAATTTATTTCATCATCACTGCTCTCAAAACGGTGAAGGAAAACATCGTGAGGAAACCGGCATGTCCTAGTGAGCAATCCGCACTCGGCCCGTGTGGTCCATTACGGCCCATTCCCTCTCCTAGAGAGGAGGCCTGAGTCCCAGCAGTGGGAACATTAAAAGGCTGATTTTGCTTTATGCTATGCTATGCATTAACATTATATAATGACTCCCCAGGCTATATAACTTCGGGCTTGCGGACGATGAGCAATGGGCAGCTTGTTGTCCGGTCGTCCGGCAAGGACTGAGCAGGAGCCGACGATGGCGCATAGTATTCCACGCGCGCCTCAAAGATATGTCATCAAAACCGAAAGGGCTCAGTAGGGTCGATAAACGCTAAGTCCACGAACATTTTTAAAAGTGTTACCGTGGCCCTGTAATACAAAGGACAACTGAAGGGCACGGTGGGTTTTAGTCAGTAAAAGCACAGAATAGATAGGTACAGAAGTCAATCTCATGCATGAAGCAAGATCTTATATATGTACTTCATTTTTTATACTTACGCTCGGCGATCGCGTTAGGGTTGCCGTCTTTGTACTTGCTTCATGGTTGCCGTCTAGTTGCAAAATACGAGCGCGTTCGTTTTCGGCGGCTGCGCGGGTTGCCGGCTCGCCAAAAAGTTCCTATCTTAACTACCTACGTAACTTATCCTTTTTATCAAAAATTGCACAAAAAAGTTCAAAGATGCGTCTCTCAAGCGGATGCACTCGCTCTCACACTGATTCGAGCGCTCTGAGATATCGTGTCCGTGAGCGGTGTCTGTGTGTGTAGATTGGCTTCTGTACTAATGTACATGTGTATGTGTTCTGTCGTAAAAGTCTGTCATTCCGCATAGCTTTATCCAGAGCGGAACGAGTTATTTGATGATTTGCCACGAAAAAGACTATAAAGATAGAACTACACTGCGCACACGTGTTACGTGGCACACGTGTGCGCAGTGTAAAAATTGCAAAATTTGCACAAAAAGTTCAAAGATGCGTCTCTCAAGCGGATGCACTCGCTCTCACACTGGTTCGAGCGCTCTGAGATATTGTGTCCGTGAGCGGTGTCTGTGTGTGTAGATTGGCTTCTGTACTAATGTACATGTGTATGTGTTCTGTCGTAAAAGTCTGTCATTCCGTCTAGCTTTATCCAGAGCGGGACGAGTTATTTGATGATTTGCCACGAAAAAGACTATAAAGATAGAACTACACTGCGCACACGTGTGCCACGTACGCCGATCTGGGCGCGTCGGTCTCCCTACATTTTATATAAATTACTAGCGGTCCCGGCAGACGTTGTTCTGCCCAAAAGCGGGATTTAGTAAAAAAAAAAAAATTACCCTACTCTACCCTACTCTACCCTACTCTACCCTACTCTACCCTACTCTACCCTACTCTACCCTACTCTACCCTACTCTACCCTACTCTACCCTACTCTACCCTACTCTACCCTACTCTACCCTACTCTACCCTACTCTACCCTACTCTACCCTACTCTACCCTACTCTTTTCTTTGCTATAAACCACACGGAGCCCGAGACCTTTCCAACGAATGCAAAACCGTGGAAATCGGTTATAGCGTCAGGAAGGAAAACCCGACTTATTTTTATAATTATAGTAGATAATATTCCACGACCATCACACAACACTACCTAGTCCCAAGCTAAGCAGAGCTTGTGTTATGGGTACTAGACAACTGATAAACGTACTTATATATTTCTAAATACATACTTATATAGATAAATTACACCCAGACACAGAACAAATGCTCGTGCTCATCACACAAACATTGTCCTGGGTGGGAATCGAACCCACGACCTCCGGCATAGCAGTCAGGTCCACTAACCACTAGACCAACAGGCCTGTCAAATATGGGAACTAGACTTGTAGAGCTACATTAGATCCGCGTCACGCGACGTCGTTCTACGTACAAATCAGGCGTGGTCCACGTGTGCGTCGGTCTAATGTAGTTCTAGCTTTAACTTTTACATAATATAGGATAACAGAGATCAGTGTCTGAAAATGTTTTTCAGTTGAAATTGTTGAGCTAAATTGGTTAACTGATGTATAGCAGAAGAATTGATCACTTACTCACTTACCTACAATATTTTGTGAAGACTTTTTTGAGGTGCAAAAAATTACTTCTCGCGTTCTACGGTGGAGCGAGAGGGCGTGGCTTTTACTGACTAAACCCCACACCTGTGGCAAGTTGCCCTATGCGTTCTAGGACTGCGGGTTTCATTTTCAGAAATTCCCCGCGGTCCTAGTGTTTTTCATTGGCTCTATTGGGCCCCTACGGTTTCGCTGACATCTCATTGAGACGCGCGTGG
This sequence comes from Mythimna pallens, assembly GCA_961205895.1. Lineage (NCBI taxonomy): Eukaryota > Metazoa > Arthropoda > Insecta > Lepidoptera > Noctuidae > Mythimna > Mythimna pallens. The sequence continues at coordinate 24,213,843 of OY540825.1, read as the reverse complement.
CACTCTACGCAACATCGATTTTGAAGTCTGTGTGTTAGTTTTGTGTGTTTAGGTGACATAGCGTCACATGTAGGAATAAAAATTCGATTATTCTTAGCACAAAAAGGAATAACACAGGAACTACCTATTAATATACACAGTTCACGGCTAATTAGTTTAAACTCATTAATTTAGCATAACAGGTTTAATTAAAATGTGCATTATTTTCTATGATGAACACTAGTTTTACCGCACTCTAGCTATTCTAGACCAAAACCAGCGTTAGGCACCTGCTAAGTAGTGGTCTGGCATTAAGCTGAATTGCAGGCCTATTAATTGTCTTCATTCAGAATCTTGATTAAATTTGCAAAGCTTCTATTGTTATACTTTTTAGACTTTTTAAATTTTTGAGTAAATTATGAAGTGTCAAAGCAAATAGCAGATTTTCAGAGGTCTTCACTGGATTAGTTTTGCACAAATTTATAAATTGATTTCAATAGAAGCCTAAATAATACCCACAAGATACTGTGTTTCCAAAAAATATCTAATGAAAAATGTGTGATAACGTCATAATCGCGTAAGAGCGTTTGTATGAAAAACAGTGAAAACGTATGTCGAGTTGCATCCCCTTAATCAATCAGATAGCCTAACACGGTGAACGTTTCGATCGCATTAACGTTAAAACTAGTGATGGGCGTTGAATCAACGAACTAATTGAATCAATGTTGATGTCTCTTCAACGGGATTAACGTTGACCGTGTACAAATCAACTCATTGAATTCGTCAACGAGTTACGAGACAACGACGTTTATGAATTAAACTCGTTTGGCGAAACTAGAAACTGCGTTTTGTCATTTTCAACTAAGAAAATTAAATTTCTTTAACAATAAAACTCCCGCTACGTAGGTAGTAGGTAAAGTCATCATAAAATGTTATCCAATTTCATTAGGTAAACTGCATCAAATTGTTCGTAAATTAACATTACAATAGCTTACGTTAATAAAAGCATCTAGGCGTTTATCGTTCATGCAAGTTGACATCCGTAACACGTTAACTCGTTGACGAAATTAACTAGTTGATCAACTAGTTTCCAAACGCAATTCAACGTTAACGTTTCGTTGACGGAAAAACCTTCAACGACGCATCACTAGTTAAAACAACTCGCAGTCAGCGCACAGAGCATTGATAAAGAGGATCATAGTATTGGAACTATTTCACGCGATGGAATCCAACTGAATATGTACTCTACAAATGTCATTTTCCCAATTTTCTCTGCTCAATTATACAACTATGTCTGCAAATAACAGGCTTTACATGTATTTTATAGTGAGCTTAAGTTTCTCAAGTCACTGTCCTCTTAAGTATAATTCTTGAGAAGAATAATTATCATCACATTAATATTATAAAGGTTTAAGTTTGTATGTAAGTTCGTTTTTTTTTTGACGTGGTATACCATCAAATGATTTCTATCGCTCAAGGGTAGAGCGAGAAAGCGTGGCAGACTTTTACTGAAAACAGAACCATCTGTGTTCCTTCACTTGACCCTTGCTTTCTAGGTCCACGGTAACTCTTTCAAACGTTCCCGCAATCCTAGCAGGCATCAGCTCCACTAAGTCCCTTCAGTTTTGCTGATATATCTTTGAGACGCGAGTGGAACACTACCGTTGACTCGGGCTTGGTCTTTATTTGACCGGACGGTGAGTTGCCCATTGCTCGTCGCCCGCAAGTTGGCGTTTACGGTGGTCGGAAATCTCCTGCAACTCTTGTTGCCTGGGGCGTCTCCTTGCAGCGGTGGCTCGTTCCTTCACGCTTGCGGCCATTGCAGAAAGAAGCTACCGATTCCTCGCCTCCGAACCTGGCCTGAACCAAGATCGGACGCGAGAGGTCGCCGCCGCCAATCGCCTCCACGAGGTCATGTCGATACTCCGCCCAAGCGTCCCCAAGCATCTTATTTTCCGGGTGGTCCGCACAATGGTGACACCCGGGCGTTTTTCCACCTGAATGCGAAATAGGACCCATCCGAAATGGCCATGTCCGTTGTGGACATGCATCAAGCGGTGGGTGAGAACGCCCTGCCCCCCTAGTCAAGTTACAACCGTTTCGTTTCTATTCTCTTTTCGTTGATCACCTCGAGTCGGCCACGTCTCCTATTTCTTTGTTCTGACCACGTGGCTGAGCGTTGAGATGACGTCAGAATAAAGGAATCGGAGACATGGCCTACTTGCGGCGATCGACGAAAAGAGAATCAAAACGAAACGGTTGTAACTTGGCTAGGGGGGCTGGAGCTTCTCTAGCCACTCTTCGAGGAGAGGACTTACCGCCGCGATGTGCGTGTGTGTCTGTTTGTTATTCCTTCACCTTAAAACATCTGTAAGGCAACGGGTTTAGATAAAATTTGGCACACTGGAATACCACAGAGTAAACTTTTTATCACGAGAGTATGTTCTCTTAGGATAATTTTCTACTTAAAATTTTACGCGAGTGAAGCCGCTGACAAAAGCTTGTTTCAATATAATTTCTAATTAGAACACCCAACAGTGTTGTGTAGATTAGTCTTAATTATATTTTGAGAGAAGCTAATACGAGTATGTATAAGGCTACAGAGACGCATATACCCCGTTTTACATAAACCCTATATCTCTAAAAACATAATTAGGTACTTGACTTAATATTTTTTATTGTTTGTAACAAAATTAACTTTATCCAAAATTGCAAATAGAAAGAAAATTTCAAAGTTATTATAATAATATATAATATAATTTTATTTAAGTACTTTTACAAAGAAATACATAAATCAAACTTATGAATACTTAGTAGTACTATTTTCAAAAGATTGTCTTAATAAATATTAATCAAGTTAGAAACCTTTCAAATCTAGTGGAAGGGGAAACTGTCTAATAACAGTTAGTATAAAGATGCACATACTGAAATGTGACGTCACCGCCAGTAGGTTACGTGTGTTAAAAAGAGATAACGAGATATTCCCACCACGCCCCCACTCTTCCTCAAACCAATATTTGGAATGCTAATTGCTGCTTCATTGAATAAACAATTTTGATGTTGTTTTCAGGAAAATATTCCTTTTTAGTGTTTTTTACAGTTGGTATAAAATAATGTGCAAAAATTAGAGATTTTTCTGCACTAGCTTTCTAGCCAAAGAGTCTCTCTTAGAGAGTTCTGTAAAGCAAAAGTAATTAAAAGTTTTTTAGTTTTGCTATTTTAACTAAAGGACGTTGATGAGGTAAAGTTGGCACAACTCACGCTTGGCTGGGTAATGAGGGCGTTAAGTTGTGAAGCTAACAAGAAGAACCGGGGCAAAGTTGTAGTTCTCACTTTGTAATAATGTGTAGCGGCTGAGGAGACTCTAACAAGATGGAGCATAGTTGAACAAGGATGAATATTCATGGTTGTTTGGGAAACGAAACTGAATAAGATGGCTGGGAGATGGCAATGTTTTCGTACCTACTTCATATTTTAATACTACTGTTATCTTTATAGAAAGATTGAATAAGAAACTTATTTATTGTGCCTAGCGGGGAAGGCCAAAACGGGTACGCACCCTGTATACTTTTGCTTTAATAGCACACAATTATTATTACAAATATCATCAAACAGTACTAGTTGAAATTAAAAAACATAGCAGAACTTACTGAGATGGAATGGCCCTTGATTGTGCAGCGCGCGTAAATCTTAAGCATTCAATAATCGACAGTGTTGCCGCACTTTTATTATTCGTATTCCATTTTAATTGTCATTAAAATAAAAATACATTTTAATGTTGCTAATACAGAAAATAATCATAGTGTGTTCCCAATAACAGATCTTTTCATTACATGTCATGGTACAAAGTGACAGCTATAACAATGGTTTAATAACAGCGGGTAATTGTACATTGACAACTGGGCATTGTCAATTTTTTTTTGAGTAGGGAAATTATCTAATGACTTCTCCCGCTCTAGGTTGAATGAGAGGGCGTATCAGACGTTTACTGACTAAAATCCACACCTATGTTTTACCATTGTCTGTTATCTGTCAGTGTAGTCAAGCTAATTAAAAATCAGAATATTGATCGGGTTACCGTGGCTAAGGAACGCAAATGGTTAGTCCTGCTGTCCACGGACGCGTAGCTTCATAGACGCGTATTCGTCACGATACGCTTGATGTACGCGTAGGTGAAGCTTAAATACAAAACGGCAATGCGCCACCGGTACATGGTGGACATCCCACCTATACGCACAAAACGTTTAGGGAACACATTCATTGTGCCTACAGCTAAGGAGTGGAATTCCTTGCTGGATTTTGTATTAGCCTAAGCTGGCTTTATTGGAGAAAGTTTTTCAACTATAATATTCCACTACTATCACACAACGCCGTCTAGTCCCAAACTAAGCAGATCTTGTGTTATGAGTACTAGCCAACTGATAAACATACTTATATATTTCTAAATACATACATATTATAGATAAATTACACCCAGACACAGAACAAATGATCGTGATCATCACACAAACATTTGTCCTGAGTGGGAATTGAACTCACAACCTCCGGCATAGCAGTCAGAGTTACTAACCACTAGACCAACAGGCCAGTTAAAACTAGTTTATTGTTTCAGACGTAAGACGAAGAAGTTCTCTCCGAACGTGGACTACGCCTCCTCCGCTAAGATGGCGATGCACACCGTCACCAGAACTGTCAGGAACAGTGATTATGAGGTACCTTATTTATTTTATTACACTTTGCTTCGAGTTGAAATTAAAACCATATACTCAAATCTCCCTTGAAGCTGAGAAAAAATCACACTTCTGAGTTAACGAAAAAAAGAGATACGGCCGTTTATGTCGTAAAAAACGTGTATTTCTACACCCTCAAGGTAATCAAAATTCATTGGGTAGTTCCCGTTAATCTAGAAACCTAAAAATATGGCATGAAGCAAGGGCTCATAGCCCAAGTATAGGAAAAAATCTAAAATAGTAAATTTGTAACTACGTCACAAAAAAAACTTTTTTTGTGAATCGGAATAATCTTCGTAACTCAATTCGGGAATTGAACTGTTTTTAGAGGTTAGTTTGTACGGAACCCTCAGTGCGCGAGTCCGACTCGCACTTGCCCAGTTTCTTTAAGGTGGGAATTAGCGAACCCATCGCCCCAGTAGGGTTCGGCCCTGCTGGGCCCCTACAGTTTTGCTGACATGTCCTTGAGGCGAGCCTTCGACGGCCAGGGCTTGGTCCCCGGTTTCACTCGCGATCATAAGTGTATATATGGGGGGAGGAGGTACTAACCGTAAATTCTTATGTATTTTACACCTTAACTTTCCTCATGACACTCTGTATATTGGTGAAAATTGCACGAAGATCCGTTCAGTAGTTTTTGAGGTCATTGCAAATAGGTAGACAGATCAACAGATAAACAGGAACAGGACGGGGAAGGGGGCTTTATTTTATAATATGTAAGGAAAGTAGGGCTGAAAAATAAAGCTGTGAATAGACGTTTACGTTGTTGAGTTTACAAGAAATTAACGATCTTATTTTTTTTGCTAAAATAAACGAAATTAGATCTAGACTATTTTCTTAGTAAACATTACTCTATTATTTGCTTTCCAATTTTAAGATTGTATAATAGTCGAAGAAAATGTTTCATTTCGGCATTTTTAGAATCTTTTTGTCTTAGACTTTTTTTGAGATTTTCTTTCCATAAGTACCTATTAAAGATAACTGATTGATCTTAATAGATAAGTTAAGTTGTAACTATATGGCTGCGTATCCACCTGGTTGTAGTTTGCTTTTCGTCACGATTCCATCCTAATTAAAGTTTTTTTTAATAGTAGTTTTGCAATTGACCCTTAATTTTTCGAACACTGAATGGTGTTCGAAAAATTAAGGGTCAATTGCAAAACTCCTTTGTAATCCTTTGCAGCTTTACGTATAGGTTATCTGTTAGATCCTGGTATAATCAGTAGGAAGGCCTTCTAATCCCCATGAAAGATGTGTAATCTAACTGAAATCCATTTCAGGATGGCACGAGGAGACCGTTCATCGCTGCTCACTTCCACGGCAACACGTCCCATCTAAACCCAGAGATACACGAACAATACAAAGGTAAAATATTCACTGACGGCATACATTTGTTCTGAGGTGAAAACAAGGTGTTAGGTACAAACTTAATACATACGCATCGTGGTGAAGCTAACCAACTTGACTTGGAATTACATTTCGAAAATACGCCGTGAGCTTGGCTTCTAATATAATAATAATATATTTAATTTATCGGAGACCAATATACTTAGTTCAATTTCTTAGTAAAAATTTTTTTATAACTTAGTAATACTCAATAAAGAACTGTTACGATCAAGATACGCACGCGGCGTATTTTGTATGCGCCGTCTACGCGCTGCAAACGCAGATTGCCCTTTTTTTTAAAGCAGTAAACGCGCAGATAACGCGCTTTACGCTATGACGCTTATATAAAACCTGCTACAAGGTGTTATAGTCGATAATAATATATTGGTATAAATAATAATCCATTCATTCATTGATTTATCCATTCATGGTCCGAAAATAAAATGCTTTCGTACATATTTATGAATCTAAATACCAAGAACGAATTTATTAAAGATCACATATTTCACAAGTTTTATGCCTCTCTGCATGATAGAATATTCATAAGATACGCTAAATATCGCGTAATAATATAATAATTTCAAACGTTGACATTAATTATATCATAACATATTTTAATATATACTTGCTAACAGGCTGGACATATACTAGATATGATATTGCGTTCAAGTCTAGAATATTTATAAGAAAAACTTACCCTAGACTACGAAAAAAAAAGAATTATTGGATTTCTTGACCTCGGACTTGGCTAGAATGTCTAGATGTATCAATATGACCTTTCAGTTGTTAGGTGGACGATCGCGTCTCTTAGGGCCCGTGCACATCACGTCTTTTAAACGCACCGTTGTTGACGCGCGTTTGTAGCGATACAGACGCGATACGCACGCGAGTCAGGCGCAACCAGGATAAAAGCACGCCGTCGACTCACGTTTCTAAAACGCACGTCAGCAGCGCGTTTAAAAAACATGGTGTGCTTAAGTAAATATTAGAAAAAATATAAGATTTTAAAGTTAACAAATATTTGGAAACTGTTATACCGCCCTGTTATAACTTCAACAGCCCTGGTTTATTACCAGGGCTGTTGAAGTGTTCGAAAGAGTCACCGCTGCCCTGGAACGATATGGAAAACTGAAGGGTCACAGGTAGGATATAAGCAGTACAAGTCGGATACTTTCTCAACGCATCCTAAGCAGGAAGAGTTTTGATGATTTACCATCCTAAAAAAAACTTAATAACATCAATATTATCTTTTTTTTTATATAATACACCCTTATTTGTAATTAATTAGTACAAAAAAATGGGGCTCTATCTGTACCCGTTACTGGTCATATTTTTGTAGTCAAAAGTAAAAATAAACGGAATCCCAAAATTGTTCACGAAAATTGGTCATAATTTTTAAATTCATAATAGAATCAATCATTCATAACAATTGCTACTAGAAAATTCTACGCACAGTGTTTTTCCATTTTGATCTTCATTTATTCATTCATAAAACAGCCTGTACAATATCCATAAATTGAGTGACATTGTGGGATATAAACAAACGCTAATAACTTTGCTGTATAAGAATATTATTTATTGAGACTTTACTTAAATAATAACAAGATCTTTTCTAATAAGCTCTTTACATATTTGTACTAATTAAAAATTTGTGGTGTATAAACTAGTGCTTGACTGCGATCCCACCTGATCTTTATGACCATGATCATTTCATTGATTAAAAATTCTCACAAGAATACATTCATTATTATCAGTAGGACCCTTTGGTCCTAGTGCTTGATTGCGATCTCACCTGATGGTAAGCATTCCACGCGCGCCTCAGGGAGATGTCAGCAAATCGTAGGGGCCCAGCAGGGTCGAAACCTACTGGGGCCATGGGTAGTGTGAAAACGGAACTCGGGGCCCCGGGACGAAGGCAACGAAGGAACAGGAGTGGGTTTTAGTCAGTAAAAGTCTGATACTATCTCCCGTCCCGCCCAAGGGCGGGGGATGTCATAAAATGATTTTCCCACGGAAAAAAAAAACCTGATGTTAAGCAGTAATGCAGTCGTTGATAATGAGGTGCACTATTTTATGAGAAGCCTATTCACTCTAGCCTTGAAAACACCCAAATTATAATTGGACGGAAAGACCGCAGCAGGCAAATTGTTCCAGTCCCTCGATGTACGCCGTATAAACAATGGTATATACTGTAAATATTTACCAACAAACCATGATTCCTTATTCACTTCTGCGAATTTTCCTTTGAAAACCAAACCACTAAAAGGGTCGTTCATTTCATATTCTATTAATAATTTTCATCCTGAATGTTCTTCCTTACCTAATTAAATCCTGATATTAATTACATCAGTAGAAAGTTTAACTTCTAGTTTAAAATGTATATATCAAAACTAGCTTCTGCCAGCGGCTTCGCTCGCGTGAATATATTTTTCTCTATACAAACTTTGGACCCCCGTTTCATCCCCTTAGGGGACGAATTTTGAAAAATCCTCTCTTAGTGCTTGCCCTCGTTATAAAAGGATACCTTGTGTCAAATTTCACGCTCCTAGCCCCAGTAGTTTCGGCTGTGCGTTGATATGTCAGTCAGTCAGTTTCCCCTTTTATATATATAGATAACTTGAAAACCATTATGAGTCAATTCAACTAACTTCATTGGCTTTTTTAAGCTTCTTTTCGAAAACAATAAAACAATATACAAGTACTGTACAATCTTTTGTAATATTCTTTCCATTTCCATTCTTTCAATAGATTTTCATTCGAGTGATTCTGATACAAATACAGGCTTAGGTACGTTCTTAACCGACTTCTTTGTTCACTTTGACATTTACGGCAAAATTCAACAGCAATAATTGATTCCTTTTTAACCGACTTCAAAAAAAAAGGAGGAGGTTATTCAATTCGGTTGTATTTTTTTTAATCATTTTTTTTTATCTTTGTTACCTCAGAACTCTGTCGTTTATGGACCGATTTGTTTTCCCTTTATAGGATATGCTTCCAGATTGGTCCCATTTTTTTTCAAAAATCCAGTTTTGATGGTGGGATCCTTGAGGAATCGAGGAAACTCCTCAAAAATTATAAGCAACCATATGGTGATTTTGGTATTTTCATCGAGAACTTAAGCATGTACAGTCAAAAAGTAACATTTGTTCAAGTGGAACTGATGAAGAAGATCAGAAATGGTCAACGGAACTTCATACTCATATTGATCACAATGAAGATAGTAGAGCGACTATGAAAATACAAATAAATGAATGGTTCTGAATATTTATGTTGAAAATGGTATCATCGAAGTGATCTGATGATGATGATGGAGCCGGAAGGTAGGCACTGGAACTCCGTAATTAATCAATGTAAGCTAGCCGTGTTTGGACTTATTAGAATCGTCATGAGATGCTTTTGGGCTATAAGGTACTATCAAACTGATCTGATGATGGGGCCGGAAGGTAGGTATAGGAACTCTGTAATTAATCAATGTATCCTAACCGTGTTTGGGCTTATTAGAATTGTCATGAGATGCACTTTGGCTATAAGGTACTATCGATTTGATCTGGTGATGGAACCGGAAGGTGGAAGGTAGGCACAGGAACTTTCTAATAACACAATGTAAACTTGCAGTGTTTTGGGTTATTTGGAATCGTCATGAGAAATAGGCATTCTGTTTATATGTGGTTCGCAACTAAAAAGTGTTAAATAAAAACTTTTTACAAAAAAAATAAAAATAACTGACTTCACTAAAAAAACACTAAACGGATCAAAATAACTTTAATTTCGGAAGTCGGTGTTAAATAAGAAACAAACAATAAGGAGAAACACCGACTTCCGACTTTTAAAAGTTTTTAGGAAATTATTTCCTCGTGAAAAAACGATTTTGTCACATATTTGTAATTCTGTACTCATGTAACCATCGACCATGTAACTAACATGAATGTTACCTACATACAAGGTATAAAATCACACGGAAGTTTTTTAAAGTAATGTATTAGCATGAACCCCAGAGTTTTCCCTAACAGGAAATTTCCAACCAGGGATGATTGTTATTTAAAGCAGGTAGTTGTAGCATTTCTAGAGAGTTTTTATTGGTAGTTAAGTTTTTTAGCAATCTGTATATTTCTCTGTAAAAAATAAATAGTCAAGTAGGTATAGCAGAGCCCGATCTAGGGGGGTTGGGCAACAAATGCCCAAAGCGGAAAAAAGGCCAGTTGTCGGCTACAATAAAATTATAATAAATTGTGGAATTAATGAACTCATTAAAAGAAAAAAAATTGATTTCAAGAAAGTTCAATGCAATTTAGATCGATTTTTACATTTTAGAACTGGCAGCCTATTCGTTTCGTTTTAAAATGCTAATTAGCCTAAGTAGATAGGCCTACATTTTCGAGATCGCTTCGTTCGCTTTCATATATAGTTGGTTCTTTTGGTAAAGCCAAAATTAAAAAAGATTCAAAGATTCTAAGCATTTTATTTTAAATAAACATTTACATGAAATATTAAGAAGTGAGTCAGTTACAAAAAATTATGCTAATTGCGCATTCCAAAGCGTAGATCTCTGTGGAGAAGAAAGTGCAAGAAACTCCAGGGACCCTCTTTTCAATCATGTTTGTGTTGTCGCTATCATATGAGAACAATGTCAATAAAGTAAAAATAAAAACTAAATGTAGGTATTAATAACTTTGAAAATAAAGTATCTATAACTGTGGAAACTCTTAGCTCTCCGGTTCTCCCTTTCTCACGAAAACGATTCCATCCGACCTATAAAAACCGCCGTTTATTCCAGAAAAAATTCCATCCTTAGGTGTCATAAAGGGCGGCAGATGTTGTTTGCGGACTAACTTATTGTTCTTTACACATCATTGTAGATTTGTTGACTAATTAATTTGTTGACAAAACCCAAGCGTCAGTTTCGCAAAAGTCACGACATCGAATTCAATTCACTTTGCTTTAGCAATGCCAATATCGTCTTGCTCTCGAGTCTATAAACTAACCTACACAGCTCAAGTTTGCCTTCAGAGCGATCCTCAGAGATTGAATTCAATAATACTGCTCACGTTTCAAGGCACAGTAAAGCTGACTCAATTTGCCAATTGTTAGAACGGTAATTCAACGTTCAACATGTTGATATGTCTCTATAAACTTTGTGCTCTCGACAAATTGAGTTTGAAATTGAATCGACAGAAGGCTTTACTCTCATTTTCCTCGAACCTTTGATTGTCGATTCTTATGTTAAGTGATTTTATTGGCTAGCGAAAGTGCGTGACAACAGATTTGCTGATCGAAAAAGGCCATGTTACTTTAAACCTAGTTAGATTTATTTTTTACAATATTTGGGAGAAGACTCTGACTCCTGTAACACAGGTGTTCCCACCTAGCACTGGAGTCAAGGCCTCACTCTGTTTGTACATGTGTTTATGCCAATAAATTTAAAAAAAAAATGCGTTCTGAATAGCTTTATTTTGGTCCCACATATTATGTGGGCTCTAGAGCCACGACAAGAAATCTCATAAAAATACTATATCTGAGAAGGTGGCGGCCAAAACCCTTGTAATTCATTTTGTTGAAGATCCGCCTTACATGATAAGCAAGCAGCCTTGTAACATTCCCATTACTGGGACTCAGGCCTCTCTCTAGGAGAGGGAAACGGATCGTTATCCATCTTGTGGGCCCAGTGGATTGGTTGTCACATGTCTTCGATATCTTTGTTTCCTCACGATGTTTTCCTTCACCGTTTCGAGAACAGTGATGATTAAATAAATTACACCTGGCTGGGTTTGAACCCGTCACTTTAAGTCCAGGCAGTAAGCACTGGGCTTCCACTGCTAGTTTTACAGGTAAACCGGAGCGTGTATGTTGCACAACTGTGCAAGTTTCCACACAAGCTTACCTGACAGGTATAACTGTGCAAGCAAACCTGTCAGGTACACCCTAGCGCGTATGGCTACCTTAATTATGTAATTACACACCCACATCTACCCATAATAAAGCAGGTCAATAATCACAAATTTCTCTTTTCCAGGTAATGGCCTAGTCCGCGTGTCTCACGGAGCAGCCCACGACGTCTGGTACCCGGCGCCCTGGACAGTGGTGTCACCACATCCTCGCCCCACCCTCACTCGGAACGGACATGTGCATGTGCACCATACGGGCGTGTATCTCGTCTACGTACAGGTAAAATGTCTCACTGTATATAAACCACCTGCCCCCCTAGCCAAGTTACAATCGTTACGTTCGCACCGAACGCCTCGAGTAGGCCACGCCTCCGTTTCCTTTGTTCTGATCACGTGACTGAGCGTTGAGATGACGTCAGAACAAAGGAATCGGAGGCGTGACCTACTCGAGGCGTTCGGCGCGAACGTAACGATTGTAACTTGGCTAGGGGGGCAGGTTTTAAAATGCTGGTTCTTGTTAATCTGATTTTGATTCTGTTTCCGACTTCTCCAAGGTCCTAAGAGGATGTAGTAAGCTAAGTTGATAGATACGAAGCGCTAAAAATTAAGTTTTGCCACTACCAAATAGGGATCGCCTTTTGCAAGCGTTGAATTCGATCTTTGGTTGTTCTTATCCAATTATAAAGGGCTTTTTTTTTTAGGTGGGAAAATCATCTAATGACAAATCCCGCTCTTGGCGGAGCGGGAGATAGTGTCAGACTTTTACTAACTAAAAACGCACTCCTGTTCCTTCTTTGCCTTCATCCCGGGGCCCCGGGTTTCGCTTTCACACTATCCGTGGATCCAATTATAAAGGGCTACGCTGCGGTAGGGGCATCGGGAATTTTCAAAAGATTTGCTGTGGCCCTGGAAAGCAAAGGGCATCTGAAGAAACACAGACCAGTGGGTTTTAGTCAGTATAAATCTGTCACGCTCTCCCGATCTACCCAGCCAGAGAGGGAGAAGTTATTAGATGAGATTCAAATAAAAGAACGGGACTACACTGTACAGATTGTCAGTAATCCCAATAACTGAGTAATTAGTTACTTTGAATTGTAATTAATCATTTAAAACAATGATTTTGATCATACACCTTTTTTGGCAGAAATTTCAGCTTTTTCTATACAGTGATTTTTTTTTGCTTTGGGTGGTGAAGCTATACTTTTCAACTTATTAAAATAATAAATAGTCTCCAGTTTTAATACAATATTGGAAGAGTTATACCTACATAAATTCCTTTGAACTTCTTATTTTATTTAAATAAGCCAGTTAAGACAATAACTGAGTTCAGGGTCGGCTTTATAATAGTTAAGTTTGGCTTTTGACTTACTTTACTTTTGACTCATGTTCTGCCCTTAGGCCATTAGTAGCTTTTGAAGGCGGTCAGAAATGAGACTAGGTTAAATATTCGGTCTTTATTTTTTTATTATTATTATAATCTGTCTTACGTAACTGTGTTGTGCTACTTCTTTATCGATAATGGCTTTCTATTCGAAAAACTAAGTGTAAATATTGTATGTATGCTTGAAATTGTTAAGTTTCTCAATAAATTGTAAAAAGTAAAATATACGTTTATAGTGTTAGGGCTTTAAATTGGCTAAGAAGATAATGTATCGATTTTATTATCGATAAAAAAAACGTTCCAACTGAGAAATTAGTTCGTGTCATCTTTTTGCTGTAATTTTATTAAGCAACTAGCTGACTCGGTGAACTTCGTACCGCCTAATAGTAAGGATAACGCCATCTACTGGCATTACCAGAACAGCATAATTCATTTTTTAATGACATTTTAATTAGAGATGGCGTTGTACACGGTTTTGTTTTCGTGTTTTTTTTTCCATTTTTCTTACCGTTTGAACCTTCCCGTCCATGGATCACGAATATTTCAGGATCAAAATTAGCCAAATTGGTCTAGCCGTTCTCGAGTTTTAGAACAGCTATTCATTTTAATATATATAGATAGACAGATAATATATTATGTGAATGTAGTACTTATGTTCTTTTGTTTCTCCACAGATCTACTATCTAGACAGCCACGATATAATCTCCTGGGTGCTCCACCGCACGAACGCCGAAATCGAGGGTCGGGAGACTCTCCTCCAGTGCGCTCAGTCTTCCCACTCCACAGATCTGATCGACAAGCCCAACTCCTGTTTCTCAGCAGCCGCCCTCTTCCTTAAAGCAGGTGACAGGCTAGCTGTCAGAAATACAGGAGGAGACAGGCACTCTTTGATGCAGCCAGAAAAGAGCTTCATCGGTCTCGTCAAACTGGCTGATGCGGAGGATCCAGTCCAGGAGTTGTAGACTCTACCTCCATGTTCCGTTAGACTAGTTTAGTAGCTTTCTCTAAAAGTTCTTCGAAGTATATGGACGTGTGGTTTAGTTATTTGGTGTTACTGAAGGATTTTTAGTACGGGAGTGGTTGATTATATTATCGAGTAAATTACAGGAAGATAGGGACTAATTTCAAGAAAATTGCCATTACAAGGAACTATTCCCAAATGATTGGATAAAGATTAAGCACGTTCAAAGATCTAACTCCGATAAGTTACTATAAACTTGGAACATTTTCTCCTAACTTGATGTTAGCCATAGATTTTTGTCTTAATATATTTGTAGATCCTTACAAATGTATTGGAAAGTGATAATATTGTTATATTAGTCAAGAAAGTGCCATTGTTATGGGTTTATGAAGCGATAATTATAGGAACAAATTAATTAGTTATTTTAGTATTGGCATGTTGTTTGCGTAATTGCTAATAGCAGATTTACTTCATGGAAACGACCTCGCCGAATTTACGTTTATTGTATTTTGTCCGGGCGACATTTTGCAAGTGTTGCCATATGATTTAGGCAAAATAACAGCAATGCAAACTTTTTTTGGTACATTTTTATACCCAAGTATTGTAAAAGTTTTAAAATTAATATTTTCGTGTTTTTTTATTGTTTTGAAATATATGTTTACGTGAATTTTAGTAATATATCGAGGAATCAATCGAAAGATCTGTTATACCATTGATATTATAAGTACCTACTAACGTTAAAACTTAAAATAATTTATTGTACGTACATAGGTATTCTTATTTAACATAGAAGTTTAAATGCAACAATGCATTTTTTATATTCATGTTTTGTAAGTGAAAAAATAAATTGTATGAAAAATAATCATTTGTTTTTATTATTATCTATATATTCTTTATTGTACACCACATAAACAAAAAATACAGAACAAACATTATTAAAAATAAGCGTACAATGGGCGGTCTTATCGCACAGGGCAGCTTTTCTTACAGACAACCTTTGGATGGACTGAAAAAAGGAGATAGATTTAGGGCTGTCAGTGTACAACATCACAAATAATACTAATAAGACATACATACATACAATTGAGAAATATATAATTTAGCCAGGAGAAGAAAAAATCAAAGTGAAAGGTAATGCTCCTTCACCATGTTTTAAAATGTTTTTGTTAGTTGTTTAGACGCCACATTTATAATCTAACTGACCCCGCGAACTATGTTCCGCTTAATAGTCAATGAATGTTGTGTTAGCTAAACTGTAAAAGGATAACGCCATCTACTGGTATTACCAGCATAATTTAATTTAAAATGTCATTTAATTAGAGATGGCGTGGTATTAGGTTTTTTTTTGAGTTTTTCATATTTTGTCATCGTTTAAACCTTCCCTGGACTATCACAAATATTTCAAGGTCAAAATTTGTCAAATCGGGACAAACGAACAGCTATTCATTTTTTATTATATAGATAGATAGACCCAAGTACAAACGATGATGATATGCATGTTTTTTTTTTAAGGTGGGATATCATCAAAATGACTTCTCGCGCTCTGGGTGGAGCGCAAGGGCGTGTCAGGCTTTTATTGACTAAAACCACACCTGTATCCTTCAATTAACCTTTGCCTAGAACTACGGGTTTCCCTTTCAGAAATTCTCCGCGGTCCTAGCTAGCGGGCATCGGCCTTGCTGGGCCCCTACGGTTTGCTGACATCTCTTTGAGGAGAGCGAGGGTCACTACGCGCTGTCGACGACTGGGCTCGGTCCGGTTAGTTACCGAACAGCCGGACGGCGAGCTACCCAGTGCTCGACGTCCTCAAGCCCGCGTAACGATATGTATATGTAACCAGTTGTTTTGTTAGACCAGAGATTAAACGTGAAATATTATCAGTTAAAGCATCATTTCAAAGTTTAGGCTGTATGAGTAATTAGACCACATACAATCAATTTTCCGATAATATCTTTATAAATCTGTAAATGTCTTAAAAGGTCATGAAATTTTTGTAAATAATAAAACGACTAAAATTCAATTTTACGTTGAATGAAAACAAAGTGAACTCTATTTAAATCAAAATATAATTAAAATAATATAATATTCCACAACTATCACACAACGCGATCTAGCCCCAAGCTAAGCAGAACTTGTGTTATGAGTACTAGAAAACTGATAAACATACTTATATATTTCTAAATAAGTACATACATATATAGATAACACCCAGACAGAGAACAAATGATCGTGCTCATCACACGAACATTTGTCCTGGGTGGGAATCGAGAACACGACCTCCGGCATAGCAATCAGGGTCACTTACCACTAGACCAACCGGCCTGTCAAAAATTATGTACTTAGCCCGAATAACCGACAAATTTAAGTGGCAATGGGCAGGGCATATTGCTCGCAGAACAAATAAAAAATAAACTAAATAAATTATGTTCACTGAGAGCACAGCGGAGGACACAATGGTACAATAAATAAACAATCTCCTTAGCTCATATGCATGGAGCACAATAACCAGCTCATATGGGACTGCGAACGGTATAAACGCCGCGAGTCGACCTCCGACAATAGAAAGTAAAATGCGAATTCCCTGCTCCCCTAGCCAAGTTACAACCGTTTCGTTTCGATTCTCTTTTCGTTGATCGCCTCGAGTAGGCCACGCCTCCGATTTCTTTATTCTAACGTCGTCTCAACGCTCAGTAACGTGGTCAGAACAAAGGAATAGGAGGCGAGGCAGACTTGAGGCGATCAATGAAAAGATAATCAAAATGAAACGGTTGTAACTTGACTAGGGGGGCTGGAGTTTTATGCCATTTCACTTTAACCAGCCAAACGTATAGAGTAGCAGAGTGTAGCTGCGGGATGGTTTTAAGGATATGATAGGAAATAATCTAATGACTTCTTTCGCTCTAGAGTGGAGCGGGCAGCACTCCTATGTTCCTTCAGTTGCCTTTTGTGTTCCAGGACCATGAATCCCATGGCCCTTGCAGGCATCGGCCGTACTGGGCCCCTAAGGTTTGCTAACATCTCTTTGAGGCGCGCGTGGAACACTACGCACCGTCGAGGACTCGGGTTTAGTCTTTCTAGGACGACCGGCCGGTGAGCTACCCATTGCTCGTCGATCGCATGCCCGCGCCTACGGTGGCTGGTGACCTCTTGCGGCCGCTTCCCATTCCCTGTACCAGGGCCAGTTGCGAGGGGTCGCTGCCGCCGATCGGGACTTGGTGGAATTTGGTAAGTTCCACCTCATAAAAAATGTATTAGATATAGACCATATCTACTGACGTAATGTATGTAGAACAAGATCAAATACGTTATCTAGTGTAGCCTCCCCAATTTATAACGTTTATGAAACACGATATTTTACCGACAACCCCTAGTTAGGCTGCCTGTTCACTAAAGCGGAGCGAGGCTGTGGAGCGTAGAAACGGAGAAATATTAACACAAAATCTCCGCTCCTCTTAAGTGGACAGGTAGTACGAACTACATAGTTTAAAAATTCATACAAAACCGAGAAGCGGAGCGGGGAAGCAAAGAGGGGAAGCGAAGCGAGGAAACAGAGAGTCGTCGTCATGGTGGCACTTGACCGCATACTGAAAAAAAAAACTCCGCTCCGCAGCCTCGCTCTACTCTGGTGGACAGACACAGTCCGCAACTCCGCTCTGCATTACTCCTTTGCTCCGCTCCACCGCCTCGCTCCGCTCCGGTGGACAGTCAGCCTTACAAGGGTTTCCGTTGTCAAAAGGAATTTACTAGAAGAAATAATTTCTTTGGCAACACAGGTTTATCATCCAATATGTTTCATAAGATGTTGGAAAGGAAATACTAAGTACGGTGTCTTGGGAAATATAGTTTATATAACTACCTAGGTAGATCCGAGGATCGTACGTGATTCCCGAAGGATCGACGAAGGTAATAATCTAATTTGTTGTTTCTTCAAAGGTGGACAGTAAGGACGGTTCTACTCACAATTCTACTTATCATATTAGGTCCTTACATATGAAATTAGTGTTTAATAAAACAAGTTAATACGGCAATTTTACAGAAAAACAAACAAAGGTCATAGAGACAGCGCTTTGGGCGGAACAGCAACGCCGTATCCTCGTGGCGGCGATCGCGATCGGCAGCGGTGACCCCTAACGTCCGGTCCTAGTTCAGGCCATGGTCCGGGGCGAAGGTGAATGAAAGCGGCCACCTCCGGCTGCGAAGCACTAATGCGGGCGAGGGAGTAGGTGGCCGAAACCGTGAGGGAGAGGATATACCTTCCAGCCCCAGCCACTGCCGCTAGAGACGTCTCAGATGTTAGGAGTGGCATGGCACCACCGCAGTAAGAAAGATATACAGTCAGCAAAAAGAAGTGGTCCGATGAGACCAATGCCTGATAGGACTGTGCCTGTGGGATTATTTAAAAGACTTACCGTGACTCTGGAACGCAAGGGCTAACTGACGGAACACAGGTGGGTTTTAGTCAGTAAAAGTCTGAACCGACCTGCCACTCCACCCAGAGCAGAAGAAAGTTATTTGATGACCCCAAAAAACCACCCATTAGTCTGTTGGCAGTTCTTTTAACTAAGAGAGTTACATTCGCTTTTGTTAAAGAACTAGGAAGTACTAATTTCTAACTCCTCTGCTTATAGTTTTTGAGTAGAATGTGAGAGGTTTCCACACGTGCCGCATTTTTTTTTTTGAAGGACGGCGCCATCGATATGTATGTACTACGCACTAGATTACGCGTGCCGAACACTCACTTCAATTGACTCAGGTGTAGTGTAATCCATACACCTTGAACATTACACTATTTTGAACGAAACGCGTAAGTTCCACGAATTATGGCACTTAAGACATTTTGGTCGCGATAAAAGTATCCTCTAAAAGCTACCTTAGCGCGGTATGTTTTAATAGTTCTATTAAACGGTATAATGCCAATCTAGCGCTGCAGCGAACTTTTGTTTTAACTTTTCAGTATTTTGACAAATATTTTCCATGAAAGTGCTTGTCTATCTCTAGAATATAAGTCGATGGACGGCGCCTATGCTAGTGTTCGATGCGTCGGTAAATAAACATAGCGGAGCGTTAGGTATCGGGTGTGGTTTGGTGGTCGGTACTGGTACTAGTGGTTGTGTCACTGGTATTGTGTCACTACAGTATCATTAGCACAACAGTGCAATGTCATCATTTTTATTACTTTTAAATCATTCTTCGTTCCTCAAAACATACGACTCACCCTGAACCAAGTACCCGGTAAGGCAGACTCTAGGTGGCTAATTCCTGTTAGGAAATTGTAATAAAACTATAAATGTATTTAAATATAATAATGACATTTATTTGAATTTTAATTTTATATAATTTATTTTAATATTTAATACAATTCTTTTAATATCTGACTGACTGACGGTGTAAATCTGACATTTATTGATCTAATCTAACATTGTATTAACTATTGAACTGAATTTGACTTTGTATTATTATTATTAGTTTTAAATTTTTCAAATTGAATTGTAATGTAAAATGTATATGGGTATTTCAAGCCTGAAATAAATGAATGAATTAATTAATTAATAGCTAGACCAAGATAACCCCGAGCCTAAATAAAATAGGGTATTTTACTATATAATAAAAAAATATATATATATCCTATTAAGATAACTTAGGTAAAAAGCCGGTAAGTGTTAGTTTTAGTTCATAAAATAACAAAATAAATTTTTAAACTCAATTCTAAGTTTTCAGTATTTTTTATCTGTTCTTTATCACCATGAAATAGTAACCACCATGTTATTACGTCATTCAGCTGTGTAAACTAAAGTGACAGCTGTCAACTGTCAACTGATCGAATATACATACTGAGTGAATATCAGCGCATTTGTTTACTTAGCCAACTGACGTCACGACCACAGAGCGTCCACTAGGCATTTTCGTCAAATTACGCGCGAAAGAAAATGTAAAGGACGTTGTAAAAAATGACCTATGAATCAACATGGATGAAATATTTACTATAATTACTAGTTCTTTTAATAATATACATTACTTATATTTTAATAGAACGGACACTTTTTTATTTCGAAAACATTTTAAAAAGTATTCAGTTTCGTCCTTAGCTTCCGTCATATCAATTTGAGGTTTTTAGTAGGCAAAGCTATTATAGCTCATACAGCCAAGTCTTTGTAACAGGACTCTTAAAAAGAGTTTGACACAGACAAGCGTCAGTATTCTCAATACTTGATATACGATAGTGATTTTTAGTTACAAACAGTCCGCTATGATGTCGCGGAACCATAATAAGCCTTATCAAAAAACTCGATTGAAAGCGCTGTTTGTAACGAGCAATAATATCGACAATATCATCACTATTGACGAATTGACAGATGACAACATTTGACAAGTGATAGAAATGTCACTTGGCGCGCGCGCGAGATTTTATTATTACAGATTGTATATGTATGAACTACATATGCTATACCTACTTTATATTCACACGAAAATAAAAAAGTAAATCCTTAATAAAACCCTTGCATGTCCATAAGACTCCCGACTCCTAGAGTTCAATGTCAAGAAGCGCGCATCTGTCGTACTTACATTCAGTAATAAATGCTTTAAATTAATGTTATTGCTACATACTGAATGTTGTTATTGACGTAATTCTACCCTCAAAATCCGAAAGCGTTTTGATTTTTTCAGAATTCTCAAAAGTGTTCGTTGTTTTAATTTAGGTTTAATCGAATATATACATTATCTAAAACCCAAAGAGTAAATACACATCCCTGTTGGATCTTAGGCGAGCTATGTATGGACGACGAACAATGTCCTTTAAATGCAGTTTTAGGGTACTTAGCGACTGAATAAAAATTTTGTGATTTTTATAGTGGTTTATTAACACTATAGAATCTAATTGAGACACTTTTCAAAAATGAGTGTTACGAGTATGAGTATTATGAGTATAGCCTATTGAATCACTTATGTAAAAAAAAAGTGAGAAACTAAACAGCAGTTGCTTCCTTAGCTGTAGGATGTTATGGAAAATACAGACATTATCACAGAGAAGGTCAATAACCTTTAGGGCCAAGTTCGAAACACACCCTAAACATACACAGCCTGTGATAAACGCCCCATATGTACCTAGTGGTGTAAATATGCGGCGTTTATCACAGGTACGGACCACAAATAAAATTAAGTGTGGAATATCGTCAATATCAGCTCAGGCTAGGTGTTTTATAAGTACATATAACTAAAGGGAAGTCAATTAATTACGTGAAATGATTTTGGCAATATATTGACCCCTCTGACCCCGTAGTGGGATGTCGTGAGATTGGACTCGACCACCTTTCTCACGTGATTCAAAAGGCAAATTTATGGTGTAATAAGTTAATTTATAAAAAAGAAACCATTATTTTTTTCATTAATTATTTTATTTAAGACAAGTTAAGTTTTTCTCAATTTAACCCAGTTTTTTGGGGTTGAACACTGTCTTTATGTGAAAAAGATTACATGACATTCCTCGTCCCCTTTCACCCATAAACTCATGTGAATAATGAAAGCCCTAACATAATAAAACTGTACTTCTATGTTTTATTGTCTCAAAGAAACATTGTCGGGGATGTGCTATTTCTCTTTAACAACATTTAGGTACTTAGTCTCTGTTTCAAGGAACCTTGGTACGAGAAATAAACCGGAAGGCACTCACAGACTTCCATCTACATCTTTCCGTTAATTCAGTTTAGCTGAGTGCATCTTGAGAACACAGCTTTTATTGATATTATTTAAAGATCACTTACGTTTTTTTTTTTTTTTGAATTATTAAATTGTACATGGGCTGCGGTTATGAAATTTCATAACCCCTAATACTTAAACTTTACCTACTTACTACTTTACTTACTTTACTTTACTTTAACTTTATTGATTTAAGTTTATGTACAAGTTGTGTTACTTTTTTGGTGTACAATAAAGTTTATTCTATTCTATTCTATCTGAAATTTTCACACTAAACTTTAGTGTTGATTCCATTTATAGGTAAGTGGATAAAATCCACGAGTACTTTTACTTCAAATATTGGCAATAAACTGAAGTCACCGTGTAATGGTGTATTCATGAAAGGGAATCTCATAGTCCTAGAACGCACAAAGCATCTGAAGGAATATAAATGTGGTTATAATCAACAAAAGTCAGACACGCTCTCCGGCTCCACCCTAGAGCGGGAGAAGTCATTGGATGATTAATCTCCTTAAAAAAAAAACTGTAAAGGTACCTAACGGTAAGCCCTTAGATCCAGTCTATTCTAGAAATAGTCACAAAACTTGTAATACCAATTAATACGGCTGATCAATACCAAAACGGTTAGTTCTATGGATAATATTGTTCGATCACTGAATTTATTATACTCGATTAGCTTGTATAGCCGTCATGGGAACTCAAGCAGCTGACAGTTTAGCTTTATGAGATTATCGTGGAAACTTCAGCGCATAATATCAGCTTAGCATTAGATTTAATTTGTAGTGAGGAGCTCGGTGGCACACACAAATTTTAATTGTTTTTTTATTGAATATTGTTTTGTTCCTTTTTTCTACATTGTTTCTTAAAGGTTAAGCAACACTTGCTGAGGTTTGTCAGTGGATGGGTGTCTATTAATTCCCTCCGTGACTTTAAGGCGTTGGTCCTGGCTGTTATTTGTGGATTGTTGGATCAAATAATAGAAGAAGCCAGAAAATATGAAAGTTGCACTTACAGGGTTGTTCCAACCGTCGGTTTCTCGTCACAATTGAGGCGGTCCAGCCGGTACTCGACCACTGGCTCGAAGGAAGTCCGGCTCCCTGGGTTTTCAGACGACACAAGTGCTTTCGCAGCACGGCTGTTTCGGGCAGCACCTGCGTCGCTTAAACAGGGAGCCGGTTGGTCGGTGCCATCACTGCATCCACTGCCCGGATGACACGGCGTGGCATAAGCTGGCTGAGTGTGCCGCACCGTGATGCTCCCGTTTCGGAATTCTGAAGCGACCTGTCGCTGCAAGCCGTGGTTCCGTCCACGGTCTACAAAGCAAAGTTCTAAGACGCGGTGATCTACTTCTGCAAGAATGTCAACGACTAAGAGTTCTCTCTTTTCCTGTCGTCGTGGAAGACAAGACAACGCTCTTTTCCATTGCTAGAGGAACTGAAACGTCAAAACGAATTTGGAAGAAATTTGGCAGACGAGTAGACCATGTCCTAGAATAGCATAGGTTACGTTTTATCTCGTGTATATGTTCCCTTGAAAGCACTTCTGACTATCATGCGGGCGAAGCCACTGGTGGAAGCTAGTGCTTTATAAGTAAATCAATATCATACGATGTTTTTCTTCCCCGTTTTGAGAGCAGTGGTGATGAAATAAATTACACAAAGAAATGCGCCTGGCTGGGTTTGAACCCGCGACCTACATCTTGTAAATTGGGACTGTTAACACTGGGCTACCACTCTCTAACCAGCATGTCCTAGAACCTAAAATTTGAAGACATGTGACATCCACCAACGCGCTATGGGCCCGCATAGATTACGGCCCATTCCGTTTCCTAGAGAGGAGGCCTGAGTCCCAACAGTGCGAACATTACAAGGCCGATTATAATTGCATCAAACACCTAAATGAGGGAATGTTCCAGGCCTGTAAGATTGTTTGAAAAAGTCACCGCGGCTTTAAAACGCTAAAGGCAATTGAAAGAACACGGGTGGGTTTCAGTGAAAGTCTAACTCTCAAGCAATCTGAGGGTCGTGGGGGTCTTTGGACCGGGACCGTGGTCCCAACTTCCACCTATAAAAATAATATTTTTTTTGAGTAATATTTTGGGGCCACAAATAAAATAAATACAGTTTTTTTGGTAGCTGTACTTTAATGCCTTTTTCCTTGTGGTCTCCATGACCGCTATCTGATACGTAAAGTCACAAACATAAAAAAAATTGACAGAATCTTTACCTGGCATTCCTCAATGATTGAATTGTTCGCCTAACCCTCATCAATGGAGCCTTCAGTCTTGAATCGCTATTCGATCGGTGAGTTGCTCCTGTAATGTCAACCGTTGAAGGGTATATCTATATATAGTACCTAGGTACCTAAAGGGTCGCCTCGCCTCTCGCCGGCAATTTCATTAGATTGAGACGCGACGCCATTCCTGCGACAGGAATCTTATGTACAGTCTTGAACAACGCTGATAAGAAAGAGCTTTTAAGTAAATGAGTTTGTTATCTATTTTGTACAGATGAGCCATCTCACGGAGGTGGGTGAGCAATGCCTGGGGTTCTTTTTTGAGGTGGGAAATCGTGGAAACCGTAGACATGGCTTGCAGACGACGAACAATGGGTAGTCCGCCGTCCGGTAACCGTCCGGACCGAGCCCGAGTCGTTCGTTCGGCCTATTCCGTCTTTGAGGTGGGAATGGAAACTCGCACCTCAAAGAGATGTCAGCAAAACCGTAGGGGCTCAGCAGGGTCGAAGCCTACTGGGGCCATGGATATGATTCTGAAAGGGAAACGTAAAGGGCAAAGGAGGAACATAGGAGTGGGTTTCAGTCAATAAAAGTCTGACACGCCCTCCCGCCCCGCCCTAGAACATCATTCTAATTGAATCAAAGTCAAAGTCAAAAATTTTTTATTTCACATAGGCCTACATGGGCACTTATAAAACGTCAGAAGCTAGTGCACGGTTCCAAATTGGTCGTTTCCTATGGAGAAGAACCGGCAAGAAACTCCATGGTTACTCTTTTAAAAAAATGATTGTTTACAATATTTTCATATTACAGTATTAATAGACATTATGTAAGAACAGTGTAGACCAGTCGATATTGTACCCAAAAGCACAATAAAAATAATAATATTAAAAAAAAAAAAAAAAAAAGTGAGTCGTAATAGGAAGTAACCTAAGAATTCGCGAAGTCCACGGTGTTCTCACATTCACATTAAAAAAAAAAGAAGCTATATAAAAAAAAAAAACAAGAACAATAAGTAATTACAATTATCAATAAATGACATGTCAACAAAAAGAAAATTACTAACGAATTTATGGTGGTTGGCGTCTACTAATATAAAAAATATTGCAAAAGCAATGTGTAGGAAGAAAAGAAAAAATGTATATATTACAACAAATGTGGAGCAGTCAATAGATAGATGTACACAATATTATGAGTTACCAGGGGGCCACATGTGCAGAAGCAGTCATTGCCAAACAAGCGTGTCTTCGACATAGTCTTTAACCTTGTAATACGCTTTTTTAGTTAGGACACGCTTAATATGGGTTTTGAACTTGCCCTCGCTAAGTTCAGTCACCGCCTTTGGTAGCTTGTTATAAAAGCGTATGCTGTTTACTAAAAATGACTTGCTGGTCTTAGCTAATCTCCATTTGGGTAATACAATTTCGTGTTTACTGCGCGTATTTATGTTATGAAAATCGCTTCTAATTTTGAAAAGTCCTAGGTTTTTACGAACGTACAAAATACTTTCCAAGATATAAAGAGAAGGCAGAGTAAGTATATCGATTTCTTTGAATTTATTTCTGAGGGACTCGCGAGGACCCATTTTATAAATAGCCCGGATTGCTCTCTTTTGCAATATGAAAATTGAGTCCACATCAGCTGCAGATCCCCACAGTAAAATGCCATAAGACATAATACTGTGGAAATAAGCATAGTAAACTAACCTAGCGGTGGCTACATCTGTCAATTGCCTTATTTTTCGTACTGCATATGCGGCTGAGCTTAATCTACCTGAAAGAGTTCTAATATGAGCGCCCCACTGTAGTTTAGAATCGATAGTTATACCTAAAAACACAGTTTCCGCAGTAACATCAAGTTTGTCGCCGTCTAGAATTAGATTGACGCCAACTTGAGGAACATTTGGTAGTGAAAATTTCATACATTTAGTTTTATTCGCATTTAATAAGAGATTATTAGCTGCGAACCATTTCGAAAGAACAGTCAGACTTTCATTGACTTGCAAGACATCCCTATCTTTTCTATCCACTTTAAAAATAAGAGAAGTGTCATCAGCAAACAGAATTATATCGGATAAATTAGCCATCATATAAGGAAGGTCATTAATATAAACTAGAAAAAGAAAAGGGCCAAGAATTGAACCCTGGGGCACGCCCATCTTTATTAAAGACCCCGAAGACGTCGCCCCATTAATGGATACTTTTTGCTGCCTGTAAGATAAATAGGAAAAAATAAGATCAGCAGCTCGTCCACGAATTCCGTAATGATGTAATTTACGGATCAGAGTATTATGGTCAACACAGTCAAATGCTTTTGAGAGGTCACAGAATATGCCAATAGCATCCTGGGACTTCTCCCAGGATTCCAAAATGTGACTGATGAGTTTCACTCCTGCATCCGTCGTTGACCTTCCTTTCGTGAAGCCAAACTGATGACTATGCAAAATCCTATTTGAATTGAAATGAGACAACATCTGGTCGAGCATGATTTTTTCATAGATTTTACTTAATGCTGGAAGCACAGATATAGGTCTATAATTAGAGGGATCACTCTTACTACCTGATTTGAAAATTGGTACTACTTTACTATGTTTCATTAAATCAGGGAACATTCCGCTGTCTAAGCATTGATTAAATATGCCTGTTAGGACAGGAGCAATAGTATCAATAATATCTCCAAGAACCTTAACGGATATACCCCATAAGTCTTCAGTGTTTTTTATATTAAGACTTTTGAATGTTTTTATAATTGTATCAACAGAGATACGCTTAAATTCAAAGGGTGGTATATCCTTAGTGAAATGTTCTTTCAAAAAAGATTCAGCTAACAAAGACGAGGAAGGGAGAGATTTCGTAACTTCTATTGGGATGTTGGTGAAAAAGTTTTCTAACGTCTCAGCCACTTCTGACCTATCTGAGATAATTTTATTATCAATTTTTAGCGACAATTCATTCCGATCTCGTTGGTTTGTCTTTCCAGTTTCCCTGCTTATCACCTTCCAGACAGCTTTTATTTTATTATTAGAATTTTCAATTAACTTACTTATGGATTTAGATTTAGCTTGGGCGCAGACTCTTTTGAATAACTTTGAATACATTCTAACGTGGTTATGCAAGTTAAGATCAGATGACAAGGATTTTTCATGATATAGCTGATATAAAGTATCTCTGCTTTTTCTTATTCCAGCAGTAGCCCATTCATTAAATTTGGATTTATTATTGATTTTAACTTTTTAACTGGGCACGCCTTATTAAATTCTCGGCATACTGTAGAGAATAATGTATCATAGTTTACATTGGGGTCTTGCGAATCAAAATTGGCTGTTAAAAAGAGACTACTAAAAACATTATGATTAAAATGATTTAATTTATTTTTAGTAAGCGGTCTAAACTCTGCAGGTGAATCTAATTGTAACGTTTTGACTAACTCGAAAGATACGAGTTGACCAGTGTGGTCAGACCTCGCGCCACTAATTATGGAAGAGTTTTTTATATTACAATTAGTAAATATATTATCTATGCATGAAGCTGAGGTAGGTGTTATTCTTGTTGCTTCATGAAAAATACATTTTAGATTAAAAGAACTAAACAGTGAGAGAAGTTTACATTTTTCTGGTGAATTTACCAGTAAATTGATATTTAAGTCCCCACAAACGAAGACTAATTTGTTATCTCTAATAAGTTTATTTAGTATTTCTTCTATTAAGATCAAAAAAGATGTCAAGTTTGATGCAGGTGGTCTATAGACACATAAGAAAGTTTGGCCTTCAACCTCCGCACATGCTACCTCACATAAGCGATCAACAGAGCAAGCAGTGATATCTTTCCTTTCCTTATATCTTAAAGAATTATTACATAATATCAAGGTACCACCCCCTACCGATGATCTATTGTATGCACTGGCAACTGAAAAATTATCCACATTGAACACCATTCTATCTGGTTTTAACCAAGTTTCACAAAACACAAGATATCCATATGATATTTATCTATTAACATTTCCACATCTAGAATTTTGCCAGAGAAGCGATTTATATTCTGATGGTACAATAAAATGTTATTATTAGGCTTCTCTTTTGTCGTTTCTAAAAGTTTAAAGAATCTATATCAGTATTATTAGGAATACTAGATAATACTGATTCGTCACTTAACCTAATCTCAGTTAAATTATCAATAACTGCATGTATATTAAAAGCTAACAAAGTAGCCAATAAATGTCGACTTTTTTTGGGAAGAAACATATGTTCCCGTATCAAAACAAAATCTCTAACAAAATTGTTAGTATCAAAATACAATAAACGGTCACTATGACGGCATGACAAGATGTGCATTAAGTTATTAAGGCTAAAAATATGATCATTTTCATGATCATGTAAACAGTCCGAATAAGGCAATGCACATAATATTAATTTAGCCAATTTCAAATTAAGCAGGGTTTCGATACCTATAACTATGTCCCTTTTAGTTATACTTAGACTATTTCCCATTAAGAGTACCACTGTGGTCTGCTCATTCATTGGTGTATTTTTTATTTTATGAACAAGCTCATTAAAATGCAGGTTATGGTAACAATGACTCACAATGGTGTGTTTGCAACGGTTATTTAACAAAGATCCAAAACCTGTCCCTAATCTATCCGAATACACCAAAATATTACTTTGACAAGGGATTACAGATTCTGTAGTATGAGGTTCATGTTTAGAGGATCCTGATATTTCATGCTGGGGCATGGGAGGTGGCGGAGTGGGAGCACAACTACAGGTGAGATGGTTGGTCAATGACTCATACCGCTCTGCATTGTACTTCACCAAGTCCACCAACTCACAAGCTTCCTGCATGCGCTCACTCAACATCTGTTGGCTAGACTCATACTTACAAAAGATTTCTTTTATTGTATTTTCCCTACACTGTAGTTCCTTTTGAAGGTTCTGTATATCAAAGTTATACATTAATTTGCTATTTTCCAACTTATAATTACTTTCTTTTAATTGTTTTTGTAAGTTAAAACGCTGCTGTCTAAGATCAATATTACATTTATAAACACTCTGAGTCTTTAAGAGTTTCTTATACTTTAAAATATGAATAAAATAGAATAAAACTTTATTGTACACCAAAATAGTAACAACAACTTATAAACCAACTTAATCTATGGGTACAATGGCGGTCTTATCGCTAACAGCGATATCTACCAGACAACCTTAGGATGGACTGTAAGAACTTGACATAAAAAAGGGGGTAGACTGCGGTGTACTGGTATATTGACTGTGAGATTATTCGTTATAATCAAATCTGTAGATTTATATGTAAAGAAACATATGCGCAGACACAATTCTTTGCGCTTCTGTTTCTTTTCTATGCAGTCCGAGAGTGACTAGAGAAGATATGAAAAGTGCTATTTAACACATTCTTAGTTTGGTTAGATTTTAATGAAAAACATAGGTACTTGTTTAGTCTATTGTCGCTTAGTTTAGTCTATACAAAACGGCAATACGATAAGGGTTCATTATTTCGACGAAATAGAGGATAAGTGGAAAAAACCAGAGCTTTCTACACGTGTTAGATTCTCGCAACCTTCACTATGTCAGACAATAACAATAATCAGACAATAACAAAACAGACAATAACAGACACACGTAAACATATATATAACTAGCGGTCCCGGCAGACGTTGTTCTGCCCAAAAGCGGGATTTAGTAAAAAAAAAAAAATTACCCTACTCTACCCTACTCTACCCTACTCTACCCTACTCTACCCTACTCTACCCTACTCTTTTCTTTGCTATAAACCACACGGAGCCCGAGACCTTTCCAACGAATGCAAAACCGTGGAAATCGGTTCGTGCGTTATGGAGTTATAGCGTCAGGAAGGAAAACCCGACTTATTTTTATATAGTAGATAAAGTTATAAAAAGATAACGCCTGGAATACTGACTTTACTCTCTGACTTTTTTCTAAGATGTTAAAGATGTAGACGAGGAATAAGAGCGGTTTTTCAAAATGCAACCCTGATGGAGATGCATCTCGACATATATTTTCACCTTTTTTTCATACAACCGAGCACGAGTGACACTACACCATATTTTGATAAGTAAAATCTAAAGAGATAGGTAATTATAAGCCATTTAGATAATAATAATAATAAATAGTTTTTCACCAACCGGGGGTTGTCCTTGGGTGCACTAACATAGCGCGTACAGTTGGTATCACATTCCATTAATAGTGACTAAAGGGCCTCTGCGATTTGGTTTCGGCTCCTCGTACGCCTTCCAAAGGTCCGGGATCTCAGGGTTCTGAGATATACTGATACATAAAATAATAATTATAATCATTTATTACACCAAAAACACATATTATACAATTTGTCTCATGCTCATTTATGATATTTTATAATACATAAAAAAAAATTGGTATTATTATTTACAGTTCCAACAAAATGTCTGGTTTCATTAACTCTTGTTTACCGTTATTTCCTTTTATAAATACCTATTGTTTTCGTCTAATGTTCAAGTTTCAAATAACTTTAAATTACGAGTACGAAACAATAATTTCTCGATTCTCCAAAACTTGGTAACAGAATTCTTGTTTTTGTCTTAGTTTAATGTTATTGAGTTTTGTTGTCGTCTGTACAATATTGGGAAATAGGTACTAGTGTTCCACCCCGGTTTTACACGGATGAAAATTATATATTTAAAACTTTATCGGTTATTGTTATTTCTATTAGTGAAAACTACATCGAAATCCGTTGCGGCTTTCGGAGGAGTTAGCTGATAGACGTGGAAAGGGACTTTGTTTTTTTACTTTATAGGTAAAAGTAAAAGGAAAGGGAGACGAAAGAAAAGATGGATGGATTGTACACGGAGTGAAAGAAAGGGGATGACTCCCTTTTCGTCAGAGCGTGACGGGTAATGTAGAATGGAAGAAAAAAACGTGTTGTTGCGCTGACCCCAAGTACCTAAAACGGGACAAGAGCGGAAAGATGATAAGGTAAGATAACAGTAGATTATGCGACTAGGGGATAAAGCTATGTCCTTAAGTCGCGGGTGGCATGTTGAATTCTGAACGAAACAAAGGTTGCTAATTTTAATCCCGAACGCGAGCATATCAATACAAAAAAAACTTATATGTTGAAATTGTCTCGAAATGTTGACTATTATATTTTGTTACACCACCACCAGCAAAGGAGGACGCCGTACGGCGTATTTACATTCTGTACATACCCAGAACGCAAGGGTGTGAAACTAGTCGCGTACAGATTGGAAATAGAATAGAATAGAATAGAATAGAATAGAATAGAATAGAATAGAATAGAATAGAATAGAATAGAATAGAATAGAATAGAATAGAATAGAATAGAATAGAATAGAATAGAATAGAATAGAATAGAATAGAATAGAATAGAATAGAATAGAATAGAATAGAATAGAATAGAATAGAATAGAATAGAATAGAATAGAATAGAATAGAATAGAATAGAATAGAATAGAATAGAATAGAATAGAATAGAATAGAATAGAATAGAATAGAATAGAATAGAATAGAATAGAATAGAATAGAATAGAATAGAATAGAATAGAATAGAATAGAATAGTATTTATTCGATTATTTATTTTTATTTATTTTATAGATTAAATTAAATTATTATATATGAGAATGTTAATGACTAAATGTTTACCTACTGCATGCTAATGATGTAAAATCTAAAGATTTGTACGGCTGAAATGCCGAATATAGTGAGACTCCACCAAATGTTTAAGAACTTGTTACCTATATTCTTGCAAATAAATATATCATTCATTCATTCATTCATTCATTTATTCATTCATTCATTCATTCGATGCAGGCAATACAGTGCAATAGGCAACAACAACACAAAAAAAAAGTTCAGATTTACAATATAGTTGCGCTGAGCGTGCCCGAACCGAAAGGGTCGCCAACTTTTTAATGAAGGTCTTCCAATGTATACAAGAGTAGTACGCAAATACTCGCATATACTTCGTAGTGACCTAACTACCTAACCTTATTTCATAATAACTGTATATTATGAAATAAGGTAGCCAGTACGAATATGGACTAATCGTGCGTAGATCGGAATTAGGTCAGGTTATACTAGTAACCATTAGAACACGATGGCGAGTGAACGAAGCGATGATGTCGGTTAGGTTAGGTTAGGTTAGAACAGTGACCAGTAAAAATCTCCCCTTCTAATGTTTGTGAAGCATTTGGGTTAGGTTAAGTTAAAAGTCATTATTATTTATCTAATGTCATTCCATTTTATATCATCTCAGATTTTGTTAGGCGTAAGTGATGTTAACTGTAGTATAGTTTGGAACCGGACGCGAGCGTACACGTTACAAAGTATTTAAGACCAGTACGCAAAATTCCTGTATACATTGTAATTGCAGATTTAAAAATAGCAATACAAAGTATAAGCGAGCAGTTTCCTATGGCTGCGTTCAGGCCATATATAGAAGGTAAATACACGGCCGCACGTGCACGCGCGAGGAAACGGCCCTCGCGCCCCAGCTGGGTTCCAGATCCCGATTTCTCCCGATTCATCCCGACGAGCAATGGGTAGCTCGCCGTCCGATCGTCCGGTAACCGTCCGGACCGGACCGAGCCTAAGTAGTCGATGGCGCAGCAGGTTCAAAGCCTACTAGGGCCAAGGAAGGGTCAGCTTCTGAAAGGAAGACCCACTCCTTTTCCTTCGTTACCCTACAAGGACAACGAAGGAACAGGAGTGGGTTTTTAGTAAGTAAAAGTCTGACACACCCTCCCAGCTCCGCCCAAGGGCGGGGGATGTCATTGGATGATTTCCCCACCTACAAAAAAAGTCTGTTTAGTTTTGTTTTTAATACTTACCTATGATGAGAGCGGTTTCAGGGTTGCTCAATCTCTCTGTCCAGTGCTATAGTAGGAATTTGTATAACATTTTAGAGGAAAATTCATAATTTTGACACTGACATACCTACTTACTTGTATCGGCTTGTATTTCCACCGTATCTACTAACGAGACAAGTATTAGTCGGTGTGTTTGTAACAGCTGTATATTCTAGGTCCAAGGACTTAGCGACAAATCTCGGATTTACTGGTAGGTATATCACGGTATACGAACACGGTATTCAATGAACCTATACATTGTACCTATTTGGATTTCGTCTCTGCAGACAGTGCTGCGCTCAAGGCTGTTTTCTTAGAGAATAGCACGACAGACCGTGATGACAGATGGTTTTCATATCTGAAGATAGGTATATCTTCAGATATGGAAAACAAGTTCTTTTGGAAATTTGTATTGGCGATAGTTTTATCACACAAATATTCTATTTTTATATTATTATGTTTATGTGATGCACGATCACTTGTTCTGTGTCTGGGTGTAATTGAGCTATAATAATATGTGGTTTAGTATTTAGAAATATTTAAGTATGTTTATCAGTTGTCTAGTACTCATAACACAAGCTCTGCTTAGCTTGGGACTAGACGGCGTTGTGTGATATTTGTGGAATATTATTATTATTATTATTCTAAAGGTGAAAGTTTGTGAGTATGTATGTGTGTGTATGTTTTTTACTTCTTCACGCTTGAACAGCTAAACGGATTTGGATGAAATTTGTCATACGGGTAGACCATGCCCTGAAATAGCACATAAGGTACATTTTTATCCCGGGTGTATGTTCACTTGGGACAATATTAAACTTTCCCGTGAGCGAAGGCACTGGCAGCAGCTAGTCTTAATTCTTTATTGTACACAAAAACATACATAGTACACGATGATACATACAGTTTATGTACAAAGGCGAGCTTAACTCAACAATGAGTTTTCTGCCAGCAAAGTTTTGTGTTACAGAGAGTGAACCAATTCAGATTCATTCATTCATTCATTCTAGTACTTGAAAAACACAAAATTACTACGGTACTGAAATATCAGCAGCTATAATTTACATCAAATAGACTTAAATCCGTTTAAAGTACGTCACAAAAGAACCTCACAGTCACAGCAAAATCTTCTTACCAAAGAAAATAGATTTACTAACAACAATACATAGAAAAGCATAAAGCAAGCGCAGAAACGTTAAACCCATGGAGCACAATAACCGGTGTGCTCCATGGGTACCTACCTTCATAATAGTCGACACTTTTCTGCCGTTTGATAAAAGCGAGCATAGGCCCTACCACGGAAAAAAGGTAAGATTCATCGTTTCGGTCATTTTCCTCGCACGGCTGGCATTTTAAGGCGTCGAACCTAATAGGGCACCAGAACTGTCACAATAATAGAGGGGGAGAATTCCCTGTGGACAGAGACTGGTTTCACTTCCCAAAACCGAAGTCTAGTTCAATATATAAATATATATAACACATTTTTGATATACCTAATCAACGTCTTTTTTGTTTGGACCCGGAAGAAGAAAATGAAGTAGTAAACAATAAACAATGGCGAAGGAGCATTACCTTTCACCAAATGTTGCACATTTTTTAAAAGAAGAACTTCATAGGTACCATGTGAAAAAAGTTTCACTCAAAAATCTCAAACCATGAAGGTTCTATGTCATTTCGAAGTACCTATTGCAATAAAACGGCAATTTCATACTTTAACCCCCATTATGTACATAGCTGCCGATGGGGACTTTCTTCAGTTTTCACTTTTAAGCTTTTTATCTTTATTAAAGTGATTTTTATGTTTTTTATTTTATTTAGCCATATACTTTCCCACGGCTGTGCACAGGTCTCCTCCAGAAAAATATTCGGTGTTCAACAATTTGTGGAATATCGGGATATGTGTTTCTAAAAATACTAATCGAATCAAAACGAATAAAATATATCTATGTTCGTGTTTATATTGTTGATGTAATAAGTTGTTTACTAACCATTGGATCAATGTTATCTAAATAAAAAATAAAGATATATTATTATTATTATAAAGAAATTAATAAGATACATTTGACGAAGTCAAACCCATCGATAAGTCTGAAACATATTTAGCAGAAAAACAAAAGCCTTTCATAACACGTCTAAAAAGAATCACACGGCAGTCTTCTTTGAAAATAGAAATAAGATTCACAGACAACAATACACAACAACACAATTTTCTGCCTCTTGATACATGCGAGCTGGAAACTTTCAACAATAGCGAGATGGGCCTCACTGTGGATCGTGGAGCCGGATTTATTTCCCGACGCCTGGTTCAATATGATTGTCGATAAGGGCTGTCTGTCTGTCGTCAGTGACGTAGTGTGTTATTATTGGCTAGCTTTTTGAACGTGGGTATGTTGTTTAAAAAGTGATTTGGTTTTTTTTTATATAATTATAATCAAGTAGGTACTTATTTAATAAAAGAATTACAAAAAAAATTGTGTCTTGAATTTTAGCTGGAAATTTGCAAAAATAATGGGATGGACCTCTCTGTGGATGGTGAAGCTGGATTTATTCCCCGATGCCTGGTTCAATATAACTACCGATAACGACTGTCTGTCTGTCTGTCAGCCATGAAAAGCACGTTATTATTGGCTAACTTTTCGCACGTGGGTATTTTTTTGTCGGTGGGAAAATCATCACACGTCCTCTGCTAGAAATAGGCCTCCTCCAAGTGTCGCCACGACGACCGGTCCTGTGCGTCTCGCCTCAGTCTCAGTCCACCTTGTAGGACCCATAGCAGGATGTGTTACATTACAATAAATAAGTTTTCCATATTCAAACCTCTGATCTACGCCCACAGGATAGTTTCCCTTTCAAAGTATATATTTCTACTTCATGCATCTAGTGAGTAGTGTTAGAGTTGGGCCGACTGTATCACTTACTCCAGGTGACTAGTCTGTTATCAAGAGATCGACTAATCGGGCAACCAGCCCCCCTAGCCAAATTACAACCGTTTCGTTTCGATTCTCTTTTCGTCGATCGCCTCGAGTAGGACACGCCTCCAATTCCTTTGTTCTGACGTCATCTCAACGCTCAGTCACGTGATCAGAACAAAGGAATAGGAGGCGTGGCCGACATGAGGCGATCAACGAAAAGAGAATCGAAACGAAACGGTAGTACTTGGCTAGGAGGGCAGACTTTCTTTAAAAATAAGTAAATTAAGATTATCAAAGGAAGACTGATTATTTTACAACTTTAAGGCAAGCTCTTCGCACTATTCCCAATCACTGCAACTTTTTTTGAGGTCAGGTAATTATTCAATAATTCTCTCGTTCGGGGGCTCGGGTGGAGTGAGAGGGATTATCAGACTTCTACAGTCTAAAACCCATCTGTGCTTCTTCAGTTGCTTTTTCGAACAATCCCTCATCCAGGGCAATCACTATAACTCCTGCAAGCTAGAATAAAAAATTGTGAACATCAGATAAGAACCGACGCAATGAGGCGTGACGAGTCATGAGAAATGATTCAACTGTTCAAAATTATTGAATTATTCAAATGATTCAATGTTTCAACTGTTTTGGATCCCTCTGCCAGATAGTTCGAAAGAGTTACCGTGAAACGTAAACGGCAACAGAAGAAACACAGGTGTGTCATAGTAAAAGTCTGACACTCCCCCTCGCTCCACAAAGACCGGGAAGAGTTCTTGCATGATTTCTTAAGAAGAAAGGTAAGATTTATCATTTCGGTAATTTTTAAGCACAGAAAACAATGAAAAGTAGGCTAGTTGGCTTTCCCGACTAGTCAGTAGTCACATCTCTTCAACCTATTGTTTTCAGTCTACTCGTGAGAAGAGACTTTCCACACAAATGTCGATGGTAATTAGATGGCCCCCACTGCGATGCGGTGATGTCATTACTTCAGCGTTATACATTATAGTTAAGGCCCTTGCTCCCATTTAATGCCATAAAACAGTGACTTTCGGAAGCCTACTCCTCGGTAACGGCTGGGTTAATAGATTTGAAAAAAAATATATTATAGATTCATAACATTATCAACACAAAAAAAAGTATGGTAGTGTTGGTACTGCCACGAACTCGAGTGAGTAAGGAGGCGAATCTCTTGCGGAAAAGCCATCAGAAACATCCCTGACGCACTGCAACGTCACGGCAGCCCTAGCAGTACCCTGAGTGCAATGTTATATTAGACATAAAGACTAATTTAAAGTGCTTCTTACAATATAAACACAGTAATTTAACCACAGAAGCGTTTCATTACATTTCCGCCTTCACAACATTATAATGCGAAAGTTTGTATTGTATGTGTGTATGTTTGTTGCTCCGTCACGCTCAACATCTGCCCCCCTAGCCAAGTTACAATCGTTTCGTGCCGAATTCCGTTCTCCAATCGGTAACGTTTCGGTGTCAGCAATTGTAGAAAACGATACGTTGTTAGCCATGTTGACGCGCCTGAGTCGGCCGCTCGTTCTACAATTTTGTTCTACAACAACAAAGAATGTAACGTTGAACATTGTAAAATCGATAACAATTCATTCTATCATTTTGAACGAGGTGAACATGGCTACGAATTTTCTATTCGTTTGTTCTGACCACGTGACTTAACGTTGAGATGATTTCATTCCCATACATTTGATTAGTTTTCGGCTAGCGTTAACGATTGCAGATTATAAACTTGGCTAGGGGTGCTGAACAGATTTGGATGAAATTTGGTACACGAGTCGACCATGTTCTGGAATAGCACATAGTTTCATAGCTCTGGTGGGATAATTGGGTACTTGACTGAATTTTTAGAGCACCGTACCTAAAAAGGAAAAAACAGAACCCCTATAGGATCACTTTCTTTATCGTCTGTATGCCTGTCTGTCAAGACCCTTTATCTTGGAAACGCGCGAAGGTATCGAGTTGAAATTAAAACCATATACTCAGGTCTGCGGTCCCTTGAAGCTGTGACAAAATCAAACTTCAAAATTAATGAAGTAAAAAGATACGGCCGTTTATATAGCAAAAAACGTACATTTCGACATTCGTTAAGTAATCAAAATTCACAGGATACTTCCCGTTGATCCAGAATTCTGAAATTTGGTATAAAGTAAGGTCTTATCGAACAGGTATAGGAATAAAAAAAACGTTTTTGGAATTCGGAAAAAACCTTCAAGACCATTCCATTCGGGAATTGAACTATTTACATTAGTAAGTTTATACGGAACCCTCAGTGTGCGAATCCAACTCGCACTTACCCAGTTTTTTTTATTGTTTATATCGAAAAGTGACTTTATACAAAATCACAAATAGAAAGAAATTTTTAAATTCATTTAATATTTTTATAACTTGGTCTACTGTCAAATAACAGGATAAGGATACTGAAATATGACGTCAACGTCATTAGGTCACGTGTGCTTGAAAGAGATAGCGAGATATTCCCACCACGCCCCCACTCTTCCTCAATTGCTGCTTCATTTAATAACCAATTTAGATAGCATAGCATTGATAGGATGACAGCAGGACGAAAATATGCATCTTTAAGTCAAGAGTGAATAGGTTACATCTATGTAAACGCGCTCCAGCGTCGACCGCATCGTCGCTTTCCATCAGGTGAGATAGCGGTCAAGCGTGAACCCATCAACATTAAAAAAAAGAAAAAAGGATAAGTAGCTACATTGTATGAATCCGACAGCTGTCACCCGCACCATCCTATAGCCCTAGTAAAATACCCTATTTATTTTACCTTATATGAGAAAATAAAATATATTATTAAGATAGCTTAGGCAAAAAGCAGTCGGTAAGTTTTAGTTCATAAAATAACAAAATAAAATTTTAAAGCTAATTGAAAGTTTTCAGTTTTTTTTTCTGTTTTTTATCACCATGAAATGCCACCATGTTATTACGTCATTCGGCTGTGTAAACTAAAGTGACAGTTGTCAACTGATCGGCCAAACTGAATGAATATCATCAGCGCATTTGTTTACACAACTAACTAACGTCACGCCCACAGAGTAAATATGGCGTCAACTGCGATCTGCATTTTCGTCAAATTACGCGCGTAATTTGAAAAAGTAAATGCATTTTTAAATTTAAAAAATGAGTGTAATAACACAAAAATAAGAACAGGTAAATTTTTAAACCAAATTTTCTACTTTGGCGCGAGCGAAGCCGCTGGTGGGAACTAGTTATAATAATATACGAGTAGATTCTACAAATCGTTCTCTCCTCTTCATTTCTCATGACGCATGTGGTTGGAGGCTTTGATATATCACAGTGTCGGGATACACGTCAGCCTCACAACCCACGGGCTTAGGAGAGAGTAATTATTAAACGGTCGTAATTATGTAACCGACGCTACGGGCTGAAGTAGATACTGACTAATGAGACATATAGGCTGAGTAATATTCTTAATTTCTTTTAATATTCATCATTTCTCGGACGTACGGCGACTATCCACCCTTAAGTTGTTGAAACCTCTACGGTCCGGACTAAGCGTTTCGCCTCGTCTTTTATATCGCGTACATCTAAGGACTGGAACAATTTGCCTGCTGAGGTCTTCCCGTCCGATTATAATTTGGATGTCTTCAAAGCTAGAGCAAATAGGCTCTTAATAAACTAGTGCGCCACACCATAAACAATTGCATCATTGCTTATCAGGCGGGATCGCAGTCAAGCACTAGTTTATATCAATTAAATATATACATATATTATAGTATTTTTGCTACTGTAGTAAAACAACGTGAGGTTTCCTCACGTTGTTTTACTATGGGGTATGTCCTTGAAACAAAAATTTAAGGACATGTGACATTCACCAACCGGCACTAGGCCCGCGTGGTGGATAATATAATATAATATTATAATATAATAAAATAATATTCCACAACTATCATACAACGCTGTCTAGTCCCAAGCTAAGCAGAGCTTGTGTTATGGGTACTAGACAACTGATAAATATACTTATATATTCCTAAATACATAAATATATAGATAAATTAGACACAGAACAAAAAATGATCAGGCTCATCACACAAACATTTGTCCTGGGTAGGAATCGAACCCACGACCTCCGGCATAGCAGTCAGGGTCACTAACCACTAGACCAACAGGCCAGTCATTACGGCCCATTCCCTCTCCTAGAAAGAAGGCCTGGGTCCCAGCAGTGGGAACATTATAACGCTGATTATGCTACTTTAATAAATTCACCAATTAACTTTATTCATCGACGTTATGCGCTAGTATGAAAAAATGCTCCGGCTAACCCCCAAACCTATTCAATATATATACATATAACACCGATAACACCGGGTTGGCCGCCAGGCAGTCACCACGTTGGTCGGTCGCTAGGCAGCTCCACGAAAATCGACCTTGTAGCTTCGATAAGAATCCGTGAAGCATGTCTCACAATAATTTATTACTAAAACGTGTCTACGTTTATGACTTTTTTCGAGTGTGTTGAATAACGTCGTTTGATACACGTGGGCATTTGTCATTGCAGTCTCTCGGTTTCATAACGACCTCACCTTTGGCTCGGGCATGTATTCCACCTCGGCTGCAATGATGTTTGTCCACTCATCTGACAACTTATTGCTATCTAATCATTTTATTGTACAGAACTAGAATAGTAATTGTGAAAAAATTAACAAAATTGGTAGAGTAGGTAAACGAGATTAATAAATATATATATATATATATATTTTGAAATATTTTTTTATTCGTCTGTCTCGTCATACGCCATATTTTGACATCAGGGTCCATGTTAGACGTCGCTTTCGTATTATAATTTCAATCTTTATTACTTCGTTGATGATGAAGATATTTTAGAAATTATTTTATATTTATGTACTAGAACTAAAAATTATTTAACTTTGCAAAAATAAAAATGCCGTTTCACTATTTGTACTTTAACACAATAAGTCGTCTGGTGACGCTCACGGAAAACATTTCTTTTCTTCTGATTTAATTTAAATGAATATTTTTAAGAGGGTCCTTTTTCACTCGCCTATCGTTAACATCGAGCATGGTTTAAAATCTTGTTACTTCATCTAACGAACACAAAAGGCAACGCAAAAAACGAAATATAACGCCTGAAAACTCTGTTAGCAATCTGTAATTCCGTGATTTACTCGAATATTTTTATTTTTGAGTAAATTATGAAGTGTCAAAATTCATGCAAAATAGCAGATTTTCTGAGGTCTGGATTAGTTTTACATAAACTTATAAATTGATTTTAATATAAGCCTTGACAATATCAGAAGACTGCATTTCCAAAATATCTAATGAAACATGTGTACCTTCAAGTTAACAAGTTTTCCAAATTACAGTAAATTAGGTCGATACTTCGAAAGGTTAATTAATTGTGATATTTAATTGTTACAGCTGATACCTAAGCTAACTTAATATCTTGTATATACACCAATTCAATTCAATTCTTTATTGCTATATCACATGTGTCAAATCTTAAAAAAAGATTAAACAAGTGCACTAGGGTTTTTCGTAACAGGATTTTTCGCACAAACGTTACATCGCACCAATAACGCATCAACGGAATAAAACATCGTACAACTGAATTATCGACACACCGTGTTCGATATAATAAAAATCGAATCATCAACTTTCGAAAACAAGTAGGGAACCCCATGGACCCTGTCGGGCACAGCAATTTCATAAAGTAGGTAGAAGTACAATTTTAAGAGAACAAAGTTATAATTAGAAAAAAAAACGGTTATACAACTCAAACTCAACTCAACTGGAATGCAAATGTCACTAACATAGTCAATAAAAATAGTAAATGTCATAATTTCATTAAATTTAAAAAAAAAAACATGCTTTCAGTTGTCAGAACTAAATTCATTATACATGTCAAATCTCCCCTATTTTTTCATTAGTACCAATACTTAAAGAGCTTATTAGAAAAGGTCTTATTATTATTTAAGTAAAGCCTCAATAAATAATATTCATAAACAGCAAAGTTATTAGCGTTTGTTTAACCATATCCCAAAATGTCACTCAATTTATGGAAATATTGTACAGGCAGAAAACAATGGAAAAACACTGCGCGTAGTATTTTCTAGTAGCAATTGTTATGAAGGATTGATTTTATTATGAATTTACTAATTATGACAACTGTGGATAATTTTGGGGTTTCGTTTTTTTTACTTATGATTACACAAATCTGATCGGTTAGAGCCCCAGTTTTTTTGATGATTCACACCACACACCACACATGAGTGACATGTGTGGTGTGTGGTGTGAATGTGAGTGTATACGTATATTTCTTTAGAAAGCTTATAAAAGTCATCGTTAATAATAATATTATTAATGATGACTTTTATAAGCTAAATATTATTAAATAAATATTATTTATTAGTAGCATTTACTTTATTAGTTTAGTATAAACCTAATATTTTCCTGTACTTTTCCAGATAGGTAGGTACTTACTTTAAATTAATGTGTAAATCCCAAAGGCCTCCAGGAAAGTCGAGTGGAAAATAATTATGTCGGATTCAGAGAAACACTTATATTTACTAGTCTATTATACAATCTGGAGCATTGTTTTCAAATTGTTGTCAAAATTGACCGACGACTGTATTCAGTCCCTTATGATAAGAGATGAATTATTTCCGTTACATGAGTTCAGCTTTAAGGGTTTTTCCGGTATGAATCATGTAAGGTGTTGCCGTGTCAATCCGTAGGGTCCCGTAGGGATGGAAGGGGCCCTACGTTTCACAACTTCCGACTAGACGAGATATATATATACTTAAACGGAATATTAAGGAAGGAAATCATCTTTTTCAACAAATTTAATCAAAAACCCATTAGTACACCTACCGGTTTTAGCTTGCAATATTTTTTTACGTTTTTCGCACTAGTGCGGAAAAGTGCGGTGATTAGGCCCGCCACAATTTATTATATTTAAGGACATCAGGCTGGTCGCGCGATAGTCTCCACTGGTCATCGGCAGCCACCAAGGCGCATGAAAAACTATCCATAGCCATTTCTCATCATAACTTGTTACTAAATATTATATTTAAGAAGATTAGGTAACATGTAAAACTTGATTGACTGTCAATTAAGTTGATATGCATATTTTGCCATTAAAGTATGAATATTGTACTAAAAGCATATTTCTAAACTTTATTTAACTACATTGTGGTTACCATAATATCTCAGAAACAAGAGTAAAACAATGACACAATCGTACATACCTATAAGCTACTCTGTACTATTAGGTCTCAAGGTTGAACCACCTATAAACCAAAGAA
The DNA here is from genome assembly GCA_961205895.1 of Mythimna pallens. NCBI lineage: Eukaryota > Metazoa > Arthropoda > Insecta > Lepidoptera > Noctuidae > Mythimna > Mythimna pallens. Next base: position 24,170,485 of record OY540825.1, on the reverse strand, counting down.
AAAAGAATTAGGTCTAGTGCCCACAGACACGTAGCTTCATAGACGCTTATTCGTCACTATACGCTTGGTGTACAGTCAGGGGTCAAAAGTGCAGTTGCAGGCTAACAATGCTAGTGTTTAAAATTTATTTATAGTAGATGTTCAATGGTCCACAACTAGTTTATTTAATACTTTAGATCCTATGCTACGAATTGAATCAGTCCTGAACCATTGACCCTCTTCTATATAGAAATTTAAGGCACTTTGGCAATGGCAGAGTGCAACTGCACTTTTGACCCATAACTGTACATCTGCTCACAGCTTACATACAAAACTATGAAATTCTATCGAGGAAGCGACAGTTACGACACGACGGCATGACGTTGCCGCCCAACCCTCGCCCGTTGTGGCCAGCCAAGAGACTGGCCTGTTGGTCTAGTGGTTAGTGGCCCTGACTGCTATGGCGGAGGTCGTGGGTCAATGGAACATTTGTCCTGGCTGGGAATCAATTCCCACACAGGACAAATGTTTATGTGATGAGCACAATCATTTGTTCTGTCTGGTTGTAATTTATCAATAATATACGTATGTATTTAGAAATATTTAAATATGTTTATCAGTTGTCTAATACTCATAACACAAGCTCTACTTAGCTTGAGACTAGACGGCGTTGTGTGATACTTGTGGAATATTAAATTATATTATATTATACTAGCTTCTGCCAGCGGCTTCGCCCGCGTAAACGTAGGTTTCTCCATACAAACTTCAAACCCCCGTTTTACCACCTTAGGGGTGGAGTTTCGTAAAATCCGTTCTTGGTCGATGTCTACACCCTATTATGGAACCTACCTGCCAAATTTTAAGTTTGTAGGTTTTATAGTTTCTGAGATTTCGTGATTAATCAATGAGTGGTATTTCGCTTATATATATACTAGCTTCTGCCAACGGCTTCGCCCGTGTGCACATGTGTAGGTTTCTCAACACAAACTTTTGACCCCCATTTTTTCCCCTTAGGAGGTGAATTTTAGGAAATCCTCTCTTAGTGCTCACCTACGGCATAAAAGGAAACCTCGTGCGAAATTTCATGTTTCTAGTCTTAGTAGTTTCAGCTGTGCGTTGATATGTCAATCAGTCAGTTTCTCCTTTTATATATATAGATTATGTGAATATTATAAAGCTACGCGTCCGTGGACAGAAGGCCTTAGGAGAATAAACACAAATCGACAACATGACATGCCCAAACATTGTCGTAGAAATACGGGCTGTTTACTCAACCTAGAAAATCGAGCACAGTCGTAGAAAAAAGTCTACGTTTTCTCCTGACGTACTTCGGTACCTAGGTCGTAGTAAAACATTTAATTAGATCATTACTGTGTGTAAGAGGACTGTTAGAAACTATATTGGAAGCTTTACTGGACTTTTAAAGCGAAGGCTATTAGATGTGGCCTCTTTTCTCTGTAGGTAGTACATTACAGACGGCTTTGATATTATCTAGGAAGTGAAAACTCCACACGAGGAATTACTTCTGTATCGCGGGTGAGTTCACAAACATCACAAGACCAACGACACACCCAGACCAGGAACAATTATCTGCCCCTTTAGCCAAGTTACAACCGTTTTGTTTCTATTCTCTTTTCGTTGATCGCCTCGAGTCGGCCAAGCTTCCTATTCCTTTGTTCTGACCGCGTGACTGAGTGTTGAAATGACGTCAGAATAAAGGAATAGGAGGCGTGGCCTACTCGAGGCGGTCGCCAAAAAGAAAATTGAAACGAAACGGTTGTAACTTGACTAGGAGGGCTGTAGGTCATACAAATATTTGCTCCGTGCGAGAATCGAACCCATGACACCTTGCCAAACGTACCGTCAGATTCTAGATCAGATTCGCTAGTGCCGAGATTAAAATGTGTTGAGTTTATTTTGATAAGGTAAAATTTTATACGTTCACCTACGACGAGCTCTTAACGCGATCCATTTTACAACCTAAAGTGAAGTGTTAAAGGGATGGAGCTATACAACATTATTTTTAGTATATACGAAACCTGAATATTGTTTGTTCAGAATCAGTAACTGAATCGATTCCAATATTTTTACACCATGTTACAAACGGAAAGGGTCACAAGTTGGACACCACCGACACTAAGTACAATACAGGTCACGGCAGGTCATAGCGGGCATTAGAAGCCAGCGCACAACTGAGTGCGGGAGCAAAACAACCCCTCAGTCGCCAGGGTGGCCCGGTGACCATGTATTTTTGCGGACAACCAGGTACCAAAACAAGCGTATAACTTTGTGATTTTTCATGATACAGCTGTTATGAAATTTTGTACATAGATTCTTTACATAAAAATACTAGACACATGTTATATAGGGTGTATAGTTCCATCCCTCTTTTTGGCTCGCACGACTAACATGTTAACACGTCATGGTAAGGCAGATCAGATACGGCTAATTGTAGGTTCTGAAAAACGCATACAAAATTGAAGTCAACTTGAATCTCATATCAATACCATTATCGGCGATCTATAAATCTTATTTATTTATTTCATAGGTACTTCGTGCACATAAAGGTACAGAGGCGGACTTAATGCCTTAGGCATTTTCTACCAATCAACCTTTGGGTGATGCAGAGAAGAATAGTGGTAGTGGTAAATCTTCTCTCATTTTCCCCCGTCTCCCCTCTTACCCTTGTACCATGACTTTTGTGGTCGGTGCTACCCGTTTTCTTCTTCGATTCTCACCGGTCAACAGTAACTAACTTAACTCCCCTTTCTTTCAAACCATCTTACTAGAAACTTTATGCGTCAAGTAAACTCAATAATAAAATCTTTTTTTACAAAAAAAAGTACATCCGAATTTCACAAACTTTGGAAGCCGGTGTTTCCTGTTTTGTTCCACCGTTCTTTGACGCTTTAAAATACTCTTCCAATCAAAAATAAAATATCAAAATCGATTAAGATTTGGCGAAAATATCACTGAACAAAATTAAAAATAAAACATTACTAAATTTTATCCTTAATTTTTTTTATGCCCCTTTTTTCTCTTCACCACCCTTGCTTCACAGGTAGAGAATGCCTAAAGTCTGTCTTTGTAATTTATAATTGACTGAATATTTATTTATTTATTAAAACTTCATAGTTTTATTATATGTATAAATAAATATTCAGTCGAATCGATAACCTCATCCCTTTTTTAAGACGGTCAAAAACTAAGTAAATCACTATACAATTTCTTATTCTTATTGTATTCCTTTTCTTTTCTTTTTGACCTGATTTCGGAGAAATAGGTAATGAATAAATTCTCATTCACAATTACCTAAGCAGCCTAAACGACTTTCCCTTACGCCACATTGCCCAAGTTATCTGATACGGTCCACCCAATGCCAAATGAACTCCGGTCCTGTGGGAATTAAAAAATGTACTCTAATTTCATTGACTACGGTAATATTCCTCGAACCAAAATTACCTAAATTACTAATTAAGCTTGCGAATACCGACGACCGACTTTATAAATGGTGTTGCCAAATTAACTTGTACGGAATTACTAATTTATTTGATGAAGTTCAATTTGGTATAGTAATTGCTGAAATGCGTTGAAAAATAGTTTTGCCTGTAGTATATTTAGTAGATTATGGTGGCCAGGCAGTGGTGGCCAAGTGGTAACGGCCCCGACTTACGAATCGGTCGCGGGTTCAAACCCAGCCAGGCGCATTACTTTGTGTAATTTATTTTATCACGACTGCTCTCAAAACGGTGAAGGAAAACATCGTGAGAAAACCGCCATGTCTTAGAACCAAAAATTCGAAGACATGTAACATTCATCAACCTGCACTGGGCCCGCGTGGTGGATAACGGCCCATTCCCCTCTCCTAGAGAAAACAGGCCTAAGTCCCAGCAGCGGGAACATTAAAAAAAGGCTGATTTTGCTTATTATTATGCTTATATCTAGTAGATTATCTGACTGAGTGATTGATTTGATAATAAATACTTTTTTAAAAGATACATTATATTCTGGTTTTCTTCTAAATTGTATAACAAGAATAAAAAATAATATTTGAAATAACGGCCAATACAGCAGCATCTTCAAACACCCCATCTGATGATGCTGTAAAATTAAAATAAATCTATCATTCTGTACCGGAGCATATATTATACATGTATAATATTATTATGTTCTGAGGCAACAAACAAGAATTAGTTTTAAAAGAAACAAACCAGGCCGTGCTAATTTTCCCATACATTTTTCACAGAGAATCATTTAATTACCATACCTAGCTAAAAAACAATGATTTTCTGTAGGTAGGTATGATAATTTTTTTCTAAACAGCCTTTAACCAACATACAGGCAGACGGACTAGCAGACCTCCATAATTTTCTGTTGTTCTAAGTCAACATGAGTCCAACAAACACGTAATAAATCAACCATATTTAATTGTTTCATTAAGGCGGTCCCATTAGGCGCAATAACACAATCCATGAAAAATATTAAAAGCTATGTCAACATGTCAGACATTCCTCGTTTCATTAATTGAAAAGAATATTGCTTTTGCGGTGCTAACGATATTAAAAATATCTCGACATGCCAGAATGATTGAAAATAATGATTTAATGTTAAAGTAATTATTGGTCCTTCGAGCCGGATTTTGAAAATATCTCATTAAGTTGTCTAAACCTAGAGGGGGAAATTTATTTGTTTGATTATATGATTGAACATAAAGTGATTTCTGGTGTATAATAGAATAACTTTTATTTAGGGACAGACACAGCACAACGGTTATAAACAAAAGTACATAATGCGCCGATGTCTACTATTAGATTTTACCTCTGTCAGTACCTTTTCATCCCAAAATTCCGGGTTTCTATAAGAGAGCCTTGAGAGAAACCAAGGGAAAAAGCTAGTTTTGAATGGCGAAGCAAGTATCTATAAGCAAAATTCAGAATTAAGATAGAACAAAATAGAATCACAAGGATTGTGTTAGTACGAATATTTTAGAGAAGGGCGATTATCGCAAACAGCTGCTTGATGAAGGCCAAGGACGAAGGGGTGTATTTGTCGTTTGCAGCTCGATACATTTAGAGCGGCTAACTAACAATCCATAGAACCAACATTTTGGTATATATTTGAGTATATTTCTCTCTCTTGAAGAGATCGCTTACCAATGCTTGCACTGTGCTTCAAGTGTACTTCAGGGCAGCAGTCGAGATTCTGGGAGACGTAGAAAGAAAAAAGAAAAAGAAAGGAAAGGAAAAAACCGGGCAAGTGTGAGTCGAATTCGCTCACTGAGCGTTCCGTACCTATGGAAACAGTTCAATTGAGTTACGAATATTTTTCCGAATAACCACAAACCACAAATGCGACGCAACCACAAATTTACAGTTTTCTTTTCAATTTTCATTTTTTCTTAAACTTGTGCTATGAGACCTTGCTTCATCCCAAATTTCAGGATTCTAGGTCAACGGGAAATACCCAATGAATTTTGATTATATTTTATTAATTTTTTTGCGACATAAACGGCCGTATCTTTTTTTTCGTTAACTCTGTGACCGCTGACCTGAGTATAGGGTTTTAATTTTAACTCGATACCTCTCCACGCGTTTCCGAGATAAAGGATCTTGACATACAGACGGACAACAAATTAATTCTATAAGGGTTCCGTTTTTTTCCTTTTGAGGTACAGAACCCTAAAAAAGGAAAGGAAAGAAAAAGAAATGAACTCATACACACATACACTGAGTGTTTCTGCACCGAGAGGATTCAATATTCAAAAGCTTCCCCCTCATAGGGTGCACTATGAGCAATACGGCGCAACAGACTGGAAATTTGTATGAGGTCATCTCCTCTTGTTTCATCTTGCTTTTGTATCTATATGTATGTATATGTGGAGATATAATAAGGCCTGAATTGGTGTTCTTGGGACAAGTCAAAAATTAATATTAATTGCACTATACGCATCGTTAGCTGAGCACCTCGAATTTAATGATCCGCTTAAAGAATGGAAGCATTATCACCTACTGTTAGACCCCGTCCATAAAGAAAAGTCCACTTTGGTTTTGGCAGAGGAAGTACAGAGGGGACTCTTTGTATTTCAAAGGCTAATGGAATGGAAGATGCTTTATGTTAGCAGTTTACCATGGTTTATTTGGGGTGTCAGAGCGGCCCGCGTTTGGGCCCAGTTTGACGAGATGATGACTTAAATTTTTCAATTTGAAAATCATAAAAGAGCTTTTGACATTGAGCTTTTCCATCAATTTCCCACCCATTGAATATCCTAGTACAAGATGCAAGTGCAACAACAAACAAAGCGTGTCATTTAAAACTGATAGCTGTAACAAACGCCGCAATAAAACAAAGAGTATTACCCGCCGATGTATAGTTCGCCGATAAAAAGGAAAAACGGTTGTGTTCGCGCCCTACGCTCGCGCCGCCCCCGTATCGATCGCCGCGTTATATAACCCTCCCCCGCGCACCCCCGCCGCACCCCGACTAACACAAGATACCTTTCGCAGGGTATATCATTCATAAGTCAGGTTCCGCAGCCGGCGGTCCGCGCTCGTTGCTTCCGACCCTCAAGCCTCGCGACCCTGCGCATCCTGAACCGCGCAAGTTGCCCAACACCGAGTCTCAGTTGTTTTCTAAGCTCCGGAGTGCACGAACGCTTTACTCCTTTCAACAGTGTTTTGTTGTGGAAAATCGCGATAAATGTTCTGAGGTAAGTGTCTCACTTATAACCAATTTATTTTTTAGCAATTTTCTTTGTGAATGAGCTGCGACAGGTCCTTCAATTAGCTGGTTTTATGGGGCTGTAAAAAAAGTAATTAATCAGGTCAGGTCAGAAAGCGGCGTCCGGTTAATTGTTTGTTAAATCAGCTGTTATATGATTAAGCTCCAATTGTTGTGTATCATGGAATTGGACAATTATAATTGACATCCTAATTGGTTCTGTCGACAGGCATTATTGTTACCCGGTAGAGCAGGGTTGATTGTTTCAATTAAGATATTGCCTTAGTCCTTTTCATTGTTGCTCGTTTATATAAATTAATGGCTATGTTTAGACAGCAATTTTACGTCATGTCACGTCATTTACACTATGCGAAGCGTCTATCTACCGTTTTTCAGCGCCCGTCGCCTATGATCCAAATATTTAGAAACATGCCAATTATCAGATATTTCGCCAACGTTTATTTGTTCTACGTTAAATATTGAACGCGGAGTGCTTCTGAAATCTAAACATTATAACACGATTTGTTTTTGTATTCGCAAACGGAAAAATGGCTAGATTTTTTATTTCAAGCCCGTGTTTTATAATTATGGTTCCTTACTGCTTGAACGTATCCAAAACACGGACATCAATCGCTTATCAATTATCAACTTCGTTTATCACAAATTCTTTATTATAATACTTGACTGAACTGAACAAAGGGATAGATTAACGACGGGATTGACCATGCGACAATTAAGTAGCGCTCCATTTTGTTAAACCGATTTTTGACTTTTTAACAATCATTTACTATCACTGACAGAATGTCACGTCATCTAGAATTACTGGGTTAGGCTGATTTAAGCTTTGTAAATTCAACTGTGTTTCCTGATAGCTACAACTTAGGGGTCTTTAAGTCAAGAATGAATAAGCTACTTCTAGGCAAGCGTGTTCCATCGTCGACCACATCATCGCTTACCATCAGGTGAGATGGTGATCAAACGCGAGCCTATCATTAATAAAAAATAAAAGTATGTAGTAGATGTGATCAACTATCCATAATATACCACAGAATAAGTAATATTATACATACGTTCGAAGCATTTTATATTTCCACGAATAAATATATTTAATACCGAGGCAAATAGGGTCCTATAAATTTTACAGGATAAGAATATTTTTAACGAACCAGCCGCGCTTTAAAAAGTAAAATGAACACCACAACCATATTGTTTATAGTTGGTATTGGCATATTAAACGAGTTGCAAGTTGTTCGGCTACTTATTTGACATATTTACGGTCCTTATTTATTTATTTAATTTGCATCGAAGCCTTCCTTAGTCTTTATAGTACGTATAAGGTCATAAAAATACTTTTTATGTTACCTCTAGCAATGGCACGCAAAGCTATAAACGTATTTTTTAAATTGGTCTTTAGATCCATCGAAAGGACTATCGCACAAGTATTCCAGTTTGTTTTTTGACCTTGAAGAATCACAAAGTTATTTGCTCCTATCTGAGATCACACTGCAAAGCCGTCTAAAATCAAATAGGGTTCGGAATGAAGGATTAGAGCTCGGAGCTTTGTGAGCGGCCTGCTCTTAATCTGAGGGTGCCAAGACTGACACAATAGCCACAAATTATCACTCGACCTACTAGCTTATTTCAAGGCCATCTTTGCCTAATGTTCGGTTGGATTAGAACTACTCAGCGTGTGCGTAATGCTGTGGCTACAGTATTGGGATTCAGCGAATATTTGCGTTATCGCGATAAATATGGTCGAGGATTTCATCGAATGGCAAAGTATTTGGGCGAAATAGAATACTTGTCGCTACTTACATAGTGGCACAGACCGCTAACGTAGACAATAAAATCGTGTATATTGAAATACTATGTTTTTATCGAATATTCGCGTGATATGGTAGTCACAGCATAATACATATTATAATATTATCGAAACAAGGATTACTTGTGATTGTTTTGAAACATGAGAATATCCTGTCGTGAAACCACCTGTTACTTAAGAAGTCAATCTTCCCGTATTTATTTCAAAATTAAGCTTCTGCATTGCCCCCGTGAAAGTTGAAAATAATCCCAAGGCTATAAGCTTTATCCAAATTTGTTCAGCCGTACGAGTGTGAAGGAGTAACTAACTTACATACACACAAATTTTCGCCTTAGTTTTTTTAGGTTTCCGTACCTCAAAAGAAAAAAATGGTACCCTTATAGGATCACTTTGTTGTACGTCTGTCTGTTAAGACCCTTTATCTTGGGGACGCGACGAGTTGAAATTAAAACCATATACTCAAGTCGCGGTCCCTTGAAGCTGTGAAAAATCAAACTTCTGAGTTAATGAAAACAAAAGATACGGCCGTTTATGTCGCAAAAAACTGTCAAGACATTCATAGGGTAGTTCCCGTTGACCTAGACTCCTGAAATTTGGCAAGAAGCAAGGTCTTATAGCACAAATATAGGAAAAAATCTGAAAACTGTAAAGGGAAATGAAACTTTTGCCATACATAGCTGACATGTTTTTTTTTCTTTTCATCATTTGTGAAACCTAGGCCATATATTAAAGGACTGTATGAAAAATCAAAAGCAAAAAGAACTATGTCTACAAGTCCACAAGTCGTCTTAATTATAATATTATAAAAACAGGTACCACCTGACAAAAAAAGTACTAGCAATGCTTCTATAGGTATCTTCGTTCGGTTACGGTTTAAAGACTTGGTTCTTTTTCGGGTTGGCCTCCTTCTTTGCTAGCATTACTGCTTCTTGTTCTCGCCCTCCTACTCCGTCCTGAAGCGAGAGCAGGGCGGTCATTGTAAAATTTTCTACTATCTACCAATTACGGTTCATGAGATACAACCCAGTGGCAGACAAACAGACACACGGACAGCTGTTCAGCAATAGGGTTCGGTTAGTTAACCATCGGGTGCGGAACCCCCAGTCTCTTAGTCTAGCCTCAAAGCCACACACGCTTAAAACTAATTAGATAAACGTAACACAAATTACAAAGACAAATGGCGTCCTTCCATTTAATTAAAGTAGTAGACTCAAACAATTACCCACTTCGTCGACTCGTTCCAGACTAAAGGGAATAGAGATCTGTCTGTAAAGAGCCTGTAGGTTATAATTAAGTAAATTGGCTTTCCAATTATGCAGAAAAGACTTTATAATTTACATATATGAGACTGAATCTTTTATTCGTTTATGAGTTCTGAATAAAGACCGACCGAAGATTTGTTTTTTTTTTTCGGTGGGAAAATCATCTAATATGACATGCCCCGCTCTTGGTCGGAGCAGGAGATAGTGTCAGACATTTACTATTACCACGAGACTGAACGTTGAGATGATGTCAGAACAAAGGAATCGGAGGCGTGGCCGACTCGAGGCGATCGACGAAAAGAGAATCGAAACGAAATGGTTGTAACTTGGATAGGGGGGCAGTTCCTTCAGTTTCAGAAGTCAAACCATAGCCCCAACAGGCTTCGGCCTTGCTAGGCCCTTATGGTTTTGCTGACATCTCTCCTCGTCCACCTGCCCGCACCTACGGTGGCTGGTAGTCGAGGTCAGGGTCTCGGAGGAGTGTAACACACGTACGCAGCTGGGTCGGGTCGCTAGTTCATAACAAAATAATCCAAAAAATTTAATCTCAATTCACCCTGTATCATAAAAATATCGTGGGTAACCGAAAAAAAAATACGTGACCTTTTTGCGAGCAAAACAAACCATTAAAAAAGGTTTAAGGATTCCTAATCCCGAATTATCCGGGCCAATTGGCTGGAAAATTCGTAGCAGAAAGTTTAAATAGAAACGACAAATAAAACTCGTTTGTAAAATAAGTTAGGATCGAGTTGTGAGACCTAAATGCCTAGAAATGTGATTGCGTAGGAGACCTGTGGAATCAGAAAAGGGTTTAAGGGTATCTTAGGCCTGGATTTCTGTTTATATATAGAGTTACTATCTCCATCTTGATAAAATATGTAGGTCACTCAGCAAGGCTTTGTGGCGGTTTCAGAAATGGTTCTGCTAATTACTCAACCATTGTTCAGCTCTCTTCTTGCAGGAAAATGAAGAATCCGTTTACGCAACACCAACAAAAATAGTGTTGCAAACTGAAATTCCGAAAGGAAGCTGTCAGCTAAAAAGTTGAGCTGAGTTGATATTCAGTAATGAATTTCCATTCATTACTGAATATTGAAAATTAAATATTTCCAGTATTCGCTGTAAGTTTTGGAGTGATGAAGACGGGAGACGTAGACTGGAAGTGTTCGGCTGAACGGTTCGCAGGCTCACGCTAGAAGTTGCAACAACTTTGCCACAGCGACGGTTTCTCCTTAATTTAATTTGGATCTAATTAACAAAAATATACTGTTGCATATATTTTTGGTCCTAGAACCAAAAATTCGAAGACATGTGACATCCACCAACACACACTGGGCCCGCGTGGTGGATTACGGCCCATTCCCTCTCCTAGAGAGGAGGCCTGAGTCCCAACAGTACAACACATTAATAAGAACAACAACAACATTAACATTATAAACAACAACACCAACAACAACATTATAAGGCCGACTGTGATATGGTATACTGTTGCATATAAAACCTCGTTTATAAAGGTGCTGATTTTTTCATCAAGTTTTCAATAAAGCTCACGCAATGCAGCGTTTTTTAATCTTTCCATATTTTGAATTTCGCAGTCAATATTTCAAAACAAGCAGAGTTAGTTCTTAAAACATGTTTCTATCACAAAAAAAAATCTTTCAATCCAGTTTTTCATAAATTTCGTCCTTCGGGAATGAACATGGAAGTGGCGTTTTATGTTACGGCCGTAAAGTAAACACTCTGACTGAAGGTAGCATGTCAGTACATTACGTGAATTTTTTTAGGATTCAGATCTATAAGCATTACTTTATCACATTTACTTTCATGCATAGGGGGAAAAGTTAAAATAGTCCTAAATTCCTGATCGTTATGTAATCCATACATATTAGGGGTAGGTATAACACTAATTTCGGTATAAAAGCAGAAACTGACTGACAGACATATCAACGCACAGCCGAAACTACTGAGACAAGGAGTGTGAAATTTTGCACAAGAGTTCCTTTTATGACGTAGGCGAGCACTAAAAGAGCATTTTCCAAAATTCACCCCCTAAGAGGTTGAGATGAGGATCCAAAGTTTGCATGCAGAAATCAACTTTCACGAGGGCGAAGCCGCTGGTAGAGGCTAGTAAAAAATAATAGAATTTGGAGTTTTTGAGAAAATTAAAAATATATACACTTGTCTATTATTTTTATGTAAAGAATCTATGTACGAAATTTCATAACTTTTAAAAAATCACAAAGTTACATGACTGTTATGGTTGTCCGCACAAATACATGGTCACCGGGCCATCCGGGTGCCTGAGGGGTTGTTTTGCTCCCGTACCCAGCTGTGTACTGGCGCTTTATACCCGCTATGACCTGCCGTAACCTATGTTCTACTTAGTGTCGGTGTTGTCCAACTTGTATCTTTTTTTTTAAATATTTTTGAGAAAAAATATAACATGGCGTAAACATTATTGGAATCGATTCAGTTACTGATTCTGAACAAACTATATGCCGGTTTCGCTTAAACTAAAAATAATGTTGTATTTACTGACGGACAAGTTGAAGGGCCCGGGCTTTACAATTATTTTTAACCTACCTCCCTATACCATTTGTCCATTCCGTTTGTTTATTATATAAACAATTATGATACCGGTTGGAAACTCTAAAGAAATTCCTAATTGCTTACCTACGTGAGTAAATAAATAAAACGAAACCTTCATCCGCCGTTGAAAATGAAAAATATCTGCGTCAGCGAGCAAAAAAGCCCATCCATAAGTAATTTTCTTAGAAAAATAAAAATAAGACGAGACTGAAAAAAATTAAAAACACAGTTCGTGTTCATGACAACCGTCTGATATTTAAATAGAGACACTGAGCCTAACACAATAAGGAAAGAAGGAAAAAAAACAGGGAAATAATAAACATTTCCTTTTCGTACCTTACCTAGTTACTCTCAAAGATTTTCTTTTTATAAAGTCTCTTTTAATAGGGACTCAAGCAACCTGTTATTCCATTTGTAAGGCTTTTTTCATATTCAGTTTTAAAGCTTACAACTTTTGAATTATTAAAATCTTTCGTTAGTATTCTTTTTGCTCGCGTTGATTAATTTTTAATTATTTTTATACCTGAATATCTAATCCAATTGGCATTTTTTTAATAACAGCTAGCCGGAGTTTGTGATTTAAATAAGAAACAAAGAATAACGTTTATTTAGTTATAATAAAGAGTGAAGGCAGATTATTGGACAAAATTTTGCTGGCATATTTTTAGCGTACCGATCTATAAGTAGTGATAAAAAATATACAAAAGTATATAGATTAAATTTCTAAACAATTTTGTCTTAGACATTACTGAGATTAATGAATGATGACTAATAGATTTCTCTTATTAAAGATATTCCAATTTAAAGTTGATAAGATTACGTATATGTCAATAATAGACTACTAAAATAAAATAAAAAATACGAGAAAAGAAGAAATACTTCCTTACAAAGAGTTTAGTAAATATATTGCTTCCATATGAATTTTAAAAATCAATAAACGCATTTTTGAACGAACAACAAGATGTCATGTCATAATGTTTTTTTTTGTTTAAGGCTGGATGGCAGTTGAAATGTCTTAATGCCATGCTTTTTTTCTGGTGATGTGATTCTCGATATTGTATTTATTGTAGTGTCAATGTTTTATTGTGTCATTATAGCCACTATGTTCTGAACAGAAACAGTTATTTTATTATCTAATGCGAAAATGTATTTCCTAAGTATTTATTATCAATACATAAAGCAAAGCATATCACTTGACCAAGATTTATATTAGTGGCAACATTAAAAGTTCAATTTAGCCAAGTCATAAAGTACGATGGCGCGTATTGTTCCACGCGCACCTCAGGGAGATGTGAGCAAATCGTAGGGGCCCAGCAGGGTTGAAGCCTACTGGGGCCATGGGTAGTGTGAAAACGAAACCCGGGGTCCTGGGACGAAGGCAACGAAGGAACAGGAGTGGGTTTTTAGTCACTAAAACTCTGACACTATCTCCCGCCCCGCCCAAGGGCGGGGGATGTCATAAGATGATTTTCCCACCGAAAAAAAAAAAGTCATAAAGTAAATTTTTTTGCGATCCTTAGATTGGCCATTATATTGATTTGATAAAAATTAGTCAATTATTTCGTTGGTTCGTATATATCACGGTAACTTATGTAGACACTTCATAATTTCATCAACAATATTCTTGCCGTAGATCTTTATATTCAGACTAGAGTCCATAAAACAAATCAACATAAACATACACAAACAAATTACTCGTATAGAAACAAATTAAAATATACATTACACTTTTTTTTTATGGCAATTGAGCCGCTCGCGACTATTCTGCCAGTGTCACGTTGAGTACACATATTTATTTCAAATAAACCACTTACAGACACTTTTGAATTATCAAGTCAGTCAGTCAGTCATAAAAATGATGTACCATGGAGGTAGAAGTCAATAGGTTTAAATGATGTTTTGAATTCACAAACTAAGTGCACAAAATGTTCTTAATTCAATTTATTTTATCCTCTAGCGTATAAAAACGCTTTTGCACTCAGATATCGAAGAGCAAAAATACTCTTTCCGAGAAGGGGGGATGAAAAAGTTTTAATATACTTACTTCAGGTAAACTAAAGTAAAGGACTTACTAAAAGTTTTTTACTTAGTGAAACATTTTTTTTCCAACAATGATTATCCATCCAACACACGCTACATACGAACACAAAACACATGAAATAACTCGGTCCCGTGAAAACTGAATATGACAGGTCCGTATGAAAACTGAATATGACAGGTCCGTATGAAAACTGAATATGACAGGTCCGTATGAAAACTGAATATGACAGGTCTGTATGAAAGCCGTCAAGAAATTCCAGTTTCCCTTTTATTAGGCAAAAACATTTGTACTCTGTAAACCAGCCCCCCTAGCCAAGTTACAACCGTTTCGTTTCAGTTCTCTTTCGCGGATCGCCTCGAGTCGGCCACGCCTCTGATTCCTTTGTCTGACGTCATCTCAACGCTCAGTCACGTGGTCAGAACAAAGAAATATACTACGCGCCGTCGACAACTCGGGTTCGGTCCGGACACTTACCGGACGGCCGGACGGCGAGCTACATATGCACGCCATCCACAAGCCCACAAACTTACGCGGGAATCATTTGGTCCATGGCCCTTTATGGCGCACCGGTGTGGGCGCCGGCGCTGCGGAAGCAGCCGGCGGCCCGGATGAACGCATGTCAGAGAGTCATGGCCATACGAATGGTGCGAGGATACCGGTCGATTTTCCGCGAAGCGGCGAGCCTCCTGGCTGGCCAGCCACCATGGGATCTGGAAGCAACAGTCCTTGCAGGCATGCACGATATACGCATGGAGATGAAACTCCGCTGCCGCGACAAGTCGCAGCATGGCTGACAGAGCTTCGGCGGGATCTCATGGTGAAATGGCGACAGCGACTGTCGCGACCCAATACTGGGCACGCCACAATTATGGCGGTAAGTCCCCTCTTAGAGGCGTGGTTCGAAAGACCTCACGGCGTCCGCGCCTTCCGCATGACGGAGGTTCTCACCGAACATGGTCTAGTTCGGGAAGTTCCTGCACCGGATTCGTGCGGAAGCGACGCCCGGCTGCCGCCATTGTGTGGACCTTCCGGAGGACACGGCGGAGCACACGGTGAAGATGTGGCCCGCTAGGGCAGAGCCGTGTCCTCGTGGAGGCGATCGGCGGCGGCGATCTCTCGCGCCGGGCCTTGGTACAGGCCATGGTCCGGAGCGAGGAGGAGTGGCAGGCGGTCGCCTCTTTCTGCGAAGCAGTAATGCTAGCAAAGAAGGCGGTCGCCTCTTTCTGCGAAGAAGTAATGCTAGCAAAGGAGGCCGATCGCGCAAGGCTACGGTCCTCACGCCCCAACCGCCGCCGGGATTCCGTTCCCAATTTCCGGCCACCGTAGGCGCGGGCTTGCGAACGGCAAGCAATGGGTGGCTCGCCGTCTAAACGTCCGGATGGAGCCCAAGTCGTCGACGGCGCGTACTGTTCCACGCGTGCCTCAGGGAGAGGTCAGCAAATCGTAGGGGCCTAGCAGGGTCGAAACTTATTGGGGCCACGGGTAGTGAAAGTGAAACCCGGGGCCCTGGGACGAAGGCAAAGAAGGAACAGGAGTGGGTTTTTAGCCAGTAAAAGTCTGACACTATCTCCCGCTCTGCCCAAGAACGGGACTTGTCATTAGATGATTTTCCCACCAAAAAAAAGCCCGCAAATTAACAAATAAACACCCCCCGCAAAGCAAATTAAACATGGTAAAATAAACTTTAACAAGTTCTCATCTTCAAATTCTCAATTACGACTAGATACTGGGATGAGTAATGTTTCGAATGCCTAAGTAAATTGCTTGTCCAAAAATAATTACAACAATAGTTTATTAAGTCAAGCTTAGTTAAGTTTATACACTAGCAGTACCGGATTAAGTCATTTTAGAGCATGTAGCTAATTTTACTAAGGGGCCCTGGGATATCTTTATAAATTACCAGCGGTCCCTACAGACTTAATCCTGTCTAAAAGCTGGCTTTTCTTTAGAAAACAAATTGGGAACCTGATTGCAGCGCAATCTACCGACTTCAATTGTATTTTCAAACCATCCTAAAACCAAGTCAAAAATACAAACAAAATTTCATCCAGGTCAAGCCGCTTACAAGTCAAGTCGTCAAACACACGTACAAAAGAATTATATATAAAAAGATATAATATAAGCATAATCAGCCTTGTAATGTCCCCACTGCTGGGACACAGGCCTCCTCTCTAGTAGAGGGAATAGGCCGTAATCCACCACGCGGGCCCAGTGCGGGTTGATGGATGTCACCTGTCTTCGAATTTTTGGTTCAGTGCCGGTTTCCTCACGATGTTTTTCCTTTATCGTTTTGAGAGTTTGTATATGAAGATTGTATACGAATAAAAACAATTTTATCAATCGGCCGATAAGCCTTCATTGTCTTTATAAAGAATCCGGAAGTGGTTAGAATTCATATGCCACCGGTATCTTGACTTGTTTTTGTACGTCCTTGCGGGACCCAGCCCAATGCGCGGGGCCCGTAGCATATGCTTCTCTTGCAACGTGCCTGGTCCGGCACTGCACATTTTTCCTACTAGTAACGCTCAAAGAGATTTATATCGTTTGATATTGTTTTAAAGCTTCTTTTACAATATCACAGCATTTCAGAGGATAATTAAATAAGTGAAAGATAAATGAAGCTTCTGCAAAATGGATAAAGCTATAGTGGTTGTGTGTACTATGTATTTAAACACTGTAGATACATAACTCAAAATAAAAAATAGTTGTTTTGTTTGAGCTTTTAAAAAACGTTATCCCACACTAACAATTACTCCTGCATTATTACTCTTGTTTCGGGGGTGCGTTCATAAACATGTGAACACACATATACTAGACACCCAGACCTCTGGGACCTGGAACACCTATCTGTAGGACATACAAATATTTGTTCCGTATGGGAATCGAACCCGCAACCCGCAGTGCAGCAGCCTGTCGCTCAACCAATGCGCCAACCGTTCCATCCCAGGGCAACATACCCCCTGGATAAATAGTATCCGATGTGCTATTCCAGCCCCCTAGCCAAGTTACGATCGTTTGGTTATCGTCGAACACCTCTAGGTAGTAGGCCACGCCTCCTATTTCTTTGTTCTGATTCTGACGTCATCTCCACTCTCAGTCACGTGGTCAAAACAAAGTAATCGAAGGCGTGGCCTACTCGAGGCGTTCGACGCAAACGAAATGATCGTAACTTGGCTAGGTGAGCTGGACATATACTACCCATAAAAAACCCTTCAACTATTTAAGCTTGAACACGACACACGTATCTATAAACAAATTAACGCCTTTATACATACCAGTGTGATATACATCGTACATAAATAACGTGATAACACCATGATCGATGATACTGTCATGAAAACTCATTATTTACAATGAAGGCTCAAGTATTCTAGCACATCACTTTGTCAAGTGTCTAAGCTTTTTTTATTCATTGGGAAACTAACAAATGACTTCTTCTAGGGTTTTTTTTAAGGTGGGAAATCATCTTATTACATCTCCGGCGAGCTACCCATTGCTCGCCGTCCGACGGTGGCCGGAAATCGGGATCGGGATCCCGGCGGCTGGGGCGTGAGGGCCGTTCCCTCGCGCGTGAGTCCGCCTCCTTTGCTAGCATTACTGCTTGCGATTTAGAAAGTGTTTACTGTAAATGTGTATGTTTGTACTAGACAAAAGGAGCTACATCTGCCAACAAACTGCTTTGCAGTTTGGCAGAGGTAATATTTATAGTGTTGAATATGTATTTTTGTGAATAAACTATTTTTATTTCTTTTTATTTATTTTTTCCTCCTCGCTCCGTACCCACGGCCCGGCGCGAGAGATCCCCCACGAGGACACGGCGGTGCTCTCCCCAGGCGGGGCACACCTCTACCGTATGCTCTACCGTGTCCTCAGGGCGGTCCAAACAATGGTAACACCCAGGCGTTTCTTCCGCACGAATCTGATGCAGGAACCTCCAGAACTCATGTCCGATGAGGACCTGTATCATGCGGAAGGTAAGGACACCATGTTGTCTTTCCAGCCATTTCTCAAAGAGGGGACTTACCGCCATAATTGTGGCGTGCCCAGCACTGGGTTGCGGAACGCTGTCCGCTATGCCACGACTTGGCGCGGCAGCGGAGTTTCGCCGGCGTTGCTTCTCCACGCGCAGATCGTGCATGCGTGTCTTACTCTAGAGTGGAACGTGAGGGGCATGTCAGACTTTTACTGATAAAAAACCTCCCGTATCCTTCGGTTGCCCTTTGCATTCTACAGCCACGGTTACTCTTTCAGATGTTCCCGCAAAATGTCCGTCAAAAACCGTAGTGGTAGAAGCCCGGCAGCGATAGCGGACTGATACCAGTTGGGGGTGGTTTAAATTGTATCCCCCAACTCATAGTAACTGTGTGGTTTTAGTCACTACGAGTCTGACATAACTCTCCGTTATTTTTCATACGGTGAGTTATCCACGAGCATTTCCCCACATAAAAAATGTTACGATAGCATTTTTTTCCGTAATAAGGGTAATAAGTTCTGACTTTATTAGCAAAGGGTAGGGTATTTTCAACATTACTAACAAGAGTTACCAAAATTAACGTGATATTCACCGTATTTAGCTTCAGGTGCTGAAACTGAAACATCATTATAGATTGGAATCACGTCACACTCATATCACGTAAAATACTTAACAAGATACGTCTTGTTTACTTTTTTAAAGTGACCTGAACTGATTAATTATACTTATGCTTAAATATGCAAAAAACACTGAACGGATTTTCATGAAACTTTACAGTAATTTGAATTCTACATCAGTAAAACATATTATTTATACTGCATACGTCGAAGAACTGGAACAATTTGCCTGCTGCGGTCTTCCTGTCCGATTATAATTTAGGTGTCTTCAAGGGTAGAGTGAATAGGCTCACCATCAACGATTGTATCACTGCTTACCATCCGGTGAGATTGCAGTCAAGCACTATAGTTTATTTAAAAAAAAAATGTAGACTATAATATCAAGCACGTAGATATAGAAAGTCCAAGTCTCCCCTTTCGCGGTTAGTGTGAAAGTGAAACCCGGGGCCCTGGGACGAAGGCAAAGAAGGAACAGTAGTGGGTTTTTAGTCAGTAAAAGTCTGACATTATCTCCCGCTCCGCCCAATAGCGGGATACAAATTCCGCTCTTGGGCGGAGCAAGAGATCATAAGATGATTTTCCAACACAATAAAAAAAAGTCTTCCCTTAGATTTCCTACGGGTCATAACACAATCAGATGAAACACGAGCTTATCAATTGCTAACTCTAACTATAGTATTAAGTATAGCGCTATTTTAAGCACTATATGAAGAGATTTTGAGACAATAATTTGACTAAGTTCAATAAAATGGAATGTCCGATTTTAGTTAATACCATATTATTCTTTAAACTATAAAACTACGAGAACATGGCCACGTTTTGGCCTGTAACTGTCACAGTAATAACATTTCCTTCGACGGCACGTAGTGTTCCACGCGCGCCTCAAAGAGAAAACCGTAGGGGCCCAGCAGGACCGAAATTTTTGAAACGGGTTCAGTGGTCCCGGAACACAAAGGGCAACTGAGGTGTGGGTCAGTAAAAGTCTGACACGCCCTCTCGCCCCACCCCAGGGCGAGAGGTCATAGGATAATTTCCCAAATAAAAAAAAACTCATCAAACATCAAACCAGCTAACTGCAATGTAGCCTGAAGCAGGGCCGGTGTAGCAATGCTACGGGACGCGCATATTGGGCAGGGCCCCGCTTATACGTAAAAAAAACAAGTTAAGATACCTGTGCTATATGACCTCGAATCACTTCTGTATTTTCCATAAAGACAATGTAGGACCTATGGACCTGTCAGTACCTAAGGGGCCGGGGCCTGTTTTAAAAATAAGTTAAAGGAGTTTTTAATTGTTGTCAATCATATTTACTAACAAAATAATTTAATATAGTTATGCATGTTAGTTTAATAGGTATTTGTGATATAGGTACTGTTACCATATACCTACCTCTTGTTAGAATTTACGACAAGCCCCACGCTGCGAGCCTGAGTCGTCGACAACGTGTAGTGTTCCACGTGCGCCTCAAAGAGATCGCAAATAAGCCGGGGGCCCAGCAGGGCCGAAGCCTACTGGGGCCATGGGTTGTTGGAAAGGGAACCCCGGGGTCTTGGAAAGCAAGGCAAAGAAGTAATATAGGAGTGGATTTTAGTTAGTAAAGTCTGACTTCGCCCTAGAGAGGGAGAAAGTCATTGGATGATTTCCTAACTAAAAAAAATAAAATAAAAAACCAGGCAAGTGCGAGCAGGAGTCGCGCACTGAGGGTTCCGTACAAACTTACCTATGAAAACAGTTCAATTCCCGAATTGAGTAACGAAGATTTTTCCGAATGGCCAAAATTTTTTTTTTTTTTAAGACAACTACAAATTTTAGTTTTCAAATTTTTCCTATACTTGTGTTATGAGACCTTGCTTCATGCCAAATTTCAGGATTCTAGGTCAACGGGAAGTACCCTATGAATTTTGATTCCATTGAGGGTGTCGAAATACAGATTTTTTGCCGCATAAACGTGTCCGTTAACTCAGATATTTGATTTTTTGTTGACAGTTTCAAGGGACCGCAGACCTGAGTATATGGTTTTAAATTCAACTCGATACCTCCACGCGTTCCCGAGATAAAGGGTCTTGACAGACAGAGAGACAGACGGACGGACAACAAAGTGATCCAATAAGGGTTCCTTTTTCCTTATGAGGTACGGAACCCTAAAAAGGGTGCTGGCTTAATCCAGTACTGGCCTGAAGTCGATGACGTAATGAATAGAACTGTAGGAGTTTGACAGCAAGACGCGATACATCACGTCCCTCATGAAATATTCATGAGCCTTCGCCTCATATCTCTGCGACGAGGGCTTAGGTACGCTAGCCTTAATATAAGAGCGATCTTCACGTTCCACGAAGTCGCATAACTGCTACGATAGGACGGCAGATGAATTTAATTTCCATGATAGATGTGGCTCTGAATAATTGGTATTTCTTGAATATTTTCTGCTGAAATGCTTGTTAAAGAATAAATTTAAACAGTAAATACCTAATTTTTTTTTTTAAGTCTATAACTATTGTACGAAAGACGGTGTGAAGGTGCGGTTGACGCAATGGTTGAGCCATAAGCACAGTAGGCGCTGCGAGTCGCGACTTTGTTTCCCGCTTGGAACAAGTATTTATTTGAAAAATTACTTATTCAAGACACCCAGACCTGGAAAAAATATCTGTATTTTTTACAACTTTACAACAATACAGATATTTTTTCCAGTAAAAATATCTGTATTTTTGCCAGGTCTGGGTGTCTTGAATAGGTAATTTTACACGTTTGTGAACGCACCCACGATAAAGGAGTAATATTATAACATAACTATATATTTTTTTCGGTAGGAAAATCATCCAATGACAGCACGCTATTAGGTGGACCAAGAGGGTGTGTCAGACTTTTACTGACTAGAAACCTACTCCTGTTCCTTCGTTGCCTTTCATACCGGGGCCGAGTCTTCATTTCAGAAGCAGACCCTTGGCCCCAGTAGGCTACGACCCTGCTGGGCCCCTACGGTTTGCTGACATCTCCTTGCGGCGCGCATGGAACAGTACGCGCCGCAAGGAGAGGTTTAGCCCGGACGGTTACCGGATGATGGGACGGCAAGCTACCCATTGCTCGCAGTACGCAAGCCCGCGCCTACGGTGGCCGGAAATTGGGATCGAGATCCCGGCATCCGGGGCGTGAGAGCCGCTCCCTCGCGCGTGCACATGTGGCCTCCTCCTTTGCTAAAATTACTGCTTTGCAGAAGTAGGCGACCGAACATAACATCCAAGCTATCTGCAGTCTTTTTCACCAATATTTGCATTGCCACGCTGTATGGCAATACTTATCCTCTGTCCGAGGTAAAACCCATGTGTTAGTTAAAGTCCCGTCAAAATCTGTTTATCCATTTCTGAGATGTGTCCCTCCATTCAGGAATGAAGTGCGGTTCCGCGTGAAAATGAAAAGTAGCTTAACTTACTTGTTATAACATTATTTTCTTCATTCCTGCAACCAGCCTGAAAAAATAGGGGTTCATTTAGATGTCAATATCACTTTTATAATAAACTTCCCAGTCACATTCAAGAACTTAGCCTGAATAAATTCAAATTATTTGTAAAGCGAAAACTTTTCCAGAAGTTTTTTATACTGTTATAGAGTATCTTGAGGACAAGACGGCTTGGGATTGACCTGCTCCAGTACTGACTATAATTGTATATATACTATACATTTTGTTTTTTCTAATTGTCTTTTTTATTATTTATTTTTTCTCAAATTTGACATTAATGATTATTTTTATTTTACATTTAGATGAGTTTTTTTTTAATTTTGTTTTACAATTTGACTTAGAACTTAGAAGGTTCTTTATTTTATTTTCCCATTTGACATTGATATTTTTTGTTGTTTATTTATTTCTTTTATATTTTACGACTTGCAATAAGCTACTTTGTAAAGTATTATATTTTTGTAAATTTTATTTTATTGGGATGAATGTGGGGACTATGTGGATTACTTTTCCTTTTCTGTAATTTTAACATGATGTCTGGCAGTTTTGAGTATTTGATGCGGCCTACCCAAATGTCCTTTCTTTGGTATTGATCGTCAAGTCGTTGAGCTCCTTAGTAGTCCTAAGTTTGAGCTACACGAATACTGACAAATGCTTGCACTGACTGGACTGGTCCACTTAATTCTGTGTAGTTCTTTCTTCAAAAGACCATCTGAGACACTAATCTGTATGGTTCATAGCGTTTCGAATTCGTATTCCATAGTTTGAAATCCCGTTTCCGGGGGAAAATAAAAAATAGCCTAAGTTACTTCTTGTAATATCAGCTATCCGTCAGTGAAAGTTCCGTCAAAATCGGTGTAGCCATTTCGAAAATTAGCCGGAATAAACGGACAGATAGACGAAAAGTTGAAATAATTACATTTAAGTTATTGATGTCAAATTATATTTACGTACGCAAATAGAAAAAAAAAAGAAAAAAAAATATTACAAACTTCTGACACTTTTTTAATTATATGTATTTATGTATAGAGTGAGTACCTATAGATTTTTTGCCCTAGGTACATTCTCAAAGACCGTAGTTTGTGGTCCTTCGTTACGACTTTAGTTGAAGACCAACATTTCGTATCTTTGTAACAAATATTAATAATCGTATTACGTTACGTTATTGTCATAACAAACATAGATGAAACAATGTAAATAAAAGTAGATATTTGATGAAAAAGTAAATATTCATTTTGGTAATGGAAAAACAATAAGTATTGTCTGAAAACTCATGAGACCAAAAACGGGCAATTTTATTATGAACCGTTCAATAATATTCCACAATTTTCACACAACGCCATCTAGTTACAAACTAAGAGCTTGTGTTACGAGAACTAGACAACTGCTCCCTAGCCAAGTTACGATCGTTTCGTAACGTGACTGAGCGTTGAGATGACGTCAGAATAAAGGAATTGGAGGCGTGGCCTACTCGAGGCGTTCGACGCAAACGAAACGATCGTAACTTGGCTAGGGGGGCTGATAAACATACTTATTAATATACACCTTATCACCGACATCGACGCACAAACGAATACCATGGTTCCAGTACATGATTCTGGACCCCCCAGTGTTGGAATTTATCGTCAGCTTTTTCCTAATTTCTTAAAAAAAAACAGTGCTTTTTTAATTTAAACTGTACAAAATCGTTATCCTAATCAAAACCTAATATTTTTAGTAAAAATCAATATTTATTATTTTTTAATTAAAAAGTCATCGGGGTTAATACAATTGTTATTCTAATCAACGCCGATGACATTTTGAGTTTGAAAAGTAAGTAATTAATTCATTTTTTCACTAAAAATTTTAGAATAGCGATGTTAAGTCTAAAGTTTAAAATATATATATATTTTTTTTAATTAGGAAAACGCCTAAGAAAAATTCCACCACTGGGGGGTCCAAAATAATGTACTGGATCCATGGTATTCGTTTTTGCGTCAATGTCGTTGACACGGTGTATATTTCTAAGTACATACATAAATAAAAGAGATTAATTACACCCAGACACAGAACACATGATCGTGCTCATCACACAAACATTTAACCTGGGAAGGAATCGAACCCACGACCGCCGCATAGCAGTCAGGACCACTAAGGTATTATTTGTGATCTATCCTGACGAAATATTACAGAATCGTGGAAGTTAAAAATACTTACTCATAGACTAGTAAATATTTCTATCAAAGGCTTTATCGGGCAGGCAGGCTGGCCTTATAATGTAATATGACGTCTACGATTTATTATAAAGCTGGTCTCGCTTTAATAACGATCGGGCCTTTTTTGTGTATTCTTTTATACGGGTTTGGGGTAGGTAGGTAGGTAGAGGGTGGTATTTTGTTACTATTTTTGGTGTACAATAAAGTTTTATTCTATTCTATTCTAACCGAAATTTCACAAGCATAAAATCCCTTTTCACCCCTTATAGGTTTAATTTCTTAACATCCGTCAACACCTTATTTTTAGGTGGGATATCATCCAATTACTTTTTTCGCTCTAGGGCGGGGCGAGAGGGTGTGTCAGACTTTTACTGACTAATACCCACTCCTATGTTCCTTATTTGCCTTGCGTTCCAGGACCCCGAGTTTTCCTTTCAGAAGTGAACCCATGGCCTCAGTAGGTTTCGACCCTGCTAGGCCCCTTCGATTGTGCTGACGACTAGGACTCGGTCCGGACGGTTACCAGCCGGCGAACTAGCCATTCGCTCATCGTCTGCAAGCCAACGCCTATGGTGGCGACTCCCAGTCGAGGTCAGGTTCACGGCGGCTGGGGTTCGCAGAACGAGGCAACCGCCGCCCACTCTCCCTCGCTCCGGACTATGACCTGAACCAGCAGGGCTATTCTGTAAATGGTAAATCATTTCGAAAGTCATCTCGAAAGTCACACTCACTTCGCTTCTCATCTCGCCTGTACAAGTTTCGTTATTCTTATGTCAAGATCAAGGCCAAGTGTTCCGAGAACAGAAGAAGAGTTCCGAGAACCCAAGTGACATTGCTCTATGGTAGTAGTGCAGTGCTGAATTGTGTCTTGTTATGATTTACATCGACTCACTTCATTTAAGAATACGAAACTTTAATTTCACATGATTTCACTGCGGATTCAGAAGTGATTTCGCAAATAAACTTTTCAGAATAGCAATGCAGGCCCGGCTTTTCACTCCCTTATGGGTTGAATATCGAAGAATCCATTCCTTCGTCTACGTCATAAAAACAAGACCTGTGTCTGTGAAAAAAATTAGCATTGATAAGTCATTGACTCATACCATTTTGTTTTGGATTCTAATATCATACAGCTGAATAATTATAGTAGGTTTCTTTGTTTAAACACGCTAATCTCAAGAACAAGAAGGTTCGTATTGAAAAATTATTTTAGTGTTATTAGGCTTTTTATCGAAGAAAGCTATAATTACATCACGCACGGCCCATGGGAACGGAGCAGTAACGAAATACCTACGCGGGTGATACCGTGGGGGACAGCTAGTGTATACTTGTAATATGCGATTTTCACGTAATAATCCCACTAATCAAATTTCTGTTACGGTGGCTAATCTCGACTTGACTTAGATTTAATAAGTACGTATAAGGTTTTATAAAACCCACAAGTGTGTGCGCAAACACCTCCCTCTTCCCTCTCTGTTCCTTTACAATGCGTTCCAAATAAGAATAGGATCGATTGCCATGTTGTTTCGTCATGTCATACTGTCAAATTGCAGGAAATTGTGCAAAATTCTTATTTGGAACGCATTATACTATCATAATCTGATAGGACGGCAGTCCGACACAACTGGACAGAGATCAGGCACGAGAATGTCACACTTCCAAACTCCTGATTGCTATACTTAGTCATTCCTAATGGGAAATTCCAATATAACTTTTTGCCTGGCTTATCATTCAAAATAGCATAGCATAATCAGCCTTTTAATGTTCCCACTGCTGGGTCTCAGGCCTCTCCTCTCTAGGAGAGGGAATGCGGGCCCAGTGCAGGTTGGTGAATGTATGTGACATTCTTGTCTTCGAATTTTTTGGTTCTAGGACATGCCGGTTTCCTCACGATGTTTTCCTTCATCGTTTTGAGAACGGTGGTGATGAAATAAATTACACAAAGTAATGCGCCTGGCTGGGTTTGAACCCGCGACCTACAATTCGTAAGTCGGGGCCGTTACCACTCGGCCACCACTCTCTCATTCAAAATATATCTACAAATAGCTATTTAACTTATACATTACATCGATAAAGCAATATTATGGCAGCGGAGCCCAAAAACTTTTCCGATCAACTTGATATAGTACGCCTTATATCAGAAATCGATGAACGTTCAATATTAGAACCGTAGACATATATGTACATACACATATCTATGATCGGAACCGTTTCTATTTAAGGTGAATGCTTCAAACAAACTTTCAACGTTTTTTAAGGTTCCGTACCTCAAAAGGAAAAAGCGGAACCCTTTATAGGATCACTTTGTCGTCCATCTGTCTGTCTGTCTGTCAAGATCCTTTATCACATCCTCGAGACCGCGTGGAGGTATCGACATGAAATTAATACCATATACTTATGTATAGTAAACAGTAATATGAAAGAAAAGGAAGTTAGTGTCAGCATGACGGTTGACA
This sequence comes from Mythimna pallens, assembly GCA_961205895.1. Taxonomy (NCBI): domain Eukaryota; kingdom Metazoa; phylum Arthropoda; class Insecta; order Lepidoptera; family Noctuidae; genus Mythimna; species Mythimna pallens. Next base: position 24,143,383 of record OY540825.1, on the reverse strand, counting down.
GGAATGGAAGAAAAAAGCATGTTACGCCTACCCCAAATAAGATGGGACAGGGGCAGGAAGATGATGATGATATTCAAGTCTGCGGTCCCTTGAAGCTGTGAAAAAATCATACTTCTGAGATATCGTAAAAAAGTAACGGCCGTTTACGTAGCAAAAAAAAGTGTATTTCGACACTCTCAAGAGAATCAAAATTCATTCCCGTTGACCTAGAATCCTGATATACAAGTATAGGAAAAAAAATAAAAACTGTCCCAAAAAAAAGCTTTTTTGTGATTCGGCAAAATCTTCGTAACTCAATTCGGGAATTGAACTGTTTTCATAAATGTAAAGTTTGTACGGAACCCTCAGTGCACGAGTCCGACTCACACTTGCCTGGTTTCTTTGTCATTTGCAACTCAGTATCGAATAGTCATCATCATCATCCGCCCTTATACCGTATTACTTGGGGTCGGCGAAACACGTTTTTTTTCTTTTTCTTCCATTCTGTCCTGTCACCCGCCATGCTATCAAGCAAGAAAATAAATTCGCAAGCTTCTCACAACAATTTCTAACTAATTACTATTTTTGAGTATTTAATTATGTTGAAAAACGTCATTTAATAGACGTAGGCAATTTTTATTGCAGTTTCTTAGGTCAAAAACGACTTTGCCTTTGGCTCGGGCATATTTTTTACCTCGTTTGCAAAGTTTGATCACATGCATCAAAATGAAAAAGCACGAGAGCACATTTGCAAGAAGTTGGTAAAATCATCACACTCTTGATTTGTAGTACCTATTCGCTTTTGTCACAATATCATTCTTTATCTGTATGTATGTATCTAAATATATATTTATATTGTTCTTATTTTCCTTCTGTTCGTCTTCTATTAAGTTACACAGACCTGCTTTTTTATGTCTCTGCACCACCCTAAGGTAGACTGGTAGATATTGTCTAAGGCATTAAGTCCGCCTTTGTACAATGTTTCATTAGTGCACAAAGTTTTAAATAAATAAATAATAAAATGATCAAATATAAAAAAAAAATACGAATAGGTACGGTTTGTAGGAGGTAATTTCTGAAGGTGCTTCCGTTTACGAAGATTCTTGCACCAACAGAAAGCAACAATATCGCTAAGAGCCATATCATCATTTTGTATCACGATGCGAAAAAATGCATAGTATCTGTGGAAAGCAGTTGAGGACAGTGGTGGCCAAGAGGTAACGGCCGCGACTTACCTTCGAGTGGTGGGTCGCGGGTTCAAACTTTGCTACGCACATTACTTTGTGTAATTTGTTTCATCACCACTGCTCTCAAAACGGTGAAGGAAAACATCGTGAGGAAAACGACATGTCCTAGAACCAAAAATTCGAAATCATGTGACATTCACCAACACACACTGGGCCCGTGTGGTGGATTACGGCCCATTCCCGCTCCTAGAGAGGAGGGCTGAGTCCCAACATTGGGAACATTAAAAGGCTGATTATGCTTAAGCTATGCTATCTGTGAAAAAGACCTTGGAGAGAAGGAAAAACTTAAAATCTAAATTGTTTAATACAAGATGACAAATACGAAACAAACTTATCCTTCAGCATAATGAGTTTGTGAGTGTATATCAATTTGTATGTTTGTTACTCCATCACGCTGAAACTGCTAAAGGGATTCGGATGACATGTGTCACGTGGGTAAACCATATCCATAGCAAATAAGGTAATTTTTATTCCGGGAGTATGTTCCCTTGGGGCAAAATTTCCACTTTCACGCGGACGAAGCCGCTAGTAGAAACTAGTCTGTGAATAATATCATCGTGCCCACAGTTACGTAGGCCCGAGTACAGGCCAGAATATTGCGGACATTACGCATTTATTGGAATTCCACTCCGATGAACTTCGGTGTAAGAAGAGGAACTTGGATTAGATTTGAATTACAAAACATATTTTTGGGTAGCATTCTATTACGTACTAGAGAGTAATAGTAGATTATACGACTAGGGGATAAAGCAGTGTCTTTAAGCCGCGGTTGGCATGTAGAATTCCGAACGAAACGAAGGTTGTTAATTTTAACCCCGAAAATCAGTGAGGGATGTATATAATTAACTCCCGAGCATTGCGAGGGCGTTAATAAAAAAATCTGAGTGAAATGAGGAATTCAAGCAGCCCAAGACAAAGACAGCTTAAGCCCCGTGTTGGATACTCTACTTTTTACACCATCTGTGAGATAATGAAAAGACAATTTACGAGTAGTCAAACAAATCGTACATTAGAGAAATATAAGTATTATTTACAAGTTAATCTTAACTAGAGTTTTGAGATTTGAAACAAACAAAATGAACTACTCTAAGATTCTATAGTTTCAATTTTCTATTTCAGCTCCCGCTCTTTCATTACTTTTTTTTTTAGAAACTCGTCAGTAACCACATTTTATTTTTATGTTTTTTATTAGTGGCCAGTTTGAAATTTGAATAAACTTGTACATTTATATTCACTTAATGTTGACGGTTTTTGACGTTCCAAATTCAAATCTCATTATTCCTTAAGGATCGCCCATACTGCATTATCTCCCTAGGGACAGAATGAGTTGCTTTATGTACTGGTTGTATGACATATAAAAAGGCATTATCGAGCAGGTGGTGTAAAAAGAATATTATCTTATAAATGTATACTTTAATATTATAAAGTGTGTAATTGATTTTACACTGCTTACACTAGATATTTTGCAACCCGTTTAAGCAAATGCCCGTTTTCCTGAGGTATTTACTATCATCACAACAAACAATAACAAATTACAATTTTCTAAAGCCTCAGAGCTAAAAGACCTGAGTAACAACTCTTAAATACTATAATATTGGACCTTTTTCTCCGTAAACGAAATGAAACAACAGATTTAGGTGAAAGTAGAGACAAACCAAACAATAAGGGGAACCCTCTTCAGTTCAATAATAATATAATTGTTGAAAGAATAAAGTGCTTTTTTTGCACTTCAAAGTAACAGCCATTGTTGATCTTTCATTTTAGAAAATAATCTCCTTTTATTTTCTTCTGGTTTCCAATATTTTTAATTGCTTTTAAGTAATTTAGAAGCATTATAGATAGATACTTGACAAGGATAAATAATAGGTTTATGTTTAGATCGAATAGACACATTAAATAACCAGTAACAGAAAAGTTGAAACGGAATCGTTTGTCTTGGTATGGTCATGTTAAGACATGACCATACCAAGCACACACGCATCACGCATGAAACATGCATGCATGAAACGCATGTTACTAAAAAAGTTATGAGCATACATGTGGATGGATGGAGAGGGAGGGGTAGGCCAAAGAAAAGGTGGATGGATTGTGTGAAGAGTGATATTAAAGAAAAGGAAGTTAGTGATAGCTTGACGAGTGACAGGGCAGAATGGAAGAAAAAAACGTATTGCGCCGACCCCAAATAAAACGGGACAAGGGCAGGAAGATGATGATGATGAGACAGGTTAAATAAACTTATAATTTCGATCCATTTTAATGTAGATGTATGTTCAGTTCATATTCTCGCCAGATTTGATGATTATCACCCATCTTCGAACTTGCTATAAGTGATGCGAAAGAGAACCCCGAGGCCCTGGAACGAATGCAAGGAAGGAACAGGAGTTGGATTTAGTCAGTAAAAGTCTGACACGCCCTCACGCCCCACCAAGGGCGGGACATGACATTAGATGACTACTAACCCAAAAAAAAAACAATCTTCTAACTTATTCCTTCTCATAACTATTGATGTTATTTGCTTTTAGGAGAAAATAAATAAATATTTTTACTGTTTATTTTAAACTTTATGTTTTTGACTATTATCCAATGACACATATTATATATCAACATACATAACGTAACATAATTAGCCTTATAAAGTTCCCAGTGCTGGGACTCAGGTCTGCTCTCTAGGAGAGGGAATGGGGAATCCACCACGCGGGCTTTGATCGTGGATGTCACATGTTTTTAAATTTCAGGTTCTAGGACATGGCGGTTTCCTGACGATGTTTTCTTTCAGAGAGAGTAGTTGTAATAAAATAAATTACTTATAGTAAGACCCGTGCCTGAGTTTGAACTCGAGACTTACGACTCGTAAGCCGGGGCTGTTACCGAGTGGTTACTTACCACTGAACACATCAACAACACAAAACTGATACAATACATTACATACCGTATCCATAAAACGTTTTTTTTAGATTGGCGATGTTTTAACGAACGATAACCTTTTTTCTTTCACCTTTTGCAGAAGCCTCATCCACAACAATGGGCCTAACATGGCTACTTCTGGCGGCGTGCGCGCTAGCATGCGCGGGCGCCGACCGCGGAGGATCATCGCTGCGTGGAGCACTTGAAGCTCTGCAGCGTAGGCAGCGAGGACGGATGCACGGACCAATCCTGCCACAACCCGACTACGAATCGCTGTACGAGTTTGTGCCACCGCAAGGATACCCTGGTATGTACAAAATCATCTTTCATCAGCACTTTAGGTGATACGTAATCACAGCGAAGACTATTCCTTACAAATGCCGCTTGGAGATAGTCAAAAGAATGGACAGAGGCCCTTATCTTATCTTACTGTGGGGCTGGCCCTGGGCCAGAGCACTTCGTCCCTTCTGGATCTTTTGTGCTATGCCCCTCCTGTCTACTCAACCCCTAGCCCTCCGTGCACCTCCTTCATGAGTCCCAGTATGGCCTTGATAGGGCTGAGCCTGTAGTCCTCTGGTCTTGGGAATGGTTGGCCCAGAAACCCTAGTCTTTTGGAGCCTAGTGCTGCACAGTCGCACAGCAAGTGTAACATAGTCTCCTCTGCATCTCCACAGATCCTGCAAGGCGGGTCGCTTGCTAGTCCCATGTTGTGGATCTGTTTGTTGATGGCATAACCAGAGGGTAGGGCATGTGACTATGCCGACGACCTCGATATACGAGCTCGTAACGCGATCCATTTGACGATTTAAACTGAACTGGAGCTATATAGGGTGTATAGCTAGCCAACCCTCTTTCTTGCTCTCACGCTTGACATTTTAACACGTCATGATAAGGCCCCAGAGTTCCAAGCGCTCCGAAATGTCGTGAAGTTAATCGCAAACGATTTGCTGTTATCGCTTCTAGAATGTCACATTATCTTGAGCTATGAGAGAAGATATACGTCCCAAGCGACTAATAAAATTCCTAACAGCAGTCCCTACCTATAATTTCTGTAAGGCAGTTCTCGTCGGCTTATCCATTATTCAGGTCTTTATCGTACTCGTATTTTAGTTTCAGTTTAGTCTAGGAATACAAACCACTGTATTTATTTATTTAATCGCTCTTACATTTTATATGATCCTCGTTTCCGTCCAGCCAATAAAGTATAATAATAATAATAATACACACTCATAATACACACTTACAAAATGAAATTTTTTGAAAGTTTTTTGTTTTTTATTATTTCAGAACCCGATTATGCTGTTGATGTTGAAGATATTGAAGATGAACCTAACCCGAAATACATTGTGAAGTTACTAGATAACGATGAAAGGCCACCCGAAGCCTACGAATATAAATTAATCAAGAAAAAAAATACCGCTAATTTAGCGTCTAAGAAAGAATCCGCTTTCCGCGAAAGGAGTCACCACTCAGACAACGACAGGCTACGAGAATTGTTCATGGACAAAAATGAAGCTGAGGAGAAGAAGGAACTTGAAGATGTACCTGATAATGATGCAGAATATGCGCTTCTTCTCGGACAACTTTGGTCAAAGTATAAATACAACAAAGAACACTCTAACAATGTCGAGACTGCCCCTCAAGGTGTTGTAAAACTTTACAAAGAGAAAATCGTTAAGAAACGTTACCCAGATAATTGGGGCCCTATTGCGTTCAAAAGGAAGCGAAGTTCTGACTCTGATTCTGATCGACCAATTTTGTTCGACTATGAAAACAGAAAGAGCCAAATCCCAGGGCCAGTAGATCCCAATAATTACAATACTTATGATGTTTCTGATGATGATAAAGATGATCTTCGTGAAGAATACGCAATCGCTTTCCAACCACTAGATGATGATAGTTTGTCCGATATGGCGGATGAAGATCAATACACCTACGATGCTGTTGAAAAGCGGTTCCCTGTCACCAAAAGAAGCAGTGGTTCTTATAGTCTAAATACCCAAAAGAAAAGATTTGCACCAAACCAAAACAAGCGTGATACAGCGAAATCATTCCGAAGCAGCGCTGGTACTGACCCTAAGTTAATTAAAGATCTTTCAAAAATATTTGGTGATTCTGAGATTGAAATTATTAAAAACCCAGTAAAGCGAAATACTGATCATGAAGAGCATGAGCATGAGCATGAGCATGAAGTAAAGCCACCAATGCTGAAACCAGCACACAATCTCACGCATGAACACAACACTTCAGCTGTGCACGACGATGATAGCCACGAACATCAGGGGCATAACATTCATCACCCAGGTATTTCCGGAAAAGAAGTGGGACACGAACACGAGCATGCCCATGACAGCCATTCACACGACCACGATCATACCCACGACGATGACCATGTCCAAGATCACAACCATAGTGATAAAAACAAGCCTATTATCGTTAGGAAGAAGTCTATTGATTGGACTGATTACTTCGGAATCGACAAACGCACTAACAAACCGGTTTCATTTGTAAACGGTTTAACTCAAGATAGACTGAGGAAACAATACTTCGACACTTTTAACAAGGAAGTCATTTATCCTTTAAATTCATTCCGCAAACACAGTAATGTAAAAAGGAACTACGTTGAAACGAAGCAGCCCAACGAAGAAACTGAAATTCAAATAGACAGGGCTCATCTTGCAGTTCAAAATGAAGATAAGAGGAGCACAGCTACTGACAACGATTCTAAACTTGACAATATTGACAAAAAATTGAGAAGCATGGAGGGACTGATTGTAGATGAGGCACTGCATTATTCAAACGTTGGAGAAGAGCTTGATTCCAAAGAAGAACAGGAAATGAAAGAAAAGCTATTGTCACGCTTAGCAGCCGCTTACAGCTTGGAAAAGATGAGAAAGGCATTGAAAGAGTTCAAACAAAGTTTGCAAATCCAAAAGACGAAACCCAATACACATCCGGGTCCGGTTCCGACCGATGAGTCTAAAGTCAAACGTGTAGCCGTCAAGAAGGAGAAAGTAGAAATTTTGAGCAATGCCATTCCAGGATTTGAAAAGGCAGATGAAAGGAATAACGAACATGACTTTGAAGATGAACAGGGAGCTGGTCACTACTTGAATGGAAAAACTGAGGAACAATTCTCTGAAGGTTACATGGGTGGCAGTGGCAGGCATCGTATTCCCGCATCGGCTTCAGGTATTCTACATTAAAGCACATCTTCAATCATTATTAACAAATTAAGACGACATTTACCAAATTGCGTTTTGTAGTAGGTGCATCTGGCGCGTGCCCGGTTCTCGCCAAGATTGTGCAGCGCTGCCGAGGAGTAGACTTGCTGGCTGGTGACCGCGGACAGCTGTTCCTACCGCTTTGTAGCTTGCATCAGATCTGCTATCTTTGCGTAAGGAGTCCTTTTCATTCATCTTATAATATTAAGAAGAAGATATTTTTTGAAAGCTAATATTTATCTTTATTTATAGGGAGAGGCCCCACCAACGACTTGCGACCTGGTATTCCTTTCTGAAGCTGATACAACCTGCGAAGGAGATATGAGTTGTCAACGAGCTGCTCGCTCTGCTCTCATGGCACTTCGGGAGCTTCACGACAACCTGGCTGACGAGCTCGACGGTGAATGTGAGGCCAGCCCCTGCCTGCCCGCCACCCTCAAGCTCAACCTGGGCTGGCAGCGAGCCTTCCAGCGATAGACTAGCATGCGGCATTACTCCTGGCGAGAATCACTTCAGCCACGTCTCATTTAATGGACTAAGGCTTTCTCTACATGTCTCTCGGCGAGCTGTACTCGTGATCCAATGGTATTAATCTACTTTCTTTTAAATCATCACCTAAAGGTATATCATTTCACCATTAGTATTATCTAGTTAAAACTTTGTTATTGTATTCGTACGAGTCTAACCAGCCATAGACCCGTAGGGATATAGCGTTAAGGTTCACACAAAGTTGATCTCAATAGTTACGTCAGCTAGCTGTTATTTATGCGATAATTCTACGCTTTCATTGTTAAATGTAATTTGAAATTATTATTATTATATTATATTGAACGTTGTATGGACTTTTGCTAGATATGTTTTTGCGATTGTATTTCAAGTGTAGACTCATCTAATTTAATGTGGAACTCGGGGCGGGATTAGATGTGACGTTCTCGAGAAATTAATGTGTCTATGAGTGTATTGAGATGGTAACTTTATTGTTGTTAAGTATTTACTTACATATATTTATATTTAAGTGTGTCCACGTAAGTATTGAAACTAATCAAAATACTAAATGTATAATAAATGTAATTCCAAAATATGAGACTACTATAAATGGAAGTATATTCCAATGTATTGAGAAATATCATATAGGTACTTAGATACCTTTATTTATATCTATATTTTCTATTCGTTTAATTAAAATGATGTTTAGGACTAAAGAATTGGAAAAGTGAGTCATAAACAGTATTGCTTTGTCAGATCGCCCCCACAGTCACACCATCTGGCCGGAGATGAGAGCGCACACGCATGAGTAGCGCGGCACTTTAGACTATACTAGGACAATAAATCATTTCGTTTACACGTGTGGCGTCGACTTCGGTCTGGCGTTACCAAGTGTCTTTAATAAGAGAGTGGATATTGCACTCGCCCTCTAAGTCTTCCGATCAAAATTTGGCTTCAAATGTGTCCTTTGTACCGAATCTGACAGCGTCGTTTACAACTCCCTATGCGAAATTTACAATGTTTTATCTCGACATTTACAATAAATGTTAGTTGGAATGATGAAAATTAGATAGAATATATGAATGTAATTTATTAAAAAATACTGTACGGTATGTACCGGTCATTTTAACGACTTGAATGTTATCACTTTATTCAAGTAATTATTACTAACACCCAAATATAAATGGTTTTCAATAAAAATTGTTTCAATCATATACAAAATTTTTCTGCATCCTGTACAAATAGATCCCTCTCACCGAATTATTTCAAAAAAATAAAGTTTACACATGTATACTACACAGTCTGAATATCGAAAATAACGCTGTTTCTAAGGAAAATACACACAAAGGCTTGTAACATATATGATTACTGTAGAATCAGTTGATGTTAGTAATTACTGAGCCAATCGTAGTTCAACATATCGATGCCGATAATAACGTTGAGATATCTTTTATCGATACTTAGATAGCGACGAGTCAAATTGATGATAACACACTTTGACCACGCATTGACAACAAATAACATCTACCTGAAAAAAGTGATTCAAGTTGTGAAAAATTGTGCGAAATCGGGATCATTTCCAAAATGGGAGAAAGTGGTGGTGCAGAATTAAGAACAGAAGTTAGAGGGATTGATAATCGTGGCGCCACTGACGGTTAGTATGATAATTATAGTGTAAATAATTAAAAAGATAAAGACTCTAAAGATGATTAGTTTGAGCACAAAATGGTTGTTGAAACAAAGGAGAAACTCATACTAATTAAGATAATTTATTACGTCATCGATGAAGGAAAGTTTAAGGAAAGAAAACAACAAATATGTTTTTATTTTTCAATTCACATAATAAGTGATTCTATTTTGCTAACAAGAAACATAATTTTATACTATATTTTGCAAGCGGTCATCAGGGGTCAAGGATGTCTTAAAAACATAATGAATCAACTTTGAAACAGGGCTATACGGCTTGTCCGTAATTAACTAATACTCAATATACTCGTAACTGTCGACAGACATATAACCGATACGATGAAAATATCTAAATCTGGCAAAACACTTTGTACACCTTTACTTTTACCTCATACTTGAACTTGAACTGACAGACTCCGATTGATTTAATAATAATAATTTATTTAACATACACAATTATACACATTATTGCATCACAAAAAACAAATTTTTTTTTTTAAAAAACGGTCCAAATAACAAAAATATAATAACACGTACAACGTATTTGACGAGAAAATTGTTTCCACAGATGATGGAACACCTGTGAGACCAGATTTAGTAATAAGTATCCAACCTACAAATGGTAAGTTTGAAAAACTTTTTAGTAAAGACACAAAAACAAATTGATGAGGAAAATACATAAAAATATTAACAGGGTAGGAACCCCACCTCTGTGAATTGGTGCCATTGAGGAGATGACAACATGAATTATATAAAACGGCCGAGAACTTTATAAAATGTTTTCTCCCGTATTATCTTTTACGAAGATCTGATCAAGTCTATTTTACTGATTTGCTGTGTTTTTATAAAGAGACAGCTAAATCGTTTCTTGAAAAAGCTTTTATTACTGAAATATTATTCTCTAGAAGGCGACCGTGCCCACATGCCTGTGTCCACCTTGGATTGGCGCTCAAGTAATAGAGGCCAGTTCATTCCAGTTAATGGGCTGGACTTCCTCATAGGAGTCTCTAACCTTCTGATCCAGCAAACTGTGGAACTGACTGATCGTAAGTATTCCTAATTACACGCCATGAAGAGGTTGAAAACAAATGACAGTTAAAGGGAAGGATATATACGTTCCACTAGACTTCATTCTCGTAACCCGGAGGGGATAGCCCCCATGGGTTAAGTGAAAGTGAACCCCGAGCCTCTATAACAAAGGCAAAGAAAGAAAAGGAATGTTCAGTTCAGAGTGAATCAGCGACAATTTTTAATCAGCGACCTTAATAAGTGAAAGAATTTTCGTAATCAAAATCAAAATCAATACAAAAAAAATAATTAGAATTTTATTCTTTTGTTTGGTAGCATTTCAGGGAATTTATCGAATCGAGGGTAAACCGCTGATATTTGCTTAGGAAGGTGATATTTATTAGACTTTGACTTTTAGGAATTTCGTTTATCTAGAAGTATCGAGTAAATTACTCGGGCGAATGACTCACGAACATCAACGTCATCAAATTATTGCTCATGGTAGATATCGTCTATTTTTTAACCGACTTCAAAAAGGAGGAGGATTCTGTGTTCGGCTGAATATCTTTTTTTTGTTTGCATCATTTGTAATAAAAAGATCTGTACACACATTGTAAAACAAATATTAGGCTATAATACGAGAGATTTCAACAAAATTATGATAGCAACAGGTCAATACATGCAACGTATAAATAGGATAATAGAACAATCATAAACAAAAGGATCCAGAAGATACGAATAAGCCTTGATAAAACTAATCTGCAATACCTATGTATTAAAAATTTCACAATGTTATAATTACGTGAGGCTGACAAAACTCATAGAGACAAATTTAAAATGAAGTGAATCCCGTAATTGCAGTGAATTAAAAAGAAAACTTGTAGAAGTAGGCCCAGTAAACGAAAACAGATCTTCCAAAGAGGGGAAGATAGCATTATTCCAGTTAAAATAGAATAATATGGCGATCATAATGATAAGCTTTCTACATAGTTGCAACCAAGTAACCCACATCTTGCACAATACTTGGCAATTATTTGGAAAAAAAAAATATTACAAAAATACACAATACACATACTTGCGTTTTGCAAGTCAAACAAAGAAGTCGGTGAATCTGGCTTTGTTATTTAACAGTGACTTTCGAAATTTAATTTCAAACCAAAAAAGAATTTTCCAAATCGGTGTAGGCGTCATCGAGTTTAAAATCGGGAAATCTTTTCCTTTTTTGTAGTCGGAAAAAAATTATAGTCAATTTTTGAAAACCAATTACAAAAGACCTCCTTCATAAAATTCCAGTGACATCCAAAATCGAGTCGGAAAACCGATATATAGTGAGGATACCGTATGGGGAAGCTCTTTACATTGCTAGCGAGACATCCAGCTCCACCCAGCGCTGCCTATGCGGGACCGGCCGCGCCTTTACCATGCACCTCCATGACAGCACCAGGCAAGAGGCCGTGGTCTTCAGCAGGAGACTTGCTGCCGCCTCTTGTTGCTTCCCTTGCAGATTACAGGTCAGTTTTACGTTATTCCATTAGCTAAGAAATCTTTCTACTAGTTTAACCACCACATGCCAATTTTTATTTTTTGAGTGCTGTAACACCACATTAAAATAGCAAAAGCATGCTCTCAGCGCCAACGGTAAACTCGACCACTTCATCCTTTAACAACACATTTAAAAGGCCAAGAAGATCGACAGTCGCTTAACGCGATCCATTTGACGACCTTAACTAAACTGTTAAAGGGACGGAGCTATATAGGGTGTATAGCACCATCCCTCTTTTTCGCTCGCACGACTGACATTTTAACATGTCATGATAGAATAAACTTTGCTACTACTCTCATAATATAAGATTTAGAGCACGCCATGGTCACGACTACATGACAGACGTCATGTAATCGTGACCATGGCGTGCGACACATTTTACTGATACATGACTACGGTGGTGAAAATGGTTAATGATGGGCTAATTTATGCTTTAGTTAAGTTACCTAGAACCTTTATAACCAGCTTAAAGACGATAGACTGGTGTATTTCCGAGAAAAGCTTTAAGCTACATGCTTTAGAATTCAATAAAGTACAGTCCTATTTTGTGGTTGGGTAACCGTAAAATAACTTCTCCTGCTGTGATTGGAGCGAGAGGCAGTGTCAGACTTTTACTGCATTCCAGAACCGCGGTGACTCTTTCAAATTGGCAGGCATTGGCCCTAGGAAGGCACGTCAACAAGTATAGGTACTTCTGCCGTCATTTATTCATTCTTCCATGAATCTCAATTTACCATTATTTCAATACTCACCTCCTTTCTCGCCATATAATTTTTCAAACAGTACATCCACCGTCTGCACGTCATGAAATGTTGTTTTTTATCTTCCATCGTGTATGAGCTTGATAGGACGTACAGGATGTACAGCAAGATGGATGGCGCGTACGGCGCTTCATTTTTCTCTATCCTCTAACTATAAATATATATTCACAATTTCACACTTCCACCGACCGCGACCGCGTACCGGAAGACGCAGTGTTGGAAGGCCCCCTACAAGGTGGACCGATGACCTGGTGAAGGTTGCGGGAATCTGATGGATGCGAGATGCACAGGACCGTTCATTGTGGTGACATTTGGGGAAGGCCTATATCCAGCAGTGGACGTCTATCGGCTGTAATGATGATGATGATGAATTTCACACGCAAAACTTTTTTAATCTTACCTTACAAAAATCGTCGTAATACCGTAAATGTTTCCAACACCTGTTTCCAGGAGATAAAAGTGGTGACTCCCCCTGGAGACTACGTGGGTCGTGTCCAGCAGCAGTGTACATGGATGGTGCCGTTCTTCCTGGTGCGGGATGCCAATGATGATGTGCTCTTCGTGGTGGAAGGTCCCGCCGCGCTGCAGAGGAGTGCCTTGCTCATCTCGGAGTTTAAGGTTCTATTGTTAATAATTGATAAAGAATCACAGACAGATATTTTAAATATTTCTCTTAATAGTCTGAAACTAAGCTAAAAAGTCGAAATTTAAAACTGACGTTCTTTTTTCCTTTTTTTAACATTTGATTTACTTTTCAATTACATATAATGTTGAAATCAGTGCACTCATGTTCTGATCCAAAATTTTTTTTGTATTTTTTTAATTTTTTGTATGTTCTTAACGCGTCTTTCTTTATTTGGAGTTTATTGTAAGTACTTAATTTTATACCATTATATCTGTCATCCAATGGATTTAATACATAGAATAAAAAAGACCTATTGGCCTCTTAACTATCGTCGATTTCCAGATTATGACCAGCGACTCCCTCCGCGTGGTGGGCAAGATAGCCCACGGCTGGGACAGAGAGCTGAATAGCTTCATAACGAAGATTCAGGTGCCTGCCCCCGCCGTGCAGCCCAAACACAAAGCTCTCATACTGGCTGCAGCCTTCCTATTGGTAAGATTTTAATATTTTGTCTAATTAACACTGGATTGACCCGATGGTCTAGTAATCACCAGCGCTTATACTGTTGAGCATTATGTTCTAAGTTCGATTCCAAGGTCGGTCAAAGTGTTACTGAGCTTTTTCAGAGTTTTACTATCTGAAACCCACCCGTGTTCCTTCAGTTGTCCTTTGCGTTCCAAGTAACTCTTTCGAACAACCCGCAGCGATCGCAGGGATACGCTTCTTTTTATGATTACATTCCTGGGACTTCCACATAACTGACGAAATAAAAATGTACTGTAGGTACACCTCTGCCCCATACTCCAGCCCCCCTAGCCAAGTTACAACCGTTTCGTTTCGATTTATTCTGACATCATCTCAACGCTCAGTCACGTGGTCACAACAAAGGAATCGAAGACGTGGCCTACTCGAGGCGATCGACGAAAAGAGAATCGAAACGAAACGGTTGTAACTTGGCTAGGGGGGCTGGATACACAGACGTGACATTTTTGCTTGACCCCGTAGTGTTTCATGGAGCTATGACTTATTTACGTTTGTAACTATTTTAATGAGAAATGTTACTAACATAGTTCTGTAAATGTTACTATTTAATAAATAATATTAAAAATGGTCTAAATAAATAAGTGGAGTATAAAATAAGATAGAAATTACAAAACTATAGATCATGGGTCGTTTAAATTGTATGTTATTTGTTATGTAATTCTACTATTATTCTATTGTTTCAGGAATACACTTACTTCGAAACATCGAAATCGAGTTGTTGCAGTTGTTGTTAAGAGGAGATGACGTAAGATGACTTTACATACCGCCTGAATTCCTAAAAAGGATCACTAGGTGTATATTCTAGTAGCCCAATATAATAGGGATATCGACTTATACTTTCTAAGGACATACTAAACAAGTATCATAAGAATTTTACTGGCTGAGTAGTATCTAGAAGTACAGTACATCATTTTATACCCATAGATTTTATACGTATTACATAAAATAAAATAAGCATATAACTATTTCATATATTCGTACATAATAAGTTTTATAAAATAAATTATTTTTATATTTATTAGTGTTTTACTTGTTACGCAAAATGTCCTCGCATCAGGAAGCTTATTAACAACAATAAATACTTAATTTAATAAAATATGACGGCGCTTTAGTATTTGAATTAGTTTTTAAAAGATATCAGAGATGGCGCTAGTTGTTTAGAGCGGCGCTAGTGGTTTAGAGTGACCTGTGTCACGTGACTGGCCACGACACTGACGCAACACTGGGTGCTGGCGGGATGTAAGTCGACGATGGAGGCACAGTATTAACTGAGCCCCGTTCGGAGACACATGTGTCCACTACGCGAACAGTGTAGTTTCTTAATTGTGTTGCCAATTTTGTAATAATAAAATTGTTGTGTGGTGATTTATCTATGGTGATTATTTTATGAGAACGGGAAGTAAGATTATAGTGAAGTGCTAACATTAAGGGATTTGAATTGTAACGAGTGTCAATACCCTCCGCTCGACAAACCACGCCTTATTACAAATTGCATTTCAAGGTTACAGATTCGATTAACATTGCACAAAAGCCTTTAAATATTTTTCCCAAATTGCTTGTGAGTTTTTTGAAGAAAGTAACTGGTTCATCTCTAGGCAGAAATAGTATTTAAAATATGACCGCCCATTTCTATCACAGCCTTTTTTATGAGGGGGGGGGGGGGTTGCGAGAGGAAGTGTCAGACTTTTACTAAGACATACCTGTGTTCCTTTAGTTGCCCTTTGTTCGTGGGCCACGATAACACTTTCGATTAATCCAGAGCCTATTTCCGTTACAGACTGTACGAGTATATTACTAACTTATCATATAGTGCAAATATGAAGACTTTAGCTCCAACGGTTTAGCCGCTAGACGCCTGTGACTGAAGAACGAACGGCCTTTCGTCTGGTACTTACTAAATGACGTCTATTTTCCGTCAATTCTGTCAAAAAACACTACAACCTACAGTCATAAAAAAAACCTTGCGATACCAGAGGCCCTATCACGACCTTGTAACACGATCCATTTGACGATCAAAACTGAACTGGGATGAAAGGGATGGAGCTATATAAGGTTTAGCTCGTTCCCTCTTTCTCGCTCGCACACTTGACATTCTATTAACAAGTCATGGTAAGGCCCCTAAACGGCAGGGGGGGACCTTTCGCAAGGCAAGAGTTTGCATTTATCCGGTAGAAGTCTGGTACTGCACAGACTACCTCACTTGTGGGACAGTGTGGACGTCTAGTCTATGAGGATAACCAAAAACTGCCACATAAAAAAAAAATCTCATTAAAAATACAGATATACAACCTTTTTTCCCATTCCTAAAAATATATTTAACAACTGTCTAAATTGATAGTTAACAAGCCGTCAAAACTATTATAAACAATCACAACATTTCGACTAATTTACACGAGAACTAGTATCTTTATGGACTTAAATACACAGATACCTTGCAGTCCGCCGAAGACAGGCGTTGAGAAGAGGTGGCCTTACGAGGAGTACTATATCGGGGAGAGAGATGAGGAGAACAGAAAGCATGGGCAGGGGATACATCACTGGACTGGCGCTGAGGTTACTCTTTGTTACACTTTTACATACATATGTAAAACGGATTATGCGTTTCACTTCGCCGTTTATACTGCGAATATCGAAGTACTGGAACAATTTGCCTGCTGCGGTCTTCCGGTACGATTATAATTTAGGTATCTTCAAGGTTAGAGAGCCTATTGGCTCTTAACAAACTAGTGCGCCTCACCATCAAAGATTGCATCACTGTTTACCATCAGATGGAATCGCAGTCAAGCACTAGGCTGGTTAAATAGAATAGAATAGAATAAAACTTTATTGTACACCAAAATATAACAAAAACCAAATCAATAAAAAAAAATATGTAAACAATTCATAAATCGAAGGGTTAAGATGCTTTCCTACTTGTCTATCATCAACGTAAGCATGTTTCAACAGCTTGTTTTATCCTGCGCATTGTTTGATAAAGAGGCAACGCGAAAATAGAAAGCTAACGCCTGAACGCTCTGTGCCTTCGGTAATTCCGTCATTCACTCGAATATTTCACAAAACTTGTTCCAGGAAATACGTGTTTTTTAAACTTAGGTGAATTAGAATAGCCCACGAAATTCAATATAGTTTTTTTTAATTATTATTATTGATAGGCTCGCGTTTTACCACTATCTCACCAGTACTAAGCGATGATGTGGTCGACGATGGAGCACGCTTGCCTAATTATCTAAGTTTTGTAGGTTTTGCAGGTCAGTGTCAATTTGTATATTGATTAAAATATGATTTGCGACTAGAACACGTATTTATATACGGAACATGCTATGCAGAAACATTTAATAGAGTTACCGTGGCCCTAGAATGCAAAGGGCAACTGGAGGACACAGGTTGGTTTAATCAGTAAAAGTCCACGCCCTCTCGTTTCGTCTTATATATAAAAAAAAAAAGAATTAGCGAAGATTCTTTATATATTACGAATGCTTCCACAAGTAGCGATAGGATCCACTTAGTGCGATGGCACTTGAGAAAGGCTACAACCATTTTTCCACAATATTAGTAGTTATCTAAAAGATCGCGACGATAACCGAAATGAAGATGATATTAATGATAGAATTGGAAAAATCTACTATCTCTTGATGCAATTTAGTTTTCTTTTCACTTGATAAAATGTATCATGATATGACATTATGTTACTGTAGATTAAACGCTTTGTACTTAAGAAACTAATTTCACAGGAAAAGGCTTCTTCTTTGCAGTCTGACCTACGTGTACGCAGGAAATTAATCTAGCTAAGACAGTAAGAATCAGTCTTAAGTTAATTCAAAATTAATCTCAGTAATTAGTTCAACGAAGAAGTTTGTAGTTTGTTTCCGTTTGATATGAAAGTAGCCAGAAATTTCACCTACTTGACTCCGGAGTGCCCAGAAGAAATTACATTCGCATTCGGCTACTTCAACCATTACTATTTAAGTACTAACTTCTGCCTGCCGCTTCGTCCGCGTAAATATCAGTTGTTGCGAAAGCGAAATCGAAGTTGAAGCCAGATAAAAAGTACCCTATGTCCTTCCTTAAGGTTCAAGTCTACTCCATACCAAATTTCATCAAAATTGGTTCAGTAGTTTAATCGTGAAAGCGTAACAGACAGAGTTACTTTCACATCTATATTAATAATAAATATATACTAGCTGACCCGGCAAACGTTGTTTTGCCATATAAATAATTTCCTTGTCTAAAAAATAAAAAAAAATTTTAGGGGTGGACTACCCCTAACATTTAGGGGGATGAAAAATAGATGTTGGCCGATTCTCATAGATACCGGATAAGCACAAAAAATTTCATCAAAATCGGTCAAGCCGTTTCGGAGGAGTATGGCAACGAAAACTGTGACACGAGAATTTTATATATTAGATATAATAATAAAGGGAGAAACTGACTGACATATCAACACATAGCCGAAACTACTGGGACTAGGATTGTGAAATTATATCCAAGGTTTCCTTTTATGATGTAGGCGAGCACTAAGAGAAGATTTTCCAAAATTCACTCCGTAAGGGGATGAAACGGGGGTCCAAAGTTTGTATGGAGAAACCTACTTTTACGCGGGCGAAGCCACTGGCGGAACCTATTTTATAATGTTAGTATGGATTACGAGTATATTTGAAGACATCGTATTAAATGGTATCCTGTGAAATACGAAAAACCTATAAATCGTGTCGAAATATCATCATCATCATCATTTCAGCCGAAAGACGTCCACTGTTGGACATAGGCCTCCCCCAAGCGTCGCCACAATGTCCGATCCTGTGCCTCTCGCATCCACCGCACTCCCGCGACCCTCACCAGGTCGTCGGTCCACCTTGTGGGAGGCCTTCCAACGCTGCATCTTGCGGTGCGCGGTCGCCGCTCTAGAACCTTTCGGCCCCATCGGCCATCCGTTCTACGAGCAATGTGCCCTGCCCACTGCCACTTAAGTTTGGCGATTCTTCGGGCTATGTCAGCGACCTTGGTTCTCCTGTGGATATCTTCATTCTTTATGCGATCACGTAAGGAAACTCCGAGCATAGCCCTTTCCATTGCTCTTTGGGTGACTGTAAGCCTTCTGATGAGGCCCATTGTAAGCGACCATGTTTCAGAGCCATATGTCATCACTGTCGAAATATACTGATAGCAAATTCAGTATCTTATAATATTTCCTTTTTAGGAGAGGGATTGGGCCGTAATTCACCACGCGGACCCAATGCTCTAGCACTGAGCACATGCCGGTGTCCTCACGATGTTATTCTTCACCGTTCTTAGAGCAGTGATGATGATGAATGGTGATTTGGTCTCAAGCCCAAATGAATAGAGTCTAGGTCACCACTGGTGAAAAATATATCTATATATATAAAAGGAGTGACTGACTGACTGACATATCAAGGCACAGGCACAGCCTAAACTACTGGGACTCGGAGCGTGAAATTTCGCACAAAGCTTCCTTTTATGACGTAGGCGACCACTAAGAGAGGATTATGCAAAATTCACCTTCTAAGGGGATGAAACGTGGGTCCTAATTTTGTATTTAGAAACTACTTTCACGCGAGCGAAGCCACTGGCAGAAGCTAGTTTGCAAAGTCCTGACTTTTGACCTAGAACGCTAAAATTGGGAAGAGGTTCCTTTTAAGATGTTTACACTGAATAAGAAAGGATTTTCCAAAATTCACCCTCTAACGGCGCTTTCAATATATGCGTTTTTCGACGGCCTGCTGTGGTGCGGATGCGGTGCGTTAGTCGTCCTACGTACGGGACAGTCGTATTTTTCATACAAAACTCGGGGTGCGGCAACCGTGTGGCGAACGGTCAACAATAGGACGGCAACGTCACATGCACCACGTGTTCAATTCGGTGTTGAATAGTGCGGGGTTGAATAGCTCATTACTGGCATACAAACGCACGGCAGCCGATACGTTTTCAATTTAGGCGCTTGTAGTCGGACTGCTAAAGTACTGCAACCGACCGGCGGCACAGTAAAAGTGGGGCAGCCAGCCGGTTGCAGTACACATAAATTAAAGGCGCCCTAAGGGGATGAAACAGGGGTCCAAATTGTATGGAAAAATTGACTTTCACACGAATGAAGCCGCTGGCAAAAGCTCATAGCAGTATCATAAGCACTTAGTAAGTATTAAGCTAAAGCATACAGCGGGGGAAAAACACCTTACTTTTGACACCAGGTTTTTGCTTTTCAGCTCTGAACGTCTAAAAGTAATCATAGCGAACATTTTCATCATTTTAGTCTCTCGAGTGGTATACTGGACGAATGTTAAACAACACGATGCACGGAGCCGGTGACTATCGCTGGCGCTACCTCGGAGCTGACCACCTCGCCACCACCTACGAAGGCCGGTTCTACAACAACAGCATGCATGGCTACGGCGTCATGTCTTACCCTGATGGACGCGTGTTTAATGTAAGTATGGTCCTTATTGACACTATGCTCGATGACTACTGCTGGTGCTACCTCGGAGCTGACCATCTCGCTACCACCTACGAGGGTCGGTTCTACAACAACAGCATGCATGGCTACGGCGTCATGTCTTACCCTGATGGACGCGTGTTTAATGTAAGTATGGTCCTTATTGACACTATGCTCGACGACTACTGCTGGTGCTACCTCGGAGCTGACCATTTTGCGATGGCAAGATGGTCATTGGATGGACAATTGGCACCGTAGGTCATGACCTAAGGTGCTAATTGTACAACCCCCCATGGCCTAGATCCCTAAAAAATATATTTAGTCCGTCAATTATATTAGAAACGTATCTTTTCTTTCGTTGCGTTGAAAAAAAACTCCACGACAGTGTAAAACTTGAATTATCGCTTGATGTCATTTTTTACCCAGACATGCGCGTAACAAGTCCCCTCCACTCCTTAACTTTTATGCGTTTTATCTCTGCCATTTTATTTTTTTGCGAAAAATACAACGAAATATATTTTGACATTATTTTTTATCTATCTTCTATTTTTGGTTCTCAAAACCTCCTTTTTTTCAATTCAGGGTCTATTTCATAAGAACTACCGTTTGGGTCCGGGCGTGGAGACCCACGCGTGTCTTCAAGAGAACGTAGGATTCTGGCATGGTTACCAGCTCATTCGGCTGGTATGGCGACCTTCAGTGCCTAGCGTCGCCATCGACTTAGTGTCAACCTCCATTGGGGCTAACACGGTAGCACCACATCGGGTGCTGTTGAAGGCGAATGTTAAGATTGTTAGTAGATTTTTACATGAACTTTACATTAAAAATTAAATATTCGACCGAAGGTTTTTAAATTCTTTATGTTTTTTAAGTAGGTATGTCTGTTTATGTCAAATCTTGCAAATTAATTTTATAACAGTTACCCCTAACCGATTGAGCTGAAATTTTGCAGACATCTGCAGTTTAGATAAAGCAAGCTTAGCTAAATATATACTTATAATGCATGCTGATAATAATGCCTCCAATATGGCGGAATATGATATTAGAGGTAAAATATAAGGGTTTTGAACAAACCCTTATATATTTTACCTCTAATATCATATTCCGAAACGTTCGTCTTTCTAGACCTAATTATACAAAATAAATGTTTAAGAAAATAAAATAAAATTACGTCTAGGATATATGAAAAATGGTAATTGTAAGTAAATACCACAAAACTTAGCCCTGCGTGAAAGACTGTAATATTAATTTTTCAGCTATTTGGAAGAATCTATCACAATATTTATTTAAGACCCTGTAGAAGAAGAATATACCTACATAATAAAGCAATTTCTGAAGAGAAACTACATTCAATAAACCGTAGCAGATATACACCAACACTTAGTAAAATTAGGATGTACATCTGTTCACAGATTGGTGAAGTCAACTCAGCATTGGAACTGCTCAAACGAACAGGTTGTGAGCCTCTAACAGCCGTCGAAAAGTGGTCGAAACTGTACTCCAAGAACTGCACAGACCTGTCCAGCCCAATTTGCCACGTCGAGGCGTTCGATCGAGCCTACTATGACAATGGCATTAACACTCTCAATGAAGTTACAGGTGCTGAGCTTAATAAGGTATTTTTTCCAGTCAGTATTAGAAATGATCAGTGGTGGATTGCATTTTTAGGGCTCCATACCTCAAAAGAAAAAAACGGGACCATTATAGGATCACTTTATTGTCCGTCTGTCTGCCAAGACACTTTATCTCGGGAACGCGCGGAGGTATCGAGTTGAAATTGAAACCATACACTCAAATCTGCGGTCCCTTGAAGCTGTGAAAAAATCAAACTTATGAGTTTACGAAAAAAAAACTCCGGCCGTTTTTGTTGCAAAAAACGTGTCCCGTTGCATAAAACAAGGTCTTATAGGAATAAATCTGAAAATAGTTTTGTTGCTACGTCACAAAAAAAAAACTTTATTTCGATTTGGAAAAATCGTCGAGACTCCATCCGAGAACGAAACTATTTACAATTAAACTTATAATTCCAAATCAATTCAAAGACATAACACTTCAAAGAAACCCGTTTTAAAAAACGGCAATTTCATAGGCAGACCTATTATAATATTGATTTGTCGATTGACATGCATATTTATACAATGTTTGGTGTAACTAAAGCTGAGCTGTATATACACCGATTTAAATTAAAATCCGTGGATTTAAACCATTTTAAAGTTTAAAACGTTATAAAACGGCAACCATTTCTTTAAAAAATAAGTGTAAAAATAAAAAATATTGAGACATTGATACAATGACTTCATTTCAATGACTGACAATTCATGGCATAACGGGTTATCTCTCACCAACGAATTATATATATGCATATATATTCCACAACTATCACACAACGCCGTCTAGTCCCAAGCTAAACAGAGCTTGTGTTATGAGTACTAGACAACTGATAAACATACTTAAATATTTCTAAATACATACATATTATAGATAATCAAAATTGTCAGTAGTAGTAATTGTCAGTTTCACAGTAAACTCTTCTCAGGATGGCAGCCAAAGTAGCACCGACGCCGCTAAAACTACTTATTACGCGTGGAACAATAACAAAATAGTTATCTACATGATGAAGCACTGTTTTACTCATGAAGAACAGAGGAAAGAGAGTCGGCTCGACCTCGAGAAAATACTCTCTGGGTCTAGGAGTTCCTTCAAAAGGCCTGGCAAGCATGAAATGGATTGTAGGTTTGTATGTATTTTTATAGCTTAAAAGTACCTATGCTTGTAAGATGTTACCTACTTAAGTTGACAGCAGGGGCGCCGACTCCGTGGGTGCTCGGGGACTCGAGCACCCATGATAAATAAACAGTAGGTGCCGAACACCCCCTGAGAATAGACATCAAGAAACAGATCAGCAATCGCCTTTTAGCTTACGTATAAATTATAATATTTCTTGAAACTAGTTTCATTTTTATATAATAGTTTCATTTTATATTTTTATCAAACATAATTAGTAATTAAGTACGCAGTATGTAAGTAGGACATTTATTTATTTGCCGGTTGATCAGTGTGCATTTCTCTTCTCACACTTCGCCACTGTTTTGAGTCCATCAAATAAGCATGAGCACCCATGGGGTTTTCTAAAAGCCGGCGCCCCTACTTGACAGGTAGTTTGGCAAACAATTTTAATCTGTGGGAGATCTGGGTCCCTAACGCGGACGTGGTAAAATGTTTTCAATACACTTACTCGAAAACCCGCTCTTATCCCACCGCTTTTAGGCACGCAATAGACTGCTTTCCGCACTAGTGCAGAAATAGCGCGTGCTCTCCCCCACCACAATGTTATTACATTTATCGTATCAGACAGACCCCCGCAAGTCGCCGGTCAACCCCCGTTTATTTATTTCTTCGTAAGTGTATTGAAAAAACTCGTTTGAAACACGTGCAAATTTGTCACTATAGCCCTCGGCTCCATAACAACAATTCCGCCTTTGTCGCAATGACAAACTTTCTGCACTTGTATCAAAATGTACTAGTCATGTGAGCGAGAAAAAGGGATGCAACTATACACCCTATACAGGGTTAAGTCAAGGTGCCCTAGTAACTTGACGTATTCCTCGCAAGACGTCATAGTATAGTTGGTAAGATTTTTAGTTTTTTCGTGCAAAAATCCATATTAAATCATTTGAAGCTAATTTAATAACAATTTACGGCACGACTGTACTGAAATTTAAGTAATTGTAGTAATATATCGTAGCAGATCTTTGTTAGTACGTAATTAAAGGTCCAAAAATGACTTAAACTACATATCACTAAGCAAACATTTTTTTTTGTAACTTTTGCTATTATTTCATACAAAATGTAGTCTAGTGCAAAAAAAAATACTACACCTGATGTACAAATTACTAGAAAAATATCCTTATCTTATCAGCTATTCAGAAAGATATAATTGTCAATACTTTTGCATTTGTAACATGTGAGACGGTCGTCAGCGTTGGTTAGTTTCAACTCTAAGCCTTCTGATGAGGCCCATTGTAAGCGACCACGTAGGTAATAGATGGTAATGGTAGGATAATGACGTAACGAATATTCGCATTCGTATTCTCAAGAAACATCCGAATGTTTGGCGAATGTTTCTGACAAACAAAAAGGAAATAATATATTGATTGAATGGATATAGACTGACAATATAATCTTTTCGAATGAACTTAATGTGATAAGCTTCGTTCAATCAGTCTAACGGCTCTGCCCCCCTAGCCAAGTTACAATCATATCGTTCGCGCCGAACGCCTCGAGTAGGCCACGCCTCCGATTCCTTTGTTCTGACATCATCTTAACGCTCAGTCACGTGGTCAGAACCAAGGAATCGGAAGCGTGGCCTACTTGAGGTGTTCGGCGCGAACGACACGATTGTAACTTGGCTAGGGGGGCTGTTATGTTCAGTGTAAACTTGCCTGACACGAAATTTCAAACCTGTATGACAATAAAATCTTTTCGCGCAAAAGTTTGAAAGTCAACATTCGTATACGCATTCGCGAATATTTAATTTGAATATTCGTATTCGCGATTATTGAATTTGAATATTCGCATTCGCGAATGTGAAAAATTTTCGTTACATCACTAGTAGGTATTATAGAAAATGTTAATGAACCTCGTATTTTCAGGACCACATTAATGGCAAGCTATTTGGGAAACATCTCGAATGTTGCCACGCTTATAAATGAATGTGACGTCTCGCCAAACGTTACTGATGTCCAAGGGAACTCGGTTTTAATGTACGCAGCAGTGAGTAAAACTCAATATCATATAGAACAGTTTAGGCTTTTGTAGTCAAACCCAATGATTTCTACTGCTGCGTCAGCTTTAATATATATAATACGACCGGAAGAAATGCCATTGTACATTTTTTTAAATCACTTCATATCTCTCAGCACAACAACCAAAACATTTTATTTGTAATGCTGGCAGGTACTTCGACTTTAAATCTACAAATAAAAGAAAAACAAAAATAAACATATATTTCTAGAATATAACGCGGTGTCCTACATAGGCAATTCATCGCGACGCGGTGTTTCTGTCCTACGTACTCGTGAAGTCACCGCTTAAGCCGCCATTTATTTAAAACAAGTTACCGCCGACCGCTTCGCTTCACTTATCGCCACACCGCACCCACGTGCAGTTGATCACGTAGGACAACACGTCAGCGATTTTTGCGGACGTCTACTCTAGGGATAGTTTTGATAGCACTTTACCTTTACATGCAATCGCACAAAGACATGAAACACAGTCAACTGAGGGCCGTTCCCGACCCGTCTATCGTCAGGTTGACGATAAAGCATGCATGCGCGAGCGAGCATGGTTTAAAAGCTTGTTGGTTCATCCAACGCAATCTAATGCAATGTTTGAAAAATAGGCAGTAGGAAAAAAAAAGATAACACATGAACGCTCTGTCGATAATTCCGTCATTCACTCGAATATTTCAGAAAACTTGTTCTAGGAAAAACGTGTTTTTTTTTAAATTCTTGAATGATTTAAAAAAAAAAGAAATATTATTCAAAATCTTGATTGAATGTGCAAGGTTTCTATAGTTATATTTTCTTAATTTTTAGGGTTCCGTACCTCAAAAGGAAAAATTTGAACCCTTATAGGAACACTTTGTTGTCCGTCCGTCTGTCAAGACCCTTTATCTCAGAAACGCAAGGAGGCAACGAGTTGAAATTAAATCCGTATACTCAAGTCTGCAGTCCCTTGAAGCTGTGAAAAACACTCTCAAAGGAATAAAGAATCCATAGGGTACTTTCTGTTGACTCAGAATCCTGAAATTTGACATAAAGCAAGACGTAAGTTATAGGAATAAATCTGAAAACTGTAGTTATGTCATAAAAAAGAAAAACTTTATTGCGGTTTGGAAAAATCTCCGTAAATCAATTCGGGAATTGAACTATTTTTTTAGGTAAGATTATACGGAACCCTCAATGCGCGAGTCCGACTCGCACTTGCCCGGTTTTTTTTTTATTAATGAGCACATTATGTAGGGCCAAAGTTCACGTAAAATACCAGATTTTCTGGTATTTTACTGGATTAGTCTTACACAATTTTATGATTTGATTTCAATAGAAACCTAAATAATATATTCACAAGATATCTGTATTTCCCAAATTTCTAGAGAAAGAAGTGTAATAATCACGTAAGAGCGGCTGTTGGAAGACCTCCCACAAGGTGGACCGAAGACCTGGTGAATGCGGTGGATGCGAGACGCACAGGATCGGTCGTTGTGGAGACGCTTGGGGGAGGCCTATGTCCAACAGTGGACGTCTTTCGGCTGAAATGATGATGAGCAGTTGTATGAAACGTACCTCGGGAACAACGATCTTAATAGTAGTGGTCGAGTTTATTTATTAATTTATTATTTCGTCATGCATACAAAAGCACAGTGGCGGACTTAATGCCTTAAAGCATTTTTTACTAATCAACCTTTTGGTGATGCAGAGACAACTTGTGGTAGGTGCAATATTAAGCATCATCATGCATTTGGAGTTTCTCTATAGATAAATAAAATAGCATACAATTCATCCGTGAAACTAGAATAGGTAATGATTATTGAGGCACTTATAGTACTCCTGGGGCATCTGTCCCGGTATTACATACCGACAGCAGACATACTTAGGTATATTAATCTAAGGTCCCTAAGTCCCAAGTCAAAGTCTATTATTGCAAAAGTGATTTATGTACTAACCCAGTGACCCATTTATAAATTCGCCAACACGATCCTATTGTCATTTTGCTAAAAGTTCGTAATCTGCTAATCCATAATGATTAATCATTGATCGGTCAATGGTCTCGTACTAGAGTTGTGGTAGAATGACAATATCGAGCTTACTGCACAATGACGTTTTAATGGTAGGTCACTGATCAAATGAACTGTCAAAATTTTAGCAGATTACCGCATACGTCAGATGTTCATTTGTCAATATGTACGAGATTATTGTACCTTTCTATGCCACTTCTTTCAATGGAATGTCAGTGGTTGGTTGACCATTGGAAAGCCATAATGACGCCATGATACTAGTAGATTACAAAACTTGTCAAAATCAACAATTATGAAATCAATGATAGACCATTCTGACACTATTGTAATAGCAGACTTGAGGCCGGCAAGATGTGTAACTTCAATTTAATTCACGGCAAGCGTTTCTGATTTGCAGACATACTTTGTAGTTAGTTCGCAGACATACTTTGTAGTTAGTTTGCAGACATATTTTGTAGTTTGTTATTTATATCTAATATATAAAAAGCTCGTGTCACAGTGTTTGTTATAGAACTCGTCGGTCGAAAACAGCTTGACCGATTTTTATCTTTTTTTTTGTGTATATTTGGTAGGTCTAGGAAAAGGTCGTAGGCTATTTTTACCCTCCTACCTTCACCCCCCATTTTTTCTTTGATGGCAGAACAACATTTGCCTGGTCAGCTAGTAATACTCGTAAATACTACCTAACCTTTATTTGGGGGAGGCCTATGTCCAACCCACTGTTGGATATAAGCCTCCCCCAAATAAATAATATTATTTTAAATAGTCTTTCGGTTAAATGATGAATATTGTTGACAGTGCGGAGATCAACCTGAAACAATACATTTCCTGGTGGAAGCCGGCGCTGATGTGGACGCCTACAACGACGCTTGCTGCACTCCTCTAGGCATCACCTTATTGAGATACGTGCTGGAGAAGCGTGGCGTGGCAGCCAATGCGATGGTCCAGGCTCTGCTACCACCAACCACTGCTGATAATATACGTTAGTATATAATAGAAACAAATATAACTTTTTAGTTGTTGAACCAACAGGATATGGTAACAGCAGTAATCAAACTGTGCTACTCTCAAACATCGCCCGGGAAATAGGCAATAGCTTCCACGCGTTACGATTAGATAGATAGATAGATAGATATTCTTTCTTGTACATCAAAAATACAAATTACAATAAGAACTTAAAATTAATAGGGTGTCACAATGGGCGGCCTTACGGGCGGTATTAGATACGTGTTACATTGTACTGAGTACGGGAAAAGTTAGACCTCTAAAATACCATTTGTATTAGGGGTGAAATTGTCGATTGGAAAATTAAAACATTTTTTTTTTTGGTAATTATGTACCCTCGATGTCTATATATCATGGCCAGATCTTTGAATTAGATCAGTTCATGATGTGACCGGCGATTTCATGAAAAAGTGGCATTTCATAATATGGCCAGCTAAAACTATCCAGGTTTAAACTTTCGTTTGAAGATAAGACAATCCACATTTTTCCATAACATTAATGTAGGATTTCTATGATAATAATATCGTATCCATCCATCTTCACTTCAAAACTTAAATTCAAAAACAATTGAAAGCCTCAATAAAAACTAAACTCTGAGATTTATTCTAAAATTAGTGTTAATTATATAATTTTAAGTTTCTTTTATTTTTTCTTCACTTGAAGGATTTGTACTTACTTTAAGTTTATGTTAATTATTTTTTTAATAGTAAGTGACTATTTTTAGGGTACCATACCTCGAAAAGGAAAAATGGATCCCTTATAGGATCACTTTGTTGTTCGTCAATCTGTCTGTCCGTCTGTCTGTCTGTCTGTCAAGACCCTTTATCTCGAGAACGCGTGGACGTACGGAGTTGAAATTAAAACCATATATTGAAATCTGCAGTCCCTTCAAGCTGTGAAAAAATCAAACTTCTAAATTAACGAAAAAAAAATACACCCGTTTATGTCGCAAAAAACGTACATTTGTACACTCTCAAGGGAATTAAAATTCACAGGGTACTTCCTGTTGACCCAGAATACTGAAATTTGACTTAAAGCAAGGTATAGGACTAAATCTGAAAAGATTAATTTGTCACGAATAAAGAAAATCTTATTTTGCGATTCAGAAAAATCTTCGAGACTCCATTTGGGAATTGAACTATTTACATAGGTATGTTTGTACGGAACCCTCAAATCGCGAGTCCAACTCGCTCTTGCCCAGATTTTTATATGATCTGCATGTAAGATTCTGATCTTGTAGGTGTCAATCAGATATATTGTTTTGCGATTTACTTTTCTGTTTATGTTTGATGTTTGATTGTACATCAATCAGTTTGGTAAATTATAATAAAAAAGTCAATCTCTAACACAATGCAGGTTTTTTTTTAATTCAAACTGGCAGTAAGTTTATACGGCAATTCCATATTTTTAAACTTTTTATTATGTAGATTGCTATTTTTATTATGATTTACAAAAACTCATCAAATTCTAGCACGGCCGGATGAAAATATACTTGAATGGAAAATTAACCGAGAATCCCAAGATATCTCTGCAGACGGTTTAACTAAAGTTACCAGTAAAATAAATCAAAAACAAAATATACCAAATAAAAAGCTTTCTGTAAAAGAACTGTCTTTGAAAAAGAAAACTGAGCAAATTTCAAAACTAGATATAGAAGTACAAAAACAAAGTGATATAGATAATGATACGATTACTGATGCGTTTGCTAACGATAAGTACGTATATGATAAAATTAATACTGAATATTTGATAAAAGTGGCTGAAGCGTTCTCAGTACACAGTGAGGCTAATCCTATACCATACATTTTTGAAGTAAACGACATGTATAAAGACGTAGAAATATTGAATGAAGAGGAAGCTAGAAAAGTTCCTGAAAAATCCGTAAAGAAAATTGAGAAAATTGCATCTAAACCCGCAATGAAGGAATTGCCAAAGAAGCCTAGCAGAGATGTTATGTATCAGGAAAAAGAGGATCCTTACGTGGATGCTATAGAACAAAAGAGACAAGAAAAGTAAGTAGATATTTCCTCATGTAATAACTTTCATCCTATGTTGTGTCAATTTGTTTAAGACAATTTGTTTTTGGGAATTTAGAGTGTTGTATTTGTTGGCAACTGTTTTATAATTAGTGGTAGGGCTTACTAGTTGAACTTCAAAATGTTTTAAACATAATGATACAATATACATGTGTCGGAATCTGAGGGGTAAGGGCCTGTGCACACCATGTTTTTTAAAAAGCGCCGTTGACGCGCGTTTTAGTTAGCGCGATATTCAGCACACGATATTCAGACTTATTTTTTGTTCCGAGTAAGACCGGTCTAACCCTAATTACACTACGCGACATCGACTAAGACTATCTGAATACCGAGTAGTGTAATAGGCCCTTATGTTAGACTCGCGTGCGTATCGCGTCTGTATCGCTACAAACGCGCATCAACGGTGCGTTTAAAAAACGTGGTGTCCAAAGATCCTTATATAAACGCTTTAACATATCGTCGATATCAGTGCAGGACCTTGTATCACTACTTTTACCAAAAATGCAAATATATGTAATAATAGCTTCTGTCAGCGGCTTCGTCCGCGTCCATAAATTACTCAGTGATAAAGTAGCATTCCTCTAAAGAATTTAAAAAATTGGTCCAGTAGTTTTTGAGTTTATTCGTTAAAAAATCAAAATTCCTCTTTATAATTTTAGTAGGTATAGCTACTAGCAACCCGCGCCAGCTTTGTTACAAATCTTTGGAGTTCTCGGCCTTTCTCTAAAATAATAGAAATTTATTTTATTCGAAAAGTACGTTCCTGCACACCTGCGCCCGTCTTCTTCGCTAGCATTACTGCTTCGCAGAAGCAGGCGACCGCATCCCATTCCCTCTCTACAGACCATGGCCTGAACGAGGCCCCGCGCGAGTGGTCGCCTCCACGAGAACACGGCGGTACTCCGCCCAAACGATTTTGCGACAGTCGCTGTCGCTAAGCCATCATGAGATCCCGCCGGAACTCTTTATCGCCATGCCGTGATTTATTGCTGCAGCGAAGTTTTACCCCGGTATTGCAATACCATGCGCAGGTCGTGTCTGCGTGAAAGGACTGTTGCCTCCAAATCCCACGGCGACAGGCCGGCTAGGGGGCTCACCGCTTCGCGGGAATGCCTAGCACCTGCTGTGCAAATTATTTGGGCGTTGGACAAGTTTTTTTAATATATTAGGCTTGAGAGGACAAACTGCACGTTTATGTTCCCTTTCTAGTAGAAGATCATTTACTGAATCCTTTAATTGTTGACGTCAGCTACATATTCTATTAAATGCGTATTTCAGAATGGCTCGGATAATGTTGACGATCCTACAGCTGTTGTCTGAAGGAGCGGACCCGCGTAACGCTCGCTGTCCTCAACCGCCGTTATTCATCGCTGCCGTGTCTAATTGTGCAGAACTTATCCGTCACTTAATTAACCATGGCGCTGATATTAATGAAGTTTTCCCACAAGTAATTCATTCATTTTTAATTACGTTTTCCACCTGAGGCCTGTTCACCCGGCTGCATAACAGAAAAGGCAGAATTGTGTTTCAGAACAATTGCTGTGCTGAGTGAATGTAATGTAATGTAGACCTTCACTTACTCAATCTGTGATGGAAATGTTTTGATTATTTACATAGACCGTACATTCACGAAGGCGGGTTGATCCTAATGGTGTGTGCAGACGTATGCATTGTTTCTGCGTGCATAAGCTTGGAAAGAGTCAGTATAGGCCTCTCATTTATTAGGTTTTGCCGACGACTTCATTTGTATGAATATCGGTTATTACAGACGCGCAGTCGAAGTTGATCGTCGCCAGATATAAAATATAACCAATATGAGGATTAAATGAATTGAACAGTATTCAATTATAGTACCTAATAAACTTTTCTACTTGACTATAAATTCCAGGCTTACGGCTACACAACTTTGGACATGGCAGTGAGTGGGCCCCTAACACCTGAGAACTTGGAGGTGATCCGAGCATTACTGCAAAGTGGAGCAAACCCAGACCACAGGCTAAAGGTCCCAACAACCACTGCTCCACCTTCAGATCTTTCTCCAGATATTCCTATGGAGCAGGGCCCGACTTTGTTGCATGCGGTATTGGCAAGAAAGATTGATGCTGAGGATTCACGTCTCGTTGAAGTAAGTAAATAATAGAATAGATGAAAAGATGACTACCATATTGGTCCATTAGTCGTAAGCGATACTACTAAACACGAGCCCTGGTTTTTAAAGTGGGAAGCCATCAAATAACTTGAACCGCTCTGCAGGCTTAGACAAATGACTTTTTTTGCTAGCGTTCTGGCCAACTGCTAAGTAAACGCAAAATGTATGGCAATGACATGACCTGTCACGCCACTTGCCACGTGATTTTTCAGCAGGTAATGTCATTGCCATAAATTTTGCACTTGGCGTTTGGCGGGAACGTTAGCAAAACAGACAAGTCATTTTCTCTTAGCCTGCTGAGCAGAGAGCGCTTCAGACTGTTGCTACCTAATAAAAACCCTTCAGATTTTCTTTGCGTTCCAGGGTTACGTAATGGTCGTTGAGCCACAGTAACTCTTTCGAACAATCCCACAGCCCGAGCACGAACTCTTTGTTTCAATTCCCGGGTCGGGCAAAGTCTTATTAGGTTTTGACACCTATAATTTCCCTGAGTTGATGACAATGGATAAATAAAGATGAACACCATGATGAACCTACTATCAGAACATTTTTCTGTCTACCATATAGAGGAATACTGGCTTAATGTTATTAATAAGATTCTGATTCTTGCAACCACTTCTTGGGGTTCAAGTGATACAACAACGGCCACGCAAAGATTGCGATATTTCTTGAAATTAATGATGATCATTCCCTCGCCTCTGCCTAAATATACCTTCCATTTAGTAGAGGTGATCAAAAGAGGCAACGATAGTCCGGTTTTTTTTAAATAACGTTCTTGAGCAGATTATCGATTTTGGAGAAATTGGCTTTTTGATGCACATTGACTCAGTTTCTCACGATATTCCGATCGGTAAAAAAAATTAGGCTACGCTGAAAAATAGTTACTACTAAACATAACCTAAAACTCTACAATACTTGATCTCAAAACTTTTTCATTTTTTGCTCATTGCCAAAAGTATTGCATTTGCAGTTATACCCTTTATAGTAGCAAGGGTCGATATGGGTCTTTAAACCTTTCTTTGAAATTATTTATAGTTTAACGCTTGGGAGAGGCCTATATTCACTAGTAGATGCCGCCTCTTTCGGCCGTAATGATGATAAAACTGGTGCATAAAAAATTGAGCGCATGTTCAGTCATGTACCTACATTTATTTTATTTTTAGCTTCGTGAACAACTCCTGGAGTTGTTACTCCAATACGGCTGCAATCCGAACATCCAGTACAAAGGTCATTCAGCCATGGATATTGTTCTGAATAGAAATTTGGAGTTATTTAACATCTTCTTAAAGAGCCCTTGGACTGATCTCAATGCGGTTATAAACAATTCTAACCAGACTATATTGGTAAAAATGTTCTCTTTGCCGTTTAGCAAAACTATTCCTCTGACGGAAAAGTTACAAATGGTAAGTTATCTTCTGAATATTTACGATTAAAATCTATTAATGAAGTTTGTGTCTAAATTGGCTTTCGGGTAAAGAATATACTTTTCACCACAGCAGCTCAAACAAGTAGGTTTTGCTGCTTGAAAACATTGAGCAAAACTCGATTTTGCTCACTGCGTGAGACAAAGTAACTATTTTATAAATTTTTTTTTAGCCATACATTTCGAAACAATCGAACTGCACTGTACTCTGTCTCTTTCTCGCCTTTATAAAAAAGCGAGTGAGAAACATGCCATTTCGAAGTTCATTCCGATTTCGAAATTCCACCACAAAGAAAAACACGTTCGGAAATACGTAATAAATAGAAAATATATGTAAAATATAAAATTGTTTTCTTTTTATAAAAAAATATTGAATTTTAAATTTATTATTGTATTTGAATAAAAATAAGAGTACCTGAGTACTTATAGCAGCAGATAAAAATGTCATTTAACCTTTAAATAATTATTTCTAGTTTCAACATTGACTGTTTTAGAACGTGCTTTAAAAAAACAGCGGAAATAAAATAGTGGCAAATAAGATTAAGAATGTTAAAATAATTGTATATAATATGAGCAAAACTAGCGACAGAGATAGTATTTATTTTAATTGAAATCATTATTAAATCTATTTCTATTAATTATTTTATTTCCCAAGTAATATGTGTTCTCGCTGCTGAAGTGAAAAATTATGTATGTAACACGAGAGTAAAACTTTTTGCATCTCGTGTCTTTGAATCCCTCCCCTCGCTCAGGATTCTACTTTAGAATCACTCGCTAACGCTCGTGATTCAATCAAAGAATCCTTCGCTTGCTCGGGACTCAAAATTAGCACTCGCAGCAATAAACAACTTTGCTCTCTTGTTGCACAAAATAATAACTATTTTATACTTATACCTACAGTCAAATTGTAACGTGTTTACAAGTTAAAGTCGATTTTGACAAATGGCAAAAACATATTCAACTTGCTTTGCTACTTAAGAAATTAGGGATTAATTATCCTCATCTAAAATAATAATAATGAGTAGACATTATAAAATCGATAAAATTTTTCTTTGATTGTTAACTAATTTTAATGTTGACCAAAATACAACTCAGCAGCTCTACAGCTGAGATCAAAACCACAGGACCCGTGGAAGCATAGTCCTTTCAACATCTGGTCAGAGTTAAATGCATACATACTCGTACTGCCGCCTGCGCCCGCATAGAGCTCTGCTGACCTTTAAAGTAATTTTCTTTGCGAAATATTGATAGATTTACATATGCTATGTACATTCTGAAGAACACATAACCAGCATTTTTTTGTGTAAACATAATATTTCTAAAGATCAAAGCCGTTTGAAACGAGTAGTGAAAACAAGCGAAAAAAGACCTACCCGTTACCGAGGAGTAGGTAGGCTTCAGAAAATCACTGTTTTATGGCTCGGGCGCTTGGGCCCGAGTCCAGTTTAAAGAGCTAAGCTGGAAGGAAAAGTTAGTTGACGATAATTATATTGGATAGGTACCTAAAGCAATATATTAAGTTTCTTTTTAACCGACTTCAAAAAAGGAAGAGATTCAAGATGGTCAACATCTTGAAAAAGATTGAATGTATCTTTTTCCTCCCACCTTCCACACCTGATTTAATTCCTCTACCTTGATTTAATATTTCCAGCTAACGAATCTACTACTGTTTGGAGCAGATCCGTTATTAAAATGTCAGAATGGTACCGAGGAATATGGAAACCTGTTCTCCTTTATAAAAAGCGTTTTGACTGAAAAAGACATGCGTGTAAATTATGGTAAACAAAACATTATCGTGCCAGACTTTTGATATAAGTAGATAGTTGTAGACTCACAATAATACTTTTTACTTGAATGTCAGTAGATGTCAGTAAAAACAAACGTTATAAAACATCTTTTAGACAAAATATGAAGCACTGTTTTACAAGTAGGTACTCATATGTGCCCGACCCAATTTTCAAAAACGATCTAGTGGGTTACCATGACGTTTAAAGTAAGATTGTTTCAGTCTTATTTCCAGTGTGGGTAGAGATGGCACTAGACAACCTGTATAGCTCTGTCTCTTACCAACACTGAAATAAGAATGAAACAATCTTCAATGAATGGAACTTCCGGACCATAGCCTGAACCAGGGCCCGACGCGAAAGGTCGCTGCCACCAATTGCCTCCAGGAGGACACTGCGGTGCTCCGCCCAAGCGGGGCACACCTTCACCGTAATACACTATATCTAGCCGCACCAAATCACACTTTCCTACACTTCTATCCTTTTCTGTCAGTAAGAGCCGTCATTTACTAGAGCCAGAAAGAGAGCGTTTTGCCGACCGCCTCGTCGATTCTGCCGCGCGGGATTCGAACAGAGCCTCAAGTCTGCTTTACAATAGTGTCAGAATGGTCTATCATTGATTTTATAATTGTTGATTATGACAAGTTTGGTAATCTACAAATATAATGGCGTCATTATGACTTAGCTTTCCAGTGGTCAACCACTGACACTCCATTGAAAGAAGCGGTAATCTCATACATATTGACAAATTAATGTCTGACGTATTCGGTATTGTAATCGGTTAAAACTTTGACAGTTCCTTTAATCAGTGACCTACCATTAGAACGTTATTGTGCAGTTATAGCTTTTAATAAGCTCAATATTATTATTCTACCACAACTCTATTACGAGACAATGACCGATCAATGTTCGATCATTATGAATTAACAGATTACGAACTTTTAGCAAAATGACAATGGAATCGTGTTGGAATGACGAATTTATAAAAATAGCAGGCTTGTGGCCCCAGAAGTGCGCCCAGAAAGCCCTACTGAAAGTCTTTGAGCAAAGTAAATGACGGTTCTACTACTCCGTGGTTCTAAGTGAAAGAAAAGGATAGTACCTATAGGAAAGTACGATTCGGAGCCACCAGATGTACTTAGTTCAACCCCAATACGTACTTACTACCAACCTTTTTGAATTACAGATACCCCAAAAAAAAGTAAAATTGATATTAAATCGAAGAAGAATGTAAAGCCTACAGGATCAAAGACAAGTAACAAGACAGCATCAGGTGTAACTAGATCGCAAATATCAAGTAAATCGGGGAAAATAACTGATGATAGTCAAGCCGATTACAGACAAGCCGTGGATCTGGTGGTGGAGTGCGCAAGACTTCTGCATATCAGGTGGCTGCAGGCCAAACTGATGAAGGAGCTCATTGAAGTTGTAAACAAGTATGTGTTGCTGAAGCATTTTATGTGTATCTACCTACTATTTTGCAATCTGCTGTATACATTAAAGGCAAAGTCCTGACTCACACACTGACTCATTAAAGCTCAGCCCAAATTCGAAATAGAACACTGAAATTTTGCACAGAGATTTCTTTTTAAAGCGTATCGAAAGAATAAGAAAGGGTTTTTTTCAAAATTCACCCCCTAAGGGGTTGAAACGGGGGTTTATAATAATAAATCATTTATTATCAGGCATCTTATTCCATTTCAGACTATCATATATAGAGTAAATACAATTTATCGTCAGTAAATTAGACTTAGGACTATGTTGTATACACTTCACATTGCACTGTGTTCACTTCGTGCTATTCTGCGGCACCTGGCCGCGGAAGTAACGGAACACCACGCCCAGCTGCTAAAAGTCTTCTTTCAGCCTGAGGGGCAGGAAAGTGTTCGAGACTCGCACCACGAACGCCTTGAAATTGACGTTTCGGTGCGAGTCCAACAGCTGTACCATCAGTGCAAACTTCATCTTTTGACGCACGTACTCCACGATGTCTTCCTCCCTTGTGGCGTGATGCAGGCGGGAGATGTACACTGGAGTGTTTAGCTAGGCGGCACACAGGCTGCAACCTCAGCAATCGACGTATGCGCCGGCGACGAAACTGCTGACGCGAAGTTCGGCGACAATATATCGAGGCCGGCTCCATGATGCTTGTTTACGTTCGATGCATCGACTGATGACCTAGTTGCCGCCGCGTTATTGCGAAATTCATCAAATTCCTTACACAAATCGGCGACAGTTTTCTGAGATGCATCTAATTTTGCTAGCACATCCGCGAGACTGGCCCTCAGAAAAACAATGTCTTTCAAAAGGCTTGATACATCGACGTGGTCGAAGGTGACTAGAAGGAGCTTAATTATGCAGCTTCTTTGCCACAAACGTCAGGACGTCGTCAGGGTCGGTCTCTGAACAGCGTGATTATGTCCTGCAGGCTTTTCTTAGTCACGTCTCGACGGCAGGATGGCATATGGTCGCGCTTATTCAGCTCGCTGAACAGCAACAATTTGGCAGCAGCTATGTCCTCTTCGTTGAAGTTCATTACGCAGGTGTGGACTGCGGACAGTTCGTCCATCACAAAATTATCAGTCATGGCAAGTACTTACGAGCGACAGTTTGCGCTGCGCTAATCGCTGTAAAGAAAACGTAAATAATACGTCCGCATCGGCACGCTGCACAAGCGAGGATAAGGAGAAACCTACATTAACACGGGCGAAGTCGCAGGCCTTAAAAGGATAAGAACCTCTGGATATTAGTACCTACAGTATAATGAAAGCATAACATAACAGCACAATCAGCCTTATAATGTTCCCACTACTGGGACTTAGGCCAGGAGGCCTTAGTCAAAGAGGACTCTAGGAGAGGGAATGGGCGCAATCCACCACGCGGGCCCAGTGCGGGTTGGTAGATGTCACATGTCTTCGAATTTTTGGATCTAGGACATGCCGGTTTCCTCACGATGTTTTCCTTCACCGTTTTGAGAGTAGTGTACACAAAGTAATGCGCCTAGCTGGGTTTGAAACTGCAAAATACACTCGTAAATCGGAACCGTTATTAAGTATTAACTATTAACCCAATCCATAACCAGTCCTTCCACTAATACAAGCCCTGACTTTTATTTTTCTTTTTGAAGAAGTCCTGGTTGTATATGAATATCGAATACTTGTGACAGTTTTATCGATAACTACACCTGAAGACTTTAACTAAACTAAACTATTCTATTTGGTCAGGTTCAAACGTCGCCATTGGACCATGGTAATCAAAGAACATAATAACAAGAAATGTACAAGCCTCTGGTTGACTGCGGTTCGCGGTCTGGAAATATGGGACGTCCTAAAAACAACTAAGAAAAAAATATACGATAGTGAAAATCTTTTAAAAAAAGTGTTATGTATAATTCACTTTTATTACATGAGGACAAAAATCCTACGAAAAATTACTAACAAAAATATTTGGTTACGCCCTCGTATCACGTTTCAAGAGAAAGAGTTCATAGAAAGTGAAATAGAAAGACTTACCCGTGAACATCGCTTGGCTACAATGGCAACCCTGGATATGATGCCAGTTATACGCCCGTACGTTACACCCGAACTTACGGTTAAAGAGGTAGGTACCTATTTCTGTTTTTTAGGGTGGATCACTTTGTTGTCCGTCCGTCTGTCTGTCTGTCAAGTCCTTTTCTCTCGAGAACGCGTGGAGGTATCGAGTCAGTGGCGGATTCACCCGGAGGCTGAATAGGCTTGAGCCTAGGGCGGCAGATTTTTGGGGAGGCAAATTTGGGAAACGATTTTTTTTTTTGCTGCCTCATAGAAATCAAAAAGATTTTTGCATGACGGTTTTCTGATAGAAGTCTGCAACAAATTTTGCTGATGACTTTCCTCTCTCGCTTGTCATTGCACTTTCCGAGAGTAAAAAAATTCAATTGAAATTCTAAAAAAAAAACTAAATATACCTTGAACAGTGATAGTGAGGTAGTCAGGATAGTCTTAAGTCAAAAACATATTTTTTTCCCGACTGCGGTATTTTTTTAACTCTACAATGTTATCTATTATCAGGAGATGACAATTGTAGAGCCGGTAAAAACTGTATAGCCTATGCCTTGAAAATTTGTACATCCGCCACTGTATCGAGTTGAAATTAGAACCTAAAATATACTCAGGTCTGCGGACCCTTGATACTGTGAAAAAATTAAATTTCTAAGTTCACGAAAAAAAAAGATACCTACGACCGTTTATGTCGCAAAAATCGTAAATTCATAGGGTACTTCCCGTTTTTATAACAAAAGTATAGGAATAAATCTGAAAAATTAAAATTTTCAGTTAAGTCACAAAAACAATACATTTTTCTCTTTGGAAAAATCTTCGAGATTCGATTCGGGAATTGAACTATTTACATAATTTAGTTTGCACGGAACCCGTCACCCGAACGTGTGCGAATCCGATTCGCACTTGCCCTGTTTTTTTTTTTGCGTTTGTACTAGATATTATCATAGTATTTTTTTTTTCATAGTGTGTACAGCTGTTACAGGTTTAAAGATAACGGTGGGGCCATAGATAGGTATATTTTCGAAGTTTTCGGTAGACTTTATCCACACAGTACATAATAATAGCGAACTTTATCATATAAGGCAGTCAAAAATGCTGATCCAGCTCCACTATCCGTGTATTGGATCATTAAGTTCCCTTCAAAATAATCCATGGAGTTTCTTGCACATTCTTCTCCATAGTGATCTGTGCTTTGGAATGTGCAATTATTATAAGTTTTTTTTGACTGACTGACTTCTTTTTCAAAAGTGCCTGTAAATGGTTTATTTGAAATAAAATGCTTTGAATCTTTGAATCTTTGAATCTTTGAATCTTTGAATCTCTGAATCTCTGAATCTCTGAATCTCTGAATCTCTGAATCTCTGAATCTTTGAATCTCTGGATCTCTGAATCTTTGAATCTTTGAATCTTTGAATCTTTGAATCTCTGAATCTTTGAATCTTTGAATCTCTGAATCTTTGAATCTCTGAATCTTTGAATCTCTGAATCTTTGAATCTTTGAATCTTTGAATCTATGAATCTTTGAATCTCTAAATCTTTGAATCTCTGAATCTTTGAATCTCTGAATCTCTTAATCTCTTAATCTTTGAATCTTTGAATCTTGAATAGATATTACGTAAGTAGGTACCTATAAGAAAAACCTCATAAGGTATTGATGTACCTACGAGAATATAATCAGGATCATTTTCCTACCAATCCGTTTTTGCTGACATCCACTGTGCTATTTTTTGTAAGCTTCCTTCGTCTATCGTTTTGTCAGCTGAGTATGTTTGGCGAGATTTTTTTTCCATTCAGAGTATGCATGCTCAGCGCAATTTTGGGTTTGTCAGGTTTGTCATATTCTTTACTTACCCTACATACTATTTTTCTTATTAACTTTCGAAATCGAATAAATACACATTTTCTACTTACTCTAATGTTCTTTGTTGTAATAAATTGTGTTTACAGGTAGAAAAGTTCAACATATGTTTAGAATGTGCCCTGCCACTCGGAGATGTCAAGATTCCCTGCGACTCGTGCAATATGGTCGGATTTTGCTCGTTTGAATGCATTAAAATAAACATAGATAGATTTAACTGTCATCCATGCAGTAACTATCTAAAAGAAAAATATTTCCCAACTCCTGAAGAGACTGAACTAAATTCTGAAGAATTGAAACAAATATTGTAATGTCGCTGTACGCCACAGAAATCTTGAATTTTGTTATTAATTAAAGTAGAAATTAGGCCAGTAGCAGGTACTTGAGAGAGCATTTTCGCTGCTCATTTTTCACAACAGCAAAAATTGCACAAAATGATTAGAATGCAAGTATTTTGCGCGAAATGAAATGTCAAAAAAAAAGTTAACAAACATCTGTCATGTTGTCCGTTGTCGTCATGGTAAATTATTTTAATAATCTGTATGTTTGGCGTTGCTTTGTTATGGCGAGTTTGTGGATTTGTTTAAAATAAAGACTTCATTAAATATTTATGAGATTTCCCTTCTTATCATCACGAACTACTGTATCACAAATGGCATCTGTAGCGAAAAAGGTTAAGCTTTCAACTTCAGCTTCAGTGGATAGCAAGAACAATGGAATTACTTCAAATTCTAATATTGAAGAGTTTGCTAAGAAGTTACAGGCCAAACGTGAAGACACGGCTAAGTCAATTTTAGAGTATAAGTTCAATAAAAAACGTATTAGAATCGTCTCTCAGGAACAGATAGTGCCAGATAAATGCGAGGGTGTGGTGTACTGGATGTCTCGGGACAGCCGGGTTCAGGATAACTGGGCTTTTTTGTTCGCACAAAAACTGGCGCTCCAAAACGAAGTACCTCTCCACGTGTGCTTTTGTTTGATAGCCAAGTATTTAGATGCCTCGGTCAGACAGTTTGATTTTCTTGTAAAAGGTAAATAAACATTGTCACATCTTAATAATTCAATTATAGAGAAATCTAGAAATGGAGATCATTATTTTTACTCTGCTTGTATCATATTTTAAGGTCTAGAGAAAGTAGCAGCAGACTGTAAGAAGCTTAACATATCATTTCACCTGCTAGAAGGGAGTGGGGCAGAGGTTTTGCCCCAATGGGTTATAAAGCATAATATAGGAGCTGTGGTGTGTGACTTCAATCCTTTGAGAGTGCCTCTGGGGTGGCTGGAAGGTTGTAAGAAGAAATTGAAGAAAGATGTGCCACTTATACAGGTAAAACCTCCTATAACTTTAAAAATTAACATACAATTGTTTCATCAAAGCAGTAGTTAAATTTTTAATAAGTTGATGAATTTTAGTTACGAATCACAGCATATTTAAATTCTTAAATTTGGCTTTTAAGCATTACATGCTTTCCCT
Source organism: Mythimna pallens (assembly GCA_961205895.1). NCBI lineage: Eukaryota > Metazoa > Arthropoda > Insecta > Lepidoptera > Noctuidae > Mythimna > Mythimna pallens. The sequence goes on along the minus strand of OY540825.1, from coordinate 24,100,868 downwards.
TATCTTGGTACCCAAACAACAAAAAAAACAATGCTCAGAATCAGAACTTTTATCCAAAAGTAAAATGCCCCTTAAACTTGTCATAATTACCTAATGTTTCAGATAAAATGTTGTGCTAATAAAAACTCCCACCCTCTGTTTATTTAATTTTAGCTTCTGATAGTATCTTATCTTATCTTATCTTGTGTGGGGCTGGCCTTAAAACCAGAGCACTTCGACCCTTCTGGATCTTTTGTGCTAGTCCCCCTCCCTTCTACTCAAGCCCCAGCCTTCCGTGCACCTTCGTCATGAGTCCCAGTATGGCCTTGATGGGGCTGAGCCTATAGTCCTCTGGTCTAGGAAATGGTTGGCCCAGATACTCTAGTCTTTTGGAGCCTAGTGCTGCACAGTCGCACAGTAAGTGTAGCATATTCTCCTCTGCCTCTCCACAGATCCTGCAAGTCGGGTCGCTTGCTAGTCCCATGTTGTAGAGCTGTTTGTTGGTGGCATAATGCCCCGTGAAGGCTCCTGTGATTATTCGGAGCTGTGTTCTGCTGTACCTCCATAATTTTTGGGTCCAGGCCTTATCTATGTCATTAAGAAATAGCTTTGCATGCTTCTGGCCTGTTGTGTTGCGCCAGTGTGTGCTGTGTATTTCTAACGCAGCCCTTTTCAATGCTTGGTTGATGACCCTTGGTGAGAGTCCTATGAAAGGTTCCGGTCCTTGTAGGGGTGTCTCGGATCCTTTTCTCGCTAGAGTGTCGGCTCTTTCATTGCCTTCTACTCCTGTGTGACCTGGCACCCAGATCAATCTGACCTTGTTGCGCCTTCCTAGCCGATTAAGTATTTTAATACAGTTTAGTACGAGCCCAGAGTCCACTCTATTGCACATGAGTGCCTTAAGTGTTGCTTGGCTGTCGCTTAAAATGTAGACAGTGTCCCCTTCGGTGCCTCTGTCTAGTATTTCCTGCGCACATGCGATTATAGCATAGGTTTCTGCTTGGAATACCGTCGCCAGTTTGCCCAAACTTAGGCTGAGATTGCAGTTGTCACTATGTACCCCCGCTCCTGTACCGGTGTTCATTTTAGAACCATCCGTGTACCATACCTGGTTCTTCCCTTTGTGGGGTTTCATCCCACCTTTCCATTCCTCCCTACTCGGAATGTATATCTTAAACTCCTTTTTGAGATTTTGAATGGTATGTATTTTGTCACATCCCATGTCCATCATCCAGTCAAGTTCCCTGTTTGGTCTTGTGTTTGTATGGTTGGTTTTTGCATCCGGAGTTCGTCCAGTGCCCCATACTTTTAAACCTATGAATGGCCCTCCTCGCCTCTAGTTCCACTTCAATGTGTAAAGGGGTGAGATTGAGCATCGTTTCCATCGCCGCAGTTGGCGTGGTTCTAAATGCTCCTGTAATGGCCATGCAGGCAGTCCGCTGTTCTGCTTCTGATAGTAAGTTTGTCTGCGTAAATATTGGCTATTCCAGACCCAAGGTTGCATTCAAAGCTTGATAAAAAGTAGCTTATGTCCTTCCCTGGGTTTCAAACTTAGCCTGTACCAGATTTCATCAAAATCCGTTCAATAGTTTAAACTGTGAAAGTGCAAGAGATGGGCAGAGTTATTTTCACAATTATGATATTAGTTACTTGCTACATATAGTTTACAGCAACTTGAGACAACAATTTATGAATTTTTCAGGTAGATGCCCACAACATTGTACCATGCTGGTTGGCCTCAGAAAAACAGGAATACTCAGCAAGAACAATCAGAAACAAGATTAACTCTAAACTTGATGAATACCTCACTGAGTTCCCTCCAGTTATTAAACATCCCTACACTGCTAAGTTTGAGCCAGAGGTTAGTGAACATGCTTAGTTCCATTTATTTTCCACCTGTTAAAATAGCTCATCCAATGAATGAATAACCTACCAAGCAAGCTTGAAAATGTGCAAAAAGTCTTGCCTTTATTACATACATGGTCATCATCATCTTTCTGCCCTTGTCCCGTTTTATTTGGGGTCGGTGCAGCACGTTTTTTTCTTCCATTCTGTCCTGTCACTTGTCATGCTATCACTAACTCCCTTTTCTTTCATATCGCTTACCATCAGGTGAGATAGTGGTCAAATGCGAGCCTATCAATAATAATAAAAAAAAAAAAAAAAAAATATCACTTCTCACACAATCCATCCATCTTTTCTTTGGTCTCCCTCTCCCTCTCCATCCATCCACATGTAAACTCATTACTCTTACTCTTATTACATACATGGTAATGTGGATTTTTTGTAACTGAAAACATTGTTGCATTATAGTGTAGTTTACAAAATTGCAGAAGAGTCCAAAAGGAAAGTAATCTTTTTCAATCAAAACATAAATTCCAATCACCTTTGTACTATTCTTCTGTTTCTGTCTTCTTTTCTTTTATTATTGTGTGTACATAAATTGTTAAATAAATAAATAAATTAAAAACATAGGCAAAGGCCATAGAAGCTTAATAGTGTTATCACATATGTTCAAACTTGGTGTGATGGATTTGGTCCATCCAAGATCTTTTTTGTGATAAATTAAGTTCTGGCTTTAGTAGCTTGCTTTCTGTCTATAATTATAAAGACCTAAATAACCTTTCAAGAATATGGTTCTAAGGGGACAATGTGTATTTTTAGCCCATAGACTGGGATGAAGCAATAGTATCCAGAGAGGCAGACAAAAATGTTGGCCCTGTTGAATGGGCTCGGCCAGGATATGATAATGCCTTGAGAATGTTGAAGAGCTTCCTGGACCAAAGGCTGAAGGTGTTTGCTACAAAGAGGAATGATCCTAATAAAGATGCTCTAAGTAATTTATCACCATGGTTTCATTTTGGTAAGTTATTGATAACTACTTATTGTGATAAAGTAGTTGATACTAGTTATTCAGAAACTGGCTTTAGCCTTTTATCCCTAAGGGCCGAAACTGCGTAAAGAATTATTTAAAGTAAAGAAAAATTTCTTACAATTTTAGTGCATATTTTATAATCTATGCTCTGCCTTTGGTTTCACATTTACCGCGTAATCGCGGTGCGTGCGAATGCCGGCTTCCGCTTCTAGTCTGTAAACAGATATATTCCAAGACTGGCAACCACAACACTATCAACATATTTATGTGCTGGCAACATTCAACTTCCACTGTAGTTTTAATAAAAAATAATTTCCTACAACAATGCATTTGATTTAAATACTTGTTATTTCAGGTCAAATATCTGTTCAGAGAGTGGCCCTATGTGTCCAAGAGCACAAAGCAAAGTGCACAGAGTCAGTGAATGCGTTCCTGGAAGAAGCCATCGTACGTCGCGAGCTGGCAGACAACTTCTGTTTCTACTGTGAACATTACGACAGCATTAAAGGAGCTAGTAACTGGGCCCAGAAGACCCTGGATGATCACAGGTATAAACTAGGTTTTATTTTTTTTAAACGGCCATTTAATTACTCCTTTTTTAGGGTGGTTAATCATCATAATTGACCGCGTTAGGGTGGAGCGAGAGTGTTAGACTTTTACCGACTAAAACCCACCTTCATTTGCCCTGCGTTCTAGGGCTCTGATTACTCTTTCAAACGTTCCCGCAGTCCTAGCAGGGATCATCGTCCGATTGGTTTTGCTTATATCTCTTTGAAGCGCTCATGGAACTCGACTCGGGCTTGGTCAGCAAACCCAAACCTACGGTGGCCGGGAATCGCCCTGTGACTCCCGAAGCCCGGGGTATACCAGTAGCGGCTCTTGGGGCGTAAAGATATCCGCTCTCTCACGGTTGCGACCATCTCCTTCGATCGCATTACTGCTTCGCAGAAGGTGGCCGCTTTCCATTCCCTCTCGCCCTGGCCTGAACCAGACACGAGAGTTGGCCGCCACCGACATCAACAACCCCTGCAATTGAATAAGATTTTAGATTCTGCGTCATAATATAGAAATGAAAACGCCCGAATTCACTTGAGGACTTCCAACGATTTCAGATCTGCATCGATTTTCATCCAGTTTTGGAATTTATTTTAGTTATAACAAGGCTTACTAGGTAATAACTGGGTTTATTTACTACAGAAAAGACAAAAGATCACATATCTACACACTGGAGCAACTAGCGAAATCGGAGACGCACGACGACCTTTGGAACTCCGCGCAGATACAACTGGTGAAGGAAGGCAAGATGCACGGCTTTCTGCGTATGTACTGGGCTAAGAAGATCCTGGAGTGGACACCATCGCCTGAAGAAGCGTTGAAGTACGCAATATATTTGAATGATCACTACAGTATTGATGGACGGGATCCTAATGGATATGTCGGTGAGTAATAATAATTATAACCGGCACTTTTTTATTGGGACTTGTGACCCATCTATAGGGCAGATGTGCCAGGCAGGTAACAGTAAAGCCGAGTATAGACTGCTGTACCGTAACATGAAAGGAGTCTTTCATAAGTGTGGACGCAGCGCGCGCACGAACCGAGCATCGAGCATATACCTACTCACACCTAGTTGAACTGCTCTTTTCGCACGCATAGTGTGCACGTTTCGCGCGCGCAAGGCGTCCACACTATGGGAATTCTGTTACATTCCGACAATATGGACGGCAAATTCTTTTATTGCCTTTTACATTGCATGTTACGTTACAACTTCAGTAGCCGTCTGTCTGTCAGGCTTAACGCGGCGTCCTATGTGGGCTTCAACACGATTGCGGTTACGATGCGGTTCACGCGAATTCAATGCGACGCGGCGGCTCAGCCCTACGTGCGGACAAAGTCGCCGTCGCCACCGTTTATATAAAACAAGTCAAGAAAATTAGAGTTGCACTTGTTACTTCAAAATCGATTATCACGTCAACTTTTCGCTTAAGATGTCAAGCGATTTTGAACTGTCCAATGCAACATTTTTGACTTGCATTACCAGGGTATAGTAACTCGTTTTTTCTTTTTGGCCATGATGAAATTACTTCTCCCGCTCCGTGTGGAACAAGAGGGAGTGTCAGACTTTTACTGACTAAGACCTGCCTGTGTTCCTTCAATTCCTTTACGTTTCCCGGCCACATCCGCCCTTGTTGACCCGTTATCTTTTTGCGGCGCTCGTGAAACACGACGCGGCATCGACCCAGGCCTAGACTTTTTCGGACAGTAAGCTACACTTTGCGTCCGAAAGCCCTCGCCTGTGATAACCGGGAATAGCTTCTTGTGGCGGCTGAGAATTGCCTGCCTATTCCTCTTTTCTCTACCTCCTTCGCACGCAGAGATAACTACTTCCCATTCACTCTTGCTCCGTACCAGGACTGGACGCTCTCGAATCGCCCAAACGGGACACATCTCCACCTTAAGCTCTATCGTTTCCTCCGGGTGAATGGTAGCCCTTCAGGTCAATTTCTCGAGGCCATTGTCCGACTGTGGGACAATACAGTTTAATAAGTTTGTTCATAAACTTTCCACTAAGGCCGAACGCTGCGTTACGCGGGCGCCCGCGCGGCTCCAAAAGTGCTTTTGCTACGAACACATTGAAGTTCTCCATCGACGCGACTACATGTACACCCTTAAAGATGAACTCCGGTTTCCGCAACAGAGATCGCCGCACACGATTCACGCGCGACCTTCCGCTTAACGCAGCGTTGGCCCTTAGAGGGTAATTCAGTTTAGTGCCCTAAATAAGTATATATCCTATTCTTGCCTATGAAAAACGTCAAGTTTATGGCAGTGACATGTTATCAAGGCATACAAATTTAAAAATAATTTGAATTAACTAAAAACAAAACTTCTATATTAATTCTCTATTTAATTATGTCTCAAATTAGTCTAGAAACGTTTATCACTTTATCTTTCAGGCTGCATGTGGTCAGTATGCGGTATACACGACCAAGGCTGGGCAGAGCGGGCTGTGTTCGGCAAGATTCGGTACATGAACTACGATGGTTGCAAGCGGAAATTCGATATCAAATCGTTCATAGCGAGGTACGGCGGGAAAGTACACAAGTATGTAGCGAAGAAATAAGATCTGTTTAAAATAATTAAGAAGAATATCTGCTTTACATGCAAGATCTGAATATTATATAAGTTTTATTATGTTTAGTATTACCTATCGTTTTATTCATTTGTTCATTATTAATATTATGCTAAGTTTTTACTAACTCTGTGCACCACTGTTAAAAAATTTAAACAAGTTGTCTATAGCCTCAGTACTTAACTTTTAAGTAAATACTATAATCCAAAGTGCAAATAAAAGTCATCAAAGAGTACAAATGAACAGGGAAAATGGTATACAATACCTTATAATTATTGTTAATTTATTGCTGTGGATAATTAGAATCTCTATAATTTTATATTTATACTTTTATCATTGTTATGTAAACTATAATCATTTTTAATAGATCTCTTCATTACTATTTAAGTATTTATGAATCTTTAAATTCTTGTGTAGAATTTATACTTGGAACTATCATTTGATTTTAAAATTGATTTTGATATGCTATGAAAACAGTTAATTAAACCTGTTAAGATATATATACTGTATGTATAATATTGTGAACGTAACACCACCACATACTACCTCATTTAGGTTAAGTTTTATCTCATATGTAACTTTTGTAAACAATACACTAAAATAAAACATCCATTTTGCTTATAAATATTTTTATTTAAGAATGTGAGTTCTTGTAGTTACACTTTTCTCATATATTTCGATAATAATCTTCATAAAATTAGAAATAGAAAAATAATATCAAAGAGCTATTTTCTTCATTGGAACTTTTCGGTGAGTCAGGTTATATTGAGTTTGATTAGAATTTCATCACATTTGGGCAACTAGTCAAAAGCTTGAATGCTTGTGGGTAACCCAAGCTAAGTGGAAAGCATTCAAAGTAACATTGAAATTTCTCACGATATTCTTATAAAAGCAAAAATTTATTGAATTCCATGTCAAATTGTCTCAGAAACACAAAACCATAACGATTTCTATTATGTCTCAAATTATTATAATTATTATATAGGTAAATATAAGTCTCTACAAAGGAAAATAATAGGAAAACATGATTTCACCACACAACGACATATTAATATAAACGGAAAGAAATCTAAATGACGTTGACTGATTCGTATTATTATGGATATTGAAATTTATTATGATTCAATATAGGCATGTGAATACCAGAGTTAACTGTTTCAACTATGAACACAAATCGTGGCTCGCTTCTATTAAAATATTCCACTAATACACATTACAGCACAAGGGTTATTACACCTTTACTTTCAACATACAAACATTAGCTTACAATAAGGCTCTCAATTAAATTTCATAGAAAACCCGAGATAAACAAGTAACGGGTAATAAGGTACCGAGATCATAACCAAATTCTCAGTCGTGTCAGTTCAACTCAAAAGGAATGTGCTAATTCCAAGCTCTTGCAGGTTAAGGCAGAATTCGGTTACAACCCCCCAACGAAACGAGAAATAAAGAAAATAGTCGTCAAAAAGAGGCGACACTAGGATAAAAAAAACTAATTGATTGTTGTCTATGCTCCCCTGTGTCAGTGTGTGTGTGAAAGCAGAGCTACATTCGCTGTTACGGGCGCAGGACGGTTTCCCACGGACGCTTACTGCACGCAGCAGTTGGGCCCCTTGTGCCCGTTCTTCTTCAGCCGCGACTTTGGCCGGTACTTCTCCAAGTACGACAGTTGCTTCGCGTTGATGGCACCGCGGCGTTGACTGGAAAGAAGAACGAATACTTAGAATATCGTGCCAAGACGAACGACGCAATTTACCTGCATAAACTCAGCCATATAAGGTAAGTCAACGCCTACTCCCACACTTCGATCTGAACATGTGCATAAATATTCACTTTTACGCGTTACTCGTTCAATTATCAATTAATTGACATGTGCGTCACGATCCTTAGCACCCTGAGTACAGCATATAAGACGTTATAACGTGCAAGCTCATTTATATGTACACAGATATTATTGGACTTCGACGAACAATCGTGATAGTTTGATTAATATGACGAAAATATTTATCAAACAATAAATGCATAGACTCGGAACACAATTTTTCTCGAAGATCGATTTGCATCTTTATGAATGGAAAAAAAGAAGGTCACAATCTCAAACAACCATCTTGTATAGTGTCGTCACTATTGAAGACAATGATCGTCAAAGAATTCTCACACATCAATTTCTCAAGAAAGCTAAACTGCCGACAGTACGTCAGTTTGCTATAATCGGAAGCGTGCATACACGCGAAACAATCTTATCGGTTCTAACAATTTGCTGTTCGTTCCGGCCGCCTTTTGCCGACCTTTAAGTCTTCAAACGATTTGACGCATGATTTTAAAGAGATGTTATAAACGAAGTACCGAAGGGATGGCGCTATACGTCTTGTATAAGAAAGAGATGGTCTCTTTGTTTTAGATATTCTGCTACAGTGCGCTTCAAGACACGATACTCACTCTCGAATAGTCTCTACGGCTTCCTCGTACTTCATGCCGAGTTCGATGAGTGCGATGGCCACCATGACGGGCGCGCGACCCAGTCCCGCCACGCAATGCACCGCCACCGCCGCCTCAGGCTTGTTCTGCGCTCTGTGGAATGGACGAGGACGCTTTTAGAACTATGGGATTTAATTAGGACATTTTCTTGAATCAAATTTTGTCCGGTCTCAAGTTGATAAATAAGAATTAGAATAAGAATAATTTATTATTACAGAAGAAATCGGTGAGCGCAAGATAGCAGTTCGTTTTTATTCATATTTTTAATGTCTGTGTTTAGATAAATAATAAACTTATAAGACCGGAGACTTCAGTGGTATTTACTACCACTGTAGTCCTCTGGATGCGTGAAGTGCACAGGACTCGTCTATGTGGCTACGTCTGGACGTCTTTCCGCTAGAATAATAATGACACGGAAACAATGTCTGACCTTAAAAGACTTGTCGAACTATAGCATAGATTAAAAATCAAATCATCCCTAATACTGCTAGAACTGCTAAGTGGAAGCAAGTCGGTTTGATTCCAAAAACATTTCACAGTTTAGCCCAAAATTTATCCTCCAAAATTATTGTGCCTTTTGAGGAACGCTGATAACAAGTCAACATTATACAGTCGTCGGTGTTTAGCTAGCAACTAAACAAACAAACAAGAGGAATGTTTGATAATGCGGTCACTACATCAAACAAAACACAATTTACATAAGCTACAATAACACGACGTAACATACCAATTTAATAGTTAATAAATGTACTGGCGAATCCGAAATATTCGTACATGTATTGGTCATAATCAGTGCGTCACGCCGCAGTTACGTAAATACAACTTTGATTAAACGACAGTCGATAATGAATTTAATATAGTATTGTAGCAGGATTTCCATTTTTGCATCACATTTTCAAAGTAAAAAATTAAATAAACGTATGAAAAATACTGCTATAGTACAGGCGAAGGGCAGCCAAAATACCGTGCCGAGTTTTCAGATTCCACATCTCGTATGTACTCGTATGTATGTCATTGAAGCTCAGGTTTATATTAATCTACAGCTCTTCCAATTCTTCTCCGACACCCACATGGTCTGGCCGACCACAATGACGCATTTCGGGTAGTTTAAAATATCATTCACTTGAGGATTTTTAACGCAAAAAAACAAAAAATGACCTAATCCGAGTCCTTTGTTCACTAGAACGAGAAGGAACGAACCCTAACTGCGCAATTCTTACAAAAAGATTAATGATCATCATTCAGCTGAAAGGTGCCAACCGTAGAACAAAGGCATCTCTCAAGAATCGCCACAGGGAGCGGCCCTGTGCTTCCCACATCATCAGATACCATGGATCCAACCAAAATCATGTATAGGACAACAAAAGGTCAATCAACGGTTGCATCATGTTCCGAAAACACTTGTCATCTAATGTGCTTGTCGCGCAATAAGAATATATTAGGGTAACCATTGATCTACCTTGCATATAAAGAATTATAAAGCGGGAACTACATTGAACCGAACCACGCACACGTGGGCCGCGCCTGATATGTACGTGAATCTAATGAAGTTCTACAAGTATAGTTGCCATATAAAATGTATAGAGACCGACGCACCCAAATCGGCGTACGTGGCCCACATATGCCCAATGTAGTTCTACTTTAAAAGAATGAGGTATACTCACTTTTCGCGCAGAATCTCAAACCAGTCGTCGACGACGTTGGCAGGCGGGAAGGTTCCGTCGTCGTAAGCCAGGTCGCGCACCTCAATGTTCTCGGCCTTCAACGGCGCCGTGTCGTAGCTGGGCTCGCACACGCGTACCACCGTGCACACGTTGTGCTTCCTCAGTTCCTGTACCAAGGGAAAAGGGTTTTATAATCATCATCGCTAAGATACAAAACTGCAATAGCTTAATATAGAGTCAAGATGGATGAACGATACAGATTTTAATCTGGTATAACAGGGAAAAAAAGGAATCAATACAGGCCATGGAATACGGTTTTTTAAACAATCCAAGACCCAGTGTGTCAAAACAAGATGGAGACCACCCATTTTATCAAGTTGTGATAAATTGTGTGGACTTAGTTATTATTTCTGAACTAAGTCCACACTATCTTATAATTTGCACAAAAAGTTGGTTATATCGTTCGTAAATCAAGCCCTGACATCCTAATTTGAAGGCTTCACGGAATTAGTACTCAATTTATGGTCATCGTCAACAGTATGTTTTTATGATAATATTACTTTGCCTCTCTCCAGGTATCGGCTTCCCAGACTATAACTAGCGGAGGCTGAGTATCATTATTTTAGAAGGAATTACGGAGCTCCGCAACGCAACTGGACGTAAGACCGGTATTGCTGGCTACGGTATTATCGCTTCTTATAAATCTTTCAACGTAAATTCTAAGCATTATCTCATTGGCAAGTAATAAGCCCTTTTCTTTTTACAGTTATTATTAGTGAGCTACCAGGATATTTCTTTTAATTTACATTTTCAGATAAAAGCCAAGTAACGGTTAGAAATATTCCCATGCGCACCATGGTTTTAAATCCAGAAAGTTATCATTGACATAAGTAAATGAAGAGTTAATTCACCAAAGCGCAGGTTTCAAAGAAAAAAAAATCGAAGATATTCAGAACACAAAGATAAAAACCGCTACCAAAGAGATAATTTGTATTCAAAGACATTATTAATCTTGAAAGTCGAAGACTTCAAAAGCAAGAATCATTGAAAGTTTTGAAAGAACACAAAAAGTAACCTTTTTATAACTTTTTGAAAAAGTTTTAGCCAGTTGCTGGAATTAAACTTTTATGGATTATTTAAAAAAAAAATTGAAGATTTTCGTTGAAACTTGAAAAACGTCTTCTAGTTCCCATTTTCCAAGTCCAGTTATAGAAATCGTAACAGTCATTGACTCTTTAGTCATTAGGTGTCCTAAATGTCTGTGTGACCTACTCTACACTAGAAACTACACAAGGTATAATATTCACTTGTGTTAAAGAGGTGTCATTTATGCTAAGCTAATGATAAATTATACAAATAAAGTGTATTTACCTGAAGATAGGACTGAATGGTGACGTCGGACGGGCGGTCGGTGATGAGGAACCGCATGTTCTTGTACTCGATTAGCGAGGGCGCCGGCCTGATGTCCTTCTGCTTCATCGTGATCGATTCGCTGATCTCCGCTCACACAAGATACGCACCCGGCTGGTAATCACGTCACACGCGTCAGAGAAAGATGTCACGGTCCGTCACAGTCTAACAGACAAACTGTTACTCTATTTCCACACAACACACGACAGTTTCGTTTCTTTTCTTTAGAAAGGGTCCAATTATATAATGAGAACCACCCGCATGGATGTCGCTTTCAACCACTTGATCGCATTCGGAGACGAACAAACAAAAGTTCAGAATGTGGAATGGAACCAAAAGAAATTATGCGAAAAACATAAGTTTTGCTATCACACGAACTTCGGCAACTGAATGATATGCTCCAAATTACTGGCTTCCGAATTTAAGGTAACTGAAACAAAAATAATAGTTTTGTTAATGTCAGCGATCCAGCCGGCGGCACCGCGCTGCGATTTACGACGAATATCATTTTTAAAGCGTATTTGCGTCAAAGCTCGAGCAACTACTGAAGTGGAATAAAAAATAGCTTCTAAAAATAGTGTTCGGGATAAAGCGAAGTTTCGGTCATGTGGACGTGCGATGTTCTGAACGACTATGTCTGTCCATCGACATCGGTATTTCCGAGCTGATCCAGAGCCAACATCGCGTCAATTGTGGACGTGCCTCATACCACACGGCTCAGCACTCTTATACACAAAAAACACTATGATAACACAATATGTAAACACTACGCCATCTGAACAACATTGCTGTTATTTTATTTCGATAAATACCTCCTCAACAAGTGCATCTATATTATTATAGTGATGTAACGCGTTAAGTAAACGGATTCGGTTACACTATTATCACCGGTATCGCGGTCTTGTCTTGGTCAGGAGCAGATAACAACTGATAGTTCGGCCGTGGGACGCGGGCTTCGGTTCACCCCACTCTGATTTCAATATGGCGGTTGAGCGAAGTTAGCAAGAGCTCGTGGTTACCTGTGGGTACGTGGTACAGCGCTTGGGGTGCGTAGAGTCGCGCGCTCCCGGCAGCATGGGTCCAGCGGTGGCACACTCCGCTACCTCGTCACACGAAACGCCCTGCAGTTTATTTGTGTTGGGCCTGGCAGTACTCCGCGCTGTCCAAGCGGAACTCCATCAATGTCGCCACAGAAGGGATCTCCAGCTGCGACAAACAAATAACACTAATTAACGAAATGCCGCAGTGCCTCACTTATGACTCAGTGCTGTTGTTTACATTATGCACGCAACGATTATGGTTCTTGGAAGTCATATATTAATAAACAGCTTCATTAGACAATGTGAAAATGATATAAATGTGCTAGTTAAATATTCTATCGATGGCAAAGGACCATTCAAGATAATAAAACGATTTGTTTAATATTTGTCTTGGATATCAACAATACCTATCCGATCCTTCGTGATAGACGAATAGCATTCACGTTTCAACGAATAAAGATTATTCACGTATAGCTATGGAACACATGCTATATTTAACTTGTATAGTTCAAACACTTATTAACACATTCCTACACAACTGGAGATCACGAAATTTATTTAACAAATGCGGTATAAGAGAGAACAGTGCTGTTAGCACGATATAAATGATATCGTTTGTCCTCAAAATATCTGGCATCTTACGCGTGACACGGCCGGAGTCTCACTAAACACTTCAATGTGAAAATAAAATGTTTTTACAATTAGCACAAAACAATAAAGACGATGAATTGCAGGAGCGGCACGGGCACGACTCTGAAACAGGGGCGGCGTACGAGATGTTGGCAGCCACGATGCCGGCGTGGGACTTACATATACACGTCATATGTTTACATTTAAATTTACAATCGTGTATGTATAATCTTGATGCAAAACATTGGCCGCAATCGAATTTACTCTCCTCCCCCACTCAATACCTAGATGCTCGAAAATCTTCACGAATATTTTGAAGTGTTTTGCTTTATTTATTTCCTGCAGATTTTATCAAGGAGACGGCGCAGACTTGGGTCCAGGCCAAAAGGAACAGTGGCTCGTGCCGACACGAGCAAATATATCTCACTTTGGGAATTTAATATTCCTTGAGCGCAAATAGATCCCTGATCCTACCATAATGAGCTTCTAATCTTCAATGGCCGAGATACGATTCAATATGCTTGGTTTTATTGGTGGCAACAAAGTCATTACGCTGCACGAGATAATTGCCCATTCAATCTATTCTAGAAGGAACGGTCAACAGTAGATAAAAATAAGAGTGACGATGTCACCGAAATAGCACGTTATCTGCTTACACACTCCTGATTCATGAAATGACGAAGTTGTCCGCAGTTTTTTCTTTTCTATAATATTAAATGAATACTATGTAAGAATCCGTGGACCGTGGACTTATTAACATAACTAAATAATTAAACGAGTTAACATTGTTAAAAATTATATTTATGTTCCCAGTTGTTTTAGTACTATTGCACATCCATAAAATAGTTACTGTAAATCGTATGTAAATAAACAATGAGCAATAAAACACTTGTGAGACAAAGGGAAAAGACTGCAGTCCCAGCCGAAGGGATGATTGTCTGAACAGGAGACGCCACGGTCGATAAACCCAAGCCAGACTGCACACATGTGCAACAATGCAGACGGTTCAGACTAACATCTGTAATGTCTGAACCCGGGAGAACGTCTAGCCGAGATAACCAGGACCACGAACGGATACAGTTGCTACTTGAAAATTCATACGCACGACCACTTGGAAGACAGCAACTATTTGTTGGTGAAAGACAGCGGAACTGATACATCTGCTCAATGATATTGGTTTCTTTGGATGACACATTCAAAACTTATTATTTCTGAACTCCAAGTAATTAATTTAATGCTCTGCATTCAATTCAATCACCATTCAGGTCATTATTGTACTCATTACAATACATTCGATTTTTCCGCTGCGAATAAATTCGATGTGAACCTCAGACCAATAAAAAAAGCAGTATTTTTTGACACAATGCACCATTAATAAGTGCAAGGGCACGAGGATGTGGATGTTATTGAACTATCAATAGCACTGGCAATCTAGCTATGGAATTTAATGAACGAAGACTAGCATAACATAGCATGAATTTATAGAGTCGACACGTGGCAAACACCGCCGTGTTGAACTTATAACTGCAAACAATTATTAGAAACAATGTACTTCATTGTGTTGGTCAAAGTCACGCACAAGTACTATAGTACTGGTATTTATGAAGTACTGTCAGCCCATTAAAACGTAAATCTAAAAGAGACTGTTCTTGTAACGAGTGATTTCCTAATCTGCAAACAATTATTGAAAACAATGTGTCTCATAGTGTCCGTTTAAGACACGCAGAAATATTGACTATTGTTATATTTTACGTTTTGAACTGAATAATGGTATTTAACAAGTACCTACTAACAGCTGTTATTTAACTTGTAAATTGAAAAAGCACTGTTCTTGGAACGAGTGATTCCCTAATCTGCAAACAATTATTGGAAACAATGTACTTTATTGTGTTGATCAAAGATACAAATCTTAACTATTGTTATATTTTACGGTTTTTAAAAGAATAACGGTATTTAACAAGTATTATCAGCCGTTATTTAACTTGTAAATTCAAAAGTGACTGTTTTTGGAACGAGTGATTCCCTAGTCTACAAACAATTATTGGAAACAAGGTACTTTATTGTGTTGGTGAAAGTCACGTATTAATTATTGCTAAGATTTATGTTTGAAAGGATAAATAGGATAATAATTTTACAACTGCTGTAAGTATACCTATAATTTAAAAATAATTGTTTTCAAATTCTATCCAATGAATTACGGTTTACTGAGCAGGTAGTTAGACTACATAGTAGACAGAATAAAGGTGTATTCCGCGTAGGGTAGTTTTCCAATGCATCAAGTAGGTATCGTAGTAATGGCGGAAACAGGGCGAGGTCTTCGCCCGACAGTATCTGTGCAACTAGTTTCACATTAAGCTTATTTGCCGGTAATTCCAAGAAGCGGTCGTTACAAACCTTGATGTTGTTTACCCCAAGTCAAATTAAAACGCAATTTCTTCCACAACTTTGCGGTTTGAGTTTTCAGTTTCCCTTTGTGTAAAAATTCAATTTCCTTCCATAACAACGCAGGTGTTTTGAGAAACTTTCATACAATTATACACCAGGGCAATTCTGCAGTTAAATAAAATTTATTGTGCTGTCTCCGGCCAAGAATAGAACATCCCACTTCTTCCCGTGGACGTTGTAACAGACAATTGAGGGATTATATCATACAACATCTTTCATGTAGCTGCGGAATACAGTTAAGACGAGCTCGTAAATAAACCAGCTTCTTGATGTGAAACAGCTTGGGCGACGACGTCTACATCTGCTTGTTAACCAGTGCACAACCGGGTCTTTCAAGAAAATCCGGTTCTTGACAATAAGGCTGAGGCTACACTAGGCCGCGATGCGACCGGAGATACGTGAGCGATTAAAACAAATGATTGAAATTCACGTTTATGTCTACACTATACGCCAAATATATACGATATTTGATTTTTGTAAGCGGTTGGAACAACAGTACTGTAATCATAGCATCGGCTACATCAAATTATCAGCGAATACGAAATTTATGCGAATTTATTAGATAATTTCTCACTACGCGATAAGTTTAATAGTGCTATTTAATATGTCTGTCGCTACATTACGCGTATCGTCAACAGCGACAGACAATTGATCGCTGATGGATACCTACACTCGCAAGTAATATTATGTGGCTACACTACTTAAGCGAATTTAAATCAAGGAGCGATTTATTTTGCATAAAGTTCAAAATAACAATATTAGATGGTACCTACGCTATCTAGTGGCTACATTATCACGCTATAGATGGCGATCACTCACGTCGCGGCGACGCGTTCAAATCAGTTTATTTTGATCGCTCGTCAAAAGAACATTTGTCTACAATAGACGTTGAATTGTTTGTATCCGATGTGCGTTCTTGTATTATTCAAAGAATGTTTCCGGAAATTGACGCGTCTTTATTTATTTCATGAATCCAACACAATCTCTCTTACTTTTTACTAATCGATACTTCTAGTTTAACAAGTTATTGTAGACCAAAGAACGACAAATACATTTGTCTAAGGTAGCGAGTACAACTACTAACATTTTCTTATTATTAACTTTAGATGTTACATTCAATAGGAGATGGCTGTAAAGATTTTTAGTATCTATCGCATTGAGTGCTCTTTCATATCATGGTAATGGAAAACAGATCAATCTGATACCGATATCCGCCTATCTCGCGGGATTATTATGAACTGATGGAACAATAGCGATAGCTTATGATTTAGTCACGAAGCAACTCCGCAACTGAAGGCCACGAGTAGATAAACCAAATACGTATGTATGCGCTATCAATGCGACATTCGTATATTATGATTGCTACTCCACAAATACACTAAGATTTAACCTAAAAATATTTTGCAATAAAGTACTCGGGGTTACCTTACCCGGGGCATTGCGTATCCATCATCCTCTTGAAAACTATTTGGTACTAACCTGGACCAATCATAACTATCCAATAACCATTACCTGTCCATATAATAGAAATGACGATCCAACATTATAGCAACATGCACATTGAAAACGATTTGACTTTGAATTGCTCCAACGCACCTCGTTTACTACCTATTAGAGTGCGGATCATACATACATGACATCATGCTTGTAAATGATTCCAAATGGAGTAACTAGATTTATCATTGGAAAAATAAAAATAAACTAGGCAGGTATGAAATTGATAATTTAACTTTAGTGGGTACGCAAGCAAAAAGAGGATAAGTTGGTTGTCAATATAAACTGCCTACAAAAGCTGCATCAATAATTCACGGGCGCGGAACGGTTCGTAGTTGACTCATTCTGTTTTTCATTAACTACCAGACCAGCTTATTGCGACTTATTTCACAAGAAAAATATAGCGTTAAATTTTCCCAATAAAAAGCAAATTGCGTCAACACTTCCATCAGTTCATTCTGAAATGTTTACTACTTGAGCTAGGTTACGAATGAATCACAAATGAAATTGAAAACATTATGCTAATATTTACGAAAATAAATCATCAAGAATGTTATCAATATTTATCTCGTGCGTTATAACTTTAGTAATTTATGTTTAATCATCCGAATGAAGTCATATCCGCTGCCACTATCTTGATATAGGAACAACTCAAGCAATATCTTCGAGATAAAACAATTAGCCGTCTACAGTTCAATACCACTTAGATCTGATAGAACCCTTAAGTAAAATCAGGATTACTAAAATCAAATTTTAAACTCTGAAGTAATAATTTTTGTCTACATCATGTTCTTCCCTATATGTATTTCTCAAAAATGAATTTATAACTTCAAAACAACATAAAACTTTCATACCTCAATTTATTAACTGACCTATTAACTTTTTTTCTTATTGTGTACAGTGAGTTTCACGACCTTTACGAAGGTGACACGTTTACCTGTGACCTCGAAGACAGGGACGGGCTTAAAATAAGATTATCTCCCTTTATCACTCAAAGATTTGCTGGGATAAATCTCAACTTTGAGTTAAGCTTGCTTATTAATAAATGTTAAATGACCTACTGTTTAACATTTGTATTTTTATTTATTTGTTTATTTTGTTTATCTAGTTTATTTGACATTCTATTATTATCAATTTTATTTCAAAATTTACTTAATTAATCATTTAAATTGCATGTATAATATGAAAAAAATTCTGGTGTATTTAATGTTAAATTAATTTAAATATAAAAAAAAGTATATTGCTGTGCCACAACAGTTTCTACAATGATGCATAGCTGTAAGTCTGTTTGTACCAACTTACCAACATTGTAGATGCAAATAAATGAATATGAATATGAGATAATTGAATAAAATTCATCAGTGCAAAACGAATTTAGACGACTCAGTTGTTTTGCTGAGACTGACAATTCAATAAAATGTAAATGTTCCAGAACAATACGAAGAGAACTGAACGCATTCAAGGTAAACAGATAAGTAAAATGTTGTTAAGCAAGACCATTAGGAAGTGGACGATAAACAATATCCACTAGACACAAAGGAGATGCTACATATTATATCGTAATTGACCGTGACATTGATAGCCCACGTAATTTGTGGTGTTAGTTATCCGATATACCTTATACCTACTGAGGAAATACAAAATAATAAACTGGAGATATTTTCATGGTTAAGGATATTAATATCGCTATTAATGTTCCTTATACTGGTTGAAGTACCAGCCTGTTAAATAGAAGTGGTAACTCATGTTCAGTCATGCAAGTTGCCGCGCCCGCAAACTACTAAAGTGGTATTAAATTAACACAAAACAATAGTCATTAAGCAAACGTGTAGGTATTTCCACTGCCACAACACACCCTACAATTAGGTAATTTTTGCAAAGGGCAGATTTTATCACAATAGGACCAATTGTTCATTTCAAAATCTAATTAATTGGATTCATTTGCCTTATAAACATGATCCAGTTTAAACTAAATGTATTTTTGTAATAATGTTTTTTTAATATGAATGGTTTCAACAGACAAATTTTCATGAAGACACTATTATTTCATACACTAAAATGCATGTATCAGTTAGCAGGTAGGCTTGCAAAGTTAGCCCACGACGTCTACAGTTTATACTTCTTTGTACGCACTTTCTACGTGATTATGACCACTGCAAAGGTATGAGAGTGGAGCTACTTGTTTTTTAGTTCTCTAAAGTGCGAGGCGTGACCACGCTTTTAAGTTGAACACCTGTTGATTCAAAAAGTAAGTAATAATTTCAAATGCAAACACTAGAAACGATCACAGGTTACTTTAATTATATGCATCACTACAAAAGAAAACAGTTGTGCAATTTCAAAAAATTACCTGGTCACTTATTTTGACCATATCCAACCAACCAGGATCGAATGGCGTACGTGTTGCCCAGACTGTCTTACTTTGGTCACGCTCGCACGACTCTTGAGGATTCGTTTAAAACGCGTCGGTAATGCGGGACACCGACGTTAATAATGACACAAAAACTTCACTTACATGAATCCGGCGCGGCGGAAGCTAATACAGTTATTGTAACACAAAAATAAAGTTAATAAACCGATGAGGAAATTAACTGAAACTATCGTGCACACGCAACTGAGGCTGTCGTTGTAGACAGATTAGAAGGTTAGGCGTTTACATCGCAACGGTTCGACACTGTCGGTGCCGCGGTTGTGCAGAGACTGGCGCGCCACCCATCGCCGGCTGCGAGCGACGACGTCACGCCGCGCGGCGCGGCGCGGCGCGCCACCGGCGCTGGCGGGGGCGTTGGCGTCACTCGCCAGACGTACTCCGCGCCGCTATCCACACACCCACACCAATGTCTGTCCACACGTTTCGCACAAGTTTTCAAACTTTTCACAAGTTATGATCCATCATATGAATGAAACAATGACTGTTTGATAGATATCATTTTCGAACAGTCAGAAGTTACGATTCAGATTACAAATACTCATTATAAGACGCAAGACTAAACAGTAGGTACCGTGTAATGTTAAATCATGGCTCAAAAAACATTTGGTCCAATAAACGATCCACCTACGACTTTATTTAATTGATACTGACTGATCTCGAGTTTTTCTCTGATCATGAGACAATTCCTAATTGGTGTGATAAAAAATAAATCAAGTAGATAAGTACTATAAAACTGAACCAATTGCATTTTAAACGACGCATCTGTGACCGAGAAGATTCGATTAGCAACCGCGAGGCGGCTCGTCGGTCACATTCTAATAATAGCGAGAGAAACGAGAAAGAATTCGTATTAAGAAACTCCCACGCGTGGCTATATGTACACACGCGCAATAAAAAATGATTTAAGGGAGTCCTTGTATCATAGAAAAGTCAATTCAAGGACAAGCTTTAATTTACAAAAGTCAATTATTTTGAAACCGCTCTGCAATTCAACCGCAATCTAATAATAATAAATGTTACGATTGTATTCATCGCCTCCGAGAAAGTTTTAGCGTATAAACTGTTTAAATCCTGAAAATATCGAATGGAGGTTATCGCTAAAGCGACCTCATTCGCTCTCAGCGGCTGGGCAGTCGGCATGTAGGCCTCAAGTCTTTCAACTAACATTTTAGTAAAATTTAGAATATTATCACTACGTGCAATGAGCTGTTGGTAGCCTTCTACGTCTAAATAGAAAAACAGGCTTTGCTATACAGCTGCCGTTATTGTCGAAGCCTGCCCACTACAACACGCCTCGGATAAATTTAGCTCCACCCACAGCGAGAGGAAATTTTCTAGTCCATTGAGAATTTTATGGTATACTCGTAGATTGAATAAAATTAATGTTTATCGTAATGTAGGGAGATTTATTTTGACGGAGTAAAGTGTAGGTTGACTAAATCCAAAAACAATGATACTATATCGATAAATCTTCATTGACAGCCTGCAAAAATTTAGATGTTTTTTTTTATTTAGGAGATGGCTTGCTTGTAATGTCAATAAAAATATAGCATGATGGCTAATAGAAATAAAGACTGATTCGACCCCAAATAAATTGGGATAAAGCCAGAAATTTCAGCAGAAAAGATCAGAAACGCGGCAAGGTGCAGAAAATAACTATATGAAGGTTTATCTATGGTGCAGTGCCTAGAAGCCAGTATTGGGGGCATTATAGCCGCGTGCGTAGGTTCGGGTATTGTACGAACCTTTCAACGTTTTAAAGACATCCAGTAAACAAGACGTCAATAAGAGTTTCAATTTAGCTATTAAAATAAGGCTTGCTCCAACGTGTTCGTGTACCCACGTGATTTCATCACGTGGCATCAACCACAGCGGGCATTTCTAGGATAAATGAAATGGGGCAATTTTTTGTTGAATACGTATACACAAATTCTCGCTGCAAACGTACCTAATATAAAAATACATTTTACTAACCGTACCGTATGCAGATATCTAATCAATTTTACCTATATAACCAAATTCCATTACGTGCATCCATGGATAACGGCATTCTGCAAAGATTAGCAGATTAAAATCAGTTCACACTAAAACGGTTCATATCGTAGTAATTACAGATTTGATAACGAATTTATCAAATGAAATATGTTTAAAGTATAGTTACTTAACTTAATTAAAAGCGTCAGTTTTTGCTGCAGTGATATTGGTATGGTACTCGTATGATACATTTGATTATCCTATATTTTTGCAGGTGTAAAGCGAGACAAATTTTGTTTGTGTGTATCCCAGTGCAAAAATGGGCAGACATTCCTAGAGATTCTGTTACGTATTTCTATATACCATATGGAAAACGTCTGCACTCTATGGCGCCAAAATCTTCGTGATGTAATATAAAGCAGTACGAAGGTCAAATCCATTTGCGTCGACATGGCAACTGGCATTGTAGATTATTTTGGGATAGGTACATTGACTGTCTGTTCTGTGATAAAAATTGATTTCTAGAATCACCGAATACAGCTTTTAGATAATACAAGCATGCGATTTAGATAAAATAACGACAGAATGATTTATATTGTCCAGAATTTTCTTATTCAGATAAGACGAAAATGAACCAGTTTATGAATTGGGCCAGCACGTATAAGGAAAATTACATCCATTCTGCTGCACAATTTGTGATGTTTCAAGCAACCTTGCAAATGTAGCTCCTTACACACTTCCTTGATATATGAGTAGGTCTTCCAACAAAGACATTAATTCCAGTTGTGAAAAGTGAATGCTCCATACAACTATAAGCAGCATGGAGGGGAATACGCGGTGCAATTCAACTTTCACAACACTGATACTAACTTACCCACGCAATGGACCAATCACAACGATTTATCGCCTCAACGTAGGTGCCTTCAGCAGTGTATTCACACAAATGGACCCGGTCGAGGAAAGCGTTCCATCGATACCCGACATCATTATCTGACATGAATTATTCAGACTTTCTCTTTACAGTAGAATTTCCATTTAAAGCCAACTTACAAACAGGTTATAAGGTAAAAAAGAGGATACAGGTCTTCATTTCACAGCCACCAGGAGAAGTTTACAGCTCGGTGTTTACTGAAGAATTAACGAAAATTTTGCAGGATAGCTGGGCAATAACTCGGTACCGGTTACCGCGAAACACGGAATTGACGTGACTGACATTTAGCAAGTCGGGTACTAAACGTCCGAAGGCCACGCACCACATCGACCGTCCTGTGCAACGTTCATGAAATGAACGTGTACTTAGCGTGCAATATAAATATTTATGTCTTTCATATCTGTAAATACATTTACAGATATTAGTGTGTTGTAATTCAACAATATAACAGACTATCACAGTCTATAAATAGAAAGCAACCTAAAACATAAATAGGAACCTAGTCACGGCAACACGGGCAGAATCAATAAGTCAGAAATTGGGAGCGCTGAACGGATTTTACAGTTTTCCTTATTACCAGTAGGTAGATGATATTAATATATAACAATATTAGAATGCTTGCTTCTCCAATTAGAACTGTATCAACATATAAAGGGAACGTAGTTGAGTTTTATAAGTAACTATTTGAACGAAGATTGATACAGACAGGTATCTAGAACACGTCCACGTGTAGAAGTGTCACCCTATTCATTTCGATCTAATGCAATGTATCGAGATGACCGTTGCATCGTTCCCCTTGAGTGTATTGCAACGGAAAACGGGTCGCGACCCACTTCGTCGGGATCAATACTCGGTCATCGACTCCGCCCGCGCCTCTAGCCCCCTCATGTCTGTTAGATACAGACATGGATTTGAACTTATGCCTAGTAACTTGACCATTGAAAGTTGCATTTAGAAAGACGTAGGCGACCATTCAGATTTAGTCGCTATCACTGTGGAGTTAATAAAACAGTATTTTAAGGTAAATTACTATTTGGATGCTCGTCTGTAATAATAGGTCTTTACCTATGTAATTGGAGATTCTATAACCAGCATTTTCAGAATTAATTATCTGTGGATTGGCGCGCAATTCGAAATTCAAATAAATTTTATTCGAAAGACGTGATAATTTAATTTCAATTTCAGTCATTTGTTTTTATATAGTTTTTTTTGTTTTTGTGACATTGTGGTAGTTTTTGGCGCTATGGATAAACTGAAAATTCGTACAATTTTCGATTATTGGTTCAATCGTTTTAAATCTGGAAATTTTGAGTTGAAGAACGAGCCTCGCGGTCGGCCGGTAACTATTGTCGACAACGACGAATTGAAGGCGATAGTGGAAGCGGATCCATCTCAATCTACGGCTGAGCTTGCTGCGGGCCTTGGAGTTAGTGTCAAAACAACATTGAAGCACTTGCGTCAAATCGGAAAGATAAAAAAGCTAGATAAGTGGGTGCCACACGAACTAAGCGACCGACAGCGAGATTTACGTGTCGAAGCATGCATAGCACTACTGAATCGGCATAGAAACGAGGGAATTCTTAATCGAATTGTTACCTGCGATGAAAAGTGGATCCTGTACGACAACCGTAAGCGTTCGTCTCAGTAGGTGGACCCGGGTACAGCACCTAATCAGTGCGCTAAAAAAAAGATTACTCATAGGAAGATGATGGTGACTGTCTGGTGGACCAGTGCCGGACTTGTACATCACAGCTTCTTACCGAATGACACAACAGTGACGGCAGATGTCTATTGCCAAGAATTGCAAACAAAGATGGAGAAGCTCGCAATTCAACAACCAAGACTAGTCAATCGCTCTTCCCCATTGCTTCTCCACGACAACGCGCGAGCTCACACTTCACGACAGACCATCGCAAAGCTACAAGAGTTACAGCTGGAAGCTCTCCGTCTCCCACCGTACACACCGGACCTTGCCCCAACAGATTTCTACTTTTTTCAAAATTTAGACAATTTTTTAAGTGGGAAAAAATTCAACACCCGTGATGCAGTACAAAACGCTTTCGCTGACTTCATAGCCTCCCCCGTACGGCAGACTTCTACAGTAAAGGGATAAACAAGCTGCCATCAAAATGGCAAAATTGTATAGATAATTTGGGCCAGTACTTTGATTAGCTGAAATAAAAAAATTACCAAAATTTTTATATTTTAAAATTATCATACAAATCTCCAATTTCATAGGTAAAGACCTAATATTTTATAAACATTTCGAAATGTGTGTGTGTGGAAGGAAGGGAACGGTCATAAATCTGTGACGTTTTATTGAGTTATCAACGTGCTGATGTTCGGTTGATGAACGGCATGTTATCGTCGTGTGGCTGGCAGACTGATAACGGGTGAACCCTATTACGATGAACTTTGCATCAAACGTCGTAAACTATAATAGGCACAAGATCACTACCTACACAGTAAGTAAACAAGATCTGTCGCAAATGATCAGGTGCTTTTTGTACCTAGCTTGTATAACCAGCAGTGGATGTCTGTCGGCTAAATGACGAGTGTTTAGGTAGTGCACTGCTGGATATAGGGTTGCTCCCAAATTCAACTGATGCAGAGAGGCTGTATACCCATTTTTTACATGAGAACTTGTCATGGGAGAAGGGGGGATTGTCAGAATTTTACTGACTAAAACCCAGTGTTTCTTCAGTAGTTAACTGAGGAAACACTGGGTTTAGAACAATTCGCAGCCCTGGCAGGCATCGGCTCTAACTGGCCTTATCAATTTTGCTGACATCTCTTTGAGGCGCGAGTGGTTCTAACCGAACGGCCGGATGGCGAGCTACCTATTGCTCCTGCACCTGCGATGGCCGGAATTCGCCCTGTGATTCCCGACGCTCGGGGCTTCTTCAGGGCGTGAGGCTTTCCGCCTCATGGTTTCGACCGCCTCCTTTGGTCGCATTACTGCTCCGCAGAAGGTGTCTGCCCTCCCTTCCCTCTCGCTCCTTACCATGGCCTGAACCAGAGCTGGACGCTGGAGGTCGCCGCCACCGATCGCTTCCACGAGAACGCGACTGTGTTCGGCCCAAGCGGGGCTGCCTTCTACTGTATGCTCCACTGTGTCCTTCGGGCGTTTCACACAATCTTGACAACACGCGGGCGTCTCCTCTCGCCGAATATGACACCGGAACAACCGTGTCTGATAAACCTATTTGTCTTCTCTAACTTCCATATGTCTGTCGGCTACATTCTACAATAGTTCGTTGGCCGTGTTCAGGATATGATTTGTAATCTTTATTTCGGGAAGCACGCTCCAACAGCAAGGTCCTTCAATCTTACAGTGAATTGTTTTTTTTAAATTGCATCGTGTAATGTTAGCTTGCAAGAGAATACTTGCTCTTTTCCGGTTGATGGGTTCTTAGGGTCTTGATATTTGGTCTGAAGATTTGTGCCTTGAGACCAAAAGTAATCTGATGTTACATTTTTACTAGTTAACAATTTCTCAAAATACTGATAATTACAGGGAATAACTGCACAGCACAGATACTGGTTGCATGTAGCATGGTAACTAGTAATGCACCGAAATTACAACAGCCGATAACATTGGAAGTTTGGGTATGAAACCCAGAAGAACGGGTTGAATATACCGACATGTATTTCAAGGTCTCAAGATTATGATGATATTAACCGTTTATCTATTAAAATAGATAAATGTGTTTAGTATGCTATAACTTTGGTATGTTAGTGATTTGGGAATTTTGGTTTTACCTAATTGCGGAAGAAAAAACAGAATCTGATTATTACCCATATATACTTTATTGTGTAACATGATAAATCTAAAAGTACTAAATATCAGCAGAATGTATTGGAGGGTACGAGTCGGGGCGTGACGTATTAACTGTGACGTACTGCGCATGACGTCACGCGCAGTAGCCAATGGACTATATTTAGGGCACTAGTTTTCCCAGAACTCGTGTACCAACTATTAATAGACTATACTGCCAGACTACAGATAAGGATAATTTTACTCATTCATTAACGGTAAAAGGTTGCATGATTTCAGGTCACCTCCAAAATCTGCTTTTTGTCAAGAAAGCACATAAAAACCACACTAAAACAAATCCGATAACCGGTTATATTTACTCAGACGGTTGCTTGACAACTTTAGTTTTTGTGGGGATTTGGGTTTTAGATTAGAAATGCCTATAAAATAATTACTCAATAAGATTATGGATTTGTAATGCAGTGAGGAAAAAGGAAGGACTTGGTAAGTACTTGAAGAGGATTATATATTTATCAGGAGGAGAGTTGTCCTGACCGTGATGGTGGCACATCGGCACGACCTGGATCACTGACCCGGATCCGCCCGCGCGGAATACGCCGCGTCTCTGACCCCCTTTACCTGCACTTAAACGATCATGAATAGAACTGTCTATAGAGAGCGCAATACAGTTTTAATTACTAATTCTGAAGTTCTGACATTAAATGCAAGTCCAAGGTTGGCTCCAACAAATTGGCATACATTTGCGGAGGAAGGAAGGGCGTTTTAGAATGGTATATCTAAAGAATTTCGTAAAAATAACTCTGACAGCAGCAGATAATTTTATTTAAGACTCGTGGAGTTCCATATTATAGTATTTCTAGTGTTTCATGATTCATTAGATGAAGACGTAGAGATAGCGCATAGTATTGTGAAACCGAAGTATAAAGATGTTGCAGAGTCTCGTAACCACGTTTCAGAAGTTTCAGCAAAGACCACAAAATTAATAAACATGAACTTGCCGCTTGGTTCACGCTGTCTCGTTATCGATAAATATAATATATATTTGCTCATGACCTAGAAATACTGTTTGAACTCCCAAAACTAATCGAATTAAAACAGGTTTTCGTTAAAAACCGATCAATCATGCTAATACTCTGCGTGTTACGTCAAAAGGACGATGTTGGGTGCGTCGCCCTGCGGTTCGAAAGCCGGTCTATGCAAGGAGCTCGGAGCAACGACCTTAGCCCTTGCTGAATAGCAGCCCGAGTTTTTCTATATACCTACGTAGTACGTAGCTAGTAGCTATCACTTGTCAAGCGGCCCTCTTCTCCCTCGGGCGGCGCTTAATGGCCACACCATTTAACAGCTTTAAGTCGAGTCTGAGTGACGCTTTCCGGGAATTCCATAAATGTTTGCAGTAGCTCCTTAATATAAATACATCCGTAGAAAAATTCCTCATAAATCAATTCAATAACTATTTGCTGACGTATGTCGGACGCAGAAGCGTCAGTCTGTTAATTTGTTTGTTTAGTCGTTAAGGTCGCTTGACAGATAATAATAAACTGAACGATAATTACGGTCACTAACTAATCACGCTATTTGCTAGTCCATCGGTGCTCTGGTACCTATAAGGATAGTGTCTAAGAAAAATATGGACTAGAAACAGGGTTGATAGATTAGCTTACGAGAAACAGGACGTGCGTTTATACTTACACACCAAACTAATTCATAGTTAAAACATTTGTATGGATCGTGAAATGAAAAAAAAAAAAACACGTACTCATTGAAGAATCTTAGCAAAGCAAGCATTAATACAATCATTTTTAAAAAAAACTTTAAAAGTTCTTGAAACAATTGCGTCCTATCGTCAGACTAACTATGCCGAGTGGTGACGTCAATTAAACTATGTGGGTATCATTGTTAGCTAAAAATGGCGTTGGATGAAATCAGTAGAAAACAGTGTGGCCTCACTCCGCACTCTACGAGTAGTCAGGCGGAATCGTGTATGGTCGGGGTAACGGACCAACGCTTGCGCAGGGTCAACACACGCCAGCCAAGGTCGAGTCGACGCACTATCCAGAGTCCTGACATTATACATAGTTCATTAAACTCCCAATGTTTAGTCCAGTACGCAGTATATAAAAATGATATTATAAATCGTGCAGTTTCCGAGTAACTCTGTCTGAAGTCTTCTAGGGATCACGTTGCATACAAGGTCTTATACCGCATGTGGACACACACATCGACGCTTATCTCGCCATATGCAAACGTTTGGGCAGCTGGCTGTGCGCAAATATCAGTGTAAAATAAGCATCCATGGTTTTAGTTTTAGGAAGCGTGCAGAATCGTAGACTTTACACGTGCATAAAACTGTGTGTAAAACAATGAGTCTACGGCAGCTCATGTTTCACAACTTATATCGATAAACCGCATTATGCAATTCTGACGTAGGTAATAAATTACCTCCTTGCCGTACGTTGCAGTTAGGTTTTACAGTCTAGGAAACTGAACTGGACAAGCCGTCTTAGATTTACGTACGTAGGTAGGTATGCTAATGACGTCAACGCGGCTTGTTATTTGAAATAAAAGTGCGCCGTGTTTTCTATCTAGAAAGATCTTCACTAGATAAGTATTAAAAGTACAAAATATGATATTTCATGATATTTGACTGGTCGTAATTCAGAATTGAGTAGGTAATAACTAAACACATAAAATGTGCAAACTCAGGTACTAAAATCTAACAAAACTATTCTAAAAATGCATGAAAAACTCACATAAAAAGTTGATGCATGCATTTATCAGACATAATAGAGAACCAGAGGGCCAGGTAACATTTCTGAGTAAGCAGACAATAAAAGAAACAGTAACCAAACATTCCAATGTGTGCCAGGTAAAATTTCTTAGCACAGGAAGAGACCCTTCGCTTTTTGTTTGTAAACAAGTTTTTGACAGCCGCCATTTTGAAAAATTTGTAAATAGATAAATGAAGGTAGAGCTTCAAAACTTTCTTAGATATTTTGTTGTTTGTTCAGAATTTGAACTAAATTATAACTATGGAAGCAATTAATTTGCTTGTACCTTGACTGAATTCATGAACTAAGCTAAATAGTAATGTGAATGACATTCAGAGTGAGACAATAAATGCGGATAATCACTAACTTCCTCAACTCTCTGCATTAGAGCAGATGTTCTGAATCAAATATGCTAAAAGTGCATACAAATACATTTATGGTTGCCACTAACACTCCTGTCAACTTAGTATGGACAAAGGGAACCAAACACAATGGACTTTTCAAATGGAAACAATCATACAGTTGCAGCTTGGTTTATAAATGAATGCTGTAACAATCAAATTTTCTGTAAACATTTAAGTTTAAATTAAATAACTGATATTTTATTAACAAGAAGTATGAGCAGTGCAAAGTGATGCCACATATTATTATTTTGTATAAAAAAATATCAGTCTTGATATGTCTAACAAAAATGTTGCTTAGTAATTACAGGTCATTTTGTTATTTCAACATGGAATCTTATGAAAGTAGATTAAAATTATGGACATTTTTTATGGATTTACAGTGTTCAATTAGTATGTGTTAATTAATTAAAACTTTAACAGCTTACACACAATTGACCCAATATCATAAAAGTTAGCCTCATTTAGACAGCTAAATATAAACTGTACAGCAAGCTGCAAATGATTCACAAGCAGCAGCAAATGTTTTGTTGTGAGTTGGTTGAAAGTTTCAACATTACAACTTTACTTTCCAATTTTATACATAGGTACCTACTTAGCTAGAACTGTAAGTAGGTACCTACAACAAGTACCTACCTAGCTAGATTAGGTTGCGAATGTGCTGTTCAGCGACATCGTAACTTTTTGTCTACAATATTGCGTGACTCATTCTACAATACAACATCAGTATATCGACCGGCTATTTGGTCGGTAGAATTAGGATTCGAACAATGAAATAAAGACCACGCGTAAGACAGAAACGGCGGCGGGTACTAAAACTCCACCATGGGGCGGGGACGGCATAAATTCCGATTATCATAATTACCTAACGCGAGATACGTGGATAATGATACAGAAGTTAGTAACAACAGGATAATGCAAATTGTATTATAATTTAAATAGTTTCGTGACGCCTGCTGACGTTAGTCGCTCAGCGAGGGCACGACCTTTAAAGTGATTTTGTTACAAATTGATGACTGTATGCATACTTGACGTATTTAATCAATGTAACTTACCTTCACAGCCATACACATTGAATAGAAATTGAACGGTTGCAGCCGTGAGCAGCCAAGGAAATTCACTACACACGCGGGAAACGTGTGCACCGCACAAATAACTTGCTAAACTAAAAGTTCGGTGTTACCATCTTACTATTTGAAACTAATCCAAAAATATGTTCAATATGTTGCAATTTTATAAATCAAAATTCTACTAAGTTACAATAAAGTACTATAATATGCGTTCAAATAATAATAGAAAAGTCAAAACCTCGATCTGTCAAATGTTGATTAAAAGTACACTTTGCATTTTAGAAACGGATTTTTTTTGTTTTGGATTACTGAGTCTTAGTTAAATCTAGGTGAAGTAAAAACTTTATTTAATCTAAATTAGCTATATATTATCTAAGTCAAAACTAGTTAAAAAAAACTATTTTCTTTCTTATTTTTATTATCACTACACAGACACTTGCGTGCTGCGTGTTCGAGGATCCTGCACTTGAACGCAAAAAAAATCTAGTTTATAGACTAGATTTTTTTTCAAATAGTAAGATGGTAATATCGTAATCCGAATACAGCTGATTATTATTTCATTGAATATAACAGGCAACCTTTTAGATTGGGAAATCTAAGAGGTTAGGAGGTAAGAGGAACGTGGAAAGTCCGGTAATGAGGGAATTACCGGACTTTCCACGTACCTTACCCAATCTTAAAATCCATGGAGTTATTGATGATTGAGATAAGAATGAGAACTATTTAATAGATCTTAACAGGGGCCCCTTGATTGAATTTGCTTCAAGCCCCGCACTGGGTTAATCTGCCACTGTTAGTCTTAAAATTGCGTCATTCGTCATCCCTGAAAAAAATAGCGCGTTAATAATTTTAAAATCATCTGACTGACATACCTACCTTTATAAAACAACGCTTCCGAGAGAAGAAAAAAGCTACCGTCTACAAGCAGTTCTTGTGGTAGAATCCGTATGACTCATTTTATGTGCACAGAATTTTTTCAAATGGCCAAGAATTATGTATTTGAACAAAATAGTTCAAAATAGTCATATCTATGAATGTCACTGTTCACTGTCTTCACTTAAAATAGGTACCTACACATAGGTGCAGTCGAGGCTATGAAAACTACTATTTGTAAATTACTACCAAATAATTATCTTTATTTTTTAGCCTCTGTGCCTATGAATTGGACTACTATACATAAAAAGGTACTCTGTGACTTGGACTTGAGTGTCATTCAGCATTGGCGGGATTATTAAAAATGTAATACTATCTTGCAAAACTTGTATCCAAATATGTACTTTGTTATGTAGGTAGCTACTTTACATGTGTGCTTTAGGTAACATTCTTTCTTCGTGATGCGGAATATGCGAGCATGGTAGCCGGGCTGTTTAATGTAATGTTTGTAAATCAAACTAACCATGCTAAAGCAAAAAGGGCACCAGAAATTAATAAGAAAATAAATGATTATTATGTTATCCACGTTATCTGCAGATTAGATGATAACATCTTTTCGCTCTCAACACGGACTGATGTTATTTAATTATTATTGACCGTCAAAATGTAGGTTTTTAATAGCTGTTATCATGTAGGTACAAGACCTATAAAGTAATGGTCGACATTATATATTCAAAGGGTTGATTATGAACGATTGTTTATATTTGTTTGTACCAACTTTAAGGTTGAATTTTATTTACGTATGCATGTGACAACCTTGCACAAGCAGACGTAGACACTGCCCCACCTTGAGATCGAC
This sequence comes from Mythimna pallens, assembly GCA_961205895.1. Classification (NCBI taxonomy): domain Eukaryota; kingdom Metazoa; phylum Arthropoda; class Insecta; order Lepidoptera; family Noctuidae; genus Mythimna; species Mythimna pallens. The sequence continues at coordinate 24,068,632 of OY540825.1, read as the reverse complement.
CCCGGAACGAAATGAGCAGCAGTTGCGCTTACGATTATTGCCATTTGAGTACCGTAATTAGAGACACAATAGAAGGACAATGAGCGAGCGAACGAGCGGGTTCGCTTGGGGTTTAATGAATTAATGAGATCAAGTGCGTTTCAGGCTGCAGTCAAAAATGCTTCGAAATTGGTTACATGGAACAAGGAATTTTATGAAAAAAAAAAACAGTAGATACTTCCAAATTAACTTTATTCATATTGATGTGGACAAAATTAGGAACAGCATACTATTAAAGCGGCTACATGAACATGTTGTCGTTGAAACCAGGGGGTGGCAGGTGGTCTGCATCCGGGGGAGCTGGGCGGCGACCGGGCATGGGCCCACCGGGAGGACCGAACGGGTCAAAACGAGCACCAGGTGGCACTGCCCCTCTGTAATAACAAAGATTTTAATGTTATTAGATGGCTAATAAACAGGTGGCTTATTTGATGAGCGTAAGTGGACCAAGTTGACACTGAAACGATGATTTTCGGCATAAAATTGTTGCAAGATTTTATTGTCTCAGACATGCTCATAACATGCTCTACAAGTATTATTTCAAAAGAGGCTTTAGAGCAAAGTACCAGTTTGAAATCAAACAAAAATCTTATCTCGTGAAATGACACGCTAGAATGTTGTCGCATATCATCAAAGAATACCTGAAACTTGGTGCTTACAGCGATTTACAGGTACCCACAAGTAGCGTATATAAACAAGTAGCGTGAGCGAAGAGAGTGAAAAGATCTACACGTTTGCTTGTTCGTTACGTTGATGGAAAACACAGGGATATTCTATTTATTTATTGACGAGAATATTTTTACAATCGACGAACATTATAACAAGCAAAATGGTCGGTTGTATGCTTGTTGCTCCAAAAAAGTCTCTCCACTGGTCTGCAGAATCCAGCGTGACCTAAACGCTAGTCTAAGGGTAGACATTTTGAGTAAAAGTATAAATATTAATTTCTTTAATCGATTTGCTATTACATCATCATCGCTTCAGCCGACAGACGTCTACTAAAGCTCAGTTGCGCAAAGTGACGGCCGTTACAACTGGCCACGGGACCTTTAATAAGCACCTCTGTGTCATAGGAGTTACAGACAGCCCACTCTGCAGAGCCTGCTTGGAGGAGGACGAGACGGCAGATCATCTGTTTCTAAGCTACTCAGAGGTCGCTGGATACAGGGCAAAGTACTTTGGAAATTCAGGTACCCTCCATGAAATGGTCAGTAACACCTGACTGACCAAACCAAGGCGATACTGGCCTTCCTTGAGGAGCTGGGGTGGATTGAATGCCAAATTTGTCTCAACCGTACGCAATATATGCGCTTTAGTCGTGGAGTTGCAAGTACAAATAAAAAGACGTCCAATATTGGACATAGGCCTCCCCAAAAATTTATGGCCATACTAGGTATCTATGTGGATATATTAAAAATGGTAAAAACAAGATAGAAGATGACTAGACCTCGGTAATCCTCCAGGTATGCCAAGACCAGGATTCTCAATATCCCTGCGAGGGTCGAACGGGTTGAAGAGCATGCCGCCGCCGCCGGGTGCAAACGGGTCCAGGTCGGAACTGCCGATGTTCGACAGACGGGGTGGTGGCATTCCCCTGAAAAACAATAACATTGAGTGTTTAAATGCTAGCTAGTGGCACGGTTATTTTTGTGGGAAAATAACATTTTCATTTTACCCATGATCCTCAGAAGCTGAGATGCACATACAGTATTACAGGCAAAGCACAGTTTGCTCTATTATTCATACTAAAATTGTCCTTAGTAGGTACTATTTTCTTGCAGCGTGTGAAATGCGAGTTTTACGTGATTGTTGTTTTAATAAATATAAAAACCTGAAAGGTTTCAGTCGGACTAGCGCACTAAGGATTCCGTACCTTATTTTATTCAATTTGTATTATGTTTTGTTTGAGTGGCAACAGAAATACATGATTGTGAAAATTTCAACTGTCTAGCTATCACTGTTCATAAGACTGAATACAGCCTGGTGACAACCAGACGGCCAGCAGAATCTTACCAATTTATAGGTCCCATTTTTACCTTATGGGTACAAAACCCTAAAAATGGGTTAGTTTCAGATATAAAAAAAAAATTGTAGCCAATGTTAACGGGCTTTACTTAAAGGTACCATAGGTCTGGGGTGTCGGGGTTCACTCCAGGCATTGGTCGGGGCGGCACTCTCAGCGGATCCTCTGGTGGCCTCCTTGTGTTTTGGTCACCTGAAACAATAGTTCTATATTTTAGTTGGTTTCCATAATCAGATCAATATTTGCTGAGAAAATCAAACAATTCAACCTTTAACTTTATAATATTAGTTTAGACATCGTTTTTAAAATTGTTTGTGTATACAGTAAAAAAAAAAGTAAAAACAAAAAATTTGAACATAACATGGGTTTTATTTTAAAAACATTGAACTCAAGGTGAAAGCTTTTGTAAAACTTGTTCAATCTCTTACCTCCAGTTACACTGAGAGTAAACAATACCCCTAATGTTACTAAAACTACCACATCACACAAAGACAACATCTTTTCGAGTTTAAGGTCACAACTGAGCAAAAATCTTGACAGTTAGCAATGCCATATTATTTATGAGCAATCCAATAACCTGTTTTTCTTAGTTGACTCATAAAGCTTGAATAACAAACGAGAATAACCGTTGTATGTCTGAATGACACATACGTTTCTGTTATTTTCCATTGAGAAATTGACCTCCTGATAGGCAGATATAATTAATTAGAAAAGGTGGAAGTTATCAAAACATATCATTTGCTTGTTATTATTTACACTCTCAAGCTATTTATGAAGCTTGAGAGTATATTAGAGCATATTATGTATAGAGCAAAAAAACTAGAACTATTTACAATAAAAACGATATTGAAATGAATTGTTTATTAAATAATAAAGCAACTGTCATCACAACATCCTGTAGAGCAATGTTTCTATTGTATAGTATTATTCAAACTAAATTATGAGTCTAGCTTTGGCAATTTAACAAAAATATTAGCACTGAAATGTTAATTAACCCTATAAAATGCCCATTGGTCAACAAATGAATTTACATGTCCCGAAATATGTCTGCCACACTTGACAGAACATTTAGTTTCGATTGCACCTGTTACTTAACATTTCTTGACACAATTTATTTTTGGTTTGTCATCGTAAATAATAGTATTATTTTTTTTAAGTTAATCAAATTACATAAAAATTCATCATACTTCTCGAAGTCTGCGTCTCAGTAGTAACAGTGGACCTCTCCGTAACTGTGTCAATAAGGTCGCGTTTCACATTGTATATCAACTCCTTGTGATTCGGCACCATCTTATCAATAGATCCAGACAAGGCTTTCACTGTATCATCTATTTTCACCGCTATGTTGGACACTGCCAAGTCTTCTGATCTCTGAAATCATATTCATGTTGATTTGTCAATGTTAGTTAATACTGAATGGTTATTATCGGTAAGTCACAATAATGATAATAAAGAAATATTTAACTTTTTTTGGGATTTGTTGTGTTTTTGGACAGTCACAGTGACAGTGAGATAATACATTTGACAGATAGCAACTTATGGGCAGTAAAAACTATTTTAATTCAAGGAGTCTGTTATTATCTTCTAATGTATAAAAATCTCATAACACAGTGTTTGTTATCATACTCCTCCAAAACAGCTTGACAAATTTTCATGTTTTTTTTTTTTGTGTATATCTGATAGTGTATCTCCTACTCCAACCCCCTATTTTTTTATCGCAATATTTCTTTAACAATCTATATGGCAGAACTACATTTGCCAGGTCAGCTGGTTTTAATATTAAGTAATCCAAGTGTTCAATGCATACTTACCATGAGATTAACAATGAGATTGCCATCAGTATTTAGTCCATGTAGAATGAATAGTTTGTAGTCAAGAACATATCGCAGGGCATAGTTCTCTTTGTCATTCCAGCCAGTTGGCAGCAATTCAGATTTTTCTTCATCACCAGACAAAGTCCTCTGAAACAGATATGATGTACTGATTTAGTGATCTGCAAGCCAATAATATTTGCTCATTTTATCGTAGGCATCCGCGCATTACAAACTGCGTTTCATAATATTGTTCAATAAGAATAATATTGGATCCGTGGGCACTGAAACGTAAAGTATAATAATACTTATAGATTTAATGAAATAAAGTCCTAATATTAAATGTGTTGATGTGATTTTATACGACATTATCGAAATCACGTTCGAGTCATATCTGTACATACGCCCTTTTATGTATACTTATGGAGTGCAGTAAGTTTAGGTCTTGTCACGTCTCACCTCATCTCCAATTCCAATACTCTTAAATCCCCTCTTTGTTAGGTTCCAATGGATAAACGCAATAATAACATCGGATTTTCGCTTGATATCTCTCTCTACGGTTTTAAAAGTTAAATCCCAACCAAATAGTGGATCGGCTGCCATATCGATGTGATTATCTGTATTGCGCTCTGAGACAAATATTTTTGGTACTATTCTGAGTTATCTTTCTTCAGGACCTTGTTTGTAAAATTTCTGGTTTCAGAGAAATTGAAAACGACTCGTCATGTTTTGCTTCGGCTGTCAATCTGACACTTTGTAACCGGCACAACATGTTACGTTTCTTTACGCAGTCCCTAGTCGATGTGCTGATTTGGTGAGAGTATTAAAATGAATGTTCATTATTTTATTAATATAAATGCCATGAAAAACAGTTATTTGGAACTAAATAATCAATAATTATAATTCATAAGATGGAACAGTAAAAACAGGAAAATATTCTAGTCAGGTAACATTGAAAACAGCTAGTGTTGTCTTGATGCTACAGAACGAAATCGAATATATTTACTTGCATTCGTAATCAAAAGGAACAAGAACAAAAGGCTTACAGAAGTCAACATTTATTGATAGCTGATGCCCTGTATTTATTCATGATATATCAACGGTTGAAAGGCAAATCACTTTTCTGTAAAGTTTACTCAATGTCGCTTAGTCATTTTTGCCTTTTACCCTTTGATAAATAGTTAATTACTTTGGTTTATCAAATTATTTTGGTAGTCCATAACAACACTCTTTTGTGAATAAATCTAGACACGAAATAAAACAAAAAAAGACATGAGTATTCTAAAGTGCATGTTAAGACTAATTTATGACTGAAAAGACATTCTTAAAAAAAGAGAGTTCAAATTGTTATTTTTCGACTTGTGGTCTGCAGTAAAGAGTAGGTAAGTATTCTATTGGTCTCTACGGTACGAATACCGCTATACATTGCTTTATTCTTGTCAATTGTTCGCAGATGATGATGAGGGAGTACAAGAATGTATTGAATACGATAAGTGCTTATGGAATTGACATGGAGGATTTATTCGATTTTATATTTAGTGTCAAGGAATCGATTTAGATTTCAAATCGTTGACGTTTGCACAACAAGACACGTCAAGCACTATCGAACGTAGTAAAAAACAACATGGCGGACAGTGTCAATCCGGGAACGTCGTGATCGTAACGTGAAATAATGAATTTTGTTTTTTTAGAATATGGGTGAATATGTGCAATAATTTACTAAACAATTGTGTGCAAAGTGTTGTGTTTTAATTGAATTTGTGTAATTTGAGTGTAACAATGGCCACGGATAAGATTAAAGTAGCCGTTCGGGTTCGTCCTTTTAACAGGCGAGGTAAGCTGGTTTCATTTTGCTAATAAATAAAGAAATCGCTATCGCTCAGGTGACTACGTTGTTTCAGTTTATCTGTGTACCTTGTGCTTAAAATATACAAGATAAAATTAGTGATAGTTGTACGTATTACTGCACAACATAATTGAAGAGAATTGATAACTTTTGTCGATAGAAATATCTTCATTTGAATTGTAACACATGATCAATTTTAAATCCTTATTGTCTGTAAATTAAATGGTATTTCTAATATCAAGATGATAACTATTTGTGGATGTTAAAATTCTCATTTTTAACTTACAACTATTGTTTATTTACAACTGCATAAAACAGCCTTTGTTCCTAATTATCTAACTACACATTGCCTTGGATGATTTTGTTCTACAAAGTTTTATATATTTTTGCCATCAATCACTTGGCTTATCTTTGTATGCATCCTGTTATTCCTGCTATTAAAAATCTGAAATGTTTTTTTATAAGTTAGAAGCCTAATGAAAATGATTATTTTGTTGTAATTTGATAAAATAATAAAACTTCCATGGTTTGGTTGTGATGTTATTAAGTATTCTCACCTAACATTAGTTTAAATGATTCATCAATAAATCTTACAAACTCACTCCTCTCTACAAATCTATGTATTTTTGTCAATAATATATTGCTTTCATATCTCATTTTCACCTTATTCTATAGTAGTAGTGAAGACATCTTAAAGTTTAGGAGAATTATGGCATAAATATTTTCCTGATAACAGTAATTACAATGGTCAGTCATTTGAACAACCATAACCCATAAAAAAAAATTAAACACAATAAAATTAATAATAAAAACATTGGAAAAAGATAAAATCATGTCTATCTTGATATTGGTAAAGTAGGATTCTTAATAAACATTACATAATTGTGTACACATCAAAATAACTTAGGTATCTAATCTAATTGAGTAGTCAGATTCTCTGAATTATTATTTTTGCAAGTTACTCATATTTCAAAATAAGTATTGCCTTGTCAGTGTATAAATGAATCACTCTTACATTTTTGCTGTTGCCTCATTTTAGTATTAGCGTGTTAATTAAGTAAAAAGGAATTCTTTGTTGAGGTAACATCTTGAGTTTCATCATCATCAGCGGCCAATGTTCACTTACAATATTCTTTGTCGGTTTTTTTCCTTCCGGCCTTTTACTTTGTGTTTTCAATAGGTTATAACAATCATAATGAAATGGTAGGTCCTGTACACATTATTACATGATTCTTCATTAAGAATCATGTAATAAATCATCCAGTTCAGTAATATCTGACCAAGGAAAAGTAAGCTATTTCTTAACCGCTTGATATAGTGGCCTCCTAAGCTTGTGACAAGCTGAGCTGATGCTGAGGTCCTTAAAGTTCAGCATCAGTAAGAAAAACCAATTTTTCTTGTAAAAAAAGTTGAATACGAAAATGATAACTCAAATGTACATTTTCGTTACTATAGCAATATTAATTTCTAAATTGTATTTGTTTCTTTCTTTCTGTGTTTTCCACATTATCGGATGATAATATCTTGTTTTTAAACATTTCTTTGAATTAAAAAAGTCTTGAGTTGTTAGTAGTATGGTTACAACAAAACTATCCATGTTTTTCCTCTACCTTACTATATTATTAAGGTATTTACAGGTTTATAGCCATATATACCTATATTACTTAGATTACTCTAAAAGCTAAAACAGGATATTTAATAGACTTAATAACATGTTTGTAATTCTCATTGAATAGGTATAATAAACACAGCCTTGTGTTGAATTGGACCTGTAATTATTTTAGTTGTAAATGGTTTCATTTTGAAATTAATCTGCTACAGTTCACTAACTCTGAATATTACTTTGTATGATTTTCACAAGAGAAGTGGAAGGAATTTGACTTTTCCTTCCATTTATTATCATCTTTATTAGCATTTTTGTTTCAAAGAGCCTCCATTAAGGATCATATTAGTATTAGTATATATTTAAATAATATGAAATAAATAAGGCTGCAATAAAATTAACGTCTTATGATAGACAGAGTACCTCCATATTGTGCAAAAATCTCATGGTTTCACTTGCTTACCAAAGTCGTCAGTGTGACGAATCATTTCCGATTCCGATATTGTAAATTACAATCTTAATTGCGAAATATCTCTATAGTTTGTGACCCAGATTAATAAATTATTAGGTACATTTTCCGATAAAGCAACATTCGTCACAATTCCCAGTATCGGAAAACGTATTCGGGAAGATCGAAAGAGGATTTATTCTGACTACTACACCTGTTTTGGCTGTACAATATAAACGAATGGACTGTATCAGCATAATGACGCTGTGAAACAACAGCTGGCTGACCTACATAATTCTATCATGAGCCCTATTGTGAATTCCATCGGTATTTATAATATAATACTAGAATTTGCCGGCAGACCGCGCCGTGTACGGAGATTAAAACAGGAAAACTCGTTATTTTTCTTTGGAACAAATGAAACTTTTAGGTACATTTTCAAGGTAATAGAAGGTTGTTTATTAATACATAACCGTGATAGGATTATTTTAGGGCTTCTTTTGGTTATTTGATTTGCTAATTCACTCACCAGACTGACTAAGTCGGTCATCTACTTACGAGAACTGATTTTTGCCTTTAGGTACTGATGCATGGACTATAATAAATTGAATTTCATGTCGATATCAGACCAATTGTTAATCGTTATCCGTCCCGTAATGCTAGGTTGATCTATGATCTATAGCCAAAGATCAACGTTTCGAATTAAGTATCTATCAATCCAAGTCATTTAACCTTGACAAAGACGTCTGTTTGAATGACTTTGTTAGTAAATAGTTGTGTAAACGGCGAGATCATTTTAGTACAAGAATGCACGCTCACTTGCATTCGTCATGGTAAATAAACTCGGTGGAAATCCTCGGTGTGATTGTCGTTCGCCGGTGCTCTACTTTCAGCAAAACGTCTTTACGTAATTTGTCAAATCGATTCTAGACTGGACTGTTCATTGCGACACGCAGCGCCTCGATGAGCACGTATTTCTTTTTTTTACCACAGGAATTCGGTATCTTTTACTGTCTCACGAAACATCGAAAGAAATATCGCTTAATCGAGTCGACATTACCAGAAATTGCAATCTGAGAAGTATTATTGTGAAAATTGTTCTTTCTTTTCCGATGATTTTAACGTTAGAGAATCGAATAAATACATACTAAACAAGTTTGGAGCATTGGAGCTATACTTGACTCGTGCACGATCTCATGATGTGCCGTTTATTCGATCTAACATTGGTATCGGACTGTGATCAGTAAGAAATCATTTGTTTCTATTATTAAACCCCTATGTTTAGGTGGTGGTAAGTCTTCATACCGCAGTCTGTTCCGACGTTTAGTCAAGTTAATACCGTTTGCTTTACATAAGCCGTACGTGAAATGGTCTAGTAAAACCGGATTTGAAAGAGCAGCTCCTTGGACGTACGGCCCGACCTCGGCTTGACTCACCGCTTGTGTACTTATTATTTAAATTAGTATATTAAGTATACGTTAGAGGTTTTCTCCATATACCGTTTAGGTATAAATGCTGTAATGTAATAACTGACAATACAGTACCAAATTGGACGATGCGCTGGCCTTTCCTATGACCGTAATCGCGCGTGTATTTTGACAGAAACATGTCCGAAAGAAGTTCGAGCGATTCCTTTTAAGGAAACAGAATCTGATCCGTCTGTAACGATTCGACGCAAAAAATACCTAAGGTATGTTATTTCTATAGGCTATGGAGACAAGCAAAGCAATTTTAAAAGACTCCCCTAAAATATGGAATGCCATTTTAATGTTTAATAAAAAATTCTGATAGGTTTGGCATTTGGTAATAAAGTGAAGGTCGTGCAGCAGACTAGACTGCTTGGGGTCATCGAAAAATATTTAAACAATAATGTATTTACAAATAACCTAATTAGCTTAATAAAATGGTATTTCCTGTGCTGGGATACAAGGCCTTCTGTGAGAGGGGTACCGTAAAGTAATAATAACAGTAAACTTAAGTAAAAACAAGAGATAATTGAAAAGTTCCAAACAAATCACTTTTGAAGCAGTCTAATGCAGTTTTTGCAGTCGGGTTTTTTTAAAAGTAATATATCTATTTATTTCTTTCTCTTTGAATTCGTCTCTTCGAGACCTTGTTTTGATACCCCACAAATGATGGGACAAAAAAAAAGAAGTGATCTTCAATGGTACTTTCAAATGAAATGGTGAATAATTACTATTAATTTAATTAGGATTTTCAAATATTTATTTAACGATACCCCACTTGATAGTTCGTCGACCTTTTTTTCTTGTAGTCGGGTAAAAATACTATGCCTATAATAATAATAAATTCATTTATTACAGGCTTGGAATACCCATAGTTAAATAAGATTATTTATAAATACATTATATATACGTTGGTACGAGAAACATTTTGATTTTTAGAATTATGTACAATAACAAATATTTACACTAATATTACTTGAGCAAGACAATAATAGCATCGTATTTTCCTGTTACTAATTCTACAGCAGCGACTACCAAACTTAATCTTATCGGTAAACCACTTACTATAAAACTGTATTACTAATCTAACACATACACAAATAACCATTGATTACCGTATGGGCTGAATACTAAATAGGTAATTCGTTATTAGCCTAAGGTATACCCTTACATATAATTAAGGGTGATTAGCATTCTAGTAGGCGTTGTTCCCGTTTCATATCAGCATTAAATTCGCCGGTTATCTTCGTGACTTGGAATGTCTCTACTGATAGTAGTACTATTTTCTATTATAGATTAATTTATACGAGTTTATAATAATGATGAAAAATGAGTAAGGAACTATTTGAAAGAAAACACAGTCAATGATAGTGTGCGTGATAGGACGCAATGGAAGAAGGAAGCCTGTTGGGTCGATCTCAAATAACGCGGGACTAGGGCAGAAAGACAGATTTTTTAAAGATGTACCGTGTCACTAGAATGCAAATGGCAATTAAAGGGAAACAGGTGGTACTGGTTTTAGTTAGAAAACCCTGACACTTCCACGGGTAGTGTGAAAGTGTAACCCGGGGCCCTGGGACGAATGCAAAGAAGGAACAGGACTGGGTTTTTAGTCAGTAAAAGTCTGGCACTATCTCGCGCCCCGCCCAAGAGCGGGATGTGTTATAGATGATTTTCCCACCTAAAAAAACACTCCTACCGCTCCACCCAGAGCAAGAAGTCATTATTTGATGATTAACCACCTCAAAAAAAGGGTTGAAAGATAATGATGATTTTCAGTCAACAGCACACCGCTTCTGGAAACCTAAGGACACTCCATTCACACGTTATAGAAGTCGATTCCTGCCTGGCCACTTTCATCCAACTTTGTAATGCTATTTTATGACCAACTATGGTTTCATCTTCACTGTTCGTTTGTACTTCGCTTAAGAGTCCAACCACATGTTTTGCGTTTCCACCCGTACACGGTTTCATAGTATCTGTGTACAAAATGAGTTCTCGTTTTACTCTTTTATTTTTAGCCTTCGAATGAGTCACAGATGCGTGTTACTCATAGGGTTTCGTGCTGGAGCTTAAAGTTATTCACCAACTAAAATCAATAACCTATAACCGATGTAGGCTTTTGCTTATTTGGTCAAAGGTAATAGGACTAACGTACGTTGTAGCTAGGGCTGCCAACCGTACTCTAAAATTTAGTATTGTACATTGTATTGTCTGTTGGTTGTGTTGTATTGTATGTGGGTGTACTCTATAATCTATAACACTAATAGAGGTCGCTAAAATACTCTTTTTTACACAGTGTTTACTATACTAGTGCCAATCACACGTATAATTATGATGAATACCTATTATCGTAACCAAACGAAAGACAACTCTATTTTCATGAATGTAAGCGGCGGGAAGAGAGGCAGGGCTTCATTGATTAAAAATGAGCTTCTGTTCTATGTAAACTTAGAGTTAGAATGTTTAAAGTCGTACAATTCTTTTAAAAACAATGAAAAAAGTCCGTACTCTTTATTTACCTCCTCTGAAATGAGATATACTCTATTTCTTCGAATAAATGTTGGTAACCCTAGTTGTAGCTCGTCATTGTGCTAACATCGTTCATCAACCTTTGTCATCGACATTATTTTTTTAATATATCAAATGATCAATATTTTGTTTGGGTCACTGAGGCGACATATTAAGGGTATGCAACTAGACATACATTTTTACTGTTATTCATACAACCGCTCTTACGCGATTATGATGTTATTGCACATTTTCCGTTATATAAGAAACACAGTATCTTGTGGATATTATCTGGGCTTCTATTTAAGTCAATTTAAAAATTTGTATAAAACGAATCCAGTAAAGACCTCTAAAAATGTGCTATTTTGCATGAACTTTGACACTTCATAATTTACTCAAAAATTTAAAAATTCAAAATGTATAACAATAGAATCCTTGCAAATTTAATCAAGATTCTGAATGATGACAAGTGCAAAAACTTTTATTGGTTTAAAAAAACACGTATTTCCCGGGACAAGTTTTGTAAAATATTAAGTAAATCACGGAATTACCGAATCCTAACAGTTTTCCGGCGTTATCTCTCTTTTTTCGCCTTGGTTTTTCGTCAAACATCGCGTCGGATTGCGTAAGATGAAGTAACAAGCTTGTAAACCATGCTCGATGTTAACGATAGGCGAGTGAAAAAGGCCCCTCTTAATCAAGCCACTTCATTAAAATTAATAACAGTCAGAAAACTGAAATAAGACTCATATTAATGTCACAGTTCATAAGAGAGAACACGTCTGTTTTACACGCACTGTCAAATAAACGTGCTCCAAACTATATTTCATAGTATTTGACAGACTAATACAAAACTTTAGTACAACCTCTGTTAGTTTCTGCACCCGTAGAGATACGATGTTAACGATAGGCGAGTGAAAAGGGACCCTCTTAAGTGGTCAGTATTTTACCTTCACTTTTTAAAACATATGGCTCTGAAACGTGGTCGCTCACTATAGGCCTCATTAAAAGTCACCCAAAGGGCTATGCTTTGTGTTTTCTTAAGTGATAAAGATATCCGCAGTAGAACTAACGTTACCGACATAACCCGAAGAATAGCCAACTTAAGTGACAGTGGACAGGGCACATTGCTCGCAGAACAGATTTTCGATGAGGGCGAAAGGTTCAGTAGTGGCGACCGCGTACCGGAAGACGCAGCGTTGGAAGGTGGACCGATGGCCTGGTGAGGGTCGCGGGAATCCGATGGATGCGAGACACAGAGGACCGTTCGTTGTGGTGACCCTTGGGAAAGCGTATGCCCAAGGACTTCTTTCCGCTGAAATGATGATGATGTTAATATTTCATTCTCTTTCTTTCCAGAACTCGAACTGGGTACACAATGTGTGGTGGAAATGGAGAATATGCAGACGATACTGCAGATTCCTCAGTCAGCGCACGAAAAAGAAAGGTACGGTTAGCAAATAATTTGTTAAAAGTTTTACTGTATTTTGTTCATTACCATAACGGATCATACTTTGCATAAAACACGAATTACTTCTTTTAATGTTCAGATTATTTATTAGAACGTTATTAAATCTGCCTTTAACACAAAGTCTCGTTGAAATTTCTTTTTTGTTTAATAGGTGAAATAAAACTTTATTGTTACAGTTATTGTTGCCTTTTAAATGTAATAGATATCTGAAAGGATTGGAAACCTCCCAAGGCAAAAAAAGAACATGAATTTAGCTGTGGGGTAGTGTTGATTTTCTCGCATTTATGAAATGACTAGCTACTGTTAGTGGCTTAGCCCGCGTGAAAATTGGTTTCTCTATACAAACTGAATTCACGTTTCATCAGTTCAGGGGGTTAATTTAGGAAAATCCTTTCTTAGTACTTGCCTACGTCATAAAAGGAAATCTTGTGCAAAATTTCACGCTCCTAATCTTGGTAGTTACGTCTGTGCTTTGATTTGTCAGTCATTCTGTTTCTCCTTTTATTATCTATATATATAAAAGCGAAATACCACTCACTGATTAATCACGAAATCTTCGAAACTATAACACCTACACTTAAAATTTGGCAGGTAGGTTCTTTATAGGGTGTAGACATCCGCTAAGAACGGATTTTCCGAAATTCACCCCCCATGGGGATGAAACGGGGGTCCAAAGTTTGTATGGAGAAACCGACGTTCACGCGGGCGAAGCTGCTGGCAGAAGCTAGTGTATATATATATAATAATTTTATCAGACAAGGTTATTTTTTTATAAGGATTACAACTGTTTCAGCAACTAGTTTACTGTAGAAACCAACATCATCTTCCTGCCTTTGTCCCGTTTTATTTAGGGTCAGCACAACACGTTTTTTTCTTCCATTCTGCCCTGTCACTCGTCACGCTATCAGTAACTCCCTTTTCTTTCATATCACTTCTCACACAATCCATCCGTCTTTTCTTTGGCCTCCCTTTCCCTCTCCATCCATCCACATGTAAATTCATAACTCTTTTAGTATCATGCGCTTCATTCCTCCTCTTCATATGACCATACCAATATAAACGATTCCTTTTCAACTTTTCAGTCACTAGCGCCACTTTCAAACTTCCCCTAATAATACTCATTTCTCACTTTATCCATTCTTGTCACACCACACATCCATTTTAACATTCTCATCTCCGCTACGTGCAATATTTTTTCATCCGTCTTTTTCACAGCCCAACATTCTGATCCATACAGTATGACAGGCCTTATCAGTTTACTGTAGAAACCATTGTTTAAAAAATATGGTTTCCCAATATTGCCTTCGTGTTGTAAGAATGTATTTCCGTATCGACCTCACAAATCATCCTTGCCCTACATGGAAGGCGAACACTAGCTTAGCGGATAGGAAGACTGAAGTAAGGTCGAACGCGATCTTCAATCAGATTTCTTAAGTTATTCTTTATGTTATCTACGATGTTAGACAAAGATTAAAGGGTTCGATGGTGATCGTGTATTATAACTGGGCTGTAGAGGCCAGTTGGGCAGTCACTCCATGTTACATAGGTGCTGGTATGCGGCTGCATCTGGTTAAACTGGAAGCCAACCCCAACATCGGCTAAGTCCGTAGATTTCAAGACCAATCAAAGGTATAAAGGCGGACTTAATGCCTTCAACATTCCCTGCCAGACAACCTGGGGTGGTGGAGAGGCAATACGGCAGAGGATAAAAAAATAAAATATTCTTCAGAAAACACGGATTACAAATGTATATATTTAGCTAAAATAATCATGAGTGTAACATAATTGGAGATTAAACGAACTTACCTGAAGTGAAGTTCTATCCAAATTATACGAGTTGCTTCGTCCGAAGAGATTAGATAACATTGTAGTAATACGTCTAAGATATCGCCTTTCATCCACTAAGTTTGAGTTTTTTTTTTTTTTTTTTTTTTTTTTTATTCTGTGGTAATTTTGTCTTCCGTCTCGGTATGCCTGTCTCTGTCATTCATTTAGTTGAAAGTCTGGAACCTTTTAAATATTTCACCTTTATAGATATTGGGAGTTATCGGGGTTGGGAGGGAACTAATCTCTTCGGACGAAGCAACTCGTATAATTTGGATAGAACTTCACTTCAGGTAAGTTCGTTTAATCTCCAATTATACTTCGTTGCTTCGTCCTTTGAGATTAGATAACATTGTAGATTTTGAAAGATGGTGAAATATTAAAACACATATCATATTAATAATAATAAAAAATATTTATTACGATTGTTTGTTTCTCATTAATTTTATGTAAGTAATTAAATTATAACATTCTAACACAGTATGTCAATCAGAGTTTAGGATTGATAAAGCAAATTGATTAGATTGTTCACATTGAATATCTCTATGATAGTATCTAGCAAAGACATTGGAGGTGCCACTCCACCCAGCGGTCTTTCGTATCGTATCAATATTGACACCAGCTTTATGAGCGGCTGAGGTGGCTGCGTGTCTGGTGGAGTGAGCAGAAAATATTGAGGTGTCAATTCCGCTAACTGACAACATGTCTTTTATCCACCGGCTAATAGTATTTGTGGATACCGGTTTATGTGGTTTTTTAATACTTAAAAATAGGCTATTAGCTTTGTTTCTCAAAGACTTTGTCTTATCTATATAAGCTAGCAACGCTTCAGCCGGACATATTTCCGGACGGTCTTTATAAAATGGGATATTAAGACAAGGTTGATCTGAGCCTGGACGAGAAGTTTTTATTAAACTATTTATCTTGATTAAAATGAGCTGACCATGGATAGTTATATTTTCTAATGTTATTTTGCTAATCGTCTGCACTCTATGTGCAGTTATTAGCATAAGCAAGGTAATGGTCTTTTTAGTTAATTGTTCTAGACTTAAATTACAATTTGGGTACAATTTCGATAGTGAATCTAAAACGATTGAGGGGTCCCAAGTGATATTATATTTAGGGACTGGAGGACGAAGTCTATAGAAACCTTTAAATAGCCTAGTGATACGGTCATCAGACCCTACTCTCGATCCTAAGATCAAAGACAGAGCGGAGCGATGACTGTTTAAAGATCCGTATTGTAAACCAGAATTAAATAATTCAGTGAGAAAATAAATTACCATAGGAATTGACGCCTCATGTACTTCAATATTCTGAGTGTTACAAAAGCTTACCCAGCGTCGAATTGCAATTTTGTATTGTTTAATTGAATTTTCAGACAAGGAAGCTATCATTATATCTAAAGCTGACGGTGGTACTCTTCTGTTCCGTAGTGCCGTCCTGATAACTTCCCTGCAATCAACGTGAGTTTCGGGAGACTGTTGGTAATAGATAATAACACATTATCAGAGGGGGTAAACTGAACCAAATCAGAACAGAGAAGTTTTTGAAACAGTGGAAACCAGGGTTGCGTGGGCCAAAAAGGGACCACAACAATACCCTCGGCCTTATCAGTTATTATTTTTCTTAAAACTTTTAATATAACCGCAAAGGGAGGGAATGCGTAGAAAAAAAGATTTGCCCAGCTTAAAGTAAAAGCGTTCACTGCAAATGCACCCGGGTCTCTATTCCATGAGATGTACTTGACACATTTGTTATTTAACCTAGATGCAAAAAGATCAATTTTAGGTTGCCCAAAGGCCTGTACAATCTTTTCAAAAGCATTATCTTTAATCTCCCATTCGGTATCGGGGTGAGATTTTCTTGACTCCGCATCTGCTATTTCGTTATCTTCTGAACTTATGTATGAAGCGAATACAAATAAACCACGAGCTTCACACCATTGCCACAGAGATTTTGTGATTTCAGTTAGATGTGGAAATCTTATTCCACCCATACGGTTGATGTACGAAATAGCAGTTGTGTTGTCAATACGTAATAAAACTTGACAATTTTTTAATCCCTTTGCGAATATTTGTAAACCCAGGAACGCTGCCAGGAGCTCTAAATGATTTATATGTTTAATACATTCTGAATTACTCCACTGGCCACTGGCGGTCTCCTCACCGCATGCTGCCCCCCACCCTTTTTTGCTAGCATCAGAAAATATTTCTAGCGAATAGCTGTCTTGTCTAATAGGATTGACTGCGTCATCAATTGATTTTAACCACCAGGAGAAATCATCCTGCAGGTACTGTGGTAAAGACATATGGCTATCGTAATTATTCGTTTGACACAATGCAAGGTATTTGCATCTTTCCATTTGCTTAGTATAAAGCCAACCGTACTGAATTGCGGGGCAAGATGAAGTGAGAAGGCCTACCAAGCGTGCAAAATGTCTTATTTTACAACGTGGTTTTAATTGGAACGATTGTAATTCTTGTTTTATTAAGCTTCGTTTTTCTTTAGGCAAGCTGACATGGAATTTTTTCGTGTCTATTAAGAAACCAAGGTATTTGCAAACGTTACTTGGAATCATGCAGCTTTTTTCCATATTAATAATAAACCCTAAGGTCTCTAGAATTTTTCTTGTTTGGAATATATTGTCTAGGCAATCTTGATAATTGTTAGAAATAATACAAATGTCATCTAAATAAATAGATGACAGATAGCCCAACGATCTCAATAGACAAATGACCGGTTTTAATAATTTCGTAAATACAAATGGGGCTGTGTTTAGGCCGAACGGTAAAACATTGAATTGATATATTTTACCCTCGTACTTAAAACGTAAGTACTTTCTATAGTTTGGATGTATAGGTACGAGAAAATAAGCGTCCTTCAAATCAAGGGTGGACATGAAACTATTTTTTGACACTAGTTTTAAAGTTGTTCTCAGATCTTCAATTTTAAAATGTTCAGTTTTAATGTGCTTGTTTAAGGACTTTAAATTTAATATAAATCTGTTTTTACCATTAGGCTTTTTGATCAGGAAATAACTAGAGAGAAACTGTCCTTCCTCTGGTTTGCAATATGAAATAGCTCCACTGTTTTTAAGATCAGTGATAGCCACCCTGTATTGAAGGGATTCTAAAGAAGATAATGCAGGTAAACTAGGTTCGAATGACTGATGAACCGGTTTCGTAAAAGGTATCTCGTAACCTCTTATCCACGACAATATAACAGGATCATTGGTTATCAATTTCCATTGATCATAAAAAAATGATAATCGACCAGCGGAACGTACCAGGTTTAGCGCCGGGGGGCTTGGCGCTGCTGCAAGCGCGGCGGCTGTCGCTGTCGCGGGCGCTGTGACGGCTCCATCCTCCTGGCTGCTCCCGCTTGCCGTGGCACCGGCGGGAACGGAGGCCTCTGGTTTAAAGGCTGAGTTGGGGCCTGTTTTGGTCTCTGCGCTGGCATAGTTCTTCTAAATGGTGTGTTCATTTTCATTTCAGCGCCAGATTTGGATATGGCTTTTGCAGCTCTGATAGTATCGGTCAGTTGTTCACCGAATAAGAAATTATCGATTTTTGTGTTAAACAAATGATCTTTGATGTCTTTTTTTATTGTAGAACATATAAAACTACGTCTAGTCATAGACTCGTTGTGTTGTGAGTCACACAACAGTCGACCTGCCTCGATCAGTAATTTTATTACTGTCTGGTCCTTGTGATCCGAGGAGAACAAAGTATTGAGAGCTTCGCTAATACAAGAAATACTTGCTGCTACTTGTACCTGTTTATTTTCCAGAGCTTTGTCTTTTTTGATGAGCACATCAGATAAAGCAGCCTTTATTTCTGGATTTAACTTCGGCGCGTCAATCTTTGTACAGTTTTTTGGGACAAGATGTTTTTCTAGTAGTTCTTTTCTGGCATCCCTTGACAAGCCTGTCGTTGCAATGTGTTCCCAGTGAACAGATAATTCACCCCTAATATCTGGTCCATACATTTTTTCCTTGGTAGGTGTGTCACCCAAAAGATTCAGAATCTCTTCATTAAGTTTAGGGGGATTGAGCGCTGCTTCAACAGGCAATTCAAACTGGACTGTCTGTACTGCCTCTGTGGCAGGGAAGTCAGTAAGTGAGGTGGGCGTACCCAGTTCTGGCGCTTCTGCATCTAAAACCGGAACTGACTCGACTTCGGGCTGAACTTCCATTTCATCTGAAATATAATAAGTAGGTACCTGTTGTAGGTATTCGAGATACTTGCGCGGCGATAGTTCTTTAAAACTATGCACAACACTATTAAATAGCTAATCTGTACCTACGTATCTACATAAGCATTAAGTAGGTCACGAAGGTAGATAAAAATAGGTCATGTGAAGGGAACATTCATTTCAAATGTACACAATCACTAATATGTAGGTAGGTATATAATTAGTTCAATGGGTTGGGAGTAAAAAATTATGTGCAGGTTACATCCCCGTAAGATGTACACAGCACTAATAAGTAACTAAACTATACCTACGTACCTACATAAGATTTAAGTAGGTCATTAACTAATGTGAAGGTAACATTCCTTTCAAATGTACACAATCACTAATATGTAGGTATATAATTTTCCCATTGAGTTATAAATCAAAAATTCTGTGTAGGTAACATCCCCATAAGATGTACACAACACTTTTGGAAGCTGACTCCATGTTAGGTTATGATACGGATATAGTCCTTAAAAACTATTCACAATATCTTTCTTATAACATTTATAAGAAAACACTTCAGCTTACCTTCCCGATCCGATAGGTGAGGCGACGGAATAATATTCGTCGATGAGCTACTGCTTTCGGAAGAAGTTCGAACTCGCGACCGTTTGGCATGTTTTCTGATCTTTTTTTCCAATTTCCGAAGTTTTCTTCTTAAATAATCACCGTCATCGTTTTTGTGGCCACGTTTCGGCATTCTTATTTGAAAGTTTTAACGATAAAAGAAAGATTATTTTCCTCTTGAAGAAAGTAAGTGGTGATCGGCGACGCACTAAAACGCGAATGAATGACAGAGACAGGCATACCGAGACGGAAGACAAAATTACCACAGAATAAAAAAAAAAAAAAAAAAAAAAAAAAACTCAAACTTAGTGGATGAAAGGCGATATCTTAGACGTATTACTACAATGTTATCTAATCTCAAAGGACGAAGCAACGAAGTATAATTAATACGAAGGAGGGTTGGGGGAGTTAGAGAAAAAAGCGATCAAAGCGCGCAAATTTCTTCTCTGGCGAATGGGCGTCCATTTGAGTCGTTAGATTAATTGATCGGTGAGCTTGACATAGTATTCCGACATCTTTCAATTAGAATGTTGAGAACATTCTAATTCAGTCTATATTTTTTGAAGTTATTTAGAATTTCCGCAAGATATTTCCTCCAAAACCGCCGCAATCGTAACGGAATTGCGTTGCCAAATTTGCGGTAACATACGTACATACCTGGCGAATCGAGATGCTCTGATTGGCGCGTTACAGCCGCAGGTTACGCAAGTGGCGCTTGCGCATAAAAACTAACTAATGTGAACATTGAGTGAAACGTGATTTGTAAAAGTAATAATTACGTGTAATGTTCAAGAGATTCATAAACAGTAGTGACCTTAACCTACTCTTGAGATATGGAACGAATAAAAAAAATCTCCTCATTTTTCAGGGTTCCGCACCCAAAGGGTAAAACGCGACCCTATTACTAAGACTCCGCTGTCCGTCCATCTGTCTGTCGGTCTGTCTGTCTGTCACCAGGCATGTGTCTCATGAACTATGATAGCTAGACAGTTGACGTTTTCACAGATGTATTTCTGTTGCCGCCTTAACAATAAATACTAAACACAGAATAAAATAAATATTCAAGAGGGCTCCCATACAACAAACGTGATTTTTATGTTGTTTTTTTGCTATGGCCGGTACGGAACCCTTAGTGCGCGAGTCCGACTCGCACTTGGCCGGTATATTTTATTTAATGGAATATATTTCTGGTTTTAAAATTGCCTACAAACGTAAATGAAAATAATAAAATTACTTGCTGAAACAGCCAAAGGGCTGCTCAGTTTAGCGGTGTAATTAATTACGAAAAATGTTTGAGGCGAAAATAAAATTTGAAGTAAACAAAAGCGTTTGTGGTTGAAGCTTATCGCGGTTTTGTTGCCTCTCTCTGTTAATTACTAACTGGGCTTTTTAGATACAACCTTGAATTATACATAAGAAACTGAATCAAAGGCGTATAGAGCTTGATATAGGACATTGAGAGAGCATACATAACATAATCCTAGCTAACTTAGCCTTGTAGCGACATCTATGGCGTCACATAAGAACTAATCCTGCATCGCGCAATCAAAGTTTTCCGCGCGTTTAGAACATATAGAACAGCCCGAAATCATCTATCGGGCAGTAGTAGCCCACCAGACATAACACCCGTCTGGTCGGAGGATCCTCCCTTTTCAACGGAGGTTTGCGGGACTTTACTCTCTGTTCCGCATGCCTCCAAAACCTTATAATGTTCGTGGTTCATTATATAGCCGTGTACGCACGTACGAACAGGAACATATCGTACTCAAATACCAAACTTGAACATTTGGTATGTTCGTATGGACGCATATTCGAACACGAACGCAAACAGTACGAATCGAGTTCGCGCACAACAGTCGTGAACTCTCTTAATAGCCATGGCGGCGCAGTTGGAAGTGGTCGATTGTGAAGTAGCGAAATGTTTTTTAGTGTTCGCATTGATTCATGAAGAACACCGTCCATACAGAACATACTAATTGGATCGCCGCAAACGTGTTTGACGAATAGAGTGTTCGATGTTCATGTCACGCGTGCGAACCAAGTTGTTGCGTATCATGCAACGCAACAAATTTGCTCGTACGTGCGTACACGGCTTTAGGCTAACTGGGACTCAAGCTTCCTCTCTAGGAGAAGGAATGGGTCGTAATCAACCACGCAGACCCAGTACGGGTTAGTGGATGTTACATGTCTTCGAGTTTTTGGTTCTAGGACGTTCTAGCCGGTTTCCTCATGGTGTTTTCCTTCACCGTTTTGAGAACAGTGGTAATGAAATAAATTAAACAAAGAAGGTACCTTCTCAGAATCAGAAGAGACCCTGCAGTGGGACACCAAGGCTTGTATTATTCAAATTATTGTAAAGGTAGGTATTTCTTCTTCGTTTCTTTTTATTGCATGCGTAGTAAGTAAAACTTACGTATTTTTTGCACCCTTGCAATCAACATCTAGTATTTATTTTTTCAGATATCATTTGCTGTTTCTAGGTCAAGATTTTTATGATACCTACGAAAAATTAACCTACAGAAATCTCAAAAGTAAGAATTAAATCCTCCACTGAACACTTTTGAAAGCGTGAAGATTTTAATCAA
This sequence comes from Mythimna pallens, assembly GCA_961205895.1. NCBI lineage: Eukaryota > Metazoa > Arthropoda > Insecta > Lepidoptera > Noctuidae > Mythimna > Mythimna pallens. Next base: position 24,046,199 of record OY540825.1, on the reverse strand, counting down.
ACCTTGTTGGGCGAAGGAAATAAAGCCATCTAATTATAATAAATTAGTGGTTTTAGGTGTTGATGTCTTTATGAAATCCTAACGTTTTTCAGTTTTACCAGATGTGATGCAGCTAAATACCAGGCACTGACTGGACATGTCTACTCAAATCTGTATGGTTCTTTAGTCAAAAGTCGGTTCAAATTCAAATTCAAAGCATTTATTTCAAATAAACCATTTACAGGCACTTTTGAAATGTCAAAAAGTCAGTCTGTCAGAAAAAAATGATGCTAATTGCACATTCAAAAGCGTAGATCTCTATGGAGAAGAATGTGCAAGAAACTCCATGGACACTCTTTTCAATCGTGTTTTGCAATTACAAATATCTCTGTTACATGTTTCTTGTCGCTATCATGTGAGAACAATGTCAATAAAGTAAAAATAAAAACTAAATATAGATATTAAAATAGCAACTGGCAGCTAAGAGATGACCAGTCTCAACTGACAGCGCCCGTTCACGGACCTGACGCGAATATTAGCACCACTCAGCTCAACCATTATAAAGGGAACCGAATGATCCAACACACGCGCCACCATCAGTGAGACATTTGAGTGAGCATGACAAACTCTCAACTGCCATGCTCACTTATGTCAAACAAGTCCAATAATAACCTAAAAACCATAAAATAGCTCTCAGATTAATCTGCATAGTTCTCATATGATTTGACGGTCTCAGATTAATCTGCATAGTTCTCATATGATTTGACCATTACATGTTTGCTGTATGGACGTTATTAGAGACAACCTCTGAGTTTATTTCAGTGTTTCTTCTCGGGGTAGGAAACACCGGCTTTATCTAGTTTAAATTTACGAATTTATCATTTACCTACCAGTATTTTACATCGAGCAGGACAATCAGTCTTACCTTCAGAAAGACTGCCTGACACGAATGTCAAAAATCGACAAATGACAGCCGAAAGGTTCCGTGCGATTGTTTAAAGGAGTTACACAACAACACACTTGGGTTTTAGTCAGTAGCTGCCGACACGCTCTCGCTTCACCCAGAGCGGGAGTACTTACTACTTACTTCTTTTTCTGAGTTTGTCTTTAAATAACTAGATTTAAAGACAAACTCAGAAAAAGAATTCACAGATTGGCTCGGAATCTTATACTTAACTTCAAAGATTGACCTGTATCGCTGTTATGAGGTACTTAATCATGAGCGTCTTTGATTTGATGTCTTTATACATAGCACAATAACTGCGGATCAAGTCGCGTCATATATCCGTAAAGCGGAAATATCCGTTAGTACTGAATGACAGTTATGATCATAGCTAGGTATGATTTATGAATTTTGATTGTTAATGAATAAATAACGAGGAAATGTTGAATTGAATCATTGATATGGCAAGAAATTTCCTAAGCTGTTGAACGATATCTCTGTGACTGAGTTGTGGAAAGTACTTGAGACTTTGGTAAATATTTCAGAATATAACAATGTTTGTTAACAAGACTAGTTATTTTTCTACGGCTTCGTTCACTTGGAATTCGGGAACCACAATTGGGACCGGCACAAATGTTTTCTATTGCTCTCATTGGAGGATATGAATAGTTTTTTTTTAATTCGAATTAACGTCTTCACTTATTAATTAACCTTTAAAAAATAACAATTTCACGTCTTTATATTATAAGTTAAAATTGTATATCAGAACAATGTTCATTGTAGCTTTGTTATAGTTCTCATACTTTTATAATGAACACAGAATAAACGCGGGTCCTGTTATTTAAACATTTCGCAGTACTAGTATTAAAATAATAAAGTACCTAAGCTAAACTTTCGTGAAATGGCCAGTTACGTATAAATCAATGCGGGGTTTTTGAAATTTAAATTTTTACTAACGCCTTGTTTTAAATCCGCCCACCCGACTACGGTTGCTCGGGAGCGGTTGGAAAGGTCAGCTTTGCATTTCATTTCGTACGATTATTGTATGAGACTTTGCGCTTGAATATACTATTTTATTATATACTAGCTTCTGCCAGCGGCTTCGCCCGCGTGAAAGTAGTTTTCTCCATACAAACTTTGGACCCTCGTATCAAGCCTTTAGGGGGTGAATTTTGGAAAATCCTCTCTTAGTGCTCGCCTACGTCATAAAAGGAAACCTTGAGTAAAATTTCACGTTCTTAGTCCCAGTAGTTTCGGTTGTGCGTTGATATGTCAGTCAGTCAGTTTCTTTTTTTATATATATATATGTACAGTAGTGATTAAACACAATAGACCAAGGACTAACGGACCAAAGTCCTACAATGAGCGGAGAGAAGTAAAAGATTAGAGAATCCCCGAATCGCAACAATTTTGGATGAAAAATGTCAGCTTTTTTCAAACTTTTTTTAACATTTATTTCATTTTAAGTTCGTTTCCTTTTTTTTGAGGTAAGATATTATGAAATAACTTCTTCCGCTCTGGGTAGAGCGAGAGTGAGTCTCAATATTTTACTTACAAAATCCCGTGTGCTCCTTTAGTTACTCTTTGCTTTCCAGGGAAACAGTAACTCTTGCGAACAATCCAGCAGCTCTAAGTTCGTATCTGAAAACTACATTGCGGCTTACATTTTCAGTAGGTAGCAAAGTCCATTATATGAAGTGTATAGCAAAGTCCATATGTATGGCATAGCACCCATTTCCCAGATGTCGCCCGTGGCCATAATAGCTGGCTGTTAGACCGGAAAACTGGGATCCCCTGTGAGTTCCCACAATACAGCGTGTCCCATTTCAAACTCCGCGACTCTGAGATAGTTTTGTGCTCAATTCTTTTGAAAGCCGTTTACTTCTTTCCCTCACGACTATTTTTGGTCTCCGCGCTTTCAATTTCATTCTATGTTCTTCTCAACGAGCCCTGTTTTACATTGCATTTGAATTTTAATAAAATCGCTTTTATTTACCTAATGCACCATATAATAAAAATATCCATTGTGTTTCTCTTCCAATGTAAGTTTTTCTTCATAGCCGTCCCCTGTTCTCTACATTTATTAGAATAGCACTTACTCACATTTCAAATGTTTGATGGAGCTTAATCTAATTAGCCAGCTCATTACCATAACGAAACCGTTACCACAAAGTTACTACAAAGTTTTTGCTAGAATAAAATAATATTAACCACATGACTTCATAATGTTGACTCTTGCGCTGCAACAGCACAGGTGTTACTACTGTTACTTAGTGAACCTTTTTTTAAGTCGCATTGTAGCTCATGCTATGCATTTAATCCACTAAATAAAACATGGAATGGTAGCTATAAAACGCAGTCCACCTGCATTATGCAAATCGCTGTTGGCGAGTTTGTGGCAAAATTGGTTTCTTACGTCAGTTACTTTAAAACTACACTAGTAACTGTGTTTAAAAATGACGTAAATTGTACAGTAGTTATGTAAAATGAATAATAAATCTAATGTCGTAACTGGGTCTCGGTCTTCTCATTGCTTCGTTGAGTTTGAGAATCTAGAGTTAGACGTTGTTGGTACCGTTACTCAGGTATATTTATTTTATTTCTTACTAGCTGGACCCGGCGAACTTCGTACCGCCTAACAGTCAATGAATGTATTATCGCTTGACTGAATCTTTCGATATAGTCAACCGATTGCGATGAAACAATGCCTAAGTAATATATCAAGTTACACACAATTTTATTGTATAAAAGTTATCTACATCGATTTCGTACATTTTATGTGATGCGCGCACAACTAAAAACTTCTACAGATTTATTATATGTATAGATTTAGCAAAATGAAGCGAAGGTTCGTGACCGCGGCCTTTTCGTTTGTTTGTTAATTCAAAAATGAATTGTATGCATATCTCATTCACTACACAGATTACTTATCTACACTTTTCTGAAGTACAACAACAACAACGGGCGAGCCGAGATATCTCAGGTCATTGATCTATTTGCGAAGCTGTGGAGTCAACAATTTTTTACTACATGATCTCTCAATTTTGTTACTACATTAAACGTTTATGTGGCCGCCAATAGTTTCTCTTGCGGAATATGTTACGAAAGTGTTTATTTTGTACGTAAGCTGTAAACAGGAGGTATTCATGGCCGTGAGAGCGATGTCCTCCAAACTCTACTGCAGTAATATAATTGTTGGTATTTTTATAAAGTTTTATTATCAAAACAGGTTATGTTTCAATCTTGTTTGACCTTCTGTTTTTTTTATAACAAATCTTCAAATATAATTATGAGTATTTTAAAATACCATGTACACTCTCCCGCGGTCGTACCCGCGTCTTAGGTTACTTACTGCTCAGCTCCTGTTGGTAATAGCGTGATGTTATATAGCCTATAAGTAGGCCCTTCCTCGATAAATGGTCGTAAATCGTAAAATTTTTCAATTAGGACCTGAGATTAACGCGTTCAAAAAAACAAATTATTCAGCTTTATAATATAAGTATTTTGTTGCGCTGTTCGATGGTTTTCATGCATTTTCCTTGCTCAGTGTTGGTAGATAAGAGTCCGGTAGTTTTCTTGTTTCCGACGTAACTCCTCAGTCTTGTATAATAGACAGTCATCGATTTATAATTATTAGTTTAAGCGGAGGTGCGTGCCGTACGATCCGACACGCGACTAGTCGTTTGTCGTATCGATTGACCCAAATGTATTTATTGTCCTACCTTAGCGTGTTCTTATTGGCAAGCCATCCAATAGCCACTAATAATAAGATTTATATTAAAGCTTATTTGTCGTCAATGTTTCTGAGGCTTCGTGGCAACAACCATAAATTAAGATCGTGCATCTTGACATTACGAAGTCTCACGGACGCTCTTGCACTGTACTTTAATTTAGATTAAAACTTAGTGTCATATTCACCATCATCTCCATGCCCTTGCCCCGTGTTATTTGGGGTTGGCGCAACACGTTTTTTCTTCCATTCTTTTCTATCAACCGCTATTACTCCCTTTCATAACACTCCTGGCACAATCCATCCATCTTTTTTTTTATTTCCCTCCATCCATCCTCATGTATACTATCTCTTTTGGTAACATGCGTTTGCATGCATGCATACTAAGACAATAGTGTAATATTCGAAAATGATAAATGCTAGAATAAGCTACGTTGCTCAGTTTATTTATCATCAGCTTGTTACTGTTTGTGCCATCAACTGCCTCTGCAATCGTTGCTCGCCATTTAACTCGATTTTCGGCAACCTACACCTAATCAACTCGTTTTTTAACCCTAATTGTTGTAGATGAAAATGATTATTACCCATAGGTCTACCTTTTACTTGTGCCCATCATCATGCTCCTGTGACCACCTCATCCAGAGTTTACCCGCTGGCAACTGCCTAACGCCCTGCTGCCGCCGCCCGGTGACCAACAGTTCTTCCAATTCTTGGACGCTACTCGTTCACTGCCTTACTCCTCTACTCAACACCGCACCTTGTCTGGTGTCCCGCACAACTCCGTTTTAAGTCCATAACAATTTCCTCGATATTGAGATAGGTAAGAAACGGAGAATGTAACAATACCTATAATGGTAATTGGCAATTACCAAGTTATGCCGATCAAATACGTGTCACCAAAAGGCTTCGTTGAGTTAATTTAACGCTCACTTTGTTAACGTTAGCAAAAACAGTTATTGTTTAGTAATGGTAATATGTACATTGTTTATTAAGATCACTATTTCAGTAAATGATCATTGAGAATTTCCAAGAAAGTTAAAAAATAACAATTGCACGCGTCGATCTCCAAGGATAAGTATTACTTGCCGGGGTCATTCTGAGGATGGGTGTTCATTCGTTACATACCGAGATTCCTTTGCCTCGGAAGTCACGTTAAGCCTTTGGTCTGGGGTGCCGTTACGGATAGTGAGAATTTGGCAAATGTCAGATTTGCATCAGTCTTACCAAGGGGTATCGTGTTCCCCAATTACTGGGTTGTGGAGGTTAGATAAACAGTTGCTCCATGTAAAATACTGAAATTCAGCTGCATCCGGTTAGACTGGGAGCCGACCCCAAAATGGTTGGGGAAAGGCTAGGCAGAGGTGATATGGTGCAACATTAAAGCTAGAACTACATTATACCGGTGCACACGTGGACCACGCCTGATTTGTACGTGGAACGACGTCGCGTGGCGTGGATCTAATGTAGCTCTACAAGTCTATTATTGTCTAGTTATTGTCATGCTCACCCAAATGTCTCGCTGATGGTGGCACGTGTTATTGGATCATTCAGTTCCCTTCAAAATGGTTGAGCTGAGTGGGGCTGATGCACGCGTCATGCTCGTGAACGGGTGCCGTCAGTTGAGACTGGTTATCTCTTTGCTGCTAGTGACTTAATTTCAATTTCTATTTTTTTAAATTAGTTTTTATTTTAATTTTTATTACTTATCTACTTTGTGCTCACATATTAGAAGCGACAAGAAATATGTAACCAAGATTGATGCAACTCATAATATGATTTAAAAGAGTGTCCATGGAGTTTCTTGCACGTTCTTCTCCATAGAGATCTACGCTTTGGAACGTGCAATTTAGCTTCACTTGTATTTTTTTTTGACTGACCGACATTTTGACAATTCAAAATTGCCTGTAATTGGTCTATTTGAAATAAACGTTTCTGATTTCTAGTTTCCATATAAAATGTATGGAGACCCACGCGCCCCTTCAAATCGGCGTACGTGGACCACATGTGCGCAATGTAGTTCTAGCATAATACAAAATTCATCAAACTGAGATCAAATTGGAACTGTCGATGCGTCATAATTATTCCAAATGCATTGCCAAACTCAGCACTTGTGCCAATAAAATTATTCAAGTTAAGATCGCACGAATATATTTTACTATCTATGTATCAACCTGTTTAGTAAAAAAACTTAACATGACTTATTTATAAAAATATTCCTGCGTATTATTTACAAAGAGAAGAAATATAATGCCGCATATAACAAGGGTTGAAATATTTAAAACAATCTGCTGTAAGCCTCTTATGAAGTAAGCCAGGGGTTGTTGGATATAAAACTCTCTCATTTCTGGCTCTTACGTAACATAAAAGGATATTAATCAAAGGTAAACAATGACCTTTTACCTAATCCATTAACTTTCCAAGGTCCTGAACTGCTACATGAAGTTTCGCCATGACATGGCTCGCTTGAAACATTTCAGAATTAGCTATTCGTGACGCAACCCATTATTTTTGAACGCAACAGTTTTCCGCTTACATAAAAGTGTATTTTAATTTAAGTCAAGACGGGGAAAATTCCAGAATTTTTTTCACGTTTTGCAGAAAGAAAATTTTATATCTTTTGGACGACCAATTTGGGTAGATATTGACTCAGTTTTCTTTTTTGACCTTTTTTCGAGAGTTTATAGGTTATAAATGATATAATAAACTAGCTGATGCCCGCGATTTCGTTCGCATTTGACTCACAAAACAAAAAATTCCGCCAGCAAAAAGCGAAATTTCGAAACAAGTCACTTACAACAGTCTGATGTGAGTTGGCGGAATTTACTTAAGTTCAATCATAGATTTGAAGCCATCTGCATGCGATTGTATGTTTTATGAGGTCGGAGTTTTTGACACTGTCAATTTCTTATCCCTAAAGTAAGTAATATTTTTTAATTGGTCTCCTCTAGCCCTTTATTATAATACCCTAAACGATTGCAACGAAAAAAATTGATATTTTATTGAAATATGGCGCCAAAAATCCGCCATTTTTTTTTAAATTTTGGTGTACCCACCCAGTGTCACTCTCACAACTAAGACGAATCTAACGACACCTCTCAATCTAAAATGTGACAAGCCGTTTAGGCTCTAGGGTGTGCCAAAGAAAAATACATACATGACATACATGACATATAATACTCGAAACACATTCCTCCGCCTTCTGGCGCAGTTGGGTAAAAAATGTTATTTTGATACAGACACTTTAATTTTATTTATATGTATAGATGTATAGAAATGCCTGTGCTTTGTTAGGCTATCTGGTTTATGTATAAACATAAACCAGATTAACAAAGGAAACGCTTTTTTCCACGTCCCTTATCGCCTTGCGCGGGCGAAATTAAGGCCACACATTTTTTATTCCAGCTTTTCATTTCAGTGCAAAGCCCAAAATATTTCAATGGAAAATTTAAAAGAGATAGGTACCTAGTTTTTCAGGTATACCTTAAATTTTCAAACTAATGGCATACTTTACAAATAGTTGTTTGGCTTTCCTTTCCCTACAGCGCTGCAGTCTCGCATTTTTTCTCCAATCTAAGAGCTCGGCTTAGACGCCATGCTGTTCGTGATTTCCCGAGGACCCCTAACAATCTCTTTGTGCACGACCTCATTTTGTGTTGAATGCTCGCTTTTAATAGAGCCACCAAGTCGCTGTCGGATAAACATCTACACGTACAGATGATGCCTATGTTTGTTGCCTTTGGGTATTTCTAGTCGTGTTTCAATTTTACACTTCACAATACTTGGCATATATATGTTATGATTCAGGACTAAAAGGAATGGAAGGTTCATGTTTTCCTTTAGTACGTTCTCTTGAATTTGACATGCAGATTGGAGCTATATCTTTTAAAGATAAAAGTGTAGAATATATTTTATTTGCGGCAGTAAAGACTAAGTGCCTTGCCTTGATTGAATTCTAAATGTTCGTTAGTTACACGGTCCACTTTTCAAAAGACAAGTAACTAGAGAGACAAAGTCGAGGTCGCCAAAATTCTTACAAAAAAAGACAAAAGAAATTCTTTCAATTTGAAGTTCCTCCAGAGAGAAGATAGACTAATTACGTTACGTGAAGTAGCAAACTGTGACAATTTACTGCCTTTGCTCTACTTACTAAAATTGTTCGCAGAAAAAACGAGATTAGTATTCCATTTAGGCGCAATTTTCTATTCAACTTTTTTAGAGCTTTAAGAATGCTGAGCCGGTTTTAATGGCATAACACTGTAATTTACTTGATATTCTTTGTGGCCTGCGAAAATTGTGGAACATCTGAATTATCTTATGTACGCAGCTAAGTTCTCGACAGGCTTAACTACGCTTAAAGGGATAAAATGTCAGATATATTTTCATTAGAAGACGATTTATACTGCTTTTACCAAGTTTCATATTATTTCGTCCCGTTCAATTTACGTAAGCAACTCATAGGATTAAAATCGGGTGAAACTACACAAATAAATTCGCTCCGTAGTACAGGCGCCTTAACTGCTGCTCTTCAAATTAATTACTTTGAAGATAGTAAAGAGTACGTGAGCGCAATTTGGCAGCGACTTCAACCCGAGTTACAAGCCACGATAACGTCAGATGGACGGTTTGATGAACTGAAACCGATATAGCGACATCATAATTTAAAGTAAAGACACTGTATTTTAGTCGCTATCTTTTGTGTAAGTTTTCTGTTTTATATACTCACAAATCAAAGTAACCATTTAAAGTGGCTCAAATTCTAAAAATATGTTAATGTTTTCTTTAAAATACTATTATCATCATTTGAACTTTCTGAGTGCAGTGTACGATCGTTCTGGTGTAATAGCATAGAATATTCAGCCTTAGAATGTTTTCACTGCTGGGACTCAAATGGGCCGTAATCCAGCAAGCACGCGGGCTCTGTTTGGTTTTGTGAATATCACATATTGTCTTAAATTTTTGGTTCAAGCCGGTTTCTACACGTTTTTTTTTCTTCACCTAGCTTGATAAAACAATATGCACTTATGTGTAAGCCGCTGTAATAACGTTCTTTGTGAGAAAGGTTCTTTGCTACAATGCTAAGCTTACATCAATATTTATGACATTCACCTTAAAATAATGCCGCGTGAAATATGAACACGGATTAGTGGTTCTTGCTTTAGGCTCTTAAATTATAAATTATTCGATCAATAGCTTAACTGCGCTATTTTGCTTCGATACCTGGCAATAAATCGCCTTATACACCAAGCCCATTAAATAGGGAAACCCATTTCAAACGATTAGACTTGCGAAACGCCGAAATGGTTTCAGCGGATACTTCGGCTGCAAATCTCGATTACCGAACAATAAATCGACTATGTAATCTCATTAATACTAGACCCTTGTTCATTTCCGTGGTAAGGCGTTAGATCTCTCTAAGATTCCGGAGTTAGGGCGATAATCCTGCGGAGTCGCGTTGAAACAAATAGCACTCGATTTCCTATGATATCATGTAGGGTCCACATGTTGGGTCGTTAATAATAATAATAATAAATGTTTATTTTTCTCACCACAATATTTTACAATACATCAGATTCTTAAAATGTAGTGACAAGTGTTTTATTATTGTGGAAGACTGGTGCCTAAACTAGGCTGCAAGCCTGTATTTCAGGACACCAGGACCCCGCCTTTTACATAGTAATTAATTTTCTTGTTACATTAACATTAAGTATTGTATACTGATCGGTGAACTCATACATAATTATTTTTTTAGTTTTGATAATGTCCTGCATTTACATTCGAAGAGTTATAGGTTTTTAATTTTAAGGTTCTGGCTGTCATTCGCTAGTCATTTCATTGGCATCCTTTTGAGTTTCTTTGATGAATCGTTTTTAGTCCCAAGTAACGGAATTAAGTTATTTCGCCTAATAATAATCTGGGGAACTTGTTAAGCGCCCCGTTGGGTGAAAAGTATAGTGCGTAGATCTTTACAAACTTGACCTTTTATTAGAATTTCTAAAAATGTCATCTTTAGCCAGATAAAAGTACTCAAACTATACCAAACCTAATCGTCGATACGTGCTTAAAAATATTGGCCACAGCTCTATTCTTTTCAGGTTTTTTCTTCGGATTACAAAATCCAATATCGTTTTCGCTTAATACGTCGCTCAGTGTATTTCGCAACAAGGCTGGTACAGGCCATTATTGTTAAAATTGCCGTTAGCTTTGTATTCCGAGTCCCTTTCTGTCGGAAAATAGACCTAATTGCATTACTTGAGCCTGCGGGCTGAGTGGGTCGTGTCGAGGATTTAGGGATATGCCGAACTGTAGTGATGTCGTGTTGGAAGTATTCGCAAAGGGAAATAAAATATATCGGTGGTAACTCTTGATGGATTGGTGGAGTGACTTACGGAGGCTTCTTGTGTTAGTGACTTGTGATTTTATATACGAGCGGTATAGCAGCCGATATTACAGCTGTCGTAAATCCGAGGCGAATTATTTGAAAGCTTTGGCGAGGTCTGCTCTGATTATCTGCCCTAATTTCGTTCTTTATTGAACAACAGTGCCATAAATTGCGGCTTTCAGTTTGTTTAACGCTTTTCTGAACGAACATAAAAAAAAAACAACCAACAAAATTCTTTTCGCCCAAATTGTACGTGATCCTGAATCCGAGCACTAACGTATAAAAATCCCAGTTCTTTTCAAGCTCCATTCGAGTATAGGACATACGTTGGTTACTTTGATTTATGTTGTGGTATCAGCCGTACCAACCCACGCTTGTTACAATATTTAACGAGGGAACCAGGTTACTTTGAGGTGTTCGTAGGTGGTCAGCCAACCTGACATTATTTATGCACATTGTAAACGTCTAACCTTATCAGTTATTTCTGTATCGGGTAGCTCTTTGTATCACAAGCTATCAATATCGATTGGATCGCTATTGGTTGGATTTACTTTTCTAGTTCGAATTTATATAATTTCAACTATACATACATAAACTTCTTCATAAGCAGGTTCGTTGTCTCAGTCAGAAGTTTTGGGCAGTTTATTGGAAACATTTTCCTCTGTCGCATTATCACGTTAAAGAAATAAATTATACTCAGAACGGAAGATGTGTCATTTGTAGGTAAGTGTAAGTAATTCAGATAAAGCTGAGCTTAAACTATTCATTTGGTCGCCTCTGCCCAGGCTCGTGGGCCAGCAGAATTATTTATAAGGAAACCGGATAGGGTGCCCATTATTCTCTTCCGCTACAACGCAAATTTCATTTACCTAAGTGAATATAGATCAGAAGGGACCTGTGTAGGTTTCTATACTTTGGTTCAATACGATACAAATAGCATTTTCTGAGCATAAATCAAAATTAATCACCTTTGTCTATTTATGGGATCCTAAATTATATGTTAGAACCGGTTCTAACATGACATAACGATTTGGTCATGTAGCTCGCTCATTTTTTGCACTATCTTTTTGTGTCTCTAATTACAATAAAACCTCCATTGATCTACATGGAGGTACTTTATCTTTAGGCAAATCATGAGTAGATACAAAACATCGTCGGCTAACTCTTTACGCAGGGGAGATGCGACTCATGTATAGTCGAAAAGTATTTCTGGTAACGCGGTCGATTAGACTCTAACACAAAACATTAAAACGCATAAATCCCTTGGCGATTTACAATTTTGGTTACCCTACTTGCGGGTTATTTCTCCTCATCAACGTGAGTGCTGAGCTTTAGGCCCGACCCAATGCGTGGTTATGTGACTCCGCCATTACTCTTTATGACGTCTCTGAAAATTTACGCCTATCCGACCAAGTCAAACATACTAATATCCTTTTATATCGACTACCCACAAAATCATTGCGACCAACAGATTTCGCGTAATTTTTATGAGGTTGTATTTTTGGGCGCCGGATTTGAGAGCTTAATGTTTGGGAAATGTGTTGAGGAAAAGGCTTTTGGCTTGACAAAAACTGAAAGGGAAGTTTATGGTTTGACTGGGGAGAATTTTTTGTCTTTAAGGGAATGTAATGATGCTTTATGAAATGTTCTGAAGTACTTGTATACGCCTACATAATTTATGTCATTAGCTGCGCAAAGCTGCCGTCCAGACAGACAGAGCGCGTGCCTCCGAACCTGTTATGCTGGTCTCGTCTCGACACGGCAATTTACTATTCCTGTTTAGAATTACAAACAGCATTAGTGTTTCTTCTTTCTGTGTTGGTCCATCATATAGATCTGAAACTGAATACTGCTGGCCATTGGCGTCCCGCAAAGAACGGCCTAGCTGGGTCATTAAATCTGTTTTTTTCAATCCATTTTTCGCGACGTCTTGGATATTCTGGCTAAGGGACATAATGTCGTCAAGACCTTCACAGTAAAGAAATTTTATTGTTTGTTTAGGGCAATTTTGCAAATAGATTTTGAAACATTCATCTCTGACCAATTCAGCTGAGATTTGGTGGTGCTGAAAGCTAATTTACTCATGGCGTCCTAATAATGCATGGATTGTGTGATGAGGGATATGAAAGAAAAGGGTGATAGCGTGACGTGATATAACAGAATGGAAGAAGAAAACTTGTTACGCCGACTTCAAATAACGCGGGACAAGGGCAGGTAGATGATGATAGAGCTGTTCTGATGATGGAGTCCAGATAGTGGCCATAGGAACTACTGAGCGAAACAAAATAACCCCATAATGATTGAGCTCTTTGGAATGGTCTTGATAAGAAGTATACCGCGTGATAAAAGCTTGTTATAAAAAAAGGTTTTTCATTCAATACTTATTTTGTTTGATTTATGGGTTCAACTTTGTTGTGGCGACCTTGTCTCCGAACAACATATTCCCAAAGAAACAGCTGATTGGCTACGTCTGACAGAATATAATATAGAGGTGACTACGTCTACTTTATGAGTCTCATCCAGCACACAAAGGATCCTAACATGTAGGTTTCACACAAAAACAGCTAAGCCTACCTGAAACAATGGCAGGGTATCAGCGCGTTTCTTGCGTGACTGCCCGTTAGTTGCACCCAGACGAAGCGAAGACTTAACGATGTGATGATTACACACTACTGGCTGTTAATAGCAGACGGTAGCGTCTAGGTAGCTTACTGCCGGCTTCAATGTTATATTGAGGGCAATAAACGTAAAACTTGAACAGCGTTTGATGTGTTTGTTAGAAGCGAGATGGACATTGTTCAATCTAATTGTGAATTTCATCAGACCAGTTCCACTACATAATCAAAGTATCGTTTACAATTTCTGCACGTATTTGAAAAGCTACACATGTATTGTTCATATTTTCTACTAAAATCAACAAGACCAGTCACGTTTTTTCCTTATACATAATATTTAAGTGACATAAAGATGTGCTGATACGCCCCGAGGTCAATTGGTGCAAGACCTTATTACCCACTATATTGTACGTTCGAACAGTGACAGATTGGAGGACTGTTACATGTTCAACAGGGTGACCCATTTACGTTGAATCCCTGATTAATGAGCGGTTGATACGCGACATTCTGCTATTTTGACGTTTGATTTACTGAAACGATGCGGCGGAACGTTACTGGGCCTGCATTTTCGAAATATGCGGTGCGTATTTCAGGACTTAATCTATAATAGGTTCGACATTTTGAAAGTACAATTGTAAAATAAAATAGTAAAGTTTATTTTGATGTGGTTGCTCTTATTGCAAAACAGATTTGTTAAATCCGAGCTTCTGAGTTTTGGTTTCTGTCAGAAGATACTCCGTATTAAGAGCGAGGCTTTGAGGAATTAGTCAGAGTTGCAACTTACCGCTTCCATTAGAAGCTAGCCATTCTTACCTACCCTTCTTATCCTCAATTCTGGTTCTTCAACTACCTTGCCTCTTATACGTTGTGAGTTAGCAATTTATCCAAGGATGACAAGTTATTGCCGTACGGTTAACTGCAGTGCATTCATACAATGGCTGTTCATTCAAGTGGATTCTGCCGTGAGACCGGTTTCGATTGCACTCAATAATAGACAAGCAGTCAATGAAGTTACAGATAATTGCAGTTTAGTTTCAACGATGGAAAGAGTGAATGGAAATATATATGTTGAAAACAAGATCTTCAGTTATAAGAAAATAATTTGTATTTACTATTCGTTTGGTTTGCTAAGAACAACTTGGAAATAATATGAAGTACTTTCTCAAAGTACATAAGTAATCATCTTGACCGAATTTTAATCATGGTGGCCAATCGCAACAGAGATTAACCAAGTACGCAGAGTATATTATAGTGCATAAGCGTGTGCGCAACCACAGATGCACTGATGGGAACGCAATCCGACAAGACCGGAGAGAGCAGACGCAAGGACACACCACCAACTTCAAAAACAAACAAATGAGCAGTCCGAAACAAAAAGATTAAAGTGTAGAAGCAAAAAGGTCTATGAGTAATGTTTCCGATTATTACGTTTTATTGTTGAGCAACGTAGTGTATCTAGTGAAGGAGTATTAAACTATACTCGGAATGTAGTGTGTAAACAAGCATCTATGTCACATGTTAGGGCTGACGATTTTCAATTTAGCCTAAAGATGAAGACGGTGCAGCTAGTATTGCGGGGACTAGACTGGAATATTTTGGGGAAGCTTTTACCCAGTTTGATGATAATAAGCTCGACAAAGTGTCGTTGTCGAATGTTCGGAATAATGAATCGGATGACACAATGCCTTTGTAGGTAGGTAAGCAAGTTGTAGTACTATTGATAAATATGTGTAGAAATGTCTGAGTCTGATAACAGATCGTAGATAAAATTACGAGGCTATCTCCTATTTAACTGGAATTGTGAGGCGCACCTGTAAGTACAGTTTGCACTGAACTCGACAACTGGTGTTATCAATTCAGAAAGATACGAGAGACATCAAATTGGATTTATTTATTTATTTCTTTCTTTCAACGTACAAATCTTTTATCTATATATATAAAAGGGGAAACTGACTGACTGACATATCAACGCACAGCCGAAACTACTGGGATTAGGAGCGTGAAACTTTGCACAAGGTTTCCTTTTATGACGTAGGCGAGCACTAAGAAAGGATTTTCCAAAATTCACTGCCTAAGGAGATGAAATGGGGGTCCAAAGTGTGTATGGAGAAACCTACGTTTACGCGAGCGAAGCCGCGGGCAGAAGCTAGTTGTAAATAAATCGTATTTTGAGCTTCAGAGTCAACCTTAAATTAAAGATAACAGTACACCAGATAGATGTGAGTGCCATATAGTTGATAGACATACTACATATACCCGGTGTTGTTTACACAACGGTGCACTACGTATCGACGTTTACTCAGTCAGTCTGACGATCGTTAAGCCGAGATGTTTCAGTGAGACAGACGTCCTTTGATGCAGATGCAGCTTTGAATGCTGCTTACGTAACTGGTGAATTAACTGAATTGGACCTTATTGGATTTTGGGACAAATTACGTATTAAGCTATTTGTCTTTGAGATAGATATATAAATGTGGGACGATGTTCTGCTTGAGGGCTAAACAGAAAGTTTTAATTATCTTCTAGAATTGTTCAGCTCTACATGAAATTTAGTTAGGAGTAATCAAACATTGTGAGCTTAGTGTAACAATTCTGTTTTATAGAAAGAAGAAAATTATTCCAAGGGTTACATACTCCTGGGGTAAAAAGTAGATATCGTATATGCTATTCCAGGACATTTACCCGTGAGCCAAAGTTCAGCCGTTTGAGCGCGAATGAGTAAAACACACACAGAGAACAATCACATTATCTGGCCTTTTGGTCTAGTGGTTAGTGGCCCTGACTGCTATGCCGGAGGTCG
Organism: Mythimna pallens; assembly: GCA_961205895.1. NCBI lineage: Eukaryota > Metazoa > Arthropoda > Insecta > Lepidoptera > Noctuidae > Mythimna > Mythimna pallens. The sequence goes on along the minus strand of OY540825.1, from coordinate 24,029,753 downwards.
TGGGTTCGATTCCCACCCGGGACAAATGTTTGTGTGATGAGCACGATTATTGGTTCTGTGTCTGGGTGTAATTTATCTATAATATGTATCTATTTAGAAATATATGTATAAGTATGTTTATCAGTTGTCTAGTACCCTTAACACAAGCTCTGCTTAGCTTGGGACTAGACGGGGTGTTGTGTGATAGTTGTGGAATATTATTATTATTACATATAAATAAACTTTCGCCTTTATAATATTCGTGTGATAAAACTGAATAATTAAAATTTGATTCGGAATAAAATCACTATTCTCGTACATTGCGAGACCAATTGGACGCGCCAGTGATCCGATTTATCAATTTGGTTTATGTATTTGCCTTTGGGACGGCGTCAAAAAGTTTCGTTACCCCTAACAAGATTCTCCTTCAACCTTCAATTCCCAGTAGATGGCAAACAGAAAACAAGCAAAGATCTCGAGCGAATACAACTACGTTTTCTTAAAAGCTGCAATTACAACTTGCCCAAACAAGACTAATTAAAATTACTGAAACTTTTTAATCTTCTTCTTTTAGAATCGTTGGGAAACTCGTTTACTGCAGCATCGGTGTCACTCATTAAGTCCTCCAAAGTGCAGGTTTTTTTTTTAGGTGGGATATAATTTTTTTTTTTTTAGTTGGGAAAATCATCTTATGACAAATCGCGCTCTTGGGCGGAGCGAGAAATAGTGTCAGACTTTTACTGACTAAAAACCCACTCCCGTTCCTTCTTTGCCTTCGTCCCAGGGCCCCGGGTTTCACTTTCACTAGGTGGGACATCATAAGACTTTTACTGACTAAAACCTTCTCGTTTGTTCCTTCTTTGCCTTGCGTGCAGGGCCAGTAGGCTTCGACCCTGCTGGGCCCCTACGGTTTAGTAACATCTCCTCGAGGCGCGCGTGGAACACTACGCGCCGTCTCCAAAGTGCAAGTGTATGGGCATTTTGTGCACTCCAACGTTCTGAACACGAACACCGCACTCACATTGAGTATGGGTCTATAAAACCCCATTTCGCCAAGTTGTGTTTGCAGTGGCTTACCTGAGTGCGCAACCGATTAAGTGCTTTCCATATAGGCCACTGCAATTCACGTCCAGATGGTAGATGTTTCTGAGGTTTCAAGAAGTCAGATGGTGGTACATGATGTTCTTCCCAAAGCTTTTTATTCTTGCTTAAGGTGGTGGGTCTAGGATGGCCTGTGTGCTACGAAGTAAGCTCTTATCTTGTTTATTCTTATTTTCCTTTCGAAGGTTTGTTTCTCGCTTGACTAAACAAAGCAACTGGCCATCGTTTACGTAGAACTCGGTGCAAGCGAAAATATTTCACTTTTCCTTCAATTAACTTACCTTTTGTAGTTTTAATTGATCATTGCAATTAATGCACGGGTCGCTGGTTACGATGGAAATTCAGAAGCTCTCGTACATTCGTTATTACTTGCCTAACGATTCATCAGAATTGACGAGAGTAGGTTATCCGAATTTGAATTTTTCGTTCTTTTTGAACGATGTTACATGTAAATGTTGAAATCCGCAATTAGGGGGTATTGTGCACGGATTTGATTAGTTTGGTTGTACTACTGATGTGATTTACTAATGTGCATAGGTACAAGTTTTATAAACAAAAGTGCTTCATAGAGAACAGGGTTCCAAGGGTTTACACAATTTTTTTCTGACCAAATTTTCTTCGTTTGAAACAAAATAGGTTAGGTTATAAAAGCATGACAAAGACTTGTGATGTAACTCAATAACGTAATTCCTAGTTGTGGTCAGGTTCTAGAACACAATGTGTTACGATATAAGTTATAATGAATAATAAAATTTCCATAAACACAGTTGACACGGACAGCTTTATTTATAACCGCCATTACTCTATATTGACAATCATTTGTCACTATACCAAAGGTTAAAAAGGAGCTGAACTTGACGAATTCATTTGTTCTAGTTGGAGTCTGTCTCAGTTTTTTTTTGTAACCTCGTATTCCAATTTATTTGGGATCAAGTCTTTTTCTACTTTTTTTGCGAATGCGGCTATAGTCTGATCAATAGAACAGAATTCGCACTAAGTAATGTACTCCTAAATAGTAACATAACCTAAATCTTTGTGTACAAGAGCATGTCGCTGATCAATGTGATAGGGTCTCAATGAGGAATTGTAACCATAACGAACAATGATTCTAAAACTGTTTTCATAATTAGCTTCTCTCAAAAGAATATTATAATATTAAGTAACTAAAACAGTACATAAGGCTATAGGAAATATCCCTTTTCCTCTTATCTTTATTATCTCCGTACAAAACTCTTTGATCTAATTAGAGAAGTCTTCCCTTTGTTATTGTAATATCAATCAAATTACGCTAAGACAGGCCTCAGGCTGCATTTACACATCATACGCGCGAGTGGCGAGACGAACCACGAACACGTATGATATGTAAAAGAAAAAATAACCGAGTTCAGTAAAAAAAAAAACACTAAAACGATCAAAATAACTTTGATTTCGGAAGTCTGTGTTAAATAATAAACAAAAAATACTAGAAACACCGACCGTACTGAAGTCGGTTTTTTTTAAAACGTTTTTATTTCACCTTTTTAGTTGTGATACATCAAAAAAAAAAAAACAATGTTTTATTATTATATTACATAGGCCTACATGGGCACTTATAAAATGTCAGAAGCTAGTATATAATATAATATTATATACTGGATACATTGTGTTACTATGAAGTTCTCGTGTCTACCTTCCATCTTCCGGCTCCATCATCAGATCAGTTTGATAGTAGGTACCTTATAGCCAAAGTGCATCTCATGAAAATTCTATTAAGCCCAAACACGGCTAGGATACATTGATTAATTACGCATTTCCAGTTCCTACCTACCGGTGCCATCCATCCACCCTTAGATCATTTCGATGATACCATTTTCAACATATTTACCATTTCTTAACTATCTTCATTATGATATCTATTCTGTAAGAGGATGGAGTTCCGTTTGTCCATTTCTGGTCTTCTTCACCAGATCCACTTTATCAAATGTTACTTTTTGACTGTAAATGCTTGGGTTCTCGATGAAAATACCAAAATCACTTTATGGTTGCCTATAATATTTGAGGAGTTCTCTCGATTCATCATTGACGAACTAGATTTGAAAAAAATGGGACCAATCTGGTAGCAGATTCTATAAAGGGAAAAAAATAAAATAATAATTTACAAATCTTTCCAAAAACGACGGAGTTCTGAGGAGCCTGGTCTTGAGAACCTACTCCTTTTTTTGAAGTCAGTTAAAAAGCGCGCTCGCTATTCGCCTCACGCACATTATACAAGAATGTTTCGTCGAACAAGTGACGAGGCGAATGGCGAGACGAGTGGAGAAGCGAATGGCGAGCACGAATGTGTAAATGCGGTATCACAATCTGTCCCTGACCCATACAATTATCCATTGAGACTACCAGTATCAATAATTCAGGAGCAAGTGAATAAATTACCATGGTCTCCTGCCGTCCCCATAGAATTGAACTGCATCTCCCTTGATTTAGTAGAGATGTGCTAGTGATAAATGTGTCGCGGGATCAAAGTGGCAGTACATGGAAAATTTACTGATGATACGTTGTCATGTGAGTAAACGTAGTGCTTATTTATTTATAAGAAGAGGGATAGGCGATGGAATTTGAAGCAAGGGCCGTTCGACATGTTAGTAGGAGGGTTTTATCTAGTTTACGATTAGAATTTTTAAGTCGAGTCAGCTTTGGCAGCTTGCCAAGTAAAGGCGTTCGTTTAAGAAGAGCTTAGGATTATAGTCACTTGGGGACTTAAGTTTTCAGCTCAATCTATCGCAGTCGACTGCATGACAGGGTCTTATAAAAGTTGTATTAAAAACTCAGTTCTCCCTCTTACCTACCATAGTTTCTTCTACTTTAAAAAGATGAAAACAAGTATTGCCTTTTTGTTCATGTCAAGTGAAGTTAACACAATCGGACGTATTTTTTAATAATACCACTTCATGATTCTTTAAAGCAATTTATTTTCCGTAGCAGACCAGCAAAGTATTCAAACGAAACATCATTACTCGGTCCTTAATTGAATCCACGACCTTTGCTCTTATGCCAGTCACTCGAACAATTAGATCGAAGAACGTAGATTAAGATCTAGATGATCAGGAACAGACGCCCCAAGTCCGTAACCTGTGACGACTTACCTGAAGGTGAAGGCCAAATATAATGTTAATTTCGGTTATATTATTATTTTTTACTTTTTAGTTCACAACTTTTCGGATAAACCAAAACTAAGCAGAGCTTGTGGTATGAGTACTAGACAACTGATAAACATACTTTATATTTCTAAATACTATGGCTACAACCCGGGAATCTTTAAGTCGAGAGTAAATAGATTACTTCTAGGTTAGCGCGTTCCATCGTCGACCGCATCGTCGCTTTCCATCAGGTGAGATAGCGGTCAAGTGTGAACCTATCAAAAAAATAAACTATACATATGTATACATTGTAGGAAAATTATAGCCAGACACAGAACAAATGATTGTGCCTGGGTGGGAATCGTACCCACCATCTCCGGCATAGCAGTCAGGGCCACTGACTACTAGACCAACAGGCCTGTCATAATAATAATAATAAATTACTTTTAGGCTTTGTTACGAAAGATTGACTGTGACCACGGACATAACTCGTGCCAAAGCCATAATTATTATCATTTCAACACATAATCGCAAAAATGCACACCCGTCAACCACAATGATACAGTCCATACGTAAATATAACTGCAGAACACATAAATTATTATGAAAATGAAAATAAAAGTGGCTTAACAAAAGGTCATTGCATATAGGAAACACATGCGCACACAAAAACCGTATAAAACGAGAAGCAATTTGCGCATACCACCAATGTCGAGGTAAAAATTAACAATGTTACAACAGGCTGGAAAGCATGAGTCATCCATTAACATGTTTGTAAGGTTATGTACTTGTACGTAATGTGACATTGTATTTCGTTACATCTATACCTATTCGCCCAGACCTAACAGGCTTGCCAAGGCTACGAGGTGGTTTCAAATAGTTACCGCGGCCCTAGAATGCAAGTAAATTTTTATCAGTAAAAGTCTGACACTCTGTCTCGCTCCACCCAGAGCGCGAGGGGTTATTTGATGATATCTCACTTAAGAAAAAAACCGGCCAAGTGCGAGTCGAGTAAATGTCAACTGTCTAGCTATCATGGTTCATGAGGTACAGCCTGGTGACAGACAGACGGACAGTGTAATTTTAGTAATAGGGTCCCCTTTGTGTATGCAACCCTAAAAAAAGATTAATATGTTTACCTTCAGGTTCCAGTAGCGCAGTCAAGCACTAGAAATATTCGTTAGAAATTGAAGAAATAAATTGATAAAAATAGTCTTGGTGTCGTTTATTTAATGCTTTTATAATGTACACTACCCTCATCATAACATAAAGGTTTACGTGTGAAGAGAGATCTGGCGCAGTAAAATAAACATGCCATTTGCATCAACCAAGGCTGCGGTAGGTTCCGCTCTGATAACACCCGAGGCCCAGATGATAAATATTTTCGTTTCAACTCAATTCTACGCACGAGGCAACGAGCATAAGGTGTGAAACAAAATTATCAGAACTGGTATCCCTAAGAGCTACCCGTTCCTCCAATTTGGGTTGTTTGGCAACTTATTATTCCGCAAACCAGTTTCCTTATTAAGCTGGGTACAGACTGCTGTAACGTAACATGAAAGGAGCATTTCATAAGTGTGGACAGGGCGTGCGCACGAACCGAGCATCGAGCATGTACCTACTCACACCTAGTTGAAATGCTCTGTTCGCACGCGTAGTGTGCATCGTTCGCGCGTTCAAGGCGTCCAAACTATGGGAATTCTGTTGCATTGCTACAATATGGACGGCAAATTCTTTCATTGCGTGTTACATTGCATGTTACGCTACAACAGTCTGTAACCTGCTTTACAGACAGCGGACCTCCTTGCCGTTTAGGGTGTCCTTCGAAAATTGTTCTTTGTATAACAGCAGGGAGTAAGGACGAACTAAGCAACTCGTGTTTGAACAATACAAAATTATCGTTCTCCGGAAAGGTTTCATTGTTCACAGCCATTGTCCAATCTTACTGTTGATCCTGGCTTTGTAGGGATTTGTGGCTCGATTGTGCTATGCTTTTCCCTTGTTACCTATCTCGCAGGTTTTTATCGTGGACATAAATAGGTTTTACTTTCAATCAAATTTTGAAGCGGATCGCTAGTAAAATATGAAACAAAAATATACTCACAATGACTGAATTAATAATGTACAAATGTATGAAAACCAATACACGATAAAGGAAACGCCTATTAGCACATAGAATGATAATACGGTGAGCATTATCATTTCCTTGACATAACTTTGCTACAATGAATTTATCATTTTATGTATAATTTTCTGTTTCATATTAACGTACAAGTTATAACGTCGTTAGTACAATTTGATGACGGTTTATTTTAATTCTTTTTACGTGATTTTCCTTATACGGTGTAAAGTGTTTTTCATTCTAACTGAAGGTGCCAACAGCAAAAGATTCAGTGTACAAATAAATGTCACCGAGATGAATGTAAACATTATCATAAATCCCGACATGGTCTGTAAACATTTAAATGTAATCTGAAAACGTCACAAACAGACTTGTTCTACGCGACCTCAAGAGTAGGTATTAACATTTGTTTACACACCGCGTCGACGACGGCTGATTCACTGTGTAAATATACGAACTTGATGGTTAAGGTATTACTGTATTATTCCATCAAGCTTTGGGTTTACACAGAGATGTGGTGACATCTTGAAACCCTGCAACTATACATCAGAATAAATCTTTATTATATATCAAAAAAGTTGAACGAACTTAAATCTATGGGTAGGAATAATCTATCAGAAAAACCTTAGGGTGAACATTTTGTGCTATTTACTGAGGGGTTAGTATTTGTTACTTACTGTTAACTGGCAGGGGCTCCAAACCTCCTTTTCCATGTTACAGAATTGTATAGTACCTATAATCAATGGTAGAAAACGCCTGGTATTTACTTAAGTATATGATGTTTGACGCTTACCTTACCTTAGGCAAAGGCAAAGGTATTTTCGGAGGTAGCTGGTAAATGATCAGGCAACGAATGAAAACTTTTGGTCAGGTGAAATCAAACGTTCAATTACTGATTGTTAGCTATAAAAGAGTATGTTTCACATTAAAAACTGATGAAGCAAAGAATACTATTTGACGGCAAAAGTAAAGCAAGCGTCGAGACAGTTCGATGTTTAAATAATTCGGTTGCTATGCAACTCTATAAGTAAAAGCTGAGTTAGATACTAGTTATACAAAAGCTTCCTAAATCCAAACTATATTAAAAATTCAATAGATTTCTAAACACAATATTTGCCGTGAGCTCGCTCGTTTCCAGTTTTTTAACAAACGCTTTACTGAACAGTTGCATACAATGTCGTATAAGTTCCGGGATATCAGATGTACAATATTCCCGGAAGACTATGTTCCATGTTCCATTCAAACAGCGATTTTCATTGAAACCAGATAAAAGTCAAACGCTTCGCGACATACGAATTTTCATTACGCAATATCGTAGTGAATGACACAGTAAAGAATATGAACATCGGGACCCCATACAATTCGAGCGCGGCCGTAGACAGTTGTGATTGGCATTTTCAATACTGTTCCGTGGATTTTCATTTCGTCCCTGGCACTTGATCCCTGACATCAAAATGCTCGCGTGTGTATCAGAAAAGATTTTTACTTCTTTTGTGTTTTGTAAAGGTCTGCTCCAGTTTCTTTTCCGTTTCCGTGTTATTAAGCCTGGGTTAAATTGCATGCGTATATCTTCTATGTTAGGCTGTTCGTATCTTCATCTTTTACTTTACAAATGTTGACTATATTCAATTCGAATACATTTCAGGTACAAACACAATTGTAGAGTAGTCGAATTTGAATGTCGTAGCCAGAACTACATGGCCGAAATCTTAACAGATCTTGCTTCTTATAAAACAGGCATAAACTACTGAAGTTTACCGTTTCGTTAAGATCTTGAGCTAACCAATGAAATAACGGATGAGCTGATGTCAAACTTTTGCATTTTAATCAAATATGATAGAGAAGATCAGGTTGGGACCTATACGTATTTTGCATTCATTATCTAAATATGTTAATGCAGTTTAGAATAAGATTTGATAGGTAGGTGATGTCATTCATTCTACCTTTTAAAATAAATCTCATTATACTTTTTTTTTATCAGAGATTTCTGACCGCAACAAAAAAGAACTAAGGACGAACAACCACTTTTGATTTAACAAAATTCCAGACGTTTTCTGCATGAGTTATTAGAAACATAACTTGTCGTACGAATCCAACATGCTGACAACAATGATGTCGATTATGTCAAAGCTGCCGCGTCCAATCATCAGGTGCCGTCACGCTGGATCGCTCGCCGTATCAATGGCTAATAAATATTTAACACCCATTTAACTGTGCACACAGCTGCATACTTTGTATCACTATCTTCAATGAGCTACTTTTTGTGGGTTTTGTACTTCGCTAGTTTTGCAGACTTTTTACTTATTCGTCCAATCTGTGTTCTTACCGGTCTCGGTCCTTTGAATCTTGTATCGTCCTAGTGAACTCGCAGTTTTGGAAATGAAGCCTTGTTTGTTCTAGTATGAACCTTATGTGTTCAGTACGTGGTTACATCAACGACCACAGGATTAACTCTTGTTTTCAATTCGCTTTCTCTATTCCCACTAAGTAATATTTGTTTTAAACTTTTCCATTTTGCAACTAAAATCATAATTAAGTAAGTTGGTTTTGCTTTCCACTCCGTGATTTGGGACTGCACTGTTTGCGGTCATGAATCCCAGGACATTATTATTTAGTAGCTTTGTGTAGGGTTTCTCTGCCAGACAGAATTCCAAAGAGAAACATTTGTTATGGTTAGAATTTAGTATAACTAAGAGAATTGTAAATAAGGAAAATATAATAGAGTTAACTAACATATTTAAGTCTCCGTCAAAATTAAATATATACGTATGTTTTTGCAACATTCTAAAAATATGTATTATACAAACAAACCTTGGTTATATGAAAACCATTCATATTTATGTATACAAGGTCCTCCGTAATTGTGCTCATTCTAAACTGAGTGTGAATGCAAACATAATTCGTGTTAAAAATAAAAGCGGGTGTAACTCGTGATTCACGAGTCACAGCCAGCTTGTCTCCTGCCACGTGGGAGGCCTCGTGATACTTGCGCAAGTGTATACCAGCCACAATGGCGATACTGCCTCCGACACGTGATTTGCCGTCTACGCCTGTCAGGACTAGAAATGATTGTAAATGGGATGTTGCAAAAGCAAACGATGATTGAGGAATTGAACTTGAAAGTATCTAAACTATAATGGAGTAAATACTTTCATCAATTTGCTGATCTCTCTGGAATAGCGAGAGTATTTTCGCCAGATAAGCTGTGATCACAATACAAGTAAACTACTACATAATGCAACTAAAGAGGTGACATTGGTACAAACCAAGATTCGTCGCGCCAATCCCGGCAGCTTTACTTGTAAGTCGATTTGCTTCGTTCTCACTTCGCCCACACATAGAGAATACACGAACGATATACCTGAATTCGCCTCCACAACTCTTGGTCCATATCATAGTTGACAAGTTAACGATGTTGACCGAGCACGGGCGCTAATTCCATTTATATTGGATTTGCACGACCGCACGTGTTAAGAATAGAGTTCAAGTTCACATTAAATGTAACCATAAACGCTGCAATGTCGTGATACATGTTCATGTCCAATTTAGCTCTCGATGAAATGACAGCGGAGATTTAAAGATATATCCAGGATATATGATGATTTAAAGTTCAACAAAATACTGTTCTTTCTTCAACAAGTCGATTGCGAGAGAAAACACATGTCCCGACATTTTATAACGTTCTATCTCTTGGTTTAAATCCTTATTTGTAGTCAGTGTTTCAAACGAATAGTCATTCATTGCGTTCAAATTGCTGTTTGCTTTCTCTGCAGTTCGCTTAGCGGTTAAACATTGGATTCATTTCATTACCATACCGTATAAGAACGTTTTCTGCAGTATTTCTATGTTACTGCATTTATAGAACGGTGCGCATAACATGACTGCCTACGCAAACTTGGCTGAGTCAATGATCCCCTACTTAGATATTACCGGCCCACGGTTTTTGTGCGACAACACCCTGCGTTTCTATTTATAAGTATATAATTTTTACATCATATATTTTATTTGCATAAGTTTTTATGCTTCTTTAGCTGTTAGTACGATTGTTTCTTTAACTAGTCGTATTTCTGATGGTCAATCAATATTTTCTTTCTTTTCAGCAAGTGGCAACCCATCCCGCATAATATCTGCCTTGTTAAGTATTCTATTTCACGTTTCAAATTGTGTACTGAGCATTTATTGTGCTCATAATATGGTCATTCTATTGCGCTTATGGGAGTAAAAAAGCTGAATAGAGCCCACTTTCAAGAAATTGTCGTGGGGCGCTTTGAACGTTAGCATAATGCAATCCCTTTTTGTAGTCGTCGACCTCGTGAGTGAACACGGTATATCTCTATGTGATGTACTATAGAGTGACGCACGTGCTCGCCAATTTACACGCTACGTGCCACAACAAAGACGTCCAACCTTATTGTTCTCGCGGGAACACTCCACTGCTGAAATCTGCAACTGAGACTTCCTTTTCTCAAGGCTGTGGCATTGTACCATCTCGATATGATTCTTACTTGCCCAGCAACAACTGACCCATTGTTTTACGCACTACAAGGTCGTGTCAAACGAGAACAGTGTAAGCTTTGTAAAGGCTTCGCAACTGAGATACATATTCGGATGCGTAATTCACGCAAGGCCGAGGTCACGGACCCTGAACCGTGCGTCGAATTGATACTGTTTGTGAGATTGAATCCCATATTGGAACTTTTCTATTTACCCAGTGTAGCGTGATGGTAACGGTCCTAATTTCAATTCCGTAGCAACGAGCTGGGGTATTGTTACGAACGTTCGTCTGAATAAGTTTCAAAGAGTTTCTATCTAAATCGCAGACCCTCTGGAAAGGGGCGCATTTCGACGCGCCATCACGTACAGCTTCCAAATGAAATTTTCCAAGTGCTAAAAGAGTAACGTTCCGTGGCGCGAAGTCCCCTGAGACCGCAGCTAGCTCATGAATGGCTACAGTTATTTGCTTGCACATTCACAAGTTTCATTCCAGCAAAGGATTCTTAACCAAAGGAACTGTATGAATTGGAAAGGAAATCGGACTTCTTCCTTCGGCTTGTCCCTCTGTATGTATGTTTGGAGATATAAAATATTTCTGAGAGAGTATTTTTCCAAAAATAGTATTTGTCAAAAATGGTCACTCAGTAAATAAACAAAATGGTTTCATTTTAACATTTCTGTATCAAAGACAATCAATTTAAAACACGTGAATTTAAAAGTACCAATCCCACGTAATGTATTTTGCTGGCTTCACCTATCCGTCCTGTTGATACCCTTTAAAAATACAGAGTCAATTTGAGTGCTTTGTACAGTTCTAGCAGTAACATTTCGTAGGTACTATTTGCGATCTTGCAATTACCGTTATACTTAGATATTTTTTATTGAATTTATCTTAATTGACCAGGCTCATTTTATTTATACATATAATATATATAAAAGGCAATGGTATGAATATGAATCATAACAGGATCCTTTAATTATTCAGAAATTCGAGGGACGTTTGAGGTAAAATACGCCGGTCTGTGGCGGGGTGGTATTTTTAGAGCGGCCACAGATGGCGAAGGTCGTTCCAGTACAGAATGCTGCTTATTTATTTAACGCCGCCTACAAAACGCGTCTGCTTGTCTCTCCCTTCTGCAATGAGACATGTAAAAAAATACCAAAACTGCCGTTACAAGGGGGGTGTGGGACTCGGATCTCATTTTTTGGTATATTTTTTTCCAGTTGCGGTAAAATGCTCTCGATTCATTGTTCCGACACACCCAGGCCAATTCACATGAATTGGCCTGGAATGGAAGTTCGTCCAAAAACATTTTTATTTTCGATGTACCCGTACATTACTGAACACAGAGAACGTTGTTGTTGTTTTATGTAAATACGTCAAAATAAAATGAAAGAAGATTCGGGATTTGATGGTAACGACCATGGAAATTACACTCATATTTTTTTGGTTGAAAGATACATGAGTTACGGTCTTACGACTCAGTTGTTGAGAGCTGGAATCGGTATTTTTTTTATTCATGATTACACCGGTTGGAACTTAGGCGTTTCGTTGAGGTTGGGACGCTAATGCGTTTCGGCTAGGTGAGAAGGACTTAAATAAACGTGCTCACTAAAAATTCAACGAATTCTGTTTCTGTGGAGTAAATTTAATTTAGGCCTTCTAAAAGATGCAGGAATCTAGACTATATAGGGTAGTAGCGGTGAAAGAATTTTACAACAGTAGTATCTTATCAAAGTAATATATATTTCAATTAACGGTTATCATTTCTACTGCTACACTGAAATGTAGACCAACAAAGGAACGTGTTCCAATATAGTGCTGCTAAGAAAATAAAGAGTAGAATTCAACCCACATCACAAACAGTCAACACATCATAACCACCATTAGAAGAATAACCTACTAATAGCAGAATAATGTCTTCACTAAGAAAAAATACAAAAATCCGGTCACATACACAAACTTCATAGTACGGCTGTCACAAGTAGTAAGCTATGTTATTGTAATTAACAATATTCGGGTGCGTGCAGGGTGGAGGCTCGCGTGTTTGGCTTTCATTAGGCCGACGCCCGCACCCACCAAATATACTCCTGTCATATCGGTCGGTGTATTTGCCATCTATCGGGTCATAGGGCCAGTTATTGTGCCTTCATTATGATTATTCTGATCTTGTTGATTTATGTTGCTCATTGCATGAGGGAAAATGAGATCTCAAAACTGAAACAGTCGAAGTGGCTTGAGAAGCAATCCTGTCATATCTTCCGGTGTATTTGCTATCTATATCGGGTCATAGGGCCCGTTATTGTGTCTTTGTTATTATTATTCTGATTATGTAACTTAATGCTGCTCACAGTATGAGGGAGAATGAGATTCCAAAGTTGTGGTATCGAAGCAGTTGAGTTGCTTCATAGCGTCCTTTCATATTGACCGGTCTATTTGCTATCTATATCGGGCCATAGGGCCTGTTATTGTGGTCTTGTAGATCCATACTGTACCTCATTTATGAAGGAAACTTTTGGAGTAATGATAGTGCCAATAGGATTTTAGTAATAGACCTGCCAAGACGGGCTCTCAAAATACAAGCAGTATACCGACACTGGTTTAAGATAAGTGACATGGGAACCTTATGTGATGGTAAAGACCTAGAGTAGGAGCCTGATGACTGCCAAAGCGGTTATTGAATTGAACCTCTTAGTTTTTGTCGTTCTTAATTTAAAAAATAGCTATAAAGACATAAAACTGTGTTGAATCGACATCTTTTGTGATCTTTGATCTTTTACATTTTGTATAAGTGATGAAAAACAGTTCATTGTTTATTTTTCGGTTACCTAAGCAGAGATATTAGGGCAAATTTATCTGACGCCTACCTTATATAGTATGAGTTCACAGCTTTATGTATCATCTTGTTTGAGCTTTGCAAATCGACAATCGTTTGCTTTGTCTCCAAGATATTTATTAGTTCCTCGGTTCGTCAAAGAGAATAATAAAACTATTCCTACTATAAATCCAAGCAGTAACACAGTGAACTCGTCGGAGCTTTTGTTTATTGATGCTTTTGCATAAATACTCAAATAGATTTCTGTGAAAAACTGTAACTGGAGTCTCGCCAATTTTCCTTTCGTTTTTCAATGAATGTATACTTTTCGGTTTCCATGTTTAATTAATATTGTGATTTAAGCTTGACTTGTAAGATACAAATAGTAAACTGGAAATTTGTTGATTCAATCCGTATCCATGTCCGTACATATTATAAAACAAAATCCCCACTGTGTGTATCTGTCTGTCTATTTGGTCAAATTAAAAAACCATTGAATAGATTTTCATGCATTTTTCGCTCGCTAATAAACAGAGTGATTCATGATCAAGGTTTAAGTTATAATTCATGCATATTATTATAGAGAAAAACAGAGAATTCAGAAGATTTCTAACACCCATGCTTAATTTGGGCTGGTCGTTAGCCACAATAATAATAAAAATAAGTGCACTTTAAAAAAAAAAGTATTCGCCTCGCAAACTTAACAAAGAGAGTTCTTTCTCAGAGAAATACGAAGTAACAAAGACAGAAACGATCGTATTTACAAAAAGCAAGTACAAAGTAAATTCAAAGAAAAAAAACGGACTCCATAACTTACAATTTGCTTTGCAATGCCACAAAGTGACGGTGTCGTGACTCCAAGTCGGCGTTTTGTAAACGCCGCGCCCTTCGACCCCTATTTAGAGGGGGAAGCTTATGAAATTATATTACACATTTATTCCCACTAGTCATATACTTGGGGAAGAAAACTTTTAGGGAATTTCCCCGACCGACCTGTTATTATTAAATTTACCACGAGCCATTAATAACAGCTTTCTTTTTAATAAGACTGACGAATTCGTTTTGCTGTTAGTTAAATTGACATGTAGACCTTTGTAAATGTTTTAGTCAACCAAAGGTCAGGTAAACAATCACACTAATATTTTAAAAGCGAAAGTGTGTGTGTCTATGTTTGTGTATTTACTTCTTTACGCTCGAACAGAGATGTCGTGGAATATCGAAATATAATGTATGCTATAGTGAATAGCATCATCGGACCACTAGACATACGGCATGGTGGACATCCCAACCATACGTTTTGGGAACACATTCATAATGCATACAGCTAAGGAATTCTCTGCTGGAGTCTGTGTTTCCTGATAGCTAAAACTTAGGGGTCTTTAAGTCAAGAGTAAATACTCGTAGGTTACTTTAAGGCAAGCGTGATCCATTGTCGGCCACATCATCGCTTACCATCAGATGAGATAGTGGTCAAACGTGACCCTATAAATAATAAAAAAAAAAAAACAAAAAAAAATTAAAAACAAAGACGCACAGGACCGTTCATTGTGCGACATTTGGGGGAGGCCTATGTCGAGCAGTGGATGTCTAGCGGCTGAAATGATGATGATGATGTTCCCTTGGGACAATTGACTACTTTCACGCAGGCGAAGCCGCTGGCAGAAGCTAGTTTACAATAATTTTACTTCTGAATAAAATACCGGTGAAAACAATGTCTTTCCGAAGCTAATATATCTTTCTTCTTTGACTACTTGTCAGGAACAATTAAGGGTAAAAGCTTGTAGAAAATAAAGGTAATTAACAAATTGCCGAGTTAATTACATTATCATAATTGGTTTGCGTGAATGAGCTGTTTTGATATCCTGAAATTCGGTGCCGTGTTGCGGTGAATTTTATCATTATACGCAAGCGAAAAAATCCAACTTTACCGCCTACCTTTTCTCAAACTTAATTTTCTGCAGGTATTTCAACCACACCCTCGAAAATCAATAAAAATTACCTATACATATTTGATTATATCAGAAAAGGTTTTAGAATTTTAATCGATATTTAAGGCAGCCACGAAACCCCAATTTTGACAGTTCCCTTCCAGAACAAGTGCCGAGAAAATTAACTGAACTTGTATTGTTAATTTTCGCTCTTCCGCCATTTCTGATCGGTTCGTTGTATAGGATTAAATTGGGGAATTAGTTTAGGGTCTGCTGACTCGGGTGTAAGGCACGTAGTCTCTCCAGGGAATCGAAGGGAAAGTTTCAATGTTTTTATTTCTGCTTCCAATGTTTGGCTTTTTCATGGTGACTTTGTATTTGTTGGTGTATTATGTTAACAATGTATTTTTGGCTTAGACTATTAATAGCAATAGTATATTTATGCAGTTTTTGCCCAGGACTTTTTTTTATATTTTTTTTATTTGATATAAACCAGTGCTTGACTGCGATCCCACCTGATGGTAATCAGTGATGCAATCATTGATGGTGAGGCGCACTAGTTTATTAAGAGCCTATTCACTCTAACTTTGAAGGCACCTAAATTATAGTTTGACGGGAAGACCGCAGCAGGCAAATTGTTCCAGTCCCTCGATGTACGCGTTATAAACGACGAAGCGAATCGCTTAGCCCGGACCGTTAAGTTTCAACAACGTAAGGGTGGATACTCGCCGTACGTCGGGTTGTCCGATGGTAGAAAGGAGATGGCGGAATCAAGTCATGCAATTTCCGCGCACACTCTCCCAAATGCAACCTGTAAAATACCGATAGGCTGGCTACCCTGTGCCTGTGCTCGAGGCTTTGTAAATTGGACTTAACCAATCTTCATTTTTGTAAGTGCTAGTAACACGAAGTCGAAGTCAAATAAAAAGTGCAGGTATCCTTCCTTGGCGTTCAAGCTTACTCTTTACCAAATTTCATTAAAATCGGTTATCAGTTTTGTAGTTTAAACGTGGAAGCGTAACAAACAGACAAAGTTGCATAATATCTATAATATTAGTTTATCACCGTTAAATCTGTTCATTTACTCCTAGATCTAGCAGAACAGTTTGCCATTTAAGTGGGAAATTGAGCTGAATTGAAGCCATCTATTACAAGCAGATAGCTAGTCCTTAAATTGAATGGTTACGTGGTTCACGTGTTCGTCATTGACCTCGACACGGCTTCTCAATAAATTCATTCATGTTATTTAGACTGATGACCTTCGCTTTAATTTAGGCAATTCAGTATACCTACCTCATTTGAATGTTATTTTATTTTTTGTTGTCTACTAAAAGAAAACTGCAGCCTGGAATTTCTGTAAAGAAACCCATGGTCCTAGAACGCAATAGGGACTCAAGGGACATGGTGGGTTTTAGTGGGTTTAGTCCCACTCCAAACCAGAGCGAGAGAAGTCATTAGATGATTAAACCCCTTTAAGGTCTGCGGGAATGTTCGAAAGAGTTACCGTGGCCCTCAAAGCGGAAACTCAAAGGGTTACTGAAGGAATACTGGTGAGATTTAGTCAGTAAAAATCTAATACTTCCTCTGGCTCCACCCAGAAAGGGAGAAATTATTTGATGATGGCCCAACTAAAAAGTGTGTGATATTTCTGTCAATATTTATTATACCAACTCGATATTATAACATACAATTAGCCCCAAGACGAATATTTCTTTTTTGTTTTGGCAATTAATTATTATTTCTTTGAAGAAAAATTTTTGTTTTCATTGGCAGAAGCAGAATCTAAAATGTGATTTTTATCTATCTAAATCCTGTACCATTTTTTCCTTGAACACGAGAAAACCTTTGATGTCATGATTTAGAAATGCCTTTGGCCTTTGATATTGTAAATCAAGGCTTTTATTTCTTTATTGGACTCTAAACGAAATTCTGTAAAGAGCTCACTGATAAATCGAGGTGTTACTGTTTGAATAGCAAAATTCTAATACAAAGGCAAAATAATACCGACTAGAAATACATTTATTAACGTAAACGCGAACCCAATACTCAGTCAAAATCGATCCGAGTTATCTGTGTCTGACGATAACTACGCAACTGTATCGATAAGATAACGTAATAAATTATTTAAAGAAAGAAAGAAAACGTTTAATGGTCCAAGTAACTGTATCAGTATCAACACGGTGACGTCTCCGAGGTCGGTGCTCGGTCGAATCGATACGCGCGGACATGGCACGTCACTAATGTTTACGTTCTGTTTCTAAGGCGACCGATTCGATTTGTTAATGATGCGAGTTTACATCTGCGCAGACAAATGTTTATCGATAGTGTATGCGAATAATCCTTATTGCTTTTACAACCCTTTGATCTACTGTTTTTGATATTCAACATTGATTTATTTTATTATAACATTGCAAACGATCAATTCCCATCCAATGTTATATCAATTCATGAATTCTCTAAATAATCATAACATCAAACGTGCTAAAATTGTATTGAATGGCAATTTACTTTTATTACGGCCAATTTAACATATTGCTCTTTCTGTTGTAGATTGGTTGTTATTTATTCTGTCGCAATAAATCCGATACAAAATTAGTATTGTTCCCGAAGAAGGACAAATTAGATCACTCGTCGCAAAAACTTCGCTGCTGGAATCTGATTATCTTCTAGCCTGATATTGTATATTGATTCTTGTAATATATAGAGTACTAAGTAGGTTTACTTTAAAAAATATCCGAGCTTTGGCTTTCATTGTGGGTGCAGCACTTCCTCTGTGCAGCTCGTATTGTGAACCGAGACGTTCAATGATCGTGTAAGCCGCTTTTGTTCTTTTATTGAATTCAATAAATTGAAAGTCGCTGAGCAGAATTCCAATTCAAGTGGATTTAAAGTTTTATGACGTATCAGTAAAGTTCTAGGCAGTTCTAGGTCTAGACGTTCCCATAAAGTTTCGTTAAGACATAAAACTTTTAAATGCCCCACTGGAGTGTCTATGGAAGAAGTTGGTTTTATTTATTTTTTTAGAGATCCATTCAAAACTTTTACATCGATGTTTTTGTTGAAATGTTTCAACGAACAAACTGACTAATAAACCAATTATTTGTTTCAGGTAATTTCGATATTTTGGAATGGAGATCGGATTTCGATGCAATTAATAGGTAACCGTATACACCAATTAGTGAATTATCAAACGAACCGTTTACAACGTTGACAGTTTTATTGGATTTTTATTAGAAGCTTAAAGAACAAATAAATGAAGCTTCACAAATCATTTTCCAAAGATAGGAAAACATTTGCTATTGTGAATTATTTGTATGACAATGTTCTTGAATGCGCAATATTGTCAACATTGAATGAACATAGAAAGGATACAACTAAGCTCCATTGAGCAACGTATACAACACTAACAATACGTAGTTTGGATCAATAGCGGCAGAGCTTTAGACGAGACTTATATCACTGTTTATTCACCAACGCCTTTATTATAAGAGACTGCTGGATCTGCGTAAAGTAGCGTTCCGACACCTTATTGAGCTTACTGTTCTAGGAAAAGTTGTAGGGGTGAACACCAGAGACGTATTATTTTGCAATTTGTGTCAAACCCCTAAAATGTACGCATACTCGGCCCTATTTTGTTTGACGGTGTTATTTCATAAACATAAGAATATGCTGCTTCCACGCACCGTACATATCTTCAAGAACAATTTATACGGCGCCCTTATAGGGGGACGTGTAGAATTAGTATTCACTCTGCGTATCCACCGAGGGGCGAGGTGTCAAGTTCGAACGAAAAAACTCCCTCAGAAATGGTAGTCAGGCATTATAATGACATCTGTTGCTTGTCTTGAATTAATTTTGCACATATTAATGTAAAAATGTTATTGGTAGTTTTTTTTTGTGAGCCAAAATATTTCGAAACCTTGCAATAGAAGCTTCTGGTAAGTTAATTAATACCAAACCCTTCAGGGGATGCACGTTATGCCTCTCTTACGTAATGAGGTTTGCCAAGACGCCTTCTAGTTAAAGAGCAGAGTTTCACAGAAGATTGTTTTTGTGGTACATTTCCTTTTGTACAAAGACGACGTTTTCCAAAGATCCTTTAGACAAAGTTCTCAAAAGCTTTCTTTGAAGCATTCTGCAGTTAAAGCTTTGTTTAATACTAAGTTGTTCTTAATTATTGGTCTCCAATGTCGACCTTTACCGATGTCATTTAATTTTATGAGTTCATGAAAACCTAACGAAAGGAAAGCCTCGGTAACAGGAAAATTCACGAAATCAGATTTTGTCATTAGATCGTCCAAATGGTATCAACGTAATGGATCTATTACGTTGATACAATTTCGACGATAACGAAGTTTTGTTTTTTAGAGATTCCAACGTAAAACGTTCTATTTTTCTAGGAACAGCTAATTCTTTGCCAATTTATTTCTTGGTAGGGTATTAGATAAAGATTTATAACAATAACAATTTACACGTCCACCGCGTTTGTTCTTTAGAATTTTGGTTTGTATTTACTCAGCATATTTTTTGCCAATTTATTTCTTGGTAGGCGAGATAAAGATTTAAGTAATAACAATTTACATGTCCACTGCATTTATTCTTTGGAATTGTGGTTTGTACTCAGCTAATTTATTGCCAATTTATTTATCGGTAGGGCATTAGATAAATATTTAAAACTATGACAGTTTTCACATCTAACGCTTTTATTCTTTGGAATTGTGATTTGTACTCAGCTAATTCTTTGCCAATATATTTATCGGTAGGGCATTCGATAAAGATTTAATAACAATAACAATTTACACGTCTTCCGCATTTATTTTTTGAAATTGTGATTTGTACTTACTCAGTTAATTCTTTACCAATTTCTTTCTTGGTAGGGCATTAGATAAACATTTAATAACAGTAACAATTGTCACGTCCACCGATTCCTTGGATTCGTACTTACTCTACCAGAGAACGCAAAGGTGTTATCAAAATGATGATATTAATGGTGTAACAAAACACACCCTACTATCAGCAGCACAATATTCTAATAACGTTAATAGACAGAGTGTTAATAATGTAAGTAGAAATTACGCTCGTATATGTCAAATTGAAATAATAAAGATGTATTGCGAGTTGTTACGTCGCGACTCGGCTAATTACTTACTGTGTAGTTTACTATTGACTGTATACTAGTGTTTTACAATGTAGGAGAATGTTTTGTCTATTTACGTAGTAAAATACTTTGTAGAGTTTACGCCTGAACCACTTGAAGACTAACGGTTCAATTGAACAGATGACCTTTGCAGTACTCTTGACTATATGCTGGTTATGCAAGTAACAAAAGTAAAATACAGAGTAAGAAATGATCGGATTTGGACATATCAAGCTCATCGTTAATTAAGGTAGAAAATGCCTAAAGCATTAAGTCCGCCTCTGTATTTTTTATGTGCATAAAGTATTAAATAATGTAGCTAATTATAGATTTGTCCGTCAAATTGCAAGGTGAATGTTTGTGAGTATATTTGTATGTTTGTTACTTCTTCACGCTCGAAGGGCTGAGTGAATTTGGATGAAATTTGGCACACGGGTAGACTATGTCCTGGAAAAGGACATAGGATACTTTTTATCTCGATTAATTTTCTACTTTCACGCGAGCGAAGCCGCTGACAGCAGCTAGTATGTAATCTGTATGTAACTCCCCTTATATTCCCACTTGATGCACGTTTTCATTCAGTTTCAGGTATTCTGTCACTAAGATAAAGTATCAAACACTCCTTATTTATGGAGAAGCTCACATCAACATGAGAAGTAAAAACACGTGCTGAATTTACAAGCATTCACAGGCGTTACTACGTAGTATCGCAAATGGCGGGAACGTGTTAAATTTTCGCTTCAGTTTCAGCGGAAAATTACACACAGAAATTTCCTCGAAGTCATTATCAAGGCATTTATTAATAATACATTAATTTAAAATGAAGACCCGTGTATGCAAAGGGAAGTTCGACGAATAAGTTATAATAAGTTTGTTAGGTACAATCATGTGCAGTAAGATATTATACATTGTCACACTTTCCATCCATCTTAACTGGCAGAAGTTAAGATGGATTCAAGAAATAAGTGGACGTTAATTTGTTCCAAATTACCTGTTTGATGGTAAGGTAATTAAGAGCATGGTCGTGAATGAAATAATCCATGAATGGCAGAAGTTAAGTTACATATAGATAGATAAGGTGACAATATACATATCGTGACTATGCAAGAATTGCATTACAAAATTCTAAATACCCTTAAGCAACACATTACAGTTAATAAATGTATCGCCATTTTTAATATCTTACAGCACGTGACCATTATTGCATTGTATGCTAACGTTTGATAAGCCGAATAAATAATATTAATCATGTTCCAGTTATAATGATGATTTTTTAACGCTCGATTGAATGAAAAAATGGAAAAGTAGGTTAAGTCCGAGGACGTGGTTTCAAGGTTGAGCTTCAAGGTTTCTGAAGGACGTGAGAAGGAATTGAAAGCAATAAGTCGATTTTAGCCACTTCAGACTTCAAGTATAACTCAATTTTTGTAGGTCTGATAGTTTTTTTTTTGTTGGGAAATCATTATAAATAATAATAATAATTTTTCGGCCCGGGCCTTGCTGTACAGGCATCGGAAACCCAGTTCATTTCTCTATAAGGTTTCTAACTAGGACACACCATAATGACTTGTTATAGAGGCACCGGAGACCCCAGGTCATTTCTCTGTATGGCTGCTGGCTAGGATACACTATAGCTACCAATGCCTTGCTGTAGAGGCACCGGAGAACCTTGGTCGTTTCTCTATATGGTTGTTGACTAGGACACACTATAGCTGTATACTGTATAGGGACTTGAGGTCCAGGCCGACTGGGAAGTATGTACAGTTGATCCGAGCGATGTACAGTCGATGCAGTACCCAAGTCCGGTCTACAGTGGGCACCACTGGCAGCTTCAATGTGGCTGTCGGGTTACATCAAGGGTCGGCGCTCAGTTCATTTCTCTATAAGGTTTCTAACTAGGACACACCATAATGACTTGTTATAGAGGCACCGGAGACCCCAGGTCATTTCTCTGTATGGCTGCTGGCTAGGATACACTATAGCTACCAATGCCTTGCTGTAGAGGCACCGGAAAACCTTGGTCGTTTCTCTATATGGTTGTTGACTAGGACACACTATAGCTGTATACTGTATAGGGACTTGAGGTCCAGGTCGACTGTCTGTCTAGCTTATTGCAGAGCAGTCTAATGTACCGACGATTTTATTGACAAAGAATTTTGTGTCATAATCAAATAAAATCAAACCGGTTCTCGTTTTTGCGCATAGAAATCGAAGTTTAATTTATTCAACCATTTTTTTTTAGTTTTACCACTCAATTCAATGTTTCTAAAAGTTAGAAATACCGGAACTTCCAGAGGTGGAATAATTGAAACTACATATTTGGAACACTGAATGTTATGCTATTTCCATGAAGGTTTTTTGTGTAGCGTTTGTGTAATACCTACCGAGTTCGGTGGAAATTCGCCGAATTACGGAGCAGTATGCTGCTCCCAGCTTTTTATTGATAATGACGTTATAATTAATACTGTATGACATTATTTTAGATCGCTTGTAATTATATTTGTAACTGTTTGACACCTTATTTGAATGTTATCCAATTTTATCTTTATTTTTTATATTATTATACGTTATTTTCGTGCATATTGTACCTGGATTCTACACAATGCAAATTGTTTTATGAATGAATAAAATGAATGAATATTACTTTCTCTTTGAAAAATACCTATATCATTGAATTTCCCGGGAGTTTTATTTAAAAGGAAAAACTATAGTATTTGAATCTACATACATTGACATTACCCTAGAAAATGAGTTTAAAAAATTAGGTATAAGTTTAAATAGTGTAATTGGCTTCGGCCGTTCTATTTAAAAGTAATAAATAAATAAATAAATAAATAAAATTAGGGCTGCCTGTAGCCCTCTTCACAACAATTACATGCTCCGACTGTAAAACGTTTACAAAAGTTAGGAATTAAAGAACCACTATACAGTCACATTTAAACACAAATAGCGATTTTCACAGTGATAACAATTTCTTGCCGCCATTTTACGTTTCGTATCGCTTTCCCGCCATTACAGAGACGTTTAGACGATATGGCACATTTTATGGAAAACTAACAAACAGTACATTAGACAGTTCCGAGTGCGTCTAAGTATTGTAATATACGAAATAGCAGTTTAAATAACGATTCTTATGTCATCTAAATACCATGTAGGGACGCTCTGCTTGATATATAATACTAAGATCCCAGAGCTGTCTTGACATAACTTATATTCACATGGATGGAACCTTAGGTTCTCAGTAGCGTCTCATGTGCTTTGAATACCTGTGTACTTGTGGAGCTCACCCTTGGGGCCCCTGAGCAGGTACCAGGTGAGAAAGAGAATTAAAAATAACGAGTTACTTAACTTAATTTTTTATGGCTGATTTTTATATATGTTTTGTAGAATATTATTTAGCATAAGTGTCAGACACTTTCCATTAATTGGTGACAGTTACCACATACTTACACACAACAGAAATTCTATTCAATCTTTTAAATAAAAAAACATTAACATTTTGTGTACCCCGCGACTGCGCCAAAAAGGTTCGTATCAGCAATATTGCTAGACAGATGATCTCGGACGCTGGTCTCTCAATGAATCTTGAGTGTGACGAGTAAGTAAAAGATTTCAAATACTGCTATACCTCGACCCTTACCAGGTCATCGGTCTATCTTTTTTTCCCTGGTACATCGGCTTACAAACGCTGCATCTTCCAATACGCGATCGCCATTCAAAAACCTCGGCTCCATCTACCATTTGTTCTGCGAGCAACAAATTACTATACTCAATAATTTAAAAAAAAACATGATATATAAATACTTTTGATAATATAAACAGTCAATAGGTTTACAAGATCGCAAAGCCTTTACTCCAGATTAAATTAGACAACTAAACATCCTAATTTCAGTTTTATAAGATTGCCGTAGTCAATTCATAAATCTTCACAAAGTTATTGTTTAATTAATCCGTTCAAAATTAACTTTGATTAGTATTCATTCGATTAATCTTTGAATAAGTAATAGTCTCGAATCAAATTGGCCCTAAGGCAGCTTTTATTTTGTTATTGCAAGAGCGACCTATAAAATTTTATATCCATAACTTTGACAAAAAGTGGGAATGTGTGTATACAGAATTATAAAACTTATATCACTGTTGGAAATTTTAAAATAACTTGTGAAAGTAATATCTTTAGTTTGAATCCTTTGAATACACTGAAGTGGGGATAAAATTACTTTCCCTCTCCGTCTTTATTGTTTTAAAAGAAATTGTTTGAAAAGGGCAAAACGTTCGGGTAATGGAAACTGAAAGCGTAGGTTGCAAATACAGACTCTATAACGGAATGACTTTTACTAGTTTGTGTTTCTCAAACAAAGATTACTTTACTCTACCGTTCTTTTACATACAAAAAGCAGGTCTCATATTACCCAAAGAGAATCAAAACTTCTGTTCATTGTAGATGACTCAAGTGAAAGTAGGATGTTCACTGGAATCCACCTTCAATTCCAGTCTAACTTTATTTACTTACCTGAATTTAAACATCATTCATCACAAAATTGCCATCAAGGAAAACATTACGGTAGCCTTAGAAGATTTAAGACCTCTTAAATCTTTTTAATATGACCTATTTTCTTCAAAATGCGTCGCGTGTTTCCCTCATATGCTCATACCGCATACATATTGCACCAGTGACTCGGCTATGTTTTTCAAGTATCTTAGAATTTTCATATCATTACCCGCGCTCTGCATTCGCGACGAACTGGAAAATTAATGCAAATTCTCCATCACGAGCTATTTATCCATATAATTTGAGTGGTGAGCTTCTGAGTACACCCTCCCTTGTGATAAATTGCGGCATTATCTAATAGTAATTAGTGTTGTCTTTCTTGTTTGCAGCGTTATGACGTAAGGATGTCGTTTATCATTCTATTGTTCTTTCCTTCCCGCTGAAAGGGTAAAGTTTTGTTTAATATAATGTTTCTTGTGGTAACCCTGTTCGATTGACTATGCTGTCAATGTTAATGTATAACTAACACCGATTTGATCACAATTGTCAGTATCGATTGGCATTTCATCAACTTAACATAGATTTAGGCCTTAATCACTGCAGATAAAAATAGATTCTAACCCGGATTTATCAGACTTAATCAACCTTCAGAACCAAGATTAGTTTCCGTTTCTGAATGTCCAACGATTACCGTCTTATTCTTTTGTCGACTTCAGAACCGTGGCTCCATTCTTATGTCTTAATTAAAATGAATGAGAAGGTCCTTTTTCACCTGTGGTCATCTATGCTCACAGCGTTTCTTCTTCATAATATAATTTCCCGTTCAGTTCCTTATCAACTGTTTACTTTGTCAATTTCCCTTCATACTTGACAACGTTTAATAACGACACGATGTAAATTAGTCAAGCTGTCAATGTGTCCGCAATAACGCGGGTTTGATTGAGAAACAGGCACTCACGACGCTTCCTCTTTCATTAATTATGGAGTGTCCCGTAAGGAAGATGTTTTAGCGATAACAACGTTCTCACAGCTGGGTTTTATTGCTTGTCTATTTGAATTTTAATATCAATTACCGCAACGTGTCTGGCTCGATCTGGGTTATTTAACCGTCGCGTCGTTTCATTTGCGTATTGCCTTGCCTCACAGACAGTTTAAATGCCCTACTTAGCCCTAAAGGGGTTTCCTGGTTTAAAGCCGCCGTACGCTTCACTGAAAAGAATTAAGTCGTAGGCTCATTAGTAAGAGAAACTCTACAATTGAAATGAGTCGTCATTATGGGTTTTTAACCCCTCTTATGACTCAGTTACAGCTCTGATAAATATTCTGGCTTAATGAGATTCCTTTTGTTTTCAGCGTTTGCACAGTAAAATCCTTAAAATAGTAGAAATACACTGAGGCAAAGGCCACATTTAGGCCGTTTAATATTAAGTTTAAGCCAACATAAAAGGAGAAAAGAGGTCACATCTCAAAGCTTGGCTTATAAGGACAAAGAGAGCTCGTGTGGTCACAACCAGCGACTATTCGCTTTGTAGCTTGTGTTTGTAAACCAAAATGTTTTAGGTGTGGTTATTGTGGGTTATCTTATTTCAGGAACTCAGGCTCGTGATGTATCTATAAATAAAACAAACAACGATTATCTGAGGCGTTGTGTTGGGATTTCCGTGCTGATTAAGATTGAAGATCCATTCGGACGGACGAAAGCGTTAACTAATTATTTCTAACTTGACTAGCTTCTGCCAGCGGCTTCTCCCGTGTACAAATACAAAAAATATATGTCTGTGTCGCTCAGTGGTAAAGTTACATTCTACTGGCGAAAGTTTTTTTTAATTGGTCCAGTTAGTCTTTGTGTTTATTCATTATAAACAAAAAAGAACAAACCTTTCCTCTTTATAATATTAGTAAAGATCACTGAAAAAATATTAAAATAGAGACATAAGATGCACTAGTGCGCAAACGTTCTAGGGTTGCATTACGCATAGTTGAATGACCTTTTATACCTGGGGTAGTTCTCAAGGGAGTGAAAAGGGTTATGTCGGATATCTATTGAAGTTTCAAGGTATTACTTCCGAATACCCTTGGAATGAAAACGGGGGTTTGAGAAATGTTAACTAGTAACAAGTCAACTGCTTCTTCCGAAGCAGCTTTTTAACCTTGGCCATGACCGAATTGATTACCATTATCTTTGTTATTGAAACAAAGTTTTATTCATTGACGCGCATCAATTTGTTTATGCCGACAAACTGTTTTACAGTTTGGCAGAATTTTTGTAATGCATAATGTAAGCAAATTTTATAATAAAGTAAAAAAAAAAATTAACATCGATTCTAAGTATCATCCCATTATCCCAACTAGCTTGGGGTCGGCTTCTAGTCTAAACGGATGCGGCTAAATATCCGTGTTTTCCATGAAGCGACTGCCTATCAGACCTCCACAACCCAGTTACTGAGCATCACGATACTCCTTAGTGGATAACCTGATGGTCAGACTTTCTGGCGTTTACCTGTAACGACTGTCAAAGATCTACGGATGACTATCGGGACCAAAGGCTTTGTTTTCCGAGGCACGGGGTGTCAGTAATGTCCTAGGATAAGCTTAGAAAAGTACATACGAATTAGAAAAATTTACATTGGTGCTTGCCCGGTTTCGAACCCGCAACCTCATGCATGAGAAGCGGGTGCCTTAAACACTGGGTCATTGCGACTTAGCATAGCATAGTCGGCCTTATAATGTTACCTCTGTTGGGACTCATGCTTCCTCTATGGGAGAGGGAATGGGCCGTAATCCACCACGCGGGCCCAGTGCGGGTTGGTGGATGTCACATGTCTTTGAATGTTTTGGTTTTAGGATATTTTCCTCACAATGCTTTTCCTACACCGTTTTGAGAGCAGTGGTGATGAAATAAATTACACAAAGTAATGCGTCTGGCTGGTAAGTCGGGGCCGTTACCACTCGGCCACCACTGCTCCTAGTTAATACGACTTACTTACATCGATTCTAAGTATAATGAAAAAAAAAAAAATAATTCAAAATACCGGAAAAATCATCTAGTATCTTTAGTGTTCTGTGTGTCTGACATGATGTTGTTACACATGAGATGACAGACGCAAACAAGACTGTTTAGCGACAAAGTTATTATCCAATCAGCCGAGAGTTGAGGCAAATTCTTTTATACTCACTATGTTTTCGTGTTGCGATAAATTGAGCTGGTTATCAATGATGTCAGCGTTTGTGTACAATTTTATCATGTTTATGATGAGTCATCGGACGTTTTTTTCCAATGTAGGGGAAATAGTGTTATGTAGGTGCAGTAGTTTTGTTTATGTGAGTATAGGTGCCTGTTATATTTTTGGCCATATGTTATTGAATGAATTTAACTGCAAAAGCTTTAAGATTATCACAAACCGTCACCTGCATAAATGAAATTCATGAATGAATGTATTTATTTTTACTGTATTTTTGTTTTTGGCACATGCAAATTCACAACATATTCATCTAACACCGTCTCATCGGCGGCGTTTCAACGCGAGCTCAGTTGGAACACGCCGAGCCACCGGGGCGCCGCCCCGTGACGTCATCGCCTCGCCTGTGGCCCATTCGGCCCTTAATACACAGTAAACACGACCCTCGTGTCATGTTTACCTTTTCACCCTTACGTGTGGTGCCACTATTTGACGCCTACCGTTGATTTCGGTAGCCCATCTAACTTCATTTTCCGCGAACGGCGACGCCATGATGTCATTGTGGGTTGACGAATATTGAATCCTGATTTGGATAGACGAAGCTGAGGAAGGTTAACTACAAGTCTGCTAGCCTTTGCGATGACTCGCCTACACTACTGCTAATGTTATATAAGGTCTGGTCATCAATGTGGACGGTCATTAATCCTGCTATATTGATATGAGTAGACCTGGAAACTAGATCAATTAATAACACATATTTTGTTTATCAACCAAAACTGTCTATTCTTAAAAACGTAGGTATTTTTTCCTATTTACAGTGTATTGTTGTTTTAAACAGACAGTGTTTCGCGCGAAAACTTCGGGTTTCTGCATATTCCTGGAAAACGCAAAAAGCTGAGTCAAATTGTACTCACAAGTTTTATAAGCGAAAGCAAACTTCTACTTTCCGGAATTTCTTCACGCTGTGCTGAATTTTTAAACTAATGATTATTTGTTTCCCGTGTACTCGGCAATTTGGTGAATTTTGTACATAACTTTTAATAAAGAACTGTACAACGTCTTCGTAATAAAAGATCACAAAGTTTCCCAGTTAAAGGCTCGTCTCCGAGGAATATCTTTTTCTTTATGTCACGGCGTACCTACAAACATTTGTATGCGGATCTTTTACTGGGAACTTATCCCATTACAAGTTTCTTAAGTTTTGTCCGAGTTATTATTATAATCATTGTCACTATGCCACTGCACTATCTCATTCCACTCTGAAGAGTTTTTAACAAGAAACTCTAATAGCCTTTTTAATCTGTTTTAACTTTGGATATTGACAGCTGAATCATTGATAAAGAGTAGACAAGTTAAATTGGCTAACTTTAAAATGAAGATTTAAAATTATAAGTCCTTTGATCTTGTGTTTAATCTATTTTTAAACAGTCATTCAAAAGGACGATTTTAAATGAATCAAGATAACAAAATACAACTTAAAAAACTTTACCAAGAATATGATTTCTTATTCAAATTAATTTTATTTTGGTTTGACAAAGAACTTTTAAATTCTGCGGTTGATGTATTTAGTAGACAAGAAAATCGTTTTGTTTTGGTTCAATTTCATAAAACTTTCGTTATTCACGAATTCGTGCGTGTGATAAGATGGAGTATGTTAAATATCGCAGCATATGCTTTTTTGGCCTCGCATAGGTCTTTTACTTTTATCTTTTATTAAGTAGTGTTTTCTTTTATTTATTTATTTTTATTTTAAGTTTAGTATTTATAGATTAAGTACTTAGTTACTTTTTATTTTATTGTTGTTTGTGCTGTGCGAGTCTCAAATTAATGTTTTCTTTTGTCCTGTCATAATAAGCAGAAATAACCTCTATCGTCGCCACTTTGAACAAGATCAAAAAAGAAGTAAGAACTGTTATCAGATTAAACGAGAACGAGTAATGACACTTTTAACCAAACGTCATGGTAGACGCTTACGCAAGCTACGGGTCATGATCATTAGAAAGTTACCTTTTATACTTTTTGTGCTCTATTGTCTCTTACTTTACGCAAGTATAACCTTTTTTTACTGTGATTTCTATTTCTACAAAAGGATGGCTAATAGTTTGCGGTCAGCTGGTAATCTCCTGACGTGCCTATTGTGGTTATAGACTCTGTAATGTATTGGTATGAGATGTGTGTGTGTTACTAGACGGTTGAAGATGTACCGATAACTAAATGGGTAATTCGGGCGCCAGGTACATCCTCAATAAAAACAAAACTCGGATTCACTACCATTCGGAGAGAATTAGGCTTTTAATCTTCTGGTGGGAGGCCATGTGAGGAAAATAAAAGATTAAAAATATAAGTCAAGCTTTAGTCTTTAATTTATCCGGCCCGCAGTTCATGACCAGGCATAAATACCCATGATATACTTAATAAAAGACATTGTTTAGAATATTAGAACTAAATAGTATTGTTGCATCTTTGTTTTAAGTTTATGGAAATAATAAATTAAACCTAATCCAGGCGGGGCAATGCAGACCAGTCCAAAGGGACTCCAATTTCGAGGAAAAGGAAAGTAAACATAAAAAATAAAAAAAATAAAAAAACGCCAGGCGGCTGAAACAAGCGATTGAAATCATTAGATTCATGACTTTTTGAGTTTCAAACACGAGGTCACGTAGTTAATTTTGAGGGAAAACTCACCGTTTTTTTCTTGTAGGTAATATGTTGAGTGCGCCTCAAAACATCAAAACAATTATGTGGGCGAAAAATCACTTCAACTGTAAAAGAACAATGAGATATAAGATGCAGGAACGAAAATCCACATGCGTTGTCACGCATCATGTAGAAATCGAAAAATGGATTCTTACCGGAAAATATGTAGCAATCCTATTGGAAAATAAAGGATGGGCTCGTTCCTTTCCTTTTAGGCCATTATAGGGCACAAATTAGCGGCTATGGGAGCCGATTAAAAAAATAAATTGGCAGAAACAAAAATTGGCTGCTCGCTAAAACATCGTCGGGTCAGAAAGTGTCGAATGCAAATCTGACAGCTCACTTTTTAAAAAAGATTTCCTTACTTGGCTACACGACCTTTTAGGAACGCCTTCACATTATCTGTTCGGAAATCGCCTAAAAGCGAATCATGTGACGAGACGATTTCGACTCGTTACAACTCGTATGGACATACAGATAGTATTTAATAATTTCAAGATGTCTACGAATATATTTTTAATTTTCTTGTCATACGATTTAGGATTGCAATCCGATTCGGCAGATCCGGTACCAATTATGTGAAAAGAAAACGGAGGCGATTAATACCATTCGTTTTTATTATAGTTAGTTCTTGCATACTAAACAGTGTAGAGTTAGTTTACTGACATAGGTTTTAAGATAGATAGATATATTCTTTACTGTACACCAAAAATACAGAAAAGAAATATAGTTACCTACTAACATATTGCATCTTTTCAAGAAGCTTGTAGAAGTTAGCAGTGAAACATACAGAAAAATTAATGGGTTTACCACACGCACAGTTGGCCACAGTTTTGTCACACACTCATATCGTGCGTGTAGTTGGTAAAACTCATACAGTTTTACATGGTGTTCCATGTACAAATCGGCCAGTGCAGAAAAAATTGTGGTGAAGCTTGTGCGTGTATAGGCCCATACGCGTGGCAAAAAGTTATGTAAAACTGCCATCTTTATTGATGCAAATGAAAATTCGTTACGGTTCACACTCGATGCTTCTGACCGTAGATTTGTCATTTTCTTAAATGTAAGTTTAACAATCGTCAGGGGTTTTGATTTCATCAAGTTACAATTGAATCATCGAAAAAACCGCGATGAAACTAAACGCCGAACCGAAGGAATTTCTTAAAAATGTGAAATTAGTAAAGATTGAGAGAAGAGATTCGACAAAGTTGATTTTTGTGTTTGTCTCTTTGTCCACTTTAGAGTTCTTCTAAACTACACGGTGGACTTTGCTGACTACCATTATTAATTTAACTTAGGTACAAGAAGCGCAGATAAGGTTTCATATGTCCCACATCAGTAGATCACAAAAAATAAACCGATTTTAAGTATAATATTAATTAAATGATCCGGATATGGTCGGATACGACCAGATTGTAATCAGTGTAATATACAATACATGGATTCATCTGCACCGGATTCGTGCGGAAGTGACGCCCGGGTGCCACCACTGTGTGGTGGCCACACGGTGGAGCACACGGTAGAGGTGTGCCCTGATTGGGCAAAGCATCGCCGTGTCCTAGTCGGGGAGATCTGCGGCAACGATCTCTCACGCCGAGCCTTGGTACAGGCCATGGTCCAAAAGCTAGGAGGAGTGGCAGGGCGCGGCCCTCACCCCCCAGCCGCCGGGATCCCGATCCCGATTCCGGCCACCATAGGCGCGGGCTTGCGGACGGCGAGCTATGAGTAGCTCGCCGTCCGACCGTCCGGTAACCGTCCGGATCGAGCGCAAGTCGTCGACAGCGCGGAGTGATCCACGCGCGCGTCAAGGAGATGTCAGCAACCGTAGGGGCCCAACAGGGTCGAAGCCTACTGGGGCTATGGGTGATGCGAAAGAGATCCCCGGGCCCTGGAAAAATGGCAAAGAAGGAACAGGAGTGGGTTTTTAGTCAATAAAAGTCTGACGCTATCTCCCGCCCCGCCCAAAAGCGGAGATGATTTTCCCACCGAAAAAAAAGACCTATCACTGTTATAATGTGGCATAAGACGAACGAAGTTTTAAAGCGACATCAAGTGGCGAGTGGTAATTATCGGAAAGGTACCATACCTTCTGTCTCGCTAACCGATACTTAGACGCTCTCATGGACCAGCACTACATTTAGCATACCTCCATGCAAATTTTTCACAGCGAGCGTTCATCTCATTCAAACCACAAAAAGACAAAAAATAACATTTGTTAGTATGTTGATCCACTGCATCACTCGCGCGGATAGAATCTTAAAACTTTTTAATGGTTTCAAGCAAAGTAACAAAACTGAAACAAACAAAGATTTCTTACGACTAAAATGGATGGCATCCAAACATTGCAGGTATGCGGTGTCCCAAATGGAGAAAAGTTTTTAAGAGCATCATAGAGAGCTGAAAACGAAATAACTTTTACTTCTGGAGTATTCAATTCGTCCTTTTCATTCTTATAACTTTTTAAAAGTGGTGCTCTTGGCCATGGTTAATGGGGTTTCATTTCAGGACACGAAAAATATAACATACATTTCGTAAGCACACAAAAATGACATGTCTTTATATCGTCGATATAGGTTATCACACGTCTTCTTTTACTCGAAATGTCGCTCAACCAACATCTTTAGTC
The DNA here is from genome assembly GCA_961205895.1 of Mythimna pallens. NCBI lineage: Eukaryota > Metazoa > Arthropoda > Insecta > Lepidoptera > Noctuidae > Mythimna > Mythimna pallens. Next base: position 23,996,069 of record OY540825.1, on the reverse strand, counting down.
AGGTCCTCAATGTTATCTTCAAAAACCTCCACTACATCATTCACCTGCCTATTTACCTACTAGCTATTACCGCCAACGTGCCAGACATGATAATCTCCAGGGGGAGCAATATCGCCCGTATTATCACTGTGTAACTTTACAGAAACGACGGCTTAACACTTGAAGGGGAGACCATATTACACTTCCACGATATTTTCGACTACCCGCGAATTGGATACACCCTCTTTTTCATACATCATGCTTTCGGTGTGTTCTTAGAATTGCTGCAATATTTCCACCCTCTGTGGCTACAGTATTTTTAATCTAATCAATCTCGTCATTGAAATTCTCATCTGGGCTTTCTTTTAGGTGTTGTAGACATTACCTTGTGAGATTGAATTATTGAGAATTGTAACTTTAAGGGACAATTGTATCTCGTCCATGTGGTTTAACCCTTTCTCAAAAGGCCACGAATGTAGATCTAAACGAAATTCAATTTGTTCCCTTTTACGTGTTTGTTCTGTTTTTATTCGCCTTTTGTTGCTTATTTTTCCTCCTTACAACAATAAATGTAATTACTAAGCTATCTGTTTGTGTCTAATTTTGTTATTAATCATGTTATTTTAAACAGACTTTATTGTTTCCCTAACTGTTAATATTCGGACATAATCATACTTTCTTATGATTTTTTAGTACGACGAACATATGGTAGTAAATATATCGTATCGGTTCCAATTTAGATGGAACACAGTGCGTCATTGATTTTCTGTCGGATTAAAGGATCGCTGCTGTTTGATGCAATATTCGTACGTATCACTGTTGTAGCTGTCGAAGTTAATAAACATAGCATGGTCCACATGATCCAATTGTTTTATATACACTGTTCTATCACGTTTATAGGATTCTGCTGTCAGTCAAGCAGCTAATAATGTTCGATAAGCAAGACTAGGTTTTGCAAGAAATATACATTTTATTTACAAGAATCTATATTTATAACCAACACGATTCTCATAGACGTAGATATTTTATGGACCTCATTTTATTGCTTGACTGAATGTGTAATAAAAGTGATATGTAGGTTTCTAAAACCGTCTAAGTTGCGACATAGATTTAGAGCCCATTCGAATCTATGACGCTGATCATAGCGGTAATGGATGCGTGTTCAGGGGCCTTACCATGATGTGTTAAAATGTCAAGCGTGCGTGCGAGAAAGAGGGATGGAGCTATACAACATTAGTTTTAGTATATGCGAAACCCGAAACACGTGTCTAGTATTTCTATGTCCACAAAATTTCATAATTTTACGATGAAAAATCACGAAGTTATAAGTTTGTTATGTTACGTGGTTGGCCGCACAAATACATGATTACCGGGCCACCCGGGTGACTGAGGGGTTGTTTTACTCCCGCATTCAGCTGTGCGCAAGTGTCTAATGTCCGCTATAACCTGCCGTGACCTGTGTTGTACTTAGTATCAGTGTTGTCTAACTTGTGACCTTTTATAAATATTTTTGGAAAGAAATATATATAACATTAAAAATTATTGAAATCGATACAGTTACTGATTCTAAACAAAGGTATTCAGGTTTCGCATATACTAAAAATAATCTTGTATAGCTCCGTCCCTTTTACAGTTCAGTTTAGGTTTCTAAAACGGATCGCATTAAGAGCTCGTGGTAGGGGGTCTCAGTGCTGCCTAAACTTGAATCTGAAAGATATACCTTCAGAGGGTTGTAGAAATAAAATTTAACGTTACTACGTACATTTTATTTAACAATTCTACTAATTCTGCTCTGCAAACATCAAGTTTGAGACGTAAAACGGGTTTAATTTCCATGAAATCAGAAGATTATGTTTTATGTTACGCGAATAATTACGGGATTGGATTTTCGAGTTATTACGGAAATAGCTTTGCTTTATTTACAGTTGAGTTTGCAGACGTAGCCTCTATTTTGATAAGTATGTGGGTGTTCGTTTTCGTGTATTGAAGTCAGTCATATTTTAATTTTGCACTTTAATTGTGGTACTCTGAGCTAAACCTAAATACTGTGCAAGTTCTTTATTAAGGCACCTATCTATAACATGTATACCTATTCAAATCAATTTAAAATATTTTATGGCCGAAATGGGAACTTATAAAACGGCAAGAAACTCCATGGTCCATTACAAGTGTGTCTGTAGCGACATCTATGGCGTCACAAAAAGAACTAATCCTGCATCGCGCAATCAAAGTTCTCCGCGCTATTGGAACATAAACAACAGCCCGAAATCATCTATCGGGCAGTAGCCCACCAGACATAACATCCCGTTTGGCCGGAGGATCTTCCCTTTTCAACGGAGGTTTGCGGGACTTTACTCTCTGTTCCGCTTACCTCCAAACTGGTGACCCTCGGCAATGAACGTCAGCGCAGCCTTTGTGCAGCTACTACTTCGTGACATCATCATCACTTCCTCAAGCTTTCGAGCAGCGAGCCATACAGCCAGCACCCACGGCTTTAAAGGGTATCCTGAACCACCAGCATGCCTACTTGGTCATACCTGGTCATCACCCTCGGCCTCATCAGCGACCTTGGCGAAGCACACTGCACCTTCGGCCAGTCACATGAAGAGCTAAGAAGAACCGCTCCTACTCACTGGAGCCAGCAGCACTACTCCGACTCACTGGAGCCTGCAGCATCATCCCGACATACACCTTTCAAACAAAAATATAATTTTCCATATCTGTTTAGGCGTATACCAGGAATGGGGACAAGAAGATTTCGATGAATTGAGAAATCCTCTTATTGGAAGTTGGTTATATAATCTTGTAATTTTAGACCAGTAAAATAGGTTTCAAAAGTTGTAGAGGATGTAAGGTCAGCAACTTTTGGCTGAAATACCTACTTTTGGGTGTTGCCGACACACGTTGCAGAATAAATAACAATAATCCAGATTTGGTTAAGTCCAATCTACAAAGCCTCGAGCACAGGGGCAGGGTAGCTATCCGTATTTTCCAGGTGGCATTTTGGAGATTGTGCGCGGAAATTGCTTGACTTGATTCCGTCATCTCCTTTTTACCATCGGACAACCCGACGTACGGCGAGTATACACCTTTACGTTGTTGAAACTTCAACGGTCCGGACTAAGCGTTTCGCTTCGTCGTTTATAACGCGTACATCGAAGGGCTGGAACAATTTCCCTGCTGCGGTCTTCCCGTCCAACTATAATTTAGGTGTCTTCAAGGCTAGAGTGAATAGGCTCTTAATAAACTAGTGCGCCTCACTATCAATGATTGCATCTCTGCTTACCATCAGGTGGGATCGCAGTCAAGCACTGGTTTATATCAATTAAAAAAAAAAGACTGAAATATACATAGATCCGTGTCTATTTACCTCCATTATATCAATAAACAAAATTTTCAAAACGTATGTTACTTTCTACTTTAAACAAAACTTTCAGATAGAAGTTCTCAGAATAGCTAATTATATAACAACATTCTTTGAATATGCACAATGCCGAGAAAATTGTTTTTCCTCTCGTTCATTCTCTTACGGCCATTCCGAGAATTGAGAGCAAAATATTGTAGAAACGATTTTTCTTTACTTTGTACAATAAATTGAATTCAATTTATTTTTACAAGCTTCTATTTAGTTTCACCTGTCCCGATGTTTGTCTGTAATCAAATCTTGCCAATTAAATTTGATCCACTTCCCGGCTTTCGATTGAGCTGAAATCAGATGATGGAACCGGGAGGTGGCCATAGGAACGACATAACTCCATCGAGTTTGGACTCTTTGATACGTCTTGACGAGTACTTTGGTACTACATGGTAACCAGGGTCTGATGATGGAGCTGTAAGATGCCATAGGAACTCTGTAATAACCGCAATAATATAACCCTATCGTGCTTGAACTTTTTGAAATGGTCTTGGTGAGTATTAATTATATAGGTACAGACCGCATCCGTTCATCGCCATTCATTCATTCATTCATAACCAATAAAGAGCCTGTATAATATTTCCATAAATTGAGTGTCATTTTGGGATATAAACAAACGCTCATAACTGCTATTTATGAATATTATTTATTGAGACTTTACTCAAATATTAACAAGACCTTTTCTAATAAGCCCTTTATATATTTCTACCAATTAAAAAATTGTGGTGTATATTTCCTGAAACAATTATTTTTAACAATAGTTCAACTATCAATAACGGGGGTAAATTAATCAGCAAATTGCCAGTTAAGTATTTAAACTACCTCAAGAATTTAAGTTACACAAAACAATCTTCTTTTCCAAAAAACGTTCTTAAGTCCTAGAAAATTATTGGACTATGTTTCCAAGAGCTATTACAGTTCGTTGTTTCCTCTAGTAAGATTGAGTATACGGTTTTGCCAATCCCACCTACATATTTCTGCCAACAAAATAAGGAATTATTTCTCCTAGCCCCACCAATAGTCGAGAAGTAATAGTGAGATGTCTTCCACCTGAGATGTATAGCAACAATAACTTTGAGTTAGTGGCTGGGCGTACAATATTCTCTCTCTGTGTCGTTAACTGACTAGCTTTTAAATTACAAAAGAAGCAATTTAACAAGGCAAGTTTCTCCGAAGAAAACCAACCTCAGGGCATAGTAATGAGTATTAATTATTTCAGTCTGGTAACGATTAAAATAATATCGAGTCCGTTATCCGTTTTTCTTTTTCAAGAGTCAATGGATCTCGTTCGTAGTCAGTGAACTAGATAGTTCCAGTGCTTACGACTGTGCAGTCTGAACAGTTGCATTCTTCAAGCTGAGTGCATTCATTGTTCCTCTGAGCACTGCTAATTTGCTTTTAATATAGCGCTGACTTGTTATGGTTTTTTACTGACTACATTTAACAACAGCGTCTCCACGAGTGGCGATACCGAAGTAGAATCGACGTCGTCAATTTTTTCACCGTGAACTGTTGTAACTTATATAAGTAACTGTAGTAACTGTGCACTTAATTTTGATAAATTAAGTCATATTTTTATCCGTCAAATGAGGCTGAATTGATTAATTACATCTGTGGTAAATGATGGTAAGTTTATGATTAGCTTAGCTGTACAACCTGAAGTAGTTATAAATGTTGAGAAAACTTCAAACTAGTCACAAAGGAAATATTCACAGTGAAATCTGCAGCGATAACAAAGTTACACGTTCAAATACCAGTTTTATTGGCTTTACTGTCGATTAAGCAAAGTTATAGTGCCCGTTTATCCGCAGAACACTGATTTTAGCACTATCATAAATATCTTAATGAGTCCAAAGTTTGTAGTACTAATTCAGTTCCCAAAGTTCGTTTCGATTATAACTTTCAAAAAGGTTTGTATTGCTATTTATGATTCTATTTACATAATGCCCTATAATATATATTACTTAATACAAAAAAATAAATAATTAAAACCAATTAAAAGCAATCTAAAATATGGCGTCGAAAAACTCCTCTTTAAGGAATGTTCGACGCCACGCTTTATTGTATGTACGAGTAGAAGTTGTGTTGAACCGTTCCTGTTTCTATCATTTTAATTGTTACTAACATTGAAGCGACCTTTTTTTTTGGTGGGAAATCATCTAATCTCGTCTTCCGCCCTTGGGCGGAGCGGTCCGTGTTAGACTTTTATTAACTAAAACTCATTCCTGTTCCTTCTTTGCCTTCGTTCCAGGGCCCTTGGGTTCATTTTCGAACAACCCATGGCCCAGTGGACCCTGCTTGGCTCCTATGGTTTGCTGACACCTCCTTGAGACGCGCATGGAAGACTACGTGTTGTCGACGACTACCTGCGGCGAGCTACCCATAGCTCCCCGTCCGCAAGCCCGCGCCTATGGTGGCTGGAAATCGGGATCGGAATCCCGGCGGCTGGAGCGTGAGGGTCGTTCCCTAGCACGTGCGGCCGCTTCCTTTGCTAGCATTACTGATTCGCAGAAGTAGGCGGCCGCCTGCCACTCCTCTTCGCTCAGGACTACAGCCTGTACCAAGGCCCGGCGCAAGAGATCGCTGCCGCCGATCACCCCCACGAGGACGCGGTGGTGCTCTGCCCAGCCAGATCTCCGACCTAATCTTCTGTTCAAGTTAAACAGGCGAAATAAAGTTTGTACTTTCTTGTCAAGTGAGCTCTAAACAAAATGGTAGTAATCTAAATAAAGGTGCCTCACGTGTAAACTTTACCGCCAACATGAAACGTTTCATTACTTCAGAACTCTATTTTACGTCTGCACTTAAATGATCCCTGAATCCTCGCTAAGCTTAGCTGACTGCGTTCAACCAAGTCGTCCTCATAAAACCCTTCAGAAACTGCTTGATTTGCAGAATTTATCCGAGTTTTTTGACGAGCGGTGTCTTTCGGTCCCGTCGCATATTATGAGTAAGCATTTGGATTGTTGCCAGGGAATGTTATTTTATAGCAAACATTGCAGAGCCTTCCGGCGTCCTGCCGCCGCGAACTTCGCTTCGACATACACTCGCTATTATTGCGTTCGTTGATATGCCCGTGGTTTATTTGACTGCGAGCCAATTCTCAAACGTACCGAACTGTTTGAAGACATCGCAGGAAATTGCGCGAAAACGAACAGTGAGGTATTGACTCTTTTTACCAACTTGAAAATTGTAGAGCAACACTGCCCACAATTTTATTTTTCGCTTACAGTTTGTTTACTATAGTCTTCTCTTCTGCCTGAAGTAATGGCTTAGATATCAAGCGGCTCTTGGTCTTCAAGAATTGCTAGTAAAAAAGGCGGACCGTACTAAAACAGTCCTGTCTGACTTGTGTTCCTAACTAAGTTTAACTACAAGGTTATAAGCAAAATTGCTGGTAAATTTAATGGAATTGAGCTTCCATTTCGTGTGTGCTCTGCTGTTGTGTATATCACTTTAGGGGATTGGCATAGACGTTAGGTAGGGCTTCAACCTTAGAACAGAATTAATAGTCTTGGGTAGCAATTTCGAATATACGTTACTTATATACCTTATAATGGTGTGTCGATACCTAAAAAACCAACTGTTCGATCACGTAAACAAAGCTTAAAAATTTCATACTTCTACATTAACGATATTAGCTCTTGAATATACAGAGTTGTTTAGAGAAAGCCAGTAAATCAATCAAAACTTTATAAATTTTCCTGTGCACGTTCTAAGAAGAAAGTGAAGAAAACTCCGTTGTAATTTAACGATCAGATGTTTATTGCCTTTCCCTTCGAAGGGAAACGGTAAATACAATAACGTTACCTTCTGTCACGGCATTAGACGGGTATATACATATTTTCGAACCGTGAACACTGATTATTTTCGCAGCAGCGATATTTTTTTTTTACATTTTTAATCGACTTCGGCACAGGAACTGAAAAAGTGATTGAAAGAATGTAGCCTAACCGAGATTCGGATTATTGAAATTGTAATGAGTTATCTCAAGGCTTACTAATGATTTTATGCGTATATTCTATTGTTACTTTATTATATAACCAGTATACTACTTATATTTAACTGTGGAGTAAGTCCCTACCACAACTAAAAAGTGAACAAGAAGAAAACGACTTCAAAAAGAAAACAGTATTTAAATACTTTAAATTTGGAAGTCGGTGAAATTCCGAAGTTCAAGTTATTTTAAACTTTTCAGTGAATTTTTTTAAGTCGGTTTTATTTTATTTTGTCAAAAATTATTTCTATGTCCAAACTCCAATTTGAAACTCAGAAGTTCAACTAAAGTACCTACTGTTGCCAAAAATGCACGTTTGCCTTGTTTGCTTTCAGATCGCACGTAAGATCTTTTGAAATAATACGTCATGTCATTTTATCCGTGACTCTCAATTGAATCTGTGCTTTTTGTTACGGTTGACTAGGTTTTTATTAAAGTTTGTTGCCTCGCAGTGTAGTCTTTTGTAAGTTTTCTCGTTCAGTGTTATCTCGTGAGAACGAGAATATGAGAAGTGTAATGCACGTTGTTGTCTAATAAAATTGGAGCAAGACGTGTTTATGTAGCTATGGATTTTTTTATGGTAGAAGCAATTTTCCAGCTCCTTAATATATTCTTATATGTACACGTATCTTCAAAAAACTGCACCACCATTTTGGTTGTTATTTACATCTAGTGTTGTCATCTGTTTGGGGTTTTCTCTTTGATTAGTCTTTGTTTAAAGGACGTCTGGGGAGCGTCCGGGCGGGGTCTAGTTTGTAGACCGGGTATAAAAAGTCTGATAATCCCTCTTACTCCACTTTTTTTATCGTTGATAGGTTCGCGTTTGACCACCATCTCACCTGATGGTAAGCGATGATGTGGTCGATGATGGAGCACGCGTGCCTAGAAGTAACCTATTCACTCTTGACTTAAAGACCCCTTAGCTGTACGCACAATAAATATGTCCCCAAAACGCTTTGTACGTATGGGTAGGATGTCTAAAACAAAAGTGACTCTATGTCCGGATCCTTGAAAATCCTGGATCTTTACGCTTTTTTCCTGATTGCCAGATTTTAGAGATGGCAATCCTGTATCTACATCTAATTTTCAACTGCTATAACTGAACTCTAACTATTGACTCGCTAACTACCAACAATGTACTAAAATGTCAAACCCTCATCTGCATCTGAAATCAGAACATGTTAAGTCTTGGCAGCATACGGAAACTACAACTTTACCCTACGGGAGACAGACTAAGTTCAGACGGCAAACGCCTGACTCCCGTTCATACATTACATACTACACGGGTTGCATGTTAGGCGCTCACCTAGAAAGGCGTAGCTCATTAGACGTTGTAAACTCGCGTTCATCAAACGCTCGACAAGCTTTCATCATTAGAACTTAGCCTTATTGCCCCACTTGTAAGACTCTCGGCTCGTCGATTTCTATCTATGTATGGATAGCGATGCTCGTTAGCAACTTTAATCTCTGATCTGCACAAATTAACTGAACTTATGCAGAGGCCGAATCTGGTAGTAATGAGTTTTGCTTCATCCTTTGGTTTGGAGTGGATGTTTTAGTCCTGGGTTGATCTTTTGTTTACCATGTTTTTCGAATTTATTTCTAGTCTCTTTTTATCCATATTCGATCGAAGTTAAATAATCTTGGGCGTAGTTGAACGTTTGTATTTCAGGGTGGTTTAGACGCACTACCTAATTATAATTAGCAAAGTGACTAGGTATGTGAAAATAAGTGTGTGGCTTTAAGACCACATACCATATCCTAACAGCAAAGCCAATAATGTGCTAGTAATATAAAGGGTAAAGTTTGTAGGAAGTAATCTAGATCTTCATCATCATCATCATCATTTCAGCCGATAGACGTCCACTGCTGGACATAGGTTTCCCCCAAATGTCGCCACAATGAACGGTCCTATGCGACTCGCATCCATCGGATTCATGCAACCGTCATCAGTCCACCTTGTAGGGGGCTTTCCAACACTGCGTCTTCCGGTACGCGGTCGCCACTCCAGAACCTTTCGGCCCCAACGGCCATCACCAGTAGAATGCTACGTTATCAGTGAGTGACATGTTTTGTTGCTATGGCGGATCACTAGTGTCACATAAATAAATATTCTAATTAACATTCATGTTAAACAAACAGACAGCATTTGCACATAGTTATCAGTTGAGATCTATTTATTGCCGTCTTTCGCAATTTTCCCTTTCGCGTAGGTTTCCTTAGCTTGCATAATTTTAGTGCTGGGCTGAAATTGGCAAAACATGTCTAGGCGTTGATTACTAACTCCCTGTAGGTGTGACGTGTTAGTCGCTTCGACAAATTGAATTCTGTCATAAACACCAGCATGTAGTGGATGTTGCTGGAGTGACGTTGGCTTTGATGAATTTTGTTGTGATGAAATGGGGATAAAGGTACTAGGAGTTCGCATATAGCAACTGAAGGAACACAGATGGATCAGTAAAAGTCTGACACGCCCTCTCGCTCCACTCAGTTCGGGAGAAGTTATTTGATGATTTCCCACTTAAAAAAAGGGGATAAATTCTTTCAACTTCATAATGCGTACAGCTAAGGAGTGGAATTACCTGCCGGAGTCTGTGTTCCCTGATAGCTACAACCTTGGGGTCTTTAAGTCAAGAGTGAATAGGTTACTTCTAGGCAAGCGTGCTTCATCGTCGGCCACATCATCGCTTACCATCAGGTGAGATAGTGCACAAACGCGAGCCTATCAATAATAAATTTAAAAAAAAAACTGTAGTGAATCCGAAAATCTTTTATTTTGGTCGTGTCATAAGTTTTCATTCTATAATCAACAATAACTACAATCAGTTTTTTTATGCTTTCGAGTATCGTATATGTAGAATTCCATTAACTACCATTGCCAGTTGATGCTAAAAATAAAGGGGTTGTGAATTTGTGATGATAATGGTGTTCCTGAAAAGTAGCTTCTACTTCTGATAAATATTTAACAAAACTTTATCTTGTCCTTATCGTATAATTCGGTTCAAGTTACAAACTTGGTTGGAAATTCGGAAACGTATCGTGTCTCATCGATAGGAAACTTGAGAATTCTGCTCTTAGAAACGTGAAAAGGGATAAAATAAATTTCCACGAGGACGAGAAACTGTATGGAAAGGTCAACACACTCCATTACCTAACTCAATAAAGTTCCAGGAGTCTAGGCTATTTGATCTCTTTGTTGCTTACTGAACTTCGGCTTTTTGAGAAATACGTAGGAAGCTAATTTTTTTTTTATTAAAACTAAATACACTGTAATGGTACCTACATAGGCAGACTTAATGCAACAAGGCGTTCACAGTGATGTCATTTTCATTCATTTATAACTTCAGAGGTCATTAACGCTTGCTAGAAAATGAAAAAAAAAATAATTAAAGATTTTTTCGAACTTTGCTAGTAAATAGTGGTAGTAGTAAGGTATGGCTTCCTAGTCCGGCAAAGCGCTGTCCTGTTTAACGTGTTAAACGTCCCATTAACACGCACTAACGTAGCGTGGTGGGTGGACGGGGTTCCTACACTTTAGGGGCACTGACCGAGAAATGCAGGTTCAGCCTGGTTTATACTGTAAGTAAATAAGGAAGGCTTGGCTTAAAAACAAATTAAATTAGGTACCTGAAAACGCCTTGTTCCATAATGTTTTTCTAAAATATGTATCACCTAGGCACCCTTTTAATTAAGCGATATTTTTGGTTAACTCAGAAGTTCCAAGCACCTAATTTTAACTAATTACTTGAGCAACGAGAACACATTAGCATATTAGCAAAGTTGCTAACGTGAGCGTATGCGCCAAAACTGAGGTCACTGGACTTTTAACAAAGCAAGCAAAACGTTTCTAAGCTTAATGTTACGCTCCAAAACTAATGGAGCGCATAGATACAAATCTAGTAGGACTAACAGTCACCCTGCTATCGTTAAGAAACAACAATTAGGTCAATAAATCGAAGTAATAACATTATCTTTTGGCACGCTACCCGTATCCAATTCAAACGAAAAGTATTGAAGGAATTTATTCCTTCTCTGTCCCTTTCTTCATGCGATTGTGTGAACGGGCTAGAATATATTGGATCGGAAAAATAAGTTCAGCTGGGAGCTCTAAGTTGGCTGACAATTTCTGCAGCTCGAATTTAGCTGTGAAGGGGTATAAAGTGATTCAACTTTAGGAAAATATATTATGAGAAGGGTATTGGCTTGTGTCATACTGTAATCGGATTTTATTGATACTGTTCTCATTTCGATTTTATTCAGTTTTTTATTTACTTTTTGCTATGCTCGTTTTTATTACCTAGAATTGTATAAACTACGTTACCTAACCATTTAAGCACCATAAAAGTGGGCAGTGACCATGAATAGAAATTAAAAAAAAAAAAATGTTCTGGTCGTCGGCAGCACGTGTGGGTGGCAAAAAAGCTGCGGTTTCCAATTAATGTAGAAACTAGGTATAGCGTGGTTGTCGGACAAAGAGTTGTGCTGCAGTCCGCCATATTGATAAATATAGTTCGGGTCACAAACATGTTAGGATGAAAAAATACACCGAAAAGTAGAACACTTTTAAGTCACTGTCATTTCCTTGACAGCTTACTTACGTGATATATATATATGAACCTTGCTTCACTTTTGGAAGGACGGGTATAATTTGATAACAGTTTCTGGAAACGCCAAACACGTGACCCAACTAATATCAAACCCCGAAATGATTAAATTCCATATCATATCAAAATCGTGCCTAATATAGCTTTTGCCAACAACATAAAAAGCGTAGTTCAAATGAATAAAATTATAGTTTTTTAACAAAACGTAGGGTTCAGTAAAGGTCTAGCTGGTCGTGAAATTAATTAAAAGTTAGTGCCATTATCATAGTTTGATTAAACGACCCATGTGTGACTGTATTGCCGGTCCATGGAGCGTTTACGCAATCTTTCGGTTTATGGTAGGTATGGTAGGTACGGTAGGTTACCTTTGCCTAAAATAGCAAATTGTAGCTGTTTCGAAGTAAAAACGACCTCCGAACTGAGTGTGCTTATGTTCACAACTTTTTATTGCCAGTTGTATTAACATGGCGGTAACAGAGCTTATATTCTCATTGTTTTCTTCCATTTTAGATGTATTTTATTATTTAATGCCTGTATATTATAGAGCTCGTGACCGTGCAATACGATGAAGCCAATGAAAGCAATCGATCACTTGTAACAAGAATTTTACATAATCTGCACATAATGACACCCGAAACACCTGTCCAGTATTTTTATGTAACGAATATATATACAAAATTTCAAAACTGTACTATGAAAAATAATAAAGTATAATAGTTATAAAGTTTTAAGCTCGTTATGGTACATACCTGATTGGCGAAATGGCCAGTGGCCATGTATTTATGTCGCCAATCTACCACCGGCTACCCGGGAGACTGAGGGGTTGTTTTGCTCCCGCATCCAGCTGTGCGCTGGCGTTTAATGCCCACTATGACCTGTCGTGACCTGTTTTGTACTTAGTGTCGGTGGTGTCCAAGTTGTGACTGTGATATTTTTGGTAATAACATGGTGTAAAAATGATTGGTATCGATTCAGTTACTGATTCTGAACAAACTGTATATATACTAAAAATAATATTGTATTTAAAAATCTGGTATGACACAGTGTTTGTTATCGAACTCCTTCAAAATAGTTTGAAGTTTCGTTTATATATTTCGTAGGTCTGAGAATAGATCGTATCTTAATTTTTTGCCCTCCTACTCCCACCCCTCATTTTATATATATTTTTGATAATTTATATGGCAGAACAATGTTTGCCAAGTCAGCTAGTACCCTATATAGATATCATCAAACTATCGTCCCCAGTGTATAACACAACTAACGAAATCTTTTCTCTTTCTTTTCAGAAAACAACCAAAGACATTTGCGTTCGACCACTGTTTCTACTCCCTGGACCCATCCTTGCCTCACTTTGCCTCTCAAAAGACAGTATTCGAATGTCTTGGCAGGGATATACTCGACAATGCATTCGACGGATACAATGCTTGTATCTTTGCGTATGGACAAACAGGTAAGTCATAGTGTACTATATTTTAAGAAATATTGAAATTAAATGTCTGGTTTGTCTCATAAAGCTGATTTCTAATTGATAGGTTCTACTTGTATTGAAGCCAATGCGTATATTAGCTGTTCCAAAGTTTAATTCATCAATTGAATAGTGGAACAGCTTAACTACAATTCAACTGTACTTATAACATGAGAAGTAAAACGTGCCTGAAATAGCTCCTACAAATATTCACTAAACCTAATGCAGCAGTAAGGAATTCAATAAATGTCTGAGAGAATATCATGCGATCGCTCAATATAACTTTTACGAAAAACTTCATATTGAGGAAAAGTTTACGCATTACTATTTTCTCGTAAATTCCTTGCGTCGTTAACATGTTTCTACCCTCAGATACTATTTCACCGCTCTAGGGGTAAGCTTATGAGATTCCGGGAATCATGCCCAATGTTCCCGGAAATTGTCTAGGCAACTAAAAATACTGCCAACTATATTCGACAGACTCTATTAAGCTTACACCCTGCTTCTGGAAAGAAACTACATTTTCTTAGAAAAATACGACTTCTAGATCACAATAATTTGATTCCATCATAATTAATGGACGAAAGCCCAATAGCAGGATTGTATGAGCCTATGGATGACGAATATGATATATTATGTATATTGATTACAACGTTTAAACCGGTTTACTTTGTTTGATTTTTTGTTGTTGTTTGTTCATTCGAAGAATTTAATATTTTGATAAGTTATTTACGACGATCAAAATAATAAATTAAACAACAACAAATTCCTGTCCTACTCAGTCGTTGTAATAAAGTACTCTCTCTCTCTCTCTTGAGACAAATAAATTGAATATTTTGTAAAATAAACAGCATTCAATTCAGACTTGTCTAGTTAATGTTAATTTATGTCTCAGGAGCATTGGCCTGGGTACGGCTAGTGTTTCTCCAGATACTGATGCCCTGAGCGGTTTAAAGTGCCATGCGCTAATACGGGCCAAAGAGGGGTCTCTTATGTCAGAAAGGGCTTTGACCGAACAGTTTAGGTTCTAAATTGTATTATATATTTATGCTAAAATATATTTTTTTATTCAATGGGAAGTCTTTCCTCAGCCCTCTGTTATCATACTTCATTTTCCTTTCGTTTACTTTATAAAGGCTTTTTTCGTATTTGCGTAGATGCTCATTATACTACCATTAGAGAGGTCCGTTAACCTAATTCATACGTTCTCCTGTAAGCCGGTATATTTAGGTTTATTCTGGGCGCCTTTTTCTCAACCTTTATTATAATGTAATTTTACTAAAAGGATTTAGAAGTGACAGTTTGAAATCCCTGAAGCATATTCTGTTAGACTTATATTTCCAGCTTTACAAGTTTGAAAACAATAGTAGGCTTAAATATTTTTGTAACTAAAATCCTTATGGCAATGTAAGTGCTAAAAAAATATTTGAGTATGTTTTAGTTAATGAAAAAATTGTTACGAATGTAAACATTTACCATAGTGCCGTTTTTTTTGGGATGGAAATTATCAAATAACTGCTCTTCCTTTGGATGGGGTGAGAGGGTGTGTCAGACAGTAAAAGTCTTAAGCTCACCCGTGTTTCTTCTGTTGCCCTTTGCGTACCAGGGCTACGGTAACTTGCGAGCAATCAGTTCAACAACACGGACAAGCAATATCTCAGCTAATGTATTTATTTTCAAAACCTTAAATTAGGTTGCGACATTAATTAGGTTTCGTAGTTATGCTTGGGCTGAAAAAATTCTTTCTCCTTTTATTAACGAAATGATGAGATAATATTTACTGTTCATTCTTCGAGATCATGTTCGTGTTTACGACTGTCTACGGGTATTAGCTTTTACGACCAAATGTAAGGGAGTAATCTTTTGTATAGCACATGTCCCGTACCTGTAAAATATAGTCTGTCTGCGGCCTTGAACTTCCATTGTCCTCTCAGCTTTATGATACCATTCTGCAGTATCATTTTCTCTTTCATTAGATATTCATAGCGCAGCCTGGTGGCTGGTGGCTGCTTCATTGTTTCAACTGTTTATATTTCGATGTTGACCGTTTTATTTGGACTATAAACTAGCCATTCAACTCCAGCTTTCCTTCGAGATTAATGCCTCAGCCTCGCCCACTTCGCTTCGTGTAATTTTAATCTTGTTTATCGCTCTTGGACGAAGAAAAATATGTATTCCTTATGTAGTAGGATCATTTCAAAATTTGAGAAATAACGACCATAATTCTTTTGCTGTGCTGGATTTCGTTGGTTTTTCTGCTGAAAATGTTGCTTGCTGAATTATTTATGTGAAAATTTAGTTTTTGTGCTCCTCTCCTAAATCGTTTTGTGGTTACTGTTGCCTCTACAAAGGTTTTATTCCCCAGAGATCAAGTTTATGTAGTGTGAAAGAATATATGATTTCAGTCAAAGTTATGGACAATTATTCGGAGGATAATTTATTAAGTTCGAAAAGTTTTCCTCTCGGGAAAGGTCACTTGGTTGTTTGATATTTATTGGGTTCTTTGAAAGCACCGGATATATTAGGGGACAAATGAGATACATAAGAAATCTGTTATCGTCGTTATCGTCTGGTACAAGATTTACAAAATATCCAGATAGATTTCATTGCAAGGAGAAAATTGTTTCCTATCTTCTCGTGACTGAATCTCAAATGTGTTTTATAAAATGCTCTATCATATATTTTGTTCTGTACAGAACTACTGCAGAATGTAGATACAGTGACGCAGAACAGATATGTTGTAAAATATATGGCAAACAGAAATCTGTTTTTGTCCCGCTGCTTCCAAAACTAATTTTAAAATTTAACATCACGTACCTTGAAATTAAATCTTCCCAACACCACAAACTGCTTTAAAAGCTCAACTAAGCACCAATAAAAATAGCAAACATAACTAAAAGAAATGAACAAACGCCCCTGCGTAAATTCTGTACGAGCTTCATCATGATTCACTTACCGGACGGTGTTCCGGTTCTATTAAAAATTCCGACACGTGGACACAAATGGCTCGCGAAGGGTGGACGTGCGCCGGCGCCATCGACCGTGAAGGGATTTGTACACGCACCGTTCCGGCGATCGTGACGTCACGTGCCAGACAGATACACTCGTCCGATGTGTTGCCACTGTTGAATTTTACATGGTGGTCCTTTTTTGGACCAACTGAAGGAACAGTTGTTTTGTTTTGTTTCAGGAATTATTTAGTAAGTATGGACCCAAACAAGTTTGCTATACTAACTTTTTTTTTGTAGTTTCTTCTATGGCCTCTATGGAGTTAGAGACTTACATTTTTCTGGGATGTCCTATGACACATAGCGACAGTGTAGTTGTCCATCAGAGTAAAAATATTTAAAATCAGACCTCAAACAAACAAACAATTTTACCTACCTTCTTACAATATTGTTATGCCTTATCTGGGAGCTAGCAAAGATAGATGCTATTTTTATCCATAGAGTAAATTTCCGCCACTCATATTAAATCTACCTTAACTTTATGAAAGGCCTCATTCAGCACGTTCCATCGTTGACACAGAAAGTTTAATGATATCCCAACATTTATGCCTACATACTTAACTCACGTATGAAAGTCTCGCGCCTCGCAGTATCTTATAAACGTTATTTTTGAGCTCATTACGCTGAACAATGTCTCTGCTTCTCGGAGGGTGTTTGTGAAAAACTCTTGGGGATAATTAGCGCCTTTGTTTTGTGCTTCTAGCTTTTTCATTTCAATTTCTCCAAAAAATTTCGGTTGAATCAGAGTATTTTCGGTTGAATCAGAGTAACAGTTTTAAATCAGAGGGATTTCGATCTCGCGTTGAAAACACGATAAACATCGTTTAAACATGTTTGACTATCGTTACAGTTATTCATAATTCCGAAAATTTGACAACCTATTATAGTTTTCCCTAGAGCTCGTATTGTGTTCCCAATAAGGCCGCGTTCCGAGTATGTGGTAACGGTAAATTTATCGTCGAACGACTGTCGTCTCTAGCTGTTCCCATTATAATGTTTATCGTGGCCACGACATATAGTCGCAACAGCGATACACAATATACCATCACTGTTTAGTCTCGACAATTTTTTATCGTTTTATGACTGTCGTTCTAGCCGTTCCCAGTGTCATGTCAATCTGTTATCACAGCAAAAAACTCACATACATACACATATACATACATACATAAACCCTGAAAACATAACACTCCTTTTTGGAGCAGTCGTGTAAAAAAGGCGTAGGCGAAAGTTAATCATGTCGTTCTATATGATAATATATAATTATATAAATGTTAAAAGGTATCTTTGAAACCTGTTGGAAGGGGAAACCGTCTAGTAACAGGAAAAGGATGCACAAATTACAATGAGACGTCACTGCCATTACGCACGTAGAAAAGAGATAGCGAGATGTTCCCACTTATGCGCCTACTCTTCCTAATACAAATATTTGAAATTCTAATTTCTGCTTTATTTTGTAAGCAATTTTGATGTGGTTTTCAAAATAAGATTTATTTTTATGTTATTATTTAGACAAATTGTTTGTACAATAATAAACACAAGCAAGTACCCAGTTAGGTTCCAAGACCGTTTGAATTTATCAGTTGCTTAAGCAAAGCAAATTATACTCCCAACTTTGTATAACCTACATTCTTAGCGACACTTGTAGAGGCTTTAATTACAGGCTCACACTTAATTATTCGCCTCGCTCTACGAATGTATGCTTTGGAAATTGTTCAAGTTTGCGACGTGGAGAGCAATTTTAGTTTCGTATTAGTTTTCTAGGTTTACAGTTCGTAACGTAACTGGAAAAGGTTAGGATTATTTCAAAAGTTTGCTCTAAAAATTTTAGTGCCTTTTTTATTAGTGTCCGACTGAAACGTGATTTTCAGCCGAAACCGTACCCGATTATTCTCTCGACGAAATCAAAACCAAAACAACAAAAGTAACAAAAATAACTATATTTTCTTACTTATGTCTGAAAATTAAGTTCAGTCATAATTGACAAATAAATAAATCGCTTCTTTATTGTTTTGCAGTGTAGGTACGGGTGAAAATAATAGGAGTCGAAATCTGACTTTAAAGTAACAACTTCAGTGTAATATATGTAATAAATTTTAATTTCAAAGGGCGACGGCAAAAAATAAAGCTTTTCTTATGATATAATGTAGGCGTGTACTTATTATGTTTGATTTCTAAGGTCACAAAATTGTTAGACCCAAAACATAGGCCAAAAATCGACTATAAGTTTGGTCAGTGGGGTTCGAAGCCACTAATTATTACACTCCACATCACAAGTTTCGGTCTAGCCAAATATTCGGCCACTTTTTAGCCGAAACCGAAACTTCAGCCGAATTTTGGGTTTATAGTTTCAATAAACTGCTTTGTTCCTATGGTCTTTCTGATGCCTGTAGTAGGTACATTGTTCAGTGTAGATTATTGTCAGATTCTGATGTACTCAGGACGCGTACACACATATTAAGGGCTACTCCTTCGCTAGAGGTTTTCAGAGGTTTTTATTTACATAAAATAAAGGCTATGTCACTCAGGAATAAAGCAGCTTTGTGTCGCTGAAAAATTGTTAGCCATCGGACCAGTACTTTCAGAGATATTACCTCCTATAGAAAAAAAAAAAACATAAAAACAAACTTTAACCTCCTTATTATTATAATAATAATTAGTTTAGTTTTGTGTTAGTGTAGATAGTAAGTATATGTATTGTGTGCTGTACACATATTTGTTTAGTTTATTTTTAGTTTTAAGTGATGATTATGATTTAATTCATGTCCGCTTAAGTTTTGTTGTGCATTTATTTATGTTAGTTAACCTCTTGTTAAAATTTCTCTATTATGTAATATAATAAGCTTTGTTGCAAAAAAACTCAATTATGGCTTCAGGTCGTTTTTAATCTTTTTTAAATACTATTGGACCCGTAGGTAGCGCTGCACTTGGGTTCTCAATTTTTATTCTGACAAAAAGCCAGCCTTTGGACAGGACGACGTCCGTCGGGACCGCCTGTAAGAATATATATGAGAAAACTTCCACAACAGGAAGCATTCCTTTAGCCTCAAATACATTCATGCAGTGCTTCAGTTATTCAAAGAATCATTACTGCAGACTGGCAATTTAAATTATGTTCCTTATAAACTTTGTGCAAAGCTTTTATGTACTATGTACATGTTTATTTGAATGTGTGTAAATGTACCTAATTGTATGTTCAACGCATACTTTAGGCGAGACCACAACACTGCGTTGCGACGCATCACGTAATTTCCGGTGCGCTGCCGCAAACAGCAGTGCGTAATTTACTGCAAATTTTTGCGTTGCGTTGTTTCATCGTGCAATGGTGCGACGTCGTTTTGTCGATGCGATGCCGTAACGCATTGTTGTGGCCTCGCCCGTAAGTTCTTACTTAGTTTTGTTTCAATCTTTGATGCATTGTCACTTTACTTAGAAAGGGTAATTAGCTAATATAGAGGCCGTACCACGAGCTTAATAATTAATGCGATCCATTTTACGACCTAAACTGAACTGTTAAAGAGTTAGAACTATATAGGGCGCATGACATTTTAACACGTCACGGCCCCAGGTTTTTTTTGTGGTTGGAAATCATCAAACACCTTCTTCGGTTCAGGGTGGAGCGCAAAGGAGAGTCATACTTATACTGGTTACAACCCACCCGTGTTCAATCAGTTACCCTTTCGCCACGGTTTGGAACAATCCGGCTGCTCTGCGCCCTTAGACAAATGATTGTAAGTTTTCCCGCCAAACGCTACGTACAAAATTTATGGTAATGACATTACTTGTCACGTATTTTCTCCGCAGGAACGCTAACAGTTATCCAAGTCTGCAGGTAATGTCATTGACATACATTTTGTATTTAGCGTTTTTTTCTAACCCCCCGTGGTAGGTAAGTAATAGAAACTATTACCTATGATGATGAGAACGGACAGTGGAATCGATATCGGGTGGCGCCTCTGAAAGTCATGTGACAGGGTAGGTACTGTAGTGACGTGTTTA
Source organism: Mythimna pallens (assembly GCA_961205895.1). Lineage (NCBI taxonomy): Eukaryota > Metazoa > Arthropoda > Insecta > Lepidoptera > Noctuidae > Mythimna > Mythimna pallens. The sequence continues at coordinate 23,975,605 of OY540825.1, read as the reverse complement.
ATAGGTTTAACGGATTACTCCAGTAAGTACTGTTTGTGGTGCTAAGAGTAGTTTAAAATAGATCGTTATCTTATTAGGCCTTCGTTCATAACAGATTAATTTCACAGAGGTATTAATTGCTTCTATGCAACTTGTAACTGAAAATTATACACGCCCTTGTACACCCCAATTAGGAAATTAGTTTACAATCATAATTCAATTTGCATTGAAATTTTACTTAGATAGTGATTTTAAGAAATTAGTTATCAAATAATATTGGGAATTGACGCACTATAGTTCAGTCAAATTAGACCAAAAAAATAGGGATAAGGTTACAATAAGTCGCACCCATCTGAAAATTGGTAGGATTGTTCAAAACACCATCATAAGTGAAATCTAAAAAGTCTTCATCCATCCTACGTCAGAAGAAAAAATTTAAAATACTCGGTATCAAAGGTCACAAAAACGAGTTTTTGCGATTACCAGCAAAACGGTAAGTTTTATCATAAAATTAGCCCAGAAAAAAATTGTAGATCACATAATTATCTACAAAAATGTCTAAATACTGTTTTTCCTAAGAGCCAATGTTTTTGAGATATAATGATTCAAAAAGTTGAAAGAGGTCATCGTCATAATATGCACACGTTTTCACGCCACCTTTGAGGTAGTACTTACCGCGTTTTCAGGGTTCCGTATAATATTGTTTAGCTGCATCATATGGTCGATAGGCCGAAAGGTTCTAGCGACCGCCTACTGGAAAACGCTTTGGAAGGCCACCCACAAAATGGACCGATGATCTAGTGAGGGTCGTTGTGGCGACACTCGGGGGTAGTCTATCTCCAACAGTGAAGTCTCCAACAGGCTGAAATGATGAGCTGCATCCGGTTAGACTGAAAACTGGAAGGCGACCTCAGGCATACCTATTATGTAGTTAGGAAAAGGTTTAGCTGTTAGCTTATACAAGATTATGGAGATATGAAGATTAAAGTGTTTCTATATTTAGACGTGTTTTTCTCTCAAACGACCTCGATAGAGAATGTCTTACACGTGAATGTTTACAAAATATAAGATCTATTTTTGTAGGACCGGTGGATTCTTAACGCTTTAGATGTAAAGAGAAAGATATCGTAAACAATATTGAAGACCGTTATTGAGATTGGTTTGTTTTTCTTTAAGAAATGAATGACCGGATATTAGGCGTAAGAGAGAAATTAACCCTCAACTGAGATAATAATATTACCTATTATTTATATTGTATTTGTATGATATCGTTTGTTCTAAAAATGGACTTGTTTTATTCATAAAAGTACTGAGGCCCTACCACGTGCTCTTAACGCGATCCGTTTGACGACCTAAACTAAACTGTTAAAGAGATGGAGCTTTAAAGGGTGTATAGCTCCATCCCTCTTTCTCGCTCACTCGCCGGACATTTTTTTTTTCTATTAAGTAGCGTAATTAGAGACACAATAAAAAGACAATGACCGAGCGAACGCCGGCGTTCGCTCGGGGTTTAATGAATTACCCCCTGAGTGGAGGAAACGGGGGTTCAAAGTTTGTATGGGGAAACCTACTTTCACGCGTGTGAAGCCGCGTGTAGAAGCTAGTCAAAAATACTTTTTAATTAGGAAAGAAAAAATAAACTTCTTTCTACAAAAAATGTGAACAGTTGCTTTTTTCGCTTGTCGAAGTTTTTTTTATGAAAAGGCTCGATATTTCCACCGGGTTATAGAAAACTTTTTGCACAAATGTCATCCACTCTACAGCTTTTCAGTTTCAAAAACTTTTAAAGGTCAATTTCGAAACTCCAAACAAAAAGTAGTAGGGATCGAACGAGTAAATCGCCTATAAAGAAATAAATCATGCGTGAAATCTGAAAGATTTGAGATAGAAAATATTCTGATAGTACAGAATAAAGTCAAGCGTACTTGAACGCCTTCGAACCTCTGCCATCAATCATATCTGTCACATTTGTGGGGTTATTGGAAATAGACTAGGCTAAAGTGAAGTTTTCTTTACTTCAAGTTTAGAAAAAAACAACAGTTGCCGAGCCTTTTCCTAAATAAGTTGGGGTTGGCTTCGTCGGCTGTATACCAACATGCAGCGACTGGCTACTTGACCTCCACAACCCGGTAAAATCGGTGTCAGATTTCCTTACTTTTGACTATCCGTAACGACTGTCAAAGTTTTATAAATGACAGCCGGAACCCACGGCTTACGGCCCTTACTCCCGAGCAGTGCTATAAAACAGTGACTTTCTGAAGTCTACTTACTCCTCGGTAACGGCTAGGTCAATGGGTTTGAAAAAAATATATGTTTATTATTGACTCATGTACAACATTATCAACATAATTATGTTTTTTTTTTTTTGTAAGACTAATACTTTTGCCAAAAAAGAATTTTAACATGATATTTTTTCGCTTGTTTTCCTACTCCTTTCAAACGGCTTTGATCTTTAGTAAATATGTTTACACATAAAAATTGCTGGTTAAGTGTTCTTCAGAATGTTAAGTACATTCTCCAGCAATTTTTTTTGTGTAAATAGCATAATTATTTCGCAAAGAAAATGGATTTAAAGGTCAGCGGGGCCTATCCGGGCGCAACTGGCCGGAATTAATTGCGCGGATACTAATAGGTATATAATCGTTATGTGTGCCTTTAATTCCGGCCAGATGTTCAAGGGCCTTAACGAGGTACGGAGGAATCTCGGTCTGTTAGATCCATCGACAGATCTACTTCAAGAAGCGTTGCATAACCTTAGAAATTGACCCTTGATATCGTTATTACTTTAGCCGCGTGTCTCTCTTGTTAACGTTTTAAGAAAATGAATTTATCAAAATGGTTAGGTATGTGGCAGTTTTCGATGACATTTGTGTGTTTTTGCTATGACCAAGCACGCTTTAGACAAGGCCCAAGTCCTGCTAAAGCTCAGGGAATATTCGAAAGAGTTACCATGGCACTAGAACGCAAAGGGCAACAGAAGGAATACAGGTGGATTTTTGTCGGTAAATGTCTGAAACTCCCTCTCGCTGCATCCAGGGCGGGAGGTTTTATTTGAGGACTTTTCCATAAAAAACAAAAAACTAGACACTTAAAGCCATTTTAAAGATGTAATTGATGAAAAACTCGTTTCTTTCGTACCGTCTTTGTTTATCAAATGAGACATGTGAGAAAAAATTCACTAAACGAATACTCTTTCACGCCTGGATCCGAAATTCAACGGAATACCGTCAAACTTATCGACGACGATCAATATTTGCTGCACAGATTCTGCATAATATATGGAAATAGTGACGTCATCAGCGAGGTAAACGTTTGTTTATTTCAGGAACTTAAGTAACCGGTTCTTGGAAGGTTATTGAACATTTGATTGTTATGGTAATGTGAACATTGGAAACGATCTAACTTAAAGGTTTTCTTTACGATGTTATGGTGCTGTTTTAAATAATATTTCAGTTACTGTTCTGTTCTATGCTTTTATATCAACATCGTATTTATTAAACAGTTATATGTATTAAAAAAGAAAATTAAAAGCTGCGTTTGTACTGATACCGCAGGGGGTCCAGCAGTTCCGAAGCCTACTGAGGCCACGGGTTGGCTCCCGAAAGGGAAACCTGGGGTTCTAGAACGCAAAGCACAGAAGGAACATAGGTGTGGTTTTACTCAGTAAAAGTCTGACACGCCCTTCTGCTCCGCCCTAGAGCGAGAGAAGTCATTGAATAATTTCCGACCTTAAAAAAAAAGCGTTTGTACCGATACTACACTATAATTGTTTATTTTTTTTTACGTCAAAAGCGCCAGTCATGTATGAAACGATACAGCCAGTTCGTAAAGAAAAACCCATTCATTACACAGATACATTCCGTCAAATAGAAGCTGCTCTTAAAATAGTCATACAACGTTCATTCATTGCTTCGCGGACTCACTCAGACGGAATAACGACTGAATCCCGACTGCTATTAACTTTTCAATATAGACTCCGAACATTTCACATTTTCTTTCTTAGCGTATAGGCTTTTGCACGTAGCCTTTTTGTTGTAGGTATCTGTAGTGATCAGACAGCGTATACGCAGCGATATTGCCACGGTTGCGTATCGTTTGTGTCGCGTATGCGCAATGGTTGCGATTAGTACGAGTGTACTAGAGAAATAGGGAAAAAGCTAGCAGTATTATAAGAACCGGGCAAGTGTGAGTCGGACTCGCTCGAGTAAATAGTTCAATTTCCAAAACGAGTTTCGAAGATTTTTCCGAATCGCAAAAAATTTTTTTTTTGGGATGTAACTATAAATTTACAGTTATCATTTTATCTAATACTTATGCTATGAGACCTTCCTTCAAGGATTCTAGGTCAACGGGAAGTACCATAAATCATAAACTGCCTTATCATGACTGATTGTGTTGACTTCTAAAAGTTTTTTTTTATGCTGCTTGGGGAAGCTGACCTGAGTATTTAATGTTAATTTCAGCTTCATACCCCAACGCGTCCCTGAGAAAAAGAGCCGTGACAGACGCATAGACAGAAAGACAGTCAACAAAGTGATCCTATAAGGGTTCCGTTTTTGTTGACTTAAGTACAGAACCTGTTACGCCGCTAAAACGTTGTGCCGTTTCAGTGGAATCACGCTCAAAAATCGCCAGTGTGATAGCGCCTTCAGCCGCACCTACATTTGAATATTAAAATATAAAATATATTAACGCTGGAACGTCGGCGAAGTAATTTTGGGGTAACAAAATGTGCAATTTACGTCTAATGTATCAAGTCAAATGGCGTAAAAAAGGTAAGCGAAGTGTAATATTAAATATTTATTTGAGACTACGTCACGATTCTTAAATAAACTTGAAACTGTTATTGGCTTTTAGGTACGTTTTTACGGACTTACGATATTAATATTGATATTTTATGTTTCGCAAGTTATTTAAATTCCACAATGTGTATTTTATAGAACTTATGTAAGTACATACACACATCTTAATTTAATCTTTTACACAACATTGTTACTAGTAAAAGTCACAAGTAAAATTTTAAGAAATAATTATGTTAATTCCCAACTAATACTCGTAACTATATTATCTAAATTATCAATATTTAAGGACTTCAGTTAAATTAACTTTAAACCTAAAATTATGTATCAGTAGGCTTGATTGCTCATTATAATACGAGTATCTTCTTCATCTATATAAAAGGAGAAACTGACTGACTGACATATCAACATACAGCCGAAACTACTGGGACTTGGAGCGTGAAATTCTCCCCCTAAGGGGATGAAGCGGGGGCTCAAAGTTTGTGTAGAGAAACCTACTTTACATAGAAGCTAGTCATATACAAACAAGTTGCAACTGTAGAATTCCAATGTTCGACACTTAAATCATACTAACGTCAACACGTCATCAATGTTATCGGGTCGATATTTAGATAATATCCAAAGTTTTTTCTTTATTAATTGTTAGGGAATCCCCAATGAAGTATCACAATGATGATAATGATAAATTTGAAATGACATCATAACAAAATTGCATAACATAATTAATTCCGTTCGGCTTCTGCATTATCAGTTCAACAAGCTCTAATTGGTCCTATGAGGTTAGATTAATTAACTGGGGACAATAATAGTTTGAATTTACGCGACACGTGTATTGAGGAAACTGGCAACAATACAAATAGACTGACTAAATATTGACTCCTAAATCTGTAGGTATCGTTACTGAAAATGAAAGATAAACTGTTTAGATTTAAATCACAAGGTGTGACACCATAATATATTAGTGATGCGAATCTTCTAAAATATTCGTTGAACAATTTCTATAAAATATTTACGTTTTTTTTTCGTCGAGGGTCGCCTTAGTCTGTCTTGGCCTTTATTCAAAACTAACTGTCCTCTGTCGTTTCACTCGCATCTTTGGTTACTACTCCGCTTCCGTGAGTCGTATAATGTTATGAATCTAGCTCTCCCATAGGAAAAACTGGGCATTTGCGAATCGGACGCCCTGAGGGTTCCGTACAAACCTACCTATGTAAACAGTTCAATTCCTGAATGGAGTTTCGAAGATTTTTCCGAACCACATTTTTTTTAATGATGTAACAACAAATTTCTGTTTTCAGATTTATTCCTATATCTGTCCTATAAGACCTTGCTTTATGCCAAATTTCAGGATTCTGTATCAACGGGAACTACCCTATGTATTTTGATATCCTTGAGAGTTTCGAAATATACATTTTTTGCGACTTAAACGACCTTATCATTTTATTTAGTTAACTTAAAAGTTTAATTTTTTCACAGCATCAAGGGACCGCAGACTTGACTATATGATTTTAATTTCAACTCGATACCTCTACGAGTTCCCGTGATAAAGGGTCTTGACAGACAGAGAGTCGGACGGACAACAGGTTGATCGTATAAGGGTTCCGTTTTTTCCTTTGAGGAACCCTAAAAATTAGCGCGTTTTAAAACAATATCCTACTGCTTTATTATAATACAAAATAATAACTTATCCTATAAAATTTTCCTACATTTTCAATATTAATGCTATATGCTAGCTTTCATAATACAACCCCAACTGGAAGTTAATTTATAACCTGAAGGATATCCTGAAGAATTTAAATTATGATACTCAAAGGAACTTCAATGAGTAGATCGTTAAGCTATATTGAATTTAGTGCCAACAATATTATCCATAATTCAAATTTAAAAGGTTTAATACTTCAAGTTTCTAGCCAATTTCTATCCATTTTCCCTAGAGACAAGATAACAGAGGCTGGGAAATAAAAGGATAAAAACTTTCTTTGTGGAAATGAAAAAAAGATCCTTCTTTGCCGTAGTCTGGAAATGAGTATGAATGGCTCCGGAATAAAAATAATAGGTAGTATTTTTCAGATTTTCTTTTTGTTTGAACAAAGCAGAACATTCTCTCTTCCGATTCGTTGATTTCCTCTTAAATAAATACTAGCTTTTTGCCGCTACTTTGAGCCCGTGGCCTTAAACCACAGGAACCATGTAATCTGGATAAACAGTAGCCCCTGTTAAGTAGTGGAGGTGTGTCCCGCCTGGGCAGAGCAACGCCGTGTCCTCGTGGGGGCGATCGGCGGTGGCGATCTTGGCCGGGCCTTGGTACATGCCATGGTCCGGAACGAGGAGGAGTGGCAGGCGGCCGCCTCCTTCTGCGAAGCAGTAATGGTAGCGAAGGAGGCAGTTGGATGCGTGAGGCAACGGCCCTCACCCCCTAACCGCCGCCGGGATTCCCGATTTCCGGCCACCGTAGGCGCGGGCTTGCTGGCGGCGAGCAATGGGTAGCTCGCCGTCCGACCGTCCGGTAACCGTCAGGACCGAGCCTAAGTCGTTGACGGCGCGTACTGTTACTTGAGATGTCAGCAAAACGTAGGGTCCCAGCAGGGTCGAAGCCTACTGGGGAAGACTCGGCCCTGGTACGAAAGGCAACGAAGGAACAGGAGTGGGTTTTTAGTCAGTAAAAGTCTGACACTATCTCCCGCTCCGCCCAAGATCGGGGGACATCCCCCTATAAGATGATTTTCCCACCGAAAAATAAAGCCCCTGGTAAGTACTCGTCGATAGTGTACCACATCATAGTTTACCATCATTAAAAGATAATGGTAAACTTGAGTCAGAAAAATAAAAATATGGCTAATATATATACCATCCTATATGGGTCAAATCTTTTCTCCTGGAATTTTTTCAACATGAAATACCACTCGCGGGCACCATGTACCTACACAGGGACCGTAAACATAAATAATGCAAAGCTTCGAGTTTAAACTGCTTTTATTTTGTGCTCATCTGGTGATGAAAGAAACGCGTAACGTACATTTATGGTCTCTTATAAATTTACAATTGTACGACAAAGCGGTTTCTTTAACGACTGGCATTCAAATACGTTCAAGCTTAAGAACCGTAACCCGATTCCTTAGATTAAGTTTTGTAGTTAACGTTCTTGAAACTGCCATCTTTTTTAGTGGTGGTGTCAAAGAAGTGGAGATAATTCATGTTTTTTAACCGACTTAAAAAAAAGGAGGAGGTTATTCAATTCGGTTGTATTTTTTTTTATGTTTGTTACCTCAGAACACCGTCGTTTATGGACCGGTTTGCAAATTTTTTTCCCTTTATAGGATATGCTTCCAGATTGGTCTCATTTTTTTCAAAATCCAGTTCTGATAATGGGATCCATGAGAAATCGAGGGAACTCCTCAAATATTATAGGCAACCATATAGTGATTTTGGTATTTTCATCGAGAACTTAAGCATTTACAGTCAAAAAGTGACATTTGATGAAGTGGACCTGATGAAGAAGACCAGAAATGGTCAACGGAACTTCGTACTCACATTGATATATATATAATGAAGATAGTTAAGCGATTATGACAATACAAATAAATGAATGGTTCTGAATAGTTACGTTGAAAATGGTATCATCGAAGTGATCTGATGATGATGATGGAGCCGGAGGGTAGGCACTGGAACTCCGTAATTAATCAATGTTACCTAGCCGTGTTTGGACTTATTAGAATTGTTATGAAATGCACTTTGGCTATAAGGTACTATCGACTTGATCTGATTATGGAGCCGGAAGGTAGGCACAGGAACTCCGTAATTAATCAATGTATCCTAGCCATGTTTGGGCTTATTAGGATTGTCATGAGATGCCCTTTGGCTATAAGGTACTATCGAATTGATCTGGTGATGGAGCCGGAAGGTAGAAGGTAGACACAGGAACTTTATAATAAAACAATGTAACCTAGCAGTGTTTGGGTTAATTGGACTCGTCATGAGAAATAGGCACTCTGTTTATAAGTGTATCGCGACTAAAAAGTGTAAAATAATTTTTTTTTACAAAAAAAAAAAAAAAATAACCGACTTCACTGAAAAAAACACTAAAAGGATCAACATGACTTTAATTTTGGAAGTCGGTGTTAAATAAGAAACAAACAATACCTAGAAACACCGACTTCCGAAATTAAAGTCATTTTGATCCTTTTAGTGTATTTTTTAGTGAAGTCGGATTTTTTTTTTAAGTTTTTTTTATAGACACTGTTCCTTCGGGTAATGTGCTTAGAATTACAAATATTAGGAATAATTAAATCGTATTGATCTGTCATTCTTCGTCTACTGTCGCTAGCTATGTTAAATTAGTTGGCTTAAAACTTTGATAGTTTTTGTTCTGTAGTGAGAGTGCATTTCGATACATGCCTATCTATGTGTGGAATACATAATACTATGAAACGGGTATTTTTTCTAATCAAAGGTTTTAATACCTGTGTATTGCTTTTCCAGAAATCCAATGATATAGTTTTAATTATCATCAAAATCTGCTTCGGCAACTCCTGCTGAGTACTTTTTCACTATCCCTCAGAGTTTCAGATTTTATCATCCACGCCTACTTGAATAATTCACATGTATACTAAATTAATTTAGAGAGGGATCTCTGAAATCTCTGTGTTTTCTTATCACCAATCTGACTAAAGAGGTTATTTATTTACATCTACACTGTTTTACTAGCGTCTTTGCTTGCTGCTTTGGTTACTTCCGTGAATCGTAGCGTGCTGCTGATACCTATAGCTTGTAGCCTTTTTTGATATGGACTAACAACACTAAAACAATTTATCAATTCGATCCAGTGAACGTGCGAATCTCAGGAACTATCCTGAGATTAACGCGTTTAACCAACCAAACGAACAAACACTTAAACTTATAATATTAGTAGCTAGATCTGCTCAGCATGTTCGCCTCTGTACATCACTTGCCGTTTTTAAGCACTAATAAACCCAAAAAATCAATTACCGACAAAGAAACAACTTCAACAAGAAATAGTTAACTATTACTAACTTCAACTTATTACTAAAGGTAACTCATTCACACGCATATCCTATAAATACACCAGATACTAGCCCGTACAGTTATGAATAAGCATTTGTTTCATACTTAGTTACCCTGACCTTCTTCGAAGGTACCGTTTTACTCAATTTAACCGGTACCGGTGTTGTTGCGGTTAAGCTTATTAATAAAAAGTCTAATTATTATTCTGTTAATAAGCGGAGTGGCATGGTTCATGACTTGACGCGGAATTAAGAGCGAAATTAATGTGTGGATTTATTTCTGAATAGATTTAATGTTCTCTTGTTTCACGCCCGCATTGTCATTCAATGAACTGTATTTGTTGTTACGAATAATGTCTTTTGCTGATTGATTACACTTAGGCCTACTGTCTACGAACGCATAGCCATAAACGCGTATTCGTCATTATACGCTTAGTGTACGCCTGCTCACAATTACAGCTTCACTACACTAGCTTAGCTACACTATGAAACTGTCTGCGAAGCTGCAACGACACGACGCCACGACGCTGCCGCTTCGTCGACAGAGTTGACCTTAAGTTACATTAACCTACAAATTGGGTACATTTCTCGGTACATACGTACAGCGGCACTCGCGATCTCACCAGACAAAAAGTACGCACGTATCATGACTCCCGAGATGAAAACTGGTAAGCCATCGCGACCATGAAAACGTAAACAAATAATTTAGGTTAAAAAAATCACACACACACACTTCAATTTGATTTGTTTCTTACTCACTTGAAAAGAGATCACTGGATCACTGCTGCAAAAAGGGGCGTGACTCGAGCTTCGACGCGAGTTTGCCGGGATTTATGAATGAGAAAAAAAAAACAAACACTGCGCGTAGTATTTTCTAGTAGTATTGTTATGAATGATTGATTTAATTATGCATTTACCAAATAAGACAAATTTTCCTGGACAATTTTGGCATTTATTTTATTTTTTATTTTTGACTACACAAATATGATCAATAACGGGTACGGATGGAGCCCTCTTTTTTTGTACTAATTAAAAACTAGTGGTGTATACATCCATTCAAAAGTAACATTAGCTCCTTGTCTGTGCTATTCATTTTCCTTTAAGGAAAGCAGTAATAAAGTTATCATCAAATACATTAGTTCCATACAATGTACCCAAAATAACCTGCCAAAATGAGACCAAAATGCGGTAATTAACGACCGAAATGAAGATATTTAGAAGTTAAACCGTCTGTATCTAACTCACATATTTAACTGACGTTACTTAAATGCGTCGTTTGTTACCGCCAGAGTAAATTTATTGTCTCTACGTCAGATAGTTGTCTCAAGTTCGGCTACTGAAACGTCTACCCTGATAAATAATGTTTACGTTTTGACTTTACAACAGATAATTTAATTTTAACACTTGATTTTTCCTTTATGGCTCATCCAGTATTACATTTTTTACCGACTTCGAAAAAGGAGGTGGTTGTCAATTTGTATTTTTTATGTTTACTAAGTCCGTTTTGAAAATTTTTCTTTTTTCACTTTCAGATTGTTTAAATTTTTTATTAGAATCCTGTTCAGATTAAGGAAACTTTTCAAATAATAATAGGCATAATGTATAGCGAAAGTCGGTATTTTCATTCAGAAATTATCATTTGATAAAGTGGAACTGATGAAGACTACCACTGATGGCCATCCGAACTGCGCAAACACATATACATATACATATTTCAGTTAAGATAGTTAAGTAATTATGATGAAACTTTACATTAATTGTTCTGATGGAGATAGTATCATTGAACTGATCTGATGATGTAGTCAGAAGGTAGGTAGGGGTATGGGGTAAAAAACTCATTTTTATTTATATTTTATTTTATACCGTATCGAATTAATAGTAAACACGTATAGTATACGTAGTGTAATTTAGTGCCCCTCGGTCATATCAACTCTGTATACATATTTCAGTTAAGATAGATGAGATAATTATGATGAAACTTTACATTAATGGTTCTGATGGAGATAGTACCATCGAACTGATCTGATGATGTAGTCGGAAGGTAGGTAGCGGTATGGGGTATACCGCATCTAAAAAGTGTAATATAAATAAACTTTTGACAATACAATAACTTAGTTTCGTATCATATCCTCCATCTCACAACGATGAATCATAACCAGCAAGAACGATATCTTCTATTCTAAATAATTTCATATATATTTCAGCATAATTTAAAATAACCTTTTACAGTTATTCTGGCTGGCATGAAACTTCAGCGTTAATCGACTAGAAGAAAATAAGCACGGTTATCAGTTAATAAAATCTCTTTATGTTCATAGTTTCCAATTGATTTGAAGACGTAACATACTAAGACATCCATTAACCTTGTTCAAACTAGTTCTGGTTTCCAATAAAGGATTTAAGATCTGTGATAAACAAAGATTACTGAAATTAATCCTTGAATATTTTATGTGTTTTATCAGTCGTTATTAATTTAACAACCCTAGAGAGAGCTGTGGGTACAATGACACAATTAATTTTGTTACCTCCAGCATATAATATTTTGTACCAAATGACAACTGTACCTTTGTAGCACCTTTTTTTGAAAACAGCGTCAAAAGTGGGTATTAAACGAAGAAGCAATTAGCATTTCAAATATTGATGTGAGGAAGAGTGGGGGTGTGGTGGATACATCTCGCTATCTCATTGCACGTGTGTAACCCAATGACGGCGACGTCATAATTTAATTTGTCATCTTCTTTTTTTTCTGTTCCATGACAGTTTCCTTTCCACCAAATTTGAAATGTTTTGAACTTACTTAATAATAATTTTATTTGGTATAATTATTATCCATATTAATTTGCGTATTCGAATCAAGTTACTTTTTGAAACAAATAATTTTAAAATAGTTAATTACCCAATTCTATAATATTTGAAGCATAGAAATTATATTGTAATAGTAATCGCTGCTGCTGCTGAGACCCTCAAATGGCGCAAATACTGTAGCCTTATTGGTAATTACAGTTTTGAGACGTTTGGGGTCGAAACGCTTGGTTCATGAGGCCCGAATGCACGACGTCTCCTTTTCAAGGAAATTTCACGTCGTCTGATCGACACTACGTGACTAGAGGGCTGCCTCGTTCTTCGCCCAAAGAATTAGCGTTGCCATTCAAAGTGGCAATGCTGCCAGCCTTCTGGGCACATTTCCGGATGACAGCGATGTGGAGGAGTACTTAGTACGACGCTTGTGTGTATTTGTATTATACATAGTTAGGTTTAGTATAATGATATTTATACTTAATAGACGCTTGTGTGTATTTGTATTATACATAGTTAGGTTTAGTATAATGATATTTATACTTAATATTTAATGTATTTGGACCAATTAGTTCAACCAGGTTTTAGACTGGCTAAAGTGTCCTCTTCTTTCATGGGGTACTGTTTGAAATGTTATAACAAAATACCTCCACAAATATTAGAACTCAATGAAACGAAATTTAAATATTGTATTAAACGCACACTATGCAGGCAAGCATATTATAAGTTGGAGGATTATATTCAAGATAAAAATGCTTGGCTCAATGCTGGTCCAGCTCCACTACCACCGGGGTGTACAAATTGATTAGTTTTGAAACTATTATTATTATTATTCTTTAATGTTTTTTTTTTAATCTGCAAAATAATATTGTTGTTAATTATTATTGTATTTAGTATTGTATAATGTAGAAGCATTTGTTTTCAAAGTTTGTAAATGTGAGTACCATGGAGCTATTTTATGGTTTTTAGGTTATTATTGGACTTGTTTGACATAAATGAGCATGGCAGTTGAGAGTTTGTCATGCTCACTCAAATGTCTCACTGATGGTGGCGCGTGTGTTGGATCATTCGGTTCCCTTTATAATGGTTGAGCTGAGTGGTGCTAATATTCGCGTCAGGTCCGTGAACGGGCGCTGTCAGTTGAGACTGGTCATCTCTTAGCTGCCAGTTGCTATTTTAATATCTATATTTAGTTTTTATTTTTACTTTATTGACATTGTTCTCACATGATAGCGACAAGAAACATGTAACAGAGATATTTGTAATTGCAAAACACGATTGAAAAGAGTGTCCATGGAGTTTCTTGCACATTCTTCTCCATAGAGATCTACGCTTTGGAATGTGCAATTAGCATCATTTTTTTTTCTAACAGACTGACTTCTTGACATTTCAAAAGTGCCTGTAAATGGTTTATTTGAAATAAATGCTTTGAATTTGAATTTAAGTTCCCACTATGACTATACAAATAAATTTGTAATAATGAAATTATTTCTGAGAAAGAACAATATAACTTTACGCCACGATATTCTTTTATTGCTACATCCGACAGCTCCCTTGTGATTTTTTTGTGAATTTATGCCTTATCTAGAAAAACAGAAATGGAACATTCCCTTAGGCCTTCGCTAAGGGAAATATCGTGAATTGATACATTGGAAAAAGAAATGAATAAAAAAGCTTTTTGTTAACTGAAAAAACCTAATCAGGTTAATGGTGATGTTCCAATATTTACGATGAGAAATTAAAAAAGGCTTTTTAAATTAAAATTATGAATTTATGCAATAAAGCCAATTAAGATTTTTTCAATGACGGACAAACTAAGAATTAAAAGAGCGAAGTATACCCGACGATTTACGTAAAATGACGTGTGCCCCGTATTTCTTTTAGATAAACGATACGGTATCATTTATCTATTTTTTTTTAATGAATAGCATTTTTTACTTTGAATTCTGGCGTTCCAGGCTCATCCTGCCTGGGTTTTACAAATAACGCAGAAAGTTATTAGTCTAATCAATTAAAGCATTATTACAAATACAAAAACCATTTACAGTCACTTTTGAATGTTCAAAAATGACCATAAGGGCTTGCAAAATGCTAACGAGCAATCAAGATAAATATGAAGGAACAAAACTTAGGGGTAGAGTTGCAACGCTGGAATAAGGAAAAATAAACAAAGATTTCAGATATTCTGACCCGAATCGACCATCTCTAATATGGCTAAATAGGTTAGATGATCCGTTGCAAGAACAACAAATGGACCAAGTGGGTAAGCCTTTGGTTTCCATGATGGCGGGGTCGCCCAGTGAGATGATTGGAAGATAACATCCGCTTGACTGGGTCCATACTGGACAAGGACAGTACCGGACAGGCAATGGAAGCAGTTGGGTGGCCTATGCCAAATGGCACACTGAACTTTTTTTATTTTTTATTTGATATAAACCAGTGCTTGACTGCGATCCCACCTGATGTTAAGCAGTGATGCAATCATTGATGGTGAGGTGCACTAGTTTATTAACAGCCTATTCACTCCAGCCTTGAAGGCACCTAAATTATAGTTGGACGGGAAGACCGCAGCAGGCAAATTTTTGCAGTCCTTCGATGTACGCGGTATAACTGAGGGATATATTCTAACTAGTCTGTTTGAACTCAAACGGAAAAATGTATATTCCCAAAATTTTGAAATTAATGGTTATTTTATTTAGGTATTTATTTTTGTAATTCAGTTCCTAAATTAAAACGCTCTGTATATTACTACAATAGACCATCGTATAATTATTAAGCTTTAAGTTACATTTCATGACATAGATCTTCTTTATCTATTTTGTGGTCAAAACCAATGGCCATCGAAGTGGCGAACATTAGTGCGATGCCAAATGTAGCTGAATAGTGTGAATAAGATTAATTGGGATAACCCTAGGCTTCTGACCGTGAAATTTCCCGCTGACTGTTGGTTTAGATTATAGTCGGTATAGATAGAAATTGGTAGAGAGATGATCTGAATTTGGGATTACTATTTTTCGGGATATCGAATCTAGATTTATTGTTATTGAGATCTGTGCCAGAAAAACTGGTTGAGAAAGAGGCCAAGGGTCGAGTCTGACTCTGCTGGGCAGCTTTAGAGAAGCAGTGCCGTATTTTATCAGGTGAAAGTTCTTCTCTTTCTTCAACTTTGTTTGAAGTTTCCTAGCGTAATCGAATGAAGAATGTAGATATTCGCTGGTGAACTAAAGTTACCGACATAATCATTATCACCAAACTTAGTGGCAGTGGGCAGGGCTATGCAATGTGCTAGCATAACAGACTTGTGACCGCGTACTGGAAGACGCAGCGTGGGGAGGCCACCCACAAAGTGGATGAACTGGTGGATGTCGCAAGAATCCGATGGATGCGAGACGCACAGGACCAATCGTTGTAGCGATACTTGTGGGAGGCCTCTATGTCTAACAGTGAACGTCTTTCGGAATGATGATGAATGATGGTGAGATTTGTGTCGCTAGCTGATTCCAGAACTATTTTGTATATTTTTTATTTCAATTATCGTCCTAAAATATCAATTACAACAAGTACTTCATTAACAAATTAAATAAACTTGAAGGTGGTAAGTAACAAAAGCAAGTTTTTATCTTCCATCTTCCACGTTTTCAGGGTATACTTAAGTGAACATTGAACAAGCATCTTCACCGTGTTCGTTTAATTGCGAACGCGAGTTTTCGCCTAATGAACAGCTTAATTTATTGATGTAATTAAATCGAATAATTGTATGTACAATGTAATACACCTGCAGGTAATTGATTGTATGTGAAAACTTGGTTACACTCCCTCGTGGGTCGTGAACTCTCTAATTATTTCGCTTAAAACTATTTCCGTCGTAGATCTTGAACGGTGGTAGCGTTAGTCTAGCACCTGTATTAAGTAATTAGTAAGTTAGCTAACGTATCTAGTCTTAATTTGAAATTATAGGTACCTATTAAAGATATCCTGTTTACTTTAGAAAGTATTTGTGTAATAATACATTTTACTGCATCATCATCATCATCTTCCTGCCCTTGTCCCGTGTTATTTGGGGTCGGCACAACACGTTTTTTTCTTCCATTCTGCCCTGTCACATGCTATCAATAACTTCCTTTTCTTTCATATCATTCTTCACACAACCCATCCATCTTTTCTTTGGTCTCCCTCTCCATCCATCTACATGTAACATTTGTTTCATCCCTCCTCTTCACATGACCATACCAAGACAAACGATTCCCTTTCAAATTTTCAGTCAGTGGCGCCACTTTCAAATTTCCCCTAATATACTCATTTCTCGCTTTATGCGTTCTCGTCACACCACACATCCATCTTAACATTCAATAATACATTTTACTGCGATGATCAAAAATCCACGACCCATTCTATCTCCATAAAAGGACGTGATTCTCATGAGACTACCGTAACAGATCAAATAGATTATTCCAATAAACAGCACGCTCCGGAATCCAACTTATGATCACATTATGAATTCATTAACACGGAATTGGATCCTTCACCTCATAAAAAAACTCTATTTCTATCTCATTACACACAAGGGACCCTAGTCTCTGTATTTACGTGATACATTTACCTGTAGCTTTTATCAACGTGTAAAAAATGATAAAAGCCATTAACATACATTAAGCCAATTAAAAGTATGCACCATCCATCCTGTGAATACTTCGTGAACGCTGAATTATGATATTCAACGGCTTCAGCAACCCTCGTGTCGGCACACGAGGGTTACGTAACAGGTTATAACGAAAGCAAGTGACAAACTGCGGTGTTTATTTATTTATTAAAAAGCACATTTTTTGCACCATATCCCGAGCGTTAAACTAGTTTAAGGCGAAAGTTTTGTGTGGTGTGTGTGTGTGTATGTTTGTTACTTCTTCACGCTCGAACGGTTTAACGAATTTCAATGAAACTTGATACACGGGTAGATCCTGTCCTGGAATAGCATATAGAATAGTTTTAATCACAGCATCTAGTGAATTATAATGCAAGCCTTCAGATAAGGACGGTCGGGATTTTTGCTAGCCCCAAGATTCGTATACGCGTAACGTCCTTCAAATATTATAGGTACCATCACGCGATTAGTTAAGCATAGCCCTTACATCCATATCGACCCCTTCAGGGAAAGCAGGCACATAACCGGTGGATTGAATAAAGTCCTGGGACGATGTCTCCTTAGTAATTTCCTGACGGAGGGCTTGGAATGGAAGCCGTCAGGAAATTGATTTTAAAACGTTAATGCTGCAGTGCCGTTCAATCTGCAGGCAATGCAAGCGACGAGCGGGCGCGACGAGCCGTCAATGATCTAATTAATTCATCATTTTCGAGGCCGTCATCCGTCTGGATTAATCCAACTGACCTTCGTGATTGATGAGCTGTTCATAGTGGTGGACATAAAAAGAGAGGAACAAATAACATGGCCGCTTTTTCATATCATTTGGAGACTTCAAAGCGTCAAAATAAATGCATTTCAATTGGCTTATCCAAACGAGATTTACACGATCATATATTTATCATCCTACTATGTATATCTTAGGGCTCCCTAAGATATACATAGTTCAATTGTAATTCGTTAAAGATTAGACGAGCTGTTGACCAAATTACAACAGTCTATAAAATTATTAATGGTGACACTGATGCATCCGATTTACATACAAAGTTGTGTCAATTATTTTTTCCGAATAACTATACCTAATCGCTCTAGAAAGCGAGTAGGGCAGTGGTGGCCGAGTGGTAACGGCCCCGTTTTATGAGTTGTAGGTCGCGGGTTCCAACCCAACCAGGCGCATTACTTTGTGTAATTTATTATCATCCCCACTGCTCTCAAATCGGTGAAGGAAAACATCGTGAGGAAACCGGCATGTCCTAGAACCAAAAATTCGAAGACATGTGACATCCACCAATCCGCACTGGGCCCGCGTGGTGGATTGCGGCCCATTCCCTCTCCTAGAGAGGAGGCCTGAGTCCCAGCAGTGGGAACACTATAAGGCTGATTATGTTATACTATATGCTCTAGAAAGTATCATGTATTTAATGTGCCATTTTGTCGCACTGTAGCTCGATCCACCTTCCCTATACCGCGTATGCTAACGATGCTCAACGCGCTCGTGGAGACCAACCCTGGATTGGATTTGTTTGCTGATGAATGAAAGACAATAATATTAGAAAAGTTTTCGGTTTTGTGAGAAGACCGAGTAAAAGGATTAACGTATTTTAGTATTAATGACTATTTTGCTGTTGGTACTAAAATAAATAAATAATATCATCATCTTCCTGCCCTTGTCCCGTTTTATTTGGGTTCGGCACAAAACGTATTTTTCTTCCATTCTGTCTCGTCACGCTATCACTAACTCTATCTCTAATTTTTACTAAACTACCCCAGAAGGAGAGCAATGTTTTTATAGGAGATACTCACTCTCGATGTTAATT
This sequence comes from Mythimna pallens, assembly GCA_961205895.1. Classification (NCBI taxonomy): domain Eukaryota; kingdom Metazoa; phylum Arthropoda; class Insecta; order Lepidoptera; family Noctuidae; genus Mythimna; species Mythimna pallens. Next base: position 23,956,557 of record OY540825.1, on the reverse strand, counting down.
TATTAGTTACTCTTCGTTTATAAATTGAGCCTTCCTCTTTTCGGGTGTTTCAGAGTTAATGACATCGTTTCCCTTTAAATTGCATTTCGTTACCGAGCCAGGCGTTACGTAAAGCTCTGTCTGAATGTATCACCTTATTAAATATCTCTAACTTTATTTACGCCTCCTCATAATTGGAAGTTTTATCTTTGAATTACGCTTTATTTTCGCTTCGTTCTGTTTTGTAATAAATTTTGATTCCGTTTTGCTTGGGTCCTTACTTTTTATGACCGTATTTCGAAAATGGAGTTAATAAGCCTACTGAATGGTGCTGTTCTGAATGCTATTTATTTCTGACTTGAGAACGGTCCTTTGATTGCTTAGGGCCTTAGAAACCCTAAATTATTAGCCTGAGCCTATGAGCTACTACGACCTCGATATCCTATTTCGTCCATATTTTATTGTGTTTATGTTTACCACAAACTTGTCACACTAATATTATAAATGAAGAAGTGTAGCACATTCATTCTGATGACTTTAGCGTTGTTTATTTAAAGTGTTTTTTTTTAACTGGCTATTTGTATTATAATGGTCCATTATATCTATCATAAAATAAAACTTAATTTATATTATTGTAATATAATATTCCACAACTATCACACAACGCCGTCTAATCCCAAGCTAAGCAGAGCTTGTGTTATGGGTACTAGACTACTGATAAACATACTTATATATTTCTAAATACATACATATATAGATAAATTACACCCAGACACAGAACAAATGATAGTGCTCATCTCACAAATATTTGTCCTGGGTGGGAATCGAACCCACGACCTCCAGCGTAGCAGACTATATCCCTGCATAGGGGTTATATTGTGTTGTTCAAAGGTTATTATGCTGTAATGTCTCCATTGAACGTTTTCACGAGAAGCGGGCGGGCCAATTACGTACGGCCTACATGTCAAATACCGCGGGACGCCTTGCTCAACATTGTCGTTTGACACTGTCATTAATTAATATCAACATTTTGTTAACGTGTTGCTACGTCATTTTGACGGGCTGTGGAATGTCCCATTAATATTATGTTGTTCCTGAGTAATATTTCATAGGAAATTTTTTAGCGTTTTAACGATATTTACGCGAGATGGCACCGGTTAGTCAAGTCCTTTCAATTATGTAATTGCACCGTATAAAGTGTTCCTCCTATATGATAATGAGGATGAAAAGGCAAATTTCGTTTGTATGCCAAATCTCATTTCCGTGTATCCATACACTTGAAAATTTGCAGAAATAGTAACCTAATTAGGTAAAGAATAAAGATTGTCATTATTTGTTTTCAGAAGTACTCTCAATACAAATAACAATTTAGGAGGTTTTATTGATTTATTTATTTAAATTTCATGTACAGTAGTGGTACATAGGCGGACTTATTGCACCTACCTGCTTCTCTACCAGTCAAAACCTTTGGGTTAAAAAAGACAACACTGGTAGGTGTAGTAATTAAAATGAATAATAAAAACTGTCATTATTAGTAATTCAAAACTGCCCTCAAAATACGATTGAAGGGCTGTTGAAAGATTTTATGAAAACATTCTTGCGAACGAAGTTGCTTGTAAAGTGCTAGTTAATATATTATTACGTTAATATCGCAGATTTACAAAACAAGACAGTTACGCCTTACGTAGCTTGATCATTTTACCGGTATAATTAATTTTACTGAATGTCAACAACAGCAAATACTAATAAATCAATACAGATAAACAGTTTTCGTTTACATAACGGTAAGTAGCACGTAAATCAACTTTATTAGCGGCTATCGCAGCAATCGAAGTGACGTATACTTACAATGCGATACTGCTGGTTGCGCAAGTGCATAGCCATGTTCGCCCTCGTGACGTCATGGATTAGAAACAAATTGTTCTTTGCGTCGAGTTCGTAGAGCAAACCCATGTATGGGAAATTAGTTTAATGAAAATGGTGTGGATAATGTTGGTCTTTGGTTTATTGTTAATGACTTTTGACTCGAGGTTTAAAGGATGAAGCTTAGTCCAATAAAATTACACACGCTTAGAATCATGAACGCTCTTCTGACGTTTAAGACCGGTAATCGTAAAGCAACTCATTTCTGCGTGCCTACTGTCGTCCCAAAATCTATACCCAACGGCATTCGACCAACGCCAAATATTTATGCCATTTCAAAATTTCATTACCAGAATGCCATGCGTTTGGATGCTCCTATGGGAGCACCTACCGAACGTTTGGCGGATAACTTGAATATTCATATACTCAATAACTGAGCCGCAGTCTAGGGCTGTCACTTCTATTTGACTAGGGTCACGCCTTGGCGGTCAATCTCCGGTCTCGACGGCTCGAACACCTTTCACAGAGTTAAGCCGTAATTTACCAAATGAAGCCACGGCTTCTCTACTTAAGACCAACGATCCTTCCAATTCTGAATCTGTTACCCAAGGGAAAACTTGCTCTCTTGATTTAATACCGAATTACTGTTGGAAGTTTTATTGAAGGGTATTATTAGTGAAGGTACAACGTTAAAATTGACAACCCTGTTTATGCTGCTAGAATATTTGAGTTATCATGTAAAAACGGTATTTGTACCTACAGCGGATTTTCCCGCAAACTGTTGGTCGCCTCTATGAATTGGTTATTTGGTGTTGGTGAAATATTTTTTACAATGTGTGATAGCTACAACACACATGTTTAAAAATTCTTCAAAAAATCATGAATATTTTAATATATAGAGTTTTGCCGCTTTCGGGATTTTTAAAATTATAGTTGCGGGATTTTTTAAAATTATTTCGTGATTTAAATGAATATGATTAATTTCTTACTTCTTTACATTTACAAAAATTTTGTGCTGCCTTGCGTTGGGCAGGGCATATTGCTCGCAGAATAGGTGGTCGATGGGGACGAAACGTTCTGGAGTGGCGACCACGTAGGTACGGGAAGACGCAGCGTTGGAAGGCCTCCCATAAGGTGAAGAGGCGGGTATCCGATGGATGCGAGACGCACAGGACCGGTCGTTGTGGCGACACTTGGGGGAGGCCTATGTCCAACAGTGAACATCTTTCGCGCTGAAATGATGATGATGTGTTGGTGCCTTCAAGTTTTGCAAATGCAATTTCATTTAATAAGAATTTAATCACATTAAAATAAAGTCACCATCATCTTGTCGAAAAACAGTGTTAAGTAACCTACCCTAACTTAGATTTTATTCTCTTGAGAGCCATAACCTTTCGTTCCGACTATAATGCGGCAATTAATGTTCTAACTGTCTCTATCCATTCACCGGAACGCCCGCTTCAATGACATAGCGGAAATCTAGCCAACTGGCATATTTGTTATAGGTATCGATTCGAACCTTCGTAGTAGTTTGGAACATAAATTACATTATTTTTCTACTACTCTCACACGACGTCTATATATCTTTTTTCCAACTGTCCTTTAGCAGGTGGAAGAGATTTCTTCAGATATAAGCATCACCTTTGTACCTGTTTTTCCGTTTCATTCTTACCTGTTTATTATGTACTAGTTTCTGCCAGCGGCTTCGCCCGCGTGTAAGTAGCTTTCCCCATACAAGCTTTAGGCCCCCGTTTCATTCCCTTAGGGTGTGAATTTTCGAAAATCCTTTCTTAGTGCTCGCCTGCGTCATAAAAGTAAGCTTTGTGCAAAATTTCACTCTCCTAGGCCCAGTAGTTTTGGCTGTACGTTGATATGTCAGTCATTCAGTTTCTCCTTTTATATTTATAGATATTTGTGTGATAAACTGTTTTGCGGTTTACAAGAATTTGTTAATGTAATAATGAAAGCAAAGTTTTTAAATAAGAGATGTATCTGTCTGTACACTCACATTTCATCAGGGAAGTCTATTGTCATCAAACAAACCCGAATATAAATAAGTTATAGATGAATTATAACCAGAAACTGGAGAGTAGAAGACTTTTTTGTAATGTAGGTAGACAATTATAATTTGGTAACGTTATTTGCTTTTTTGAATTGGTTACCATTTTCAGCAGTTACTTTTAAAGTTTAAATCTTCGTTATCAGCTGTTGAGGACAAATAAGAAAGCTCGGTACTGCTAAAAAAAACAACATCCTTCCAACAAATCTATTAGCTGCACCGTTCCCAATTTCCCTGTACAGTCTATATAGACTCCTACCACATTGGAACACCCACATACTTCGTTTATCCTCTAATAGTTTGCGTTCTTGGCGGTACGAACAAAAGCCAACGCCTGCCATGCCGCAGGCTCACCTAGATACGTCAGAAACCCTTTGTGTTCCGCGTCATCAATTCACGCGCTGCAATCAATGCCAGTCGAGGTTGCCACGCTTTGCATGCTTTTTCAACTGTTAAACTGACTTTAAGCCTCGTTTCAGGTGAATAAATACAGTCGTGTGTTTACGTATCCAGTGTGTGACTCCCAGATACAAAAACAATTATGAATAATGTTCTCGACAGTATCCGGCTCGAAGGACCAAATTTCCTTCTGCGTAATTTCTCTCTATATTTCAGTAAAAGCAACATTTTGTAAAGCAAAATTGAAAATATCATGAATATTTTTAACAACATAGACATTCAAAACAAACGCATTAAAGTAAACATTACCATAACAAAACCAGAAACGTTATTGTCGTCATAGCACTTTTATTGAAGTTATTAGCATACTTCAACAACAGTACTGCGATCGTAAACTGTGTTTGAAACACATTGGAAACCTCATATTGTTACTGCTTGTACAATAATATGTTCCCCGCTGTGACGCGGTTTTCCGACATTTTCCAATAACGATCTGTGTACACTCCGCTTTTGAGTAGTTCCGCTGCATCTGTACTATTTATTGAGCCATTCTGTATCTCTTATTGTTTGCGATATGTCTGCAATGATTCTATTGAATCTGAACAATTTGGAGTATCCATGCGGATGTTGTCGATGTTCGATTCGATAATTTACTGTGCATTCAATTTGGATCATATTGTTCTTTATTGTCTGAACGGATTTCGATAGACCTGGTAATTTTACCAAATTGTAGAGGACGGTCCGGTATATTTTCATTATTCATGAGCAGCTTTAGAGCTTATGATCAGCGGTAATAAAGTAGAGAAATACTGTTTAAATTTTACAATAATGCCTCCTGCTGGGGTTTAGCGAAATATGAGCAGTTCCAAACTTTGTTCATTATAGGCGCTACAGTATAAAATACAGCGTCTAGAAGCACCAAACAAAATACTATTTGCACGAACTTGTATTACAACTGTTGTTACGTTCGCGTTCGTAAGTTAATGCCTACGCACACAAGTTGGCATGCCGCCACGCATAATGGTCGCAACTCCCGAATATTACTTCCTGAGACCTCAGTTATACGGTTCCCAACGATTTTTTGGATACATAGAAGCTTCAAATTGACTCACATTGGATATTCTCCAAGTTTTACAACCACGTGCATGCAAGAGCGAGTCTCGAATAGAATTATGGATTTAACGGTTCATCTAACGTTCATGTTCGTTTAATACATATATTTTTATTGACGTAATTTTATTTGATTTGAGTACATATTGAAACACGTAACGTTTATTCAGTTATGTTATTTGATGTAACATACTTATATTACTTATTGACTACCGACTGAGGTAGAAGCTGCTAGTCTTCCGTAATGTGCCAATTGTGTTGCCCTGCAATAATCCGAAGTTATGTTCCGTGTAGTTTGTTTTATTCTTCAAACCAGATCATTATCATCTTCAAAAGATCATCCATCTCATTATTTAGGATATTCTCATTTTCTTTCACATCCAAATCTTATCGTTTTTTTTTTAAATGATATAAAATGATGCTTGACTGCGACCTGATGGTAATAAGCAGTAATGTTCATGGTGAATCGCAATAGCTTACTAAGAGCCTATTTACTCTAGCCTTGAAGTTTTTAAATGAATGCAGCATAAGTCTAAAAGAAAACCAAAAATACATTTTATCCTTGCTGCAAAATCAGGCACGATGCGCACCACATAATCTCCGCCTCTAATGCAACGGCTGATTGCATTTTAAAGTAAAAAAGGAGCAATCTAGGTCATAGGTCGTGACTCGTACTATCTCCTCGAATGTTGAGTTGCGGCGTCTGAACGAGCCTCGAGGGGTGACTTACAGCGCAGTACTTACATGATATTGAGGTATATGTTACTTACGACTCCCTTGACATGTACCCACGCTTAATAATGCTGATATGTGCTTTTTGTACTGTGTTTACTGCAGCTTTTGTTATGTGAATCGCCGGTTTTACTTTGTGAAATGAGTATTTCAGGAGCACAGAATTCGTTAAGCCCGTAGGTACCTACTAAGGTTTTTTCTTCGCTTAAGCTGTATTTGATGCCAAGTATTGGGATTCTGTCTTTCATTTCGTATAGAAAAAATCGTGTGTAAACTCTACATATCTGCGAGATAGGTGTATAGTGTCCATTTGTTATCATCAAAATCTATAGTTTGCGCGAGTTCATCCATTACCAGTAGTATTTTCAGTTATAAATCATATTATTGGTCACGCAGTTGACAGGTTAATTAGCCGCCTAAATTAATGAGGATTTCGTGTTTTCATAGCTTTAATTTCGATCATAAATTATTAGTTTCATTTGAATACAAATATTAAATGAGTATTAACATCGACCTTCATACTTTGCAAATGTGTTTGTTTGTCAGAAGCAACTTATTTAAAGGAATAAACATCTTTATGAAGAATTCAGAATAGTACTCGAATTACTTAATCAGTCTGGTTACGAATATCTTTGACATCGATTTTAGATCGAAAATGTTTATTTATTGACTCCATTGATCCTTCTAAAGCTGTCTAAAGGACACTGCTGGGTATGCAAAATAAATAAAGATTATTTATCTGCTCGATTGCATAAGGTTTTATTATTTACTTTGGTCCTAGTCAGCTTTTTATTGTATTGTAAGAGCAGTTGGATGACCGCCAATACTTCAAAACTTAAATGTGAGCACCACGCAATTATGTATTTAGTATTCAACACAAAATTTTGTAAGACCATAATAATTACATTTCGCTTAAATTGCTACAGACATTAAAAACTCAGTCCGTCTCAAAAGACAGATGTTCCAGACGTGCCGGCTTATATTTTCTTATTGTGTTTTTTATTCTCATCTCATTCGTTTAAGCCAGTCACGTGGGCAGTCATAAACGCTATTTTACGATAACTTGCGTGTTTACGGCACCCTTGTCACGCTGGTCTTTTGTCGACATAAGATTCCATCTTCTGTTACGTTTCCGTATGACGTGTGAAGTTACGTGCTTTACTTTTCTTTTTTAATGAGAATCTGTATTGAAACTTGTTATTTCTTTAGCCTAGCCCTCGGTCCGATTTGGTCTTTTCCCCAAGGAGTCGATAGAAACTATAGATTGCCGCCTGACACAATCCTTTTACTTCGTTTACGTTCATACATCTGGTCTTAACAAAAAACACTAAAGCTGTTATTCTATTATCAGGATCTTTTTTTCTAAAAAAATCTTGAATTTTTTACAAAAATGTTGAAGAGCAACCTTCTCACCTGTTACCATGAAGACTGAACATAAATACTTTAATGCCTAAAATGAGTTTAATTTACGTTCATAACCGTGACGTTAATTCGTGGGCTTTACGTGAAAGCTTGGCATGACCACAAATAAAACCCGACAGCACCAGCATCTGGGCCCTAGCTTAGTCGGCTAGTCACAAAGTTTGAACTGAATTTAATTGCCAGCTGTATTTTCAATAAAGCTAGACTCCTAATAGTGGGAACACATGTTCTGAGAAAATTTTCAACAACAGCGATTACAAATTATAAATTGTCGCAGATAAATTGTAACGTTGTTGGACATAATCGTAAATCTAAGTCTTGAAATTATTTTCTTAAGTTTAATGACTATTTTCAACACTTACAAACATTAACATCTCAAATAAATATATAAATAACAGCCGAAATCGTAACAAATTTCGGTATTAATGCTTATTTTACTATTGCCCCGTTCTATGCATATTTACATTCCTAGAAGTGCTTAGGAATGCAAATACAAGAAGTTAGCACCGTGAATTTGCAAGGGTCCCCGTATTGGCGTGGCTCTGAAACTTGGTCGGGCGAGCTCCTTTCAAGCGGGGCTTATTGCTCAACTCTTCACATAAATTTTCATCTGGAATTTATATTGTTCCTCGAAATATTACCCTAATTATGATTGTAGGTACAATGTACGTTCGTACTGGGTAATATTTGGTTTCGTAGCCGCACTGCTACGAAGTTGCTACGCTGTAGCGAACGTAGCGATGCAAACGGTGCTGAGACTGAAAAATGAGCTATTGCGCTGGTTGCCCTCCGCTTAGTAAACGAAAATTGTACAGTTTTATGAATTTCAGCATAAAATATAAGCAAAGTCTTGACCAAAGATTATTTATGAGGCTGTAAAACGTAGCCTTAGATGTCCACCAACATTATACCTACTCATTTAAACTTGTTTATGTTAAGGAAATATGCACTGATTTGTTTCTGAATTTTAAACTGAATCATATGTATTTATGAGGATATTTCAAAACTGTATGAAAGAAAATTTCAGTCTATATTATCATCTTACTGACATCGGCTTAGGCGCAAAACGTCTCTTTCGCAAAATGTGGTAGGTCATAAAATTTATTTTTCTCATAATCTCGCTTTCGTAGAATGACTTCTTCTCAAAAGATCGCTTTAGCACAATACCTTACTAACGAGATTTTTTTCGAAAGAGGCATTGTCAGAAAACGAGCTGTTGAGAAAGATCATCCTGCGAAAGCAATATTCTGCGAAAGATACTTTTCTGACCGTTAGACATTTTGCGAAAGAGACTTATGCGCCTAAGCCCTAACAACGTCGCAACAAAAGCACTCAAGCCTTCACTTATTTTTCTAAGCCCTAAACCAGAGCACTCAGTAATTACAGTACCTGGGACGGAGCACTTATCTGGGTGCACCTACGTAACAAATAGGACAGGAATAAGAACAAAGAAGCCGGGACAGGTGTCGCGTCCGGGTGACCTAAAACTGCAGGTGCCAGGTGTACGGTGCCAGAGATGTGTCGCGATGTCGGGTCTAAACTTTAAACTGACAGCGTTGGCTCCGAGAAAGTATATCGTCCCTTAGCTTACAATTCCGCCTAAGTCATTTTTACCAACTTTACAGGAGACGTAAAAAACTGTCTATTTTAAAAAATCTGGGGATTATTCCTGTCATAACTTAATACATACTCTAGTTAGCGGTTAAGAAATAATTATTTATACTTATTTTGACAATTTACTTTATTTTAACTTGTTTTTTATGACTTGAGCTGTGTTGACTAATATTTTATTAGATTTAGGCGGTGTTGTTTGCAGAAATGTTAGGGATTAAGATATTAAATAAAAGATGATTTCCAAAGAAAAGCTTTTATTAGGAAATATTTCAAGAAAAGTAACAAATCTTTATAACATTAGGTATCTATAACTTAAATCTTAAGAATCACATTGTTGATATAAATTACTTAAAGTTGTTTGGTAACATAGGAACTTCTAGTTAGTGCGAAAATGCAATTATATTTTTTTATTATTATAGGTAAATATTTTGAATTATTAGTTTTAGTCTTTAATAAACTCCAAAGAAACAAGATATAAATAGTATTAATAAAATTATAAAAATAATAAAGAATAACTCGAAATCTCTAGTCTAATCTAAGTTTCAGTCTTTAGCGATTGCTGTGCGGAAGGTCATCATAAAAAGAATGGCAACTAGGTGGTAATACACTTTTTAGGTCTTGCAAATCTTGATACTTCCGCTTTGTAATTGGTATTCTAGCTGCGTACAATTTCTGCAGGCCATTTATTTGTTTAATGTTGTTAATTGGCGTGGGACGATGTGGTAACGGCTGTAGCTCGTTATCAAAATCAACTTTGTACCAAATTGTGCCATTTGGTCTGTATTCTAGCATACGTATATCTGTGACGACTGGGTCACCTGTTTTTTTACCAGGACGTATAGATTTATAAATCAATTCTTTCGAAAAGTCTGTGAAAAAGTTATAGTCCAAATAACGAGCTTCGTAAGGCATAGGATCACTCCTAGCAATTTTACTTATTGCCATGTATTGTTGTGGAAGGAAAATTTCTTTACCTTTTAATTTGCACTCTATTGCACTGTGTACCGAGTCACATTCCATGTGAGTATGGCCTTTTTCCAGATACTTTTGAGTAATCACAATATTTTTTTCAATCGCTAAACGTAATAAAGCATTACTTAAGGTAGCATTGCGATTTTGAGCGCAACAGCCATCGGAATATAAAATCACAGGCAATAATTTCTGACTCAAAACCTTCTCTAAATGGTCTACTAAGCATGAAGCAAACACAGAGGCTTCAAGCGTGCTATTTGACTCATCGAACCAATAACACATTACTTCCTTAGTTGCTATATTGTATAGTGTAAAATTATGGACGCATAATTTAGTTTTATAGTAAACTGCACTAGCTTGAAGATACGGGGCCAATTTTACCGATTCAACATCCTGTGTGAACACGTGACAAGCTCCGGACTGTGCAATTCCTTTGTCAGTATCTTTCTCTTTCCTAGCTCGATCTTTCTTCAGAACATGTTCAGCGTGTTCTTCATCCGTAATGTTTCCAGTTTTATGACTGCAACAAACATCGCATTGATCTTTCTTTGGGTGGAATAGGCTCAGATTGAGTTTCAAAAATATTTTGTCAAATAATTTACGGCCAGGGCATTCTCTACCCTCTAATTCACAATTCTCTTTATATGTCTTATAAAGCTGTGTCATGTTCGTGAAAACTGGTTCTAAATATTCTCGTGATGTTTTAGCACGACAGTAATGCGACGGCATCTTTGGAAGATCTGCTAAAAACTTTTCAATATATTTGTGGTCTTCAATTTTCTCTGGATTTCTGCGATTACTGGTTGAAGTAGATGAATCGGGAGGCATAGCACAATCGGTTTTTGTCAACCAATATCTGATAAACCAATCTTTAATTCCAAGAGTGGCCAAGAACATTTTTTTGCAGACTTGGTGACGTACGTTATCAATCGTCAAAACGTAAGTTCGACTATCAGTTCTTTTGGATGATTCAGGATTTTTAGTAATTTTCTTTGGTATTTTGTTAACGTGTGAAGTTATAAATGATCTTCGCTGCTCCCAGTTCATATTCTGCCAGAAATTTTCAAACAAATGTTTCCGCTGTTCTTCATTTATGTTGTCACATGACCTGAGTTTAGATTTCTTGCAAAACGCAGAAGTGCACGGTGGTTTCATGGATCTTGCAGGCTTAAATACGTCTTGTTTCACTTTAAATGTTTCATTAATCTTTGCTTTTCTGTCTCTTCTGTATCCCAAATAATTTTCACCTTTCATCCGTAATTCTTTATTAATATTGCGTTTATATTTCTTTGGGTCTTTTGACGCCTTGTTCTGTCGTTTTTTATGACTTAACAAATCACCGTGATAGGGAACATCACTGAGTATGACCACTTTTGAAGAACACGATGGAGTAGCAGAGACATTGGATTGCTGCATATTGTTTTGGGTTGTATTATTTTTATCTGTACATTGAGTATTGTTTGTGACTATATCAGAAACTGGGTCTTGAGTATTCGTAGATACGAGAATATCTTGGTTTGAAGTAGGGAAAGATTTAACAGAATTTATATTAAGGACAGCATTTCCTAGTTCTTGTACAACGTTCTCATTTTCTACCGTGATATTGGCTACATCCAATACAGAAGACTCAAGATACTCGATGGCCACCGTAGCAAATTCGGGTGGTTCCTGTTGCAGATCAATGAAATCATTACCAACTTTTTCTATAACTTGTAGATTGTTAATGTCAATGTTTTCAATATCCAAGTCCATGTTTTGATCTAATATTGAGATTACATTGTCCTGGCTACTTAAAATACTTTTTATGGACTCCCCGAAGTTTTGATCATTTATTGGTGTTGCAATAATTTCGTATTTAGTAGGAGAATTGCATGCTTTGGTATCAGAAGAATTAGTGTTATCTTTTTGCTTCAAATCTAAAACAAATAATAGGAATTATTGCACTAAAAATGTAAATAACAAGAAATAAATGCGGACCTCAAAACAAACCTTCAATACTAACCTAGTTTAATTCTTTTTTTATCTTCTTTGCAACTTAGTTTACGCCGTTTATGTTTTGACATCAGTCCTGATTCTTGTAATTGTAAATGTAATTGGGCACAGAACAATTCATCACCTGAACTCAGATTACTCCAGGAATCAATTTCTTCTTCATCCATAGTGTATTTTTAATTATTGAGTATCCTAAAAGAAATAAAATACATTTTGAAACACCGCCTAAGTTAAGAAAAAATTGTTAGTAAACACCGCGTAAGTAGTGAACATATTTTTAAATTACGGCTTCTGATTGGCTGAAATCTCTATCAAGTGACCAATGGTTCGACGCGTATTACGCAGCTACATCCAATGGCATTCAAATGTAAAAACCGCCATTTTCGACTTGAGCGGTGTTGTAAGCTAAGGGACGATATAACAGACTAGATTCGAAATGGAAATATCGTGTGTAATTGTTCTATCTTTACGCCATTTGCACGGCAACGGCAACGGCAGATTGGTCTTGGAGTGGTTTTCAGAAAAGGGAGATCGATCGGCGTATCCAGAACATCTGGAAAAGCAGCTCCACACGTTTCCGAGATAAAGGGTCTTGATAGACAGGTTCCGTTTTTTAGGGTTCCGTACCTCAAAAGGAAAAAACGGAACTCTTATAGGATCACTTTGTTGTCCGTCTGTCAAGACCCTTTATCTCGGGAACACAAGGAGGTATCGAATTTAAATTAAAACCATATACTCAGGTTTACGGTCCCTTGAAGCTGTGAAAAAATCAAACTTAAAAAAAGATGGCCATTTATGTCGCAAAAAACGTGTATTTCGACAATCTCAAGGGCATCAAAATCCTTAGGGTACTTACTTCCCGTTGACCTAAAATCCTGACATTTGGCATGAAGCAAGGTCTCATAATACAAGTTTAGGAAAAAAACTGAAAACTGTAAATAACTACATATTACGTCAAAAAAAAAAAAAACTTCGTAACTTAATTCGGGAATTGAACTGTTTTATAGCTACGTTTGTACGGAACCCTTAGTGTGCGAGTCCGACTCGCACTTGCCTGGTTTTTCCTTTTGAGGTACGGATACCTAAAAATCAATTGCTGTTTGTTAGTCTCGCTAAAACTTAAAACGGCTTGTCAAGTTTAAAAAAACATCTTGTTTTGTTCACTTTGGGCTTTAAAAGAAAAAAAATATAGAAAATATTTAGAGATATACGGAATACTGTAAAGTCTCAAATACCTCCGTTGAAAAGGGAGGATCCTCCGACCAGTCACCAGACGGATGTCATGTCTGATTCGGGCAATTTACTATTTTTTAGGGTAATAATTTTACTCCGGTACTTATTCAAATCGCGCAGAGAATTCTCAATTACGTGCGCCATAGATGTCGTTACAAACAGTTGAAATAATTTACACTTCATGTACAGTAGTGGTACATAGGCGGACTTAATGCAACAAGGCATTCTCTACCAGTCAACCTTTAGGTTTTAGTTTGGGAAAATTGATTGGTGCGAAATGGTTTCACGGGGGCAGAGCCGCGGGTGGCAGCTTGTTTTAAAATATATTTTTTTTCTGTCAACTTTTTTTTTTGGGTTTTCGACTTAAAATCAAGGGATATGTTTTGCAGAATGGTACGGGAACCCTTTTTATTTTTGGATACTTACCTTTTGAAGTGGTTGGTGGAAATTGGATACAGGCTTGGTTGGAAAAGCAGTACGGTTTAGTCATATGGATATAGAAGGTTCAGATCATTTACAGCGCGTTTTAGGTAATATTTATTTAATGATTATGAAAGTTTATATGAGTTGTACCTTGAGTCTTGAGTTAGGTAATCTAACCTTTTGTACCTTTGATCTTTGACGTTGAAATGAAACTTACACATACCTTGGTCTTATTAAAGCAGCAGGATTTAACAAATATTTAATAAGTACCTACTTAAAGTTATTTCGTCACATTTATATTTTGATCGGATATCCCATCTGTTCGCGAATCGTTCAAAGTCCTTATTCAAGAGCTTCGTAAGAATCCACATACTCGTAAATATACGATACTCGTATTGATCTATTTTGATATATTTCAGAACCACAAATGCCACTCTCGAAAGTTATCGTATAAAATATCTTAAGCGTTCATCGTTATTTTTCTGCCTTTGTCCCGTATTATTTGGGTTCAGCGCAATATTTTTTTTTCTTCCATTCTGTCCTATCAACCGTCATGCTGTCACTAACTCCCTTTTCTTTCATATCTCTTTACATAATCCATCCATTTTTTGTATGTTTACTCACAACTGTTTTAGTAACATGAGTTTCATCTCTCGCATTCACATGACCATACCAATACCAAGATAAACGATTCCCTTTCAACTTTTCAGTCAGTGGCGCTACTATCAAGCATGTTATGCATTATAGCTAGGTAATTGAAGAAATTCCCGGCGTCCTTATTTATATTGTTCAAGATTAGATCCATCGGTCGTGCCCATTTTCCTCGCTTTGGCGTTCGACCAGTTGGAAAAATTCTACTTCACAGATGAAGGAGTATTCCTTAAAGACGTCTTTTAGGCATTTGGGAAATTGTCCTCGGTAGCGTTCCTGCTGCTGGTTATCGATATTTCATTGTTCTTTGTTCATTGATCTTCTTATTGTGAATTTACGTGATTGTGTAGGCAAAAGGCAGATATTCACGTCATAGTGTTTGAAAAATTAAGACATTATCTTCTGCCTTTGTCTTTGATGTGTATAATAGCACGGCCGTTTTGAGCCGATAATACGTACATTTTTGCATTGAGAGATTTTCGCAGAATTGTTCCCCAAAATTATTAATTTATTAACAATTTAAATAGGATTTATCGATAAAAATCGCTATTTAATTAGTATCCCCGCCAACCGTTCACATCTTGGCCGTCACATAGGGGCCAAGTTTTAACTATTCAATGTTTGCGCCCGTTAATTGTCGAGGTGCGGAGCTTAGCCGTCGATCGATAGCAGATAAGTACACACTCACGTGAGATAAACTCCACATTCTCCAGCCCCGTTAAGTGCAGGAACATCGACGAAGACGTCTCAAGCACTTTAGGCTCAAATGTAATTTCGCTGTAGTTGAAGAGGTTATGTAAATTCAGAAGAACCTAGGTAATTTGAACCAGAGAACCTGGAAATTTATACGTTCAGGTATTGCGCTGAGGATTCTGTGAGAATTTTGGGTGTTTAAAATAGTTGTCAGGCAATTTTAGTATTGTCTTCCAACAGCAAAGTTGTCTTTGTTTTTCTCTCAGAAAAATTACTTTTTTGCTTTTATAATATTCGATTTATAAACAATCCTTGATACTAATATCTCACCGTTATGGTCTACAAGTAGTTTAGAATTAGATGTTAAATAAGCTGATTGCTGTGATAGCCCCGCGTGTTGTCCATCAATTGTGCTTGCATCAGCGACCACGATTGATGTGGGAAAGTATAAATTTAAATGGAACAGCATGTGGCACGACCATGGGAAGAAAATGACGCTCTTGTTGAAACATAAATGTTACACGTGTTTAATAAAAGAAAATAAACCAGTATGATTGTAGGTACATACTTTCGGATGAAATTCGGTGACGACATTTCCAATTTAACTCTTGTATCTCTTAAACGAAAATGCGTATCGACAGTTTTCATGTTTTGATTTTATAGCCTCAACTTGGGACGAATTTACTGTACTTTTATAAATTCTGAATTTTCTATATTTTGTTTTTAACTTTTTATACCTACTATACAAGACATATAACATTTTACCTTTGTTTAAATTTTGATGACTGAAATATGTTTTCAATACAAAGATTACTTATGTGATATACTGGTAGGCTGCTTGATGAATGGGTCCCCAATGACGTTGACGTATAGCTCCGAAGATTTGGACGATCGCCAATTTCAGAATTCTGGTCATCCCCTGTGTGCCTGCACTAACGATTGAAAGTTTGTTACGTTCATTTAACTGGACTTCCGAATTAGACTAGTTTACGTCGTGTAATTGCGTACTTTGTTTGAAGGAATTAGGGTAGATACCACATGGTATTCTGAGAAGTTGCTGATCATGAGCTGTTTTAACGATCCATTATCAGAAAGTGACAAATTAATATTTTAGATATTTTTATCCTGGTAGTACGTTTTCGGAGTTTAATATTCGAGTTCACACCTTGATATAAAATTAATAGTAGTAGGTACCCTACTTTTCACGATGGTTATGAAGTGAAATATTCTTGAGCTTAGGTACCTGTATCCCAACGAGAAAAATAATAATTTTCATTTCTTAGTCTAAGGCAGATATTACTCACCAAAGATGGTTTCCATCTACAACTTTTAATTTCGGGAGTGGTTGTGATACATGACGGGGTTGGGAATGATACTGACGCATCATATTCTGGCGTTGGAAGAACGCCAAGTTTTGATCATCCCGCACCCTGTCTTATAGTCACGACAGCAGTTTTGTTTTACAGCTTTTTTTCCTAAAAATGGCCTTTGTTCAATGAAATCTTAATTTGAAAATTAAATACAATTTTAAATAAAACTTTATTTTTGTTATCAAATAATATAAAATCGGAGTGTCAGGTTCCATAAATGTTTAATTAGTACTTCGATCAAGTTATAATCTGACCTCCTCAAGCGTTGACTGACAACTCAATTAGCGATCGTACAGCCAACCCTTAAACCGAACGAAATCACTAATTAATTAGATTGATATAATTTGATTGAAACTGTTATATTGAAACACAAACAAAACACACATGTTTTGATTTCTAGGTCAAATAGAACACGTGCCAATTTAATTAACATATCTATGCTTACCTATAGTTTGTCTCCATCCAAGTTATAATTCAATTTCGAGCCGCCTACCAAATTGGCTACTGACGAATAATACCAAATATTGATTTGTAGCGAACTGATTTGAATAGCAACACCGTTGGCTCGAAATCTGTATTAATTTCAATTGATATCTTCGTAGAAAAGAAATATTAAACCTGTTTTTTCTAACCTTGTTTAAATTAGGGACGCTCTTCTTTTCTATCGATAATCGATTAGTACAAAAAAGTGTGATGGAGGCGTAACTCGTCCACTTTCTCCCGCAACATAAAAAAAAATTAAAATATTATTAGATACCTAATTCGAAGTCCTTATGTATTTTACTAATAACTTTAAATAAACGGGAATTGACAAACCTATCTAACTAATTTAAACGTAAATACGATAAGTTTTTAATTTACATTATTTTTGGAGAAGACAAGCCATTGTTGGTAGAAAAAAGAAATACGATCCAGTAGAAAGGCAACTGAAAAAATACCATAGCGAAAAACTCAATAAAATCAAATGTTTAATATGAATGAGTATGGAGGAAAAAAGGAAGAACATAAGGCGTAGGTACATATTATTTTCATCTTTATAAGGCCATATGAGGATATGATTGTGCTTCAAATAGTAATGTTGTGCATTATTTTTTATATTGTTATATTTTTTTGTGAGTAATGCTGTCCGAATTGTTAGACTTGGCAAAATTTCAATTTGAGGCACTCGTCACTATACGATAATTTTTAATTAAATGGACTAAAGGTACAGCTATTATAATGGTTTAATAACAACTGGACATTGACCACTGTTGTCAGTTTAGTCCAGTTAATTAAAAATCATAACATAGAAATTTCGCGTGTAGTGTGGCACGTTAAGAAGCTTTACCTCATGAGTGAACGGTTCTCTCAAACACACCTTGCATCATCTACGGTTTAATTAAAAAAAAAACAATCTTTTTACTTCACATACGCCTACATGGGCACATATTAAATAAACATCAGAAGCTATATAGTGCACGGTTCCAAATTATCGTTTCCTATAGAGAAACGGAACCGAAACGAAACCGGCAAGAAACTCCATGGTTACTCTAATTTGTACACGTTCATATTAGTTTTTCGTAATGTCTTACCGGAGTCTGTTTTCTGATAGCTACAACCTAGGGGTCTTTAAGTCAAGAGTGAATAAATTACTTCGAGGCAAGCATGCTCCAGCGAGCACTACATCAGCGCTTACATACAGGTGAGATAGTGGTCAAGCGCGAGCCTGTCACAAATAAAAAAGAATGTATCTTATCTATTTCTAAAAGAGAATTTGGTTTCATTGAATTTCGTTCTCTTTCCTTATTTTGCTCCATTATATTTAAAACTTACGCTAGCTACTTGACCTATATAACCAAAATAAAAATAACAACAACACCAATAAAATCCACCGGCCACCAATATACATTTTTCCTACAAAATCGTTTCCGAACCGTACAAGTATGTGCTCAAATAAAAGTTGACATTCCCATGGCGAGCGGTCGGGAGATGTTGTGTGGGCACAATGTTTCATGCGACCCCGTAATCCATGGTGTTACGTTCTTTTGTTGCTCTGTGATTTATTTTTTTGAACACCCTGTGTTTTGAAGCTGAAATAGGCACCGATTGGAACGTGGAGTTTCCTTTTTATTTATTTATGGTTTTTGGTAAATAACTACGTCAGCTAATACTTAGATGCTTAGACGATGCCGTTAAATGATTTTTAACCGACTTCAAAAAGGATGAGGTTCTTTGTTGTTTTTTTTTTAAGTTTATTATTTTATGTAGGTATATTTACTAATTTTGCGGTCATTGTGGACCGACGTTGTTTTCAGGAGTGAGAATTTTATTAAAACTTTTACAGAGTTTTACCTTTATTATATCTTTCTCATGGAAGCAAAATGGGTCTCTGAAGTCATCACAAAATCTTTACATTCCTCTGTAAAATGAAACTGAATAATAACTTTTACGGAATCTGGTGGTTTAATATCAAAATATGTAACAAAACCTTCATATTCCTCTTCTTAACATGTATAACACGCGATCTGAATATTCAATCTGTACGTGGGCACTCGGCATGTCGTTCCCTGATTTGTATATAGGCAATTTTCTGTCGACACGCGTAAGGTGTCAGCCCCTTCCCATGTATTACGCAAAATATTTATGGTTCGACCTGGATCAAGACATTTCTGTTTAGTAAAATGTCACTCCTTTTACTTACGTTTGTTGTTGTTTGTCGGGATCGGGTTTGCTTAATTAAATTAGGGAGGTTATGTTTCGTTTATGTTGAGATAAGCTAATGGATTGACTGAAAATCTAAATCGTTTTTGCTTTTTTGATGCTGCTTCGCTTTAAATGAAACACAGTATCTGTAATTGGAATTTTAGTTTCATTGGATAACCCGTGTGGTAGATTACGGCCATAGATAAATATCAAACTGCTTTTATTGAACTGCATGTATAGTAGTCTACACATGCAGTTCAATAAAAGCAATAAATACGCAGTCGTATGTTAATCATACCGCGGGTGTCGCGGATTGGTCTTTCCCCTATTTCAGAGTGGAGGCCGCATTCCCAGCAGTTGCAAAATCGTATGGCTGATTATGCTCATGCTATGGATGACCAGGAAACGATACTGGTGCAAACTTTTTTCTGTTATTTCATCTTGCTCGCGGAAAAGCAAAGCTCTTGTTCTTCAAATATTTGAAAACACCTATACAATTTTATGTTCCTGAAATGGTATGAGTACTGTGGCCTTATTACGTTGGAACTGCGCATTGTAATTACGTAGCAGATGTTGATGACGTGGGTCGCACTATATTCCACTGTTACGACCACCCTTTGTAGCCGCCAGAGTGATTCAGTTATTCAGGATTCCCTTTGTAATGCAACACGTCCATCGGGGCCTGTAATATCGAACGACTGAAATGTTTGGTCGGTAGCTACACATACAATGGTTTAATTTCTTACATAAGTCGGCAGTTCTAATGAATAAAATCGGCCAAGTCCGAGTCGGACTTGCGCACGAAGGGTTCCGTATCATTATCTATAAAAACGGCAAAAAAAAAAAAAAATGGTGTCTGTTGTATGGAAACTCCCTTAAATATTTATTTCATTCTGTTTTTTTTTTTTTTGTATTTGTTGTTATAGCGGCAACAGAAATACATCATCTGTGAAAATTTCAACTGTCTAAATATCACGGTTCATGAGATACAGCCTGGTGACAGAGACAGACAGACGGATGGAATGCGGGGTATTAATAATAGGGTCCCATTTGGGGACGGAACCCTAATTGAGTCGTCCTGTTTTACCCTAAAAAATATGATATACTATACTATAAAACGATAAATTAATTTTGATCAAAGCAAGAACTTATCATCTAAAAATGGCAAATTTCGCATACATTTCTGTCGACATCAGATACGCCACGAGGAAATTAAACGCGTATTTTATCTTATTAAGTAATTTCCGCCCGAAGCCCGCCATATTCAGCTACCTATCTGTTTTCCTTTCCCTCAAAGAAACACATTACACGTGCCGCCAATAAAGTTTACCTTCACTTTAGTAACTGAGTAACGTAAAGAAATTCCGTGAACTTTTTCCTTGTGACAGTGAAAAACTCGACGTATCTCTACGGGTGCAGAAAATAACAGAGGTTGTACTAAAGTTTTGTATTAGTCTGTCAAAGACTATGAAATGTAGTTTGGAGCACGTTTATTTGACAGTGCGTGTAAAACAGACGTGTTCTCTCTCACGAAATGTGACATTGATATGAGTCTTATTTCAGTTTTCTGTCTGTTTCACGGGACTGTTATTAATTTTAATAAAGTGGCTTAATTAGGTGCTAAAATGTGTTTAATTTTAACTGATTATATTTATCTGTAGCGACATCTATGGCGTCACATAAAGAACTAATCCTGCATCGCGCAATCAAAGTTCTCCGCGCGATTAGAATATATACGACAGCCCGAAATCATCTATCGGGCAGTTGCCCACCAGTCTGGCCGGAGGATCCTCCCTTTTCAACGGAGGTATGTGGGGCTTTACTCTCTGTTCCACATACCCCTAAAATGGTGACCCCGAAGTGATATGAACACGCAACCTTCTGATTTTGTAGTGTCGCTGCTTATTCTGGACAAAATAAATTGACCTTCCAGCTGTGCAAACCATAATGCTGGCTCTTCCGGGCAAAATGGTGGGCAGCGGAATGGCAGTCCAACCTTGGAAACCTCTCCAGAGACAGTTCCAGTAGCCTCTTTAGCGTCCGCATAGTTTTCTGAGTCAGGTATGATAATAAAAAATTCACCGATACTGTTTACTTCTGGACTTCTGAACTCCTTGAGTAACGCGGATGTCGGAGTCACCAATGTAGGCAATATGTGTATTTCTACATAAATTTATACAAACGTTCCGTAAGTAAAATTATATATTTTTCAATGAATGACACAAACAACTAAACTGTTACCTAGCAACTACAGACACACCACATATCCTAAAACATGGCTGTAATCTAGAAGTTCATGTTTTTAGCTACAAAAAAAAAACATATTATGTACATCATCCGTATGGACCGCCTGCGGTAGAAACGTCCTCCAAATGCTTCCATCCCTTGCGTGGTCTGGCTGTTCTGGCCCAAAGTTTACCAGCTACTTTGACTTTGTCATCTTTCCAACTTTAGAATAGTCAGCCTCTTTTCCTTTTAACATTTCAAGGCATCGAGTTTATTATAATATGGACCCGTCTTTGTGGTTCCAGCCTTTGAATGTGGCCTTCCTATTGCCATTTGAGTTTCAGCGTTCGCCTGATCACATCTTTTGATTTTGTAATTTTTTATATTCTTAGATTATGTGTCTCGTCTATAATATAGGTAAACTTCGTGACGCATGGAACCTAACTTTCACAGAGAGGTGAGAAATGAAAAGAAGATGGCTCAGACTGAACCCAGTAATGTACCACTTTTATAACCAGACCTGAAATTTTCAATTTTGAGGAAAAAAATCTACATATTTTTTTTTGTAGCAGCATGATTTTAATCAATTGAATAAAAAAAGTTTCAATAATTCAATAATTACTATTAAAAATGCTAAATGCCAATATTAGGATATTAATAACTTTTAAATTAAAGATTAGCAAAAGTTCAGAATATATGGGATTTCGGCAAGTGACAAGATTGGTGGACTGCGCTTTCTGCCAGTTGTAATCGCTGATAGAATCGCACCTTATCATCTGCCTAAGATCCGTACTGCTTCAATCATTTCTTTCTATTACTTCAATTCTTGTTACTCGTATATTGTTTGCTTTTTTTATAATGTTTTTACTGTATTTTTTATAAGGTGTACAATAAATAATATAATAAATAAGTAAATAATATTAGCCTAATCCATTTTTAGAAGTTGGAAAAGCATGTCTCCTAAGTTTCCTTAGTATACGTATTTATTTATTACGAGTAAGATAAATGTGATATGTTTCTCAGAAGTGTATTACTGACTGTATCGCAAAGGAAAGTTATTTATTCGATATGACGTTCGTTATACTTGTGAGAAAGTCGATCGTAGTTGATATTGATACCTTCGGGAAGTTTTGATCTTGTCCTGCAAATATATGTATAACCTTACTGGGGATAAATACATATCCATGTATCGCTGCGTATTCTCTAAAGCCCTTATGAAATCTTATGTTCATACTCGTGTTCATACCTACTTACCTAGGTTGTTTATATTTTAGCTGAGTTAAAAAGAATTTATTTCAATTAAGAGGGCTCTTCCCCACTCGTCTATCGTCAACGTCGAGCATGGTTTAAAAGCTTGTTGCTTCATCTAACGCAATCTAAAGCGATGTTTGATGAAGATGCAACGAAAAAATCGTGATTTTTTAAAAGCCTTAAAATTTTTAGAGAAATATTGTCGTCATTCAGAATTTCAATTAAATGTGCAAGGCTTCGACAGATGTGATTTTTTATATCTATAATATAAAAATGAATCGTAAAATGCGTTGGTAAGCGCATAACTCAACAACGCCTGGACCAATTTGGCCAATTCTTTTTTTAAAATCTTCGTTGAAGTTCAAAGATGGTTTTTACGGCGAGAAAAATTCGAATAGAGTAGGGTAGATTAGGATAGAGTAGTCAGTTGACGGGAGCGAAGCCGCGGGCAAAAGCTAGTTTTTAATATATAATGAGTACATTATGGAGGGCCATAGTTCACGTAAAATAGCAGATTTTCAGAGGTCTTTACTGGATTAGTTTTACACAAATGTATGTTTTGATTTTTATAGAAGCCTAAATAATATGCACAAGATACCTGTGCATCCAAAATATCTGGAGAAAGATGTGTAATAACATCATAATCACGTAAGAGCGGTTGTATGAAAATGTACGTCAGGATGGCTGCTCTTAAACTATTTACAGGCACTATTGAACTGTCATTAAGTCAGTTGATCAGATAGATTCGGGCACGTTTTCTCACTGGATACAACGTGCACGAAAGTCTATGCACACTCGCATAGATAAAAATTGGATTTGGACAGCGGCTTTACTGATCAAAGACTTGATACGGCTGTACGTCAGTCGGGGTTAGTACAGCTCGCCACGAGGGTAAACCAGTTTACCAAGTTTAATATTGTGTATCTTATTAGGCACCAGGAGTCAGGACACAGGAGAGCGATTAGCTCCATTTCAGCTAAACTTCGAGCAATTCATCCATAGTTTAATTTCGACTTGATTAAATTATATTACCAATGGCCCAAAACACACAACCTTCTTCAAACTTAGTAATTTCGCTGTTTAGTAATCCATAAACATAAAGTAGTTTTAAACTAGGTATCCCAAACTTTGTACAGTTCTCATTCAGAATTCAGAACTGCTGCCCACGGACAACTTTAGCCCTCCCAAAATTGTTCTGGGCGTCCGATAATAAACATTTAGACGCGATTCCCTAGCAATCAGTTGTTGTTGAATCGGCCCTGTAAACAACTTATTAGTTTAAGTTTGTTTCCAAGTATAAATTATTTGTAATTCCAGATTGTATTGTTCAGTAATTTCACTGAGAAAGTCTGGGCCCTTAAATTATGAAAGATATTGAAAGGAGAATATTGCTTGAGTGTTGAAGGCCTGTGATCATCGTGTCTCTTGGAAACGAGAGGTAATAAAATTGCACAGAACTTAATTTTATGACTAATTAAATCTTTAGAAGCGATATTTTATAATTTTGTTTACACACATAAACGAATATTTGTTTATTTTAACTGTCTTCAGATCTTTTAACGTAACTTCGCAATTTAGGTCTTACTCCATTGATTTATGATCCAAAATGATAGTTTTTAAACGTAAAGTTCAGTGTAGGTTTCAGGTATGTTTACAAATGAAGCGCTTTCACGTCTAGTGAGCGAAACGTTTCGGATTGATTGAAAGAGCGGAGTGCGTTCATTTTCAATTTGTGTTTACTCACCTGGTTCATAGTGGAAAATTTACGTAATAAAATTTTGAGATAGAGGGTGTCTTTTTGTGGACCTTTTTAGCGACACGTATATCAGTTCGATCTTGTTACGAATAGGAGAATTACAAATCAATAATACACATCAATTCCATTTATCTATCAATTTCCATTAGGAGAGTATAGTATCTAGATATTTCCTGATAGAAAGTCATTTCCTACCTAATGACTCAGGTCAAGAGCTGGACCGTTAGGTATAAAATAGAAAGTTTATTTCGGCCGGTAATCCATTATATTGTGTCTACAGTTCAGGAAGCCTTCTTTCACGTAACTCGGAAATAACTATAGCCGTCATAAAAATAAAACTTATATATATATATAATACCTATATAGTCTACCTACCGACTTGTCTCCTTCACCATAAACAAAAAAAAAACTTCATAGTTCCCGGGGGCCCATGAACTGGGATCTACAAAAAAATGCAAACAGCAAAATAATGCAGAAAAACAGAAACATCGAATTTAAAATGCCTGTATTATTGTCATCCCGGAAGAGACATAATCGCAGTACCAACAACAACGAGTAGTGCTCCGAATACATAAATTCACAACATTCTCCCATGGGTTACGCTAAACTACAGAACGCTTCGTGCTTTACTGTGCCTTTCCGACGACTCTCATGTACAGTTCTGAAAATACTAACTTAAAACTCTGCAGAAGATATTCATATATGCTATATGAGATTCATAAAAGAGCTTAAAAGAAGAGCAAAAAAAATCTCAGATGACTAGTAGTGATACTTAAAGAACATGATGAGACATTTCAGGCTATTATTTGTTTATATTTAATGCGTTACAATAATTTCATTTTTTTTTTTGTTCAGGTTCAGGGAAATCATATACGATGATGGGTTCGCCGGGGGCTGATGAAGGTGGCATCATCCCGCGGCTATGCGACTCTTTGTTCGAGAGGATCAAAGTACAACAGTCACCACCGGCACTCACTTATAAGGTAATATCATTATAGTAATTACTAGCTTCTGCCAGCGGCTTCGTCCGCGCGAAAGTTCGTTTCTCCATACAAACTTCCAACCCCCGTTTTACCCCCTTAGAGGTGGAGTATTGTAAAATCCGTTCTTAGCGGAGGTCTACAACCTATAATGAACCTACCCGCCAAATTTTAAGTTTGTAGGTGTTATAGTGTCGGAGATTTCGTGATTAATCAGTGAGTGGTATTTCGCTTTTATATATAGAAGATTATTTTTTGTATTAATTGTACTCAATTCATATAGGCCAAGAAGAAGGCTATGCTATTGACCGTCACGCCTACTCAGTCATTCAGTCCTGTTTTCTTGAGATAAGTTGCAGGCGTTACAGCACTTACTTAGGGGACTAATTAAGGCATTATTTTTTGTATGAATTGTACTCAATTCATATAGTTTTGGCTGTAGAAAGGCCAAGAAGAAGGCCATTCTGCTATTGAACGTCACGCCTACTCAGTCATTCAGTTCTGTTTTCTTGAGATAAATTACAGGGGTTACAGCACTTACTTAGGGGACTAATTGAGCTATTATGACGGTGTCCTGATAGATCTTCTAGCCCGCCTCCACTCAGTCCTTTTGTTACATCTGGTAGTGACAAAGTGACCACCTTAATAATAACTAACGCCATGTGGCCAACTATATAACGTTCATTGTCCTAATTACGTATCGAGTAACAGAAACGCATTATTGTGTCGTTCACAGGTGCCACAATTTGTCTCCAGGTAGGATTAATGGCGACTGTTACAGATAATTGCTATATCAATGTCGGAGCAGTGTCTTCGGTTGGTTGCTAATATGTCAGAAGACTTTTGATTAATCCTGATGAGGTTTTAGAATGATGCTCGTACCTGACTGATTAAATGCTTAGGATAAAATAACACTAGTTTACATGGGTTTTGTCCTTGAAATAAAAAGTGTTTTTTCTTATCATTTGAGATGTACTGAGTTTAAAAAAAAATAGGAAAAAAAATTAATACGTCACGTTTCCAAACTATTTATTATTTTTGATTTACAAAAATATGCCTACAGAAATAATAAAAAAAATTAAAAATGAATTGCCTTAGCTTTTTTCTTGTATTTATTTGTGTCTGTGTCTCTTATAACAGACCAGCAGTAATCACCTAACATGGCTTGGTCCCAGTATCCTTTATAATTTTGTTCAAAAAATTTCAAATCCTGATGAAAACGCTCTCCATGTTCGTCGCTGAATTCTCCGAGGTTTTCAGGGAAGAAATCGAGGTGCGAATGAAGGAAATGAATTTTTAGAGACATGTTGACACCCATTCGTTGAAAATTGTGTAATAAATCAGCAATTAACTGTCTGTAATTTTCATTTTTTTGAATTTGATCTTCTTCGGACTCTGTGTTAGTCATCAATGTTGAGCTGGAACAACCAGGAGGTTCTGGAACTTGCTGCTTGTCTGAGCTGTAGATAGGTTTAGTAACCGAAGG
Source organism: Mythimna pallens (assembly GCA_961205895.1). Taxonomy (NCBI): domain Eukaryota; kingdom Metazoa; phylum Arthropoda; class Insecta; order Lepidoptera; family Noctuidae; genus Mythimna; species Mythimna pallens. The sequence goes on along the minus strand of OY540825.1, from coordinate 23,929,664 downwards.
AACATCTGCATATTTAATTTTATCTTTGTTCTTCTGATTAAAACCAAATGTCTTAGTAAGACAGAAGTAACAGTCATTTTCGTGGTTGGATGGTTCTCTCCATATCATTGGCATAGTAAAATGCAAAAATCTTTTTGCACCTGCAGCCCATAAGCTTAGCGTTTTTCTACATCTTTCACAAAAAACGTGAGGAGCCCATTTTTTGTCCTGGTGAGAGACCGGAATTTTGAAATAACAAAAATATGCTTCTTTCAGAGATTCTGTTATGGGATATACTTTGTTAGATATAATAAATTCACCACAAACGTAACAAAATCGGTCGGGATGTACTTTACACAACCTTTTTGACATTTTAAAAACAATATTTATTCAACTGAACACTACAATGCAACAAAATTTTAGAATTAATTCAGAACCAACTTGTGGGTAGGCTTAAAATAAAGTGTGTAGATAACTTGATTCTTTGACGTCATAAGAATAAAACAAATATATGTTTGCGTTTAGTTATTGTCACTAAATAACACGATATGACATTCACTGGAAGGACATGAAATTTATTATATTTTGTAAACTAGTGTAATAGTCCCATAGTGTCAGCTTATTCCAAGGCGGTAAACAAGAGATTCTGTTTCTGACTTATATTTTTATTTAGTATTTGTTAAAACAATTTTCTTCCCACCAGGTGGAGGTGTCATACATGGAGATATACAACGAACGAGTACATGACCTGCTAGACCCCGAGACCACGAGGCGGTCACTGCGCGTGCGTGAACATGCCGTGCTAGGACCTTACGTGGACGGGCTCTCGCAGCTTGCTGTCACTTCCTTTCAGGTATGTTAAGAACATATGGCGACATCTATATTGCCACATAAGAACTACAACATCAGCCTTTACGTCAAACAAATATTGCATTTCGCAAGGAGTTTTTCGTGAGACTAGGTTATACACAACAGCCCGACTGCAACCATTGGGCAGTGGTCATCTACACATCGTCAGGTCTTCTCTCATCTATAGAGGATGAAGATCTCTCCATTCTGTGTCTCATACCTGTGTAAACCATTACAGAATTCAAAGTTGGAATTTGGAACAACTGCAGAAATTATTTTGTTACAAAAAGAATTACAGAAATAACCGTTATTAAGTGCGTCTTTGATAGAAACACCAAATATAATTAAACATTTACATCAAATTCCAAATTAGATATAAAACGGCCAATTTGGCAGTGCCATTGTAATCCAGTTATGTTCAGAGCTGACAGTTCTGGCATTATATTTTACACCCACCAGTTATAACACTTTCGTGAAAGCGCAGCTTGTTAAAAGCCTGAGAATATCGCCAAAGTACTGTCTGTATCACACTCTTCGGCTTAATAATACTCTGATAAACCCTTACTGAACGTCCATAAATATAAATCTGGAGTATCTCGCCGTTTTTACGGTCTCGACGTATCATCTTACACAGCCAGTTTTCATCCACAATGGTTGGCTAAAAGTACTCACTCGCAACTCACCTGCCTAAACTCAATATTTATAGCTCATCGACGCTCGGAATATTATTCTGGAAAAGTTTCTTCTCGAATAAAGCTTGATCTTTTTATTTTAGAAATGATTTTCTTCTTTTGAATAAATATACTTACGTTCTGTCCATATATACCAGAAGAACTGTATGTGTACTTTCCAGTTTCAAAGAATCTAAAAGCATTTTCATTGAGTTTCGGAATTGTTTCAAACAACGCTTTTTCTTAGAGTATATTTACGTTTGTTTATCTGCGTTCTTCAGATAACATAAAGTTTAATAACTTTAAACATTCTTTTTAGAGTATTTTTACACAAGCTTGCGGTTGGGGAACGTTTGAAATGAGAACTTTATGAACCTAAGTACTGTGAGCACTTGCTATCTATTGTGCTACTGTTTATAGAGCTAAAAGCTACTTAAGTTATCCGAAAGGGTAGTTCTTGTTCTTGGCCAATACATTTTATCGAGTAATAGTTCGTAATAACGACTTATTGATGCTCCGGTTGCGCTGACGTCACGGCCAAGACCAATGCTGTTTATTTCTGAAGGAAACGGCAAAATAGCGATCCTAGAAAATGTATGGACTTTCACTGAATTGAACGATAAAAGCTGAACTATACCTATTTAGTTTTGAAATGTGTTACAGTTTATCATCACGCAACAAAACCATTTCGAGCTTTTAATTGGTTACAGAATGACTGATAGTACTAAAAAGCATATGTCGATCCATTGTCTATCTATAAAGCGCTAATGATAGACTGGGCCATTATTCTTTGAAACCGACACCACCCCAACGAGTGCTATAGTGGTATTTTTATTGCTAAATTGTGTATGGAGTGAAAGGTCGAGCCCGTTTCTGCCCTTAATTGCGATCCACTGTCGCTCATTATGCCCGCTCTTCCTCTCCCAGATTAAATTTTCATTGCCTCATAAAATACTTTGAAAAGTTCCCAACCAGCGAATGTTTCGATCGCTGCAGGCTAATATGTATTCAAAAGATCGTCGTATTGAATTGAATTAACATCTTTTACATTTGAATATTTTTTATTGAATGTTAGCGAAATGAGAATAATATTTTTATTTTATGACCAGTTTTCCCAGCTGATTTAATTGGATGAAAAGTTCAATAGATAAAAGCTGCTTTTGATATCAGCATTGGTACATCTTTGATTTATATGAGATAGCTTTTGCTATGAAAGAACGTAATGGGAAATTGGTCGAAGCAAAGCTCGCATTTTCCAAGTGGACTAGCCTTTTTGACAGGTTCATTAAGATGGTTAAGAACCGCTAGGGCAGTCTCGTTGCTATTATACCCATCGACGTTCCGCCCCTCGCCGACAATTTCGTATAGAAACGATCGGCTAAGTTGATTATATTGTAAACGTGAAAATGAAATGCCTGTTATCAAATTGTTTTTGTCTCGTCTTCCTTTATAAGTGCTCGTTCAGCCGTAATTCTATTTGAAATTCTTGTTTGGTCCTAATTTTGATTCATCCTATTCTTTATACTTCAAATATTAGAGTTTGTTGGTTTGTATCCTTGTTCTTTATCTGCATCGTTTTGAAATAGTATGAGTTATAAAAACATTAATTCACTGTGATTGCTTCCCATGACATCCTTGATTCATTTCTCTCGATTGCCGCTTTCAATTTCTATCAACTCGATGGTGCGCAACTTTGCATGGTTGCCCTAACAACTTTGCAAGTCAGTGTAATTTGAAGGATCGTAAATCTAAACGGCTTTGATCCAAGTCGACTCCAATTTTATAGTCCAGTAAAGTTTATTGATCATTTGTCAATCATACGCTATTTGCTTTACTGTGGGAAATATTGGACATGTCTTTTATTTGAGTACCTATGGTTTTGCTGTACCTATTGTGTCTATTAGCTTATTTGAGTTGTCAATCTAATAAGCTGGAGAAGGTTAGTTGATAGTTTATGCGACTTTCTTTCTTAGAATTATTATCTTGGATAGTTCTTTCAAAAACATTGGGGTGAGAAAACTATTTTTTTATTCAGTGATCTGTTTTCGAAATATAATTAATTTTTTGTTAGAATCAAATGTTCTCTCCACATGCAAACTAAACTGTTGCTTAAAAAATCTGAAAATATACATGAATACATTTTTCAAGTGGGCAGGGCGTTATTGGTCGTGAAACCGTTACTTCAATTAATATGTTCATGATAATAAACAAGAAACCTCCTTATACTGCTAAGTCCGCATATTATAACGGGCCCCTACAGAAACATCTGCCCGTGGCCCGATACGCGCTTGACCGTTTTTCAAGAAAAATCCAATAGATAGACCCTAAATAAAGTATGCAATGGCATTTGAACTATATCTTATAAGTGATAGTTTGTTTTTCTCGTATTTTAGGCACACTTCCAACTGTTCAATTATATATTCTTAATCTGTTCTCTTTTATATATCGGTTTAAAATTATGTGTTTAATCCTAGAAGCTGTTAATTCGAAAACTTTGTTCTGAGCGCAAGTAGTGTGAACAGTGGTGAGCAATTTTCGAGTCTAGATGCTTGACTAAATTCAGACGTACCTACTTGGATTTAAAATATTTTGTTATTAAAATATAGCCTTTATGTATGAATATAAATTTTAATTTATGGAAATACTAGTTGATCCGACAGATGTTGTCCTTTCTTAACTATGAACTGTCAAACGCGAGACGGATAAATAGTCGTTAAGTTTTCTGAAATTTTCCAATTGTATGCGCAATTTTCTTAATATTTCTTTCCTTAAGAATCTTGACTAATTAATGAAATCGGTAAAGTCGACCAATGTTGAAGATATTACGAGAAGATATGATAATCCTGACTTACAGATGAGGACCTGGCGCCTTACCGTGATGTGTTATAAAATCAAGCATGCGAGCCAGAAAGAGGGATGGAACTAATACACTCTATCTAGCTCCATTCCTTTCAACAGTTAAGTATAGATCGTCAAATGGATTGTGTTAAGAGCCTACCACGTTTGATTGTTAATATCATCTGGCCAAAAGATGATATTTACAATCAAAACGTTGAGTACCATACAGAGTATAATTTTTTCCGTACTATTCGATCAAGCTAGCCATTGGTAATCTTTACCAGATTTCTCGATATTGTAATACCTAACTTCAGGTTTCGAAAGTAAATTGATTTACCATTAGTTTAGCTTCAAAGTAATTGATTTCGTTTCTTTATATTTTGCTTTAAATTCTCTAATGTTACAAAACATTAAGTTGAGCTGTGCCTGTAACATATCAGTAGGAAGTAATCACCATCAGCAACTCTTGAATACGTCCGCTTCTCAGCTCCTTGGTCGTTACTGTCAACGACTAAATTACGAATACCCTTTGAAATATTTTCCTTGCCTAAAAATCTTCTTTTATATAACTTTAACATCAATTTTCAATTTCGCTTCTTCGATTTCTAATCAACTTCAAAGTCCTAATTTATTTGGGCAACTTCTTAGTTTAGGCTGAAGTTTTTTCAATATTCAAGAGTTTGATAGACAGACTAAATAAATTAAACCGAACAGATTTCAATAGGAAACACTATATTTTGTTCTTGCTTTTGCAATAAATTTCCACAAAAAATATTGTATTCAATTTAGTCGTTACCTTTATATTTTCATGAGTTATGTAGATATTATTGTTCAAAGTAAGGTTATTGTCATTTTAATTTGAATGAGTCGTCTGTGTTGTATTGGCTTTGCTCATATTCGTTGAATATTACTATTAATATTTAGATGAGAATCATTTTGCTTGATAAGAAGGCTTCATTGTAGTACTTTATTATCAGCCAAATGAAAACATACTTCGAATGAAATCGGAGGTTTTCTCTTAATAAATCATTTATTATTTGTTACAAGAGAATATAAAATTGGATGAGTTAATATACAAAGGAAAAGGTTATAAGCAATATTATCTAAATACAGAATACATGTTTCTACTTCATAAAATCCAAGAAAGAATATTATTCGCCATCTAATTTCCAGAAAGTATACACAAGAGTAAAAGGTTTTTTATTAATTTAATATATCAGAAGCATGCTTCTAAGATACTGGTATAGTTTTTCAAGAATTCACAGACGAAAGAAGCCTGCGAGAACAGCTGCTTCGTATCGCACATATTTGATTACTCCTTATAGAGACTGAAATTCATTGCTCATTGATTTTCTGTTTTCGATACAAATGTTAGCGATTCAACGTTATAAAAAATAACACAGAAAAGAAATACGTAGACCATTGATGCGTCCACGGAAGCGTAGCTTCATAGACGCGTATTCGTCATTATACGCTTGGTGTACGCCTGCTCTCAGCTTACATACAAAATTATGAAATTCTATCAACGGAGCGACATCGTGCTCGCGTCGCTGGATGCAGGTTTCATGACGCCTGCTGTACCGCATGTCATACTTGAGCGTACATCAAGCAAAAGCACGTTTTTATTTTTGTAAAAATGGCGGGGACGTCTTCGTCGTCCGACGACATTGTCACGAATGATTGAAAACGTACGCATGTATGCCTCGTGGACAGGGGATTCAGTACGCTGTGCTGTTTAAGCTGTCAGGCGTATTTTGAAGCGTCTATGAAGCTGCGCGCCCGTAGACAGGGCTTAATGGATTTTAAAATAACTGACTTCGTATTTAAACCTCAACCTTCCTAAGACAATTTGCCAGCTTCCCTCAAAATAAATTTAGTTAGCGCCGACACTTGAAGATTCCCGTAACAGCCAACAGGCTGTGTTATTGTTGGTCTTGTTTCGTTTTCAATTAAACCGGCTCTGTTCGACGCCTACGCGTTCACTGTGAATAATAACATCGTTACATCGCCTCCAAGATTACCTACAAACGTTTCTCGAGAGTCCCTCTTGCCATGTTTAAAACTTTTATTTGAAAATATTTGCTCCCCGCTTTATAGTCTTGTATTTGAATTTAATTTAACATAAAGCTCTGCTCATTATCACAAAGATCTGTTTTAATTTGGAAAATAATGGCAGATTCGTTAGCGCTGGTGTGTACAATTTTTTTTGGGAATAATTAACGTTGGTTTTTATTTTTTGTTTTGTAATGAAAAGTTCCTTCATTCATATTCTTAATTGATTTTTTTTTGGACTACGATATTGTTCGCAAGTGTTAACTTGGGCCGGAGGGCAAATATCAATAGTTAATAAAAAAAAAGAGAATGAAAGTCTGACACTTCTTTTCGCTCCACCCAAAGCAGGAGTTATTGGATAATTTCCTACCTTTAAGAAGAAAAAAGAAAGCATTTTTTGGAAATAATTTTGGGAAAGCATGTTTTGTTTCATAATGAAAAGTTCATTAATACATATTTTGCTAAATTACTACAGAAACCTGAGTAATATGTAGACTTCCATCCAGCCATAAGTATTCAATCATTCCTCTCCCCTGTTTACTACGACGGAGACGGAGACGGAGACGTAGACGAAGCTATACATCATATCGTGAATGGCTACAGGTCAAACGCGTGATGGATTACTCGCGATGACTCGAGTCACGCCTGATGACGCGTTTATGTGATATGAGATAAACGAAGGCAGAAATATAATATATAATAAACAGTTTATATGTACTCTACAGTGGCGAAACATATTCGCCAATCAATTTTGATTCAGCCCATTGTTTTATGAATGAAAATAACTTTAATTTGGTTGTAAACAATTGCAATAATTTATTCTATGATCACGTCTGTCTGTGTGTGTGGATCATGTCTTAGATTAGCACATAGAATACTTTCTATCTCGGGAGTATGTTCCCTTGGGACAATTTTCTACTTTCACGTAGGCGAAGCCGCTGGCAAGAGCTAGTAATGTAATAAAGTACTTAAGAGGGTCCTTTTACACTCGCGTATCGTCAACATCGAGTATGGTTTAAAAGCTTGTTGCTTCGTCTAACGCAATCCAACGCGATCTTTGCTGAAAAGGTAATGCGAAAAAAGAGATAAAGCCAGCAAACTCTGTCGGCATTCGATAGTTCTGTAATTTTCTCGAATATTTCACAAAACTTGTTCCAGGAAATACATGTTTTTTTAAAACACTTAAAAATTTTTCAGAAAAATGTCGTCATTCAGAATCTCAATTAAATGTGCAAGGCTTCTACTGATGTACTTTTTTATATTTTTAATATGGGTCAAAGATCACGTAAAATAGCAGATTTCACTGCAGGTCTTTACTATATTAGTTTTACACAAATTTATCTTTTGATTTCTATAAAAGCCTAGTTAAATCCACAAGATATCTGTGTACCCAAAATAGCTAGAGAAAAATGTGTAATAACATCATAATCACGTAAGAGCGGTTCTATGAAAATGTACCTCAAAAAGGACGCTCTTAAAGCAAGCAAAGACAGATTTATAGACGCTGCGATTATAAAACGGTAAAATATGAAATATTTTAAGATCTCTGCAATCGGGAGATAGTGCGGTTAATAAGCTTATAGTAGCTTGGCTTTTAGATTAAGTTTTTTTGTTTAATTTATTAAGATATCCTTACTACTAGTATATAACCTATTGGTAAGAACTTTGTACGAATTAAACATTATCTTCTTAAACATTTGTGGTTGAGTTCTTTCCGCATCGATTCAGGATCATCACTGTCCGTTACAAAATCCCTGATCAAGTTTTTATTCAGAGCAGACCATTGCGCACATTGGTCACAGAACAGATGGTCGATGGGGACGAACTGTTCTGAAGTGGCGACCGCGTACCGGAAGACGCAGCGTTGGAAGGCTTCCCACAAGGTGGACCGATGACCTGATCATGGAATCCGATGGATGCGAGACGCACGTGACCGGTTGTTATGGCGACATTTGGGGGAGGCCTATGTCCAACAGTGCATGTCTTTCGGCTGAAATGATGATGATGAGACCTTTGCGAATAATTATGTCAAAAACCGCTTCAACCCTTATTCACATTTATTTAGCATTTAAAACCTTTTGGAGTCCACTGGTAATCTTTTCAATCATTTCAACATAAAGCCATCAAAATAAATTTAGCTGGCCATCAAACGAAGTAGGCGCGGTTATTAAATTCATTTTCATAATCCTGATTAAAAGCTCTCGTTATTCGCGGATATAGAATCAGTTTGGTATGATCGATGGGATGATTGCGTCCCAGCTCAGTGTTCCAAATTATCCATTCAGCTTAATGAGGAATTATGAGGAGGTTGCGTAATTCTTCAATCTCTATTAATGTTGAGCGATGTTTGTGGAAGGCTAACAATAAAAATAGGTTTGTTTGTTTAATGTCAACACATACACGGCTGATTGTTACATAGAGCATCGTGGTCCGTGGTACAGGTTCCCAGATTGGATTTAATTTCTCCAAGGTGCAAAACATTCTAAATAATTACTTCAGTGCTTGCGCAATCCCTCCGCACTTCTTGGAAAAGTAAGACGGTAGAGGGGTGACCAGATGGTTGCAAACCAACGTCACAACCAAGGTGACCTTGCTAGTTTCAATCCGTGTAGACAGCAGTTGTAATCCATGACCTTCAACGCCCTTGGTTGGGAACTTGGGAGGCGCGTTTTCCCAAACACTGAACGAAAATGTTGACGCGTGGTTTACATCCATGTAGCTGCAACACAAACCAAACACATAAACCAAGGTCACCTTGGTTGGAACGCTATTTTGCAACCGTCTGGTCATCCTTTAAGCATCCCATCAAAACTTCCAACATAAACACAATTTCTTCTTTATTATAACGTAATTTAGTTTCTAAAACAAGCTCAAGACGAATAGACATCTTCCATACTTTCTTTTGTTATTATTACATTATCTTTTATTCGTCTGGAACTGTAATACTTTGTACATAAAGAAAGAAAATAATATTTTATTTGTTTCGTTTATTTGGTATAAACACATACATATAACAAAAAGTTTATTTAACACTATTAATGAAAGAAACTAAAGTAAAATAAACATCATGAAGGATATAAAAGATGTGCCAATAGATTTTTGAACTTTTTAAATTGAGAAACAGTTCCCAGAACTTTCTAAGAAATTAATTCCCAGAAAGGGAATTAATTCATCTATGTAAAAGAGCTTTGTTATTTTGCTGATACATTTCTAAACGAGAAATGAAATTTCGTAAAACTTCTCGATGCGTGTTCTCACTTCTTAGTGACCGCTGCCATTTCTTTTTAGATATTTCGTCTTAATTGATCCAGAAAGGTAGTATTGTTTTTGTATACCCTCGAATTTGCGGTAACCCCACAAGAATGCCAAAAAATTGGAAACAAATCATGACTACGTGGAGGTCAGTTTGTCCCACTTATTATGATCATCAATACTCCAGGAAAAAGTTCACAAACGATTGGTATAGTATACTTTAGACATGTGAGATCTCCATCCTGCTGGAGACACGTGTTTTGTTTAAAGCCAACAAAATCTTGTAAAGTGACAGTGAAAAAGTTGTTAGTCATCTCCACATTTTGCTCTGAATTACGACTTATTTGATTAGCGAAAAAGCATCGGCCAGTTAATCGTAGAGTTGACATCCCGGCTCAAACAATGAGTTTTGGTTAATATAGTGGTCAATCATGTTTATGTCTAGGGTTGATTGGACTTTTAATATACGGAATTTTGCTAGTGAACATCGCCATTGAGTAGACAGAAATGACTTCTTTCGTGAACAAAATGTCAAAGCGCGAAAAACGATCAATCTTTTGATTAGGGAAGTTAAGCCTCTCAGCGGCATTTGTGGGCTGCTCTTGAATCAACTGTGTTTTGTAGGGGTGGTGAACTGGTGAAACTAGTCTTCCGTCACTAAGCAGTGTGGGGAACTTTTGCCCTTTTGCGAACAGTTGTAGCTGGAAACGTTTGACCTGATTGACGTACTCTTTCAACATTTTATTCACATTCAATTTTACCCACAGTTTAATGAGTTAAGTACTCCATATTTCATTTACGTGATGCTTGATAACAAAGCCAAAATTTTCGCCGCTCTGTGAAATTCGCGCTCACGATACACACGCTCCGCTACTGTGAAACGCTCCTCAGCGACTTTCCAAAGACGGGGGTAGCAATCGGCGAAGTTCTCACGCCTCTTTCGTATCTTGCGTTTGCGCAGTAGGTAAGCCAAGTTTAAAAAGAAATTGGGACAATCTGTATTATTTGAGCTATTTATACATCAGTCCCGATCCTTCGGAGGCTAAACATGACACAAGATTAGTGTCCTTTGTGTCTACTAAATAAATCTCTTAGTGAAACTATCATACGTTCATGCTCTTGACAGAATTCTGTCCTCGACGCGGCGACGGTTACCGTAATCTCGCTCGGGGCGACTTGACGACCTTTGTAGGGTTTCGACAAAAAGTAGATACGTACAGTAGGCTTACTCTCAAAAGGGCATATAGGGCCAAAAGCACAGGGTATAATAACAGGTGTTGTGGCATCTATAAAGCCTAGCTAGACGTCTGTATAACTATTTATAAAGCTGACGTACTAGATGTCTTCGTCGGTACTTGCCGACCTGCGTGCTTAGCGCCCTTGCCAGTTTCCTGGCACGTAAGCTATGAGCACTTAGTAATCCACCTGCAGTGCGGCTTTAAGCTTTGACAGAACCGAACCACTGCAGTTTCAATTGCACGCGATTCTTTTATATCTTGCCATGTCTCGAAGTGTCAAGTGAGGTCAATATCGTGCATATCGTGAAGTGGTTCTTTTGTCCTTCTGGTTTTAGTGGACTCGTTAACGTCTCCGGTGACCTTGAACCTGTCGCACTGTCAATTCAACCCTAATGGAAGTTCGATTGTTTAATGCGAATGTCTTATTTCGATTAAACGGCCTTATTCCAATTCGTCGGCTAAGTTTTAATGTACCTAACATTAAAACTTAGCCGAGGAATTGGAATTAGTTTTACATGTATTCGATAAAAGGTCTATTTTCAATTTTAGTGTGTTTGGAAGTATTATTAACATTTTTTTTATATTATTGGGTCTAGATTGTAGTTCATTTCGGAACTGTGATTTCTGTTACAAATGATGTAATATATTAATATTAGTATGTAGTTTTGCATGAAAACGACGATATTAAAATGAGCATTGATTTTGAAAGCACAGGTATGGCACTAATCCCCATGGTCATTGTGCTTACAATCGATGACAGGTTTTATTTGTTATCAGTGGTCCTTCGAGACTTCCGGGATATTTGGCCAACGGTACGGCACTACATATGAATAAGGTATGATCCTCAGAAAAGGAAAGGAAGCCACATGTGGATATAATGTTCGGAAATCACTACAATGGTGGCAGTTTATGACCGGAGTGAATGTATAGGCGGCCGGATGTTAGTCTCGGCCCGATATGTTATTGACTACAATTGTATGAGCTTCGTCTTGTATATTTATTGATTTGTCTGCTTTAAAACCTTATCCGTTTGTGGCAACCAACATTTTATGAACCAATTTTTGACTTTCGAGTGCGGTGGTAATTTAAATACTTTCAACAGATCTTTAACCTTTAAAAGCAACACAAAGTATATACTTTTCAGGAAATCAGGAACGCTAGTTCCAGCTTTTATATTAGTGGGAAATCATGAAATAACTTCTCCTGCTCTGGTTGGTTCGAGAGGGAGTTATAGACCCTTACTGACTAAAACCCACCCGTGTCTTGCAGTTGACTTTTTTATAATTGTTAGGGTCACATTTGATCACTATCTCGCCTGATTGTAAGCGACGATGTGGTCAACGATGGCACACACTTCCCCAGTTGTAACCTATTCATTCTTAACTTAAATACCCCTAGGTTGTAACTATAAGGAAACAACCAGTCCTTAGCGTTCCAGGGCCACGAAACTAGTTTGAACAATCCCGCAGTCCAAAACACGCTAATTCCTGCTTGCTAGATAGTTCACCTAACACCGTTCGTCCGACTGTCCGGTATCCGGACCGACCCCAAGTCGTCGACGGCGCGTACTGTTCCACGCTCGCCTCAAGGAGATGTCAGCAAACCATAGGGGCCCAGCAGGGTCGAAGCCTACTGGGGCCAAGGGTCTGCTTCTGAAAGGAAGACTCGGCCCCGGTACGAAAGGCAACGACTGAACAGGAGTGGGTTTTTAGTCAGTAAAAGTCTGACACGCCATCCCGCTCCGCCCAAGAGCGGGGAATGTCATTGGATGATTTTCCCACCTAAAAAAAAAACACCAAGATACAATTATAAAGACAACAAGCTAATTGCGTTACACTTTGACTTCGAGCATTCGTTTCACCATTTCTCCATGCACCGAACCCTCAAACATCAGACGGAGCGTAAAATATACTCCCGTTTTGTAAAATAGAAACCCGCTTTGAATTGAAATAGTCCGTCTACGTTCCCGCCCAGCCGTGGCTTCGAGTGATTCACTTGAATATTGAAATATTAAGCCCTGTTCAGATTTACTTGCACCAGTCGTATGCGCCAGCAATTTATCACATGCTGCTGTGATCTGTGAGGACTACGAGCCAATATGTTAATATTGTGCCAGTGTAGTACGTGGGGAGAGTAATAATGCGTTGTCACATCGGTTGTTGGTCGAACTACAGGCTATTAAGCGAGTACAACGTGTAGTAGATTGGTAGTACATGATCGATCTAGCTTCTGAAAGCGATCGCCCTGGGTTTTAAGCGTTATTAGTCCATTATTTGCTGATATATCCTACCACTTTTTTGGATTTGAATTTCGGTAGTAGATAAACGTAAATGTGGAGAGGTTAGTGCACGACTAGATAAATATGTAACGCCATCACTGCATGTTCACTAATTAATTTCTATCAATTACGCACTTTATAAACCTCATATTTTATTCAATTACCAAATCGATAGAAATTAGAGTTAGTTTACAAAATTCGCATTTATGTATTGGTAACACAAATGCAGCATGAAGTATTGCACGATGAATATCTAACAAAGTGTACTAGATATTGATTGAATAAAAGCTATCGTTTGTGGTGAATAAAAAGGTCTAATTCCAAACATACATATTTATACCAATTTTTTCCGACGAAGGCAAATGAAAAGAGATGTAAACATTTCCCACCAAATTGAATTTCGATACCGCGCTTCCGCAGGGCTGGCAGGTCACCCAAAAGGTAATTTTCGCATTATCTGCATCCATATCCTGCCGCAAATAACTTAGACTAACATAGAGTGTTGTTATTATACTTTTCCTACTTGTGTGATATCTTTGTTTTCTTTTTGAACCTTGATTTGTCAAATCAAAGCCTAGTGCGAGTTTGTTTCACATTAACGCGATGGACACTTTTATGACGTTCTGCGCTTCAATTGGCTCGCTTCAAGCTCTTAACCAATTAGAGAGCTAAGCACGGTAAACGTTTCGATCGCATTAACGTAAAAACAATTTGCACAAAATCTTAGACACTGCGAGTACATGAAACAATGAATATTTTTCATCAAAGACTTGTTCAGCGTTCTACCTTTAGCAGCTCTTACTCATTATTTGTATTACCTCATCCGGTCCATATTTAAACACTTGCCAACCGCATATGGTCATCTGGCAGCCCTGTTAACACAATTTGAGTACGAATGTCTTGGTGTGTTTGTGTTAGGGTTTTATTTTTGGGAGCGGCGCAAACAACCCTCGCCGGAAGGTGATTGGGAGCCTGCTCCTCATGTGAATGTGTTTACTTAAAATTAACATTCATTTTTACAACTTTTCTTCTTGATATTGATTCCGTTTTCGTTTGCGGGATTATGAGCCTATGGTAATTTTGTGAGCTCTTTGCGAGTGGAATAATTCAGCGAAATATTTTATTTGTGGTAGTAATGGAAAGTTTACGACTCAGTCTTGATTGGGAAAATGCTAAGCTTCTAACTGCTGCCCTGTGCGATAGGACCGCCTATTGTACACTTGTTTTTGAAAAGAACAAACAAATTTTTATCGTGTTCACATTATAAGGTGTAAATCCAATTAAGTATATAATAAATAAACTGAGTCGTGTATTGAAAATCCAACAGAACACTTTTTTTCAGTATCGCATATTGTTTAATTTCCGCGGGAACTCAGGCTTGGACAAAATTTGACAGGACAGTCATTTGGCTATATAGCTATTATATAATGAGTAACTTAAGCTACTTTTTATTTCACTGCGGGAACGGGACTTAACACCTGGGGGGGAGGAGCCATATCTTAATTCCCATGGTGGGAGGATAACATTTTTTTTTTTTACACGATTTTTCCAAAATAAGAGAGAAATCTTCACGCGAACGAAGTGGCGTGTAACAGCTAGTCTTACTTAACTCAATTTAAATTCATGCCCAAAACAGAAGAACACTTTCCAATGTAACTTCTTTGACCTTTGAAAGTTTACCTTTCCCTATTTAAAAATTAATCAGCTTAGAGTTAATACGTGTGCCTTACAAACGTCGAGCAAGTGTTTAATCATGCGGTGCCTCCGGGATTATCCTTGTGCGAACAATCGTGGACGTATTACCTTCAGCCTTGTTACAGGGTAGGGGTGTTAGGTATTTTTGAACTGGGGTTGGGCTGACTGACTGAGGGTGATTTGGGTCAGTTGTTTTTTTGCAAGAACTGTCCTATTTGTTCGACGGTTTTATAATTTGGTGACCACAACAGATCACTTCGTCGTGTGGCAATTTAATGGTGACTGACATAAAGTTAATTCATCATCACTAAACACTTAAGGGGATGCAACTCGACATATATTTCCACTGTTTTTCATGCAACCGCTCTTACGCGATTATTTTGCATGAACTTTGACATTTGATAATTTACTCAAAAATTAAAAAAGTCAAGAAAGTATAACAATATAGAAGTCTTGCAAATTTAATCAAGATTCTGAATGACGACAATTTGTTTCAAAAACTTTTAAGGGTTTAAAAAAAACTGGTATTTCCTGGAGCAAGTTTTGTAAAATATTCGAGTAAATCACGGAATTACCGAATGTTAACAGAGTTTTCAGCCATAATCTGTCTTTTTTCGCGTTGCCCTTTCGTCAAACATCGCGTTGGATTGCGTTAGATGAAGTAACAAGCTTTTAAACCATGCTCGATGTTGACGATAGGCGAGTGAAAAAGGACCCTCTTAAATAAAAGCGTTTCAATCATGCAGCGCATCCTGGAGTATCGATATTGTCAAGTACGTGATGAATGAATTACTGGTGCGTTTGCTACATGAGAGGGATGCCAGGGCTGGTTGGAAGAAGACAATGGTTTGGGTCAGGATTATTTGGCAATAACAATTCAGCTTATTGGACTGTCTCTTTTATTTTATTGTTAAACGTAAGAAATCAGTTCGCCCTGTAAAAAATATATTATAATATTAAGTCATCAAGATCACATCAGTAACATCTTTCATTGAAGTATTTAATGATACGGCGCCTCCTTAATTATCCTTGTTGTGTTCATTCGTGGATGAATTACCGACGCCCTTGCTGTGGGGTAGTAATGGACGGTATAATTGAACTGATTTGGAAGACCCAGTGATTCGAATCAGGTGCTTTTTTTTTTTTGCTAAAACTTTTTGCTTGTTTAAATTGTACACTTTGTGGTGTAGAAAATTAATGAAAAGACCAGTTGAAACTATATAACTCTTCATTATATAATCACAGGTATAATCCGCGTTTTTCACTAAACTTTGAATATCAGCGTAACACAATAATAATGTATACAAGTAATATGTTGAAACTTTGTGAATTTTACCCATGCGTCACTCCATATTTATTGTAATACATGTATTGTACAATTGTTTGTTTTCCGAAATAAATAAAATAAACACGGCCCGACTTAGTAGGTATGCCTTCTACCAGTAAATTTATCTGCCATTACAAAATACCCGTAACCACACGTTCCATACACCGCTAAAAGTTTAAAATTAGAAATTCCCGGGATTTCAGGCACCTGTAATTTTGTTCCAAAATGTATTTTTGTTTCCGTCAACCCAACTCAGACAGAGTAACTTCGTTCATTGAACGAGATTTAATTCAAACTGAACTTGAATTTCGCAGTATCTGCTGAGGCCTTAGCTAAACAAGTTCGAGATAATGTTAGCACAAACGTGTTTGAAATAATTTCTTCATCCATTTTGTATGAAGTAATTCATGGATTGTGTATTTGTCTTGCAATTCTTTTTTATCTAGCTGGTGTTTTCTCAGTTCAGGGCATAGACTCACTCTTCCTCTTCATCACAATTATGTTTTCTGTTAATAAAAACGCAAGTTCTTTTTGGAACCATTAGCCAAATGCGTCTCGCCCGGTCATTATGGCGACACTTGGGGGAGCGCTATGTCCAACCGTGGACGTCTTTCGGCTGAAATAATGGTGATGATGATGATGACATTGCCCCACACTAGTAATTAATTAGTCCCTGTATTGTAAATGTGTTCACAAAGATGCAAATATGCAATCATAAGTCACCTAGATCCGGAACAATCTGCATGCCATTACAAATGCTTATTCCCTGCGGTCATTTATCCTGCGACACGCAGTGCAACAGCCAAACGCATTACTCCAACCGTATCGTCAATGCGTTGGCAGACACCAAATACTTCCGACCATTCTGACTACTACAGGCAAACTAAGAAAATAAACATTCCTTTGGGGATAAACGACCCCTTGTGATTCCAATCACGATAACAAACTGGACGCTATAATCCGATAGCAAGCGTTTCACGTCAATCTGATAAGCAATGGAAAAAAATCTGTACCAAAACAACTGTTGAGATCTCATCTTTTGAAGTAGAAAATGTTGTTGGAACTGGGAGCTTACCATGACGTGTTAGAATGTCAGGCATTCGAGCGAGAGAGAGGGATGGAGGTATACACCCTATATATAGCTCCATCCCTTTAACAGTTCAGTTTAGGTCGTCAAATGGATCGCGTTCAGAGCTCGTGTTAGGGCCTCAGTCCTTTGTATAGCGTTTAATTCCATCATGTACTACTATTCCAGTTAGTATGTACGCTCGGATTGTATAGCATAGTCGGCCTTATAATGTTCCCACTGTTGGGACTCAGGCCTCCTCTCTAGGAGAGGGAATAGGCCGTAATCTACCACGCGGGCCCAGTGCGGTTTGGTAGATGTCACATATCTTCGAATTTTTGGTTGTAGGACATGCCGGTTTCCTCACGATGTTTTCCTTCACCGTTTTGAGAGCAGTGGTGATGAAATAAATTACACAAAGTAATGTGCCTGGCTGGGTTTGAACCCGCAACCTACAATTCGTAAGTCGGGGCCGTTACCACTCGGCCACCACTGTTCGGATTATATAGAATTCAATATTCCACTACGAGATTTTAATCTACCATTTCCAAGAACTTTGTTCATTCGTTTATTATAGCTAGTCGGATTTTAGATCTCTTTTCATAACGAACCTGAGTACTTAATATCACACGAGGATTAGTTTTAGTAAGCCGCAAGCAAATCCTAGTGCTTATGCAAAAACGTTGAACTAACATGGTAGTATGTAATAGGGCTGGCTTAAATATACGGAGCGAACGTAACCCCGGCTACGTGCAATAGGGGTCAGACGGGCTATAATGGCTTCTCAAATGTTTAATTTCGCCCCTAGGTAGAGCAAGAGGGAATGTCAGATCTGACCAACCGTGTTCCTGGGCTGCGGTAACTCTTTCGAACAATCCCGCAGCTCGGGCTGCTAACAGTTAAAAATACGATTGTGTGTAGCCGTCTGCGGTAGTTGTCCGCAGTTGCCCTTTTTTGCGGAGGCTCCTTCGAACAATCCGGACAGGCGGTGGCCCTTACTGGCCCCATCAAATTGAGTGAAATACAACGCACCGTCGACCCGGACTTGGTCCTTTCCAGACGGTCGGACGGCGAGCTACCCATATCTCACCGTCCGTAAGCCCGCGCCTCCGGTGGCTGGTAGTTGTCCTGCCACTTTCGACGTGTAAGGCGTCTCCGGCGATCGAGTGGTAGGTACCAAGTCAAAAACATTAAATAGATGATTAATACAAGATGCAGGTATTATTCTATTTAGAGTTTATACCTTGAACTTTGCTGTTGTCGATAGGTAGCTAAAGTTCTGCATTGTCCGACTATTTTGGAGAAATTTTTGTCTTTTTCGCCGCGTCCATTCTTTCGATGTAACTAACTGCATTGCTCTCGAAACTGCACAACCACTATCAGACACTTTGACATCGCAATGTGCAAACTTCGTGTTACGTAGGCTGATGTAAAAGTTTTAACTGGTTTTATATTGCGGACTCGTTCGCTATTAGAATGATCTCTCTAGAGATTGTATGGATAACAACACTTTTGATGTTTGATGTGACTCGGTAACTGTTTGTTTTATGAAAGGGAAAATTATTTTTTAAAATATCATAGTGAAATTCCTTGTTCGCAGAAATTGCTTTATTGTGACTTTCAAACGATTACCAATTGAGTTGTGGGGTCTCTTTGTCTATGTCCAACAGTAGACGTCTTTCGGCTGAAATGATGATCATGATGAGAGTCGAGATTGTACTGACTCTCACAGAAATGAGGAAGAAACTGAACTTGACTTCGAGTGGAACTAGTTTTAGCAGTTCGAGATAAGATAAATCTTTCACTTATCATAGTTACTAATTTAATTATTCTTTTTGTCAACAGGACATCGATAACTTAATGACGGAAGGCAACAAATCAAGAACAGTTGCTGCAACTAACATGAACAGCGAATCATCACGATCTCACGCAGTCTTCAGCGTAGTTCTCACACAGACTCTGACCGACGCCGCGACAGGCGTCTCCGGCGAGAAAGTCGCGCGGTTATCGCTTGTCGATCTCGCGGGTTCCGAAAGGGCAGTGAAGACAGGGGCTGTTGGTGACCGCCTAAAAGAAGGCTCTAATATTAACAAGTAAGTGGTCTTGGAAACAAGAGTATTTACTATGGTAACAGTAGTTAAATGAAAACAAGTCGCCGGCGAGAATGTCGCGCGATTCTTCCTTAACGATCTGATAGGATAGTGAAGACGGAATTTGTAGGTGATAGGCCGAAAGAAGGCTTGGTAACGGTAACAGTAGTTGTATGAAAGCGAGTTGTCGGCAGTTGTCGGCAAGAAAGAGTAAAGACCGAGTTTGTAAGAGATAGACCGAAAGAAGGCTCTTGGTCTTGGTAACGAGAGTATTGCCTGAGGTACCTAACAGTAGTTGTATGAAAGCGTGTTGTCGGCAAGAAAGTCGCGCAATTTTCGCTAGTCGATCTGATAGCATAGTGGAGACGGAGGTTGTAGAGGATATGCCGAAAAAAGGCTCTAATATTAACAAATGATCTTGGAAAAGAGTATTGCCTGAGGTAACAGTAGTTGTATGAAAGCGGGATGTCATCCACAAAAATATTGATTGAGTAAATAGTATCCATACCTATATAATAGTACATAATATAGAAAACTTTGTACCGAAACCGAAATCATATGTGATATGACATGACTATAGAT
Source organism: Mythimna pallens (assembly GCA_961205895.1). Lineage (NCBI taxonomy): Eukaryota > Metazoa > Arthropoda > Insecta > Lepidoptera > Noctuidae > Mythimna > Mythimna pallens. Next base: position 23,909,747 of record OY540825.1, on the reverse strand, counting down.
AGAGTACCTAATGAAAATATATTCAATTTGTCAAAAATGCGTTTTGCCTTTTACCTAAACGATCTTATAAACGTCACATGAATTTCAGAGATGGTTTCTAGGAAACATTATACATATGTATTAATATATAACAATAAACGTTGTAGGTAATGTTCAATTGAAGATCTAAAATATTATTAACGCTTCATATTTCTCAACCTCTGTGCCGTCGTGTGGCTTCAAAACGCACGTGTATCTTTCATATTTATGTATTTTGCTCTACTTACCTATTTCAGAAATTAAAAGGAAACGTTATATTATGAAACACGCGTACATTATGAAAGTAATATTGAGTTTGTTCCATGTTTCAACTCTGACAGTTGGATTACTCTTCGCGGTACTGCACTACTTTCATCTAGTATTGTAGCAGCACTGCAACCAAGCGGTAAATTGAAAAGTTACAGGGATGGAGCTATAATTGGTGTATAGTTCCATCTCCATCCTTTTTCTCGCTCGCAAGACTGACATTTTACCACGTCATGGTAAAATGATGATGAATAGTAAGTCAACTGGTCCAACTGCAGGTTGTGAGAATACCCTGCATATGTAACGTTCCGTGCAACAGCATACTTGGAATTCAAGATAAATATTCCTCTATAAGCGGATTCATGCCTGTTTGTTACCCACAAAATGCAGAAAATAGGATTGTTTGTAGATTATGTTTCAGTTTAAGTGTAATTTATTATTTTTATTAATACTTGTTGCTCGGATACAAAGTCTTTTCAGTCATGTCTTCATAATACTGATTGTTTTTATTTAGTAAGTATTCCGTTGCAATGCAGATGTTTTACAATACATTGCAATGGTTAATAACTGTGTTTTCTCTAAAGATGCTCCTTTTCACTGTAAAGGGAGTTTTTTTATTTTTAGTTTCCTTTTAAGCGCATATTATTGTTGCTGTTTATTGGTTAAAATAACAACAAAATTATATAGAAAAGTCTGCAATGAATTCACTTTTAAATTGAATCTAGTTACTTTAAAATGCAATTAGAAAGCTATCATATGACATATATCTGCATTTTGGGTAAGAGCTCTGTTCTAATTTGGGCATTATTCTTTGAAGTCATGAGACATTTACTAATCCGCTTTGGGCCCGCTTGTCATTTAGAGCCCAATCCCTCTCACAGAGAGCATGTATTGAGAACTGGGATCATTATAATATGCTGCATGCACTGTAAATAATCTACCTTCTTTCTTCTAAATATTTTTGTCTAAGTAGATGGATTACCATTATACTAGTATTCGACTGAAACAGGACTTTAACAATACCGAAACCGAAACCTGTAGATTTGATAAAAATCTTTCGTTATATAAATAATAAATTGATAAAACAAACAAAATTATAAAGACTTACAAAACGAGAAACAAAGATTTGTCAATATCAACGCTTTCATTGTAAAGGAAGGACCTCGAGTATTTGACCGACTGACCTTCTCAGGTCAGTCGGTCTCTCGATCAGATGGCGAACGCGAACTGAGCTCATGATGGCACGTGAAACATGAGCTATGAACTCATCCGAATTCAGCCGAACGACGCGCAATAATTCACGAGCAAAATTTCAGTGTGGCTAGAACTAGATTGAAGTAGATTGTTTAGCCGAAAACTACGTTATGTTAACCGATTATATGGACGACTTTAAATTGTTCTCAATAACCTTATGTCCAGCTTCAAGTATTCAGTTTTATTACTAATTCTCACTTAAAGGCATCTAGTTTTTATAATCTACTTCCATCTACTTAAAGGCATTAAGTCAGAATCAGTGGTTTTCGTTATACCACCATATCGGGGCGGACCTAAAATTCCTCGTGTTTTGTTTCAGATCCCTAACAACACTCGGACTGGTGATATCCAAACTAGCAGATCAATCTTCTGGCAGTAAAAACAAAGACAAGTTCGTACCATACAGAGACTCTGTCCTCACGTGGCTGTTAAAAGACAACCTTGGAGGGAACAGCAAGACTGTTATGGTGAGTGATATTATTATGTTAAGGTCTAAAGACTGTTCGCCTAACTGAGACAGTGCCTTAAGTAGTGGCGCTATGCAAGGTGTGATGCGAGAGCTCAGTTATTAGCCGACGAGAGACTACCATCCCGCTGTCACATACCTAAGAATCTCACTTAAACGGCAGGCCTGTTCACTTACAAATATATAAGATAGACCAGTAAAAAGAATCTGATTCGTTGATGTAACCAGAAGAACGGTTTATTAGTAATGTAAAATGACGTCAGAGTATGTAGAGCCATGCTGTAAGTTAACAATGTACAATACCTTGACCAGACTAGTGCTCTGACATTTCTCAAGTCTTTTCACAGCTTATATGACAAAGTATCATATAAAGCAACTAAGAACAGAACACACCTGTGTATGCACTAAAAGTTTAAGGTGATTATCTAATAGGTACAGGTCGTAAGTGGACGTCTGGACGGACACTCCAAAGTGGAGGCAGCTGTGCTGTAGTGGACGTTTATACCAGTTGTTTATCTTTAGTAATATTAAAACTAAAGCGTTATGTTATGTTCCTATATATGGTTCAAACTTTACCAATTTACCTAAAGATATAAGTTAAAGAAGACTGAGAAACTCACAAAAAAAAAGAATTGAAGTAATCATGTAACAAGCGATATTGGCACTGGTATTTTCTACTGTACGACACTTAAAACTTGGAAACGAAGAGCAATATACCTATATTATTTTCAAACTATTGTTACGTTCTAAAAGACTTTCGAAGGCTATATTCAAGTAGGCTCTTTAACTATGAGTATTTTACAAGTTTCCAACTAGTTCTTTGTCATGTCAAGTACAAAATATTGTATTACTTAGTTATTTCTTTATTGTCTAGCTTAAGGTGGGCTTAGACCCTATTCTTTTGTACGAACAAAATAGTTTTTATACAGATATCTGAACATATTTAATGAACTCTCGCTCTTATCGAAATTTACTCGTATTTGAGATCGCCGACATAGCACGAAAAATCGTTGGTGGCAATGGGCAAGGGACATTGCCCGCAGAACAAATGGTCGATGGGGCCGAAAGGTTCTGGAGTGGCGACCGCGCACCGGAAGGCGCAACGTTGGAAGGCCTCTTACAAGGTAGACCGACGACCTGTTGAGGGTCGCGGATAACAAAAGTTCGTCTAATTGGGGAAGTCCTATTTATATTCAACAGTGGACGTCTTTCAGCTGAAATGATGGGATAGTCGCAACATGTCTTTTTCTTTCGTACTTCACTATTAAGCGTTATGTAATCACCACCTTTCTAGCCAAACTATCCCAAAGTAACTGTAACCCTAACTCTATAAATGTATACTTAGCGAACTCTTAAACTGAAGAGATAATGCAAATAGGGTATCCCTAGACTTGAAATGAATTCAAATTCTGTCCACGGAGAATGGCCGCATCCTTTGAGTCACAGCACCTAACTCAAAACACTCATGCTTCGTGGTCGCTCATAGAAATGCTCTACAAAACCTCGACTACATTAAAACGAGAACTATGATTGTATATTTATAGTTTTTTTTATTGTAAACAAGGGCGGTTTTAGACTGATTGTCTTTTAGTTTTGTGGGGCAGACTTGTTTATGTTTGCATATCTTTTAAACAATGCCACAATGAGAACTTTAGCACCGTCATTATCAGTTTAATTAGCTAATGTATCTCTGTTTTAAAAGGATTAATATTCCCTCTGCATCTATGATATTATTAATTGAATAAGTACCTACTAACAAAATAGCTTTCAATTGCTCATTCCAAGGTCAAATTCCAAGAAAATTGTGATTTTGATTCATGTTTCCAATTTTCTTTAACGGATGAAAATTGATACTGTCTATTATTGGTTTCTGGGCGATTCTATTGTTCATTCTCATTTGTTTGTAGTAAAAAAATTAATCACTGACAGACAAGGCCAAGCCTAAACCCTCTGTGTTTAAAACAAATTCTATACATAGAAGTTAGGCACTGAAAAAGATTTTTTTAAAGAGAATTTAAGTTCAGAATGTCCTCGTCGCTTTCGCCGACTTGCAATGTAAAGTGCAAACGACTTATCACACCAGAATAGAATAAAAGACGAAAGTGTGTTTATATGTTTGATGCTTCTTCACGAACGGCTAAACAGATTTATCACACAAATAGACCATGTCCTGGAATATCACTTAAGATACTTTTTATTCCAGGAGAACATACTACCCTTGGGTTTAATTTTATACATTCACGCTGCGAAACCTGATAGTAGCTAGTTTAGTTAAAAAACCTGTATATCTTTTTCACAGGTGGCCACAATATCACCAGCGGCAGACAATTACGAAGAAACCCTCTCAACTCTCCGGTACGCCGACCGAGCGAAACGCATCGTCAACCACGCCGTGGTGAACGAGGACCCGAACGCACGCATCATTCGCGAGCTGCGCCAGGAGGTCGAGACGCTCAAGGAGATGCTGAAGTATGCCACGGTAAGTGGCACGGTAAGTTGGACTCGCAGGGTGTGTGGGTATTTTTATTGGTGCATGGTTTTGGACTTGATATGCATGCTTCATCTAATAATGGTGTTCAGCTGCGTCCAGGTAGTTTGGAAGCCGTTTTCGATTGTATGCCATGTTTGCTAAAATAATATGGAATTGAAAGCAGATCTATTACTACAGTAAGTAAATAATGCTGTCTTTTACGGAAGTTTACAGAATATTCCACGTTATTGGACATTACATCATCTTCCTGCTCTTGTCCCGTTTTATTTGGGGTCGGTGTAACACGTTCTTGTCTTCCATTCTATCCTGTCACTCGTCACGTTATCACTAACTCCCTTTTCTTTTATATCACTTCTCACACAATCCATCCATCTTTTCTTTGGCTTCCCTCTCCATCCATCCACATGTAAACTCATAACTCCTATAGTAACATGCGTTTCACATGACCATACCAAGACTTACGATTCCCTTTCAACTTTTCAGTCACTGGCGCCGCTTTCTAACTTCCCATAATATACTAATTTCTCACTTTATACATTCTCGTGACACCACACATCCATTTTAAAATTCTCATCTCCGCTACGTACAATCTTTTTTCATCCGCCTTTTTCACAACCCAACATGATCCATACATTATGACAGGCCTTATCACGAACTTAAACGGAAATAAACGTTGATTTGAAAAGAACAGAACTAGCTGTCGGTCAGTCCAGTCCAGTCCAGTTCAGTGTGACTAACACTAGATAAAAAAGTTATTTTTAAACGTGGATGTCTTCCGAACAATACTGAGCTAGCCTGCATGGTTGTATGTTACATAGGGTTAAATTTTGCAAGGCATAAAGTAAGGCCAGACCTAATAACTAGAGACCGATCGAAGTTTCGATTTCGGCCAAAAAAAACAGATTTCGGCAAAAGTTTCAGTTTTGGGCAAAAAGTGACCGAATATTCGGCACTACTAAAACTAAAGTCTTTGGGCTGTCGTCGGTTGTGATAGACCTAAAAAATGACTGTCTCAGTCATCTATGTATGTTTTATTTTTAGGTAATCGTTAATATATGAAAGTTGTAACTATATAATTAAGCATAATTTGTCGAAATATAGTTAGGAATAACTTTATCGAAATATTATTTTTGTCTCTTGTAATTTTTTTGTCGCGTCAGTTTCGGTGTCGGGTACTGCCGAAACTGGAAGAGGAGCCGAACATTCGGTGAAGGCCTCGGTTTCGACTGCAAATCGTGTAGGTTTTCTTTCGTGAAGCCATTTTTATGCAAAGAAAACAAGGTCTTACGAGGCAAGGCGGCTCAACGACCTTAAGGAACACACCATGTGTTGTACAAATGTGCATATCACATTCGAACTGCCGCATACGTGCGTGACTCGAGGGATCGATATGCTCAAGGGAGACCTAAACCGTGCCGTGGTAAAATTGCAATGACTTGATGAATTTCATTATTCATAGGAGATGACTTCTTAAAACTAAGATTCTAAAGGGCAAAATTCATTGGATATGCTCGCGGTCAAGCCTGTACTTCTCTACCTACTGTATTGAGGTCGCGAACAGGCCTGCGGGCAATTTCGTCCTTCCGTCTTAAGTGTTTGCTTTATATATTCGGAGTCTTTGATTTTGCCAGTATTTTGTTATCTCCTTAAGGTGGATCAGACGGTTCACTTAAAAGAATTTTCACCCAAATATTCACACGGCTAAGCTGGAAACTAACATGCACCTTTCTTTCAGTATATCGTCGAAAGAAATCGTGCGTCTTGGAATTAGTAGTCTGCTACAGGACTCCGAGATGATATAGGCGAATCTGAACTAACGTGCTCCTTGTGTTCAAACTGTTCACATTTCTATCTTTCGGAGTGGGAGGGAGTGAATGATACAGATTGCCAAAATCAAACATTATTAAATCAATTCACTAATGCATTAATTAGGTACTCTCATTCCATGTTTAAAGGTTTCATTGCGAGGGAAAGATGCCGAATGAAAGACTGAAATCAACGAAAAATGAATCGTCTAAATCCAACTTAAGGTCCTTAGGACAACCTTTTTTGAATCATTGTAGTGAAAATACGTCAATAGAGACCATCGTTGTTCAATATTAAAATAAACTTTCAATTTCTGTAAAGTAATCTTCAGTAATAAATCAAAAATAACGACATAGAATGGGCAATCTTTCAACCCTAAATAGCCTGATATTTCTTGTAGATTCTAGGCCTAAAACGTAGACCTAAATTCGCTGGTCGAACTTGTTCATTTTCCTATCGCAAAGGAGCGGGGTACCTGCACGCCGTAATTTACGGTCTGTTTTCCTAAAGCATTAGTATTCCTGTTACGTATTCTCAGGGCTTTGCTGGAAATTAATTTCAGTTAATACCTCAGTCAGCTGCCAACAGTATTATTATGAAAAGGACGAATTAAATGTAGATATTTTTTACATAAAACTACTGAGCGCCATGTTTATTTCTAAGACAGACCGCAGAGCTGTCTTCAGCTCCATTTTTAACGAATTTTCGTCATTTACAAGCCTGTTTCATAACTAAAATTAAATAATAATAAAATTAATGTTTTTAATGAAACAATTTTCTTCCAGGGTTCGCCAGTGGGTGAAGAAGTCCACGAAAAGCTGGCGCAAAGTGACCATCTGCTAAAAGAAATGTCACGAACGTGGGAGGAAAAACTCGTTGAAACCGGTATGTGTATTAAATTTCTCTAATTCTTATTTATTCATAGCTTATATAAGTGCTCCGTGCTAACAGTAATCTGATCTGAAAAAGCTTTTCATAAATGAACAAATTTATAAATAAGCCACATTTATATAACTGTACAGCGTGCAGTAACCACATCCATTAGTTTGTCGGTTTATATGAGATCGTGAACACGACAGATTTTATTTGTTATTTTATTTCCAATAAAAAAACTGCGGATGAGAGACGCACAGGACTGGTCGTTGTGGCCACGCTTGGAGCAGGCCTATGCCCAACAGTGGATGTCTTTCGACTGATATGCTGATGATGGTGAATTTTATAGCACGTCATTTACTGTGGATATTATGTCATTATTAAACTGTCAGTTTGGTCTGGTGGGGTCATGGGTTCGAATCGCGGGTCAGGCATGGTGCTGTTGGATTTATCAATCAGATTATCACTCTGTGTTAGCCCGGATTTTGAAAGTTGATGGTGTGATAGTTGTGACACCCCCCGCGCTTCGGAAAGCACTTAAAGCAGTTGGTATTGCGCCTGAACTCTCTCCGATCGTGCCGTTGCATACACGCTTGTGTACTTTAATACCTGTTACGTACTTGGTGACAAATGTCAACAAAGATTAGCCGTGATCGAAATTCGGTTGGGAAGAAAATTATTGTAGTTTTTATGGGCACTATTACACTGTGCTGTCCGTGTCTCACTGCAGAGCGAATTGATGTTATAGTTTAGACAAATATTTTGCGCAATAGGCGTGTAACACTGTGTTATCGATATAATTCACACGCTATTCAATCATTAGTTCCCATCAGAAAGCGTTTAAGTAACGTTAGCTCAAACTCATCAGAAATCGAATAACGAGGTCGAGATACGATTTTTATGCTTTTTGCAATACGACCTTCAACAACCCCTAATGGTTCTTTAGTTATGTGGCATAAGGTGCTTCAAATGCATTGGTAACTTACGAATTCATAGTATGACAACTGACTTGATTTATGAACGTTTAAGTTAGTCACACTATATACTGGCCAAACTCGCGATTTTTATGCTTTTTGCAATACGATCTTCAACAACCCCTAACGGCTCTTTAGTTATGTGGCATAAGGTGCTTCAAATGCATTGGTAACTTACGAATTCATAGTATGACAACTGACTTGATTGATGAACGTTTAAGTTAGTCACACTATAAACTGGCCAAACTCGATATATAACCCGAGCTTAGGATAAACTAGTTTCGCCTAGGCCAAAACAGGTCTCCGTACACGCGTGGAACCCTGCTCCGCTCTTATATCTGGGTGGTTAAAAAAAAATAACTACGAAGGGCCGGGAGCCTTCTAACCTAACCTGTCCGAGTCGAGGTGCCCTAAAATTCCGAGTTCGCTTCGCTGGCTCTTGGACTAATATTGCGGGTTTGGCCTAGGTGAAACTAGTTCATCCTAAAATAGGTTTGGCCGGTAAGGGTGTTTAAAATATCGTGCGAATTTTATCACGCATGCGGCATTGCTCCGCATGCGGAACTGCTCCCGATATCACGCCCCGCATCTCGCATTTGTATTATACGCGGTACAAAAAATACTTGTATGAAAAGGATATTTGCGGGGGCTACGCGTGCGAAGCAATCCCGCATGCGTGATGCGATAATAAAAACATCTTACACATTCGTGATTACGTATTGATCGATAAGAGGTGGGAACGTATTAAGATGATTAGTTTAATACGTTCCCACCTCTGGGCCACATGCATCTTGTGTGTATGAGAGAGGGGTCGGCCATAACATAATCCACCATACGGATCCTGTGTGCGTTAGTGGACAACATACATCTTCGAATTTATTTTATTCAGATGAAGGAATCGGTTCGTTTTTAATAACGAAATATGTTTCTACTTTCTCGTATGTAAATTATTTAAATAGACTTTGAAACCATGTAACCGACGGCGACATGCCCTAAACCATTAGAAAAGTAATAAATATTCATTAGAATGGGATAATTCGATGATGGTATTAAATCATTAAAATCATGCATTTAAAAATAATGCAAGCTTCTTTTTTTCCAACAAATGAACAAAATTAACTTTTGAACATTTTTTAACGTAGTAGCACACGCTGCGTCGGGTATCCACTAGTTTAAATATATTATTATTTTGCAGGTCGAATACAAAGCGAGCGTCAGCAGGCGTTAGAAAAGATGGGTATCAGCGTACAAGCGAGCGGCATCAAAGTGGAGAAGAACAAATACTACCTCGTCAATCTAAATGCGGATCCATCGCTCAACGAACTGCTTGTTTACTATCTCAAGGTAAGCCTACTTAAATGCTATTGTTGATCATCATTTGTGATTGTGAATATTGGACATCCTTCGTAGTCTTTCGACAGTAAACAACACTCCAATTTATGATTTCCAATTTTTCATCATATATTCGTAGTTTATATACAACTTAGATTTATAGTATATTCACGTTAAGAAAATAGTGACTCATCATTGCAACGGTAAAGAAAAGGCTTATTCATATTAGGGTAAAAATTATACCAGTAATATTAAAGCAAATATTAAACAACACAATATTTTCAAATATGAAAGAATTTTTACTTTTATTTTTTACGGATAGGTTAAAAAAGTATACCTCAACTTTTTTTAAATTGACAAAAGCGCGTCCGTTCTGTCTCAAGGGCTTATGTCATCCGGTCATTGTGAACACGACTTTCTATTTTGCTATGATCTAATTGGTCAAGGGGCGTGGCTGAGGTGAGTGACGGCGATGAGTCACTATTTTCTCAACGCGAATACACTAGCAAAATTACTAAAGATGATTTTAATAACAAAGAAAGCTGCGTTTTAAAAGCTGAATGTTGCATATAGCAAGCGTCAAACTCCAAAGCAAGAATAAACAGGTTTCTTCTGGACTCGCTATTTCCATCGGAGACCTCATCCATCGCTTACCATCGGGAGATCAAAGTTAAGAACGGGCTCATCATAGGCCCAGAGTAGCAATGACAAAGATAACATGACCAGACCATACTAATTAATAACATTTACATTTTTTTTTCAGGACCGAACACTAGTAGGCGGGTCAAGTTCAGCAGACATTCAGCTATCCGGTTTGGGCATCCAGCCGCAACACTGCCAGCTGCTCGTGGAAGGCGGCGGCCTGCATATGGAGCCCCTGGGCGCGGCGCGATGTTTCGTCAACGGCACGCCCGTTGTGTCCAGGGTCCGGCTCGGTCATGCGGACAGGATATTGTGGGGGAATCATCATTTCTTCAGGGTTAACTGTCCAAAGGCTACAGGTATGGGAATAATAAGGGTTTTTAATATTTTCACCTCATTTCTCTCAGTCTGGGGCCACATTTCTGTCGTATTAAAGCCATCAACGTTTCCAGTCAAGCCCTTAAAAGCCGGATAGCCAATTCCTGGCTCTGTTATTATCGTAATTTTTTTGTGACAAATCAATGACGGCTCTGATACTACATACAGGCTACAGTCCATTTCGCTTACAAAATGTTCCTTGCTGTGTTGCTTGTTAAGAATATATCAATCTATCTTGTGTATGTTTCAAAATATTAAATGCTATTTAAGCAAATAAAAACTGCCCCAGCTATCAATAATAATCCAAACCCTTGCTTTACATTTGCGCTTTTGCTATTACAACGACAAATGTCTCCTACAATTATGCCTTTGTGATATTTTATTTTGCCACAATTCGCTTTTATTTGACCCTTCATTTTGTTCTACTACACCTCGTTGTAGAACAAGATTCTGGTTACTCCACAGCTGCGGCGTCGGAACCACAGACTCCTGCGCAGCCAATCGATTACAACTTCGCGAGGGAGGAGATTATGTTGAACGAACTGAGTAACGATCCCATACAGACTGCCATTTCAAGGCTCGAGAAACAACACGAGGAGGATAAACAAGGTAACAGACAATTTATTTATTAATTAAAAGTTTATGCACATACACAGCATACTTATTTTTTGGGTTTACTTCATTAACCTACGACGCTACTCAATTAGCGTAATTAGAGACAATAGAAAGACAATGAGCGAGCGAACGCAGGCGTTCGCTCGGGGTTTAATGACTAAACCTAAAAAATTAACAAACTAAAGGAATTTCTTTTTAGAACTGGAAGCAGGTGGTGTGGAATCACGAAAGATATTGAATTTGTGTAGGATTGCTGCAGAACAGACAGACTCACAAAAAAAAAAAACAGAAAATTAAAAAAAGAAGTCTAAATATTTTACTAACAACGTATGAACTGAGTAAAACAACTCTTAATGTATTTATTTTTGTATTACAGTGGCTCTAGAGAAACAACGACAGGAATATGAGCGACAATTCCAACAGCTGAGAAATATACTGTCACCTTCGACGCCTTATCCGCCGTACGCCTACGACCCTTTGAAACTAGGTAACTTTATACTTATTAAACAAACAAGATACGAACAATTTTTGGAAAGACTTCATAATGTTACAAATATCAGTCAGTGAGGCATATTCATATGAATTCTTTGTTTTAAACAGTAACTTTATTGAAAGAATTTTACAGAAAACTTTCAAACCTGTTGAAAGGCGAAGCTGTCAAGTAACAGAAATAGAATGCACAAACTCAAATGTGACGTCACTGTCATTAAGTACCACGCGTACAAAAGATATGTTTTCACCCCCCCCCCCCCCACTTTTTTCAAACCAATATTTGAAATGCTAATTGCTGCTTTATTTAAAAAGCAATTTTGGTGCTGATTTCAGAAAAAGATTTATTTTCATTTGTTGTTTAGTAGAAAATATTATACAGGTAAAAGCCTAATTTTGTCAATGTTTCAGGTAAAATGACAGCGTGCACACCAACAACAGCAGCCCGCGTAGAACGCTGGGCGGCAGAACGCGACGATACATTCAAACGTTCATTAGGACGACTAAAAGCAGACATATTGAGAGCCAACGCTTTAGTTCAGGAAGCCAACTTCTTAGCTGAAGAGATGAGGAGAAACACACGCTTCAGTGTCACGCTGCAGATACCGCCGCAAAATCTTAGTCCTAATAGAAAGGTGATATTTCTTTAAACTGACTGTCCTTGTATAGATATCTCTTTATCAAGACTTTAAGTCCTATGACACTTTCTATATCTGATCTTAGGTCCTTCCAGGACCACACAGGTATGCGTCGTTCTTGGAACACAAAGGGTAACTGAAAGTAAAACGGGTGGGTTTTAGTCAGCACAAGACAGCCTGACACTCACTCTCGCTCCAGACCGAGCGGGAGAAGGTATTTTATGATTTCCCAAGCCTAAAACAAGACTCTTCAAGGCTTGCACGTTTGAGCAAATATATAGATCTATGAATGTGGTTGGACTTATTGTGTTGTCTAGAATTCGGTTCAACCATTCTTCCTGAGTTAAAATGTTTTGCTGACAGAGTCCACTGAAATGAGGACTGTATTTAATGCAGGTTTTTAACATGATTCTTGTTCGAATTATTATAATTAAGCTTACGCTAAAGGTTCCATCGCCCTATTGCAGCGCGGAGCCTTCGTATCAGAGCCAGCGATAATGGTCCGTCGTCCTGGGCGGAGCGGACAAGTGTGGTCCATGGAGAAGCTGGACAACAAGCTGGTGGACATGCGGGACATGTACGATGATTGGCGGCGCCGGCAGGCTATTGCGGGAGACGACGACACCGAAGAGGTGAGATCTAAACTAAGGAAAATTATGCATTTTACAAGCTCTTTCAAATTAAATTTGATCCACTTCCCGGTTACCGATTGAGGTGAAATTTTGTATGCATGTGTAATTCAGATGACAATGCAGAATTATTATGACATGGAGCTGATCTGATGATGGAAATGAAAGGTGGCCATAGGAACTCGGTAGTTAAACGACACAACCCCATCGAGTTTGGGCTCGTAGGATTCGTCTTGACGACTATTAATTATATTGGTACAGACTTTGCTTTAAAAACTTGCTATGAAAAAATTATTTTCATTGAAAACTTGTTAGATACCTAATTTAAAATTCTCGTTGTGACTATTGGGACTTCAACCAATCAAATGTCCTATGGCCCCGCTACAGTTCACAAAGATACGCGTCAATTTCAATATGGTGGTTATACTATCCAACATTACCACTTTATTTTTTGACTAATCCAAAACGGACGTGCGATGAGACAAATTTGGCGTGTTTGTGATAGGTCCATCTTGTCTTCAAAACATCCGGATGATAACAAAAATGTTAAACACTAGACTACTTTCTGTACAATAGCCGAATAGATCACACGACAATAATTTAGGTGTCTTCAGGGCAAGAGCGAATAGGCTCTTAATAAACTAGTGCGTTTTACGCAGTCAAGAACAAGCTTTAAAAAAATAAACAGTCTTTCAGAACTCGATTTGTAACTAAACGTTTAAAATCCTTTTCAGACGGAACCAGCAGAGATGGCCTTAGATCCTTTCTACGAGTCGCAAGAGAATCACAACCTCATCGGAGTAGCTAACGTGTTCTTAGAGGCTTTGTTCCATGATGTCACGCTGGACTATCACACGCCCATCATCAGTCAGCAGGGCGAAGTGGCTGGCAGGTTACAGGTATGTGCTAGAGAACCATAACATACAGAGCTAAAAACCGTAAAACAAGAACAATAATTTTCCTAAACTACCAGCTGATATCACTTTAAATGATAATAAAAAATATTTTCTGGCTAATAAAAATAAAGCTGTACCAGTGCTATTTACCAAAATTATTAATTTTACATAGGCATACATGAGCACTTATAAAACGTCAGAAGTTCGAGCATGTTTCCAAATGGTCATTTCCTTTGGAGAAGAACCGGCAAAAAATTACATGGTTACTCATTTAAAAAAAAAAATTGTTGGGTTGTTTAAAACTTTAAAGCTATTGTATAGATTAGTAATGTGGCTCATCTTGTAGAATCTTGTAAGTCGTTTTTGTTGGAAGTTTAATTCAGATTAATTGATTGATTGTATGTGTTATTGTTTATTTCAGGTTGAGATAAGTCGAGTGGCGGGACAGTTTCCTCAGGACAGAATTTGTGAAGCGGCTTCAGATAGTTCTGGTGATATGAGAGATGATGACGATCCTGCTGACTCTGCTACACAACAAGTAAGTTATTTTGCATGGTGAATGGGTAATTAATGTTTTGGGATAATTTGTTCTTAATTGTTCAGAAAGAGAAAATAGTGTAGTTTGTTAGAAGGCATTGGTTGTCGCAAAGAAGGCATTGGTTGTACTCATCGTTATCACTTAGCGTAGCCCTTGACCAATTAGATCATAGTAAATTAGAATGCCGTGTTCATATTGATCAGTTAAATTAAGTCCTTCAGGCAGTACAGACGAGTCTGTCATTTAAAAAAAAAATAATATCTAATCTATTTGTAAAACGAAAATTGAAAATTCTGACGATTATGATTAAATTTTAAAATAATTATATTTGAAAACACTGTGTAATAAAAAGTTTGCTTTAATATTAATGTTTTAATTTTGACTTTAGTAAGAGTCTTTATTTTGCAGTTGCACTGATGAGTCACTATTTTCTTAACGCGAACATAAGTAACACAACGCCATTGACGTGTAGTCAATTTGATAGTTGGCTTCCTAATTTGCTTAAAGAAAATATGATTTAAGTTTCGAAATTTAATTTGGTACGTTGTCACATGTCACTTCAACTTTGAAGCAACTATAAAGGTAGCAGCCATACACGTTAGGGTGTACTTGACAGGTTTGCCTGTAATGTACAATTGTACAGGTTACATATCATTCCACACTTGTCCAGTCAACAGGCAACCGATATATACCGATATGAATTTTGATATTTTTTGCCCGTTGGTATACTGTGCAGTTTAACTGTACAGGCAAAACTCAGCGAATGTGGCGGTCGCCTGCGCAGGCATCAGTTGTGCGGTAACTGCGAAAGGTAAACCGATTAGAGTAACAGCGTCGAGATCTGTTGCCAAGGTCATGGCTTCAACTATGAGTTTGTACCTTTACATGTATGTCCTTTACTTAGCTCAAGCTTACCTGGTAGGTGTAACTGTGTAGGCAAACCTGTTATATTCGGATTTTTAATTAGCTGTACTAAGCGGACTAACTACAGCAGTGAACAATGCCGAGCAGTCAATTTACAATGCTCCGATGACATTAAACCATTGTTGTAGCTGTCACTTTAGTTCATCTAATTAAAAATGATGGTATAGGTACACCCTAAAATATATGGCTACATTATGAAAACGTCTCTTCCGCAGGTGACAATCCGCGTGGCTATAAAGCAAGCGACAGGCCTGCCGCCGTCGCTGTCGCACTTCGTGTTCTGCCAGTACTCCGTGTTCGGCGGCGGCGGCGGGGGCGAGCCCGTGGTGGTGCCGCCCGTCGTGAGCGCCGACACGCCGCCGCCCGCGCCCGCCGCGCCGCCCGCCTCGCCGCGCCACCAGTCGCTCGTCACCTTCCGCTTCGACCACAAGAAGGACTTCACCATACCGCTCACGGAGGAGTTCATTGAGCATTGTGCCGGTGAGTTTTGTCAATAGATATTACATTAGTTAGTTTCCAAAATGTTTAACCAAAAAAGGATTACAAATCAAATACTAAGCGACAATTTTCCCCCTCAAACATGCTGTTGGACGCACATAATACACGTAGATTATTTTCCTATACTAAAACTGAGTTGTTCGTCTATTATTACACACATACAACATACACCAACCATAACCATTTTATCGCTATGTTAAAGGAAAAAAATACAAAATATTTTGAATTTAATTTTTATGAACCGTTAGTGTCTAAACACACTATGCCGAAGGTATGCGACCAAAGTTCCGCGGCTGATTTTAAGTTCCGACATATTCAGCTGACATGACACACCATAAGTGCCGTGGCAGAAATTTAGTTGCGCAACTTTGTGTGTATTCAGTGTCTCGAGCGCTGTCGCGGCGTCGTGTCGTGTTATATAAACAGCCGGACATACAGATGCAAAACAAAGTGATCCTGTTAGGATTCCCTTAGTATTTTAATAAACACAACGGGTGGACACGCAGGATTTGGCCTGCCTGCCTCCCGCGGCTCCCCAGCACACATTATACCTAAGTTCGGCTGTATGCTATAACGCAACGTAATTTCGGCATAATGTGTCGTCAGTAAATCAAATAGCATTGCAGGCGTAATTATGCCGAATTTCGGTCGCGTACCTTCGGCATAGTGTGTTTAGACACTTGCTGTATTCGGCAGAAATTTTGAGCGCTTACTCTTATGAACCAAAGCGGTACCATACCAGGCGATTTGAGAGATTCAATGAACGGTATTTCAATGTGAACAAACTTTGACATCAATTTAAGAGAACTTTATTTTTTAGAAAATCTATTACTTTTTTTACTCCAAGGTTTTCTCCGAACATAACTTTTATACATAACTTTTTAACTTTTAACTCCAAACTTTTTAACTCCAAACATAACTTTTTTTTTTAAACTTAAAACAACTTTTCTTGTCACCAGAGGGTGCCCTATCAATCGAAGTATGGGGCCACCGTTCCGCTGGGTTCAGCCGCGCGCGCGGCAACTGGGAAGTGGAACAACAACAGCTGGCCAAGGCGCGCTCCCTCGCCGACCGCTGGACCGAGCTCACGCGCAAGATCGAGCTGTGGGTCGAGATACACGAGCTCAACGATAACGGAGAATATGCTCCGGTTGAGGTTAGTCATGACTACACTTTTAAGTTCCGACTGAAATGATGATGATGGTACAGGGATCACAATAAAAGTTTTAAGAATAAAAAGGAAACACCATCTGCTCTTTCATATGTCATACATACAACCCTCACCTAAAGCAAGTTATTCTGTCCCTAGGGATATAATACAGTATGTTTGCCTAAAAAAGAAAGAAAGAAAGAAAGAAAGGAAACATTTATTTGGGACTCGCACAGGACAAACAACGATAAAATAAAAAGTAATGGACCTTTATTCATGTAAAATGGACCTTTATGCCCAAGAAATTTTAACACTAATGTAATATAGGTACCTTATTAAGAAAGCTTTTTTTTATTATGTTTCTTGATCATAATTAAATAAGAATTTTTCAGGCTCCCGTTTTTGTAAAAAGCTGAAAAATGTTTCAGTAAAAATAAAACCCATATTTTTATTTATTCGATTTTATCTAATAAAATTATTATTTAAAATGTAGCGAAAATTGCCGTTTGTATAGATAATACTTTAAGTTTTTATTAAATATTAAAAAAGGTTAAATCCGTAAATGTTAGATTGACGAGTGGTCGACTTGACGTTTACATTGAAATAGACCATCCCAGCGTTCCAAGTTACGATAACGTCGCAATTAGCGCGTTAACAAATCAGTCATTACATCAGTAATGACTGTTGGCGTTAGCGCGCCTATGTTATCGTGACTCGACAACGCAGGGCATAGGTTGCAGTTACATACAGGTATACAGATATACTGTCATGTCAATTGCCACAGGGTTACCCCTTTAAAATAATGTTACAGTGATACAAGCTTATATTTTTAGTTTTTAACAATTAAATTATTGAAAGTGTCCTTTCTTTTCGTCTTTGTTCTGCTACAACATCGGATTGAAATCAAGTGACACAATTTCATTTCGATTTCGAAAGCTTGATGGGTTTTGCCAACGATTCAGGCGGTAGCTTTTTGCTTTTAAAACACGTTTGTTTCTATCATGTTCGTATTTGTTTGTCAGGTGGTCCAACGTAACGACGTGTGGACGGGTGGCGTGTACCAAGTGCGTCAGGGACAACAGCGGCGCATCGCCGTGCGAGTGCGGCCCGCACTCAACTCCGGCACGTTGCCGCTCGTGTGCCAGCAGATACTTAGCGTTGAAGTCGGCTCGGTTAGCGTCAGGTACGAGGATATTACATTATCATACAACTGTAGCAACGTAACGACGTGTGCACGGGTGGCGTGTACCAAGTGCGTCAGGGACAACAGCGGTGCATCGCTGTGCGAGTGCGGCCCACGTTAACTGGTTCAACCTACAATCAGTATCTCGGTGATTCCACAAATGTATGATTATATATTTCTCTGACTTAATGTTTTCTTTTCATTTAGATCACGCCTACAAATGCCACTCGATTCCTATCAAGACGAAGATTTAGCGGTGTTACGGGAAAGGTGGAGCGACGCACTGTTTCGTAGACGTCAACATTTACATGCACAGTTACAGGTAAATAACTATAAAAAAAATATCTAGCCGTATTTGTCCCACTGCTAAGCAGTGGTCTCATTCGGGCTGTTTTCCGTCACTGCCAGGTGATAACCCTCATAGTGTGCTTGTAAATATGTATATCTTTTTAGGCCTCTACGATCCCTTACATCTTCAGATACCTATTGCATGGAGAGTTGGAGTCTGTTGCCCAGCGGTCAACTTATTTATGCGATAGTAGCAATTGTGGTTAATTCGCTGGGATTTTGAAGAGTTCTGATGTCTGTCTCCGAAACTCTATTAGATCTATATGAAACTTTTGAAATCGCTTAAAAACTAAGAAAATTAAAAATTGGCCTATAATATAATATAATAATACTAGCAACAGACAATGAAGATTCTATAGTCTATTCGCGTTAAGAAAATAGTGACTCATCAGTTTAACTACAAAGTAAAAAATTGATATTATAGGAAACTTTTTAAACAATATTTTTTAATATTAATATTGGGATTATTTTAAAATTTAATCAGAATCGTCAAAATTTTCATTTATATATTTATGATAGGTGAGGTACTCATTTTTAAAATTGACAAAAGACCAGTCTATGCTGTCTGAAGGGACTTAACTAGTAAATTTGAACACAGCTTTTTAATTTATGATCTGTCAAGAGGTGTGGCTAACCTGAATGACAACGATAAGTTACTATTTTCTTATATATATATATTGATGGAAGACGCGTCCATACTGCATGAAGGGCTTACCTCAACTAGTAAATTTAAACAGCTTTCTAATTTACGATGATCTGATTAGTCAAGGGGCGTGGTTAGCAGAATGACAACGATAAATTACTATTTTCTTAACGTGAATACAATATAGAGTTTATATATGGGGTGAAAACTCCTTATGAAGCCGGGGCAGGTCTCTACTTTCATACTAAAAAGTGTAGACTTGATCTAGCAATATATTTTTTCAACAGAAACTAGTAAACATGTCGCCTGCAATGAAGAATGACCGTGACAACGAACGAGAACAGTCTCTCGTAGAACAGTGGGTCTCGCTCACCGAGGAAAGAAATGCCGTAAGTTAGAATAAAATCTTAATTTTTGTGTCATGAAATTCTTTTCAACAATCAGACTATTGTATCCAATAAAATATACGTCTGTTTTTTTGAAGGTAGGAAGGAAATCATCAAATAATTTCTTCTGCTCAGGGTGGAGCGAAGTGTAGCTCACCTGTGTCCTTTTAGTTACCCTTTGCATTGACTCTTTCTACAATCCCGCAGCCCGGTAAAATACTGTCTCTTTTGAATTGCTGTGGGTTGATTTTTGAGCAGTGGAATGCCCTGCCGGAGTCTGTGTTTCCTGATGGCTACAACCCGGAAATCTTTAAGTCAGGAGTGAATAGGTTGTGTCTAGGTAAGCGTGCTCCATCGTCGACCGCATCGTCGCTTTCCATCAGGTGAGATAGTGGTCAAGCGCGAATGTATCAACAATAAAAAAAAAATACCATCAGTGATTACTTTGATTATTTAAAAAAGAAATATGACGGTTTGCTATATCCACCCTAATATTATAAATGTGTAAATCCTAAAATTATAAATGGACCGACGACCTGGTGAGGGTCGCGGGAGTGCGGTGGATGCGAGAAGCACAGGATCGGTCGTTGTGGCGACGCTTGGGGGAGGCCTATGTCCAACAGTGGACGTCTTTCGGCTGAAATGGTGATGATGATTATAAAGTTGACCTTTAGTAACTCTGTCTGTTACACTTTCATGGTTAAACTATTGAACTGATTTTGATGGTATGGAGTAAGCTTGAAGCCCAAGAAAGGACATACGTTACTTTTTATTTGGTTTCGACTTCGATTTCGATTTCGCGTCCTTGAGGACGTCGTTGATAACCGACATTTACACAAAGTCGCTGACAAAAGATAGATAACTAAAAAAAAAGTTTTGAACCGTAATATTTATTCCTCAGATAAAAGTTATCTGGCTACTGAAAAAGCCGGTCTTCAGAACAATAAAATGTAGACATATTTATTTGTAAGTGGTGATAAGTTAGATGAAAATTATCCTCATTCTAGAGTGTTGAATGTTAAATTTAGCTGCCAAAACTGTTACGTGTTTTGTTTTGGCCGAAGACACTGAAAACTTACCCCGACAGTACCAAAAATACAATCCTTTTCACGTTCACACAACGATATCTCCAAATTTTTTTCACAGTATAGAGTATTTCCGTAGGGGCCCAGCGGGGTCGAATCCTACTGGGACTATGGGTTTTGCTTCTGAAAGGAAAACCCGGTCCTGGAATGATTGGCAACGAAGGAAATAAAAGTGGGTTTTAGTCAGTAAAAGTCTGATATATAAGTCGCGCTCCGCCATGTCATTGGATGATTTCCCACCTAAAAAAAGAGTATTTCAGCTTTCACTCAGTAGATGCCCGCTACATATATGTAGGTGAGTTTGATCAAACTGCTGACATTAGTGTATGTGCAGGTGCTGGTCCCCAGCCCGGGCAGCCCCATCCCCGGAGCGCCGGCCGCCTGGGTGCCGCCGTTAGGAATGGAACAACACATACCAGTGCTATTTCTAGATCTCAATGGTAAGTCGTAGTTATAGACACACTGCATAAACTAAATACAATTTTCTTTGAATATTGTACATGGAAAAGGAGAACAATTAAGATATTTTATGATGAAACTTAATAAAAATAACGGGTTATGGAAATTATTAAGTAAAATGGAGAATGGTTCAGATAATGGAACTACTTACCCTCTCCCCCCTCCTGCCCCTTTAGTGGTACTGGTTAACTTAAGTTGTATGTAAATTAATAGTGGAATAATAATGGAAAGGGGATAATTTTGCACCAAGACAAGCATAATCTTAACCAATAATTTCAAGTTTTAGTAGCAATCTTTTATTATGACCTTAACATGACGTACTAAAGTGTCAAGCGTGCGAGCGAAAAAGAGAACTATACACTGTATAAAGCTGCATCCCTATCACAGTTTTTTTTAATTATTTTTACACAACGCCATCTAGTTCCAAACTAAGCAGAGCTTGTGCTATGAATACTAGATAACTGATTTATATATTTCTAAATACATACATATTGTAGATAAAATAGACCCGGACACAGAACAAATGACTGTGCTCATCACACAAACATTTGTCCTGGGTGGTTATCGAACCACGACCTCCGGCATAGCAGGCAGGGCCACTAACCACTAGGCCAACACTCCAGTCATGTTGGACCTGGTGGTAGGGTCTCTATTTATCTAAACTAACCATTTAACCTTTTAATCATTTCCTCAGCGGATGACCTAACGACGCATCCTAGCGGTGAAGAAGTAACAGTAGCTGGCCTACATTCCATCTTACCAAAGGAGCACGGCAACAAGTTCTACGAGCTGCAGATACTGCACCATCACGATAAGGACGTCTCTGCAGTGGCCTCGTGGGACTCGTCCATACACGACTCGCAGTACCTCAACCGGATCACTGAAGGTAACTAAACTGGTTTATATTGACCCCCATGAAAGTTAAAAAATTGTTCCAAGCTAACACTGAAACACTGTGTTAATTAGTAATCGTGTTGTCGAGGTCAGAGAGGCTGTAGCTCCATGTAAAATACTGCAAGCCTAGCCAAGTTACGACCGTTTCGTTTCGATCGCCTCGAGTCGGCCACGCCTCCTACTCCTTTGTTCTGATCACGTGACTGAGCGTTGAGCTGACGTCAGAACATACTTAAAATGATAACACATATTTTCTTAATTATATTTCAGCAAATGAACGCGTCTACCTGATACTGAAGACGACAGTGCGTCTGTCGCATCCCGCCCCCATGGATCTCATACTTAGGAAACGATTAGGATTAAACATTTACAAGCGGCAGAGCTTCACCGACCGGATACGGAAGAAGATCGTCAGGTTAGTCGGCAAACTTCTAGTGTCCTTGCTTTCTTTCCTGTCCGTTGTTATGGGTGGTATTTGAATATCGAGGCTGAAGTCCACTTCACGTCCATGCGCGTCTTTTGCTTACGGATGGGTACTTAGAGTAAAAAATTTGTAAAAAAAGTGGTGATATTTTTTGGAGTAGTACATGGGTAATTATGTAATTAAAAAAAAAAGTGATATTTTTTTGAACTAGTATTTGGGTAATTGGTAAAAAAATGTTAATGAGCATACGCGTATTTGGGCATTTTCATTTATAAGTGTACCCTGATAAAAATAAAATAGTCACCAAACTGACGTCACATTCATAGGTAAGAAACCAGTTTTCTAATTAAAATTAGATATTTTTTAATGAATAAATTATATCTAATTCGTTTAAAATAGTTAAAGGATATAAAATACATATATTAACAAAAAAATAAACATCACTAACCTGACAAAAAAGAGGAGAACTGTCTCCTCTCTCGCCGACACAAAAAAAAACACCTTTTCACTCAAAGCACCGTTTCAAAATTGACTTTTTAAAAAGCCGTCTGTGATTGTCTTCATCAATGTTGCCATTATACGCAATATGAGTAGCTTTTGTAATTATTTTGAACAACTGGAACCGTCACCAAACTGACATGTCCGATCGGCTTAAGTTTAGATCGATTAGATTTATTTGATAGATTTATTTGAAAATGAGTTTTAGCCTATGTTTTTAGAGTTTATTGTACACATTTAATTTAATGTCACAACAAAAGCAACACATTGTGGTTGCGCCAAAACTGAATGTCTTCGTAGTATACGTCTTTAGTAATTACAACCAATTCAATTTTGTCAAGGGGTGGGACATGCCAGAAACAGGTACTATGAACATTTAAAATACTCATAAATTAATAATTTTAACATATTTTAGCAGGATTGCAGATGAATTAGTAAATTTAATATATAAAGTTACGGACACGAGCATGTAATTTAAAATCAGTAAATATAAGCAACATGACGTCACTAGTAAATGCGTAAGTCATGTACATACGCACTGTAAATATCGAAAGGGGAGCCAATCAGAGGCATGATTTACGTCCAATCAGAGACAGTATTTTACCTTTTTATTCCAAAAATTAGACAATATGTCCATTTTTCATCTCGATATAAAATTTTAAATACTTTGGACAGCGTTACAGCGGCACACTTAAAAGTCAAAATGCCCATTTACATGTGCTTGGGACTTGATTGGTAAAAGAGACGAGCTTAAATGTTGGTGTGGCGGGGGTTTAAAAAAATCTTGGTCTAGTTTTTAGTATTGTGTTGGTTTTATATTAGAAAAAAAAAAGACTTAAAATGTAATAAAAAAAATCACATAACGTCGCGTATTACTTTAATTGTCAGAAGCCTTCTTTTATATTATTTCTGAGATAGAGTGGTATATTGAACGCCATCAATCGCTATATAAACATCTAATAATATACCTACCTATAACAAAACTAAAATGTCCTCCCTTTCCTAACCATACAATGTCGTACAGCTGAACAAGTTGACATACGTAATATACAAATGTGTTAGTTATTACGTGGACAGGACGGACCAGCTCACCCAAACCGGCGTGACCTACGAGGTCGTGTCCAACATACCGAAGGCCTCCGAGGAGCTGGAGGAACGGGAGAGTCTCGCGCAGATAGCGGCCACCGGGGAAGATTCTAGCGCGGCTGATGGAGAGACTTATATCGGTAAGGCTAGTTGACTAATTTTTGAAATTGCTGTCCTTTTCAGTGGCTTTCCGAATTATCACAAGCCGTTCTGTCGTTACAATACAAAGTGCTAGTAACCGTTGGAGACTTATATATATCTGAGATTTAATCTCGACTTAAAAACACTTGGGTTAGAGCAGTGTTTTTCAATCTATTTGAATACGTGATCCCTTTTTTATAAACAGATAGTGACGACCCCCCTAGGACCGTAACATTGTGGTGAGCGCATTGCGCTCTTGTGACTGCTTTTTGAATTTATAGTCCAACATGTTTCAAATCGCAAATAATTTGCGTGGAAACAAACAAGCACTCCTTTATTACTGAGTCGCTATATTTTTTTTTGTGGTGTAGTGTCAGTAACTATCACTTTTCTGCTTTTATCCGACTGGCGATCCACAGATTAAAAAACAGTGTTAGAGCATTGAAAAGCATACTTAATTTTCGCAGTTTTTGCAATAAAAAGGATATACATGTATACCACCTTGACTGATAAATATTCACAGATGTAAAGACAGACTCAACATTAACTGACGCAAAAACTATATTGACGAGATGTCTTCAATATTGTTTTTATCTACTAAACATATCATTACTCTTTTAGAAAAATACACGCGTGGCGTGAGCGCAGTGGAAAGCATCTTGACACTAGACCGGCTGCGGCAGAGCGTGGCCGTGAAGGAGCTGGAGCAAGCGCGCGGACAGCCCATCACCATGCGCAAGACGGCCAGCGTGCCCAACTTCTCGCAGGTACAGGGGCTGCTAGCTTATCATACTTGTAAGCTACGATGGACTTGTACTACGTACTAGACGGATAAAGGATAGATACAATTATAGGAATGGAATAAAGAGACGATTTTAACGGCTACAAAGACAAGATTGACGTTCTTATTTTCATCATAAGTACAATAAAGTGAGACGGCGTATTTCTTTTTTTTTTTTACAAATTGTTTAAAAAAAAAACACAATTATTTTTTCATTTTAAACTAGATGAGGCCGGTGATTTCTAGCTGACTACCCTGAAAAGAAACACCGCAACAAACTCATGGGTCATAGTCTCTTTTAAAGTCCATACAGTAAATTTGTCATGGTCAAACGGTCAATTCGATCACTTAGTCACGTAAAAGAAAAATATATAATTGTATTATTCAATTAAAAGCCCTTGAAAAATAGTGTGAATAAAACTTACATTTATAATATTTTTCAATAAAGAATGTCTTACAAAAACTTCGTCTTTAATAAACTTTGAACGAAGTTAAGATAAGCTAAAACTTTCGACCGCCACGTCAAAAAAGCAAAAGTATGCTCTCAACGCCAACGTGCAACTCCGCGATTTCATTCTGTAACAAAACAAATAAGAATAACAATACTTTCTTGTGAGATCTATTAGCATTTAAGCCTGTCATGTAATCGTTATTGTGGCGTGCTAGACACATTTTGCTTTATCATGTACAACTGTTGTGGTGACAAGGGTGGGTAAACGTCCTAAATGTATGGCTACTTTGGCGTTAGTAGCTACTTAAGTTTGAATAACTAAAAAATCGCATAAATCCGGACACCACCTAACTTTTGTAGTTAGGTGGTGTCCGGATTTATGCGATTTTTTCTAATTCATACAGTTCCAATCTGATAGGTATTTTGAGTTAACTTATGCGAGTTAGTACATTTCGCAAAGGCTTGCAATAGTCTTTCTGTACTTTGCAGCTGACGATCTAAATGTTTTGTAGCCGTCGAATTGATATATTTTTAGTACGTAGTACAAGTACATATATCGTTAAATAAAACACAGTTTTATATAGACACACGTACAGTCGAAGCTAGTTTAAGCACGTAGGTACACGCCAGATTGACTTGAATTATTGCACACAAAGTAAAAACAATGGGGTAATCGTTAGGGAACAGAGGCCCTACCACGAGCTCTTAACGCGAACCATTTGACAACCTAAACTGAACTGTTAAAGGGAAGGAGCTATACAATATTATTTTTAGTATATGCGAAACCTGAATATAGTTTGTTCAGAATCAGTAACTGAATCGATCCCAATAATTTTTACACCATGTTAGATTTTTCCAAAAATATTTAAAAAGGGTCACAAGTTTGACACCACCGACACTAAGTAAAGCACAGGTTATAGCGGGCATTAGGCGCTAGCGCAAAACTGGGTGCAGGGGCAAAATAACCCCTCAGTCACCCGGATGGCCCGGTGACCATGTATTTGTGCGGACAACCACAAACAAAATTTTTTATGATTCAGTTATGAAATTTTGTTCATAAATTCTTTACATAAAAATACGAAACACGTGTTTCGGGTTTCGCATATACTTAAAATAATGTTGTATAGGATATATAGCTCCATCCCTCTTTCTCGCTCGCATGCCTGACGTTTTAAGACGACATGGTAAGACCCCTGTATTGTGAAAAGTGAATGATATATTTTACAAGTTGCAAGTTATAAGCGTCGTACATTCCAGCAACATACATGTTTATGAGACAGAACAAAAAAAAAAAAAAATTGGTAAAAAGTTTGAAATGGCTGCCATTTTTCCTCTATTTCCTACTAACTCGGAAAAATCATACAAGATCGTTAGATATCGATTTTGAAAGCAATTGGTTAATAAATAGCCAGTATATCCATGTCCAATAAGATGTTATGTATGACGCTTTAATCTGATCAGAAACATTATGATAACATTACGAATTTCCAGGCGCGATTTCTACTATCTGTAAGTAAATTTATTATTTAGATGTTGTAAAGCTTTGAAGCCGAATAAAAACCAATCCTACACGAGTAATATTTAGCAAAACAGTCGATGTCGCCATTAATACACGAAAATACAGTTATGTAAGTCACGATGTAAATAAACATAACACTTTAGGAATAGACAATATAGTTCAGAATCGGTTGGTATTCAGAGTGAATGTGACAAGCTATTTATTGTTATAAAACGGGGTAACAATAAGTTTATGAACATCGAGTAGTATGTTATTTTTAAGAAACCGTGCTCTGTGTCCTTTGAGCGCATCATCGCTTACCACCAAGTAAGATACTGGTCAAGCGCGATCCTATCAATAATAAGAATAAAAAAAGAATTGAGATAAGTCAAAAACATTTATGTATATTCCAGTTTGTACGGAATCCTTAGTGCGCGAGTCCGACTCGCACTTGCCCGATTTTTTTGAGGTATTATCACTGATCCTTAGATTGCTAAAAGCCGCAGTCTTATCACTACTAACATTCGAGGCAGGTGCGGTCATGAGAAGTGGGAGCGCGGGACATTTAACTCGGTCTCGATTGAGTACTTGCAAAACTTTGTGACCGCGACTAGCCTGGGTTATGATTTATACGTAATCAACATTGCGTCAAA
Organism: Mythimna pallens; assembly: GCA_961205895.1. Lineage (NCBI taxonomy): Eukaryota > Metazoa > Arthropoda > Insecta > Lepidoptera > Noctuidae > Mythimna > Mythimna pallens. The sequence goes on along the minus strand of OY540825.1, from coordinate 23,882,339 downwards.
GTATCACTGAACTCTGAACAGCAACCGATTCCCTTAGCCAGTGTGTACGCTTGCTAACCTGTGTGTTGTCGCTACGCACCGGCAGCTGTCGCAGGCGCTCGAGAGCGTCGCCAAGAACGGAAACAACGTGAGTCAACAGCATGGCCGAAAAACACGCATTTTTTTACCTAATTTCATTTTGTTTCACAAGCCAGTTATGATCTTATACTGCACGGTGTAAGGTTCTTTTTTAGTTGTTCCATTTTGTTCTTTAAGGTCAATTAAAGGTTCTTAAAATCAATTTAGATGTTTCGCTGCACGGTGTAAGGTTCAAGATCAGTTGTTTCTTAAGGGCCCGTTTTCACAACCCGATTGAGACTTTATACTGCAGGTCGTAAGGTTAATTTTTCCCCGCATGGTGTAAAATTCTGACCAGATGTGATGTCAGTTTATGCCGGAAGTCACTAAACAGAAGATTTTCATGCTTCTGTTTGTGCCAGTGAATTCGGAACATATAGAAAGAAAATAATAATAATCAAGTCTTCTACAGCGGAAAAAGCACAAGAAACATTGTGTCTCAAAGATAAAGCAGGAATAGGAATTTATAATATTTTCATATAATTTTTTATACCTTTTTTAATTATTTTCACTGTATTATTTTTTAGCTATTCACCATTATTCACATAGTTAGTTCACGTACAATTAGTATTTCATAGCATTTGTAAATTAATCATTGAGTGTCCATATTCAGTTAAACTGACAGTATTTGCAATTCATGTCACTGACAGTTTCAAATTGTGTTCTATAAATAATGTAATGTTTTAATCTAAGCTTTTAGTATTACTAAGTTTAATGAGAAGCCGTATATCAAGTCAATAATTATTTGCAATCGTTTGTATGTCTATGTTGCTTTCGAATTTCCCCAGAAATTTCAAAAAAGTGTACGTTTATGACGCTTTAACATGTGTGTATATTGTCACAGCTGATGCGCCTAGACTCGTCGTTCGAGTCGCTGGCGGGGCTGGCGGCGGGGCGCGCGGGCAGCATGGCGGACCTGGCCGACGAGACGCCGCGCCGCTCCGTGCACCGCCACTCGTACGCCGCCCCGTCACACAACGACCCCGAAATACCGACACCTACCAAACCTTTCGGACTCGGTAAGTTACCAACTACAAATAAAAAAATCCTCGAATTGTTCTCCATGTTGTGTGAACTAATATTATTTTTTACAGTACAACACACTCCTATTTCCGATACATTCATTCTTTACCACTCATAACATTGTCATGCTAACAGTTTTTAAAATATAATTTCTAATAAAAAAAAACGTTATTTGCAGTATTTGCACCATGTGCATACAGATAGCGCATTAAACTACGTCATAGGCTAACATCAAGCTGTAAACCGTATTTTAGACAAACAATATAATTTTTAGTGCATTTCAGTAGAATAGGTAACATTACATTTGATTTAGTATGTACAGATATCGATGCACGATAGACGATCTAGAATAGTATTCTATTTGAAGTTGATAGTTACATTAAATAGGAAAGTTATCAAAAGAATAATCAGGCGATTCATTGTCACAAAATTGTCACGACAGTACTGAAACATCCACTCTTCATGATCTCACTATTACATTATTTTATTTTCCAACTGCTTTGTGGCGACGCTATGGCTCAAACAACTTCCCCTTCTGTCTTTACCCCCTAACCTACTTACTTCTTTCACTGTCATGTTCTTTGATGTGACTCGTTTTAACTTTACTAATATTTCTTCCATTCTTATATCCATCTTTTTCTTTGAGATATTTTTGAATGCGAATGGAGTCGAATACCCCAAGTGTATGTTATAAACGGATTTCGATGTTTTCTAAAATATTGAATGCTTTTTCTAATATCTTTCTTTCGTTATTTTTAAGTCTCAATCTAAATTTGCACGTTTTATTGGGCTCCATTACAATAGATCTTAAAGAACAAGGTTGAATAGGACCACAAAATGATTCCCAGACTCTGAAACTAACGTTATATTTTCTGTATCTTAACCCCCGCTACCTTCAGGCTCGTTCCTATCAGGTAAACAGAGAAAACAATATGGTATTAAATCGGAATGGCAACTGTATTGCGAAATTATTAGACGAATGCAACCGAACGATTAAAAACTAAATAGATGTGTTGTGATCATTGTTACTCATAAGAAATTTTTGTTTTGTATGTACCCATTAATTGGCTGTAAAATTCATCTGAAACTATTGGCATATCGAAATTGAGTGAGAACAAATACGATGCTGAGTTCATTTTGATAAAATTAGACCCTGTATTGGCTATTAGAGGAAAGCAAGCTTCGAGCATCAGGCTTCTGTCGTTGTGTTGACTGTCTGTTTGTTTGCGTGTCTCTTTCATTTGCATGGACCAGCATGACCTGTGATTTTTCCTCTCCTTCCCACTTCCTCTACGTTGATCTATTTGCTGTGGATTCGGAAAACGAACGACGCTTTCAGTTTAGACAACGAATACTGCTTATAAATGTTAGGGTTCTATAATATCTGCCAAATGTGATAATTGTACATTTGACAAATTTAAAAAAACTTGAAAAGCAGTCCTATCTTTGTATAAGTAGTTATGTATCGTAGTGATAGACCAATGAAATTGGGCGTAGGTTTGTGTGTGTGTTAGGTGAAACTGTGCATGTATTGTAGACAATATTTGAGGAAGTAAACCTCGAGGATAGATATTGTAAAACGCATGTGCTAGACAATAAACATTGTAATGTAGGTTTGATAATTCGTACCCTTTAATTTAGAGATGATTTAGATTATACTGTGTGTAAGTGAACATTTTTCTATTTAAAGCTATGTACAGACAAAATTTAGCATTATTTTTGTAATAAATATGCCTATCAGAATAATTATTTTAAATAAAGGAATAATATTATAATGTAGTTTAATAATAGATTTACAATATTAGAAAATAATGAGTTCAATTTTGCTTCTACAAAAGTTTGGAGCCATATTGTATAAGTGTTGCCCCTAATTATGTGTCAAAGTATATTTATTCTTGATTAAAATGTAACAATAATCCCTTCATCTCCTTTAAGTTTAAGATAAAAAAACTTGTGTATTAGATATTACTTTTAGATCTGTTAACTTTATAAAGATATTAGAACTGTAATTCTGTAAGGTTACCTAGAATGTGTGTGTTGTGTTAAAGGTTTGTATTGACGAAGACATTGATATTTTCATTGCAGCCCGGCCAACGTTCCTAAACTTGAATTTGAACCTGAACTCTCTGCGACTGCAGACGCCAAACAAGTGTACGTCCAACTGTTAAGTCGTAGAATCACTAGTTTCGCTTGTTTTTTGACGGTTTTCTTTAAATGTTTGTATTATTTGTAAAGCTCATTGTATAATCTTTTCAGTGTATTGTTTTCAAACATGGTTTACATAGCATGTTGACGAATATTATGAACGAAATGTCATCGCTAACGTTTTTCTGAGATTTCGATCCCTAGTCATAAGTCAGTATGCATGAGATCAATCGATTGAAAAAAAATCTAGCATTGTTTCGTCCATGTATATTTTCGAGCAATATGTAATTTCTGTATTGCGCATATCTACATTGAGTTAAGAATAAAGTTACAACTCCCGGTAAAACCATAGAGGTAGACCATTCTTTGTACTTTGCGAGCGCTCTGCTTCTCCGTGAGGCGCGACAAGTTGTCGATGCCGGTTCATAAGAGCGTACAAAGGCGAATTAAAAACGCTATCAATTGTACTACCGATAATAAGATTATAATAAAATTATATCTCAGTGATTGGGTTACGGAAGTCAAATGACAAGCTCTGTGTAGAATGCACATTGATCAAAATATTGTGTCAAAAAAGATGAAGAAGAGACACAGACGTTGCGCATATCTACACTGAAAAGAAACTAGGCCTCGTAAAGTGTTTTAAATAGTTTTAATTTTTATTTATTTGCTACATTTCATAGTGAGCTAGTTAGTTCGTATAGTGAAAACATTGGCATGACAATCATTGTACAATCTCAAGCATGGAAGCGTTTATTTAAACGATGTTGTTTATGTTAAATTTAACTCATTCATGATTTCTTAATCATTTAATTAGTTAAGCTGTTACCTTCTTTAGATTAAGTTAGGCACACCGCTATTTGATAAAATGCTAAAGAATTTGCACTGTTGTTAATTATTTGACTCTGTTTAAAAATATTGAAAAGCAAGCTGTAATCTACTACTTACACTTTGTTTCTTATTGGCCCCCAGTTGGGGCCAACATTTTTGTCTCTCTACAAACTTATTTCTTGAACACAAGCTATTTTACTATTTAAATATTACTATTTAATACCATCACATCTCTCTTTACACGTATCATAATTTATAAACTTATTTATAGAAGTTTTGAAAATCCACTACCACTTTTGTTATTTCAAGTATTTATCAACTCGATAGTTCGACTGCAATACCTTGATAGTTCTTTTTTAAATTATTTATAGGCTCTCGTTTGACCACTATCTCTCCACCAGTGGTTGAAGTTTGAATCTATTTGGTCAATTTCACATTTTGCCAGTTTGAAGACAGTTCTTTTATGCAAAGAAAAAGTCAGTACATAATAATAAATAGGTTTATAATGTTGCAGCGTCTCCAGCAAGTGGCAAGCTTGGGTTACGCATGACGACGCTTCACGAAGAGCCGGGCCGACGGAACGATGAGGACTCGCATTCGGAGCCCGAGTCGGCGCCCATTGATGAGCTCACTACTCCAAGGTCTCACGTAAGTATAAACAGCTGAAGTCGACACGTTCCAGCCCCTAACATATTGATGGCAGAGAAGAAAGCTGCCCACCTATTTGCTTGATTGGACGTGCCTAACACTTACATTATAATGCATAATAGACTGTAACGGTTGTAACTTGTACGCGCCACAACTATTGTGCTCACATAATTATGATTTGTAGTTCAGATAGAATCTAACACTGGTGTGTAATTTGTCGGATTACAAGGTACTTTTTTTCAAAAAACTCCGGTCTTTACGAACGTATCTGTGGCAGTAGATACTCTGTAATCTGACAAATTCGATAGTCCGATACCGCCTTGCAAAACGTTTGTTGAATTACCGGAGGTCAAATGTATCAATTCTTATTTTTTTTAAAGACTGTGTGGGAATCGAATCCGCGACTCGCAATGCGGCTTCCAATTGCTCAACCACTGCGCAAACTGCTTTCGTAACTTTAATATAATCTTTGGTTATTAGAACTATTTTTCTTGCTATAAGGTTGCTGTTTCATATGACTCTAAAGTAAAAGAACTGAATGAATCCTTACTGACAAATATGTATTTCTTACCAACAGCGCACGCGCAGCCGTGCCACATCCCGTGGTTTCTTGCCGACATCGAAGACGTTAGATTCGTTACACGAACTGGCGTGTGAACGAGTGCCCAACAAGAACTCGCCCTCAATATCATCCAGCGGTTATGGTAAGTAAAGAGATTTTAGGAATTATTTTGGAATTATGACAGTAAATAGTAGTTGAAATTTTATTGATTTTGTTGTAATAGTGGAGTTAAAAATAATGCATTTTTGTTATTTTTTTCTATCGATGTGTATTTCGTCCACTCTGTCACGCAAAAAAGTAAAATATTAGCTAATTTAAAGCCCATGTTTACATTATTTTACTAGGTAATCTTAAAAGAGAACTGAGAATCTTGAAAATGTCGATAAACACATATATGATATTTTAAGTATTTTTCGAGGGGTCAATCGGGGGGAGGGGACGGGGGGGGTGCGATTGCCAATTGTAGATCGAAGAAGAACGTCCCATATAATTTGGTTTTGTTACCTTCAGCTGTGGAATGCAATAACGGTTACTTGGTACCTAGATGTATAATCTGTTCATAACTAGCTAGGATCCTCTCTAAGAGATCCGAGATTTTATTTTAAATTGCATATTAGGAAATTATAAACTAAAAAAAAATCTGTTACTTATAAATATTCTTACAAAATTTGGAATTCTATGATTTTATCCTCCACAATTTCCGGTTTGTGTTACATAATAATGTTTTCCCACCCTCCAGGTTCACAAGCAGTATCATCAACAAACCTGACGAATGACGACACCCTCTCAATCCGAAGCATGTCGGTCGACGAAACACCGGACTTCGACAAAACGATGGAATACACGCACCTCAGTAGGACCAAGAACTCGATGGCCGGCCTCCGGAACGAAATCACGGAACTACGGAATGATATCAACGATTTAAAACACGATATTGTCGAATCAAAACACGAATTAGATGATTCTTTATTCGAAAAGGCGAAAACGCCAGTTCTAACTCCCGGATCGAGAAATCGGATTAATCCGTTTTTAAGGGATTGCGAGGAGGCTGCCAAAGAAGAAGAGTCCAAAGGTCAGATGGTGGATCCATTGGGAGCGATTCCCGTCAAAAGTGCTGTGCTTACAAGTAGTAAGAGCGTTGAGAATACGCAGATGAATGGGGAGGCGACGCATGAGCCGAACCATGATGTGTCGAATGACGCGTCGCATGATACGTCGTTTGGTAAGTAGTGATCAATTTCTAAAACAGTTTTTTTTTTTTATAATTTTTGACATATGCTGCTTAGGCCGTGTAGGTGAATTATGTTCAAAACTCCTCCTTTTGCTAACCGGAGGAATGTCTAATTTAATTAAAAAAAACGTAGATCTTAAGTCCCTTGTGGATTGTGATCAAAAGTGGTACTTTATTGTTGCAACAAAATGTTTTAGTGGTGCTTGAAACTAAACATATATTATTCGCTAGAACTAAAATTCAAAATCCTACATCGTAGTATAAAAGTTCTCCGCGCGATTAGAATATAATAACACAAACATTCAACAACCCGAAATCAACTCTCGGGCAGTTACCCGGATCAGATGCAACACCCGTCTGGTCGGTGGATCCTCTCTTTTCAACGGAGGTTTGCAGGACTTTACTCTCTGTTTCGCAGACCCCTAAAAATATGTTTAAAACATGTTTATTACGTTTTATACAGATTTTACTGCAGTTGTAGTCATTCCAATTTAAACATTTTTTTTTTAATTCAAATAAATTCATCAGGAGATGCCGAAGTAGAGTCAGTGAGCTCAGAACAGTCAAGCCACGACGCAGAACGAAGCCGGGAAGCTTCGTCTGTGGGAGAAAGTGACTCCGCCTCAACCGGACCTGACCAGCCCATTGTGAAGACGCAGTTACCTGCTGGGAAGGTAAGTTTATCCTTGATAACCTTGTTGTGTTTGATGTTTTGTCGTTTATACCGCGTACATCGAAGAACTGGAACAATTTGCCTACTGCGGTCTTCCCGTCCGATTATAATTTAGGTGTCTTCAAGGCTAAAATGAATAGGCTCCTAATAAACTAGTACGCCTCACCATCAAACGATTGCATCATTGCTTACCATCAGGTGGGATTGCAGTCAAGCACTAACGTAAAAATACAATTAAATAATACATGTGTATATAGTATTTGATGGCTTTGTGAGGGTTGCGGAAATCTGATGGATGCAAGACGCATAGGACTGGTCATTTTGGCCACGCTTGTTGGAGGCCTATGTCCAGCAGTGGACGTCTTTCGGTTGAAATGATGATGAATGATGAAATTGTATTTAGTCTTTGTAATTTTTCCCTCCCCTGGAGTCCTCTCCAGAAAAACTGAACTGGTTCTCAGTCCCAGTTCAGTTTAAAATAATTACTTATTTTAAAATTTAATTATAATCGTCAGAATTTTTACGAATAGTGTTTTTTTTTTTTTAAATTGACTAAAGATGCGTCCGTACTGTGTGAAGGGCTTACATCAACTGGTCAATACGAACGCAGTTGCTGTGATCTTATTGGTCAAAGGGCGTTGCTTAGCTCAGTGACGACGATGAGTCACTATTTTCCTACGTGAATGGACGGACTATTTAATTAATAGTATGGATGTTATTGTTTATCCGAGAGTTAATGAAATTGTATTGCTTTGCTCAGACTATATCTATTATTTGACCACAGGTGGTACGGCGTCGCGCCGGCGGGGGCAGCAGCGCTCGCAACGCGGCGCGCGCATCGTTCCCCAGCGCGCGGCCGCGCTCCGCGCACGAGCCGGCGCTGCACGACACGCCTGCTTCTTCTACTGAGCGCATTGGGGACGGTAAGAGTCTGCTGTGCCATTCTATGTAGTGTCGCGTAGGACGTATTTTAGAATTAATGTATTAAAAATATAAGTATGTGGAGTCGAAGAGTTTAGTAATGATAGAATTACCTTAGTAGATTGAAGATTTGTTAGTGGATTGAATGAGGTAGGTAGTTGTAATTAGAATTCAACTATGAATAAACTGTTTTCTAATAATATTTATAGTTAAAACCTAATGGTTTGAATCCCACTATACACCATTGCATCCTATTATGAGGCTCGGGATTACTTCTCTATATGGAAAATAAAAACCAAAGTAGTGTACATGTTAAATTCCTTGCCTGGCCTTGTATTCGGCTATGGCAATGTCGTCCACTGATGCTGTCATTAAGTCCCTACGTGAACAGGTAACAGGGCACGTGATGCAAGATGGAAGTTGGAACATGGTCTGCGAAGAATCGCCGTACAAATACTGAAGACCGGAACCATCCAAGAACCCCTATCTGTGGAGATCGTTTCACCACGATCACAAACTGAAACAGTTCTTATATAAGTTGACATGCAGCTTAGTAATAATTTAATTAAATATTATAACATTTAGGCTAATTTTACTTTTTGTTCTGCATTATCTAACACAAATTTTGGAAAAATAGACGATTCATCTGAGTCCCCGCTGCTGCAACCGTGGATGACGGTGGGCGAGAGCGTGCAGTTGCGGCTGAGTTCCAGCACCGGCGTCATCGCCTACGCCGGGCCCACGCACTTCGCGCACGGCACCTGGATCGGCATCGAACTCGATGCGCCTACTGGTATGTAGCCTTTTATCAATCGGAAAGAAGATTAGAAGGTAGATATAACTAATTTCAGGGAATAATAGTAGATTATGTAGCTAGGCTTAAAGTCGCGGGCGGCACGTTGAATTCCGAACGAAATGAAGGTTACTTAGTTCTAATCCCGAATACAGTGAGGGATTTTTATAATTAACTCCCGAACACTGCGAGGGAGTTAATGTAGAAACTCAAGTGAAGTCAGGAATTCAAGCCGCCAAGACAAAGACAGCTTTATCCCCGTGTTGGATACTCTACTTTCTACACCTCCTGTGAGATACTTGTAATTATAATTCAAAGACAATACACTGAAATAAATTATATATTAGAGAAATATAAGTTAATGTTAAATATCACACGACACGTCTTAAGATTTGAAACTAACAAAATTCACTACTAAATTGAAGTATACTTTTAATTTTCTATACCGTTCTTACATTTTGTTTCGAGACACAAAGGTAACGAAAATTATTTATTTTTTTTGGTTAGTGCCCAGATTGATTTATGAATAAACTCGTTTGATGCACGTTCATTTTAATTTACATTTTTTTAAAATGATTTTGACGTTCCAAATTCAAATTCGCATTATTCCCTAGGGAACACCCATACTATGGATCCCTAGGGACAGAACGACTTGCTTTAGGTAACTTATAAAAGGGCATTATCGAGCTGGTGGTGTAAAAATTATATTTTGTGGGTAGAAATGGAACCTGCAGCCAGAATGATTTACCGACTTTATACAAAATCGTAAATAGCGAGATGTTCCTACCATACGACCACTATTTGTCATACACATATTTGAAATACTAATTGCGCACTTTTTTTTTTCGGTTGGTTGTTCTAATGACATCCCCCGCTCCTGGGCGGAGCGAGAGATAGCGTCAGGCTTTTACTGACCAAAAACCTACTCCTGTTCCTTCCTTGCCATTTTTCCAGGGCCCCGGGGGTCACTTCCGCATCATCCATGGCCCCAGTAGGCCTCGACCCTGCTGGGCTCCTACGGTTGCTGACATCTCCTTGAGGCGCGCGTGGAACACAACACGCCGTCGACGACTTGGGCTCGGTCCGGACAGTTACCGGACGATCGGACGGCGAGCCACTCATCGCTCGCCGTCCGCAAGCCCGCGCCTACGGTGGTCGGAAACCGGGATCGGAATCCCGGCGGCGGTTGGGGCGTAAGAACCGTTGCCTCAAGCGATCAGCCGCCTCCTTTGCTAGCATTACTGCTTCGTAGAAGGAGGCGACCGCCTGCCATTCCTCCTTGCCCCGAACCATGGCCTGTACCAAGGCCCGGCGCGAGAGATCGCTGCCGCCGATCGCCCCCACGAGGACACGGCGGTGCTCTGCCCATGCGGGGCACACCTTTACCGTATGCTCCACCGTGTCCTCCGGGCTGTCCACACAATGGTGGCATCCGGGCGTCTCTTCTGCACGGATCCGGTGCAGGAACCTCCCGAACTTACCATGTCCGGTGAGGACCTGCGTCATGCGGTAGGTAAGGACGCCGTAAGGTCTATCCAGCCACTCCTCAAAGAAGGGATTTATCGCACTAATTATGGCGTGCCCAGCACTGGGTTGCGACAGTCGCTGTCGCCATTCCACCATGAGATCCCGCCGGAAGTCTTTCCGCCATACCGCGACTTGGCGCGGTAATTGCGCACTTAAGATTCACAATGTTATAAAATAAAACTTAATTTTTGTCTTATTTTTCATAACGTAACATGAAGTTTAACAAAAATATGTCGTAAGTTGGGAAACATAACAAAAATATAATTGCTTAATCTTACAAATGATAATTAATAAGAGTACGCGTGAAGTTGTTAAAACGCGAGAAAAAATATTTCATGATTCGTGTCCGTGCTACTTGCAGTGGGTCTCGAGTAAAGCGCCTTTGCCGTAAGCACCGTCCATCTTGCTGTACGTCCTGTTAAGCGCGTGCATGATGCTCGATAATGAATAGGCTTGACGTAGGTCAATAATTATCATCGATTGTTTGCTGGATTCGCAAGACCAATTTTTCATCCTGCGTGTGTCCCCCACCATCGCGACCATAGCGCAGATAGACTAAAATAGAGATATTAAAAAATATAGACAATTTGTTCATTGTTTTACTATGTCTTTGGTTCATTCCTGTTATGTATGTATAGGTTTAGTTCTTCGTCTAATTAGCCTTATAAACTACCAACAAAAATCTGCTTGTTCGATTTCATATAGAGCCGTGCACGAACACGAATATAGCGAACACAAACATCAAACATGAACATTTGGTTTGTTCGTATGAACGGCATATTCGAACACGAACGCGAACATATTCGAATCGAGTTCGCGCACAACAGTCGTGAACTCTCTTAATAGCCATGGCGGCGTCGTTGGAAGTGGTCGATTGTGAAGTAGCGAAAAGATTTTTGGTGTTCGCATTGATTCATGAAGAAAACCGTCCATACAGAACATACTAATTGGATCACCGCAAACGTGTTTGACGAATAGAGTGTTCGATGTTCGTTAGTGGTACACACGTGCGAACCAAGTTGTTGTGTATCATGCAACGCAACAAATTGGTTCGTACGTGCGTACACGGCTTTAAACACTGATGGTCTACACGATAGCGAGTACGCTACCGTCTAGCGTAAATCATAATCATCGCTCTTTTACAGGCTACATTTAAATTTGGAACATTCTAGCCAGTATTCATTTGTGGGCTTCGTATACTTCAAAATAACATGGAAGTCCGTTGTGTATCATACAATGTCATGACTGTTGGTATTGCGTATTCTTGTTGGATACGTACTCTTAGACCAGCCATTCTAAGTGTAAATAAAATACGACGACTATGAACAACAAACCTGTATAATAATAATCACGTTATCTCGTTTTTGTTCAGGCAAAAACGACGGCTCAGTGGGTGGTCAGCGGTACTTCGATTGTCGAGCGCGGCACGGCATCTTCGTGCGACCCGACAAGATCGTGCAGGACCGGCGCGGACGCAGTGCGCGCGCCTTCCGCGACAACGAGCTCAAGCGTGCGCAGAGCAAGGGTGGGTACACATACAAACTGTAATACAAAATCATGCAGAAACTTAGGGGGCTCATCAGACGATAGCTTTCTGTTAATTTTGTCTAAACCACTGCTCCGATAAATAAAGTATCACCTAACAATCTAATGTGAGGCAATATTGCTGTTTACATCTTTTGTAGCTATCATTCTATCAGTCGTTCAAATTTAAATATTGATGAAAATGATTGACGATTTGATTGTCAGCATAAGAATTGTAGTTGATATTCGTATCATTTGACAGACATACGAACAAAAACTATAAAGTCTGAATTACGAGCAGTCGTAACTTGATTTTTGTAAGTTAAAGTTTGTAGCCTGACACATCGTTGTTAAAATTAATACTGCCAAGAATGTCATACTATAGAGTTGACTTGTGATGCTATAGGCTTCACCAGTTCAGCCACCAGCCATAGTGTTGATGATAAGCGCATTAGAGTGATCTGCGGCTGTATTTAGTACAAGCAAGTAAAACTTGGATTTGAAGGCAAATAAAAAGATACAGTTCAGGTTTTAGAGGGAAACTGCTTTGTTCCAGGAGAAGGCCTACACAACTTACACAGATCGCGGAGTCGCGGCGACAGCATAAACGCCGTCGGCACCAAAACTAGGAATAGCAAATAAACAACACCTGCGCCGCGTACATCGCGCCCTCACTGACACAACGCGGACACAGCCGGCAATGTATCGGACCGAATTTATATTAACGTCCCACAACTACTTGTATCACAGGAACCCGCAATTTTTCGTTGCAGTCATGTAACTCGTATGGTGCTTATATGTATTGTAGATGTTTATTTACTTACTATCCTTGAAGCAATATAGGTCGTTTTCGTTTTTATTATACCAGGGATTGTAAAGGGGAAACTATTATCTCGGTTTTATTGAAGATTTCAATAAAATATGAAGATTTCGTGATGTTTCCGGAATGTGTGACTTTCGATGTTCTGAAGTACGAAGTCATCGGGAGTCTTGACCGCCCTGGAGATGTGACTACAGTCGACTACAGAAGTGATAATTATAATGTTCGTTTTCACCAAATTTTAGATGTCATTGACAACTTTGTATGAAATCGAAATGTATTTAATATCTTTGCCTCCATAATATTAAGAGGTTATTCAATTTTTGTCGTGATATTTAATAAATTTTAATATTAATAAGGAAATGTAGTCAAATATACTATTAAGATCCAATTACATGTAATATTTGGTGTTTATTTCGAACCAATATCACTTTTGTAGTCAACTGTAATTTAGTTGTTTTGTTTAACTATGAATTAAATGAAATTATTTTCAAATATTTGTAAATATAAATATGGAATTATAATGTGATTTAATTTTATAATTTTGAGAAATTCCTGTAAATATGTGGATTTGTGTGTGTATTATTATTTGTAATGATCATCGGTGATTGAATATCGTTTATTAAGTTATTTGTATAAATTCTTTATAATGTATAGTTTGTGGTGATAGATGTTACGGTAATGTATACTTATTTATGTATGTGTAGCTCATCGACCACTGTATCTGCTTACCCTCGTGTGACTCGCACAGTTTTATATTCTGCACAGGGAATATAACTTCTGTGGTTTTGACGTTTTACTGTTTCTCTTCACTGTTACATTTTATATGACATTTTTAACGTTAGGGTGAAGTGTTCGATTGTTGTCCGCGTTTGTTAGTGGTCGTTTAACATAATTAAAATTAGAATCGAACGGATTTTCAAAGTAATGAGAAATTTACTTCGAAACTCTGTTCGATACCTGTGAGTGTTTCACGTGCCGATACGTAGCGCTATTAATTGTATGCTTCACCCTATCACTTGTAATATTATTCTAACCTGTCCTTCATACTGCTCACGTGCATTTTGTGTTCGACACACGATTGCCAGTTTCGATTGTGATAGTATCTTGCCACCTAACTATTAAAAAAAAAAACAATATTTTTTTATTTCGACGCCTGCTTTTGCCCCTTTTATTTAAAGGTGTATCTCAAGTAGTTTATGAAATCGTCCAATATTACATCTTCGTCCTTGTAAAAGACTTTGTACTTAGTACACTAAACAGCCACTGACGGATGACTCAAGTCGAGACATTGACGCTCCGATGTACGGCGCAAGCGGTGAGCGAACCAACAGCAATCAATACTGCCATTTAAATGCTTATTATTCGATAAAAGTACTAGTAATCATTTCTATTCTAATATTAAATTTTAAATATCGAAATAAGCAGCCATCGTCATTTTTGTGGCGACGAGGTCCTCTTGCCAAGTAGATGCTGTCAAGTCTGACAGAGGTGACGTCATAGATTCACTCATCTCTTGCGCCACACACATTATATCGATTAGGTTGTGTATATTCAAAATTTATGTAAATGTAGTCGTGAATCGGCATTCTGTAAATTAAAATGTCACTACTAAGAAAATTGTCCTCAATTTATTATCTCCATCCACATTCGAACAATAAATCGATGAGGTCTACCTGTAATTAGTGAAACAAAAAATCATAATCAATGTTCTCTCCATTATAGTAATATGAAGAGTTATAGTTTAATTTTTTGAATAATGCCTAATTTGGATAAATTATCAAGATATATTGTAGCGGCATAGTGCGCGTGTAATCGTATTAGGTAATGTCCACATTGTTCGCCTCGTAGTAAGACGGGGCAATAGTCTTAGATCACCTAATGTATATTCCATCCTTTTAGTAAAGTAATCGTTCGTAAGTACACTAAATGAGTACACAAAATAGAGTAACACGCCTGGTTATCTACTAGTGTTTGTAAGTCTCACTTTCAGCGTTCGTTCATAGTCCGCCACTTGCCTCCATTCCTCGAGAGCCATTCCGTGCCGTCACATAGTAGCATTGTAGTCCTCGTCACGCACTGAACGTAGCGTCGAATGCGTTGTAGGTCGCTCAAGTCGCTTGACTTGCATTCCTACATTGTGACGTCAACGAATACCTCCAAAACATATGTATATTTGCATTTAAACGTAAGTTATTAATATAAAATGTTATTCGAAAATATTAAAAACAGCTGTTTCAAAAGTATGCACTCGAGAATTTAATGCCAATTTTTAGTGGGGCCGCGATTCCATAGCTAGCGATCCGTGGCGTGATATTCTCCGCTACGATTACTTTCGACTGGTTTGTATTGCTAACGTTGATATGATGACGTCACGCGACTCCTCGCTGTAGGACTGCGGCTCAAATAATTTGTAAGCATTGACTGACATCATATTTGTCACACATACATAGAGTTATCACGATTTACATTTTATCGAATGCTTATTAGACTGTCGTACTTAAACATTCCATTTTTTCTATACATTTATCGTTCTAGCAAACGTTCAGTAGTATTTATCAATGATTAGTTAGATTTTTAACTACCGAATGCGACTTATGGCGTTTATTTTGCATTTTACGACTTTTAACTTTGAATGTAAAAGTATATTTACCATTATAATAAATAAATCTGGCCCTAACTAGGACAGCTCAATGTGTAGTCGACGTTAAAAAATCTAAAAATGAAATATACGTATTTTCAAATATAGTAGGATGTGTCTTTGAAACTCTTGATGTGCTTATGTCCAGTAGTTTGGTAGAACACGGGCAAAGGACTAGCTGTCAAGCGAAGCAGGTACGACGCCTTGGAGAGTCGGTCGGGGCGGTGTCTCGGAGTGTGCACTAGGGCTCCTAGGTTTAGGCAAATAGTGACCTTAAAAGCAGCGTCTCGTAGGTCCTATTTAATTTTTAGAAATTAAGCTGACCATGTGCTGTGCTTTTGTTTTAAACAAATAGTTTTTAGGTAATGAAATAATTTGTTGTTAATTATTGTTTCATTTTAGAAAATTGTGTGTATTATTCGCAGTCAATTCAAGATATCACACGCTTTTACGAATGTGAATGTAATTATTATTATTTTATGAAATTGTGACTTGCATGGATTTATTTTAGCGTAGATATCGTTAAGTAAATTAATTTGCCAGAATTGGAAAGTGTAAAATAAATAAATGACAAAGTAATGTATGTATTTCTAATTCTTTTTGTGATAAATAGGCAGCTACGTTGTAGCATAGATGGTTGCATCTTCATAACTATACACATAACGCATAATAAAGAGATTTTAATATTTAAATACAAAAATAGTTCACTTCTAGTGGAAATATTTTTGCCAAGTAGCAAGTTCAAGTCAACCATCGCTGTCATTATCAATAAATGTATTATAAAATATTATCTTTGTATTTTATTCCTGTAGTCAGTAGATATCCTAAGTAAATAGAAGTGATTATAGACCCTAATAAATAATATTTAGACGACCATAGGTTAGTTTACATTAGCGCTTGTATAGAAATTAAAGCCCCCAAAGAAAAGATTAAACCCCGTATTTATCCTAGAAAAACCATTAGCTGAGAAACTTTCGCCTGTGTCTCGCATGCTGATTATCTCTTTCTATGTGGTTGGCGTGATATTACATCCAATATCAAATCATTTACCACTATACTCGCAAGAAAGGATTAAGAATGTGTCTGAGTCAACGAGTCGAATGTTCTATGATACGTCTGAACCGTCTATTCCCGTTTGTTACCTCAGACTTTTCACCAACCTGAGGGGTATAGAAGCAGATACTTTCTTAGTTAGCCCACTGGCTTCGTTGTCACTTTAACTTAAGTTTTGTTAGTGGGGGTAGATATGACAAAAATATTTTCCCAAGAAAATTAAGTACCCGAAAGTAAGTTACGTAAGTTACCTAGTTCAGATTTTAGGACGTTACTACTGGCGCAGGTTTGACAATATTAAAGACAACTTAATTTGGTCGGGTTAAGTGCAATGATTTAGTATGGAAAAATGATCACGCACACGTCCAAAAAAAAACAAATTATTCTCATTCGCAGGTACTGGCTACTGGCAAACTTGGATTTTTTCCCTTTAGTTATTGGTGGTGACTAAGACGGCGGTGAAAAACAGGAATAGACGGTCCAACCAAACCAGCCAATCAAGGAATAATCATTTTAACAATTTACGAAAATAACCTCTCATTTATTAGGTACCTACTAGAATCCTGAAAGCAGCGAGGGATTCGAGCTAGCCCAAGGTAAAAACATCGTTATCACCGAGTTGATACTCTATTTTCACACTTGATATAGGTACTTATTTACTGCGCCTCAGTATTCAATAAATAAATACCTACTTAGTTGAAAGCAAGCCAGAGGTGTCTGCAGGTCTCTTGGAAAAAAAGGTTCATACGAATGTTTATTTGAGGTTCCATATTCAAAGTAACGTTATTCACCAGCGAGCTACTCGTATAATGAATCTAAGTACAATATTGTTACTCTGCTGTATCACCGGCCAATAATAACTTAGTTAGGAAACCGGTCATGGGTGTTGCGAAAGAGATCCCCGGGGCCCTGGAAAAAATGGCAAAGAAGGAACGGGAGTGGGTTTTTAGTCAGTAAAAGTCTGACACTATCTCCCGCTCCGCCCAATTGCGGGGGATGTCATTAGATGTTTTTCCACCAAAAAAAAAGTAGTAGTACAGGTACTTTAGATTATGTAGGTTATAGATTCTATATTCCACTTGTATGAGTTTCAAGTACCTAAATGTCGTTCCAGAAACAGCACTATTCCAGTTTGAAAGACCCCTGTTAAAAATTACACTGCGTATTCAATTTTTTCACCGACTTCAAAAAGAAGGAGGTTCTATGTTCAGCTGCATTTGTATTAACAACACTGATAATTACCTAGGTTAATCTTTTTGCTAAAATAAATTATTTCTTACCATTCACATACCCGTGAAGGCCGTTTGATTTTGTGTGTGTGTAGTTTTTTTACTTATACATTGTTTCTGTGTGCATAAACTATTTTCTTTGTCACTGAGCGCTCCAATCTAACATAGGTACTTACACAAACAATAAAGCGACCTATGTGAACCTACACTGATCATCCAAGATAATAGGTTTGTATGACAAAACTTAATAGTAGGTACGATTTCGAGCAGGTGGTGAGAAAAAAACAGGTACAGTCAAATGGGGTGAATAGAAATAAAACTTCAAAGGGTATTTTCATGATATTTGAATATTTTGTGCAACATTTAACTATATCTTATTCTAAAAAGTCGATGCTTTGTTAGAAGACGATAATATGGTATCAAAGTGAAAAACCAAACCAAAGTTTTGTCTCTATTCATCCCGTTTTACGGTACGTTGAATTAGTCCACAAAAGAGAAGATAATTTGGTAGATAATCTAACAAATTAAACTAGCTGTTGTAAGTAGGTATTTAGTATCTATCATCGAATTAATTAGGTAGGCTGTAAAAGTCTACACATCATCAACAACCATTTTTGGTAAAAAAAATTGGCTGAATACCTACTGTTTCATTGTTGCTAGTTCAAGATCAAAAAAAAAACATGACAGACAAAAATGGGTGCGAAATCGCGAATTCGAATTCATTTTTGTACACACACAGAAATTACTTTCACAGAAATTTTACCTAATTTCTGTGAAAGTAAAGAAGAAAAAAGTTTTTGTTATTACCTTTGATGCGTGTGGTCAAACGCATTATTACATTATAAATACATAAACTTTAGATGCAGTTCTTATTAAATGGGACTTCCATTGGATCTGCCACGAAGACAATAGCGTGAAAGGAATACATTGAGTTGTAACGATTAGGTAAGTTTAAGTACAAAAGTAAAAGTAAGGTTGATTCGAGGAATTGGATGAAAGGTAAATAAATTAGGAAGCAATGATGTCAGTTTATAATTCAGGAAGGTAAAGATATGATTTTATGTAACGATTAACCCAGTATAGCTGCTTAGGCAGTAAAATAAGCCATAAGCTAATAGCGAGTGACTTTAAAATATAAAATAAACATCAGTCGACACCAACATAAATTGATAAGTATAATTTAATTCTAGTTTTCATCGCTATCACATTCTGGGCGATATTTGGTTTAAAAAAAATTGGATGATAAGTACTAGAGTGAGGTCGCGTTAACGTGGCTCGTCGCTGGGGGCGTGCTTAATGTTGCTAGCCTAACAAATCTATTTTCCTTAATTTAATTGAAAACGCTCTTTCATAACAGTGTAATTTAAATAATTTATTAGTTCTATTACATTTATAGTACCTACCTACTAAAAAGAAAGTAGAAGATATATTTTATGTATTTAAAAATGGGAAATACGTTTCTTAATATGTTCAGATTTTCTGAAATTATAGATTAGTAAACAACGTAGCTATAATTATTTTTTAGTAATATAGATATCTAAAAAAAAGTATTTTCAAGTACAGAAACTTGTTAAGATATTCAGCTAGCACCTAAACCATAAACAAATCAACTATAAGTTATTTTCATTTGAGTAATTATTGAAAAAAATAAACTTGAGAACTTTGTAAAAATTTTAATGAATATCTCGTTGTACTTTTATATTTGGTATAACAATGGTCTTGCAGTGGGTCAATCTCTTCCATTTGAACATCTTCATCAGAATCCATGCTCGAGACTGTATAAGAAGAGTCGGATGGAGTGTCACCAGATAGATTGATTATAAATGAAATGATCTAGAAATGATCCTGTCAGTTTAACTGTCAAACAAAGTTAGGGGCGTTAGTTTGAATAAAAACTATACGTAGGTTATGCTTGAGATGGCTCTGCTTTGTACATTTCTTCTATAAAACCCAATAATATCCAATTCGTGACGTGCGTCCAAACGATGATTGAAATCCGGCTCCGCGGTTTTTAAATTAGAATAGCCAACATTTTCTATGCTAAAGTAAATTTTGACGAATTCTCAACTTCGAATTATCCGTTCAGTCAGAAGTTAGTCATGTCTGTGCATTTGATTGGTCGGGATTTGTGTACAATTCGCTCCCGCTTTCAAATAGCACCACACAAGGGCAGTAACAGCGACAGTTGACCTTATTTCTGGGCGACGTCGCGCGAGTGTCATCTTGCTGGCGGGCGGCGCAGGGCGGCGCGCAGACGGCCTGGTACGTGCTTCTGCCCACTTAGGTGCCTGTACTGGTGGCAGAAGCAGTTGATGAAATTTAAAAAGTGAACAGGTTGATGAAAAACGCTACCAAATGGTTAGTTATATGCAGTAACAAAATGTTGCTTTTTTCGTCATAGTTTTTGCCAGTGTCGACTTAACAGATCGTGGCAAGTAAATATTGCATGCAAGTTAGAGATGATCGTGTTTAATCAACATATAGGGTAACGAATTGGAAGCTCTCTCAAACACGATGGTATAAATGTAAGTAAATGATTTCTAAATCACCAGTACTAAACCATGTTGAAAACAAGATTTCGTATCATCATCGTAATCATAGTGTCATCGTAACGATAGCGGGATTTTTTGTAAGAGCCACTGAAGGAACACAGTGGGTTTTAGTCAGTAAAAGTCTGACATACCCTCTTGCTTCACCCAGAGAGGAAAAAGATATAATAAATGTAACTTTTTATGATTATGATTTCCCACTAAAAAAAATTGTATCGACACTAGGTCGCTTATATTCTGTAAAGTCTCCCCAATCATAACAAAATTAGCAAAATAAATCATTCAATAGCGATTGTAAACCTTCCCAATTCGATTTTTTGCTGTATCGATGAACAAATTCCAAAGCTGGATTAAAATTTATATTCCTTAACTTCAGCGATCTTTTGTGCACACGCTACCCTTATTCTATTTTAGTATAGCGATGCCGATGCTCGTTACAAAGGAGACATCGTTCCATAATGGCATGCCGTTGGGACTTGCGTGACTTGCCATTTGCCTCTACCTTTCGCAGTCCTTACTTTGTCAAAGACGTTCCAACCGGCGCAGCAGAAGGAACCTCTCAAAATGACTTAGAAACGTTAACTTTCTCCAAAAATGGAGCAAGCTGCTCCTTCATCGTCAAATCAGGACCCTCGCTTCGATTTTATAGGATCTTACACGGTAAAATCTTTAAAATTAAAGCCGGAGAAATGGATGAGGGTCCTGGGCTTGGAGGAACACAGGTCTACTTTGAAAGACTTTGTGGACAAGCCCTTTCCTATGCTCCTGGTGGTTGTACTGACAAATGCATTGCAATTGGTACCAGTCATATCGTTTCCATGTTATTTGAAGAACAAAGCCGTTTATTTTGTAAAGAAAAAGCCAGATGCTATTCCAAAAGAAGACTGTGCGTCGATGGTCATTTTTGGTAAGTAGATTTAACTTTTTGGTCACTTGACTATGATAGATACAACCCCTGGCAATGGTCGAAAGTCCTAAAAAAAGCTTCTAAAAGAAATAGTTGATTGAAGAGGTGTCTTTTTATCAGCGATCGTAACTTGAACATCTTTCAGTTTCTGAGCTAAAACTTTATCATCGCGTGTGAAATATTTGAAAGTATTATAATTTCAATTAGTTTTATTGATTTCGTGTAGTTTACTAAAAACTCCTTTGTTTCTAAAAAAATTTCTCCGTAGGTGATTTGGCACCAAGACTAATAGATGAACTGGCAGCGTTAGTAGACGAGGTATTCGTGCCTCTCCTATCAAATCCATTGAATCACGAAGGATGGCCTCTTGTCGTCTCACAAGACATTCTCAAACAAATTCACAATCTCAAAAGTACTGTATATGAGGTTAGAAAACTGATATTAAATCTTATCTGTTATTGTGGAATAATAGCTCATAAGTAAGAATCAGTAGGCACGATTAATAGACAATACGCAAGTGAACACGATCTTCTTTTATTTAGGTAAAAGGCAAAGTCAACGGCCAAACTGTTTTACCAATGCCAGTTGGAGTAGAACTGGTCCACGAGGCTGAAAAGGAACTTCTCCGAGGAAAAGAAGTAGACTTGTATCTGAAAAGTGCCATAGAAGGCGTGGTCATCAAGTGGGCTCAGCAGATCAATGACGTCATGATGGAAGACTCTGGGCAAGCCTTTGATAATGGGCAGAACCCGTCGCCAAGCGTTGGTTAGAGATATTTAATATTCTATAGATTGCTAGCTTCTGTCAGTGGCTTCGCCTGAGTGCAAGTAGAAAGTTATCCCGGGATAAAAATTATGTGCTATTCCAGAACATTTTCAAAATCCTTTAAGCCGTGCATGAAGGAGTAACAAACGTAGATACAAAGATCCGCCTTTATAATTTTAGTGTTTTATTAGATAAGAATAACTAAGAAGAATTTGCTACCTTAGTTTTCTTTGGTCTTTCAGAATTTCCCTTAGCAATTTTTAATGCAAGGTTGGCCTTTGCATACAGTTTTCACAAACAACTCCATCCGTTTTACACCATTTTGTCAAAATATGAACATGTTATCGAAAACTAAAAATAGGGTCTTCGTTCAACGCTTTTTACTACAGAACTGGCGTTTTGGAAATCAAGACTTCGTAATCTGAACTACATTTACGATCAGCTACGCACTGAAAGAGTGAGGTGTATGGCGATGATCCTGGAGAAAACGACGTCAGCATACTACCCCTGCTTCAGCAGACTCTTCAAGAATATCGTCTCAGGTTTGTATAAAAAGGTGTAACTAGAATCGTATTAATTTTGAGCAACCAGTTATACTTATAACTAAAGTGGCAATGGGCAGGGCACATTGCTCGCAGAACAGATGGCCGTTGGGGCCGAAGGGTTCTGGAATGGCGGCCATGTACCGGAAGACGTAGCGTTGGAAGGCCTCCTACAAGGTGGACCGATGACTTGGTAACAGTTGCGGGAGTCCGATGGATGCGAGACGCACAGGACCGTTCATTGTGGCGACACTTGGGGGAGGCCTATGTCCAGCAGTGGACGCCTTTCGGCTGAAATGATGATGATGATGATGAGTTATACTTGGATGGACCTAAAGAAAATTAAGTTAAGATTTTAAACTGTCTTCATGTGTGTCAAAAGTCATAATCGAATGGCCTAGTCAAATCCAGAGGGAGGTGACCCCCTATTGAATCCTAAAGATCCTAGCCTACCTTGTATCAAATTTAGGTAGAAGGGAGAACCTCCCTAATCTATCGTAAATTGTCGGTACCTACTGTAAAGTGTAACGAAAGGGTATAGGTGCCGTTCACACAGTAAAGCAAATAAAAAAAAATTGAATATTATCATCCAATTTATAGCTCTTGAAAAGCTCTAGTATGGCATATTATAATAAACCCAATGTTATATCTTTAGGAATATACCTACTGGCGCCAAATCAAAGTCCCAATAAAAAGCGAATTACAATATATTTTATAAAGGTTGTTACATAGCTGCTAGTGTGTCCCACCAAATAATAATAATACTTAATAATAAATAATGAAGGTGACAGATAGCTGATTTAAATATAAATGCAAAAACACAGACGCCTGTGTTGAAAATCATAGAAACCAGATGCGTGGCGCGAAGATCTTGGCGAAACTAAAAGGCGTCAAGCCTGAACGCACAAAGTAAAAAAAAGGAACTTAAAAATATCAAGCGTAAACACGATATTATCATTATTTTTTATGAGGAACATGCGAGGGTCGTTAAAAAAAAAATGAACCTGACAAGGTCAAGTCAAAGTCAATCTAAGATATATAATTTAATACCATAAGCAGTACTATAAAATAAACCACTGAAATCACCAAAATGAAATTAAATTGCAGCACTAGCCGAAGCCCGTGAAATAGATCTGTATCTACGAACACTTGAGAAGCACTTCCAGGGTCTAGAGGAGATAGACTTTATGGAATGTCAGCCATTGTTCCGACCCCTGTTCCACGTCATCTGCATGATCTGGAGAGATTCCAAGTACTACTGCAACTCTTCTAAGCTCATCGTGCTCTTGAAGCAGATATCCAATTTACTGATTTATCAGGTAATTCTTAGATCCTTAGTCGAATGAAAAATTGTTTCCTATTTTTTGGAGCAAGTAAGGTTTTGCTGAAGGGACTAGATGTAACGATGCAATTAAGAAAGCTATTGGTAGACTATTGCCATCATAAAGCTAGTTTGGTATGTCCTATGAAATTGCCGTTTTTTTTTTAAACAGCGTGTTCGGATTAACTAGGAATTATAAGTTTTTTAATAAATTATATATTAAAGGCATGTTATCTTTTTCCAAAATTAGTTTTATTCGTTTATTTCTTGGTCAACCATGAAATTTAAAAAATGTAGGTACTAAGAAATAAATGAACAACTAGATTCAAAAAATGTTATTATAAATAACCTTTTCATTTACGTCTCAGGTATAGGTAAAGTTTATTTGAACTTGTAATTTGAAATCGTTACGAAGTTACGACAGCTCAAAAAGACTCGTTTTAAAAATCGGAATAAAAGATAAAGTCCTAATATTGACAGTCCCAAATAAAGTAAAAAGTAATACGCTAGAGATGCAGGAATTTGCGTATTGTTGCCCAATGTACTCGTTTAATATAGTTCTTTTTTATTGTAGTGATACAGTATGAGGGAGTAAGAAAATTTTGCCATAATATACATTTTAGGCAATCTAGTTTTCGACGTAAATTGCAACGGCATTTATGTAGATGTAGGTTTGTATGTTGTCAAGCGTAGAGAGCGGTGCGATGTGAGTAAATGTACTGCCAATCATTCATTGTGCTGACTGACAACATATCAGGTGGTTTAATTAACATGCAAGCACATATCAAGGGAGACTACGTAGGTCTTCATATCAAAGTTGGTTCCATGATTTGTAACTTGCATTACGATTACTCGAAAATACTGTTTAAGGTAGTGTTAATTAGACGAGATTACGAAGACCTGCTTAATAGTTAATCGTGGCTTGATTATATGATAGATATTAAACAGTTTGGTCAGCAAAAACCATATACAGGGTGTTTGGTGCATCATATGCCAAATTGAAATGATCAACGGCAGGGGTCATCTGCTATCCTTTCAGACCCCTAAACACTTCTCATACCCTGTGGATTTTTTTTCATCGATTTTTTATTTTTTTTATGAAATAGGCCCAAATTTTTTATTCAAATACAAATTTAAAAATATATATATGGCGTAGACTCTGAATTTAAATTTTATTTAAATGTGTATTGTATTAGAGTAATTTTAAATTTAAAATGAGTGACATAAGTTATCTAGCTTTTTATATTTATATTTTATATTTTAATTTGTCAAAATAGTTCACATTCTTGAATAGTTTAACTCATATGTAGGTAAACCCGTAATCTGAATCTACTGTGGACTAAGTAAAACTTGCTCAATATTTAAATGCCTACACGTATCGACTATATTGCGTTTACTGATATTGCGTTGGTCTAGTTAATTCTTCAATATTATTTATGCCAGATAGCTGGTTAGGTCTCTACATAAAATTTATGCGCAAACTAAACTGGTACCAGCTCGCGATATTGTCGAAATGATGTCCCTAGATATTTTGTAGTAAAACAAATGAATTATTAATATTGGATATTCACGAACAACGAAAATAGAAGCGGAGTTAATAAATTCACGATTTACGAACTCGCGACTTATCACGAAGGCACAAAACACGCGGGATCTGCTTACATAACAGAGCTAACTTTTGCAACTATAACATTTTGTGACATTTGACTTTTGACGCCGGAGTTAAAGACTTGGATACCGACGTGTTTCTGTCTAACCTTACAAATATCCAGCAGAGGCACTAAGGTCCGTTAATCCATGTGTTATGAAAAAGATAAATGCTTTAGCTAAAAATAGTCATTTGATTATACCACAAAATATAGTCTATTAATTAAACGCATGTTATCTCCATTTTAGGCAAAAAAATGTCTCGACCCGACCACGTTATTCCACAGCGATATAGACGAAGCAACACTACGAATTCAATGCACAATAGACATCATGAAGCAATTCAAAGGCACCTTCGAATATTTCAAAGAGAACCTGGGTAAATACTTCGTGGATAGAAGAGTGATACCGTGGACCTTCCATCCAAATGTTGTGTTTGAAAGACTCAACAGATTCTTGGACAGGCTCAATACTATACAATGGTTCTTCAAAACGGTTTTGGAATTTCAAAAATTGGAGAAGATTGAGATTGGTGGAATGAAAGGAAGGGTTTTAGGTGGACAAATTAGAGAGATATCATCAGAATTTGACGCTTACTTCACGGGTTTTGCATCCAAATCATATGACGTCCTAGATCCAGATGATGATACATTCAATGTTGACTTCAAAGACTTTCAAGAGAACATAATCGATTTGGATCTCAAACTTTCAACCGTTTTGGTTGAATCGTTCGATAATTGCACGACATTAGAATCTATTTTCAAGGTAATAAGATTGCATGTCTGTATTAGATTATACAATGAAAACTCTCAATTACACAATTAATCGAGCTATTGCACGAGTATCATTAATCTGTAACAATAATTTTCCGATTTCAGCTGATCGATGTTGTAGGATCGGTATTAGATCGACCTTTGATTAGAAATGAATTTACTGCGAAATATGTCGAGATCATTGTGATGCTCGAAGAAGAAATTAATACTTGCGAAGTAAGTTCTTTCCTTCTTGATACTAATACTTGAAATGATTTGGTTATATTATATGTCATGTTTACTTTTCAAAATAATTTATTGATGTGAGATGGAATTTGGATAACAGTGTATATTGAGCACTTGAAGTTGGATGCAACAGAGACAATCTTTCAGGAACTGTTCGTTGAACAAAGCAACCGCCTGGAGAAGTACGGCATGATGGAAGTGGATGCTTTCCTGCCTCCGGTCGCCGGTGGTCTTCTGTACATGAGCACGCTAGCTGCGAGGATAACCAAGCCTATAGCTAGCTTTCGCAATTTGCCGCACCCGTAAGTCAGCCTGGGTGGGGCAAATTGCGAAAGCTGATTATCTGGCTTACACTCATCCGTACTCTTTACCATATCCCATCTTATAAGGTTTCATGTTTCTGGATTTTGTAGTTTTTGGGCCATCACAGATTATGCCTTCGTAGTTTCTTTTTGCACGCATTGCTTTGCAAATCTCTGATTTTCATAAAACGTGCGCATTTGATCGTATTTTCTTAAATATCAGGATAAAGGGTACGGATGAAGCGAAGAAAATCTTCATAAGACATGAGGAATTGATTGAGAAAATCAACGCCTTCAAGAAGAAATATTTCCATGATTGGACATTAACTGTTTCGAAGATTATTGAGGAGACGACTAACAATATGATTCTTGCACGACAAGGATGCGACCTCGTCTTGAATTTCCATCCAATGGTAAGATTAAATGTTGTTAATAAAATTGTTTGAACAGATATAATAACAAAATGTAATAATAATAGTTTGGACTTTATTTATTTAAAACATCAGATGATAAATATCTGGTTTCAAAGAGAATATAAAAATGTTTGCTTTCAGCTCCTAGACGTTCTAAAAGAGGTTCATCATTTACGCTCAACCGAAGAGTACAAAGACTTGCTACCACAAGATGGTTTAGCTATATTCGAAAAGCAAGAAACTTACAGACAATACCGGATCAACTTGGGCATAACCATAGACTGGTATAACCAAATTAGGAAGAATAGTCAGAAAGTAGAGTTTGATTTAGTGGAAGATGAGATAAAGGCGATTGACCAGAGAATCGAAATGGCACAGAACAAACTGAATTGGAATTCTGATGGTGACTGCTTTTCAATTGCTTATACATAATTGATTTTGAAATGATTTGTATCTTTTTTTATCTTTAATATCACAGTATTTTTTATGAACTTATCTTAAAAAAAATGGTTTCCTAGTTGAATTTGTTTTTATTCAGATCTGTGGAATTATTTGCAAGAGCTACATAGATTAGTAGGTAATTTGTTCGAAAGGATGTCGAAAATACAGGACAACTTAGTAGAAATCAAAGAAACTATGAAGGACTGGTCGCTGCAACCTTTGTTTGAAAGAAAAGAGGGCAAGAAGGTAGGCCACTTTTTTATAGATCCTGAAGACCTCATGAAAGAACAATTTTCTAACTAACTTGTATGTTGTTCTTTACAGGATACATTGATGAATTTGGAAGACCGTCCAGACAAAAAAGCCAAACGCTACAGCGATATAATGAGTACGGCTAATCGAATTAATGAATTGTTGAACGAAAACATGCAACTTTTCAACATGCAAGATAACCAGAATAGTGAGATCTGGATGAACTATGTTGCTTTTATTGATGCTTTGTTAGAAGAAGCACTGTTCAAGACTATTGCTTGCAGGTAAACACTATAGATTTATAGGATATTGACATGAAATTAAACTTAAAAATGCAGCCGCAAACGATGATTGTACTCGTATCTAAGATGCCTGTGAAAATATTCTAACGGCTAATATTTATGTTGTTTAAAACTAAAGTAGGATTTTACCATCATTCATTATTATGTATCATAGTCTACATTGAATAGGTAATAAAAAATAATTTAACTTATTTTATTCTGTATTTCAGTTTGGGCTACATAGCAGAACACATGAATCCTAAAAACAAATTGGCTCCCTTATTTGAAGCTCAAATGGAACTCCTTGACCCAGATATTGTCTTCGCTCCAAGTTTAGACCCAAGTGATCCAAAAGGATTCACAGCATTGATCAAAGGTCTTATTGACGATGTCGTGAATATGGCAACCTTGATTGAACGTATTGATAAAAATAGAGACCAAACATATGAAAAGGAAATCATTGGCAGCGATGATGTTATTGAGATGAAAGAAGAAATTTTGAATGGCATTGAAAAGGTAACTTATGATGATTTTTCTAAATCAGACACAAAATCTTAACTTTTTGGGGAACCTACTGTACAACTAAGTGTAAAGGAACTCAAAGATCATAAAAACATTTTGTTTTATATTTTTTAGGTAATCGAAGATGCAAACGAATTTTGCAAAACATTCGAGAACTACTCTTATTTATGGCTTGAAGAAAGAGATGCTGTAATGGAAATATTC
This sequence comes from Mythimna pallens, assembly GCA_961205895.1. Lineage (NCBI taxonomy): Eukaryota > Metazoa > Arthropoda > Insecta > Lepidoptera > Noctuidae > Mythimna > Mythimna pallens. Next base: position 23,853,457 of record OY540825.1, on the reverse strand, counting down.
CTTACGTATGGTAGAATACTAACCCCTGACGAAGTTGATAAGCTTGCTTTAGAAGAAAAGGACAGAGTGGAAGGAGAGGCTCCGGTGCCTTGTGAACCCAAAATGGAAGGCTTTAGAGAGCAAATTGATCACTATGAAAATTTGTTCATGGAAATTGAAGATATGCAGCCTTACAAAATCTTTAGTAACTGGTTCCAGGTAAATATGAAGTGGTAATAAATAAAAATCTTGCTAAGTAAAATTTCGCTATTTGGGGTTGTTTTTATCAATTTCGATAATCTTACGAGATATATTCTTCAGAAATGGCTATTGTTTTTTTATCAGGTGGATATTCGACCATTCAGACAAGCTCTTCTCAATACGGTGAGGAAATGGGGTAATATGTACAAAGAGCATTTAGTCAACAAAGTTACGTGCAATCTCAGTGACTTGGGCAACTTCATTCGCGATGCTGATGAAGGTACCCTATCTAATTCTAGTAATACAAAGTAATAAAAAAAATGTACATAGGTAAAACATTTTACCTATGTACATTTTTTTTAAATCTTTGATGTGATGTGCTTACGCAGCCCACAACACATATATATATATACTATGTTTTTCTTTAAAGTAATTTTTGACATTTGACCTATTTAAGTGATTAAAAAACAAAAACAAGTTACGATGAATCTCTCAAATGATAAAAAAATAGGACACGAGTAACAGGTAAAAACTACATTTAAATGCAAAAAGAACAAATTGTCTTCCATAGGCTTACTTCAACCGGTACCAGAAGGAGACTATGAAGCTCTAGTCAGAATAATGGGCTATCTCATGCATGTCAAAGATCGAACAGTTACCACAGATGACATGTTCCAACCGCTTACTGAGACCATTGAGCTGCTGAAGTTCTACGACATGGATATACCTGAAGAAGTCAATGTGTTGCTGCAGGTAAATGTTGCAGATTTCGTAGTTGTCTTGCTGATAGATCTTAATATTTATCAGCTAAGATCTATCAGCAAGACAACTTCGTTATACTAGCTTTATATTTGCTATACTACTGTAATGTTTCGTCAAAATCCGTTCACCTATTTGAGCGTCAAAGAGTAACAAACATATGAATATAGACACAAACACACATATACATAGAAATTGACGCTATAATGTGCACCGGTTCTTAACGTGACTTTATTATTTCTCAGAATTTTAAAATAATTTGGAAGTCAGAAACTTTGCCTTAGATTTTATTGACTAATAGGATTTGTTCCTATGACTATGCCTTTGATGGGATATCAGTTTATATAAAAAAAAAATTAACATTAAATATACATTTTTCTTAGGAACTGCCAGAACAATGGCAAGCTACAAAGAAGTTGGCGTTAACAGTGAAACAACAAGTGGCACCACTGCAAGCGGCCGAAGTGTCCGGAATAAGAAAGAAGATATCCACATTCGATAGCCATGTCACATACTATAGAGAAGTTTTCAAAAGATATGAGGTAAGATCATTCATTTTAATGATTCTCCAGAACTTAATTCCTCTAACATTGGTAAACTTGTATAAATTATAACTAAGAAATAAATTTTTAACTTGTCGTATTAATTTGGTGATGAAATTGTTTTAGTATTTATGCTAATAGCAATTTAATCTAAAAAAATATGACGCAAAAGTATATGTACGTACTCGTATTTTACAGTTCTTTAAATATGATTGTGAAGATCCTTACGAAGTGATGTCAAGAGTGGACTATGAACTTCTGTTCTTAGAAGAAGAAATGCGAGGGATACAAGAGTCTGGGTCTTTATTTGAAGTAAACGTTCCAGAGTTTAAACTGCTGAAACAATGCAGAAAGGAATTGAAGATGTTAAAGGTACAGTACCTCTAAATGTAAATGACAAAGGATTATATTACATTATAATGAGCTGGGCCCGAAAGCTAAATTTTAACTTGAAGAAAAAGGGATTTAATGGTTTTATAATACATTTTTAGCAACTTTGGGATTACGTTCACATAGTAAGAACTAGCATAGACGATTGGAAAACCACCCCTTGGCGTAAAATTGACGTTGAAAACATGGATATTGAATGCAAAAAGTTTGCCAAAGAGATCAGATTACTTGACAAGGAAATGAGAGGGTAAGTTAAAGCTACAACAGAAGACACCAAGCAAATTAAATATTAGAAAAATACTACGCTAATATTACCTATTTGTTTTTGTTAGTTGGGATACATACATAACCCTGGAAGCAACGGTAAAGAATATGCTTACATCTTTACGAGCAGTCGGTGAGCTCCAAAATCCAGCAATCAGAGAAAGGCATTGGGACCAACTCATGAGTACAACAAAGGTGAACTTAGTAACATATGGGCAAAATAAAATAATAAACTGAATGTATATAAATAAACAATAATTAAAATTATGTAAATAAAACATGAATGTTGTGTTAGCACCTTCAAGATCGGATTGCGATTCAGCTGATGGGTTTGGAATTTTTTACTTGTGCATTTTGCATGGTCGTTTGGAGTTACCATTCCATTTGTTAGGATCCTTTGTAGATTTAACTTTATCGGAAAATTTAACTTTATATATAGCTATGTCAAATGACGATATAGTTAATAATGATATAAAATATACCTGTAGGTACAGAAAAAAAAGTGAAATGGTGATGGTAGCTCTCCGTTTGAATGCGGCATGCATTTGCTTTGGATGAAATTTTCACATAACTGTACAGTTTATGATTGCCTAAGTTTTGTATCATACAACGTCAATGTTTAAAGTATGCATCGAATGAATTGTTATGCGAATGTAAATATGTTTGTGATTCACAGAGCTTAGCAGCATTACCACGTGAACTCACTGTAAGTATGACAATGCCGCGGTGTGTATAGTGTACATATTATTTTTGTTTTTAATAACAACCTAAGAATTGTTTGTTCCATTATTTTCAATATTTACTTTGTTACCTACGACATCTTCACCTGTCTTTTTTTAATACACTGCTTTGTATTAGCGCGTTTGGATTTGTGTCATATCTATGCTAGTTTGTATTCCACATAAATTAAATATTTAATTCTTGTCTTCAAGAAATTCACACTTACGTAAGTATAGATCTAACATGAGTTAAACAGTTCACATCAAATTGAAACTTAAATTTTTAGACGTAATGATAATACTTTATTCATTAAGTAAATGTAAATATTCATTTTTGTAACTTGTTTGAGATCGTTCTTCTAATATTGGTACAATAATACAGGTAAGAATTGTAATGGATATGAATACAACGCTTGCTGATCTACTTGCCCTGAACTTACACGAATGCGAGGAAGAAGTGAAGAATATAGTAGATAAAGCCGTAAAAGAAATGTCTATGGAGAAGGTGCTCAAAGATTTGCATACGACTTGGAGTCATTTAGAGTTTGAACAAGAGGTACATTCACGGACTGGGTGTACATTGTTGAGGGCTAGTGAAGAGCTTATTGAGACGCTAGAAGAGAATCAGGTGATTATAGTTAATTGAAATTACTAATAAAATAATGTCTTGCGTTTAGTTTAAACATCTATTTGAACAATGTTGTTTTAGGTCCAACTGCAAAACTTGATAACATCAAAATTCATAGCATATTTCTTAGAAGAAGTGTCAGGTTGGCAACAGAAGCTGTCCATTGCAGACCAAGTAATTACTGTGTGGTTTGAAGTGCAAAGGACTTGGACACATTTGGAGAGCATTTTTATGAGTTCAGAAGACATCAGGAAACAGCTGCCTGAAGACTCAGCTAGATTTGATAGGATTGATGCTGAATTCAAAGTAAGCAAGTTTAATAAGAAATTAATAATATTTGTGAGAGATCAAAATAAGAACAGTGTGGTATATTTTTTCTAGATATTGTCCACTGAGATGGCTAAAACCCCAAATGTGGTGAAAGGTACTAATAAAGAAGGCTTGGTGGAACATTTGGACAGTATACAGCAAGACCTTATTATTTGTGAAAAGGCTTTAGCAGAGTATTTGGAAACTAAAAGATTGGCATTCCCGAGGTTCTATTTTGTGTCCTCTGCTGATCTGTTGGATATTTTATCTAACGGGAACCAAGCTGATTTGGTTATCAGGTAGGCTATCTAGATTAAATATATTGCATGACTCGTATAGTAAATAATGGATTTGCAAACAATAATATTTACGATTCCAGACATTTAACAAAACTTTTTGATTCTATTGCTAAGCTAAAGTTCATAGATGATCAGAAACCAGGAGAGAAAGTGGCATCCGGAATGATAGCTAAAGATGGAGAGCTCGTTCCGTTTCATGGAAGTTGCGATTGTACCGGAGCTGTAAGTCCCAATACAATATACCATAAATTATAATTAATTATTATACAATATCATCGTAAAGTCAGTAATAATTTGTCAGACCACAGCGTACATAATATTAACTATTCATGGTCAACCTGTTGGTTTAAAACTGTTGCAAAATAGAAGATTACAAAAGAATATTATAATTCCACACTTTTAAATTTTAGGTAGAAATCTGGCTAAACAGACTACAAGACATGATGAGATCTTCCATCCGACACTATTTCGGTGAATCGATGGTATCTTACGAGGAAAAGCCAAGAGAGCAATGGCTCTTCGATTTCATGGCCCAAGTCGCCCTATGCGGCTCCCAAATCTGGTGGACTACTGAAGTCAACATGGCTTTTGCGAGACTAGAAGAAGGATATGACAATGCTTTGAAAGATTATTACAAGAAGCAGTTATCACAGCTCAGTACTTTGATTTCTTTACTAATTGGAGAGTTAACAAAGCAAGACAGACAGAAAATCATGACAATTTGTACTATAGATGTGCATTCACGAGACGTTGTTAGTAAGATGATTCAAGCGAAAGTAGAGGCAGGATCGGCGTTCATGTGGCAGTCCCAACTTCGGCACAGGTGATGGGGCTAAAGTTGAATTGACTGTACTTTCTTGTATACTAGTAAATTCATTTATCCCTTACATAAAATTATTTTATATACGAGGCCTTTTATACTACAAAAGGTATAAAATTATTTTTCACCTGTATGTTCGAGTAATTACTTATCCCAAATCATTATATTAATTCGACATAACTTCTTAAAGCATTTCATTTCCATTTTAACAAGATTTAAATTCATTATACTTACATGTAATTTTTAATTCTTACACAAAACACACAACATACCGTCTTTTATAACGTTGCGCCTCGAAGTGAAAACTATGCAGCATAAATCACTATCATTCATCAAATCTTACATTAATTCCAGTGTGATGCCAATTAGGAACAAGGTTTTATGCTTGTGTTATGATCTTAATTTGTAGCTAATAGTTGAAATGAAATATAAATTGGGTTTTTAGTATTTCACACATATCTACCTAGTAATGATATTTGGTATCTGACGGTTCTGGGACTTGGGGAAACTCTGGATTCGTCGTAGTTGCAACGCTTGAGGGAAGACTTGGACACATTCTTCTTAGAGTATTGATGGCAAAAATTGTTTTATTTTTCAATTTAACTGTAGACCTGGCCTGAATACTGGGCCAGGCAACGCCGTCCGCTGACACTGTCATTAGATCTTTACGTGAACATGTGACGCTAGATGGAAGATGCGACTTGGTCTGCATAGAGATGCCGCACAAACACTGAAGATCGGAACCGTCCGAGAACTTTACAAACTAATAAACTTACATATCTATTGTTAACTGAGATGATGAGTAGGTAATATTTTTGTTTAGATGGGGTGAAAAGGAATATCATTGCATAGCGAACATCTGCGATGCTCAGTTTATATATAGTTATGAATATTTGGGCAACACTCCGAGGCTTGTCATCACGCCTTTGACTGATCGATGCTACATCACACTGACTCAGGTGAGTTAGATTATATTTATTCTTAGACACTTTACCTCCTGTACATTTCTTTTAATCGTTGCGTTTAGAGTTCCAAGACCGCTAAGTATTACTTAATTTCCAGTCTCTACATCTTATCATGGGCGGAGGTCCTGCAGGCCCAGCAGGTACCGGCAAAACTGAGACCACAAAAGATTTGGGCAGAGCTCTGGGAATTATGGTTTATGTCTTCAACTGCTCTGAGCAGATGGACTATCAGGTACTTTAAGACAATTTAATTGTATTTTATGACTAATAAACTCAATGTATACTCTAAAAGGACAGTTCTATTGTTAACTTTGTGGTGGCAGTAAAAGGTAACGTTGGTAACGTCATTGCCGACAAACTACAATATTAACTACCAAGTTAATATTATAGTTTGTCGGCAATTACGTGTTCTAATTTGCAATCCTTTATGATACAATGCTCCAGCTGATTGTATGACTCAGATTCACTAGATTCCTTACTAAGCATTCAACTTAAACGGATGAAAGCAACACTTACATTTACTGATTTTGTCCCTAAACAGTCTGACCAGTCCCAATCACTTATTAACAAAAGCAAAATTAAACTCGTTCTCATGTATTTGTTCCATACGTAATTTAATTTTATGAATGGAACAGTAACTCTCTCTATAGCAGAACGGATTTTGATGGGATTAAACAGATGGGTAGACTATAATCTAGTATGGATTTGTATATTGGAAACTATTCATTCTGGTAATAAGTTTTCTTTCTGGTAATTAGAGTGCGTCCATTGACGCGGAGCTGGGTGGAGTGGAGAGGAGCGGAATTGGCCCATCTCCACTCTCAACAGAAACAGTGTAAGTGGAGCTGAGTGGATTTTCAAATAAAACAAATCAACACACGGCCGCGAGCCGGACAGGACGGAGAGCACAAGGTGAGTCTCCGCTTTGTGCTCTCCACTTCATCCCATCCCGTTTCAATGGAAGCACTTGCCACTTTTCACTGCTCTTCTCCGCTCTACTCCGCCTAGCTCCACTTCAGTGGAAACGCACCCTAAAACACTTTCCATGCATGTGAAACTGCGAGCAGATGCTAGTATCGAAATGAGAGTTCCTATTTCTATGTAGTGTTTTACTAAAATGTGTTATTTTGCGTAGTCTTGTGGCAACATCTACAAAGGGCTCGCACAAACGGGCGCTTGGGGATGCTTTGATGAGTTCAATCGGATCTCAGTTGAGGTGTTGTCCGTCGTGGCTGTGCAAGTGAAGTCTGTTCAAGATGCTATCAGGTAAACTATAAAAGGAATACATTTTGGACACATTGATTTTATTGTGGTCTTCATTACCATCATCCTTCTGTCAAATTGTAATTTATTTAAGCTTGGAGCAGCAGCTTTTTCGTATATTAATATATCTTTGAAAATTTCGTCATTCGTCATCTCATTGTTCTCCACAATAGTCTTATTATTGAATATTTTCGTATTTATATTGTATCAAAACTAAAATCTAAAACTACATATCTTTTCTTCAGAGACAAGAAAGAAACCTTCAATTTCATGGGAGAAATGATATCCTTAACACCATCAGTCGGTATCTTCATCACCATGAATCCAGGCTACGCCGGTCGTACAGAACTGCCTGAGAACCTGAAGGCTTTGTTCAGACCATGTGCTATGGTAGTCCCTGACTTCGAACTGATTTGTGAGATCATGTTGGTTGCTGAAGGGTTTCAGGAAGCTAAGATTTTGGCTAGGAAGTTTATCACGCTTTACACTTTGTGCAAGGAGTTGCTGTCGAAGCAGGATCACTATGATTGGGGGCTGAGAGCTATTAAATCTGTGCTTGTTGTCGCTGGGTCTTTGAAGGTAAGCAATGAGTATAACTTGATTTCTAGATCCATGTTTACATCCTCTACATTTCCAGTCATATATTAGTATTAGCTCCAGCTTACGTAAAAAAATCCATTAACTGCCTTTTTTACTCATTAGAGAGGTGATCCCGGAAGACCAGAAGAAGAAGTCCTCATGAGAACTCTAAGAGACTTCAACATTCCCAAAATAGTAACAGACGACATGCCAGTATTCATGGGACTTATCGGTGACTTGTTCCCCGCTCTAGAGGTACCAAGAAAACGGGATCTGGAATTTGAAAGAACAGTCAAACAAGCTGCTATGGATCTGTCTTTACAACCAGAAGATAATTTCATTCTTAAAGTGGTGCAGTTAGAAGAATTGCTAGAAGTTCGTCATTCAGTGTTCATAGTTGGTAACGCTGGTACAGGGAAGACTCAAGTCTGGAAAACACTATTCAAAACCTATCAGAACGTTAGAAAGAAACCTATATTCAACGATTTAAATCCCAAAGCAGTAACCAATGACGAATTGTTTGGTATTATAAATCCGGCTACAAGAGAATGGAAAGATGGTTTATTTTCTGTCATTATGAGGGATCAGGCTAACTTACCTGGTGACAATCCTAAGTGGATAGTGCTTGATGGTGACATAGATCCGATGTGGATTGAATCTCTGAACACTGTGATGGATGATAACAAGATATTGACGCTGGCTAGCAACGAGCGAATAGCTTTGACACCGGTCATGAGGTTGATGTTTGAGATTTCTAACTTGCGCACTGCTACACCAGCTACAGTTTCTAGGGCTGGTATTTTATATATAAATTCACAGGATTTAGGATGGAATCCGTAAGTTCAATAAGTTTTTTTTTTGTGGGTGTGTGTGTTTGTGATTATTGTTCTCATCCCAAATTCGTTTTAATTTTCAATTTAATGATTATTAACACCTCATATTGCACTAAAACTAATTAATTGGTATCGTGTTAGCTCTGACGATCACAAACCATTTACCCAGTAAATGGTTTGTGAACGTCAGAGCTCAGGCAGTCACTATACCCGTAGAACGCATACATGAGATTAACAGATTTAATTCATAGCCATACTTTATCATAGATTGTTTAGGTTTCATTCACGTGTCTCAAAAAGCATGTTTGGCCGGCGCCTATTCTCTCTACCGTTCTATTTGGACTATGAAAGTAATGAAACAGAGAGTGCACCTGTATTTGCACACACATTTGTGTATCGCCTGTGTAATTGTCTAATCTCTGTTGAGATTATTTTCCGTGGTCGAAATTCAGTCGGGAGAATTTATTAAGCGCCTACATTGTTATTTGCAGATACGTAACAAGCTGGGTAGAAACAAGGAAAATACCAGCGGAAAAGTCCAACCTAGTTGTGCTCTTTGATAAATACATTCCATCTTGTTTAGAAACGGTAAGGACTCGTTTCAAAAAGATCACTCCTATAGTGGATATGGCTCATGTGCATATGCTATGTCATCTACTTAACTGTTTATTTGTACCTGAGAATACGCCTGCAGAATGTCCAAAGGAGTGGCATGATATATTCTTTGTGTTCGCTTGTGTTTGGGCGTTTGGATCTGCCATGTTCCATGAAGGCAGCGTTGATTATAGAATTGGTAAGTTACTTTTAGTTAATCGGAAATATAGTTGCCTTATTTGTTAGAGCGGATTCTTTATTTCTAAAGAAAGATACATTAAACTTTTATGCTCTGTTTACTTTGATAAAAGTTTTGATTTGATTATCTAAGTCTTTCTTTTCTTAGCATGTCAACGGCAAAATCATTGTTTCAGAATTTTCAAAATGGTGGAATAATGAATTTAAAAACGTTAAATTCCCTGCTGGTGGCACCGTGTTTGATTACTACATAGATCACGATACAAAGCAGTTTACACCTTGGACTGAGAAGATACCTAAGTTTGAATTGGACTCCGATATACCACTACAGGTAATACTGACAACAGCGATAATTATGAATTCTTTTGGAGATATTTTTTAATCTTTGCTAAAGAAAATATTATGTTTTTTAGTTTGAGATATACAATTTTTGTTATTTTCAGGCCGTGCTGGTACCTACAGCTGAAACTATAAGAGTCAGATTCTTCCTAGACTTGCTGATGAAGAATAAGCATCCGGTAATGTTAGTAGGTAGCGCGGGCTCCGGCAAAACTGTTCTCGTCAACGAAAAGCTCCAGGGGTAAGGACAATTTTATTTAAGACTTCAAAGGTAGTACTTGTGTACACATTGATCTTGTATGTATTTTGGTTTTGTAATATGTTGTTACAGGTTATCAGAAGCTTACGCCATTCAATCTGTACCGTTCAACTTCTACACAACGTCAGAAATGCTTCAGAAAATTCTAGAGAAACCTCTAGAAAAGAAAGCTGGTCGTAACTACGGACCTCCTGGAAACAAAACCTTAATTTACTTTATTGACGATATAAATATGCCTGAGGTGGACACTTACGGGACTGTCCAACCTCATACAATAATTCGACAGCATATGGACTATGGCCATTGGTATGACAGAACAAAGTTGTCCTTGAAAGACATTCACAACACGCAATACGTGTCTTGTATGAATCCCACTTCAGGCAGTTTCACTATAAATCCAAGGTTACAGAGGCATTTCTGTGTGTTTGCCATCAGTTTTCCTAATACTGAGGCACTCAACAATATCTATCATTCAATCTTGAGTCAGCATTTGGCTAACCCGGAGTTAAGGATTAATCCGCTAATTGCCAAGTTGTCATGTGAGTCAAATTTTACGATATATCCTAAACATTTTTAATTTCTTTTCCAGTCAACTTATTTTAATGTTTATTTCAGTGAATGTTGTAATGGCGACCATCACTCTTCATAACAAAGTATCTCAAGTATTCTTACCTACTGCGATCAAATTCCATTACATATTCAACTTGAGAGATTTGTCAAACGTATTTCAGGTAACCTCAATATGTATCTATCAAAGTATGTGTACATAGCACTAAACAAAGTCGTTTCCCGCATCGGTCTTTCTGTTTATACGCTTACTCCTAAACCATACAACTGATTTTGAAACAGTTTTGGTTACAGTGGTATAAAATAATTTAGAGATTTTTCGTTACTTTAAAGATCTCTTTTTCAGGGTTTCTTGTTCAGTACCAACGAATGTTTAGAAAACACTTCTGACATACTTCGCTTGTGGCTGCATGAAACAAGTCGTGTGTATGGCGACAAGCTGACTGAGGAAAAGGATATCGATGCGTTCCTAAAAGTTCAAGTGGATCTTTGCAAGAAGAATTTTGAGGTAATTAAATTTGTTTTTATGAAATTTATTTGAAATAATAAAATTGTAATTTGTACAAGTTAAAGAATGATGCCATTTGTATGTAGTTTGGGCCCACCTTCCAATAGCTATGTGTGTTATATCGTTAGAGAGGTAATTTTAAACTAAATAAAAGTTACTATGGCACCAAGTCCCAAATCTTAGTCCGTTCAGAGTTATTCAAATGCTCTTTATTTACAAATAAAAAAATGATATCGTAAAAATGAACTTGTTTTTTCACTCGCTTTTTTATAAGGGCAGGAAAGAGATAAAGTGCAATTGTTTCCAATTCCTGCCCTTGTCCTGTGTTATTTAGAGTAGGCGCAACACGTTTTTTTCTTCCATTCTGCGTTTTTTCAAATGTTTCCAATTGTAATTTTATGATAAAATTGGTTAACCATCAGGACAAAAAAAGTTACTTTGTCTTACATAACTCACCTCTACCATGCATGCGTATCACGTGCACAAAGTGAAATAGATTAACCCGCGCGGGCCGCTAAGAATGAAAAGGCAATTTTTCAATTTTTTTATTGTTTTCACGCAGCAAAACCTAACCAACGACACAATTTATAACTGTAGACTACTACGTATATAAATCACAGTAATGCAATCTATTAGGTACATATAAATAGCATTGCTTGGTTATTGGCAAAATTAACATGTTAAACAAATAATAACTTTGAACGGACTAAGATTAGGAACTTGGTGTCATAGTAACTTTTATTCAGCTCAAAAATATCCGAACCTATCCGATAATGTAACACACATAGCTATGGAAAGTGGGCCCAGAATTTGCATCCTCCTTTGTTTACACGCATAATTTACGCTGAAAAAAAATACCTAACTATAATAACAATAAAAAAAATTAAAAATTAAACAACAACTAATTAAATTGTAATTAGGTAGAAATAATTTTCCTGTAAATCAACATGCAATGTCCGAAATATCGGTCAGTCTAGATGAGCAGACGAATGTAATCGGTCCTAACGATTTAGGTAAATATAACTGGTAATATAGAAAACGTGTATAAACGGGATGTAATATAAAAAAAATAAAACTGCTTCTGTCTTTAGATATGAACAATTTTATTCAACGTCAGTTATAGTTATTTTCTAAATTCACAATTTTGATCAGCCGATGACAATTTTCTAGGGAAAGTTCAATTTTTGAGAACCGATCATGGTTTTCTGAAGGGAAATTTTTCATTTCCGTCGCAATAGCGCTTTTTAAAATATGACCACACTTTTTAGTTACACTCTGTAAATCGAATTAATGAGCCAAAGGAGAGACCTATCTGTTAAATGCACTTTCACACCTTTGCATTCTAATTTTCAACAAAACTCTCCATCTATCTTAGGACATCGATGAAGGCGTCGTATTCGAGCGTCCCAACATCTACTGCCACTTTGCGGGCGGTATCGGTGAACCAAAGTACATGCCCATCATGAACTGGGAACAGCTGAACAAGTTGCTCATTGAAGCCATGGCCAGCTACAACGACCTCATTGCTGCCATGAACTTGGTGCTGTTTGAAGATGCCATGATGCATATCTGCAGGTATTTATTCATCTTGTTATTTAGGACTACTTTTTGAAAGTGATTCGGTTTTTTGCAGTACCTTGGTAGACTTAATATTGTAACATAACATACGAGAGAATGAAATCTGCACCATATCCACCTGGCCATGTTGTTAGTGGATTAAACCGAGAGATAACTCAATAATCTGTATTCCTATAGTGAAAATCAGTTATAATGAATATTTTTACGTAATAGGATCTTCCAAAGTGAGCGTTGTGAAACTTACTTTTGTTTATAGAATCTCTCGTATCCTGGAGAGTCCAAGAGGTAGCGCTTTACTGGTGGGAGTTGGAGGTTCCGGTAAGCAGTCACTGTCTAGGCTGGCTGCATTCATATCGAGTTTAGAAGTCTTACAGATACAGCTCAAGAAAGGTTATGGAGTCTCTGACTTGAAGGTAAATAACGAAGAATTCCATGCTAGATGCTAAACATATTTGGCGCCCAACTTGGGGCAATCAAAGCAGGGAACTAGAATGAGTGTTAAAAATATTTGTACTGATACCATATCCAAAGGTCCAAGAATATTTAAAATTCTAATAATAATGCAATTTTTTTTTATTCTTTGTAATATAATAAATTAAAACTTTTTTTCTTGCAGTTGTATAATTGGTCTCTTGTTGGGCGCCAAAACAGTTTGGTGCCCAACGTGGGACCAATATTTACCACGTATTTTTTTTTTTTTTTTTTTTTTATTTATTTGCTGGTATAATTACTTTAGCCAATATGAATATAGTCATTCAAAGTATTAATTTTATTTTTAGAATGAATTATCCCAGATGTACATAAAAACTGGTCTAAAAAACGTCGGCATAATGTTCTTGATGACTGACGCTCAAGTTGCGAACGAACAGTTTCTAGTACTTATCAATGATTTACTAGCATCTGGCGAAGTTGCTGATTTGTTCCCTGATGATGAAATGGAGAATATTATTGCTGGTGTGAGGAATGAGGTAAATATTTTTTGCTAATAAAATAAAATTTGAAACTTGAATATACTTATATTGCATATTTTCACAATTTGAACTTACGTATGAATTTAGAGCAATCTAGTGATTGGTGATGAGATGCGAACTTACAAAGAGAGGTGAGGTGGAGGTGCTCGGGTTGGTACAATCCAATTACCTATTGGAATCTCGATGCCGCGTTTCAACTGTAGTCTGTTCAAAATGGTGACTCAACCTAGTGTCACAATTATTCTGTAGATAAATTATTCAAAGTACAACACAGAATAACCACAGACGGATTACAGTTTAGTTAGTGTTTTAAATTCAGCACAACCGGTAATCTTCGACAACGGTGTGATAGAGAAACAGAGGGCGGTGGTTAGTGGGAGCGGAGCGGTCATAGAGGAAATGACTGCGCAAATTCAAACGGCGTGTTTTTCAAATCATCCAGCCGCCAATCCATTAAACCAAAAGAATAAACACTACATTTAGAACGATTGAACGAAACCGTGCGAGCAAATTTACTTATCATTTTAAAAGGGGTGTGTGACAGTGAAAGTTAGGCTTCTGGAAACTTTATTTTCTACAGCAAACAATTTCTAAGATATAAATATCAAACTTATGTAAGTTTAACATTTCAGGTAAAAGGTGCAGGTCTACCAGACACCAGGGAAACCTGCTGGAAATTTTTCATAGATAGAGTTCGAAAACAACTTAAAGTGGTCCTCTGCTTCTCTCCGGTTGGTTCTACCCTCAGAGTGAGATCAAGAAAGTTCCCTGCGCTTATAAACTGTACGTCCATTAACTGGTTCCATGAGTGGCCTCAGGAAGCTCTGGTATCAGTAGCTATGAGATTTTTGGAGGAGCTGCATAATCTGCCGGTGAATATGCTTCAAATTTATTGTATTCTTTCTTGATTGATATGCTTTGAATATTCTTCGGATCAGTTCTTTTGGCGCCCAACCTGGGACAACCAACAAACTTAAGCCAAAAAATTAAGAATTCAAAGGGCGATTGAAGGAACACCCATACGTGTTCCTTCAATCGCCCTTTGAATTCTTAAATTTTTATAGTTAAAAAATAGTCTACTAGACACTCGCTCTCTAGCTCCAACCCGAGCGAAAGAGGTTATTTGAAGATTACCCACTTTAAAAAAATGCATGTCGTCAAATTTCTATTGAGATTATTGAAAATTCCTTTTTGTTCCTAAATACTCGTAATATGCGAGTATTTGATGTTTTTGGATTGAGGGTATCAATAACCAATTCTTTTGAAATAAGCAGCACCTTTGGGCTCCTCTATCTTTATTTGTTTTTTTTTTTTTATTCTTATGGGTTTATCTACATCTACACTTAATACCAATGCAATACACAATATTATAAAGAGGTAAAGTTTTTTTTTTTTGTTTGTAGGATCTCTGAAAGTACTGGACCGACTGCTAAAATTTTTTTACCCGTGGAAACCTGCTTTATTCCTGTGTGATATGTCACACAGGCTATAATTTATGTACGCGGGCAAAACCGCGGACAAAAGCTAGTGTGCAAATAAACAAATAAACCATCATTAATTATTTTAGTCCGTTTTAGCAAGAGTTTTTTGTATGAAAATACCTACAGTTATTTATTTTTGTGTAAGATAATAATTGGTGAGAGTCGCACAGGATCGGTCGTTGTGGCGACGCTTGGGGGAGGCTTATGTCCAACAGTGGACGTCTTTCGGCTGAAATGATGATGAGATAATAATTTAGTATAATGACAAATTCTCAGGTGGCACTCAGAGATTCGATATCAAGATTCATGGCATACGTCCATACCTCAGTGAATACGATGTCTAAAGCTTACCTAGCTAACGAGAGGAGATACAACTACACGACACCCAAGAGTTACCTAGAACAGATCAGCTTGTATGCCAAGTTGGTCAATAACAAGACGGATGAACTTCGTGCTAAGATTGTTAGGTATGAGTGCAACACTAAATACGTAACAAGCATGCAATATTTTTTATTTTGCTTTATTAACAGCGTCTTAAAGATGATTGGCGAAAGATTCGGTACTATTCTGTACGATAGGTTCACTGATCACCATGTGTTTCCAGACCGGTGAGCCTACTGTGCAGGGGTAGATGGTGTGTCTAGACTTTTAAATGGTTACTTGTTAATTACTAAAATAAGTTAAATTCTTGATACTTTTTCATGGGCTGTTGTCTGAAGTAAATATTTTTGTTTTAAATTAAATCATTTTTACCTTTAGATAAAAAATGAAAGAATTGTTTCAATATTTTCATCAACAACGAAGTTATAATAAAGATTCAAACTGTTACTAAGAAAGAGAAGTCCGATATGAAATTTGAAGTCAAAGTTCATCACGCCATAGAAAATGGCGTATTGCCGAGTGAGATAAATATATTCGTTTAAAATTGTCATATCTCGATTGCTTATCTACCAATTTAAATATTGTTTTTACAGTTAGTTTTCTATTTTTGTATATTTAAAATGATAATCTGGTTTGATAATAAAAATATTTTCATGCATATTTTCAAGTTAAGGTTGTCGACCTAGCTTAGCTAGGATAAGATAAGATAAGATAAAATAATTTATTTTGTAAATATGGGTACAAAAAACGGTGACATAAAAATATAATAAGCATCAGCCATATTTAATCAGAAGGCATGCAAAAGTAAAAACTACTGGACATTCTGAGGTACATTAAAAATTTCATAAAAATTACACAACGCAAAAATGTCAAATGAATTAAAATTACATTTTTAAAGATGAATAAATAAATCATATCATAAAAACTCAAAATAAATTAAAATATAAAATGTCAATAAAAATTTAAAATGTCACGGAAATTTTAAATGTCACGAAAATTAAATTAAATAAAACAAAAAAATAAAAATGTCATAAGTTAAAATAAAATTTAAAAAATGACATAGAAATCAAGTTAAATTAAATTTAAAAAAACATAAAAACAGAAAAAAAAATGTTTAATTGTTAAATTAAACTACAAAACAAAATCACAGAAATTTAATGTCATAATTATATACTTTTTTCTAAATCAAGAAATTCCTTTCTCCAACAAAATTCCATCACACTATCAGCTTTGTCTACTAAAAATTTTCGGAGTTTTTTTTTAAATAGGAGCGTTATTTTTCTCAATTATGTATCTGGTGTTATCACTACTATGAATGAATGGGCGATCTATTAATCCACCACTTAGTCCCAAACAAGGTGCCAGATAATTTAAGAATAAAGTACATAGACCTTTTCTTAATATCTCATCACTAGAAAATGTAAAGGATTGCGGTAGGTGTCGATTCAAGATAGCTTTGTCTTTACTTCCCTTTTTTAAATTAAGTATGTCAATAAATGTAGGAGGGTCAATGACCGCTGTTCTCTATTTATCTAGTATCTTCCTCAGTACTGTTTGGCCACAGTGGTTATTAAATTTTCCCATATTATGTTTCTGATATTAATATAAGTTTTAAAAATATTCATAATTTTTTATAGGCTCGAAAATGGTCTTGAAAAGCTTGCCAGCACATCCTGCCAAGTTGACGCATTGAAGGAGAAGTTAGCTGTCCAAGAGATCGAATTACATCAAAAGAATGAAGCGGCTGACAAACTTATTGAGATGGTTGGCGTTGAGACTGCTAAAGTACAGAGCGAGAAGGCACTCGGTAAGAATTTGTTCACATAATCACACTAATATATGATGGCGAAAGTGTTTATGTATGTTTGATACTTTGCATACGGGTAGACCATATCCTGAATTAAGAGATAGGATATTTTTTTATTCCGGGAGTATGTGTCTCCTTAAGATAATTTTTGACTTTCACGCCGGCAAAGCCGCTGGCAGACGCATAGTACTGGTTCACGTTGCGATACATAGGAGAAATTTATGTCCAGCAGTGGACCTCTTCTGACTGAAATTATAAAGATTATGATAATGGTGTACAATTTTTTCATCCTAAAAACTTTATTATACTTAATTATATGAAAGACCACACTTCAATTTTGTCTATGACGTCGTGAGTGTAGTATTTTTTATAACATAAGCTAAAACTGGAAGAAAATAAAACAATCATATCATCCATGTAAAAGAAACAAAACCTAACTGATAATATTTTAGCCGACGAGGAGGAAGAGAAAGTAGCAGTAATAGCGGAAGAAGTATCAAAGAAACAGAAAGATTGTGAAGAGGACTTGATAAAAGCTGAACCAGCATTGGTAGCTGCCCAAGAAGCCTTAAATACTCTGAACAAAGCCAATCTTACTGAGTTGAAGTCTTTCGGTTCTCCACCGGGAGCTGTGACCAACGTCACTGCAGCTGTCATGGTCTTGATGGCCCCTAATGGGAAGATACCGAAGGATAGGAGCTGGAAAGCGGCCAAGGTTAAATCTTATATAGGGGAAAAGCTATAGTTATTGGCCAGTTAAGCGACTTCAAGATCAAAAATCTCAATCAAAATTAAAACACTCGGTTGAAAATAAATAAAAGTCATAACATATGGTTTTATATTAATATATTTATTGGTTATGTCGTCTAACATACACTTTAATCAAATATTTGAGGAATAAAATTCACACAAAAACTTAAAACTTAAAATTACAGTAACTAGCCATAACATTGTAGTTATTGGCCATGAGATCACACAGTAATTGGCCACATCGAAATATAAAATATAAATTGAAACTTGAACACTTTTTTTAAATAACTAAAACATATTTTCTTGATGATCTTCATTCTCAAAAGATTCAGAGTCATCATCATTCAAGAAAAACATTTATGGCACACAAAATCAGAAAGCTCATCGTCATCTGGTACATGCTCTTCATGCTTTCTTGGAATGCAATGACGATGATAATATTTATTACAACAATCACATAATAGAGACTTATTTTTAGCAGCTAGACGATGGCACGTATCACAAGTAACTACTTCTATATTTGATAATATCTTTGGTTTACCTCTATCTTTTTCAATTTCAGTCTTGTTTTTCTCATCAGTATTTTCAATCTCAATATTTTCATAATTTTTGGTTACTTTTTTTTATTTATTTCCTACACCTTTACATTTCGTGCAGCTGCCTGCTGCTCTCTTTTTCTTTTTCTTTCCATTTTTTTATTATCTTTTTCCTGTTTTTCTTATTCTTTTCTTTTAATAGCTGATCTAAATTTCTCGGAAGTAATGGCAAAGAAAAATGGCTATTCCGTCAGCAAAAAATGTAAATAAATCTGTTACATTTTCCTTGGAGTTCCCTAGCTCCACTGAATAAACATTTCTGTCTCCTTTAGCAGCAAGCACGCGACCAGTAGTAGATGAACAGAGCTGAAATCCCGTCTCGTCAGCGTTGACAACACGTTTTGGATCTTGAATTGCATCTAACAGGTTTTCAATCGTGAAGTAGTTTCTTATTTCAAGAAACCATTTCTTTATGTCAGCTTCAGACACGCAGGCACTGGCTTTAGTTACTCCCTCGCTGGTTCTTTTGACTAAACTAGGGTGACGTTTTAAGAAAGCTTTTAGCCATCCCTGACTAGGTCGATTATTGACAAAAAGAGAACGCGTGGATTATCAGTAAAAAATTTTTGACCTGTATCGAGAACATCATCTAACTTTCTAGGAAAGCCTTTGCGGGCAATTTTAATCAATCAATCTGTGATAGCATTTTCTTCTTTAAATGTTAAACACGTTGTTGGTCCAGATTGAGATTTAGAAGTAGGATTTTTTAGTTTAAACTGTAAAGTACCTCTAGGTATATTATATTTTTTTGCGACTGCTCGCAAAGACATAGTTTAAGTAATGATTTTTTCTAAAGCCTCGCTAAGGGCCTCTTTTGTGTATTGGGGTATCTTCGGCATTATTTTTTCTTCAAGAACCTGATATAAAAGGAAAAAATAATTTTACACTAGTTTATTCAAAATTAAAAAAAAATAGTATATAGTAATTGGCCTACTTTTTCTACAAGTCAGCTTTACGGATAACACAGTTATTGGCCTAGGCCATTAACTGCTCATAATGATTTGAAAATTCTAGTAATGGAATATGACGCTTATTATTATAAGAGAAGACGTTTTATTCCTTAACAATGTTATTTATTTATTTATTTTTAATTTTAGCAATTGGCATAGGAGGCCAATAACTATAAGTTATTCAAATAATTGTGACAGTTATTGGCCACTACAAAATTTTGAGGTTATGATGAAAGTAGATTATTTTACGCCCTAAATCTGTTTTTAAGGCATAACAAGACACTATTTTATAGAATAAAAATAACGGTCCTAGTACATATATTTTATAAAATATTGCATTAAAAGAAGTAGCAGTCTTATTTTTTTTTTTAGCAAATTACTTATGTTGTACCTCCCGGCAAAATATCACGCGGCGAAAAAGAACCAGTTCACCTAGCGGAATTTTGTTGAAACTATTTGACAGAGGATGAAAGTGTTGCCATTAATGCAGTTTTAAATCTACTATTATAGTAGCTTATTGCTTAATTTAGGCCGTCAAAGTTAAAATGGCCAATAACTGTATGGGGGCCAATAACTATAGCGTTTCCCCTACATACGAATTAAGCGCATTATTGAAAAGCACCTTTGTATCTCAACCTTACTAATGGTTATATAGCCATTAGTGATTTAAGCAATATCCTTTTGCAGGTGGTAATGGCCAAAGTAGACGTTTTCCTTGAGTGTCTGATACACTACGACAAAGAAAATATTCATCCTGATGTCATCAAAGCTATTCAGCCTTATTTGAAGGACGCTGAATTTGAGCCTGGTAAGTTCACCGTGCTTACTGGAAGACACAGCGTTGGAAGGCCTCCAAAAAGATGGGACCAATGACTTGGTGTGGGTCGCGGAAATCCGATGGATGAGTGACGCACAGGACTTGTCGTTGTGGCGACGCTTAGGGAAGGCTTATGGACAACTTATTGTTAAAATGATGATAATGAAGTAAAAGCCGTCAATGTTTTAATGTCTAGTTCAGAGTGACCAAGCAAGTTATACGTTATTTCTAGAGTTCATAAGATCAAAATCGGGTGCAGCTGCTGGTCTTTGTGCTTGGGTGATTAATATCATAAAGTTCTACGAAGTGTTCTGCGATGTTGAGCCCAAAAGAAAGGCTCTGCAAGCCGCTAACGCCGAGTTGGCTGCTGCTACTGAAAAATTGAAGTGTATCAAATGCCAAGTAGCTGTAAGTAATCGTGAAGTTTTTTTATTTTTTATTTGTCTTTAGGGCAAGATTGACAGACACGTCTTTGTCTTAACTTAGTATACGTTCCAGAAGAACATGAACCTTATTTATTATTTATATTATGTACAATGTTCATTTTAAAAGTATTATGGATAATAAAGTTTCACAATCAATGGTCATATTCATCTGCGACACTTATTTTAGCGAATTAAGATCATAAAACAATCCCGCAGCCCTAGTATGCAATGCAAGAGCAAGAAGTAAGAGCTTCACCCAGAGCAGGAGAAGTTCATTGATGACGACCCACTTAAAAAAAATAAGGACAGGCGTGTAGAATTCAGCTACCTACTACTTTTTTGTGTATTAACTTACGTCATCGTTGAGTGAATGAATATCGTTGACCATATATCTCCAATAGATAATAATAATCACTATATTTCTTCTACAATAGGCCCTAGAAGAGAAACTGGCTGCACTGACGGCAGATTTCGAAAAGGCAACTGCAGAAAAGATGAAGTGTCAGAAGGAAGCAGATGCTACTAATGCAACTATACAACTCGCTAACAGGCTGGTCAACGGACTTGCTAGTGAAAATGTCAGATGGGCTGAAGCTGTTTCTGAGTAATTTTACAAATTTGTTTTAGGATAGAAAATAATAACAATACGAAACTTTTGGCGCAGTAGTTAAGCGATTGGATGCTGCAGGGTTATTTGTAATGGCTACGAATGGTTGTTCTGGGTCTGACTGTCTTGTGCACGTAAAAATGTGAACGTACTCGATACATTAATAAATCCTGTGGCCAAATTATTTATTTCTTAAAGAACGAAAAGAATATTTTGCAGGGATAAAATAAAATATGTGATATAATTTTATTATATTATTACTAATATGGATATTTAAAGTGATAAGAACTTTTACACTCTACAATTTGTCCAAATTTTGATCCAATGATCATAAAGTTTCTATCAATTCAAAGCGTTTTGGTATGCATATGAATATGTTTTTTTCGATTAATTTATGCTTTTTTAAATCTAAATATTTGGCGTAATCTGGTAAAGTTTTTGTAGTGTAGTTCTTAGTGTCGATAAGTAAATATTTCTTATCGATACTAAGAGTTACTTTTTATTTTATGCTGTGTCTTTTTCTTCCAGCCTCGTGCAACAAGGTACAACAATGCCAGGGGACGTGTTACTAGTGTGTGCATTCATTTCTTACGTGGGATGCTTTACTAAGCAGTTTCGATTAGACTTGATGCATAAGAACTGGCTTGTTTTCTTGAAGACTTTAGAGGTATGTATTTAATTGTTTTTTTTGTGTGATGTTAGTTTATTTTATTTATCTATACTCTTAACTTAGTTTTTTTATTCTGTTAATATCTTGATAGCAAATATATCCAGCATGTAACAGGAATAATGCACACCCTTATTAGAAAATAAGGTAACAATTATAATTCAGGCACTGAAATTTTGCTTAAATGCACTTAGTGTTTTTAAAGAAATTAATATTATCCTAAAGGCAAATCGACGCATTACATTGGTAGTGCATCGCACACACAAACAAGTTAGTGACGAAATCAAATTTTTTCAAAAAATAATAATAAATTTTTATCAAATAATTACATAAATATTTATATAAAATAATTTTAATAATTTTAGGATAAAAAATATCTATTTTAAAAATAGCTGAAATCAATACAGTAGTCTTTTCCGAACATACTACTTTCATGATGTGCATTTACTATGTTACAATTTGTATATTGCGTGAAAATAATTTTAATGAACAGATTATTTTCATATTTTAGCCACCAATCCCAATAACAGAAGGCCTGGATCCACTGTCGATGCTGACAGACGACACTACGATAGCGATGTGGCAGAACGAAGGTCTACCTTCAGACCGAATGAGCACTGAAAACGCAACGATCCTGTCTAACTCTGATCGGTGGCCCCTCATGATTGATCCTCAGGTTATATTTTTTTAAGTTTATTATATTAATATTCCACAACTATCACACAACGCTGTCTAGTCCCAAGCTAAGCAGAGCTTGTTATGAGTATTAGACAACTGATAAACATACACCCAGACACAGAACAAATGATCATGCTCATCACACAAACATTTGTCCTGGGTGGGAATCGAACCCACGACCTCCGGTATAGCAGTCAGGGCCACTAACCACAAGACCAACAGACTAGTCAAATATTGGGTCACACAGAGGTAGAAAACGCACATGATGTAAAATTTCAATTTATAAAGCTTATTTAGGGGATCAGTTGTGTATCTGTCTGTCTATACTTATATCATAGCCAATTTGTTCTGAATATGCTAGACCGAAATAGTTGAAACGAATTGGAAGAACAGATAAAAACTTCTGAGAGCCAAACACGGACGTGTAACATAAATAAATATATACATTTTAAATATGAGGTCACTTTTAGTTTTAGGGAACAAATATGAAAATAAAAATAATATATTTTCAAACAGCAACGTTACGACAGCGATATTTCAAGAAAATCGGTTATTGTGATGGTATAAAATAGTTTATCCCTCTTTATCTCCGAAACTATAAGCTTAATATTAAAAAAGGGAGTATAAAGTATTACATGAAAACCAATAATAAAATTTAAAATATATATCATCATCTTCCTGCCCTTGTCCCGTGCTATTTGGGGTCGGCGCAACACGTTTTTTTCATCCATTCTGCCCTGTTATGCTATCACTAACTTCCTTTTCTTTCATATCACATCCATCTTTTCTTTGGTTTCTCTCTCCATCCATCCACATGTAAACTCATAACTCTTTTAGTAAAATGCGTTTCATCCCTCCTTTTCACATGACCATACCAAGACAAACGATTCTCTTTCAACTTCTCGTCACACCACACATCCATCTTAACATTCTCATCTCCGCTACGTGCAATATTTTTTCATCCCTCTTTAAATAACATGTTAAAAATATATATGATTCATTCGGAACCTTCGGGGCCCATTACGCGCGAGTTCGACTCGCTCTTGTTTTTTTAAAACCCTTGAATTAATAACTCTATAAATAAATAACGAACTATCGTGTTTTTCAGTTACAAGGTGTGAAATGGATAAAACAAAAGTACGGTGACAAGCTGCGAGTCATCAGGTTAGGACAAAGAGGCTATTTAGATTTGATAGAAAAAGCTATAATCAAGGGAGAAACCGTTCTCTTTGAAAATATTGGCGAGACTGTGGACCCTGTACTAGACCCACTACTTGGGAGAATTCTTATTAAGAAGGGAAGGTAAGAATTTAAAATAGTATATTTATTAAGCAAAATTCAAAACTATCCTTGGTATTGATTGGTCCGGAGCGAGGGAGAATGGGCGGCGGTTGCCTTCTTCTGCGAGGCAGTAATACTAGCGAAGGTCTCCTTCGCTAGTAGGCAGCACGCGTGAGGGAACGGACTTCCGCTAGAAGACAGACTCCCTGACTGCCAGTCACCGTAGGCGTGGGCTTGTGGACGACGAGTAATGGGTAGCTCACTGTCAGGCTGTCCGGTAACCGTCCGGACCGATCCCGAGTCGTCGACGGCGGTCAGGAAAGCCGTAGGGGCCCAGCAGGGCCGTAGCCTACTCGGGCCTTGGGTTACTCCTGGTCCTAAAACTCAAAGGGCAACTGAAGGAACGTAGGTGTGGTATTAGTCAGTAAAAGTCTGATACCCCTCTCGCTCCGACATATAAAAAAAAACCTTGATAATTAAGTTTAAGCTAATGACATTAACATTGATACGCAATCTTACAGAGCAATCAAAATGGGTGACAAAGAAGTTGAATACAGTCCAAACTTCAGATTAATCTTACACACAAAACTAGCAAACCCACATTATAAACCAGAGATGCAAGCTCAAACAACTCTAGTCAACTTCACAGTAACTCGCGATGGTCTTGAAGACCAACTTCTAGCAGAAGTGGTGAAAGCAGAGAGACCAGATCTAGAGGACTTGAAAGCTGAGTTGACGAAACAACAGAATCAATTCAAGATTCAGTTGAAATCGCTTGAAGATGATTTGCTTTCGCGTTTGTCTTCTGCCGGTGATGATATCCTTGGTGATACAGCTTTGGTGGAAAATTTGGAGACTACGAAAAGGACTGCTGCTGATATTGAGATAAAGGTAAATTTGAATGGAAGGTCTTCAAAGGCTTTAAAGTAAAACGATGATTTTAATTTGAATTCCAATAGAATGAAATTTATTGAAACATATAGGGTGGGTGGGTGTTGTAACGTGGTCGCTCACAATGGGCCTCACCAGAAGGCTCAAAGTCACCCAAAGGGCAATGGAAATGGCTATGCTCGGAGTTTCCTTGCGTGATCGAATCAGAAATGAAGATATCCGCAAGAGAACCAAGGTTGCCGACATAGCATGAAGAATCGCCAAACTTAAGTGGCAATGGGCAAGTGACATTGCTCGCAGAACAGATGGCCGTTGGGGCTGAAAGGTTCTGGAGTGGCGACCGCGTACCGGAAGACGTAGTGTTGGAAGGCCCCCTACAAGGTGGACCGATGACCTGGTGAAGGTTGCGGGAATCTGATGGATGCAAGACGCACAGGACCGTTCATTGTGGCAATATTTGGGGGAGGCCTATGTCCAGCAGTGGACGTTTATCGGCTGAAATGATGATGATGATGATGATGATATAGGGTGGACGCTTGAAGAAGGTTCTCCATTAGCAACAAGATTAGACATTTAAACAAACATTTTTTACTGTGTTTCAAGCAATTTTGACTTTTATTGCGTTGGTGGCATGATAAATGGCGGCTGCAGTAAATATTTGGTATTATAACCACTTTTTAGTGTTCCGTACCTCAAAAGGAAAAAACGGAACCCTTTGATCACTTTGTTGTCAGTCCGTCTGTATGTCTGTCTGTTAAGAACCTTTATCTCGAGAACGCGTAGAGGCATCGACTTGAAATTAAAACCATACACTCAAGTCTGCAGTCCCTTGAAGCTGTGAAAAAATCAAACTGCTGAGTAACCGAAAAATAAAACATACGGCCGTTTATGTCGCAAAAAACTTGTATTTCTATATTATATAACTTGGAATCAAAATTCATAGAGTACTTTCCGTTGACCTAGAATCCTGAAATTTGGTATGAAGCAAGGTCTCATAGCTCAAGTATAGGAAAAAATCTAAAAACTGTAAATTTTTAGTTACGTCACAAAAAAAAACTGTTTTCGGAAAATTCGGGAATTAAACTGTTTTCATTGGTAAATTTGTATGGAACCATCGACTTATATTCTAGTGATAGACAAGCACGATCATGAAAACTATTTGTCAAAATACTGAAAAGTTAAAACAAAGCCGTTAAACAGAACTATTAAAACATACAGCGCTAAGATAGCATTTAGAGGATACTTTTTTCGCGACAAAAATGTCTTAAGCGCCATGAATTTCGTGGCACTTACGTTTCGTTCAACATAGTGTAATGTTCAAGGTGTATGGATTACACTACACCAAAGACGATTGTAGTGAGTGTTCGGCACGCGTAATCTAGTGCGTAGTACATATATATCGATGTACGAAAACCTCAGTGCGCAAATTTGACTCGCACTTGCTCAGTTTTATTTTGCTTTTAATGTCATCCTTATGACTACAGAATAGAAGTCAAAATCGGTTGAACGGACTGAAAAAAAGTATTATTTACATGTCTAATCATATTGCGAATGGAGTACAGAACGAAAGTTTATGGACAGTAGCATCAATGTTTAGGAATCTTCTACAATTTGCACTTTTTGGGGCCCAGCAGGGTCGAAGCTAACTGGGGCCACGGGTAGTGTGAAAGCGAAAGCGAGGTTTTTAGTCAGTAAAAGTCCTCTTTCTTTTTTTTCTAGTGTTTATGTTTGGCTTCAGCAATACTTCTTTGTTATTGTTTTAGGTAGCTGAGGCGAAAATTACTTCAAAAGAGATTGACGTAGCTCGTGAGTTCTATCGTCCAGCTTCAGCCAGAGCGTCCTTGTTATACTTCATTTTGAACGATCTTAACACTATCAATCCTATTTACCAGTTTTCTTTGAAGGTGAGATTATGACATTGTTCACATTTTAATTTACGGGTATTAAGATTTAATAATGTGATGAAGATCGACAAAGGGTCTTTTGGTCTTTAACGGATATATACGCAACACACATAACACAAGCTCTGCTTAGCTTGGGACTACACGGCCTTGTGTGATAGTTGTGGAATATTATATTATATTATATTATTATATTATATTATACGTTCCTAGGTATTTTTCTGTTAAAAATTTTCTGGCTTTTGCCTTTGTGCCCCCAGAATCATTTTCTATTGTGTGGAGCTGGTGTAATGTATGTATGTATTATAAAATACATTCGGAACGAACAAATGTAATATTGAGATGTCAGATTGCATATATTTTCTGACAATAGGATTTCAAAGAATTTGGATTTAACATTTGAGGAATCTAACAGTAGCTACGTGGATCTCGGAATCAATGATTCCTGTGAAGTTATAACAGATGGCACTACCAGTTACATATCGACAAAATCAGGACTATCTGATAAAATTAACGAAGATACTGCTTCTAACAAGTACACCGAAGATGATGAACAGCAACTAGATGGCGTGACCAGTAACTTGGAACCACATCAAGAAAAGCAACAGCATAGAATTTGCATATTAAGTAGTAACAATACAAATAAAGTATTATCTATAGCACAAAGTACATTCCCAAGTCATCACATATGTCATTACATCTCCACAAACTGTGGCATCATACAGCTACTCGACAACCTAGAACAAAAATTGTTAAACTATACAAAGAAAGACTATTGTTTTATTTTGATTGGCGAAAAAGATTTTAGAAAAACTGACAATTATTTTAATTTAGTTGCTAGTATAAGGACCACATTAATGTCAATAAAACATACAAATATTTTACTATGTTTACCTACCTACAAATTTAATGGATATAGTTCTTTGTTTAACTCAAGAATAGAAACATTTAGCAATTTACTTTACCAGGATATCTGCACCTATGAGTATGCGATGATATTTGACTCTAATTTAAATCTAACTTATGATGATTCTATGTTTTATAAGCGCCGTGGATTTCTGAATAATTATGGTTTGAAGAATATTTTTGACAATTTGAAGTTCTATCTTGGCATGTATACGACTCAAAATTACTTCTCAAACAACAAGAAACCTAATGTAAAGAACAGTAATCATCTGGGAAAGGAACAGTTTTTTCGTCTCTAATGTAAATAACAACATAAAACAGCATACTACAGTCAAATGTCAAAATATACGACTACTACATCAAAATATTGCAGGATTACTGAATAAACTTCCTTCAATAGAAATATGTCTATCTGAGCTTAATGACAGGCTTGAAAATATCCAAATATTATGTTTTTCAGAAACATTTGTTAGAGCTAACAATGAAATAAATGTATGTTTGAATGACTTTAAACTTGCGGCCTCATACTCGCGAAAAAAGGAAAATAGGGGTGGGGTATGTATTTTAATAAAACAGTACCTAGACTACAAAATAATACAATTATGCAAAGAAATGGCAGTAGAGAAAGTTTTCGAATGCTGTGGTATAGAAATTCCACTATATAGTTGCATTATTGTTTGTGTGTATAGGACCCCCAATTCGAACATTACAATATTTTTTAATAAACTTGAGTCTCTATTGCATAAACTAAGTGACAGGAAAAATAAAAAGATTATACTAGTCGGGGATCTAAACATAAATACCCTTGTCACAAATAAGAATGTCACCATATTAAACGATATACTTCTAAATTATAACTTGACTTTCAAAATAAATGTTCCAACCCGACTTACATCTTGTATAGATCATATTATTACTAATATTTCAGACTCTTCCGGTGAGACATGTGAATTGCATCTCTCGGATCATAATACTGCTCAGATATTAACATTTTCATCAATAATAACATCAAATAAGCCTGCTCAATCGCATTATTTTATTTATAAAAGAAATTATAGCGAGGAATATATTGAAAAATTTAAAGACTGTCTCTTGAACCTGAAATGGCAGGATGTTTATGACGAAATGGATCCGAATACAGCTTTTAACAATTTTCATGAAATGTTTAGTCTTTTTTATATGTTAAACTTTCCTTTGCAAAAAATTAAAGTAAATTGTCATTCACCTACTTTAAAATGGATAACTAAAGGTATAAAAAAATCATGCCTTTCAAAAAGATACCTAAAATCGAAATATCATAAAAATAAGTCCCGGGAAAATAAATTAAAATATGTTAAATATGCAAAACTATTAAAAAGGTGTATTAATGTGTCCAAAAAGCAAGCTTCTGATAACTTTATTATAAAAGCTAGAAACAAGTGTAGCGCAACCTGGAAAGTAATTAAAAATAAAACCAAATATAGAGGTCCAGAATTTATCGAAGCGATCCAACTAAACGACACTCTGATAGACAATCCTGAAGATATAGCGGAAACTTTCAATGATCACTTTATTGACTCTACAAATATAGACATAACTAATAATAAAAATAATCCCATGACAAATATTAATAACATAGATAATGGTAACAGTATATATATCGAACCTTGCACGCCAAATGAAATAAGTAAAATCATTTCATCGTTAAATAGTACTAACGCTGTGGGCTATGATGATATATCGACACAAATTATAAAATCATGTGCTGATATACTGTCACCTATTTTAGCTCATTTAATCAATGTGAGTTTCTTTGAAGAAAAATATCCGGACAAATTAAAATTCTCATTAGTAAAGCCATTATATAAAAAAAATAGTAAACTTGATTTAAATAATTATCGTCCAGTGGCCTTAATACCAGTAATTTCAAAAATATATGAAAAAGCAATGTGTAATAGGATTGTCTCATTTATAGAAAAGCATAAAATAATAAGACCAGAACAAAATGGTTTTCAAAGAGGAAAGTCAACTGCATTAGCTTGTTATCAACTTATTAAATTAATTACCGAGAACATTGATAAGAAAAGACCAGTCACTGCGATATTCTTTGATATGAGCAGGGCATTTGACTCTGTTAAACATGATATTCTGCTAAAAAAATGCGAAAGTTACGGAATAAGAGGGAAAGCGTTAAATTGGCTTAAAGATTACTTAAGTAATAGACAACAAAGCGTGGAAATTTTAGGAATGAATAAAGACAGAGAAGTTATAAAGTATAAATCTCAGTATAGAATAAATACATATGGTGTGCCTCAAGGTAGCATATTGGGGCCATTACTCTTTCTTCTGTACATAAATGATTTGCCGGCAGTAATTAAGGATAAGTGCGTTTTATTTGCTGATGATATTTCGCTTGTAATAAATAAAGAAAACAAAACTGAACGATATGAGGATCGAATAAATGTTGCCGTAGAAGCCATACTGGAATGGTTTGAGCGAAATAATTTAAATGTCAACCTCACTAAAACAAAATATATTAGTTTCTGTAACTATAAAATGGCAAATCAAGCATTGAAAATTATTGGTCGTGGTAATACAATTGAAGAAGTTGACTGTACAAAATTTTTAGGCATATTGATTGATAAAAATTGTAATTGGAAAAGACACATTGACAATATATGTAACAGGTTGAACAGCTTTGCATTTGCACTAAAAAATCTTAGGAAAACCGTAGGAAGGAATGCCGCTCTAATGGCTTATCATGGATATGTTTCATCCGTGTTAAGATATGGATTAATAATATGGGGCAATTCTACAGACAGTGACAGGGCCTTTATTGTTCAAAAAAAGTGTTTGAGAGCTGTGTTTGGTATTGGTCCATTAGAATCGTGCAGACCCATTTTAAAAGAGCATAAATTATTAACACTAGCATGTTTGTATATATTGGAAATGGGAGTATTTGTAAAAAAACATCCTACTCTTTTCAGTAAAGCAGATAGCGAAAATCTATACAAAATTGGTAAAAAGTCCAGGGATCCAACAAAATTAGCGTTACCTAGGTGTGGAACAGCATTTTGCCACAAAAACACGAGTCGTATGGCAATTAAAATATTCAATAAATTACCTAAACAAATTAGAGAATTGCCAGCGAATTTTTTTCAAAAAGAACTCAAAACATGGCTTATTGAAAATTGTTTTTACACCGTAAAGGATTTTTTTAATTATAATATGAATAAGAAACTTTGCCGGACTTAATTAATTATCGAATGAAATATTTAATTTGTAATTTATTTATTTATTGCATTTATAATTTAACTTATTGATATTTTTATTTTAAGTTTTTATTCGACATTTATAATTTAATTAATTGACATTTTTTTTGTTTTACATTTATAATTTAATTTATTGTCATTTTATTTAAATTTTTCATGTTTGTCATTTGTAATTTAATTTATTGACATCACATTTTAATTTATGTTGTTTGACATTTGTAATTTAATTTATTGACATTTTTTATTGAGTTTGACATTTGTAATTTATTTCGTTGTAGTTTTTTTTGTTAATTTAACATTTGTGATTTATTTTATTGACATTTTAATTTAATGGTTTTTGTTATTTAATGTAATTTATTGGCATTTATCTCATTGACATAATATAAATAGGATTGTTTGTATAAGTTAAATAATTGTTTTTTTAAAACTAAACAAAATTTAGTTAAATAAAAATTTGCATGCTGAATATAAGGCGGAGCATGAAGAACCTTGTACCTGTTATAATATAAGATCTGTACTACCATGTTTCAGGCAAATAAATGAATTATTATTATTAATTATTATTATTAAATATATGTGTGGGGTTTCGGAATAAAACACTTTAAGTATATTTATTACTTTGTCTGGAGCTAGGGGTTGACACGTCCGACTCGCTCGGTGGCTAGCTCACGACTGAGGACGGACTGCCTCCGCCACCGAGCGGCCAGTCTATGCAACTCATAACTGCACACTCTTTATTTGTATACCATACGTCACAATATGCACGATCATATTATCTCCATCATTTGAAGGAGATAATATGATTAATTATTTATACCTACAATAAATAATTAATTAAATGACGGCTAAATATCCCAAGATTACTTCCAGGCGTTCAGCGTAGTGTTCCAAAAGGCAATATCGCGCGCTGAGCCTGCAGATGGCCTCAGCGCTCGCATCAAGAACCTCATCGACTGCATCAGCTTCTCTGTGTACCAGTATACCTCTCGCGGACTGTTTGAGTGCGACAAACTTATATTCGCTTCGCAGATGACGTTTCAAGTAAGCATTTTATCATTGTCATTGTTTTCTTCATCATCAAGTGATTTTAGTAAATATGGTCATAATTATACCTTGACGGCACGGTTGGCGCAGTGGTTAAGTAATTGGCTGGAGCGCTGGGTGTCGTGGGTTCGATTCTCGTACGAAACAAATATTTATATGGCTTACTACATCTATCTGATGTTCCGGGTCTGTGTACGTGAGGTTACATGTTTGTGAATGCTCCTGCGATACAGGATTAATTCCTATGTGGGGTAATGTTTTTTAAAAAAAGGAAAGAATAATAAAAGAAAGAAAAGATTGGCATTTTGGTATGAGCTGTCATTAACCTCCACCTGCTCTTATCTTAAAGAAGAGATACTGTGCAGAAAGAGAGAGATATAATGGATAATAAGGTTCTGCACAGTATCTCTTCCTTGTGTACCTGACCGCAGCCAAGAACTTTGGATCTTCTTTTGCAGATTGAAGGAACTGCAACTGCATGAGACTAGATGCTTGATTAAAGGTCTATGTCAAATAGTTACCTAATATCCCAATGATACGAAGATGATACATTGCATATTTATGCAAATTTATCAACCAGCTACTTCTTTAAGAATTAAACTAGCTTCTGCCAGCGGCTTCGCCCGCGAGAACATAGGTTCTTCTATACAAACTTTGGACCTCCCGTTACATCACTTTACAGGGTTAATTTTGAAAAATTCCCTCTTAGTGCTCACCTACATCATAAAAGGAAGCCTTGTTGAAGCCAAAATTTCACGCTCCTAGTCCCAGTAGTTTCGGCTGTGCGTTGATATGTCAGTCAGTCAGTTTCTACTTTTATATATATAGAGAAAGCAAAGAATAAGCTCACCTTTCTTTTAGGTGCTCCTAATGAGTGAAGAAGTATCATCAGTGGAGCTGGACTTTTTCCTCCGGTTCCCCATAAAGCCTCATGTGACGAGTCCAGTGGACTTCCTATCAAACCAGAGCTGGGGCGGCATCTGTTCCCTAGCTGGGAAGGAAGAGTTCAGGAACTTGGACAGAGATATAGAGACATCGCCTAAAAGATGGAAGAAGATTGTAGAAGTGGAGTGTCCTGAAAGGGAGAAGTTTCCTCAGGTTTGTCGCTACTTTGTTTCATAGTAGATTTTTATTCTTTGCATATTTGAAATCGCAAATATAGCTGTGATGTGTGGATTTAGATATTTTCCTGCTGTGCTACTTTATAAAAAATTGACACTTTTTGATTTCAATTTCATTCTGTTTAATTTAACTTATTTCAATCGCTTTTAGCGATAAGACCGCCCATTGTTTTAAGTTCCTAATATGATTTTTACTTTTGGTAAACAATAAAGAATAATATATCTATCTATTTATTTAATTCAATTTTAATTTATTTGCTTTTTATTTCTTATTATTATGTATTTACTAACAGACGATATTAAGCGAATTGTTCTTACTAACAATATGGATTTTGTCTGAAATAAAAGTCAATCAATGGATCCATCAATTTTGCAGGAATGGAAAAATAAAACAGCTCTTCAAAGAATGTGTATGTTAAGGGCTTTGAGACCAGACAGGATGACGTATGCAGTAGCGTAAGTATAACAAAATAGTAGCACTTTGACGCAAGTGGGTAAACTTTGAGTTGATGAGGTTTCATGAGGTCTTCAAAATGTAAATTTTACTATTTGTACGCTTCATCGCGGACTTTACTTATATTTTTTTTGTTGATTTTGTTAATATTATACCATATCTAATTAATTATGACAGACTAGCTTCTGCCCGCGGCTTCACTCGCGTGAATGTAGGTTTTTTCTTACAAACTTTGGAACCCCGCTTCATTCCCTTATGGAGTGAATTTTGGAAAATCTTTTCTTAGTGCTCGCGTACGATATAAAAGGAAGCTTTGTGCAAAATTTCACGCTCCTAATCCCAGTAGTTTCGGCTGCGCTTTGATATGTCAGTCAGTCAGTTTCCCCTTTTATATATATAGATTAAGATACTTTGCTTCCGTGTGTTTATAACAACTTTTAAAATCTTTGCTTTCAAAGGAAGGAGACTAAAGTCCTTGAACCTCTTAGTCTCAAGTGGCATCAACAAGTGAGCTCAATAACGGTAGACCGTATTGGCCTACATTTACAGCAATCTGTCAAAAATCGTGAAAAATAACACTAATCTATATATATAAAAAGAGAAACTGACTGACTACGGGGACTAGGAATGTGAAATTTTGCACAAGGTTTCCTTTTATGACGTAGGCGAGCACTAAGAGAGGATTTTCCAAAATTCACCCTTTATGAGGGTGAAATGGGGGTCCAAATATTTATACTTTCACGCGGGCGAAGCCACTGACAGAAGCTAGTACGAAATAAACAGAATTTTGAATCTAATAAAAGGAGTAATAAGAACTAGTTTTCGAATAAGTTTGATCATCCCCAAACGAAACAAATATCCAAAACATATCCCACTAATAATTTTTTTTTCTATAAATCCCTTTTGAAACTGCAAAACTAAATAATGGACACATTTATTTGCATATTTTAATTGGTACATTTACAATATTAACGCTCATTAAACATTGACCTATGATCTTTACTCTGCCATTTATAGAGCATACATAGAAGAAAAAATGGGAGGAAAATACGTAGAAAATAGAACACTGGAATTCAGCAAGTCTTTCGAAGAGACTAGTCCTACGACTCCAATATTCTTCATTCTATCTCCTGGTGTCAACCCCTTGAAGGATGTGGAGGCCTTGGGCAAGATCATGGGATATACTGCTGATAATGGGAACTTCCACAATGTGTCGCTGGGTCAGGGGCAGGAGGTAGTGGCTGAGCAGGCCATGGATGAGGGTCTGCAGAAGGGACATTGGGTAGTGTTGCAGGTATGACATTTCCAATATTAGTCATCCTAAAATTAAGTTGTCTTTTTTTTAGATGGTGTTTTATTGCCAGTTAACTTTTATTTTTTTATTTTGTTAGAATCTTTTTTGAACTTGATAAATAAACGGTCACGCTGACCGCTCTTCTATTGAAATATTTATTTCGAAAAAGTAGTCCGAATATTTTATTTTATTTATCAAGTTCAAAAAAGATTCTAACAAAATAAAAAAATAAAAGTAATAAATTATGAGTCACTTGCATATGCCAGCAGCTTCGCCCGCGTTTATGTGGGTTTCTCCTAACAAACTTTGAACCCATCTTTCATCCCATTGGGGGGTGAACTTTGGGAAAGCCTTTCTTAGTGCTCGCCTATGTCTTAAAAGAAACCTTGTGCAAAATTACACTTTTTAGTCCCAGTAGTTTTGACTGTGACTGTCAGTCGGTCAGTTTCTTCTTTTATATATGTATAATAATCTATTTCACATTGCTGGTCTTTGAGAACTTTGTCAAAAATGACATAATTTATGATATTTTTGACAAACTTGAAGTCACAAGTAATTCAAACTACTTACTTGATGCAATCAGAAAAAAAATTTTGGTCGATAATAAAAAAAAAATATAAATTTAAAAATATTTTCCAGAACATCCATTTAGTAAAGAAATGGCTTCCAAGCCTAGAGAAGAAAATGGAGAGCTTCGCTACCGGGTGTCACGAAAACTTCCGACTGTTCATGTCGGCTGAACCCGCGGCCACGGCTGCGGCGCATATTATACCGCAGGGCATCCTGGAGTCCAGCATCAAGATCACTAACGAACCGCCTACTGGCATGCAAGTAAGTTGTCTAATCTTTGACTACTCATGTCGGCTGCGGAGCAAGTCATATCGCACTTGAGAACAGCATTAATGCTCAGCAGAGTAGTTATTTTGAGGTCGTAGTTTAAAGAAATCAAGCACTTTCACTTTTTTGTTTCCTGGCCATCACTGCCCAACTGCTGGGCAGGTCCTTACAGACATTCTTCTCCAGCACGGTCTCAAACCACTTCTCGTGGTACGCGTCTAGATCGTAAGTGTTTCTTGCCCAACCTAAATTACGGTGCTCGAACCTATATAATATTTCGCCTTGGGGTTTGCTAAAGAGCTATGGAGCGCAGCTTTCTGGGTGTAAAAAGAACCGTATTTAAAGCATTATTAAAAAAAAAAAAAACATTTTTAAATAAAGTAAAATTTCTTCTTTAGGTGTCGATGGACTCAATTTTTTTTTCTGACCAGTATTTGACAACCTGTACAGTTGTGTTATTGGCCTCGTATAAATCGTGAAAAGTGCAGGTGGTTGTGCAGGATCTGTAGCGTAGCAGGCGATGCATGTCCTGTGAAAAAAATCTCTGGTGGTTATAGAATCAAACATATAAAAAGTTGAAGACACCAATTTTAATATTACATTTGATGTAATAACGCCTTGTATTCATCTTGATGGATTAAAAAACTGCAAAATTATAAATCATGTAATCTTCGGGTCTTATATATATCACTGGAAAATTACAGATTCCGTATGATTGTAATAAATTTTAATTAGATTATAATTTCACGATATAATATGAAAAAATCGTTTTGTATACGAAAAATTACATTCAAATTCATTAATTTCCAACGTAACTGTGTCTCATTTAGAAAAAAAATGGATTATAATTTCTCACGATATTTAACAATCTTACGGCGTTTACAATTTTGAAGTGACAAATAAATTTGTCTAGATGAAATTTAAGTTTAATAAAAAATCTTTATTTAAGAGCGTTCACTCGAAATTACGCGCTATTTGGCCAAAAACCATGATTTTCAAACCCGTTTATATCCATTAATGGTTTATTTTACAAACATGTGATTGCCCAATAACATTAGGAAATATTCTTTTCTAAATAGTTAAGTAGGATTTGATTTAAATTAATAGCATGCTTGGGAACCATATTCACAATAGAGTTTTTGAAATTTTACTTTCAGAGTCAATTTCGAAGCAAGCTTCGAAATTGACTCTGAAAGTTCAAGTTAGTTAGTTAGTTAGTGACAACTTCTACAGTTCTAATAGAATCAATAAACAAAAAATACAAAACAGTAACTAGATTCCTTAACAAAATAGTTATAGAAAAAGATTCATTGATTTAGTTTACTAATTAAGAAAATTAAAATAAAAACCATTGTCAAATTATTAAGAAATTATGGGTAAATAAAATGATCATTTGTACTGATTTAACTTAATTTTATCATTATAATAATAGCTTATTCTAATAGAAGAACATGTGTTTCAAAACATACTATATAAAATTTAAATTAAAATAGCTTTGTCAATTTTTAATAAATATCACAAAACTCGGCGGGCGAGCGTGATGATGAATATTGTTGGGCGACTGAATTTGCGACACTCGTGCGCCGATATTTATGGTCCTTTTTAAATATTGGTACTAAATATTTGTTAATATATGTTAGTGTGTTTGTTTGTTGTAGAAGTTGTCAAGCTTCGAAATTGACTGTAAAATTAAAATTTCAAAAACTTTATTTACATATGTGAATATAGTTCACAAGCGTGCTATTAATTTAAATAAAATCCTACCTAACTATTTAGGCAAGAATATTTCCTAATATAATTGGTAAATCACATGTTTGTACAAAAAATCATTAATGGATATAAATAGGTTTGATAGTCATGGTTTTTGGCCAAATAGCGCGTAATTTCAAGTGAACGCTTTTAAGTAAAATTTAAGTTTAATAAAAAGTCTTTAGAGAAGTGGTGGCCGAGTGGTAAAGGCCCCGACTTACGAGTTGTAGGTCGCGGGTTCAAACCCAGCCAGGCGCATGACTTCTGTGTAATTTATTTCATCACCACTGCTCTCAAAACGGTGAACGAAAACATCGTGAAGAAACCGGCATGTCATAGAACCAAAAATTCGAAGACGTGACATTCACCAATCCGCACTGGGCACGCGTGGTAGATTACGGCCCATTCCCACTCCTAGAGAAAGGAGGCCTGAGTCCCAGCAGTGGGAACATTAAAAGGCTATTTATGCTATTATGCTATAAAAATCTTTCCTATTTTCTTTGTTTTTATATCAACAGGCAAACATTCACAAAGCACTAGATAACTTCAACCAAGAAACGCTAGAGATGTGTGGTAAGGAGGCTGAGTTCAAAGCCATATTGTTCGCGCTTTGCTACTTCCACGCTGTGGTTGCTGAGAGACGCAAGTTCGGACCCCAGGGATGGAACAAAATTTATCCTTTCAATGTTGGTAAGTATTTTCGCTGTTTAATTTTTCTGTGACTTGGATATCATCACTTTATGTTTTGCGACCTCTAAGGCTCTTGTTTTATATTCATTTCGATTATTTTTTTCTTTAGTGTGATTTTGTGTTCCTTCGCAATCTACATATACCACATATAACTGGAATAATGCACACCCTTATACACCTAAATTAAAATTTTTAGATTCAATCATAATTTAAGAACTGAAATTTGACATAAATCTTAAATAAAGGCAGTCTTT
This sequence comes from Mythimna pallens, assembly GCA_961205895.1. NCBI lineage: Eukaryota > Metazoa > Arthropoda > Insecta > Lepidoptera > Noctuidae > Mythimna > Mythimna pallens. The sequence goes on along the minus strand of OY540825.1, from coordinate 23,815,061 downwards.
TTTGAAAAAAAATATTTTTAATTTGTTTGTGCTATATTTAATACTAAATAACAAATAACACTAAAATGACACACACTAAAATCTTTATCTACAATAACACTAAAATCTTTATCTGAAAATAACATCAAAATTGGTTATTAAATGAAGAAGCAATAAGCATTACCAGTCTCTCACAAATGTTTATGTTATTTAGATTAAGGTTTTGTGTTCACCATATTGCATTTGTGATGAGAAATAAATTTATTATTATTATTATTTATTATTATCAAATATTTCCACACCCGCAACGAATAAGGTTGTAACATTAACTCAGTCATTTTTTAAAATGAACCAAAAAGTGATAGTGCTATGTTTGAATTTTGTTTGCACTGTAATCCGAGATACTGCCTTGTTCGATACGGGTGTCGACTTTTGTTTGAGAAAGAGTAGGGGCGTGGTGGGTTTATCTCGCTATCTCTTTAGAGCATACGTAACCTAAGGGTGGTGACGTCACATTTCAGTATGTGCATCCTTATACTGTTATTTGACGGTTTCCCCTTCCAACAGATTTTAACGGTTTCTAACTTGATTAGTATTGAAAGAATTTGTAAATTTCTTTCTATTTGCGATTTCGGATAAAGTTACTCTCACCTGATGTAAAGTGACTAAATGTAAGCAAATAATATGAGCATTGGCCATCGACACAATTCATTAATAGCGCGCCGTTATTGGTATCAAACGCGCTAGAGACGCAATCAAAATTTAACAAAAAAAATAAATGTCCAAAATTAATGAAGACCATCTTTTAAAAAATTACCTGTTTAAAAAAAAAAACCGTAGTCACTCTTCTAACGATATCTAATGAAATATTTTATTTTAGGTGATCTAACAATAAGCGTGTTTGTTTTGTACAATTACTTGGAAGCGAATGCAAGAGTACCGTGGGAAGATCTTAGGTACTTATTTGGTGAAATTATGTACGGGGGACATATCACCGATGATTGGGATAGAAGACTCTGTAATGCTTACTTGGAAGAGTTGATGCAGCCTGACCTCGTAAGTTATTTTATGCTATTCTGTAACTTCATTCATCCATTTCTATATCATCAGCATTCATTTATCATCTATATCATTATCATATATTCATCCATTTCTATAACAGACCAAATATGCTGCATGCTTACTATCTATTGTTTTATCATGGAATTATTATTGAAGATAGCTGATGGGGTGACGCATGGGGTAACGTTTCTTTGTTATTGTTAACGCCAAACACCCTGCAATTTTTGCCTTTATAATCAACACCTTTTAGAATTTTTGAAAGTTGCCAGTCAACAATAGGGTGATTAGTAAAGTTGTTAAAGGTTATGATAATAAATAAATGAAATCACGGTTACCATAAACATTCGTTTCTCACAAAAGAACCATCTTAGCTGAAATTTTTGAAAAAATCTAACATAAACAGTTAACTTACAAAACAGCAAAGACAACAATTAATAGGTTCAATACACACTTTTAGAAACTTTATCTTTACCAAAATTTTCATGTCTAGGTTGACGGCGAGCTGCAACTGGCCCCAGGGTTCCCTGCTCCCCCTAACACAGACTACGTAGGCTACCACCAGTACATAGAAGACGCCATGCCAGCCGAGTCTCCCTACCTCTACGGCTTACATCCTAACGCTGAGATTGGTTTTCTTACCACGACATCGGAAAATCTGTTCAGAACTATCTTTGAAATGCAGCCGAGAGATGCTCAGGCTTCTGGAGCTGCGACAGTGACAAGAGAGGATAAGGTTTGTAAGAATTTTAATAAACTATTTAAGGAGCAGAATTATGCTAAGTAAAGCTAACGTTGTTGAAAGCTGATTTTAAATTCCTAAGGTTCTAATACATAAAAGCAACTTCAACAGAGTTTGACATAGATGAATTTTAGCCAGACAATTTGTAAAAATATACCAAAAAAATTTAAACAAACGAAGAATATCAAAACAATAAAAATGACAACACTGCTAGCTTATACGTCTTAAATGTTCTTTGAAAGATCTTTTATATTTATAGGTAAAACAAATACTAGACGAAATAATAGAGAAGTTACCTGAAGAGTTCAACATGACTGAAATTATGGGCAAGGTTGAGGAGAGGACGCCGTATGTCATAGTGGCGTTCCAAGAATGTGAAAGGATGAACTATCTAACTGGAGAGATGAAGAGGTCACTCAGGGAACTGGACTTGGGCCTAAAGGTAACGCAAGTAGTGCGAAGGTATTGGACTAATTGAATATGTTCCCAACTAATTGAGTATCTTTACGACGCTATATACTATAATGCAAAATGAATGACAAACTGCTATATTTCAGGGTGAATTAACAATCACATCAGATATGGAAGATTTGGAAAATGCATTGTTTTTGGATCAAGTGAGTGAACGACAGCTATTTGTAGATAAAATCGTCAGCAATTTTTGATTTTTGATTCTCGGCCTTAAGACCAATATGTCGGTACATGATGTAAACGAAGAACCAGTATTTGACTTCAACGATTTTTTTACAGGTACCAGCAATTTGGTCCAGTCGCGCTTACCCTTCGTTGCTTGGTCTATCTGCCTGGTTCGTGGACCTTACCCTAAGGTTGCGAGAACTTGAAACATGGGCTACTGATTTTGTTGTAAGCATATACAAATAAAAATAACAATTTTTTTTTTTTTTATAATGTCATTGAATTGGTTGAATAATTGTTTACCTTTCTTTAGGTTATTTCTACTATTTATTTGTTTACTGCTTTTTTGTCTATCTGAATCGAAAGTCGAAGTCTTCACATTTGCATATAAGATATTTCTTCTTTATGTTTGACTTTTGGATTTACATTTTTTTTTGTGTGATTCAGCTACCAGCATCAGTATGGCTGGGTGGTTTCTTCAACCCTCAGAGTTTACTGACAGCCATCATGCAGAGCACTGCTAGAAGGTATGAGCTGCCTCTGGACAAGATGTGTCTCCAGTGTGACGTCACTAAGAAGATGAAGGAGGAATTCACGTTAGTACTAGAATATAATAATTTATTAAACATTTTTATAATAAAGACAAGGATTAGCATAATATTTAATTATTTATAATACTTTATAGGATATCGAGACTATAACATCTTCTTATTGTGTTCGTCGTTGCTCCTATTATCTGGAGTCGGGTCTCCTCATAATTCTTCGCCAGGACAGTCTATCCTAGGTTGTCGATTTTGGCAACTGGGCTTTCTAGACCTCAAGAAAGCCCAGTCTCGATGTTAAACCAAGGCAATAACATAATGGGAATATTAAATCTAAAAAATATACAATTGGCGGCCTTATTGCATGTCCCGATTTCTTCCAGGCAGCCTGGAATAGAATAGAGATGTATAAACAAGAAATTAAAAAAAATATTGACAGGAATAAATTACAAGCTAAATACTGAAAATAGATAGATTTAAAATTAAACATAAATATATTTTTAAGGAAGACAGAAAAAACTTTAGAAAATATTCAGCACTTAATAACAAATTGTTTTCAAAAATAATTATTCTACAGTCTACATGATGAATTTAAAGTCTCTAAATCATAATGAATTCAAGAATTTTAGTCACTTGTTTTAATCAATGTCTTATATCGTTCCCATCAAGCAATGAACGTTTAAGTGTGCTTAAATTTAGAAAAGGATATTGGGAAATGCTGTCTAATAATAATGAAAATAAAAATTGTATTTTAATATTGCCGACATTTCTTCATTGTTTTCTACTTTTCATAGGTACTGGTGAGTAACGACTTCTACAAAATCTAAGTATTACATTACCTTCTACATTTGGTAGAGTTAAAAAATTATAAATAATTGGACGAAATTACATAAAAATTTCACGCATGATAAAATAAACGGCACATAAGGTAATTACAGGTAGATAATGAAGTGCAGAATTTAAGTCTTGTAACATTGTTTTTACCTTGCGAGAGCTTTTAGTAGCATTATTCTGGGTAGAAAGACTTTCCGATGTATCTTCCTCTTTAGTATTTTCCAGCCTTTGTCCGGCTCTGCTTTGCTTGCGTCTAATTTAAATTGACTTGAATGTTACTTAAGGTGAAAGTTTCAAGGTAGCCCTATTCAAATTTTCTTAAATATTTCGCTTTTTGCGAGTCGGTGTCAAGTTGCGTATTGACTGAAATCTTTCGGCTGATATTAAGATGATGATGATGAATCATTCATCATCATCATCTTAATTTCAGCCGAAAGACGTCCACTGTTGGATATAGGCCTCCCCCAAATGTCCCTATAATGACCGGTCCTGTGCGTCTCGCATCCATCGGATTCCCGCGACCCTCACCAGGTCATCGGTCCACCTTGTGGGAGGCCTACCAAAGCTGCGTCTTCCGGTACGTGGTCGCCATTCCAGAACCTTTCGTCCCCATCGACCATCTGTTCTGCAAGTAATGCGCCCTGCCCACTGCCACGTAAGTTTGGCGGGCTATGACCTTGGTTCTCCTGAAAAAAAAAAGATTACCCACGCTGAATACGAGCGCTGTGGACTGCGCGGATATGGCGCATATTTTAGAAACGTTTTTCTTTCTTTCTTGTTTATTGGCGGCCGTGATACGTATTTATTTACTTACAGGATTATAATCATTAATATCATCAACACAACCCTCTCAATTTGTCTAACCCTATTGAGCAGCTATTTCATAAAAAACTCATTCAATGGTGTTACGGCCGCCATCATCATCATCATCTTCCAGCTCTTGTCCCGTTTTATTTGGGGTCGGCGTAAAGCGTTTTTTTCTTCCATTCTGTACTGTCACTCGTCACGCTATCAATAACCCCCTTTTCTTTCATATCACTTTTCACACAATCCATCCACGTTTTCTTTGGCCTCCCTCTCCCTATCTATCCACATGTAAACTCATAACTTTTTAGCAACATGCATTTCATCCCTCCTCTTCACATGACCGGAGGGATACGGCCACCAATCATACTTTTCTTCATATACAACTCGAAACTGGCGGCGATACTCTTGTACACCAACTAAACTTATTTTAAATTATCGCTCTCTTTTACTAATCGTTCAAACTAGAAAGAGATAAAAATAATTTACTCCTGTCAAATTAGTCAGAATTTCGTTTGCCATACAATTTTAGACGTGATTTCAGGACGTGTAGATTAACAGTTGAGTAAGAATGCAAAAAAGTGCATCACGTAAACTATTTTGACAGGAGTAAAATTACTCTTATCTTTCTAGTATTAAAGATTAGTAAAAGAAAGCGATTGTTCAAAATAAGTTTAGTTGATGTATAAGAGAATCAGCGCCACTGACCTGCAAAATGCAAAAAAATAAGAAAACTTGAAATCATCTTAAGGCTTTTTGTACATAAAAAGGGGCTGCTATTACGATTTTGTAAAAAATTAAGATATTTAATTTACTTTGTAACTCTAGTGCGTAGGTAGGGTAGGTATAAGGCAAGGCACACAATATCTTAAATATTATTATTAATAAGCAGGAGAATGAGAGGTGAGACTAAGTAGATGAATATAGTAATTGGTAGGAATATTATGTAATGTAAATAGAATATGTAACGATTCGTACGTTAGTTAGGTAAAACAAAATGCTGTTCTACAAGCGAATACATCACCTCATTATCATTTCTTCTGCTATTCTTCTAGGCTTGATATTCTATCCTATTTAACTTTGAACAGTATCGGTTTCAGCATTGTATCATACGCTTTTAACATAGGACATGTAAATAGGTATCAAGGTAATTTATTTCCTTAAATCTGTATATAATCACCACTAAATTGTACAATGTACTCTGGTTTTTAGCTTATTGATAATTATTATAATAGAAGAACAAGATTTTACACCATAATATTGTACTGTGGATACCGTTGCAAGATAACCATGGTATTAATACTTAATAAATGATTTGAACAACTACAAATTAATAAAATATATTTATATACATAATTTACCAAACTTCGGTGAAATGACAAGAAATGTACCTATTAATACGCTTTACCATCAACGATTACATCGCTGCTTACCATCAGGTGGGATCGCAGTCAAGCACTGGTTTTTTTTTAGCCATCATCGAGTGATGTATCTATAATACTCAACAATTACTTGAAAACTCAAAACTATTCTTTATGGTTCCGTTGTGTACCGTGTTCCGATCAAAACTTCTCAGCAGTTTGATCTATCATAAGCTAAACACCAGAGTACAATCCACCACTTCACTTCCCTTCCCCCTCTAATGCCACTACTCCTTCAGGATCGCGGACACTCGGTCCGCACCTCGGGACGGTGCCTTCATTCATGGTCTGCTGATGGAGGGCGCTCGGTGGGACCAACAAGCCGGCATCATTATGGACTCTAAGCTGAAGGACCTGTTTCCGCCCATGCCAGTTATTAATGTTCGGGTGAGTGAAAAATTTGAATAACACTATAAAATTGTCGTGTGATGTCCATTCAGATAGTAAACCAACATGAGAGAGTGAACCCCGGGTTTTTTTAAGCGTTTGAAATTGAGTATTTCTTCAACTCTACTTTAGCCAGAAAACCTGTAAAAATTAGGCAAATTTGTAGGGTTTGACACGTTACTCGGCCCTTTACTAGCTTTTTAATTAATTGTTTGAGCTTAGTTGTGAATGTTTAACGACCATATTATCTAGGCAGAAAACTATTTTTTTTTAATAGCCTATGCTGTCTCACTGCTGGGCAAAGGCCTCTCCCAACTTTTTCCAGGTATTATTTTCTCGAGCCACCTCGAACCAGTTCTTGCGGTAGGTATCTAGGTCGTCTCGCCACCTCTTCCCAGGTCGACCTCATAAAACTATTAAATAGATATTAGATTTCTTTAGAAATAAGCGTCACCTTTGTACTATTCTTCTGTTTCCTTCTTCTTTTCTTCTATTTATTATTGTGTGTACATAAATTGTTAAATAAATAAATTAATTAAATTAAAATTGAGGCAGAATAAAAAAATAGACTAGGTTCTTGGTAAACCAATGTTGACGTTAATGATTCCAGATCGTTTCATCATTTTCTTCCACTAGAAAGTTTGATGCTCTAGATTTATTTAGAAATCTATAAAAAAACATTGTGGGAGTTGGCTTTTATTGAAGCATACTAAAAGATTATATACACCCCACTAAATGTCGCTTGAAAATCGACTCAGGATTTCAAGATTCCTTTTGTCGTATATGATCGTTTTATGCATTGTCGTCATTATATTAGTTTTCATGACAACTGTCCATCGATTTTCACTCATTTATTTGGTGTGTAGCCGGTAGACACTTCACAGTACAGGTTCCCTCCCAAAGGTTACCATAACTCGAGTGTTGCACTGTGATTTCCGGCCATCGTAGGCGCGGAATTTCTATAACGGGCGGTCGTCTGCAATAACAATTGCATAGCTAAATCTCATCTGTTCTATTTCAGGCAATAACCCAAGACAAGCAAGATTTGCGCAACATGTACGAGTGTCCTGTCTACAAAACTCGAACAAGAGGACCGACGTACGTCTGGACTTTCAATCTGAAGACCAAGGACAAGCCAGCCAAGTGGACGCTAGCTGGAGTTGCTTTACTGTTGCAGACATAAATATTGTTGTGTAATAAAAGTATTGCAAGACAAGCCCTGCACAACATTTACGAATACTACCAAAGACGTTCACAAGGGCCAACCTATATGTTTACTTTTTTTTTGAGTTGGGAAATCATCCAATGACTTCTCTCTCTCTAGGGTGAAACGAGAGTGTGTGTCAGACTTCTACTGACTAAAACCCATGTATATCCTTCAGTTGCCCTTTGCGTTCTAGGGCCACAGCCACGCTTAAACCTACGACCTGTAATATTTATTATGATGCAGCTGGATTTTGCAATAATTTTTGAATTTATATATCTTGATTTTGGAAATTAGATTTCTAAAATAAATTGTGCAGTGATTAGAGAACTATAAAATCAGAATAAAATAAAATATAAACAGTCAATGTGATCACCAGAATGAATATGAATAAAAGTTATTAAATTTTTAATTTGTTTCATTATGAGCGGGTTCCTTCTACGACGTCTTTCAATATACCTATATACGAAGATATAAATAAAACGGAGGTTGACGCGCGCCTCGTGGGGGTCCGCACTATTGCGAAAAACAGTAAATTGCGTGCCTAAAAGCGGTAGGCATAGAAGCTGGTTCTCAAATAACTGTATTGAAAAATATTATTTACCTAGGCAGTTTTAAATCTGCAATGAGTCATACAAACACCAATACATCATACCCAGAACCAAATTGACCTTTTCACAAACTCACACGCCTAGTTCCTAATTTAACTATTTATTTATGAGAATGACGCATCATTATGAAGAGACAATATTATATTTACCTATAAAAGAACCTTCACAAATGGCCGACGATGACATCTTTATGATAAACTTGACATTTGCCAGTGACCTCATGACCTTCGTTAGAACACGTCATCAATATATATTGACCACAATGGATGGAACTTTCGCTGATTATATCATTTATCTTTGAATATATTAAAATTTTCTCGTACAGCTTTCACACTGTTAAAGAACTGGTATGGTGTTCGATCTTGGTATGCGGATCATATTGACGTATGGAAACAAAGGAATAGAAAATGTCTATTCATAGGAACTGTAAAGGAGAGACTTATGGTCACAGTAGGCGCAAAATAATTCGTAATGGTGATTACATATCTACTTGCTTTTACTTGCGGATTTATTAAACTAAAATATTATACAAAATTAACATATTTTCGGGATGAAAAGTTTCCTATATCCCAATCAAGGACATAAGATGTCTCTCCGTGGGCTAAATTTCATTTCGTTTAGCCGTCTGAGCGTGAAGGAATAACAGACATCTCTCACACACACACACGCACATACATACTAACTTTCGCCTCTAAATTAGTGTGAATGATTTAATAAACTTAATTGAATTACCTAGCGATGCTCTACAGAGGTGACGGATATCGATATGTAAAGACAACAAAATGAAAAAACTAACCTAAAAAAAACTATTTTTGTTTGCCTTTGCAACACAAACGTACATACAAAGGCGGACTTAATGCCTTAGTTAGGCATTCTCTACCAGTCAACCTAGAGTGGTAAAGAGACAATACGGTATTATCGGCCCAACTTTTTTGCGAAGTTGCGCTAGCCAAATTAATTTATAAAATTTCTTAACCCGCAATGGGCCCGCGTGGTCGGTTACAGCCACTCCTAGTGAGGATGCCTGTGCACCAGCACATTATCCATCCTTAAATTGCGTCGTTATTTCTTTTCCATTTCTGTTTTTACAAAATGTGCTAAGGCTCTTACTAAAACTTCATGTAGAAAAAGAAAGTTTGTATTTATTAGATTCAGTAAAATTGACTAAAACATTTCTCTCTAATGCGGGACCACTCTTTAGTCGTTACATATTTTGTATCTTTGATGCTTTGTGTTTTGTTATTCAGTAAATATCTTTACGGATTCTCTAATAAATGTCTGTAATCACAATACCTTAATTTTGCAGGCACTTTCCGAGATCTGGCTGACAGTCTGTGAGGGCTGAGGGACCACACTTTAAGGGCTGTAGTTTTTAACCGACTTCATAAAGGAGTAGGTTCTATGTTTGGCTGAATGTATTTTTATTATTATTTCTTGTATCTAGGTTCACCGATTTCCTGGTCAATTGTGGACCGATTTAGAAAAAAAAATTTTTGTTAGTGTATTTGTTTACAAATTTCCAGAATTTTTCTACAATTGTTTTGAGTCTACTACTAAATCCTAAGATTTTTATTTTGAGAAATATCAGTGTGGCGCTTTAGTTCACACGCACATAATTGTAGGCTGCTTGTCTAAGCATATAAAATTATTCAGAAAAAATACTAGATTTGTATCAAACACAAAAACCTACAATATCCTCATACCTAAGCGAGGTATGCGTCAAAAAACTTGTTGTTTTACCTGAAGAACAAAAAACTTTAAAAGCATATTCTCATGATGACCTCTGGCCTGACAGTTGGATGACTAATCAGACGTCTCGTAGTTATCATGGAGCATCAATTCGATAATATAATATACCGCGAAGTTATGTTATAAATATTTGATGTCATCAGTAATGTAAATAGCTTTCATGGTCGTTAGTCAGTTTCAGGAAATATATCATTGGAATATTATGTCATTTAGACCTTTTAGAGAGGTTTGGAATAAATCTAGAATAGACTTTTGAAATTGATTTGTAAGTTTTTTATTTTTGTTGTTGACTAGCTGACGCGGCCGGTGAACTTCACAGTAAGGTGATATTTTATGCATAATATATATAACCTTACTGTTAGGCGGTACGGCTATTCATGAACACTTTAAATTCACCTATGGTAGCCGCTAATCGGAATTACCCTGCGACTTCCTTTCCGACAGCGGAGGCTGGGCATGAAGATGCCTATTCCCTCGTGGTTGCTGTCATTGCCTTCGATCGCATTGCTTCGCAGAAGGAGGCCACCGCTTCCTATTCCCTCTCACACCGAATGCACCTTGGGCACCGCCACTGATATAACATTTGCCCTACCTTTATTTTCTTCAGCACCACATACCAGAAACCTACAGCCCAAGACATATCAAGGTCGTCATAATAAAAAATAAAGCGAGCAATGCTCTTGATGAGTAACCACATAATGCCATAAACTATAATTAGGCAACACTCGATAGTTATCTCATAAACATGATGTAACATATCGATGACCGAATGTTGTACCTAATCAATCCATGGTCGCAATCAGGATGTCCTGTGATTTACAACTATGAACAAATGTCTCTCACACTTTATTGTAAGAATAAATTAATTTGTATGGGAGTGGTAATTTTATATGATTTTTTTACTAATGAAACAGATTTGTGACAGGAACTGGATTTTCCATATTTCTTTTTTTCGTGAATTATTATAAAAGCGGTTTTGTTTTACTTTTTTTTAATACTTTTACAGATTAGAGCTTTTTTGTGGTGAAGTGGCTTTTGAATACATTTAAATAATTACATATTAAAAAACAGTATTGTACCACTAACTAACCAACAACAGACAGACAGACTACCTTACCAAAATTTTACACTGTAGTACGTCATCATAAAACATAAAACTCGATATTTCACAGGGGTCCATTACACGATAGGTTTTGCTGTCAGTTTTGCCACAGTCAAATATCTTGACTGACGAAAAACCTACCGTGTAATGCGATGACTGACGTTTGCATGATGAAAAATATATGGCGATAAAATTCCGTCAGTCAAGCTTCATTCATAATTGATGGTTTTGATTGACGATTGCATGACCGTGTATGGACCCCACAGACGGACGGACAACAAAGTGATCCAATAAGGGTTTTCGTTTTTTTCTTTTGAGGTACGGAACCCTAAAAATTAGTCTAAGCAGCTCATCTCACCCAGACCTAGAATAACTATTTAGCTAGGCCATATAAATATTTGTTCCGTCTGGAAATCGAACCCCCACGTCGTCAATTTTCGCGATCAGTCTTCAACCAAAACGACACTGCCTTGAGACCACTCACGTTCGGATGTTATGAAGGGTGTTCACGGAAAGAAGCGAATGATATTTTCGAAAATCGATTCTTCCATCAATTAGCATATTAATATTAAATATATCGTGTCCAGATATTAGAATTGATCACTTCATGATATGGCAAGAATGCCTACTAAAACTGGCCAGATCATTTAAACGTTAACATTTGATGATATGTCAATACTCATTTGGCCATATCATTGAAAGAAAGAAAGAAAGAAAACACGTTTATTTGGCACACAGGTACACACAATGAGATAACAATTATAAAGAAACTTAAGTACTAAGTAACTTAAAAATATTAAATACTTAAACTTAAAAATACATCAACATTGTGTGTCTCATTGATGTAGGATTGCTATGATAATAAAAGGTCTAAAGAAAGTAAACCAAACGCATGGCCAGTTTTACTTGGCCATGCGTTCATGAAGTGATAAATTTCTAAGATCTGGCCACGACATTTATAGTACATACATATTTTTAACTTTTATTTTTTGATCTATTTTTATTATTGAGCCTTTTATCTTTTACACAATTATTATTAAGTAATATTTTCTATTCTATATTAATATTGTTACTATATTAATTATATTTAAAATGAAACATTACAATTAATTAAATTAAATTTTAATGAAGTGTAATGTTTCATTTTAAATATAATTTCTACACAATGTATGTTGTTCTGTAATAAATTACTTTGACTGTAATGTCTTTTCAAAATTTCTCCCGATTACGGTTAGTTCGGCTTGATAAAGCCTATATGATCAAGCCACTGGATCAAGCGGCATGATGGTGAGTGGCCAGGTTCAGGCATGGGTAGGTAATCCAGTGTTTAAATAGAGTGATGGGAAAATGCGGATTGTAAACCAAGCCAAGTGTGTTGACTGCGGTTTGTCGGATCGTTCTATTACATCTGCTACCTACACAGATTGCAAAAAGCAAGGTCACCTCTGTTGAGACGCTGGATTACATCTGTGTGGCCTATGCTTTATTCTTTGTCGTCATTTTCAGACTCCTAGGCATAAAAAAACTACTGTCTAAACACAGGCTCCTGTTAAAATCCAGCCACCCCACAGTTTGAATCTCACATTATTTTCCCTTTCTACACAATTAGTTGAGCATTTGTTTAGTTTATTCTCAGCCGTGGGCGGCGACATTAGCATGCTACACAGCGGTAGTTAGTCCGATGTTAGTTAATTCTTAATTCCCATGTAGGAGGCGCATTGAGTCGTTGTTCTTTAGACTAAAACACGTAGAAAACGAAAGTTAATGAAATGAATTATTTAGATATTCTAATGTTGGATGCGACGCGAATTTGTTAAGGTTATGTTGTGTCTCAGAATGTTGGATCGGAAAGCTAAGCTTATCTGAATCGGAGATGGTCTAAGAGTGTCTGGTACGTTAGTGGATGTTACTTATTCATTTTTTACTCTCATTTTAAAGAACAAATGTCGTGAAAAAGATTTTAATTAAATCATGGTGTTAGACACTATCCCGCAACTTGTGGTTCGTGAATAAATGAACCAAGATTGTATTGTTTTTAATCTCATTTCCAATAAATTAATTGACCATCTGCCTACTATTTCTGAGCGTATAATTACTAGGATCCGCTCTAATAGGCCAGCTTATCTCCCACTTCGAAAACGATAAAATACAAAAAAATAAAATTTTACTAAACACGAAGCGATAAATCATTGAAAATTATAATTAAAACGTAATAATAATTTTGTAATTTTGTGATTAAATACTCTGTTTTGATCGTGAACTGCGAACAAACAGTTTAAATCATTTTCACGTCACTTTTATAATAAATGATCAATTTTCGTTTCCTGATGATGGCTCCATTAAATATGAATAAATGTAAAAATCATGATTAGGTTAGCTTTATTCCATTAATAGACATAACATTGTTAATTAATATTCATAATTTATAATAACTCAATATTGGTTTATAATCCGGTATTTTTATTAAGTACTCTTTAGTTCATGCTGTCTTGTGGGTCCGCAAAATAGCCTTGACACACGAGGCTGCGGCATACCACGATGGATATGGCAGGACGACCTGAATGTGTTCTTTAGAAATTAGAAAAAAGAAGCAAACTTGGAGGAATGAAGGGAGGACTTTGCCCAACTGTGGGACAACATGCACTAATCTATAAGTTTATTCCGTGTATTTCATATCTTTGTATGTGTGTAGTCAATTGTTGGTGAGCCAAATAAATAAAATAAAATAAATAAAATAATGATCACGCTATCTTACAGAGCATAATTATTATTTTTAACTTTATTAACAAATTAAACGGGCGTAATTTTCGTCTCAATCCGAAACAGGAACCTCCTTAACTTGCAATGACCGTTGAGGACCTGTGTCACGCGGAAGGTGAGGACGCCGTGGTGCCTTCCCAGTCACTCCTCAAAGAGGGGCCTAAATTAGGAGATATAAATTAAATTATAAGTAGGTAAATATTTTATTAATACGAAGCAATTTAAAAAAAAAAACTTACTAATCAAGTAAGAGAATTATTGCATTGATTGGAACTTCTACTTTAGACTTCGGACACTTAGAGCGGAATTACCAATAAAACTAATCGCGTCTTAACGTTTGGCTCGCATAATCGCTTTTAGCCGCTGTCACTAGTGTCACTTGCAAAAATACAAATACAGACAAGTGACACTAATGACAGCGGCTAAAAGCGATTATGCGAGCCAAACGTTAAAACGCGATTAGTTTTATTGGTGAATTCCGCCCTTAGATATTTACCATTATGTGACAAAGAGTGGGTTCTATTAGTTCTGCTACCATTTCGTTCTCATTATCTAGGTATGTGTTACAACACTACAGATTAAATATGGTGATACCTATAGTTAATAACAACTATTGTTATTGTAGTTATTTAATTGTTTCAAAGTAGGTATAATGGGTGGGTTTATATAACTTATGTTTAATCTGATTTGTAAGCAGAACGACGTCGCGTGGCGTGGATCTTATGTAGCTCTACAAGTCTAGTTTCCATATAAAATGTATGGCGGCCGACGCACCCAGATCGGCTTGTGTGGCACACGTGTGCGCAGGTTCCTAGACCTGCGTGTGTAACTTAACTGTCGTCGGTCAAATGATTGTATAACATCACAGCACAGATGACACATTCTTTTTTGAAGTGGAAAATCACTATATAACTTTTTCCGCTCTGGGTGGAGTGAGATCCCGGTGTCAGAGTTTTACTGACGAAAACCCACCTGTGTTCTTTCAGTCGCCCGGCTGTCTGCCAGTTGCTATTTAAGTTCTAGAGCCATGGTAACTCTTTTCAGTAATCTCGCAGCCCTGGTAGATGTTGGCCAATTATGCGACACAGATGTACGGATAGCGTCATCGACTAGTTTTTTTAAATTTTATTTTTATTTGTTATAAGCTAGTGCTTGACTGCGATCCCACCTGATGGTAAGCAGTGATGCAATCGTTAATGGTGAGGCGCACTATTTTCTTTAAAATCTCGGAATTGAGACCAGCTGCAGGTTTATCTGGATTACTTCTACTTTATATTTGAGATAGGATTCATAATAACATGTTTCTAAACAGTTAAGTATATCAATTAGTTAACTTGCCAATGTAAATAGAAAACACTAGTCATCTCACCTTGACACCTTAACTAGGTACATTATATACATACATAATTTCAAATCCATTGTCTGAGTCTGTGTGGGCAGATGATGAACTAACTTCATTATATAAATCGAGATAATTTTTAGGGTTCCGTACGCAAAGGGTAACCAACGGAATCCTATTACTAAGTTTTGACTTTAAGTCCTTCCGTTCGTTCATCTGTCCGTCTGTCAGAGGGTATATTTCTGTTGCTGCTATAACAATACATAATAAAAAAAACCGGGCAAGTGCGAGTCGGACTCACACGTTGAGGGTTTCGTACAAACTTACCTATGAAAAAAGTTCAATTCACGAATTGAGGTTACGATATTTTTTCCGAATGACAAAATAGTTTCCTTTTGTGACATAGCTACAAATTTACAGTTTTCACATTTTTTCCTGTATTTGTGCTAAAGACCTTGTTTTGTTTCATGCCAATTTCAGGATTATAGGTCAACTAGAAGTATCCTATGAATTTTGATTCCGTTGAGAGTGTCGAAATATACGTTTTTTGCGACATAAACGACCGTATCGTTTTTTCGTTAACTCAGAAGTCTGATTTTTCACAGCTTCTAGGGACCGCAGACTTGAGTATATTTGTTTTAATTTCGACTCGATACCTTCAAGCGTTCCCAAGATAAAGGGTCTTGACAGACAGACAGACAGACGGACGGACAACAAAGTGATCCGATAAGGGTTCCGTTTTTAACATTCGAGATACGGAACCCTAAAACACACTAATATTATAAAGGCGAAAGTTTGTACGTGTTTGAATATAACACACTCCCAAACTGGCTTAACGGAATTGGACGAAATATGGCACACGGATAGACCATAACTTGGAATAACACAAAGGATATATCTTTTTAACCCGGAATATTTTGTATTTTCACGTGGTCGAAGCCACTGGCAAAGCTGATAAAATAAAAGGTACACAAGACATGTACAATTTTCAGTTTATGGTACGGAACCGTTCGTGTGCGAGAGCGACTCGCACTTGGCCGGATCATAAAATATTTTAATTAATTACAGTAAGTTAAAAGATTTCAAGTTTTGGGATGTCGACGTTTATTTTATCTGACCTTTATACAGATTATTAATTTATACAAAAGTCGTATTTTTGAATTGGACAAGATTATAACGATGATCTATCGATTTGAAAAGATTACCTTTTGTTGAGATTATGGGTAGATATTTTTATACGGAATTGAGCTGTATTCTATTCTGTAAAGGAAAATTTAGTGATTATGCTTGCTTTAGGTACTGACGGCATGTATGACTTTATGAAATTAATACATTTCAGCAGTAATTCTTAATTCATTGGCCTCATCTAGTTTAAAACGAAGAAAAAATAATTGACGTGTAAAAGTGTTTTTTTTTTACACCTATTTACAAAATAAATATCATTTATCAGTTTTGATAGGGTATCTCACTTAATATTATAATGGCGATAGATTGTGAGTGTGTGTACTCACTGTGTGTGTACTCACTGTATGTGTATACAAGCTTGGCGTAAACTGGCTTGTCCTAGAACCATAACTTCGAAGACATAATATGTCTATGACATTCACCAACCCACACAGCCCGCGGCCCGCTTGATGGATTACGACCTTATCTCTCTCGAGAGGAAGCCTGAACATTCTAAGGCTGATTATGTTATCAGTGCCTAAATTTTTTTGAACTGTTCATCAATTAAATTAAGTTCGATTTAAGAATTGAATAATAAAATTACCTTTTTATTTTGTAAAAAGACATCCCCCACACCGCTTATCATATTATTGTTTTTTAAACATCACCCCCACACTAGGAATAATTTCTAATATCGTGGGGCGTTCGTAAACATGTAAATTTATATACACATAAGATACTCAGGCCTGAAAACAATCATCTAAGGGCTATACAAACACGGTGTATCGTGTGGGAATTGAACCTGCGACACGGAGCGCAGCAGCTAATCGCTCAACAGTGATAGAGCACCAACCGTGGTGTCAAAACATCTCTAGACATATGTGAAACAGGGTGTAAAATCTCACATACCTCGTTTAAGGGAGGATCCTCTGACCAGATAAGTGTTATGTTTGGTTTGGGCAACTGCCCGATAGACGATTTCGAGCTGTTGTATATATTCAAAACGCACAGAGAACTTTAATTGCGCGATGCAGGATTTTTTAGTTTAGTTCTTATGTGTCTAGCGACATCTATGACGCCATAGAGGTCTAGCAACATCTATGAAGTGACATAAAAAAACATGTAACAGAGATAATCATAACACGATTGTCCATTGAGTTTCTTGCACATTCTTCTCCATAGAGATCTACGCTTTAGAATGTGCAATTAGCATCATTTTTCTGACTGACTGACTGACTTTTTGACATTCCAAAAAGTGCTTTAAATTTTTGAATCTGTTTATCTTTAACACGTAACAGGTACTGTTACAAAGCGTCATCATGATCCTTTTTTTGCGTTGCATAATTAGCAAAGCAACTGTTTCTTACCATGTTAGTGTTTTTACCAAAAAACACATTTACAATTCACTTTTGTTATACCTAACAGTTTCGTTTGTAAAGTTTGGCATTTACATTAAAATTCGCTTAAACTTCTTACAAATGCTCCGATCGCATCAGATTTTGAAACAAAAAACAATACACTCTTTTTGCCGGACTTGTGGCTAGGTCATGACATTGCAAAGGTCGTCTAAGTCTAGATCCAAATTGGGTCTTCATTCCTTTGAACCTATTTTTTGTAGTTCCAATGTCAGGTAGGGAACCTGTTACAAGTTTTACCGAAATAACAAGGTGTGTTATTTATAATTTGCACCTTCTAAATGGAATTTGGAACGATTTTATTTTGGGTTGGGATGTTTTGTTTTGGAATGACAATGGCAATTAAGTGGGCAATTTATTAGTGCTAAATTAAAAAAGGAAACAATAATACGGATTAGTAACATCTGCTTCATTTATTTTAATTTTTTTAGTTTTTTGTTGAGATGGAAAATCATCGAATTAAATCTCTCGTTCTGGGTGGAGCGAGAGGAAGGACAGGTTTTTACTGACTTAAACCCATTTGCCCTTTGCGATCCAGGGCCACGGTAAATCTTTCGTTTCGAACAATCGCGCTGTCCAGGACCTGTCATAGAACCATTTTTTTTTGTAAATTGTGGAAATCATCTAATGACTTCTCGCGCTCTGGGTGGAGCGAGAGGGCATGTCAGACTTTTACTGACTAAAACCACACCTGTGTTCTTCAGTTGACCTTTGCGTTCTTGGACTACGGGTTTCCTTTACAGAAATTCTCTGCGGTCCTAGCTAGCGGGCATCGGCCCTGCTGAGCCCCTAAGGTTTGCTGACATCTTCTTGAGGAGCGCGTGGATCACTACGCGCTGTTGACGACTGGGCTCGGTTCGATCAATTACCGGACGGCCGGACGGCAAGCTACCAACGGCTAGCTAATCGCGCTGTCCAGGACCTATGTTATAGACCCATAGATATATACAGTAAACTTAATAATCTATGTTAGTAAGCCTACTATCTATTTTGAAATAAGGTTGTTGTTCATTATTATGCATCTTTGAATAACATCACCCAGCAACAGGAGAAACCTATCTCCCCGCTATGGTCTTCAAGTTGGACTTGGAGTTAGCCTGCAATCTGCAGAGCAAAGAGGGAAATTCTTGTCTGACGATGGCATGGAAGTTGATTCTATGGGAAAAGTTTGCTGATTTTCAAATATTTAGGGACAGCTTTGCAGGAAATCGTAATTTATTTAACACTGAATTTTTTTTTAGTAAAAATGATGCCCAGTTAGCACCACCGTTATAAGTATCGGATTAGCACTTCTAAAGATTTTTTTTTGCTAGCTATACTCCATTTTGTTTAGGTAGTTAACTAAACGTAAACAATCTTGATATACTTTTTTATAAAAAAAATCGTTTAAAAGATATAGAAAGATTATTTAAATTTTGTTAATTACCAAACATTGGTATAGGTAACTAACAAATTGTAAACATTTTATGATAAAATTTTTAGACAACTTTTAGATAAAAGATATGTCAAGATTGTTTACATTTAGTTAATCACTTAAACAGATGGAGTTCCAACCACCTTTTTTTTCATCAAGTCTCATTGCCTCAGGGTTCCAACTACAGATTAATTCTGAAAATCTAACATAAAATAATCAGACTTATAATGTTCCCACGGCTGGAACTCAGGCTTCCATTCTAGGAGGGCCGTATATATCCATCCATCACGGCCCAGTGGTGGTTGTTTTTGGTTCTAGGACATACCGGTTTCCCCACGGCGTATTTCTTCACCGTTTTTAGGGTTCCGTACCTCGAAAGGAAAAAACAGAATCCTTATAGGATCACTTTCTTGTCCGTATGTCTGTCCATCTGTCTGTTTGTCTGTCAAGACCATTTATCTAAGGAACACGTGGAGCTATCGAGTTGAAATTATACTTAAGTCTGCGGCCCCTTAAGGCTGTGAAAAAACCAAACTTCTACGTTAACCAGAAAAAAAGATACGGCCGTTTATATCACCAAAAACGTACATCTCGACACTTCCAATCAAAATTCATAGGGTAAGTACCCTATGAATTCGATTTTACCCGTTGACTCAGAATCTTGAAATTTGGCATAAAGCAAGATCGTATAGCACAGGTATAGGAATAAATCTGAAAACAGTAAATTGGTTGTTACGTCAAAAAAAAAATTTTTTTTGCCTTTCCGAAAAATCTTCAAGTTTCCATTCGGTAATTGAACTATTTACATAGGTAAGTTTATACGGAACCCTCAGTGCGCGAATCGGACTCGCACTTGCCCAGATTTTTAAGAGCAATGGTGATGAAAAACCATTATACAAAGTAATGCGTCAGGCTGGGTTTGAACTCGTCAATCGAAGATGTTACCACTGGGCCAGATGATCATCATCTGGCCCAGTGGTAACATCTTATATAGGAAATCATCATCATCATCATCATTTCAGCCGAAAGACGTCCACTGCTGGACATAGGCCTCCCCCAAGCGTCGCCACAATGACCGATCCTGTGCTTCTCGCATCCACCGCACTCCCGCGACCCTCACCAGGTCGTCGGTCCACCTTGTAGGAGGCCTTCCAACGCTGCGTCTTCCGGTGCGCGGTCGCCACTCTAGAACCTTTCGGCCCCATCGGCCATCCGTTCTACGAGCAATGTGCCCTGCCCACTGCCACTTAAGTTTGGCGATTCTTCGGGCTATGTCGGCGACCTTGGTTCTCCTGCGGATATCTTCATTCTTTATGCGATCACGCAAGGAAACTCCGAGCATAGCCCTTTCCATTGCTCTTTGGGTGACTGTAAGCCTTCTGATGAGGCCCATTGTAAGCGACCATGTTTCAGAGCCATATGTCATCACTGGCAACACGCACTGGTCATAGACTTTCGTCTTGAGACACTGTGGTATGTTGGACGAGAAGATACCGCGCAGCTTCCCGAACGCTGCCCAGCCGAGTCGGATTCGACGATTGACCTCTTTCTCAAAGTTAGACCTACCCAACTGGATTGTCTGTCCCAGGTAAACGTAAACGTCTACAACTTCGAGTGCAGAGTCTCCGATCTTGATCGGAGTGGGTGCTACATGGTTATTTACCATGACTTTGGTTTTATCCATGTTCATTTTAAGACCCACTCTTTTGGAGGCTCTACTAAGGTCATCGAGCATTGTACTGAGCTCCTCCGTAGTTTCAGCCATGACTACTATATCATCGGCAAACCGAAGGTGAGTGATGTACTCGCCATTGACATTAATGCCTAGTCCACTCCAGTCCAGAACCTTGAAGACATCCTCCATTGCAGCCGTGAACAGTTTCGGAGAGATGACATCTCCCTGCCTCACGCCCCGCTGCAGAAGGATAGGTTTCGAGGTCTGGTCCTGAAGTCGGACTGACATTGTGGCGTTTTCGTACAAACACTTCAGCACTTCGATGTACCGATAGTCAATCTGGCACCGTTGGAGAGACTGCAGTACAGCCCAAGTCTCGATCGAATCAAAAGCTTTTTCGTAGTCCACGAACGCTAAGCATAGAGGCAAGTTATACTCCTCTGTCTTCTGTATAACCTGCCGGAGCGTATGTATGTGGTCTACGGTGCTGAAACCTTTTCGGAAACCGGCTTGTTCGGGAGGCTGGAAGTCGTCGAACCTGCGCGCGAGACGATTCGTGATGACTCTGGAAAACAGCTTGTAGACATGGCTCAGAAGAGAGATGGGCCTGTAATTCTTAAGCAGGGCATTGTCGCCCTTCTTAAAGAAAAGTACCACCACACCTCTGCTCCATGCCTGTGGCGTCTTTCCCTCAAGTATGACGGAATCGAACAACCTCTGAAGGGCCCTTAGGACCGGTTTTCCACCCGCCTTCAGGAGTTCGGCTGTAATTCCGTCGTCACGTCACGTCGTATTTGTATTAATATAGGAAATAGACAGTACAAACGTGGGCTCCCGTTGAGTCACGATGTAAAACAAGACGAAAACAAGTAGGCAGCATGTATCGCAACTCTTAAGCAATGTTTTATGCAAATTGTGATGCACACATCTCGATGTAGGAACTGGATAAGATTAATTTACTTGATTTATTTTGAGGGTGGGAAACTCAGACCAATAAAAAAGTAGATCTGAGATGGGAAATTATCAAATAACTTGGACTTTGGAGGGAGAGGTAATGTCAGACTTTTTCTGACTTAAACTCACCCGTTGCCCTTTGCGTTTCAGCAGACTTAGACGAATGACTTTTATGTTAGCGTTCCCGATAAACAAAACGTTAAGTACTAAATGCATGGCAATGACATTACCTGCGGAGAAGTCACGTGACAGGTAATGTCATTACCATACATTGTACTTAGCATTTGGCGGGAACTAAAAGAAAAACTAAAGTGGCAGTGCACATTGCTCGAAGAACGGATGGTCGATGGGGCCGAAAGGTTCAACCGCGCGCCGGAAAACGCAGCGTTGGATGGGCCGGATTGGTGAACCGACAACCTGGTGAGAGTCGTGGGAATGCGGTGAATGCGAGACGCACAGGATCGGTCGTTTTACAGTGGATGTCCTTCGAGTGAAATGATGATGATGATGATGAACAGAAAAATCATTTGACTAAAGAACAATCCCACAACACATACTTAATAGATATTTTTATAGTGATTTAAATTATATTACTGTCTAATGAATCCTTTTATGTTTAGATAGCTTGAGAATTTTATCCATTTCCTTCTCGCTCCGTCTTAGAATTGTTACAAAATGTTCATTTTACTCCAAATAAATAAATCATGTTCCTATGTCAATAATATATTGAATGGGCAGATTTTCATTTCTGCTACTTTGTAGTTATTTTAAGGTCAAAACCTCGTGTGCTCGTAAATGTTTTAAGAAAATCCTTAAATGGTGATTCAAGTTTCCATAATTCGTTGATGAATTTATTCTAGTTGTAAAGATGTCAGTCCAGTTGGAACGATTAGCCAAATGTTAGGCCAAAGTTATTAAGTAAATAATAATGTAATATTTTATTAAACATGTACATTCTTCTCTCTCTTCTCTCTTATAGAGACAAACCTGGTCTTTTACACTTCGACAGAACTAAAGGTTCGAAGTATGCTATGGAGATGTGGAGCGCAGTATCGAATACTCGTATGGTCAAATTTTCAACCGTGTAAGGAACACAATGGTGCTCGTCAAAACTAAGATCACAGATGTTACCTGGAAAGCTGGTACTTTTCAGTGGGATTAGGCAGTAGATGCTTGCTGCATGCCAGATGGGCTATGGGCGAAAAGAGACACTTACTAGGTGGAGAGATGGACTTGATTGGAGGCCGTAATGGCCGAAGATAGACAATTGTGGAACGTTCACTTTTCCAGGACTTCAAACAGCAGTATGATGTAATGGGCTAATTAGAAACACTAGAAGATACCTAGGCATCACTAATGTTGGCGATAAGAATGCGATGCATTCGCGAACAATCTACCAGTTATTCCAGCGTTTAACAGCTATTTTTATTGTACTACTTTATTATAAACTATACTGTATCGGTTTATCTTTTTGCTCTTCATCGCACAACCCAGACCTTTGGACCTAGAACGCAAACATTTTGTATAGAGATCCCTTTTATATTGTATGCAAAGAGTAAGAAAGAATTTTCCAGAATTCACCATCTAAGGGGATGAAAGAGAGTCTAAAGTATGTATGGTGAAACCTACTTACACTCGGGCGAAGCTGCTGGCAAAACTAGTTTACACATATTTTTAAAAAACCTTGCCTCACACTAGGATTTATTCCTGTAACGCGGGTACGTTCACAAACACACACAAGACACCTAGATCCCGAAAAACTATCTGTAGGCCATTTGTCTCGTACGGGAATTGAACCCGCGACGCCACACGTAACTGCCTTTCGGTCAACAACTGCGCCAACCTTCATGTGTGATATCAATATTCATATATTATACGCTCAGCCCTCGCTTAGCTTGCCGTAAACCCATGTCTTAAACAGTTGGCCGCTCAAAATATGTAATTGGGTGTCCTTGCACCTCATTTGTATTAACTGGGTACATTGATGAGCCTGTTTTAGTAATCGACCAACTAGTGTCATCAATTAACGCTTCTAGGATGGTCTTGCTCAAAAATCAATGTAAATTTTGATTGACTGAGGTCAACGAATATAATTTGGCTGAAGTATTCAATGATTGATTAATTCATTTTAGTGCAGATTTTAAATTAATTTTGTTGTTATTAAATCAATTCTAATTGCTAGCTAATGAAGTGTCTATAAATAATAAATTAAACAATTAATTTATTACGTGTATTTATAGACAAACGGATTTGATTTTATTTTGTAATTGTCGTAAATGATGATCAATTTAATGTAGGCCTTGCGTGATTAGGTTGGACTTCACTAATTAATTTTAATTACATCCTGTAGATAAATGCTTACAGTAATTGTACCATATGTAGGTATAGTGAAGGAGGAGTGGCAGGTGGTCGCCTCCTTCTGCGAAGCAGTAATGCTAGCAAAGGAGGCGGCCGATCGCGTGAGGCAACGACCCTCCCGCTGATCCCGATTTCCGGCCACTGTAGGCGAGGGCTTGCGGACGGCGAGTAGTGGGTAGCTTGTCGTCCGACCGTCCGGTAACCGTCCGGATCGAGCCCAAATCGTCGACGGCGCGTACTGATCCACACGCGCCTCAAGGAGATTGCAGCAACTGTAGGGGCCGAGCAGGGTCGAAGCCTACTGGGGCCAAGGGTCTGATAATGGAAGACTCGGCCCTGGTACGAAAGGCAACGAAGGAACAGGATTGGATTTTTATTCAGTAAAAGTCTGACACTATCTCCCACTGCGCCCAAGAGAGGGGATGTCAAAAGATGATTTTCCCACCGAAAAAAAAAAGTAGGTATAGTGAAGATCTCTACAAAATATATCACAATCATCTTCCTGCCCTTGTCCCATTTTACTTGGGGTCGGCGCAACATTTTTTTTTTATTCTGTCCTAACAACTGTTACGCGAACACTAGTCTGTGATAGCGTTTGCCAGCCATTATAGCATCATAGCCACAGCAGCATAGCCATTTATAAAATATGGAGCAATAAATAACATACATAGTATTTACAATGATCATCGTTATTTCAATCGAAAGACGTCCATTGCTGAATATAGGCCTCGCCTCCCCCTAGTGTCGCCACAATGACCGGTTTGTGCATCTCGCATCCATCGGATACCCGCGACGCTCATCAGGTCATCGGTCCAGTTTTTGGAAGGCCTTCCTATGTTGCGTCTTCTGATATTCGGTTGTCTCTACTGCCCCCCTAGCCAAGTTACAACCGTTTTGTTTCGATTCTCTTTTCGTTGATCGCCTCAAGTCGGCCACGCCTCCTATTCCTTCGTTCTGACCACATGATTGAGCGTTGAGTTGACGTCAGAATAAAGGAATCGGAGGCGTGGCCTACTCGAGGCGATCGACGAAAAGAGAATCGAAACGAAACGGTTGTAACTTGGCTAGGGGGGCAGAACCTTTAACCGTATTTACAAGCTAATAGTTTTATTATTGTCTACACGTAACATGAATAATGCACAAAAGGTGGGCTAATGCTACCTGGTGATATTATACTGGTTGCAAGAATTCGTGAGATGCAAGGAGCACAGGACCTGTACCGCACTGGTTTTTTTGGTGTAAAAAATTCTTAAATAACTTCTCTTGCTCTGGGTGGAGCGACAAAGTCTGACTTTTACTGACCTGTGTTCCTTCAGTTATCTTTTGCGTTCCGAGGCCGTGTAAAGCTTTACGAACAATCCGGAAGTTCTACACATTGAATGCTCAGGTGTAGTTTAAAGTCCTTACATATGCTGTCTAATTATTATTATATAAGATGCTTTTGAATGACGTCAACATCTAACACTTGAAAATAAATGGTGAACAGTGAACAGACACACGCCAAATTAAAATTTACAACAGTTATTTTTAAGCTAATTACTTACTTTCCTAGGTTAGGTATTAACTTTTATTTTTTGATAAGCACCTAGAGCTATCTTCATAGAAAACTAAACTGTATCGGGCAGAATATACAGATGAGTTTGCTTTATAAGCTGAATCCAAAAGATTGCGTGACCATACGGCAAGCTAATGGCCGGTCACTGTGGTCAGTGAAAGTGACCAACTGTAGTGTTTGTATCTCAAACAGATTCCATCTCGTTGATGCTATAATAGTTGGGTTGGGGATAATGGATGCTCAGTTTCGTTAATAGTGTAATACGATCTTGGACTTCAACTTATTTATCAGATGATGCCATTTCTATTTAATTTTTAGGGTTCCGTACCTCAAAAGGAAAAAATGGAACCCATATAGGAGCACTTTGTTGGCCGTCAGTCTGTCTGTCAAGACATCTTGGGAACGCGTGGAGGTATCGAGTTGAAATTAAAACTATATACTCAAGCCTACGGTTCCTCAAAGCTGTGAAAAAATCAGACTTCTGAGTTAACGAAAAAAAAAAAGATACGGCCGTTTATGTAGCAAAAATTACGACACTCAAGGGAGTAAAAAATTAAATTAGCACTTTCCGTTGACCTAGAATCCTGAAATTTGTCTCATAACACAAGTATAGGAAAAAATCTGATAACTGTAAATTTGTTCATACATCTCGAAAAATACTTTTTTTGCGATTCGGAAAAGTCTTCGTAACTCAATTCGGGAATATTACAGTTTTTAGTAAGTTTGTACGGAACCATCAGTGCGCGAGTCCGACTCGTACTTGCCCGGTTTTTGAGGTAAAGAAATCATCAAACAACTTCTCTAACTCTGAGGGATTATCTCTTTGCATTCCAGGGCCACTGTAACTCTTCCGAACAGTCCTGGAGGGTCAGATGGTGCTGTGTGTATTAAACTGCTTTTAGAAACAGTACACCACACACACCATCACACTCATATTATAAAGGCAAAAGTTGTGTGTGTGTGTATGTTTGTTGTACCACGTTCAAATAACTAGAATGGAACATAGAATGTTTTATCCCGGGATTTTTTTTGACCCATTATATGTGCTCGTAGGACGGATGGTCGATAGGGCCGAAGGGTTCTAGAGTGGCGACCGCGCACAGGAAAACGCAGCGTTGGAAGGCCTCCCCCAAGGGGGACCGACGACCTGGTGAGAGTCGCGGGATTGCGATGGATGCGAGACGCACAGGATCGGTCGTCGTGGCGACGCTTGGGGGAGGCCTATGTCCAACAGTGGACGTCTTTCGGCTTTAATGGTCATGTCACGACTACTTGTTAATTGGGGAAACTTACGTCTATCAATGAACGTTTTTCGGCCGATTTAATTACAATGGTAATGTTTTATGGTTTAGAAAAATACATAATGAAATCAGATACTTCACTGGTCTTCACTCTATTTTTTAGATTCTCTGTGTCCTGGACTTCGTGAAGGCCAGCCTTTTTCATCATGGAAAAGTTATACATATAAAAGTTATATAAAGAAAAACAAAACTTATAAGGGGAATACAACATGGCGTCTTGCAGATTGTGCAAAAAAATGTAATGCTGATAATGATGAATGTACGGAATACCTTTATTTTTAAACACTGTCTTTATTATAGCCAATGAGGTCCAATCTAGCTAGAATTCGACAACTAATAAACCTAATGAGGTCAAAACTAGTCAGAATTCGACGTCTATCTATCTCCATAAGGCAGTGTTCCAATATCCTGCTGTCCT
This sequence comes from Mythimna pallens, assembly GCA_961205895.1. Classification (NCBI taxonomy): domain Eukaryota; kingdom Metazoa; phylum Arthropoda; class Insecta; order Lepidoptera; family Noctuidae; genus Mythimna; species Mythimna pallens. Next base: position 23,787,638 of record OY540825.1, on the reverse strand, counting down.
TAAACCTAGAATGCACAGATTTATGAGTTCAAAAAATCAATGTCCAATAACCGTCAGCCATAAATATCCAGTGCGCCTGCGCAGGTTACCAACTGTTCACCCGTCGTATATGGAACTGTTCCCGTTATCAATGTGATGGACGACCATTCATGGACTGATACGGTACGTATTTAAATTGATTAAAAGTGAAGGGTGTGAACACGGGAATTTGAACTTTGGATTATGTGGATAGAGTCGGTTTTATATTAAATTGGTCTGGGCCGGTATGGGCCCGGTGTATGGTTTTCTTAAACGGTATTGTTTAGTTGTATCGATTAATTAATAGGTAGGTGTTTTACACATTTCACTGTCAAATTAAAGTTTTCAGGTCCGTTGTAATGTGTACGATAAAAAACCAGTTTGTTCTAAGAATTGAGCAGATTTAGAGAATATGTATTCAAATTAAAATTATTTTATTCCACATAGGCCAACATGGCCACTCATAAAATGTCAGAAGTTGGAACACGGTTCTAAAAACTCTTTTTTTCTGGAAAAGTAATCGTTTCTTCCCGGTTCTTTTACGGAAAAAAATGAGTATTTGGAACAACAAAATTTTTTTTTGAGTTTTACAAAATTTCCATCATATTAAAGAAAATAGATTTTCCTTGATTATCATCATCGTCTTAATTTCAGCCGAAAAATGTAGGTAAACTACTGGTGGTAGGCCTCCCCAAAAGGTCGCCACAACAACCGGTCCTGTGCGTCTCGCAGGTAGGCCTCCCCAAAAGGTCGCCACAACAACCGGTCCTGTGCGTCTCGCAGGTAGGCCTCCCCAAAAGGTCGCCACAACAACCGGTCCTGTGCGTCTCGCAGGTAGGCCTCCCCAAAAGGTCGCCACAACAACCGGTCCTGTGCGTCTCGCATCCATCGGCTTCCCGCAACCCTCATCAGTTCATTGGTCTACCTTGTGGGAGGACTCCTAACGCTGCGTCTTCCAGTACACTTTTCCTGATAACTATATGAATTTCCTTATTTGTAATTAATTAAACTAATAAGTACAATGTAAGTAGATTTTTTTGTAGAATGTATCTCTAAAATTGGTTCTGATTTAAAATAAACACGACTTTTTACGGGATAATCCACGGGAGCGACACCGCGGGAAGAAAGAAGTCTATGATTACTTTAGAGATCTCTTGAAATACCCTGGCTCTTTGACGGGAAATCGCTGAAAATGAGTGACGGAATTAACGAATGTTAACAGAGCGTTAAAGCGTTGTTGCGTTGAATAAAACAACAAGCTTTAAAATCATGCTACGTTGATGATAGACGGATCGGAGATGGGCCCCTACTTAAAGAAGCTAAACCCTATGACTGGGCACGCCACAATTATGGCGCTAAGCCCCCTCTTTGAGGCGTGGTTAGAAAGACCTCACGGCGTCCTCACCTTCCGCATGATGCAGGTTCTCACCGGGCTTGCGGACGGCGAGCAATGTCCGGTAACCGTCCGGACCGAGCCCAAGTCGCCGACGGCGCATACTGTTCCACGCGCGCCTCAGGGAGATGTCAGCAAATTGTAGGGGACCAGCAGAGTCGAAGCCTACTGGGGCCAAACGATCATAAGATGATTTCCCCAACTAAAAAAAAACACCTATGACTCAAAACTTCAAATTGCCAATTCCTTTCGCTACAGAACCCGCACTTACTCAATTCTAGACTAGTTCATGTCACACACCTAAAATTTATAATTTCGGCGTCTAGCCAGCCTACACGTCTACAAGTACCAAAAGAGACTGTACCAGGCAAGTTTTTGCTTCACTTGTGTTTAAAAACTGGACGCAATTTTAATTAACGACTTGGAACAGAATGTGCAATAGGTACGAGTATGTACGTATGTATGTACTGCCCTGGTATTTCTAGCAGAATAAGATTCGGAACGATTAGTGAAGTATTTTGTAGTTGTGGTTAGCGTAGATATAATCAGTTTACTGGTATTTTTTTCCTTGAGAGTAGAATGTGTTACTTTTTATGTGTGTAGCTTTTCATTGTTATTATTTTTTTTAATGCTTCCCCACACTAGGAATTACTCTTGTATCGTGGGTGAGATTACAAACATGTAAAAGCTTTGTAATATGCCAAATTTCAGGATTCTGGGTCAACAGGAAGTACCCTACGAATTTTGATTTTTTGAGTATCGAAACATACGTTTTTTTGCGATATAAACGGCCGTATCTTTTATATTCGTTAACTTGTATGTAAACTGGACTGGAACAATTTGTCTGTTGTTGTCTTCCCGTCCGTTATAATTTAGATGTCTTTAAGGTTAGAGTGAACAGGCTCTTAATGAACTAGTGCGTAGGTGGAATGGTGATGCTTGATGGGATCGCAGTCAAGTACTAATTTATATCAATAAAAAAAAAACTGATAGCTCGCCGTACCGAGCCCGATTCGTCGACGGCACTTAGTGTTCCTCGCGCGCCTCAAAGAGATGTCAGCAAACCGTAGGAGCCGAGCAAGGCCTGCTAGAGCCATGGTGACAAGTATAAAAGGGTTACAGTTTTTCTAGAACGCAAAAGGCAACTGAAGAAACGTAGATGTGGTTTTAACCAGTAACACGGCCTCTCTCTCCAACCTGATTGATTTACCACCACAAAAAAAAAACTGACAAACACAATACTCCCTCAACCGGTTAACAGTAAATAGTAGAGATAGTTATAGTTTCGTACGTGAATCGAATTTACGACACCTAGCTCAGCAGCCAAAATAGTTCAGCAACAATCAGTGTGGAGAGTGATCCCTGGTATGAAACGGACTTGATCTGATCAACGTAACGGATTGATGACAGGTCATCAATCCGGCGCGTACTGTTCCACGCGCGCCTCAGGGAGATGTCAGCAAATCGTAGGGGCCCAGCAGGGTCGAAGCCTACTGGGGCCATGGATAGTGTGAAAACGAAACCTGGCGCCCTGGGACGAAGGCAAAGAGGGAACAGAGTGGGTTTTTAGTCAGTAAAAGTCTGACACTATCTCTCGCTCCGCCCAAGAGCGAGATTTGTCATAAGATGATTTTACCACCTAAAAAAAAATACCCCGTCAGTAATAGCTTTCCATCATCACTTTTTCTAGCAAGTGCCCAAAGTATTCTAAGCTTCTCCTTTGGCAAATGGTGGTGAGTCTCATTCGATTGGTGTTTTGAGTTCAGCTATTTTGGAATCGCAGTAGCAACCGTATATTTACTAAACAGCAATTGCAGCAGTTGATTTCAACAACAAAAAAGAGGATTAATAGATATCAAGCCTGTTTTTTGTTGTTGAGAAAAATCATCAAATACGTCCTCCCCATATAATAATGGACGACGAATGGATGGGCCATTCGCACAAAACGTTTTGGGAACACATTCATTGTGCGTATAACTGAGAGAGTGGAATTCCCTGCCGCAGTCTGTGTTTCTTGATAGCTACAACCTAGGGATCTTTAAGTCTTCGATAGCATTGCTTTCGATCAGGGGTGTTAGTGGTCAGCGATAGCCTATCAATAATAAAAAATGCTCGGCTCAGTCTATTTTATAATCTATTGATTCCTGATGGACATCCCTCAGAATCAATTAGTAAAGAAATTCAAGATAGAAGTTTTATGACAACATCCGGTTGTCGTGAGGAATTCGATTTACGGCATTTCTTGACCACGGACAATTTATTTACAACTTTACTATTTTACGATCGAAAGTAAAACAGTCGGATGTATAACTTTCTACAATTTGTATTAATTAATTAATTCTGGCGGTCAATGTCAGGTAAAATATTTCGTCTGTATTTATGTTTTTTAGAATAACTTAAATGGTGTGTGTTACCTGACTAAATAATGTTTGATTTTATTTCGAGTGTAATTGTTGCGTAAATTTTTTAACATTTTGGAAGATTCATGAATTCAAGTGACTTTTGAAGGTCCTCTCCAAAATAATGTCAAGTGACGAATTTACCAATAGTAAACATTAACGAATATCAAACCTTTGATGTTTAGTTAAATAATATTAAATAACGAACTAATACGTATTAGGTACATCCGAAGTGGAATTTAGAGAGAGGTTCATCACACTGTATTATAATCACACATAAATATTATAAAAACGAAAGTCTGTGAGTGTGTATATTTGTATGTTACTTGTTCACGCTCAAACGGCTGAACGGCTTTCGATGAAACTTCGTACACGGCTAAACCACATCCTAGAATAAATAGGATACTTTTTATCCCATGATTATATTCCCTTGGGATAATTTTTTCAAGGTGGACCTGGTCAGGGTCGCGGGAATCCGATGGATGCGAGACGCACAGGACCGCTAGTTGTGGCTACGCTTGGGGGAGGCCTATGTCCAGCAGTGGACGTCTTTCAGCTGAAATTATGATGATGATGATGCATTTTCTACAGAAGCTAGTACGATACGCCGGATGCCGTGTCCTCATGGGGGCAATCGGCGGCGGCGATCTCTCGCGCCGGGCCTTGGTACAGGCCATGGACCGGAGCGAGGAGGAGTGGCAGGCGGTCGCCTCCTTCTGCGAAGCAGTAATGCTTGCAAAGGAGGCGGCCGATCGCGTGAGGCAGCGGTCCTCACGCCCCAACCGCCGCCGGGATTCCGATCCCGATTTCCGGCCACCGTAGACGCGGGGTTGCGGACGGCGAGCAATGGGTGGCATGCCGTCCGACCGTCCGGTAACCGTCCGGACCAAGCCCAAGTGGTCAACGGCGCGTGCTGTTCCACGCGCGCCTCAAGGAGATGTCAGCAACTGTAGGGGCCCAGCAGGGTCGAAGCCTACTGGGGCCAATGGTCTGATTCTGAAAGGAAGACTCGGCCCTGGTACGAAAGGCAACGAAGGAATAGGGGTGGGTTTTTAGTCAGTAAAAGTCTGACACTATCTCCCGCCCCGCCCAAGAACGGGGGATGTCATAAGGAAAAAAAAAAGAACTAATTGGCCTTATTCCGATCCCGATTACCGGCCACCGTAGGAGCGGGCTTGCGGACAGCGAGCAATGGGTAACTTACTGTCCGACCGTCCGGTAACCGTCCGGACCGAGCCCAAGTCGTCGACGGTGCGTATTGATCCACGCGCGCCTCAGGAAGATGTCAGCAAATCGTAGGGGCCCAGCAGGGTCGAAGCGTACTGGGGCCACGGATAGTATGAAAGTGAAACCCGGGTCCCTGTGACGAAGGCAAAGAAGGAACAGGAGCGGGTTTTTAGTCAGTAAACATCTGACACTATCTCGCGCTCCGCCCAAGAGCGGGATTTGTCATTCGATGATTTTCGCACATAAAAAAAAATCTAGTTGGCCTTTGGCCGTTTTATGTTTAAGTAAATAAGTTATCAGTTTTAAGCAGTCCTAAATTGGATATAGGCATCTTTAATAGCATGTTATTCATTGCGTTGATCTAAGCAGAACCGCATCCGGAATTAACAAAGGTACGATATGAACTAACTCTTCAAACACCGGTACCAAATGCGTTTCCACCGTTTTCTTATGGATCTCTAAAACAGAACGCGATTATCCAGTGTACATGTGTTTAATTGTACACTGTCGAGCAATTATATCGAAAGTATGAGTTAATAGTGAGGTGGCCACGGTCAGTACACGACGAAAGTGCTGGGTTCGAGTTCAGGTGATTTCTTTTTTAATGGGTGATTTGTCAAGCATGTTGGGTTCAATGGAACTGGGGTTGATTGAAATGAAAGCACGTACCTTTCCCTCCACCTTTTGCAGAAGTTTATCATTTGTTGGGAGTAAGGAATCCAATCCTGCATTATACCTAGTTGGGTTGAAATCACCAATCCCATAAATATCACGGGATTTATCAGAACTCCACAACCCAGTTACTGGGCGACACGACACTCCTTGGATAGCCTGATAGTCAGAGTTTCTGGCGTCTGACTACCTGTAACGACTCTCAATGATCTACGAATGACTACCGGGACCAACGGCTTTACATATTATGCTTTTCAAGGCACGGGGTCAGTAATATCCTAGATAATCTAAACTAAGGAAAGTACGAGTACATATGTATTGAAAAAATCCCATTAGCAGATACAGTCACGAGCAATAAAATAAATATATACAATATAACCTTTTCTATATCTTTTAACTTCTACTATTCAAGAAATAAATAATTATTGCATAGTTAGGTAATTAAGGAGGGAATACGACTTCGTACAACAACTGTCAAAATACGAAACAGATATTGGGCCTGCATTTACAACAGAGGCCAACAATTTGAGCAGGATTTGTAAAAATTATGAAATAAATGTTAAAAATGCAATTTCATTTTTTTTATTTCTAGTAAAACCCACGAAAAGAGAGATACGAGACAGATTTTACCTTATGAGTGAGATAACATTTTTAATAGATTTTTCTGGTATCATTTAAGCAAAAAATATTTTTTAATTCATAATTTTGAATATTAGTTTTATGTGACTCGATTCACAATTCTAGCGAATTCACAAAGTTATAAAAAGATTTTTATGGCATGTGGCACATCACTAGCAAGACAATAAACTAGAGAACTTTTGAGAAAGTTTCAAGAATCTGGTCGCTTTTGATTTTTTTTTTCTAACCATGTAAATAGCTGTAACAGCTTTAACTTTGCAAGAAAAAAAAAAAAAATAGATAGCTAATGTCACTCATTTTAAATTTAAAAGTACTCCAACACAATACACATCTAAATAAAATTAAAGCTCAGAGTCTACGCCTTATATATTTTTTTAAATTTGTATTTGAATTAAAAAAATTGGGTCTTATTTTCATAAAACAATAAAAAGTCGATAAAAAAAAATCCATACGGCATGAGAAGTTTTTAGGGGTCTGAAAGGTTAAAAACCTTTTGTCGTGCACTTTTTCTTGAATAGCAGACGTTAAGATAGAAAACTCTGAAAAAGTATACGTCTTACTGTTCATGACTGTATTTGCCAGATTTCGAACCTGCAACCTCATGCATGAGAGGCGGCTGCCTTAACGAATACACATGTTTTTTTTCTTTTATCGTTTCTAAATTCAATGACAGTTCGTAATACCAATTTATTTCACCATCAATGATTATATTATTTCTTAATGTACGAGTATCAACTACTTAAGTACACAGAATCCTCTTAACTAAACTTGTAGCATTGACTTTGTAAAAGCGCATTACAACTTGGGCGTAGGTGTGAGGCCGGCCGGAGGTCGCAGAATAAAGATATGCAGGTTGCAGTACTTGTAGCATAGCATAGTCGACCTTATAATGTTCCCACTGTTGGGACTCAAGCCTCCTCTCTAGGACAGGGAATGGGCCGTAATCCACCACGCGGGCCCAGTGCGGGTTTGTGGATGTCACATGTCTTCGAATTTTTGGTTCTGGGACATGCCAAACCGGCATGTCCCAGAACCAAAAATTCGCTCACGATGTTTTTCTTCACCGTTTTGAGAGTGTGTTGTTCAGTGGTGATGAAATAACCACCTGGTTGGGTTTGAACCCGCGACCTGCAATTCATAAGTCGGGGCCGTTACCACTCGGCCACCACTGCTCTACAGTGACAGTACTTGTGCAGCTTGCAACCATTTGCCAAAAACCACATACTGTGTACGGGCCAGAGTTAGGAATACAGGTTTTTTTTTAAGGTGGAGTATATTTTAATGACTCTTCTCGCTCTAGGACGTAGCGGGAGGGCGAGCCAGACTTTTACTGACCAAAACCATAACAATGTTCCTTCAGTTGCCCTTTGCGTTCCATAACTACCTACAGGTTTCTTGTTAGTTCAGAAGTCGACCCATCGCCCCAGTAGGCTTCGGCCCTGCGGTTTTGATGACATCTCTCTAAGGAGCGTCATGAATACTACGTCTTCGACGTCTTGAGTTCGATCCGGATACACTGTGTCCGAAACCGATAGTATTCGTGTTTGTAATATGAATGCTATTTAAAACAATAACATTTTTTGAACCGCTCTGCTTGTTAATTCACACTTTGGTTTCTGAAATTCAAATCCTATTAATATCCCAACTAGCAAAATGTCTCTTATAACACACTTCTAAACGTCTGTAAGTATGGAATTGGGACCTTGTAAGATTATTTGCCCTTATAGTAGTTGTATGATGGTTTCATTAAGTGCTTTTTCATCTTACATTAATCTTGATAATGCTTTTGAAAGAACAAATACACTTACAAGTGTCTTTTAGCACAATACGTCTTATAAGGTGCCTTTATAAGTTACAAAATCTTTGCCAAGTCAGATATACGTCTTTTATAAGGTCTAAGCTCTTATTACGGATTATTCTTATGGCTATTTTGCTAGTTGGGATTGGTGCTATTAAAAAAGCTGTATTTTAGGCTGATGTATGAATTTAAAATGTGATTAAGTATCAAGACTTCTAATAATGGCCATAGATTAGTGTAGGTAAGCAGAGGGTTTCTGGCCAGTTTAGAGCTGGTGGTGACCCAGAGAGCGAAGTGTTTCTTGGTTTTCGACCATGACTTGTGTAATTGTTTTGTGGGTTTTCAGAGCGTTGCATCTGCTCATCTTACTTTTCTACTTCTGGTCTGGTTTTTTCTGAGCTGGTGAACCTTCGGGCTTGCGGACGGCGTCGCGTTCCGACCGTCCTGTAAACGTCCGGACCAAGCCCAAGTCGTCGACGGCGCGTACTGTTCCACGCGTGCCTCAGGGAGATGTCTGCAAATCGTAGGGGCCCTGCAGGGTCGAAGCCTACTGGGGCCACGGGTAGTGTGAAAGTGAAACCCGGGGCCCTGGGACGAAGGCAAAGTAGGAACAGGAGTGGGATTTGTTATTAGATGATTTTCCCCCGGAGGCTCTACGCGGGAATCGTTCGGTCCATGGCCCTTTATGGCGCACCGATATGGGCGCCATCGCTGCGGAAGCAGGCGGCGGCCCGGCTGAACGCATGCCAGAGGGTCATGGCCATACGGATGGTGCGAGGTTACCGGACGATTTTCCGCGAAGCGGCGAGCCTCCTTGCCTGCCAGCCACCATGGGATCAGGAAGCAACAGTCCTTGCTCTCATGCACGATCTACGCATGGAGATGCAACGCCGGGGCGAAACTCCGCTGCCGCGACAAATCGAAGCATGGCGGACGGAGCTCCGGCGGGTTCTCATGGTGAAATGGCGACAGCGACTGTCGCGACCCAGTGCTGGGCACGCCACAATTATGGCAGTGAGTCCCCTCTTTGAGGCGTGGTTGGAAAGACCTCACGGCGTCCTCACCTTCCGCATGACGCAGGTTCTCACCGTACACGGGAAGTTCGGGAAGTTCCTGCACCGAATTCGTGCGGAAGCGTCGCCCGGGTGTCGCCACTGTGTGGACCGCCCGGAGGACACGGTGGAGCACACGGTGGAGGTGTGCCCCGCTTGGGAAGAGCAATGCCGTGTCCTCGTGGGGGCGATCGGCGGCGGCGATCTCTCGCGCCGGGCCTTGGTACAGGCCATGGTCCGGAGCGAGGAGGAGTGGCAGGCGGTCGCCTCCTTCTGCGAAGCAGTGATGCTAGCAAAGGAGGCGGCCGATCGCGTGAGGCAATGGCAACGGTCCTCACGCCCCAACCGCCGCCGGGATTCCGATCCCGATTTCCGACCACCGTAGGCGTGGGCTTGCGGAAGGCGGGCAATGGGTGGCCCGCTGTCCGACCGTCCGGTAACCGTCCGGACTAAGCCCAAGTCGTCGACGGCGCGTATTGTTCCACGCGCGCCTCGGGGAGATGTCAGCAATTGTAGGGGCCCAGCAGGGTCGAAGCCTACTGGGGCCATGGGTAGTGTGAAAACGAAAACCGGACCCTGGGACGAAGGCAACGAAGGAACAGGAGTGGGTTTTTAGTCAGTAAAAGTCTGACACTATCTCTCACTCCGCCCAAGAGCGGGATTTGTCATTCGATGATTTTCGCACATAAAAAAAAAAAAAACTAAAAAAAAGCTGTTGAACCTTTCGTTTTTTTTATTTTGTGAACTCTTTTCCAGCAGTTCACCTTAATCTGCTCAAAAATCGTGAAGATGAGTGAAAGTTAAATGCTCAAGTAGATAATTAGGGTCGGTTCTGTGCGCACAGACCGGCAAAAAGATATTTACTCTAAGCGTTTTGGCAGTATATGTATTTAACAACTTTTCCTAAACCAACCAATTATGCCTATATATACAATTCACAGAAAGTTATTTTAAGCTGCATGTGGTCGTGTTCTACGGGCAATATTGAGAAAGTGTTGCTTTAATTACTTTATAATAATGGTAATTGGATAATTGCCTCTAATTGTGTGTTGGTTTCAGAGATCTTTAGAAGATGTTAAATTCTATTAAGAAATGGCGTAATCTACTTAATCGTGGTGGCTTAAAAACTATTTTTAATTGGTGTATTAATTTATCAAATAACTTCTCTTCTTCCGCTCTGGGAGAAGCGTGACGGAGTGTCAGACTGTCAGTTGACGATATATGGCTCGGGAAGGGCCCTCTTATACAGTGCCGTAACTAGCCTTTTATCATATAATTTTATTTGTTCAAGTAACTGGTACTCATAATTACACATCGGGTGTCACCATTGTGCGGATCGCCCGGAGGATACGGTGAAGCATATGATGGGGCACCACCGTGTCTTCTTGGAGGCGATCGACGGTTGCAACCTGAGCGTCAGGCCATGATACGGAGCGAGAGGGAAGGAAACAGTAACTTCCTGATGAAACTTATAATATAAACTTTCATTGTTTCTGCGCCCCTTCAGTGTCGCCGCCTTGTGCCTGGCCACCTCTGACACCACCCTAGTTACGGCACTGCTCTTATAAGACTCCCTTCCCGAAGGACTCTCTTTAAGAGCTCTAGATTACACGTGTATCGTCAATGTAAGCACGGTTTAAAAGTTAGTTGTTTTATTCAACGCAATGTTTGATATAGAGGCAACGCGAAAAACTGAGATATAATGTCTATACGCTCTGTTGGCATTCGGTAATTTCGCCACTCACTCCGAATGTTTCACAAACTTATTCCAGGATATATAATACAGTGTATTTTTTTAAAACCTTAAAAGTTTTTGGAAATAAATTTCGTCACTCAGAATTATTATTAAATGTGCAAGGTTTCTTTACCTTTTTAATGTATGAGTGCATATTCAAGGACCAATTTCAGGAAAAATAGAAGATTTTCAGAGGAGATTATTGGAATAATTTTAACTACTAAAGGGCAAGTGCGAGTGCGATGGTTCCGTACAAACTTACCTTATGAAAACAGTTCATTTTCCGAATTGAGTTACGAAGATTTTTCCGAATCGCAAAAAAGTTTTTTTTTTTGTGACGTAACTACTAATTTACAGTTCTCAGATTTTTTCCTATACTTGTGCTATGAGACCTTGCTTCAAGCCAAATTTCAGGATTCTATGTCAACGGGAAATACTCGATGAGTGTTGATTCTATTGAGAGTGTCGAACTAAACTTTTCTTGCTACATAAACGGACGTATCTTTTTTTTTCATTAACTCACAAGCCTGTTTTTTCACAACTTTTAAGGACCGCAAACTGGAGTATATGGTTTTCATTTCAACTCTATAACTCCACGCGTTCCCGAGATAAAGGGTCTTGACAGACAGACACACAGACGGACAACAAAGCGATCCTATAAGGGTCCCGTTTTTTCCTTTTGAGGTACGGAACCCTAAAAACATTTCCAAAATGTAGTATTCACGCAGAAGCGTGAAAATTTTTCACTAATCAACTAATTTCTAAAAAATCATATTCAGAATTTTAACCTGCTACCTTTACCTGAATTCTATGTCACCCACTTACGGGGCTGTGGGCGAGCACCTGCGCGCGCGCAAAATAGCGGCACACACCACGCCGTGAACACGCATCATTCGCGGACATTACAAGCACCGCTACGACGAGTGAATATCAACCGTAAAACATAAACCACAAAGCTCAATTCACCTCGGGATTGAGCTTGCGATTTTTTTTTTAAGTGATTGAGTGAATTTTTCCGAAAAGTTTTCCGAATTTAAGTGTAAGTGAACGAATAGTGCGGTGAACTTGTGCTTTTGAATTTCGAATATTGTTGGACGTATTGTGATTTTCTGGATTCTGGATTTTGTTGTAAGTTTTTTGAATAAGTACCTTTTTAATAATTTGCTTCAATATTTTTTTGTTTTTTTTTTCGTTTGGGACATGCATTAATTAATTAACTTACTAAATATTTTTTGCCTTTTACATTAATAAATAAAATATGTTACATGTATTATAATAATTTTATGGCTAGTTTGTAAAATATTTACGATGTTAAGGCGCTAACTGTAACTCAATTATATTTTTTATCGTAACTTTTTTTATACGATCACGATTTAATAAGTCGTGAATATCCAAATATTATGCTAGAGTTGTTTACAAATTAACAACCAATTAACCATAAAAACTTCATATGTTTGCGTAGAAAACATGGATTGAGAAAATAAAACTGCCTATTCGGCAAACAGAATTTTATTTTTAGTGTCTGACATAATGCCTTCAAATATTTAACATTCCAAAATAAATGTGGAATGATATTTTGTATAATTAAATTATTCGCATAATCTAAATGCCCACACTAATTAAATACTTTGTTAAGGTATGCAGAAAGAGAAAGCGGTAAAGGTTTTGTTATTCCACATTTCTAATGAAATTCTTCAAATTATTTTACCTAATCTAAAATGTGCATATTTTTTGTATCAAAAATATGCGTTTTATGAGAAATCGTATGTTTTTTTTTCTATGAATATTGATAGCTTGACCCTCAAGTAATCGCGCGTGAGAGTTTTTCCGCCGCAGAAAACTTGGAAGTAAAAATCGTTTCTTATTGCGGTAGTCTGAGGACTGATTGTACTTAAACTTACAAATCAGATAGATAGATAGATAATATATATATATACTCTTTATTGCATACTATAAAGATTCAGTAGGACCTGAAAAAAAAAGGCGGTTTTATCGCTAAAAGTGATTTTTACGGACAACCTTTTGATTGATCCATAAAGATTCAGTAGGAGCTGAAAAAAAAGGCGGTCTTATCGCTAAAAGTGATTTTATACGGACAACCTTTTGATTGATCCATAATGATTCAGTAGGACCTGAAAAAAAAAGGCGGTCTTATCGCTAAAAGTGATTTTTTACGGACAACCTTTTGATTGATCCATAAAGATTTAGTAGGAGGTGAAAAAAATAGGCGGTCTTCTTGTTGGATTTAATAGAGAAGGAGAAAAAGATACGCAGGTAGGTATTTCGTGGTGTACTATCATCTATATATAAAAGGAAAAACTGACTGACTGACATATGAATTCAATACCGAAACTACTACTATTTTGATTGTGAAATTTTGCACAAGGTTTCCTTTTATGATGTCGGCGAGCACTATGAGGGTATTTCCCAAAACTCACCCCCTAAGGGGATGAAATGTGAGTTCACAGTTTGTATGGAGAAACTTACATATATGTATGTTTATTTTGTATATATATACGTTTACTTTTGAACTCTTGTTTTCTTAATATTCTTTTGTATTTTTACGCACCTGCCACATTTTCTCTTCACCACCCTAAGTTGACTGGTAGAGAATGCCTAAGTACTTTTGTGTTGCATGAAGTTTTAATAAATAAATAAATATATAACTAATAAAATATCTACAAGTAATACAAACAATATATACTTACATATACATATATGAAAGCAGAGAAATATGTACTTAATCAAGTAGATGACGATTTTTTTTTTATTGATATAAGCCAGTGTTTGACTGCGATCCCACCTGATGGTAAGCAGTGATGCAGTCGTTGATGGTGAGGCACACTAGTTTATTATGAGCCTATTTACTCTCGCCTTCAAGACACTTAAATCATAACTGTATGTACGCGTTATAAACGACGAAGCGAAACGCTTAGTCCAGACCATAGAAGTTTCAAAAACGTAAGGGTGATTTACTCGCCGTCCGTCGGGTTGTCCGATGGTAGAAAGGAGATGGCGGAATCAAGTCATTCAATTCCTGGGATATGTTGCGCTACGTTTGACCGCGAATATTGTGTAGTTTAAAAAAAATTTACATATGTTTTATGAGGTTGGCAAAATGCTCACGGCACGAGTACTCTCGGGTTATTGGGTAAAAAATGTAATTAATACCGAATGCTACTGAGTAAAAAGTTAATTTATTCAATAGCTCCATGTTTAGTAACATAATCCGCATGCGATAATTTGTATTCGTCCGATAATATCTGTAGCTAATATCATAGACTTTCACGATAATATTGTTTTGATGGACAGATAGTAATCTACTTCACGCCGGAACAGCTGCTCAACCTTTATCAAGCACAAGTTCGATCGTGTAAGGAGTATTGCTTTTATCTTTGGGATGAATCTGCCAAATACCAGCTTGATGCACTAGAGTCGATTGAGAAGCGAGCTAAGAAATCATCGAAAATGATGCTCTTGTCGAGTCAAAACTCCAAAATCTTTAGCATAGATGCCGAGTCGTTAGCCTGTTGGTTTTCTATCGTTTGCATTTGGGGGAGTATGCATTGGAGTTGCACAATTTAAAATTCCGCCAAATCCGTTCCATTTGGGATCACAAGACGTACGGTGTTGCGCCATCGGTATATGGTTGACATCCCACCCATACGTACAAAGCGTTTTAGGAACATATTTATTAAGCGTACAGCTAAGGAGTGGAATTCCTTGCCGGAGTCTGTGTTTCCTGATGGCTATAACTTAAGGGCTTTTAAGGTAACAGTGAATAGGTTACTTCTAGGTAAGCGTGTTCCATCGTCAGCCACATAATCGCTTTCCATTAGGTGAGATAGTGGTCAAACGTGATCCTATACAAAATAATAAAAAAAAAATTAAACGTTTCTTGTTGATGTGATTACCGTGTACTTACGCTCAAATGACTGAAGGAATTTGGATGTTTCTCACACGGATAAATCAAGTCCTGAAATAGAGCTTAGGCGCACGATTCCAATAGGTAATTTCCTATGTAGAAGAACAGGCAGGAAACTCCGTGGTTACTCTTTTTTTTTTATAAAAAACTTCAACATAGGACTATACAAAAATTGATCAACCTGGTTAAATTATATCAATCTACCTTAAGTCTTACAGACATCCTACACTAAGATTTGTCCATCAAATTCTTTACATAATAATGATGTTAGCTTTTTATAAATATTTTTCTATACTAAGTCACCGCTTGAATACAACTAGTTACAGACCCTTGTGAACTCATCAAATGTGTGTCAGACTTTACTCACTAAAACTACAGCGGTGTCCTTCGATTGCCCTTTATGTTCTAAGACCATAGGTATAAGAAAAAACAGAAATTCCTCGTGGTCCTAGCGGGCATCGGCCCTGCTGGGTACGGTTTTCCTGACATCTTATTGAGGCGCGCGTAACTCGGTGGAAAGCAAGCCCGTGCCTCCGGCCTCGTGCTCGTGCGGCTCCGGAATTCCGATCCCGATTTCCGGCAACCGTAGGCGCGGGCTTGCGGACAGCGAGCAATGGGTAGCTCACCGTCCGGACCGAGCCCAAGTCGGCGATGGCGCGTATTGTTCCACGCGCGCCTCAGGGAGATGTCAGCAAATCGTAGGGGTCGAAGCCTACTGAGGCCACGGGTAGTATGAAAGTGAAACACGGGGCCCTGGGACGAAAGCAAAGAAGGAACAGGAGTGGATTTTAGTCAGTAAAAGTCTGACACTATCTCCCGCTCCACCCAAGTGCGAGATTTGTCATCAGATGATTTTCCCACCTAAAAAAGCCCAAGCCTACTGTGACTGGATACGCCCTGTTATTCCCGACGCCCAGTTTGTAAATTTACAGATCCTAACAAGACAATACTTCAAATAAAATATAATCTCCAAAATATCCGTGTGATCATAATATGTGAACCGATTTTGTTATTTCTAAATGGTTTAATTCCAAAATTGAAGTTTCCTTATTATTCTTTTGTCGAAGATTTTCATAATTTATCGTTTATCCTATTGTAATTTGTATTCATTGATGAGTCAATATCGCATTTAATTTGGCAAATATATAGTTAAGGAGTTATATGACAAGGTCTAGACGCCTAAACAATGAATTACCGAAATGTGGCGAGCTTTATCGACTATTAAACCACTCCCTATTTTTTTCCAACTGCGACAATAAAAAGATCATAAATAATTTAATTAACGTCGGTATTTTAGTGGCTTAAAAGGCTGCTTAACTTAAATGAGACTGGGTACGATGTGTCTGGGGCAGTTTGTGAATGTGCCAACTTTTTATACCTTGAGAAGATTTTCTACAATCATGCTGGCAAAGCCGGCAATACTAATCTAATACACAAAAATTTCGTGTCACAGTCATTGTTATCGAATTCCTCCCGCAATCTCCTTCATGGTCTTAGCGCCGAGCTAAGAGATTAAAGTATCCCATGCCCTATTTCAGGACATGACCTACCTGTATGCCAAATTTCATCCAAATCCATACACTCATTTGTGTGTGAAGGTGTAACAAACATACACACGTTACACACACATTCACAAACTTTCACCATTATAATATTAGTCATCATCATCATCATTTCAGCCGAAAGACGTCCACTGTTGGACGTAGGCCTCCCCCAAGTGTCGCTATAATGACCGGTGCTATGCGTCTCGTATCCATCTGATCCCCGCGACCCTCACCAGTTTATCGGTCTACCTTGTAGGAGGCCTAACAACTCTGCGTCTTTCGGTACATGGTATAATATTAGTGCGATTGTGAGTCTACATATACATTACACAAAATGTGAGCGTCCGACCGTCCGGTAACTGTCCGGACCGAGCTCATGTCGTTGACGGCGCGTATTGTTCCATGCGCGCTTCAGGGAGATGTCAGCAAATCGTAGGGGCCCAGCAGGGTCGAAGCCTACTGGGGCCACGGGTAGTGTGAACGTGGAACCTGGGGCCCGGGGACGAAGGTAAAGAAGGAACAGGAGTGGGTTTTTAGTCAGTAAAAGTCTGACACTATCCCTCGGTCCGCCCAAGAGCGGGATTTGTCATTAGATGATTTTCCCACCTAAACAAAAGAACCTACAGAAGATGTGTAACAAATAATAAATACACAACACACACAAACATACAAACTTTCGCCTTTATAATATTAGTGTGATATTATGTGTAAAGATTTTCTTATTTTTTCTGCAAAACGACGTGTTTTAAAACAATAAATAATTAGTTCAAAAATCGCATCGTGACTGTCCATGATACGTAAGTGTTAATAGGTGCAGTTTTCCGTCTGATCTTTATCTGTTTAAAAAAAAGTTAAACATCGCAAAGGAAACACGCACGTTTTCATCATCAATCATATTTTAGGCCATGATATCATGATTTTTATGGTAAAAAAAAAGTTAGCTAAATAGTCTAATTTCATATTGTTTGCAAAAAATTACGACACTCGAAAAACAACTGAACCTTACGAACGAGCACACTAACATCACTATCACTGATATCATTTTTAGGGATCCGTACCCACAGGGTAAAAACGGGACTCTATTACTAAAACTTCACTGTCCGTCTGACTGTCACCAGGCTGTATTTTATCAACGTAGTAACTGGGCTAGGGGGGCTCCCCTAGCCCAGTTACAACCGATTGGTTTCGATTCTCTTTTCGTCGATCGCCTCGAGTAGGCCACGCCTCCAATTCCTTTATTCTGACGTTGTCATTTGTTGTCGCTACCTTAATTCCTGTACCCACGATGACCGGGAATCGCTCTTTGCGACTCCCGACGCCACAGCAGCCGTGGAGCAGCTCCCACGGCGTCTTGGGCATGAGAATTACCTAACACTGATACCCAACTTGATGACCTAGAGCGCAGAACAAGGAATCGTCCCTCTGGCAGCTACACTAGAGACGCCATTAAGCACCAATACTACTCTAATTGAGAAGTACTAATTGAGACTGTACGACTTAGTTGCTACTTACGTCAGTTACTGTGGATAACCGGTAAAACTGACATGAAATATGTTGATAATGTCGTCCCTAGTAGCAGCCACCATTGATCTGGGAGTTCCTTGGCAGAAAAGGGTAAGAGAAATCTTGCGGCCAAATGTTGTTTTTTTCTCAGGATTCTGATTGGTCCATCTCTCTACACAGTAATATTACAGGGTGCAGTTGGTCACACATTTTCTTTGTCATAGTTGCCGTCGAGGTTTTTCCGAGTTCTATGGCACAGTGTCATCAACACCATCATAAATAAACTTTCCTTCTCGTTACGTTGTCATATCGGAAGATATTACACTCTCATTGGGCCGATCGTTATGTAAACAAATCTACATAAATACGAGTATGTAATGTGTGTTATTATAAAAATAAAAATGTTTATTATGGGGTAAGAGGGCTCCTGTTGCTTCTTTGCCTTCATTCCAGGGCCCCGGGGTTTTCTTTCGCATCACCCATGGCCCCAGTAGGCTTCGACTCTGCTGGGCCCCTACGGTTTGCTGACATCCCCTTGAGGCGCGCGTGGAACACTACGCGCCGTCGACGACTTGGACTCGGTCCGGACGGTCGGACGGCGAGCTACCTATTGCTTGCGATCCGCAAACCCACGACTGGGGTGGCTGGAAATCTGTATCAGAATCCCGGTGCCTGAGGCGTGCGGCCGCCTCCTTTGCTAGCATTACTGCTTCATGTCTATTATGGGTTGCGGGATTGATCGAAAGAGTTACTGCGACCCTGGCATGCTGAGGGTAACTGATGGAACACTGGTAGGCTTTTGTTAGTAGAAGTCTAATACTCCCTAGAATACAAAAAATAATTTAATAATTCAAGGGTCAAAAAAAAAAAAAATTAATCGCGAGTGATTTTCAAAGATACTTTTTTTGCTCATTCTCTTCATAATAACCTTCTTGTTTGTAGACGGTGGTGGTACATGATGACAGAATCCGGGACCTCTAGTTTAACAAAGGCTTGTGTAGTTTCTATGCAAAATTCTATTTAAAATATCAATTAATATAGCTTCTGCTAGCGGCTTCACCTGAAAAATATATGATACTTTTATCACTCTATGATTCAGTAGAATTCTACTGGTTTTTTTTTTTAATCGGTTCAGTAGTTTTTAAGTTTATCTATATAATTATATAAAAGGAGAAACTGACTGACTGACATATCAAAGCACAGCCGAAATTACTGGGACTAGGAACATGAAATTCTGCAAAAGGCTTCCTTTTATGACGTAGGCGAGCAATAAGAGAGGATTTTACAAAATTCACCCCATATGGGGATGAAACGGGGGTCCAAAGTTTGTATAGCAAAACCCATTTTCACGCGGGCAAAGCCGCTGGCAGAAGCTAGTTCATTATAAACAAAGATGTAAATCTATCGTCTATTAGTATTAGTATAGATTTTAAAATTAAAATTGGTTTGGTAATGAGCTGTGAAATTATTTGCTATTTTTTTGTAGTAAATATTTACTGCGTTTGCATTTCTAGGGTAATTAAACACTATGTTTTATGAAATGTTAATTCAGACAGTCAAATATTAATTAAATGAATATAACATTGCCCTGTGGCAATAAATGATTGTAATCCAGACTATCACACTTATACATCACACTTCACGCTAATAATATTATGAAGGCGAAAGTTTGTGATTGTGTGTGTGTGTGTGTGTAATATGATATGGTGTGTTTGTGGGTGTCGGTCAGGGACGTGTGAGAAATACAAGTAAATAAGCAGCTTTAATGTGAAAATACATGACACCTAACATATAGATCATGGAACGTAACAAACGAAAATAAAATAAAAATCTAAACTTTAAACTTCGAGCGTAATACAGATTCAGTCTTAAGATACGATACGACACACTGTGTGTATGTATGTGATGATGTGTGTGTATGTCTGATTTGGATGGTTACACTGGTAAACCACGTCCTGGAGTAGCATATAGGATAATTTTCTTCTTTTTTTTTTTTTTAATTCGCTATAAACCAGTGCTTGACTGCGATCCCACCTGATGGTAAGCAGTGATGCAATCATTGATGGTGAGGCGCACTAGTTTATTAAGAGCCTATTCACTCTAGCCTTGAAGGCTCCTAAATTAAAGCTGGACGGGAAGACAGCAGCAGGCAAATTGTTCCAGTCCCTCGATGTACGCGGTATAAACGACGAAGCAAATCGCTTAGTTCGGACCGTTCACACACACCAAACACACACACACCAAACACACACACACCAAACACACACACACACACACACACACACATCACATTACCAAACTGTGCGCACCTAATTAGCGGGAAATCAATCACGTCATTAGGTAAGTGATGATCACTTGATCGTCGGTTATCTAACCGTCTATGCAATGTTTGTCAGTGCCTTAATAACGGGTCTGTGTGAAATAGTTCTACTTTCTACGTTTGTATTGGTAATCAAACATCTTCTGTAGGTACTTGTGTTAGTAGATTAGAAGCTTTTTATAGAAAAATTGAGTTGAAAGTTCAAGACGCTTTTTTTAGCTGGGAAAATTATCTAATGACAAAAGCGCTCTTGGGCGGAGCGGGAGTTAGTGTCAGTCTTTTACTGACTAAAAACACACTTCTGTCCCTTCTTTGCCTTCGTCACAGGGCCCCGGGTTTCACACACCGGGTTTGACACTAACCATGGCCCCAGTAGGCTTCGACCCTGTTGGGCCCCTACGATTTGCTGACATCTCCCTAATGCACGCGTGGAACAGTACACGCCGTCGACGACTTGGGTTTGGTCCGGACGCTTACTGGACGGTCGGACGGCCAGCCACCCATTGCTCGCCATCCGCAAGCCCGCGCCTACCGTGGCCGGAAATCGGGATCGGAAAAAGTTCAAAACACTTAACACTATCCTAATCTTTATATGTAATAATTACGAGTATTCTGAACGTGCGTTTGTCACCTAGCTCTTCCTAAACGGCTTGACAGATTTGTATGGAGTATATATTTGAGTGGGTTCCTGGATGGTTTGAAAATAAAATTGGATCTGGTAGGTGACGCCGCTATACCAAAAAGAAAGCGCAAAAAACATTGGTGCAAGCTGTAAGCATTTGATAAGCAGCATCTTTGTGCTCTTCTATCTGTATTTGATTTTTCCATTTTTAAGTATTTGTGTGTATATAAATAAATAAAAGAGATAACCCTTCTACTTCTGATCAAAAACCCACTCCTGTTCCTTCTTTGCCATTGTTCCAGGGCCCCGGGGATCTCTTTCGCATCACCCGTGGCCCCAGTAGGCTTCGAACCTACTAAACCATAGGGGGGTTGGCTGACACCTCTTTGAGGCGCGCGTGGAACACTACGCGTCGTCGACGACTTGGGCTCGGTCTGGATGGTTACCGGATGGTCGGACGGCGAGCTACCCATATCTCGCCGTCCGCAAGCCCGTGCATATATGTGAAGATCGTCTCTCGATAAGATCGACCAAAGGGCCATATCTAAGAAAATTAAATCTTTCCAGAGTAAATATTCTACCTATTATGAAAACCTCACCTTACAGAGACATTAATATTGTTTTACGACATACTAAATAATTTACGCAAATACATAGATTAACCAATTAATTACATAACATGAGGAAATGCTCTCGTTTTCAATTAAATTGGAGTAGTGTTATTATAGCGATGTTATGTGGTGGTAACAGTTACCATTAACCATCGATAGGTAATAGGAACTCGTCAATATAACAGTATGACTCCATCGTTAAACAATATCACTTGGCTTGCGTAAGTGTAGGAAGCTATGTTACAATGTTTGTAGAAATTAATAGACAGAGAAAGTTACACGATATGAACGTCTCAAAAGTCTTATTTAAATTATTTATTCATTTAAACTAAATACTGTACTTTACGGTTACTGCTCTACAGTCAGAAATCAGAAACGTTTATTTCAAATAGACCAATTACAGGCACTTGAATTGTCAAAATGTCGGTTAGTCAAAAAAAAATACAAGTGAAGCTTAATTGCTACAGTAGTACTGTACTACTGTAGAGCAGTGGTGGCCGAGGGGTAACGGCCCCGACTTACTAGTTGTAGGTTGCGGGTTCAAACCAGCCAAAATGCCAGGCGCATTACTTACTGCTCTCAAAACGGTGAAGGAAAACATCGTGAGGACACCGGCATGTCCTAGAACCGAAAATTCGAAGACATGTGACATCCACCAACCCGCACTGGGCCCGCGTTGTGGATTACAGCTCATTCCCTCTCCTAGAGAGGAGGCCTGAGTCCCAACAGTGGGAACATTATAAGGCCGTGTATGCTATTAATTTAATCTAAATACAGCCACATCTCATACATTTCACATCCACATCAAGATCTTAAGAAGATGCAATTCGACATACATTTTCACTGTTTTTCATACAACCGCTCTTACGCGATTATGACGTTATTACACATTCTTCATTAGATATTTTGGAAACACAGTATCTTGTGGATATTATCTAGGCTTCTATTGAAATCAATTTATAAATTTGTGTAAAACTAATCCAGTAAAGACCTCTGAAAATCTGATATTTTGCATGAATTTTAACACTTGATAATATACTCAAAAATTATAAAAGTCAAAAAGTATAACAATAGCCTTGCAAATTTTATCAAGATTCTGAATGATGACAATGTTTTTCAAAAACTTTTAAGGGTTAAAAAAGACACGTTTTACCAGGAACAAGTTTTGTAAAATATTCAAGTTACTCACGGAATTATCGAATGCGAACAGAGTTTTCAGGCGTTATCTCTCTATTTCGCGAACATAATATTTATAGATACACAGCATGCTATAAGTAAATGTACAAGCAACTACGTTTCCAAATGTTACTGGTTTATATAAGATACAATTTGGCAAAATAACATAAAATGTATATTAAAACGACAACAATACAATGTTTTCGCTATTTTATAATGAAAATCATGTGTTTAAGTTTATACATTAATTCTTCTTCTAATTTGTCCTTCCTTGCTCAATTTCTCCGGGGTCGGGACTCCTCATAATTCTACGCCAGGACAGAATGTCCTGGGTTGTTGATTTTCACAATTGGGCTTTCTTGAGGTCTCTTATACTACTAGCTTTTGCCAGCGGCTTCGCCCGCGTAAAAGTAGATTTCTCCATACAAACTTCCAACCCCCGTTTTACCCCCTTAGGGGTGGAGTTTTGTAAAATCCGTTCTTAGCGGATTTTTACACCATATAAGGAAGCTACCTGCCAAATTTTAAGTTTGTAGGTGTTTGTTGTTTCTGAGATTTCGTGATTAATCAGTGAGTGGTATTTCGCTTTTATATATATAAAAGTGTTTTTAATTTTTGTCACTGGTAGGTGGTTGGTAGGGGACTAAAAATCGATAGTAGGTACAATACGATTGTCATCGGGGAAGTGCGGGGTAAGTGGGCTGAGAGACAGATCTCGTTTCGGGTTTCAATTTATCGAACACGGGTAAAAAACCCAGGAACCTACAGAGTATATTGGGGTCTTACAGATAAAACAAAATCGTTTTCGGCCTCAGTACTTTAGTCTAAACATACAATTGACTAAGCCAGTACAATACGTCACCCATAACAAAACACAGCCGAAACTATTGTCCATTCAAAATTCACTAAAGAGCTGCCCTCTATGTTGAATAGAATGTGTCAAGATGCTCATAATAGTTTACAGTTAAAGATGAATGTAACAAGCATTTTGGTGTAAATATGGTTATTACAAAATGACCGCGAAACCGTGTAAATAGTGTGACAAGTTACTATGGAACGAATTTGATTGGTGGAGGTGAGTTGTTCTAAGTCACGTTTTTATCGCTTAGTGTCAGTGTCATCGGCTTTTTGAAAACGCCGTGAGTTTGTAATAAACCTAGTGAGATTATAAACTCTCGATATATGGTGAATAAAATTAAATAATTTCAACTGTACTTTGTTCGCTACTAGCGTTTTCCAGTATGATCCCAAAATCAGCTTTTGTTCTTCTCGTTGGATGATCCTGTTTTCTGACGTCATCTCTTGGGTACTAGGTTTGTCTGCTTCCTCTATCATGTGACCTATCTAGCCGTATTTCGAGATGGCTGTAACCTTGGTTTTATTCCATATTTCCACGTTGTTAACTTTTTCTACTTTAATTGCTAATATACTCCTCTCCATTGTCTCGAAATGGAGAGAATTATGTTATTATTTACGGTGTTCGCAATATAACGATAACAGCATTTGAATTGATTATGTATTATTGATATAACAGTAATCGGTTGTTTTATAACAAATTAGAACTAAAAACTATAATTCTGATAATAACAACAAACGATTTATTTTGTTTTAATGTTTTTATTGTATAATCTAGTCACGACTAAAACATTATTTTGAGATCGATTCACAAGAAAATGAGAATAATTACTAGATTTTATAAAGAACAAACAATTCAAATGTCAGACAGTAGTTGGATTAAATATGAAGCATAAGTATAATCAGTCTTTTAATGTTCCCACTGCTGGGACTCAGGCCTCCTCTCTCTAGGAGAGGGCCGTAATCCACCACGCAGTCCCAGTGCGGTTTGATGGATGTCACCTGTCTTCGAATTTTTGGTTCTAGGACATGCCGGTCTCCAAACGATGTTTTCCTTCACCGTTTTGAGAGCAGTGGTGATGAAATAAATTAGACAAAGTAATGCGCCTGGCTGGGTTTAAACCCGCGACCTACATTTCGTAAGTCGGGCCGTTACCACTCGGTCAACACTGCTAACTAAAACCCACTTATGTTCCTCTAGTTGCTCTTTGCGTTCCAGCGCCATGAAAACTTTTTCGAACAATGCCACAGCCCATTCTTATCATTCCAGATTATGTAGGAGGCAAGGTTTCTTATCGAAATTATCTTTATTTCTTGGATATTCAGACGTAATATTTTCTGTTAACTTGGGCCTCTTGACAAAGTAAAAATCTACCTGCCATAAATAACCCTTTCGACCGAGTTTCGATCACAGTGACCGATCTCGACGGCGATTGGCCAGGTACGCAGATGATATTATAGATATTCAGACATTTTGAATATTCTGACAATTATTATCGCTGTCAATTTGTGTGGGCTCTCTTGGCTTCTTTCAAAGTTTCTATCAACTGATGAAATTATTGGTTGGGTAAGATGAAAATAGTACATTTTGATACAAGTGGAGAAACTTTGTCATTGTGACCCAGACGGCAGTCCATTGTTGTGGAGCCGAGGGCTGCAGTGACAAATTTTCACGTGTATCAAAAGACGTTTTCAATACATTTACGAAGACATAAATAAAAGGGGATTGACTCGCGCACTGCCTGATACGATAAATATAATAAAATTGTGACGGGGCGAGCACGCGCACTTCTCCGCACTAGTGCGGAAAACAGTCAATTGTGTGCCTAAAAGTGGTGGGATAAGAGCGGGTATTCGAGTAAGTATATAGAAAGTGACTTTTTCTACAATAGTAACGCCACATTTTCACATGTATCATTGAATAGCTAACGAATATCGGCGAGTAACTGTTTACCTAACTTGTTGAGATTGCCTCTGTATACTTATGGTACTGCCTTTTGCAAATATGGAATCCAAGGCCGGGTCACTCTGACTTTTGTAATGTTTAATGAGTCGTGTCTGGGCTTCAAGGAGAATTTGTGACTTAGGTATTATGAGATGTTTATTGATTTACCTAAGTGGAAATGGCTTTTACGGGAAAATGCTGATTTTCAGTAACTTTCTTGTTTTAATATCTGATTGAACAGTTAGATACATACGAGTATAATTATAAATGAAAATAAATAGCTTAACGTCTTGTATTTGAGATTTGACACTCTTTTTTAAAAAAAAATCTGTCAGTCAAATAGCATTTGATAGAACGACGTCTGTCAGGCCGGCTAGATTAGGTACAAGAAAAAAAAAAGACATGACAAAATTACTTGATAATCAGCATCTTAGTGTATGGTTTTAATTTCAAATCGATCCCTCCACTCATTTCCAAGATAAAGGGTTTTGACAGACAGACAGATGGATAACAAAGTGATCCTATAAGGCTCCCGTTTTTTCCTTTTGAGTTACGGAACCCTAAAAACTAGTCAATGCTACTTCAAGAGTGCGATATGTTGCAATGCTGGAAGTATTCTGGGTACGTGTCCAGTGTACCCGGATAATAGCGATGCGGAGGAGTTCTTCGACACATAAGGGTTATTGTATGATTGTGTACAGTCAGGGGTCAAAAGTGCAGTTCCACCTTACCAATGCTAAAATGTTTACTCATAATCATCGTAGTTAGTAAATATTTAAGTTAAATATG
The DNA here is from genome assembly GCA_961205895.1 of Mythimna pallens. Taxonomy (NCBI): domain Eukaryota; kingdom Metazoa; phylum Arthropoda; class Insecta; order Lepidoptera; family Noctuidae; genus Mythimna; species Mythimna pallens. Next base: position 23,761,415 of record OY540825.1, on the reverse strand, counting down.
TTTGTTATTTCCTAGTAAACAATAAAAGTTGAGACATTTAAATGCAAATTTATACATAATTTAATCGATATATCTAACAATATAATTTATTATTTTTATGTACAATCAAAATCATACTTTTTATTACAGGTGTTATCTTGTTAGATTTTTTCTGAAGAAATTCACACACTGTGTCCTTAATTTTCTTAGGACCGCGGGTTTCCTTTTCGAAAATGTCCGATAACCCCAGCGAAATCAAAATCATACTGCGATCAATTAAAAAAATATATATATTACACATAGTAGTAAGTGCCCATGTAGGCCATATGGGCACTTATAAAACGTAGTGCACGGTTCCAAATTTCATTTCAAACCCATTCTTAAATATGTCTTCACTTCCGAAATGAGTTATTTTAAAATAAAAAACAAGATAAAACCATCGTAAACTTGACATTAACAATTAACAACTGACATTTAAATAAACAACAGTTGCACATGACGAATTAGAAAATGGTACGAATCGAAACGTAAGAATGCTCACAGATGCGTTTGCGCAAGATCATCGAAAGTGACCGGCGATGAGCTGCCGTGACGATAGTACCGTCTGCACCGGTAAACAATCCATGTTTGAATTTATTCATACAGATTTTTTTTATAAAGAATTGTTGAATAGCTATTGAGATTTTTTGTAGTCAGTGAGTCATGTTCATTTTGAAGGTCATTGGTCTGGTGATCGTAAGCAAGTGACGTTCTGGGTTTAATTCCCGGGTCGAGCAAAGTATCAATGATTTTTTTCATTGGGAATTTCTCTGTTGAATATATTCAAACAACTTTGTCTTCTTTTATTATGACTGTGGGATTCTTCGAAAGAGTTCCTGTGGCTCTGGAACACAGGTTTCTTTTTTCGGGTGGGAAAATCATCTTATGACATCCACGCTCTTGGGCGGAGCGAGAAATAGTGTCAGACTTTTACTGACTAAAAACCCACTCCTGTTCCTTCTTTGCCATTTATCCAGGGCCCCGGGGATCTCTTTCGCATCATCCATGGCCCCAGTAGGCTTCGACACTGCTGGGCCCCTACGGTTGCTGACATCTCCTTGAGGCGCGCGTGGAACACTACGCGCGTCGGCGACTTGGGCCCGGTCCGGACGGTTACCAGACGATAGGACGGCGAGCTACCCATTGTTCACCGTCCGCAAGCTCGCGCCTGGAAATCGCCTCCTTCTGCAAAGCAGTAATGCTAGCAAAAGAAACGGCTGCACGCGCGAGGGAACGGCCCTCACGCTCCAACTGCCGGGATCCCGATCCCGATTTCCGGCCACCGTATGTGCGGGCTTGCGGACGACGAGTAATGGGTAACTCGCCGTCCAACCGTATAGACCGAGCCCAAGTCGTTGACGGTGCGTAATGTTCCACGCGTGCTTCCAGGAGATGTCAGCAAAACCGTTGGGCCCCTACGGCAGGGTTAGCGTTAAGCCTACTGGGGCCATGGGTTGTGCGAAAGAGAACCCCGGGGCCACAGAATGAAAGCAAAGAAGAAACAGGAGCCCACTCCTGTGGTTTTAGTCAATAAAAGTCTGACACGAAAGGGTGAGATGTCATTAGATGATTAAAAAAAAGGCACTCTGAACTGAACTGAAATAGACTCACTGAACTAGAAGTGTTATCTTATTTATTTTGTTTTTGTCTAGAGGTATAGTTCAGAATTTTCAGTGATTCATTTTCTTAGAATATTGTGAGCAGGTAATTAACGTTTTTTTTACGTTATGCAGCAGGTATTAATATATTCGTCAAAATGGCGTCTTTGATTCAAGGGTAAGTTGATTGAAGATCGGATTCTAGGAATTTAGGTTTAGCAACTAGGTAATACAAGATAAATCATTGAATAAGGTTTTTTTAACCTGTTGTGGTTTTAAAGTTACAATCTTGAAGATATGTCAACGGACGCGTAGCTTCATAGACGTGTATTCGTGGACGAGTTTCACAGTTTTGCATGTAAGCTTCACGCAGGCGTTCATCAAGCGTATAATCACGAATACGCGTCTATGAAGTTACGCGTACCTGGACACTAGGTCTGAGGCCTAAGGCCTAAGTCCTAAAGCGTAAGTCCTAAGGCCTAAGTCCAAAGACCTAAGTTCTAAGGCCTGAGTCGAAAGGCCTAAGTCCTAAGTCCTAAGTCCTAAGTCCTAAGTCCTAAGTCCTAAGTCCTAAGTCCTAAGTCCTAAGTCCTAAGTCCTAAGTCCTAAGTCCTAAGTCCTAAGTCCTAAGTCCTAAGTCCTAAGTCCTAAGTCCTAAGTCCTAAGTCCTAAGTCCTAAGTCCTAAGTCCTAAGTCCTAAGTCCTAAGTCCTAAGTCCTAAGTCCTAAGTCCTAAGTCCTAAGTCCTAAGTCCTAAGTCCTAAGTCCTAAGTCCTAAGTCCTAAGTCCTAAGTCCTAAGTCCTAAGTCCTAAGTCCTAAGTCCTAAGTCCTAAGTCCTAAGTCCTAAGTCCTAAGTCCTAAGTCCTAAGTCCTAAGTCCTAAGTCCTAAGTCCTAAGTCCTAAGTCCTAAGTCCTAAGTCCTAAGTCCTAAGTCCTAAGTCCTAAGTCCTAAGTCCTAAGTCCTAAGTCCTAAGTCCTAAGTCCTAAGTCCTAAGTCCTAAGTCCTAAGTCCTAAGTCCTTTTATTTTTTTTTATTTTTTTTCGGTGGGAAAATCATCTTATGACATCCTCCGCTCTTGGGCGGGGCGGGAGATAGTGTCAGACTTTTACTGACTAAAAACCCACTCCTTTTCCTTCGTTGCCTTTCGTAGCAGGGCCGAGTCTTCCTTTCAGAATCAGACCCTTGGCCCCAGTAGGCTTCGACCCTGCTGGGCCCCTACAGTTGCTGACATTTCCTTGAGGCGCGCGTGGAACAGCACGCGCCGTTGACTTGGGCTTGGTCCGGACAGTTACCGGACGGTCGGACGGCAAGCCACCCATTGCTCGCCGTCCGCAAGCCCGCGCCTACGGTGGCCGGAAATCGGGATCGGAATCCCGGCGGCGGTTGGGGCGTGAGGACCGCTGCCTCACGCGATCGGCCGCCTCCTTTGCAAGCATTACTGCTTCGCAGAAGGAGGCGACCGCCTGCCACTCCTCCTCGCTTCGGACTATGGCCTGTACCAAGGCCCGGCGCGAGAGATCGCCGCCGCCGATTACCCCCACGAGGACACGGCGTTGCTCTGCCCAAGCGGGGCACACCTCCACCGTATGCTCCACCGTGTCCTCCGGGCGGTCCACACAGTGGTGACACCCGGGCGTCGCTTCCGCACGAATCCGGTGCAGGAACTTCCCGAACTTACCGTGTCCGGTGAGGACCTGCGTCATGCGGAAGGTAATGACGCCGTGTTGCCTTTCCAGCCACTCCTCAAAGAGGGGACTTACCGCCATAATTACGGCGTGCCCAGCACTGGGTTGCGATAGTCGCTGTTGCCATTCCGCCATGAGATCCCGCCGGAACTCTTTCCGCCATGCCGTGACTTGTCGCAGCAGCGGAGTTTCACCACGGAAGTCCTAAGTCCTAAGTCCTAATGCCTAAGTCCTAAGGTCTAAGGCCTAAGTTCTAAGACCTAAGATCTAAGTCCTTGGTCCAAAGGCAAGGCAAGGCCTATTGTCTAGTTTCCCTTCTATCAGATTTGAAAGGTTCCAACTTTCTTAATTTTGAACGGATTCGAAAAATTCTTTTTATTTACGACTAGCTGCTGGCTTCGCTTGCCTGAAAGTAGAAAATTGTCCGAAGGGAACACAATCCCGGGATAAAAGTAACCTATGTGTTATTCCAGGATAAGTTCTACCCGTGTGCTAAGTTTCATCGAAATCCGTTCAGGCGTTCGAGCGTGAAGAAGTAACAAACATATACACATTCACACTAACAAATTGTGGCCTTAATGATATTATTGTGATTAAGGACAAAAAAAAATAGTCAACTACCCAATTCATATGGGTGTATTTATTTGTTATATGGGTGGGTCCAATGCTCAGCAGGTATTGTAGGTTGATTTAAGGTTAATAATTACTTTGTTACATGTTACATACCTTTTTAATTAGTTCCTCACGGAATGAAATAGTTAATTATGAGACAGTTATTGCGATGAGCGTTCGATGTATCATATCACTTCGGTATTTCATGCTTGACGAACAGGTGCTACTTTCATTACTGAATGATTATCAGTGATTAAGTAGGTGGAGAAATGATACCTCTATCGATATCAATACCTTCCTGAAGGCACAAATATATTTTGAAGGCGAAAGTTTGTATGCAATGTGTTTGTATGTTTGTTAGGTCTTCACGCTTCGTGACTATCTCCTGTCCCGGACTAAAATGTATCTTATCTTTTTTTTATTGTTGATAGCTTTACGTTTGACCACTATCTCACCTGATGGTAAGTGACGATATGGTCGACGATGGAGAACTCTTGCCTAAAAGTAATCTATTGACTCTTGACTTAAAGATCCCTAGTTTGCAGCCATCAGGAAACACAGACTCCGGCTGGGATAACCACCACGTACGGAATTCTATCCCATCTGCATTCTATGCCACCATGTCCACTGGCAGAAGCGAGTTATATATATATTAACAGGTTCTCCCTTACCACGGTCTACTGTCATCTGTTGCTGTGATTTGCCTACAATTTATGAAACTTACCATAACTTAGTGTGAACCGTAAGAAAATCAATGCCTTCCTATTTCTGTAACTTATTACAACGTTCCTCGATATTTTTTTTTTATTTCTGTCATTAACTTTCTATTCTTTCTTTATGTATTCTTTTGTTCTATATTTGTTCCTGTTTTCCAGAACACTGCCTCCACGCTGTATTTGTTGATAATCATAAATTCACTAAAACGAGTATCAATATTTTAATGCACCCGAACAGTGTGAACGGCTCAATAATGGCTATTATGACTTGATTTATGTCATAACCGTTGTTTTGAAAGTTAGAACTATTGATAATTTGATTTAGAAATTCGCGAACATCGTTCACGCTATGATGTGTTTATGTAGTTCTAAAAATAGAGAGAAAAGTCGATGTGAGATGCGGTTTTTTTTGTTAAATGGTCAAGACAATTTCACACTGACTCCAAATATTTATCGGAAATTATATGAAACTTTAGTATATTGCCTTTTTAAGCAAATTCTGCTTCCCACACACTTTCTGTCACATGCGTTCTCTTTATTTCTCTAAATCGCTAGATTTTATGCAGTAATCTAGTTTAGATTGAAAATTACCTACTTAACTTTAGATTAAGAATAGAGAGAATTTATTGCGATAGTCTTTGTTACGATATTTCTTATCATTCTACGGATGTATAGTTTTCACTAGATCATACGGAAATGCAATTCACTACGTTCATTTCACCATTCAAATGGTAAAATGAACTAATATTTTTTATTTTTATTTTAGCCAGTTTTTTTATTTCTTTTGAGCCAATCAATTTTGATGACTATTTCAACAGTAGCTTTAATGGCAATTTACTTTCATTGGTTTTATTTAGACTGAGAAGTTGCGTCATTAATTGAAATGCTATCTAGAATCTAAGACACGACATGGTAGCCTAGAATTTTGATTTCCGTTTTCTATTAGAAATTCATAGTAATGGACTATATTTCACGCAAGTGGTTATTTGATATTTCGAAAGGTTACAATTTTTATCGGAATCGAATTGATATCAAGATTATTCTTTTAAAAAGCTATCTCTATGAAATTTATATGTCATCAAAAACTAATAATTTATACAATATTTTTCGTTTCAGAAATATACCTACCTTGATATTTTACGTGTTCATAAGACTTCTAAAATACCTTTTGTAAATCCGTTACTAAGTGGTAAAATCTAAATACTGAAATCACGCGATTATTAAATTTTCAACTTTAAGTAATAATGAATTCATCCAATAAGTGCTCTAAGCGGTAGAAATCAATTAAGTTAACAAAACAGTTTCACAATTAAAATATGTGAAGATAAATGGCACCTTGTTAAGCATACTCGTAGTTAGTTAAATAAATTAACAGTTCGTACATGTTTTAAAAACCTTTTGTTTACAAACGATTTCAGGTCCAAGATAGGAGATAAGTCTACTAAAACCATCGTAGTGTTCGGTTTTTTTTTTTTTTTCGGTGGGAAAATCATCTTATGACATCCCCCGCCCTTGGGCGGGGCGGGAGATAATGTCAGACTTTTACTGACTAAAAACCCACTCCTGTTCCTTCGTTGCCTTCGTCCCAGGACCCCGGGTTTCGCTATCACACTACCCATGGCCCCAGTAGGCTTCGACCCTGCTGGGCCCCTACGATTTGCTGACATCTCCCTGAGGCGCGCGTGGAACAATACGCGCCGTCGACGACTTGGACTCGGTCCGGACGGTTACCGGACGGTCGGACGGCGGGCTACCCATTGCTCGCCGTCCGCAAGCCCGCGCCTACGGTGGCCGGAAATCGGGATCGGAATCCCGGCAGCGATTTGGGCGTGAGGACCGTTGCCTCACGCGATCGGCCGCCGTGGTAGTGTTCGGTTAAGTAATCTGTAAATATCATGCTTACAATTATTTTTTTGAGGTAGGAAATCATCAAGTATCTTTTCTCGCTCTGGGAGGACCAAGAGAGAGTGTCAGACTTTTACTAATTCCCACTTGTGTTCTTTTAGTTGCCCTTTGCTTTTAGGGCCACGGTAACTCTTGAAGAACCCCGCGACATGTATGTTTATAATAGCGTCACAATTTGTTGGTCCTTCGAGCCGGATCTTGTGTCTTTGTCCTTATAACAATATATTTGATTAATACTACCACTAGTTACTCCGTTTTATAATTAATCAAACTAAAATATCTTACCGGATAGCGTGTGAACCAAAAATGTCACTACGTTTCGGCCAAGTGTAACCAGCCTACTGCAAGTTTTCAACTGGTGAGCTCACGCGACTGACTTTGCAATCCGTACGTAATACTACGAAATCGTACAGATGAGAGCGATTTATTTGCCATATGCACACATTACCTTCCAGTAATTTGATGGTGATGTTGAAAGCGAATTTGCGTCTATTAGGTTTTGTAAATTTATAAGATGATTGGGGTAATTTTGTGATGGTTAGTGGTTTGTTTTAGTTTGTATACGGATTTTTTTTTTGGTAGGTGGGGAGAAATCTAATGACTTCTCGCATTCTAAGGTGGAGCGAGAGGGCGTATTTTACTTTTATTGTCTTAAACCCACCTGTGTTCCTTTAGTTGCCCTTTGCGTTTTAGGACCACGAGTTTCCTTTTCAGAAATTCCTCATGGCCCTAGCGGCCCCTACATCTCTTTGAGGCACGCGTGAACTACGCACTGTCGACGATTGGGGCTTTGTATATGGATAAGATGTATAATAAATAATGGCTAAAATAATCATGAATATAAAAGTTGATGAAAGAGATAGACCTAATTGATAAATGTGAGAAATGACAAGAAAGAAAAATGACTGGATGCTAGTGTGACAGTTGACTGGGGAGACTGAATAAAGCCTACCCGTGTCCATCAAGTTACTCTTTGAGATCCAGGGCCATGGTGACTCTTTCGTACAATCACTCAGTACTGTGGCGCCAACCCTAGAGTAACATGAGACAAATGTAGAAAAATGATAAATGATAACCTCTTTCCATTACTTTATATCTATATAAATACATTTTCTTGCAGATACATATAATTATGTATGTTTATTTTGACTTTATGTGTGAACTGTATATATATGCTTTTATACCATATTATTTTCAATAATACTATTTAATTTATCTGGTATATGATCTCTCCATCGCTTTTGGTTAACTGGTAAAATATACCTGAGGCATTAAGCCTACCTTTGTACTTCGGAGCACCACGTTTTTTCTTCCATTCTGTCCTGTCTCCCGTCATACTATCACGATGGCTATCACTAACTTCCTTTTCTTTCATATCACTCTTTACACAATCCATCCATTGTTTTATTGGGCCTCCCTCTCTATCTCCATCCATCCACATATACAACACTCACAACTCTTTTAGTAACATACGTTTCATCTCTTCTCTTGACGTGACCATACCAAGACAAATGATGCCTCATCAACTTTTCAGTCACTGGTGTCACTTTCAAACTTCCTCTAATATACTCATTTCTGACTTTTCGTTATACCACACATTCATTTCAACATTCTCATCTCCCAAATAAATCATCATCATCATCATTTCAGCCGAAAGACGTCCACTGTTGGACATAGGCCTCCCCCAAGCGTCGCCAGAACTATCGATCCTGTGCTTCTCGCATCCACCGCACTCCCGCGACCCTCACCAGGTCGTCGGTCCACCTTGTGGGAGGCCTTCCAACGCTGCGTCTTCCGGTGCGCGGTCGCCTCTCTAGAACCTTTCGGCCCCATCGACCATCCGTTCTACGACCAATGTGCCCTGCCCACTGCCACTTTAGTTTGGCGATACTTCGGGCTGTGTCGGCGACCTTGGTTCTCCTGCGGATATCTTCATTCTTTATGCGATCACGCAAGGAAACTCCGAGCCTAGCCCTTTCCATTGCCCTTTGGGTGACTGTAAGCCTTCTGATGAGGCCCATTGTAAGCGACCATGTTTCAGAGCCATATGTCATCACTGGCAAATAAGTACCTAAATGTAGTCAAAGCATCACTTCTTCACTTAACTCTACCTACTTACAAACTAAATATTAATGATAAACAACAATAATTGATTACACAGGATTACTCGTTATTACAAAACAGAACATCCTACATAAAAAAATCAACATTCATTTCCTACAATCATGATGCAACAACCAACTGACATACAAAGACCTGCTATCAAGAAAAAATTTGCTGTACAAGGCAGGTCAAGGAATAATAGGGATAAGGGCTATTTTAATTATATTCCGATCATGGTGAGCATGTGTGCTGAATTGTAAAAGCGACATACTAAATTGGCCTCTAGGGCTGTATACGTGCAATAATTTGAGGATTCCTAGTACAAATAGCTACTGTATTGAATTGTATTGTCTTGTTATGCGGTCACTGGCTTCAACTTTTCGGTCAATAACACGAAGCTATGATATTTCGCCCACAGTGTGTATGATAAATTGTTGCTAACAAATGTTTTGAGGCTCGCTTGGGGCGACGATATTAATCATTTTAATTTTACTTTAAAAAATGTATAAATAATATTCAAACCATCTTTATGAGTGGAAAGGGAGAGATTAGTACATTTTGTTGCAATTATTCAAAACCATTGCAGCAGAGGTGGAATACGAGGTCGTTTTGGAGCTGAGAAACTGCAATAACAATTGCCCACGTGTATCAAATTACGTTTTTCTTGAATTTAATAAGTAGTACTTCGTAAACATAATATTTAGGAGTAAATTATTGTGAGGAATGGCTCGCGGATTTTTGGGTCACACGCCTTGGAGGCGTGGGGAAAGTGTGTCATTTTTTGAACATTTGCATCTGAATCACTGAAATAAAGAAAGAAAGAAAACATGTTTATCCTGCCCAAATAGACGCACTGTAAAATACAATCAATCTGTGCAATCTGTCGGGCCATGTGCAAACCGGGCATAACCAAAGTTCCAAATGTTCCGGAACATTTGGAACATCGGCTCAAAAGATACAAATGGAACATTTGGAATATCGGCTCTAATGAATCCTGATCTGTTACGTCGCGTCATAGTCACACTGAGACAGAGAAATGTTAAATGATCTTATTTGGAACAACGGCTCAAAAGATACAAACAAAGACTCTGCGTCATTACACTAACAGTTTTATTTAATTGAAATTTGAATTAAGAATAATAAAATGTTAAGCAGATGTTTTTATTTCAGGTCATTAATTATATTTACACTATTTACCTACGTTTTAATTAGAATTTTAAATAGACTGCAGGTCACTTAAAGTGTGTTTCAGTGTTCCAATAGTGGTTCCAAATGATGCATTTAATACATTACTGCTGTTCCAATGTTTTGGAACACTAAAATGTTTCGGAACAGTGAGTAGGTTCAGTAAACAGTTACACAGGCCTATTGGAGGGTGATATACCAAATTCCGTTTTACTAAAATAAAGAGGAAAAGTATGTTTATTTATTGTACCACTAGCTTCTCCATACAAACTTAGGACCCCCTTTCATTAGACGATGAATTTTGGAAAAAAAACCTTATTCTTTATAGCAGTCTTCTAGGTCCAAAGGTTTGATATGGGCTTTGATGAGTCAGTGACTGAATCAGAGCTTTGCCTTTTTTATACATATAATTATGGACAGGAGAGGGAAAGAAAGGCCAAAAAAAAAGATGGATGGATTGTATGATGAGTTATATGTAAGAAAATGGAATTAGTGATAGTGTGATGGGCGATAAGACAGAATGGAACAAAAAAAACGTGTTGCACTGACCCCAAATAATACGGGACAAAGGCAGGAAGATGATAATATACAGAAAGAGGTGTCATTATGGCCCTGTCACTAAAGTACCTGGCTCTCATGCATGAGGCAACCTCAGAATTCAAAATCGGGCAAGTACCAGTAAAATACGGGTAGTCGGCCGTATTTGGTTATACTAGAACTCGACCTCACGCTAGTTGCGGAAAAGCTAAGAAGATGATAATGAATATATCATCATCATCATCATCATCATCATATCAGCCGAAAGACGTCCACTGTTGGACATAGGCCGCCACAATGAACTGTCCCGTGCGTCTCGCATCCATGGGATTCCTGCAACCCTTACCAGGTCATCGGTCCACCTTTTAGGAGGCCTTCCAACACTGCGTCTTTCGGTATGCGGTCGCCACTCCAGAAGCTTTCCGCCCCAACGCCCATATGAATATCTACACGTTGACAATCGTTGATCCCAATACAGCGTAGGAAGATGATAAATGAGAAGTGTATCATCTTTGTCATTATCTTCCTACGCTGTATTGGGGTCAATTGCACGATAAAGCTTTCAAAACATCATAAGGAGCAGGGGCGCCGGCTTTTAGAAAACCTCATGGTTGCTCATGCTCATTAGATGAAAAGAAATGCACAGTGATCGACCGACAAATAAATAAATGTCCTACTTACATACTGCGGAACAACGAAGGTACCACAACCACCCAGACCCAACACAAATATCTGTTTCATCAACAAACATTTGTGTTGGTGCGGGAATCGAACCCGCTACCCTTGCGTCTTAACCGGCGGTATAAACCACTGTACGAAACGGGTCATCGGGTAATGAAAAGACGCCCATCCTTAAAAGCTAGATTATTGATCTGTTTCTTGATGTCTATTCTCAGGGGTGCTCGGCACCCACTGTTTATTTCTCATGGTTACCCGAGCCCCCGACCATCCACGGAGTCGGCGCCCCTGATAAGGAGTCTTTAAAAATGCTAAAACAATTAGGAACCTACCTACCTACCAATGCGACTAAAAAAAGTGGAGAACCGAGTGTGTAGAACTACACTAGTATGCAAATCATATGATCATCAATTACTTTGGGTAACCACAAAAAACGAATAAACAAAACCATACATAAAAATTATCTTCCGTAAACATCACATTATAGGACATTGGCCTGCCAGGCGCGACATCTATAAAATTACTGCCATATAAATATAAGGAAAAACTGACAAAACCAGTAGAATTTTTCGCATATTTGAGTAATAATGTGGTCGATATTTTATCATTTCGGATTCGGTAAGGTCCGGTAAGGTTCGGGCCTGTTCGTGAGTCATGTCATGGCGACCGCATTTTCTTGCAAAACTTTAGTTACTCACTGCAGTTGCGAAAGGGTTGAAATAGTTGGATGCAGTTTTGGTAATTGTGGTGTAAACTGTGGCAGTTTAGGGTTAGTAAAGATATTTGTGTGTTATAAGATCATTATTTGTCCTAGTAGTGTCGTTGGTTGGCTTCCAAGTCTGTTACATTTTGTATTCTTAGAAGCATTGCCAGTTAAAAGGAGGTTCTTAATCAAATCAACAACGTAAGTGGCAGTGGACACTACGCGCCGACGACGGCTTCGTCTTTACCGGACGAACGGACAGCAAGCTACCCATTGCTAGTTGTTGGTTGCTCGGCCTGCGCCTATGCTGGCCGAGGATTGCCATGTTGAATGCGAGACGCACAGGACCGAACATTGAGGTAACATTTAGGGTCGGCCTATGTCCAACAGTGGACATCTTTTGGCTGAAATGACATCATCATTTCATAATGATGAATAAAATCATTGGTTCTTACATGAGGTATTTCGAAAGACTTCACCATGAACCACATCTGCTTCAATCAACTGTACTTTTTTCATTCTATCTTTTTGCTCGTAACTAGTAAAGTAAGCATTTGAAAAATGTTACCTTAAACTCGAAGGGTACCAACAAATTGCAAACATTATTTAGCAACATTGTTTGCTGCATGATAATCCAAGTAATTGGCTAAAAATAGGTGTATAGCGGCTAAGTGTATCAACACTGATCGATGTGTTACGGTCCGTCAAGTGATTAATGTAATTAACACTACCTTACACCAATTTACGCAGAATTTTGTGTTGGTTAGAGTATTGGAAAATGAAATTTGATTGTATTGGTTCCTAGAAAATAATTTCTAGCTATTCTATAATAAGCAGTACCAGCGACTTCGTTTGCTAAAAAGTTTATTATTTTTTTAGATTGTGTTTGATTTGTTTGATTGTTGTTTGGCTAGTTTTGAAAAACAAATACTGACAGTCTATAATAAGCATCATTTTAATTAGAATTTGTGTCAAGTATTAACATAAGAAATAATAATCTTCCGTACAATCTTTAGATCCCTATAAATGGTACTGTTGGGGGAAGTTCTGAAAAGAAATAATAACATCCTCTATTATTTACTTTGGTTACTATTTGTGCTAACTTTCAAGTTTAGAGTACTTAGCTTGTTTTTAAGGTTCCGTACCTCAAAAGGAAAAAACGGACAACAAAGTCGATCAAAAGCACTACCTCAAAGGTGGCGTGAAAACGTGTGCATATTATGACGATTACTTCTTTCGACTTTTTGAATCATTATACATATCTCAAAAATGGTGGTTCTCAGGAAAAAAAGTATTTCGACATTTTTGTACTTAGATAATTATCTGACCTACAATTTTGGTCTGAGCAAATTTTTTTTTTTAATTATAAAACTTATCTTTTTGCTGAAAATCGCGAAAAACTCGTTTTTGTGACCTTTGACCCCAAGTTTTTTTCCAGGTGTCGGATCGATAAAGAGCTTTTAAATTTCATTTATGATGGTGTTTTGAACAATCCTACCAATTTTCAGCTGAGTGCGAATTATTGTAACCTTACCTCTATTTTTTCGCGCGGACGGCGAGCAATGGGTGGCTGACCGTCCAACCGTCCGGTAACCGTCCGGACCGAGCCCAAGTCGTCGACGGCGCGTGCTGTTCCACGCGCGCCTCACGGAGATGTCAGCAACTGTAGGGGCCCAGCAGTGTCGAAGCCTACTGGGGCCAAGGGTCTGATCCTGAAAGAGAGACTCGGCCCGGTACGAAAGGCAACGAAAGAACAGGAGTGGGTTTTTAGTCAGTAAAAATCTGACACTATCTCCCGCTCCGCCCAAGAGCGGGGGATGTCATAAGATGATTTTCCCACCGGAAAAAAAAACCTCTATTTTTTGGTCTAATTTGATTGGACTACTAGATAGTTAGAAAGATATAATATAGATAGATTAGTGTGATTGTCGTTGAGATGCTATATCTACTACTTTACCATGCGCCTACATCTCATGTCTCGTGGATATAAGGTCCTGCTAAAACATAAATATGCCACACGTGACCGGTAGTGGTCCTTCATACATGGTAATATTACCAGAATTATATGATCAGAATTTGTTATGAACTTGAGGACTTTATGTGACGTCAGTCGCATAATCAACATTCTACACAAAAGAAATGGTTGTCTCGTGGTTACTTTTCTAGAAAACGACTAACTGTTGATTGAAATTTTAGACATCTCTTTGGATTAAATACTAGTTATCCAATCACACGTTTGTATGTATGTCGGTGTGTGTGTGTGTGGGTATGTATATTTTTTAGTCCATAAAGGGGTGACCAGACGGCTGCAAACTAGCGTTCCAACCAAGGTGACATTGCTAGTTTCAATCCGTGTAGACAGGAGTTGTAATCCATGACCTTCAACGCCCTTGGTTGGGAGGTGCGTATTCCTAACCACCAAACGTGTTGGCGCGTCCATGTAGCCGCAACACAAACCAAACACACAAACCAAGGTGACCTTGGTTGGAATGCTAGTTTGCAACCATCTGGTCACCCCTTTACGCATAAACGACTTATAGAATTTGGATGACATTTGCCACACGGGTAGACAATGTCCTTGTATAGCTCATAAAGTTTTTATTTTTTATTCGACTTTAGGTTCATAAATTATGGAGTTCTGAGGTAATAAACCTATCAACATAAGATAATAAAATATACAACCGAATAGAGAACCTTCTTCTTTTTTGAAGTCGGTCAAAAAGCTTTATAGGTCCTTGATCGACCATTTCAATGCCACCTTTACGAGCAGGCGGAGCGAAAGTCCTAACAGTATTCAAATATCTTTGGTTTAGAATTACGCAGATATTATATCTAGTAAAACTAAATGCTATAAACTAAAACTAACAAGCCGCGCCAAAAGAAACATTGTAATATTTACATACCGAGCTGTGACGACTTTAAAACTTTGTGAAACTTAAATAAAACTAGTACCTAAAGGAATCAATATTCCCGTTAAAATGGCATTTTTTTTTATAGGTGTAAGGGTTGCATTTTACGGCTTTAGCCAAGTTAAAACCGTTTTATTTCGATTCTCGCCTCCGATTCTTTTATTTTGACGTCATCTCAACGCTCATTGACGTGATCAGAACAAAGGAATAGGAGGCGCGGCCGACTCGAGGCGATCAACGAAAAGAAAATCGAAACGAAATGGTTGTAACTTGGCTAGGGGGGCTGGTGGAAAGCGACGATGGAGCGTGCTTACCTAGAAGTAACCTATTCGCTCTTGACTTAAAGATCCTCAGGTTGTAGCTATCAAGAAACACAGACTCCAGCAGGGAATTCTACTCTTTAGCTGTACGCACAATGAATGTGTGTGTGTGTGTGTGTGCATAATAATATTATATATTTTAGGAGTTGTTTCTAATTAATTTTATGAAACCGCTCAAAAAGCTTGCATCTCCTAAATGTTGAAATATCGACGTATTCTGATTCACTAAATACATATTTTAACTATCTTCAAGACATATGAGGCGGAAGTTTGTAAGTATGTTTATTACCGCTATCTACATAAGGTATGATGCATTCATCTCATTAAGTTGAAATGGTTTTCTTTTACACTCATAATCGTAGTTAGCATATTAAATGACTGCAGCAAACTCAACAAAACTCAGAGATGAGCTACAGCAAGAACTGCAACTCCTGACACCAGGATGGCAATCACCTGGAATGCCCTGAGGCAATTAAGTTCAAAGAATCCATGAAACGATTCAACCGGCTTAAATATAGACATAGAATTTTGATTGCTGGCTCGAATCTAGATTTAACTTCATCTTCATCGTCCACTGATCGATTTTGCCCACTGCTGAGCATAAGCTTCTCTTTTCTTGTGCCAATCCCCATGTGATATTAGATGGAGTATGGTGGTGAAGTGACCGAGTGGCGTCCAAGAATCTGAAGCAGATAGTCGTCCGGTGGCGAGATGGGCAGACATTGTTAGCATACTAGGCACATATGAATATTCTACTAAAACCGAATATTCCACTAAAGCCGAATATCCTATTAAAGCCGAATATTTCATTAAAGCCGAATATTCCACCAAAGCCGAATATTCCAAGATATCCAAATTTTTCCCATGTCTAGCCAAAACTTAAACTTCACGGAAATCAATACCTTACCGACAATATTTAGACAAAGCAAGCTGTACGTCATCGGGTACCGGTTTGACCATTAACTAAGTGACTGTCAGTCCGTTACGACATTGAATGGCTAGCTTTATAGTAATTATAGGAACGGCTGGAATGTTCGCTAGTTTTGTAACTGCGATGTTAATTGTTTGAAGATTTCGATTCGGTGGTCTTCGGTCGTTGCTGTAACCTAGACATATATTGATACGTAGTGATTATTTTTGGAAGCTGTTTAGTTGTTTTTTTGCAACCAGTATGCTAAATTTGAAGATATTTATTTATTTATGTACACACAAACACTTAAAAATGAAAATAACAAAAGCAGATAGAAGAACACAAAGGTACCTACTGCTTATTTCAAATGAAATTTCTTCCAGCAGACCTGCGACAGGAGAGTTGGATGAGAGATGTAGACACAGTGTATGCAAATAAGTTAGAAAATTAAAAATATAAATATATTACGTAAACTAAATCATATAATACATAATTATATATAGCAATAACCGTGCATAAAATACATAAATAGATACAATACATAAACTAAATAGGTAATGTATCTACTAGATTCAAAGAAGTTAATATTTTTGGGGTTTTAGCGGTTGATTTGTTTTAACCAAGTACATCGTTCTCACGTCTACGATGGATGGAATAATTTTCTCTGTAAGCGATACTCCAAGATAAATCTCTCAGATCACCATAGTGAAAACTGATTTACATATTAATCTAACTTTTTTACTTTTACATGTTAATAGATACGATAAAATCGCCAGAGTGTAACACTGCGTTGCACCGGAGAACGCGTTAGTTCTTATTTCATTGATCGTACGCGATGTTATTCTAATATGATCACGATGGATACGGTTAACAGCTTGACATGCTTAGATTGTGTCACAAGAATGAATGGTTTATGATAGGTTTTACTTCTTTGTGATCGTAGACTTATCATATTAGAGGATTATCGATTTGCGTTCCTCTTGATTTGTTCGTGTTATTTTTATACATCTTACCACGCAGTGAGTTTCACCGTAGGCATGGTCTTGCGGACAGCGAGTAATGGGTAGCTAGCCGTCCGGTCGGCCGGACCAAGCTCGAATCTTCGACGGCGCATAGTGTTCGCGTACATAAAATATAGCCTATGTCACTTGTGAATAAAGTAGCTTTCTGTCGGTGAAAAAATTGTCACAATCGGAACAGTACTTTCAGAGATCGCCTCCTACAAAAAAAAAAAAACATAAAATCAAAAAAAAAAACATACTTCCTCTTTCTCTCATACATCCCATATCTACACTAATTTTATTAGTGTAGATAGGTTCGCGTTTGACCGCTATTTCACCTGATGGTAAGCAATGATGTGATCGATGATGGAACACGCCAGGCTAGAAGTAACCTATGACTTAAATACTCTTAGGTTGTAGCTTACAGGAAACACAGACTCTGGCAAGGAATTCCACTCTTTAGCTATATGCAAATTGAATGTGTTCCCATAATGTTTTCTGCGAAGTTGTGGTATATCCGGCTGCGCATCGCAGTACAACGATGATCGAACGGTTCTGGCAGAATTAAGTTATACAATTCTGACGCACGGCGAGTATCTGCCCTTACGTTGTTGAAATCTCTACGGTCCGGTCTAAGCGTTTCGCCTGGTCGTTTATCACGTACATCGAAAGACTGGAACCATTTGCCTACTGTGGTCTTCTCGTCCGATTTCAATTTAGGTACCTAGAGTGAATAGACTGTTGATAAACTAATGCGTCAACAAGTGCATTACTTACTGCTTACCATCAAGTAGGATAGCAGTAAAACGCTAGTTTATATAAATAAAACACTTCCCAAAATGTAATCGACTTAAGTTTGTTGTAATTAAAAAAAAAATAGTGGTGTTTTCAAAGCATCAGGGGCCCAAATCTGCTATTTTTATAAATTTGTCATTTCAACACGATCCCATTGTCATTTTGCTAAAAGTTCGTCATCATCATTGATCAGTCAATGGTCTCGTAATAGAATTATGGTAAAAATGACAATATCGAGCTTATTAAAAACCATGATTGCCAATGACGTTCTAATGGGAGGTCACTGATCAAAGGAGCTGTTAACGTTTTAGCAAATTACTGCATAAGTCAGACATTCATTTGTCATTATGTACGAGATTACCATTCTATGCCAATTCTATCAACGAAGTGTCAGTGGTTGTTGTCAATGAAATGGACCATTGGAAAGTCATAGTGACGCCATTATGTTAGTAGATTACCAAAACTGGTCAAAATCAACAATTATGAAAACATTGATAGACCATTCTGACACTATTGTGATATCAGACTTGAGGCCCAGCTTCGCATTAACATCACATGACGTAACTTAGGAATGTTACAACGATGTGCAGTGATTGTCTCTCTCACGTGGCTTAGAATGAATATTTTATAAGTGAAAAGCGTTGCAACGGATATGCAATATTAAATTATAAACATACGGTAATGGAACGTGCGTTAAGCGAGTGAGTGGCACTTAATGTATGAGTGGTGTGTGGGAGGGAGAGGGAGGTGTGACGGGAAATTATGAAATCAGATGGTGACGTGTGCGAAGGATATTGAGTTTATGCCAATGGTTATAGAAGTTATGAATGAGAAGACATGAGCTTAATTTCCTTAAATCTGATTACAATAATTCTAGTTAGGATTTTAAACTATTTCTCTTTAATTATTTGTATTGAGATAAATATCATTAATCATCGGTAATTCAGGGTGAGAGCCTGATGATCAGTGATCGGAGTAGGTAGATTGAGTTGGGTTCATTGATCCGAAACGTATATAAACAAATTAATATGAACATTCCTCCGGAATTGGTTGATTATTGAAAAAAAAAAACCCAGAACTTAGGTAGGAATTGTATTAAAATCAGCAATACTATATTCTTCAAATTGGATAAAGTGAGAAATGAGTATATTAGGGGAAGTTTGAAAGTGGCGCCAGTGACTGAAGAAGCGTTCGTTTAAGTTTATCATTGATCTTTAGCTTTTTCTGTTGAGTTTATCGAAGTCTTTTGTTGTCTTTTCTCAAGTTGATTGTCAACCACAATTGATAATTCTCAGTCACGCCATAAGTCATTCTACAGGTTATTTACAACATCATGATTATCTCATCCAGAATAGCAAATCGATAACAAAATCTCATAATACAGAATCCAATTTTTGATTAATGGTAACATCATCTTAGGCTCAATCAATATCTTGTCCTGCTCTGGATAGAATGAGAGGGATCAGACTTTTACTGACCTAAACACACCTGTGTTCCGTCAGTTGCCTTTTGCGTTCCAGGGCCAAACTTCAAACTCTTTCGAACAACCCCGCAGCCCTGGTCTAAGCTTTACTTTCAACCATTTTAGACAATGCTAAGTACAAAAAAGAACATAAAACATAATGGAAATATACAACTCAGAAATAGCATTTTTAGGGTTCCGTACCCAAAGGGTAAAACGGGACCCTAATACTAAGACTATGGTCCGTCTGTCTGTCCGTCTATCATTAGGCTGTATCTCATGAACCGTGATAGCGAGACGGTTGAAATTTCACAGATGATGTATTTTTGTTGCGCTATAACAACAACAACAACAAATAAAAACATGATAAAATAAATATTTAAGTGGGGCTTCCATACAACAAACGTGAACGGAACCTTTCGTGCGCGTTTTTTAATTACCTACCACAAAAAAAAACTTGTTCCCATGTCCTCTAAATTACCATAATACAATCTAATGAATTTGAACACCTTGAACGAAAGGAAAATGCTTTCAACACTCACAAATTAATATGAGCACTGAATATGTAAATCAGAAGCATTCGGTTAGTGAGTCAGTCAACCGGTCGGGTCAGTCAAACCGCCCTACTAACGCGTTCCTAATCAACGAGCAGTTACAATTACGATGTTTTACGTTGATAAGGCTTATCTTTACGTTTATAGAGCTTGGTAAACGGTTTTAGTAATGTTAAGTATTTAGTAAAAGCGTGACTAGATATCTCAACTTTCTAATATTTGGGTACGCCACAATTATGGCGGTAGGTCCCCTCTTTGTGGCGTGGTAGGAAAGACCTCACGGCGTCCTCAACTTCCGCATGACGCAGGTTCTCACCGAACACGGCAAGTTCAGGAAGTTCCTGCACCGGATTCGTGCGGAAGCGACGCCCGGATGTCGCTACTGTGTGGACCGCCAGGAGGACACGGTGAAGGTGTGCCCCGCTTGGGCAGAGCAACGCCGTGTTCTCGTGGGGGCGATCAGCGGCGACGATCACTCGCGCCGGGCCTTGGTACAGGTCATGATTCGGAGCGAGGAGGAGTGGCAGGCGGTCGCCTCCTTCTGCGAAGCAGTAATGCTAGCAAAGGAGGCGGCCGATCGCGTGAGGCAGTCCTCACG
This sequence comes from Mythimna pallens, assembly GCA_961205895.1. Classification (NCBI taxonomy): domain Eukaryota; kingdom Metazoa; phylum Arthropoda; class Insecta; order Lepidoptera; family Noctuidae; genus Mythimna; species Mythimna pallens. Next base: position 23,741,125 of record OY540825.1, on the reverse strand, counting down.
ACCTAACCGCCGCCGGGATTCCGATCCCGATTTCCGGCCACCGTAGGCGTGGGCTTGCGAACGGCGAGCAATGGGTGGCTCGCCGACCGACCATCCGGTAACCGTCCGGACCAAGCCCAAGTCGTAGACGGCGCGTATTGTTCCACGCGCGCCTCAGGGAGATGACAGCAAATCGTAGGGGCCCAGCGGGGTCGAAGTCTATTGGGGCCATGGTTTGGTCACGTTTTCACGCTACGTGAAAACGAAACCCGGGGCCCTGCGACGAAGGCAACGGAGGAACAGGAGTGGGTTTTTAGTCAGTAAAAGTCTGACACTATCTCCGACTCCGCCCAATAGCGATTAGATTTAGTAATTAGATTAGATTAGATTTGTGATTAGATGATTTTCCGACCTAAAAAAAAACATTCTAATATTGGGAGGTTATAAGTGAATTAATAAGAAGCAAATCGACAGCTGCAAAGTAAAAAATTATCTACAATTTTGCGATCAACTGACTCAATCATTTAATTTGTGTGTGGACCAAGGAGTCTTTCCAGATATAATGAAGTACAGTAAAGTTATACCACTTTTTAAATCCGGTGACCATAATAACACTAACAATTACAGACCTGTATCAGTATTGCCGGTTTTCAGTAAGGTGTTTGAAAAAGTTATGCTTAATCAAATGCTTTACCATTTTAACAGCAATAAAATCTTTCATGATCAGCAGTATGGTTTCAGCAAAGGACGTTGGTGTCACTTTATTGAAACATATATTTGCAGCGTGGGAAGAAGCCCAAGATGCGATAGGAATTTTTTGTGACCTCTCAAAGGCTTTTGATTGTGTTAACCACGAAACTTTGCTTTTAAAGCTAGAACATTATGGACTAGGTAAACTTGCACTCAGCTTGGTGAAATCTTATTTAATTGACAGGCAACAGCAAGTTCAGATAAACGGTGTCAATTTTCAGGGTTTAAAAGTCAAAATGGGTGTACCATAAGGCTCAATATTAGGTCCTTTCCTCTTTTTAGTATAAATGATCTACCGCATCTATTAAAAAAACAACCACATATTGTATTGTTTGCAGACGATACGTCATTAATTTTTAAGATCAATAGACGTTCCACAAATCTTGATGATAACGTAAACAATGCTTTACAGCAAGTCCAAAACTGGTTTACTGTTAATAATTTAGTATTAAATGGAAAAAAAACTAAGTGCATAAGATTTGCGTTACCGAATGTTAAAAGTAATTACTCCGACATAGTATTGAACAAGGAAAAACTCGAATTCGTCGAGAATACGGTTTTCCTAGGGATCACGCTTGACTCGAGGCTACAATGGGGTCCTCATTTAACATCTCTGGCAGGTCGGCTTAGTTCAACAGCATATGCTGTCAGAAAAATCCGTCAATTTACTGATGTGGATACTGCGCGACTAGTTTATTTTAGTTACTTTCATAGTATCATGTCTTACGGTATTTTGCTATGGGGACGGGCTGCAGATATAGAGCTCTTAGGGAACTATTTAAGGAAATAAACATCCTGACGGTCCCTTGTCAATACATTCATGAAAACATTATGTATGTTCGGAAAAATATTCATCTTTTTACTAAGATAAATGACAGGCACAATTTTAATACGAGGAACAAGAATAAATTAGATCAACCTCGGTTCAGATTGGCTAAAGTACATAGTTCTTTCATGGGGTACTGTGTAAAATTTTATAATAAAATACCAGTTGAGATTCTACAACTGAATGAGTCCAAATTTAAAGCATGCATTAAACGCACACTATGTAGACAAGCGTATTATAAACTGGAAGATTATATCCTTGATAAAAACGCTTGGCTAAATGCCGGTCCTGCTCCGCAGCCACAGCCACTTTTACCTTTAAATTAGTTTTTTTTTAATATATTAGATATATATAAATATTGGAAGAGATACTATTCCCCTTTTTGTATTGTTGTTTTCGAAATATTATTTATTTTATTTTATTTGTTTGTTTCAATAGAGCTTATGATAATTTATTACCTTTTGTATTTGGAAACAATAGCATTGTATAATGTAGAAGCACTTTGTTTTTCAAGTTTTGTGAATGTGAAGTACCATGGAGCATTTTTATTAGGTTACAACTTGTTTGACATTACGAGCATGGCAGTTGAGAGTTTGTCATGCTCACCCAAATGTCTCGCTGATGGTGGCGCGTATTATTGGGTCATTCAGTTCCCTTCAAAATAGTTGAGCTGAGTGGGGCTGATGCACGCGTCATGCTCGTGATCGGGTGCCGTCAGTTGAGACTGGTCATCTCTTTGCTGCCAGTGACTTAATTTCAATTTCAATTTTTTTAAATTGGTTTTTATTTTATTTTTTATTTTAATTATTATTATTTATCTACATTGTGCTCACATATTAGAAGCGACAAGAAATATGTAACCAAGATTTATGTAACTCATAATATGATTTAAAAGAGTGTCCATGGAGTTTCTTGCACGTTCTTCTCCATAGAGATCTACGCTTTGGAACGTGCAATTTAGCTTGACTTGTATTTTTTTTGACTGACCGACATTCTGACAATTCAAAAGTGCCTGTAATTGGTCTATTTGAAATAAACGTTTCTGATTTCTGAACTTAAACTTACTAAAAATATTGTATTCCACGTACCCATGGTCAATCTTTAGCCACGTGTTAAAAGAGCAAAAATTAAGGCGATATTTGTAAGAAAAGAATTAATCACCTATGTAATATTCTAGTAATTAACTGTAAGTATCAGAAAATCGCAAAATGCCAGATAGCTTTTACTTTGCACCCGTCGTAACTTAAGAGTTATAAATGCTTTTCTTCATGATATTTTGTATGTCCTAAATGTCCATTGATTGAAGCTTAAATTAAGGCTAGTTTATGAATAAACGTGGCCTTAAATTCATTCATTATCCACATCATTTCAGCCGAAAAATGTCCACTCTTGGACATAGGCCTCCTCCAAGCGTCACCACAACGACCTATTCTGTGCGTTTCGCATCCATTGGATTCCAGCGGCCCTGACCAGGTCATCGGTTCATCTTGTGGGAGGCCTTTAAATTCATTAAATTCTACAAAAAGAAAAGAACCTCCTGTGTTCACTTTTTAGCCAAACCATAAACTACTGATGATATCCACAGGAGAAACAATGTTATCGACATAGCACGAAGAATTGTCAAACTTAGGTGGCAGTAGGGCACATTGCTCGTAGAACAGATGATCGATGGAGTCGAAAGGTTCTGGTGTGGCGACCGCGTACTGGGAAACGCAGCGTTGGAGGGCCCTACAGGGTAAACCGACGACTTGGCAAGGGTCAGGAATCTGATGGATGCGAGACGCACAGGAGCGGTCGTTGTGGTAATACTTAGGTTATACTGCCGCGCTTATGATAATTATAGTAAGTCACAATTTTGGTCGATGTTGAGTTAAGTATATATTTGAAATGTAGAGATTGAGATCTACATTTCTGTATATTTAACTCAATATCGACAAAAATGTGACTTACTGTAATTATCATAAGCGCGGCAGTATAGTTATCTTGATGATGATGATAGTAAACATGTTTGTCTTTTTTTCAATAGAAGCACAAATTCATTTTAGCATTTTTGTTATTTAGTTTTGGAATAAAATAAAATATCTTCTATGATTAATGAATTCAAATTCCAAGTTTATGTCCGTAAAAATTTATAAAACTTTCTTTTTGCTATGTTTTCTAGAAGCCGTCCAGCGGCTTTCGCGAATATTTTGATCTTGACTTTGAATTTTAATTGCAGTCAACCAATTCAAGTTCAGGTTTTCGATTTAAGAATTATTTAAAACCTTTTAACCATACTGATCCTCATATTTTGATGGTGGATATCAACTAGATTGATAGAGGTGTCACATCGTTATGTGCTTAAGATTATTTCTTATACAAATCATGTAATGGTTCGGTTACTGTCAACCTGTATATGCTCTGTTGCAAGACTTCTAACTGTTTTCTTCCAGGATTAGTGTTGATTGAGATATTGTCTTGCTTGTCTCTTGTTTGTCCCATCACCGTGTTTGTAGTTGTACAGCTTCTGGTTGTATCAAGGCTACATATCGTGGTTATTTTTGACCCAACGACCTACAACAACTACCATTGACATTTTTTTTTATCTTAGATATTTCAAAAATTTAAAATCTTTTCTCTTTTGCACTCATCATCATAGTAAACGTATCGTTAGTCTATAGCGCTTCATGCCTGTAATGTTATTTCTTTTTCCAGACATCTTTAAAACAATTACCTGTCGAACCAAAATACCGGGTAAGACCCCTAAGCAACTATTTGGCTTCCGATTACCCATAACAAATGTCAAAGATCTACAAATCACAGCCTTGTGTCCTTTTTTATTGCTAGTAAATTCATAGTCTTTTGGTGGTCTATTTTATACGTTGAGCCAATTTAGTTCTCCAGCCAAGCATCGCTGTAATAATTTAAAAAAATCCAACTCATCTCAAAGTATGTCAATGAGATGATTTTCACTACCCATTAAGACTTTAGATATAAAATTAAGAAGTTTAAGTACCGTTCTAGCCAGGATTGGTTTTGTAACTAAACATACAATAGAGTAATACGCTACAATTATTCATCTTGCAGCTGTTGATAAGCTGTTTAATGATTGTTATAATTGAACATAAAAATAATGACGTAATTTTGTTAGGGTTTCGTATAGTTATTGCTTATTGTGAGTGTAGCAATCTTAAAATTGATATGAGAGGCAATAGTAGTAAGGTTAAGACGTTTGAATGGCAGGGTAAGAATTCCTACTAATTATATCACCATTGTAGACACTACATACGTATAAAAGTATAAGCATGATTAGCCTTTTAATGTTCCCACAGCTGGGACTAAGATCTCCTCTCTGGAAGAGGAATAGGCCGTAGTCCACCATGCGGATTGGTGAATGTCACATATCTTCGAATTTTTGATTCTAAGATATGCCAGTTTCTTCACAATGTTTTCTTTCACCGTTTTGAGAGCAGTAGTTTTGAAATAAATTACACGAAGTAATGCGCCAATCTGGTTTTCAACACCAATCTCCAGCTTTTCACATTACATACATCCCCGTAACCATCGAGGGTAGGTTGGGGTTGCCTAATAAAAATGGTATAGTTGTGTAAGTTCTGCTATTTTAAAACGGCTAAATTTCAAAAATTTTGAGTTGGCACAATATGTCTACTGCCATGACGAGAATTTATGCATTACCTTTTCTCCGACGAATCTATTTACCTTTAGTTTGGTCTCCCTCTTACGATTCTTTATCCATTATTTCATAAGTAACTCTCTCGGCGCAGGTCTGCTGAAAGAAATTTCTTTCACAACAAGTTTTTTTTTCTATTCATTTTTAATCATTTCTTTGTTAGTTCTTACTTTGCATGTGAAGAACCTATACGTTGCAATAGTCTGATTTTTTATTTCTTATTGCTCACCTAATTTTTGCCTTGTTCCAGATAAACCCCTGTGAAGTGAAAACATCAGATGTTAAGTGTAATAATGTTAATAATAAGTGTTTTTAGTGCATAATTGTTGTGTGGATGTAACATATTAATAGTGTCGTATAGTGTGTGTGCATACCTGTAAATCCTGAAACTGTAGTCAAGATGATGACCCTGTACAGAACCATTAAAGGGACCAGCACGATGAGGAGGAAGAAACGGGAAAGGTATGTCTTTTTGATTCAATATTATTTTATTTGATCTCGTGCCTGGTATGCCTACATTAGTCATAACTGTGGCCACAAAACGTTTAGTTCTAGGTTTGATATCAATGTGTTTTTGTTGACTGTGTGCTCCCGAGAGTATATCGGCTTTGTTTTAACGTGAGTAGCTATAGAAAATCAGAAAGAAAGAAAGAAAAGGTTTTCATTTGTGCCCCACACAAATACTTCAATAAAAAATGTGCAAGGCCTAATAGGCATCTAACTCAACATATGCTGCGATATTTAGTAACAACAAAAATATTATAGCAACACCGACATTTTCCTAGGACCTGCTATAATGCCACGACACGACGAACCTGATCCTATACTGAATATATACAGGCTTAAGTTTTGATCCCTTCTATGTTATTCATAAAGTCCTAAAATAAGTATCTAATGTTAAGAAGGGATGGACCTTTCTGGTACCGAAAAAGCACAATTTGAATTTTTTGGTATAACATATTTTCATGGAAAATAACAGTTAGCAGCTGCGCCCGCGCAACACCGCGGCGCTGCTGCTAAACTAACGGGATCGGCATGAATCAACTGCAAAGTTTCACATTCACTTTTACTTTAGACTTGATGCTTGACACATAGTTCGGCCGTCTAGCGGTAGATGGCGTTGATGTAAGTTAGCTAACTGTGGCAATAAAATATGAGTTCTTTTTTTTCTTGTAGTTGTTTCTTTTTGGAAGGATTGGTTACGAATCTAGTTATCTAATTGGTCTCTCCAGCCGGTGCTCGACATCACGGCAGGAGCAGAGGAAAATGGTAGGATGAGCTGGATTCCTTAAAAAAGGACTAGTCCTTGGTAACTCTAAACCAATAGAAGTGGAAAGAGATAAAAGGGGCCGTTATCAAGCATTTTGTTATAAAACTACCTAATAGTTTAAAATATTGTAGTTGTATAAATGCCCCCCCCCCCGTTTATGGTAGAGCCACCATTATTTTGGGGGGTAGATATAAATTACTGCTAGTAATGGAAATTAGGGTGAAATAGTCAGTCAGCTTTCGGGATAGTTTAAAAGAGTTATCATTGCCCTGGAACACAAAGGGTAACTGAAGGAATACAGGTAAGTTTTAGCCAGTAAAAGTCTGACACTTCCCCTAACTCCACACAGAGCAGAAGGAGTTATCTTTAAAAAAATATTTATTGAAACACACACAAGTTTATAAAGAAATAAACAGAACACATTAGAAGTGGGCATGGACCCCAAACCGGACACAGCCTGTCTCTTGGTGGCCCAGGATTTATTAAATTCTTAGACTAGACTGTTAGAAAGCTCAGTGTGACACAGCACAATTTTGCAGTATAAGAAAGAAACAAAGAAAACATTTATTTGAGGTATGAGGTAGGTACATGTGTATTCTCCCTGTATCGACTTATGGTGCATAGACTTGCCAACGGGCAATGGAGCGCAGTATAATAGGTGTTAAATTAACAAATCGAGTTTGAAAACCTAGTTGATGAGGCTCAAAAGGCTGCCTAACTGAAATAGGAATGGGCAGGACATATCTACCGCATGCCCGACAAACTGTGGGCCGCGACAAAAGTAGCACAAAGTTTTGAGCCCTGAAAAAGTGCGACTAGGTCGCGGCAGACGACGATAATGCGAGGAACTAGACAGACTCCGCCAGAACTGGCAAGAGGAAGCTTGGGCCCGCGAAAGATGGAAGGCGTGAGAGAAGGACTTTGCCTAGCCACGCCTCCGAATCCTTTGTTCTGACGTCATCTCAACGCTCAGTCACGTGGTCAGAACAAAGGAATCGGAGCCGTGGCCTATTCGAGGCGTTCGACGCAAGAGAATCAAAATGAAACAGTCGTAATTTGGCTCGGGGGGCAGAACAGAACAAGCTAACTAAAAAAAGAATAGGTGATGATTTCCTACGAAAAAAAGAAGGAAGGATAACTAACTACTTACGCAGGTCTCGTCTTGAACAGATATTCAAGACGAGACATTACAAAACGATGGGCAATTATTCAACGTTTTACAAAAGAAATCAAACAGTGCGATCAATACCACACACCTTGTGACTCTGATGGATTTCTCAGTCAGATTTTTTTATGAAGATTATCTGCTTAACATGTTCAAAAGGTCAATAACACTTAAACTGACCATTATCTACGAACATCTGGACAGTAACTGACAGTATGTTAATTATAAAATACACAGAAGATATAACTTAATTATGTTTTTGCTAGAAAGTAATTAGTTTTGTTAAACACAATGGAGATTGGAGGATTATTCATGAGACTGATGGATTGGGAAGTGGTTAATCGTTCGCTACTTAAAGGTTTTTTTTTAATTGTGTTACCTACCTTCTGATTGATAGATACACTTGAAAGTACTAAAATTTGAAGATCTTGGCCTACCTAGTCGTAGGGATAATTATTTAAAACTATGTAGCTACAATTGCTGGTGGCTTCGTTTTCGTAAAAGTTGAAAATTCCCCTGGGCATGTTTTTTTAGGGTTACGTACCTCAAAAGGAAAAAAACGGAAACGTTATGGGATCACTTTGTTGTCCGTTTGTCTGTCTGTCTTACAAGACCCTTTATCTCTGGAACGCGTGAACGTATCGAGATGAAATTAAAACCATATACTTAGATCTGCGGTCCCTTGAAGCTGTGAAAACATCAAACTTCTAAGTTAACGGAAAAAAAATATATGGCCAAATTTTGTCGCAAAAAACGTATATTTCCACACTCAAGGAAACCAAAATTCTAGAGTACTTCCCGTTGACCTAGAATCCTGAAATTTTGCATGAAGCAAGGTCTTATAACACAAGTATAGGAATGAATCTGAAAACAGAAAATTTGTTTTTACGTCACAATTTATTTTTCCATTGAATAATCAAAGGTGGGTTTTAGTCAATACAAGAGTAACATTCCCTCTCGCTCCAGCGGAAGCAATAAAGTTATTTGATGATTATTCTCACCATAAAAAACCATTAGTCTTTTTTTACGGTGGGAAATCATCTAATGACATCTCGCGCTCTGGGGCGGAACGTTAGGGCGCGTCAGACTTTTACTGACTAAAACCCACTCCTATGTTCCTTCTTTGCCTTGCGTTCCAGGACCCCGGATTACCCTTTCGAAAGCCAACCCATAGCCCCAGTACGCTTCGGCCCAGCTGGGCCCCTAACTGTCCTATCCTGACATATGTCCCAATTCAGGTCATGATTTACCTGTGTGCCGAATATAATTCTATTAGAACGATTGGTCTAGGCTCTAGGCACAGCTCTCAGATTTACATCTAGTTCGGTCCTGACTAAAGGATTTTCTTTTTTTAAAAGATATTTTGTTTTTATTTTACTTTTATTACTACTTTGCTGTTTTAGTTTAGTTTATTATAAACTTTGTTTTAAAAATTATCCTTCCTACTTATGTTCATCTTTCGTTTCGGATTACCTGGAATCCTGAACATTAAATTGGTACATAACAAATACTGAGTTTTCCGTATATTTTTTTCATCCAACCACTACATTATATAAAATGATGCAGCAATTTTTATCCTTCTTCTTCTTATAATTTTTAATTTTCAGACATTTCATATATTTTTGACTTTATAATTATCTGAAACTGTTTGATATCTTATTTAAATGTTATCGTTTTTTTTTTTTCAATTATTAATTATATATATTATAATTATATATAAATTCATAGTTGTATCCTGTTCTTTTTTTTCTAATTTTGTAAATTGAATGCAGGCATATACATAATAATATATGCTTGGATTCAACACTATGTAAAATTTATAAAGAAATTAAATACAGACAGACAAGGCGTAGAATTTATCAATGGTTTTGCGTTAGCACAGCAACGGAACTTTAAAAAAAAAAAAACATAAGTGGTATTTAAATTAAATGCTTTGTTATGAGTTAGTGATTTATTTATTCAAATAATTGCAATAAATATTTTACAAATCGAAACAACGTAGTTCCGTCAGTGTCAATCGAACAATACGGAACCATTCACGTTAAACGAACCAAATTATCTTCAAGCTTAGACATATTACATTTAGGACTGACAGGGTTCAAGGTGGATCGGCACTAATTAACACAGTAATAAATCAATTGTTGTTCAAGTTGAGCGATTATTAGATTTGTGTTGAAAGGTATCGATTACTAATAGTTATTATTTCTATGACTGTTCAGGAAGCGAATACGATATCGTAACAAAAATAACTTGATTATATTATTAGGTTTTAGAAGTAGTGGTATCCCAGTGGTAACGGCTTCGAATTACTCGAGTTATATGTCGTGGGTTAAAACCCAGTAAGTCGGTCAGTCAGTCGTTTTACTTTGTGTAATTTATTTATTTTTTATTAATTGTGTTTTTTATTTTTTTGCTCTCAAAATGGTGTAGAAAAACATCGAGGGGAAACCGACATGCCCTAAAACGAAAAATTAAATTATATGTGACATCTAGCAACCCGAACTGGGCCTGGGTGGTGGATTACGGCCTGGAACTCAGGCCTCCTCGGCCTGAGTTCCAGCAGTGGGACATTGTAAGGCTGATTATGCTTTATGCTTACGAAAGAAATACGGGTCGATTATGTTTTTGTTTTTTTTTTTTTATTTAATGACAATAACCGTCCCTCAATTTATTTGCCCTATTTCTTTTCTTTGTCACGGTTTTTGGTACAGGACGCGTGGTAGGCCTTAGGCTGAGGCTACACTAGACCGCGATATGACAGGCGATACATAAGCGATTAAAACAAATTACTGAAATTCACGTTTGTGGCTACACTGTACACCAGCGATATTTGATTTTTGTAAGCGATTGGAACAACTGTAATCATAGCATCGCATAAGCATAAGCATAATCAGCCTTTTAATGTTCCCACTGCTGGGACTCAGGCTTCCTCACTCTAGGAGAGGGAATGGACCGTAGTCCACCACGCGGGCCCAGTTCGGGTTGGTCATAGCATCGACTATGGGAAATTTAATCGATATTAATAGATAATTTCTCACTTACGCGACAAGTTTAACAGAGCTGCTTAATATGTCTGCGGCTACATTACGCGTATCGTCAACGGCGACCGACAATTTGACCACTGATGGATCGCCGTGTAATGCGTAGCCACATCATCGCCAGATTTTCGCTTATAATGTAGCCACACCATATTTAACTCGTGTCGCTCTTCTAGTCGCATCGCAAATCGTTGGCAACTGCCTTAGCCTGCGAGGCAGAATAAAATTTTATCAACGACAACGATGGTATTGTGAAAGTTGGTATTGACAAATATTAGCACACTAGCTTAGTGCACTAGCTTCTGACGTTTTATAAGTGCCCATGTAGGCCTATGTGAAATAAAAATTTTTGACTTTGACTTTGACTTTGACTTAGCGAAATGTCAGGAAGCCAAACCCCAACATTTTGGAAAGAGTTTTAGTTGAGGTTTTTTCGAGTAAAGTTCAGTGGTTGTTTTAATTATTTGCAAATTTATTGCTAACGGGTATTGGGATGAAAAATTGGTGTAGTTTTGGGATATGTGGAATCATTGAAACAGGCGCGATCTCGGTAAAACGGACTTTTTTTTTTATTCGGTGTGAAAATCATCTTATGACATCCCCCGCCCTTGGGCGGGGCAGGAGATAGTGTCAGACTTTTACTGACTAAAAACCCACTCCTATTCCTTTGTTGGAGAATTTTAGTCCAATCACAATAAAAAAAAGAAAAACACAATCAAAACTCTTAATTTTAGTGTGTTCAGTGGTGTGGCGAGTTCGCTGAGGTAGTGTCATTGGCTGCTTCAACTTACTAAGGCTGACTTTTGCTGCTAAATACTGCAAAAACGTTACAATGCATTCTAATGGAATGTAATTTGACTGTATGCTGTATGTAGATATAAAATAATTTATGAACATGTTTACATAAACCATGCAAAACAAAAAAATAAATCCGGGCAAGTGCGAGTCGGACTCGCGCACTGAGGGTTCCGTACAAACTTACTCATAAAAACAATTCAATTCCCGAATTGAGTTACGAATATTTTTCCGATTCGCAAAAAAAAGGTTTTTTTGTGACATAACTACAAATTTACAGTTTTCAGATTTTTGCCTATACTTGTGCTATTAAACCTTGCTTCATGCCAAATTTCAGGATTCTAGGTCAACGGGAAGTACCCTATGGTTTTTAATTCCCTTGAGAGTGTCGAAATATACCGTATATTTCGCGAATCATACGGCGGTATCTTTTTTTCGTTAGCTCAAAAGTTAGATTTTTTCACAGCGTCAAGGGACCGCAGATCTATGTTTAAGGTTTTAATTTCCACTCGATACCTCCACGCGTTCCCGAGATAAAGGGTCTTGACAGACAGACAGACAGACAGACAGATGTACGGACAACAAAGTGGTCCTAAAAGGGTTCCGTTTCTTCCTTTTGAGGTACGGAACCCTAAAAATAGGGTTTTGATGGTGTTGTTATCAATTAATTTTATATTTTATCTTGAAAATCTATAATCTTTTTTTAACTAGATAGTAGACTTCCTTTGTCTTGCTGTTATTCTATAATATAATCACGTCATCATTTTATTCTCATTATTATTTTTCAATCCATTTTGTAATTACATTTCATTATTATTGTTAGTTTTCAATTCATTATCAAGCATTACGTTTCAATGTACTGTCGTTAATTTAATTTGTAAATTTAATTTTTGTTCGCTAGTGGGAGTGCACCAACAAGATACGTAAATACTAATTATTTGAACATATATTATGTATACACACCCTTTGTTGGTATTTACATAAATAAAGAAATTCCGAAAGCATAGTTAAATCTGGAATTCTAGTGTTGTCATCCTCATTTGAATCATAAAATAAAAATAACTAAACACAATAGGCTTAGTAAATTAGGTATCTTTATTGTTTGTAAAAGAACGGAACCCATGTAATGGGTTTTCGTTTTTAAAAGAACAGTACCCATGTGATGGGTTTTACCAACGGGTTTTTTTCACATAGACAAAAAAAAAAACTGTCAACCAAGCGATGACCAGTGTTCGCTTAATCAAAACAAATACACTTCGCACTGAGTCACCGAGTATAAATGTGGGTACTGCCAAAAATTCCCAATTTTGTCGTCTCGATTAGCATTCGCCGAGCGATCGAATCGAGTCATAAAAATCACGATAATCGAGTAAATTGGGTTGTAGTTGGTGTGCGAGGTGCATCACTTAGTACAATGCAAGCAATATTTTAAGACAGTACCACAGAGTTTGGAGGAACTAGTGGCTATAAGAAGAAGTGGCTAAATTATATAACAGCTGCACAGAACGATCTTCATGGTTAAGCATCGTTGTCCCGTGGATTTTCGGAATATAATGGATAGTCACCCAGATTATCCATTATATTCCGAAAATCCTCCGTGACTCCGAAAACATGTTAAACTCTGTTGGTACCGACTGTCATATTGCTAATCTTTGACCTTTGACAGTTATATCATCATTTGACACCAGTCGTCGCAAGATGTACTGTGTTACCCAATTACAGGGTTGTGGACATTAGATAGGCAAACGGTTCTTTGAAAATAGTGCTGCAGTGGCATCTGGTCAGACTAGAAGCTGTCACCAATATAGTTGGGAATGGGTGAGGTGAACTAGTTAAAAGATTAGGGCCGAAGCCTACTGAGGCCATGGGTTAGGTCATGACGTCATCTTAACGCTCAGTCACGTGGTCAGAACAAAGGAATTGGAGGCGTGGCCTACTCGAGGCGTTCGACGCAAGAGAATCGAAACGAAACGGTAATTTGGCTAGGGGGGCAGGCATGATGTTATGATCTGTACCAATTTTATGTGTACTGCTGTATCTAGTATTTTTTTCTAGTTTTGGCTTCGCCCTGCTTGTTGTCTAGTTATTGCCGGAGCAGAAATTCTGTACTCTATGGCAGTACCTTGCAGTGTCAGGCTGCGAATAAATGTCAAGTTGGCTTGATCGTTTGATGGCATTTTGAGGGGCACGTTTATTATTTAAAGTTACCACACGTATCGTAACGTAGACATTTGCGTCTGCCTCGTACAGCCCATCTGCCTTGTTATCTTCTCACTGCTGGAACGCAGACATCCTTTCTGGGAGAAGGCCGTTATACACAAATTACTAGTGAAGTTTAAGCACTACTTCAGATGAAAGCGCCAGGATCGCGGACGAAATTCTAATTATTTCAAGTTTTTTTCAATGTAATACACTGGCACTTAGAACAATATGGTTAGATTAGAAGCTGACGGTAACATAGATGAGAAATGAGGAGTGGCAGGCGGTCGTCTCCTTCTGCGAAGCAGTAAGCTAGCAAAGGAGGCGTTTGCAGGCGTAAGAGAACGGCCCTCGCGCCCCAACCGCCGGGATCCCAATCCCGATTTCCAGCCACCGTAGGCGCTGGCTTGCGGACGGCGAGCAATGGGTAGCTCGCCCTCCGACCGTCCGGTAACTATCCGGACCGAGCTCATGTTGTCGACGGCGCGTAGTGTTCCTCGCGCGCCTCATGATGTCAGCAAAACTGTTAGGGGCCCAGCAGGGTCGAAGCCTACTGGGGCCATGGGTGATGCCAAAGAGATCCCCGGGGCCCTGAAAAATGGCAAAGATGGAACAGGAGTGGGTTTTTAGTCAGTATAAGTCTGACACTATTTCCCGCCCCGCCCAAGAGCATGATCAAACCCACAGTATTCCCTAAGTTGCCCTTTTGTGAGGGCTATGGTAACTCGGACGGCTGGACGGCAAGCTATTTATTGCTTACCGACCGCCTACGGCCGTGGTCGAAAATCTTCTTGTGACGCCTGGGGCGTTGGGAACAGCCTATTCATATTATATAGACTAGCTTCTGCCAGCGGCTTCGCTTGCGGATAAGCAGGTTTCTTCTTACAAACTTTGGACCCTCGTTTCATCCCCTTTGGGGGTGAATTTTGGAAAATCCTATCTTAGTGCTCACCTAGGTCATAAATGGAAAATTTTGTGTAAAATTTCACGATCCTAGTCCTAGTAATTTCGGCTGTGCGTTGATATGTCAGTCAGTTTGTCATTTTATATATCTAGATTTACAATCATCACTGCTAAGTCAGTTTTCTCATAATTTGGGAATATTAGTGACATCAGAACATCAAACACTGAATACTAATAAATAAATTTACATATACGATACGTGATGAGATTTTGTTGCAAAGGAACAATATTAAACGTTAATTTGTGACTGAGGTGACATTAATTGACGGTTGAATTACGTCATAAGTTATTTGGGATTAGCTATTATCCGAGTCTTCGTTCGCGTGTAGTTTAACTCTTTAACCGCCCGCGCTTGATTGGTCCGACGAGATGTATTTGCGACTGGGTTTGTCTCGTTTACTTTTTCAATACCCATAGGTGACGGAAGAGCTGACGGAATAAACGTGAGAGTGTTTGTCGGATATTTGTGTTAATAGTTTAAGAACATTAGTCTTTCATTTGGGAGATGTCCTCCGCCCTTTCTCCCCCAGTAATAAAGTCTCTTTCCCGCGGGATAACGAAGAGTAGCGTGAGTTACTCCTTGTAACATCAGCTATCCGGCAGTCAGTGAAAAATCCGTCAAAATCAGACCACCCGTTTGGGAGATTACCTGAAATAACCCAGACAGAAAAAATTGCATTTATTTATAGGTAGCGAGTATACCTACTTTCATATGCATTTAGTAAAATAAATAATTTGATAATTATTAGAAACAGACACTTCGATTTCTGGTTCTGTTCGCAATAATTATATGAGTTTGTGTATAGATATAATAAAGCTTCTCGAACGTCTAAGGCACGGCCAACTTTTAGCATAATTATGTTAAAAGTAGCGTTTGTTACATTCAAGGCAATCTCGTTTATAGTAATAATATACTGGCTAAAACAAAAATAGTTAAAAATACGGTTAAATCAGTTGGTAGGAAAGTACAAAAAAAAAAAATATCTAAGTTTTTTTTTACGTGCGATATTATCAAACGAATTCTCTCACTCCGAGTGGAGCAAGAGGGAGAGTCGGACGTATGCTGACTAAAACCCACCTGGGTCTGTGTTCCTTCAGTTACACTTTTCTTTTCGGTGAGAAAATCATCTAATGACAAATCGCGATCTTGGACGGTGCGGAAGATAGTGTCAGACTTTTACTGACTAAAATCCCACTCCTTCCTTCGTTGCCATACGTACCAGGGTCGAGTCTTCCTTTCAGAATCAGACCCTTGGCCCCAGTAGGCTTCGACCCTGCTGGGCCCCTACAGTTGCTGACATCTCCTTAAGGCGCGCGTGGAACAGTACGTGCCGTCAACGACTTGGGCTCGGTCCGACAGTTAACTCTTATATTGACAGATACGAACAAGTAGATTATTTTTACAGATCAGGAATTCAACTCTTCACATAGGTAAGTTTGTACGGAACCCTCAGGGAGCGAGTCCAACTCGCACTTGCCCAGTTTTTTTTAAGAATAACAATCCTGTCAGATTTTCAACAATAATAATAATGACCAATAGCTTTACGTGCTTCCCAAGGCACGGGGGTATCACACCAAGAACTTCCAAATTCCGGGCAGTTGCTGAGTAACTCTCAGCAACTGCCCAGAATTTGGAAGTTTCGGAAAAATCGATTAGCACTTTTTACCCGACCTGGGAATCGAATGAAGGTCCCCATGCTCAGCAATTGCTCTCTTAACCATGGCACCAACCAGGCAGTTAAAGCTCTTAAGAGTAACCTGTACAAATATAGTAAATGTTTTTTAATTTTATTCACCAAGAAAATTGCAACACTATCAGTAGCCAACTCTATATTTATCAACCTTGTCAAACCAAAACGACTATATATTTGACAGCATTGCACTAAATAGTCAATTTATACCACTATATTAGTATTTTGCATGTTGGCAACACCCACGATACGACTATGGAGGCTAGTTATGGCTGCGGACACGTCTATGGCTTCATTCATGAGAGACCTCGCATGTTCTTCGTAATTGATGTCAGAATGTGCCGTGTGTGGAGGGCTTAAGTTGACAGTTATGATTTGCATGTTGGTAAAAATGGGAGCTAGGGGTGGTAGCGTTCAACACTAAGATGTTTATACAAATAAACATCTTAGTATTAGATTGCAATCTCAATCATCATCATTCCAGCCGAAAGACGTACACTGTTGGACATAGCCCTCCAAAAGCGTCTCTACAACGACCGAACCTGTGCGTCTCGCATCCACCGCATTCCCACGACTCTCACCAGGTTGTCGGTCCACCTGGTGAGAGGCCTTCCAATGCTGCGTTTTCCGGTGCGCGGTCACCACTATAAGTTCTATAGTGGTGACCGCGACCAGCCCCATCGACCGTCCGTTCTACGAGCAATGTGCCCCGCCCACTGCCACTTTAGTTTGGCGATTTTTCGGGCTATGTCGGCGACCTTGGTTCTCCTGCGGATATCTTCATTTCTTATGCGATCACGCAAGGAAGGCTTTCTGATGAGGCCAATCTCAATCAACTTCCTAATATGTTAAGCTAAATACAAATGTGTAACTGACAAAATTAAATGATAAAAATAGGGAATTTAATATAGGAGTCATTCAGCGTGGTTTAGCTGATCTGGTATCGGAAATGGCGAAAATGGTTTACCTCCTGCTGCCACAGTCTTAACTCTGACTCCCTCAGTAGCCAATAGAGTTGTAAGATACTTATTAGGTTATTAGTAAATGAATATTTTAGATACAATGGGTTTGATATGTCCTACAAACAACAACCTAAATAAAATTAATAAATAGGGAATTTTCATTTGCCAGGATTTCAGCGTCCATTTTTAGTTTACTTTTTGCATTTACGACTACAAGTATTATTTCATTTTTTTCATTTTTAATCTATAGAAGTTTGATAACGCTAATTTTCAACTATCGTTGTAAAACGTGCTCTTCAAGATTCTATAAATTTAATCTACACCAATATTATCAACAGGTAAAGCTTGTTTTTTTGCTTGTAAGAGGTAATCTCTGAAAGTACTGGTTCGATTGCTAATTTTTTTTCACCGATTGAAAGCTGCTTTATTCCCGAGTGACATAGGCTATATTTAATGTACGCGGGTGAAGCCCCGGGCTAAAGCTAGTTTGAAATATAATGTCACGAAGTCATTTTATTTAACACAATGCAACCAAACCCTTCAAAGTTTGAGTCCCAACGACCTTCCAGCGACCAGGATTTATGATAAACACCTTGGCAACATGTCTTTCTGTAGCGAACAACGGCGAAGCAATCAATTGCAGACTTGCAACTGGTTGCGCAAGCAGTTAGTAGTTGCGTGGGCGCAGGTACAAGAACTGTTCGATACTCGGTTATTAACGATATTGTGCGATTCGAGGAGAGTTGATAATGTTCGGTATTTATTTCTTGATAGCCTCTGTGATAATAAAAGTATTGTTTCAGTAAAACTACGAGTAACTTGTCGAAACATCTACGGTCCGGACTAACCGTTTCGTCTCGTCGTTTATACCGTGTACATCGAAGGACTGGAACAATTTGCTTGTTGCGGTTTTTTCGTCCTAAAAGAATTTAGGTGTCTTCAAGGCTAGAGTAAATAGGCTCTTAATAAACTAGTGCGCCTCATCATTAACGATTGCACTGATTTCTACCAGGTGGGATCACAGTCAAGCACTAAAATATTATGGCGTAATTGTATTGTGAAAGAAATTTAGACAATCGTCAAGTGAATGTACTTTCTTCAATTTCGTGTAGAGCTGCTTCAAGGCCAAGACTTGGTATAGGTAATTAACGAAGCCGTAAGTCACGCTGGTGCTGGCTAAGAGCCCTACATGAACAGGTAACAGAATACGTCACGCATGATGGAAAGTGGGACATGGTCTACAGAGGACGCCGCGCAAACACTGAAGATCGGGGCCGTCATTACTGTTGGATGGTCTTCCTAAATTTTGCCATAATGTCAGGCGCACATAAGCGATCCTTCGATGCAACACAGCAATGCAAACACAATCCTACGTAGCAATGCACTTTCTTCTTCTTCTTCTGGCTAGACCTTAACCCATTTATTTGCGGTCAGCCCTACTTGTCTTCGTTTTCCATTGTGCACGATTTTGTGCCAAATCGGTGTTGAGATGAGCTTCTTTGAGGTCTTTTTGGACCGTTGTCAACCAAGCAATGCACGTTTTTTGGTATTTAGAAAAACTTTTTTCGAATACCATAGACTCCTTACCCAAAGGCCGCGTTCCCTTTTTGTCGTAACGACAGATAATCGTGTAGTTTTAAGTATCGTGGCTTATATGTTTAGGTGTTCACATATACCGGACGATACGATAAACTGTCCGCTACGACTTTTTTTGCGGTGACTACAGATTGTCATGATAATGGGAACGGCTAGCACGACAGTCGTAAAACGATAAAGATTTGTCAAGACTAAACCATGACGGTAAATCATGTGTCTATGTTGCGACTATCTGTAGTAGTATCAACAAACAGTTGTTATAATGGGAACAGCTAGAGACGACAGTCGCCCGACGATAAATTAATCGTTACGACATAGTGGGAACGCGGCCTAACTGATTGGAATTAGCACTTCAATACTAAATGCAACCCACTTAGCATTATCCAAATATTACCGGCACAATCAAAGAACTTTTCTACACCAGATGTCAATATATTCACGAAAAAAAAACCTAGAAAAAGAAAATACCGAATGAACAGTAGCCTTTTAACACTATCAATATTTTCGCTATCTTTAAACTAATTTTTAATTGGCGGTCGGGTAAGAACCGGTAATTAAACAATGGTCAAGATAAGGGGGATAAGTGAGAATTTATGTTTCAATATAGTTCTCTTATTTTTATGACGCGTTTAGTAAAAGTGCACTTGAAACGTTCTTAATTGCGAGTGTGCAATGTTTCTGTAAAACGGTATTCGGATTTCTTGATAACGATTGTATTTAGTGCGATTGAGAGTGTTTTGTTTGCTATAGGGAATTGTGCTAGGAATACTAAAGGATCAGCAGGACAAACAACTTATCTGTTAGCTCTCCCGCCAAACGCTAAGTGAAATATGTATGCCTATGACAAAAAAAAACTGCGGAGAAGTCACTTGGCAGGTAATGTGACAGGTCATGTCATAGCCATTTTTTTTGTTAATGTTTTTGGCTTGGATACTAAGTCCTTTAAGCCAAATGAAAAATTTTCGCCAAACTTCACTGAGGTAGCCAAAACTACAATAAAATTCTCAGCTTTATTTTACCGAGATCGCGCCTGTTTCAATGTTTACACATATTGTCTAGGTGCGAAGATACTTGAGATACAAAACTACACCAGTTTTACATCACAATATCCACTAGAAATAAATTTGACTTGGAATAAATCTGACTGGCTTATTGGGGTATTATTATTATTACTTACGTAATTGCGCTTGTTTACGTAAAATCACCAAAAGAAAAAAAAAACTTTTTCAGGTTATTTCTAGGTAAAAACGAAGAAGAGACATAAATTTTGTATAATACGACAATTAAACGTTTTAAAAAGGTCATTCAAGTTGTACAACCGTGTACAATCGCCGCTCGAGGGGGCTGGTCAGCCTTCTGAGTCACATCAACAATCTGTGTTTTGGAGGTTTTCTCACTAGTGTAACATGATATTTTTAAAGAAATAAGACACTAAACTTTGATAAAATTCGAGATTCTCCACGCATCACCGGATTATTCTCATCATGTCAACAAGAAATGTCTCTCGTTGAATCTTAAGATCGTCCTTCTGGTTAGGCATCCTGATCGTGGTCAGTCATTGACATTGGCATTACGTGTGTTACGCAATGGAAGACGCAGGTATTTAAGGATATTTTTACAAGGTTAGTACCTAAATTATAACGAAATAATGATCGAAGTTATCCTTATTTCTTCATTATATATGCTGGATGTTTTTCAATTAATATTGATGCATTTTTTTGGATTTATTATAATTATCGTATTTCATTGATGGTGAATATTTATCTAATACACATAGATATAGAAGTACTAAAAACAGTTTATGATTTATCACGGTAAGTTAATTAAGACTTTAAGAAATATAAAGCATTTTATTTTAATATTTATTTATACTGCGCTGAATGGAGCGAGAGGGAGTGTCAGACTTCTACTGACTAAAAGCCCCTTCAGTTGCCCTTTAGGTTCCAAATTAAATCCCCTTCATTATCATCAGTTCATTACATGAAAATCTTAGTCGAATCGTGGTATCTTTTTCGAGATTTCTTAGGATGAATATGATCCTACTATTAAAAAAAAATCATCATCATAATGCTAGGCGCACGCAGCAAGCAATCTTACGACGTGACGTAGCAATGGAATATTACAACGTAGTTCATTTAACACAGTCCCTTTGCTCACGCACTTTGGGCACGCCACAAACACGGTGGTAAGTCTCCTCTTTGAGGACTGGCTGGAGAATCGCCACGGCACCTCACCATCCACTAAATAATTTCCTACCTCCCAAAAAATAATTCCTTCGCTACTGTTCCAAGTGATATTTCTCATTTATTTACCGAAATTCGCAGTAAAAAAGCAAAAGGTTATAATCCAATATTCCATGTCCTCTTAGCATGACATAAGACTCCGTGTCGGAATTCCAGAGAGTCCCTCTGTTTATTTATGAACTCGTCAACGGTATGCAAGCAACGGTTTATGTGCGAAAATTATATATTGTCGGCGTTTTTCAGCGTTAAATATTAATGGCTATTAAAACGGCTTTGTTTGTTTAAATTATGTTTGTAGTATATTGTTTTTATGTGGGTTTTCCTAGTGTCTTGAATCTGAAAGAAGCAAATTAAATAATAAAAAATATCTAAATTCAAGGTCAAGGAAATTAGAGAAAATACAGTTATAACGGATTTTTTTTTCATATTTCACTAAGATAATTCAGCTGTAAAATATGGCGCAAAATACGGCGGTTCTTTTTTCGGGTGGGAAAATCATCTAAAGACATCCCCCGCTCTTGGGCGGAGCAGGAGATAGTGTCAGACTTTTACTGACTAAAAACCCACTCCTGTTCCTTTTTTGCCATTGTTCCAGGGCCCCGGGGATCTCTTTCGCATCACCCATGGCCCCAGTAGGCTTCGACCCTGCTGGGTCCCTACGGGTGGTGACATTATCTTACGGCGGTTACGACTAAAATAAAACGTTGCTAAAACTTACAATATACGGTTGTTTTAGCTGCGAAAATACTATTACAACTACGAAAACGCGTGTGTTACAATTAAGAAAATATGGCTGCTAAAAACTTACAACTAAAAAATATGTCTGATATAACTAAGGAAATTCGGTTATTACTTCTGTCAATGGTGCCAAAGTATTTTTTAGTTCCTGTTTCATATTATTGAATATCGTTTCATAAATCGATCTAATATATTAAAATAAGATTTAAAATTATCATGTATTCAAGTAGAAGATAAAAGAAATTGCTTTAATCAATACCAATGAATGACCAATGAAACAATACAAAAGTTCAATTATTAAAAATATAAATAAAGGTGTGACTAATTTTAAATTTATTTCTATAAATAACAAAACAAGAACTAAATTCAATTTGCTTGATGTCCCGAAGGTTTCAAACCAGAGCCTACAGTTAGCACTTTTAGTGTTTCGGTCAAGGAACCCACGGCATTAAATTTGAATATTGAATGTGCAGAAAAAAAAATACCTAAGTCTTAGTCAGGCCAGTTTTAATTCTTCCGACTTCAAAACTTTCAAAAACCATAAGACAATAAAAAAAAATATAAAAATCGTATCTTTTTTTGCACTCATTCTCTTTTTGAATAAAATGTAATCTCAATACATCGCATGTTTTTTAATAGGTACCTTTAATTCTTTATAAAAATCAAAAGTACTCGTAATTTTGACGATTCTTCTTTTATGCAAAAAAGTATATATTTGAGTACTAAAGTATACAAAGAGACTGAGTTAAGAATTGTAAGTCACAGGTTCAAACCCAGTTAGGCAGGCGTATTACTTTGTGTTATTTATTTCATCACCCAACACTGCTCTCGAAACGATAAAAAAATCATCGAGAGGAATCCAGCATATCCAAGAAACAAAAAATTCGAATTCGCTTTGGGCTCACGTGGTGGATTACGGCTCATTCCCTCGCCTAAAGAGAAGGCCTGACTCCCAGCAGTAAGAACATTCTACGGCTCATGAGGCTATGTTATGCTTTTTTTAAGGTTGGAAATCATCCAATGACTTCTCGCGCTATTGGGCGGAGCGACAGGACTTATCAGACTTTTTCTGAATAAAACCCAGTCCTCTTCCTTCTTTGCCTTCGTTCCAGAGCCCCAGGGTAGGACACTTGCGCTTATAAAGATATTGAGTTGGCCTGACTTTTGACGCAACTAGAAGAGAACCATCTTCAATAATGCGCAAAATTTAGAATATTATATTATCACAACAATTATCCTCAATTATCGTAAGCAGTACTTACATAAGAAACTGTGCCTACTCATTAAAGAATAAAATGCTGTCAACATGGATAATTTTGTCAACGTTATCCTTATTGAGTCACCTCAAGAGAATTTGGAGGGTTATACCCATTTTACTAAAAATGGCTTTTCGGCGGTCAAAATCCTTTAGTTTACCTACCTACCTTATAACTTACCTAGAGATATTTGTTGCTACCTACACTTTATCATACTAAAATATTTTATTTTCGATATGGTTTATAGTTTTCTGTACGTTTTTTTTTGGGTTTAATTTAATTTGATATGTCAGATTTTGTTTGTTATTTTTTTTAAGGTGCTCCAAATGATACGGCCGTTTATGTCGCAATAAACGTGTATTTCGACACTCTCAAGGGAAAAAAAATTCATAGAGTACTTTCCGTTGACTTAGAATCCTAAAAATTGGCCTGAAGCAAGATCTCATAGCACAAGTATTGGTAAAAATCTAAAATTGTATATTTGCAGATACGTCACAAAAAAAAAATGTGATTCGGAAATATCTTCGTAACTCGATTCGGGAATTGAACTATTTTCATAGGTAAGTTTGTACGGAACCCTCAGTGCGCAAGTCCGACTCGCACTTACTGGCTCAGTTTTTTAAAAATTGATATAAATTAGTTCTTGACTGCGATCCCACCTGATGGTAAGCAGTGATGCAATCGTTGATGGTGAGGCGCACTAGTTTATTAAGAGCCTATTCACTTTAGCCTTGAAGACGCCTAAATGCCTAGACGAGTAGACCGCAGCAGGCAAATTGTTCCAGTCCTTCGATAAACAACGAGGCGAAAAGCTTAGTCCAGACCGTAGAGGTTTCAACAACGTAACAGTGAAGCCTTTGAAGATATCAGAAGATTCAGCTAACGGTTTATAAGTTCTTATTTAAATATTAAAGCGAATGTGTCCGATTCTCTATCGCCAACATTTGTTTGATGACAACATTTAGTGATAAACATTTTCCTTATGTTGTGGTTTTTAGGAATTTCCGGCTAACGGGTGCAGGTTAGTCTGAGGGTCTTGTGCGACATATTACCTCATTTGTTATGTTATTCAAGTCAGTTACCTACCGTTACAATACCTATGTAAACAGTTTAATTCCTGAATGGAGTTTCGAAGATTTTTTCGAATCGAAAAAAATATTTTTACTGTTTTCAGATTTACTCCTATATCTATACTCTACGACCTTGCTTTATGCCAAATTTCGGGATTCTGGGTCAACGGGAACTACCCTTTGAATTTTGATTTCCTTGAGAGTGTCGAAATATACGTTTTTTGCGATATAAACGGCTGTATCTTTTTTTTTTCTTTAACTTACAAGTTTGATTTTTTCACAGCACCAAGGGACCGCAAACTTGACTATATGGTTTTAATTTCAACTCGATACCTCCACGCGTTCCCGAGATAAAAGGTCTTGACAGACAGACAGACAGACAGACGAACGGACAACAAACTGATCTTATAAGGGTTCCGTTTTTTCCTTTTGAAGTACGCAACCCTAAAAAGACTAGCTGCTGCCAGCGGCTTCGCCCGCGTCTAAAAAGTTTTTCCAATGGAACGTACTCCGGGAATAATAAGTATCATATGTGCTATTCCAAGACATGCCCCGTTTACTCGTTTGCCTTTCATCCAAATTCGTTGAGCATTTGGAGCATGAAAAAGTAACTGACATACACATACACACACACACTCACAAGCTTTCGCCTATAAAATATTAGTACAACCACTATCTTACCTGATGATAAGCGAGGATGTAGGACGCTTGCCTAGAACTAACCTAATCACTTTTGACTTAAAGACCCCGAGACTGTCATCATCATCATCATCATTTCAGCCGAAAGACGTTCACTGTTGGACATAGGCCTCCCCCAAGCGTCTCCACAACGACCGATCCTGTGCGTCTCGCATCCACCGCATTCCCGCGACTCTCACCAGGTCGTCGGTCCACCTTGGGGGAGGCCTTCCAACGCTGCGTTTTCCGGTGCGCGGTCGCCACTCTAGAACCTTTCGGTCGCATCGACCATCTGTTCTACGAGCAATGTGGCCCTGCCAACTGCCTGAGACTCTCACTGTCGGGAAACACAGACTCTGGCAGTCTTCAAGAGGCCTCTTTTTTCATTTGACAAATACAAGTCACTGGCTAGAATTGACGTTTTAAAGTCCAAAGAAAGCGTCGCCATAACGACCGGTCCTCTGCGTCTCGCATCAATCGGATTCCCGTGACCCTAACCAGATCACCTTGTGGGAGGCCTTCCAACGCTGCGTTCTCTGGAAGGTGGTTGCAAATAAGGTGGTAAGCATTAGCCATGTGGCAATGTGTGTGATAGTAGACGTCTCGGGCGACGGGACTCGCAGGATGACTACTGGCCACCGTAGGGCTTGTGGACAACGAGTACCTAGTGGGTAGTTTGCTGTCCCACCGTTCGGTAACCGTCCAGATCGAGTCACCGACTGCGCTAAATGTTCTTACGCGCGCCTCAAAGAGATGTCAGCAAAACAATAAGACCCCAGCAGGGCAGATACTCGCTAGGGCCTAAAACGCAAAGGGCAACTGGTGGACACAGGTGTGGTTTTAGTCTGTAAAAGTCAGTGGCGCTCTCTTACTCTACCCTAGAACGGGAGGGCGTATCAGAAGAGAGAGGTCATTGATGATTTTCACCTCAAGAAAAAACGGTCCCCGGTTCACTAAACTGAAGATTATTTTTGGTTTCAAAGTCAAAGTCAAATTTTTTTTATTTCACATAGGCCTACATGGGCACTTATAAAACGTCAGAAGCTAGTGCACGGTTCCAAATTGGTCGTTTCCTATGGAGAAGAACCGGCAAGAAACTCCATGGTTTCATCATCAAGTATGTATAGTTCTTTATGGACTTAATGTTTCAAGGACTCCAACGCCAAATATAACAGCGAGCAAGAACCACTTTACAGTGTAACATCTCATTGTTTAATTTTTTTGTCACAAATTTTAATTTTGCCTGATCTTGTCTCAGGGCGTTGTCCATCTGTGCAAATATTGTTTTAACACACTGATAATCAAAACTAAACCCTATTATTATTTGCGCAAAATTCAAAATTGTGTGGTAAAAATGGTCGGACATGCAAAATAGGGTTGTCACTTTCGGGTAGGTATACCAAAACTTTGTCAGCTGTTAGTATAATCTTATTCATTTATCTCATAAGATGGAGTGGCTACTTGTGGCTGCTTTAGTTTTTTTGTTTGTAGCTAACCCTGTGGTTTTGGAGAGTGACGACCGTTATAAATGGCTTTTTTATGTGTCACTAAGGCCCCTCGCCCACGGTGACTTTTTGTAGCGATGCTGTAGCGCGTTCGCATCGATACAGTCGCGATGCTGTAGCGCGTTCGCATCGATACAGTCGCGATGCTGTAGCGCGTTCGCATCGATACAGTCGCGATGCTGTAGCGCGTTCGCATCGATACAGTCGCGATGCTGTAGCGCGTTCGCATCGATACAGTCGCGATGCTGTAGCGCGTTAGTAGCGCGTTGGCATATTTTCTATAGCGCTTGCAAATGCGACTAACGCGCGTTAGTAGCGATGCTATCGCGCGCTTAAAAAGTCGCCGTGGGCGAGGGGCCTAAATGTAATACTTGAAAATTTTGGTTCATTCTGAAGTCATTGTTTTTTATTTATTTAATAAGAACGTTGCTCCACGCTAGGAATTACTCCTGTGTCGTGAGTGTGTTCAAACATGTAAACTCACATGCATATGACACAGATTCGGAACATTTTTTTGGCCATAGACATATTAAATTTTTAATCCACGTGGGAATCAAACCCCGCGACACGGAGTGCAGCAGCTTTAAAAATTGTTGTTTTTATAACTTGACCTAAATGCTTTTTTTTTTTTGAGATAGAAAATTGTCTATTGACTTCTCCTGCTATAAGGCAGAGCGGCCTAAATGCTTGAATCCACAAAACATAAAAAAAAAATATTATACTCAGGATTTAATTCGTAAATATTTCAAGAAAGAAAGACACCAACTGAGTAAATTTTATTGCAGAAGATTATTGTTATAGATTTTATAAATAAACCTTGTGGCCCTTAACTTGGATAAGTAAATAAAAATAATTCACAAACAATAAATAAATATAAAACAAAATGATCCCAATAAATATGAAGCGGTGTCCTCACTTGCAACATTAATGTTATCACATACAAAAGTAATTTTAGGCGACTTCTCCTTTAAAAAGGTAATGGAATTTACTACGAGTAACTTGCCATTAACACGTTTTATGGGCAATAAAAGTGATAAACTTCAAAAGTAAAGCGCAAAATATACTTTTTGAAGCGCACTTTTTATTTAAAGGGTTAATACATCAAACATTTACAATGAAAATCGCAACTTTATTTCAACTTACAAGAGTTCAAAATCGTTTGTTGAAACTTAACCCTATAATTCTATTAGAATCATTCTCTCTGACAGATATGGTATTTATACTGAAAGACAATAGCTTTGATATTTATGTAAAAAAGGTTATATGTTGCAAGCTTGATAGGGAATTATGAGGTTCAAAATGTTACATTTTGCACCTCATAAGCAAGTAACGTAGGCGAAAGAGTCTGGATTAATTTTATTTTGCAGTGACTGTCGTTGACATATAGAAGGCAAATGGATATTACTTTCTGATTTAAGATCAAATTGTGATGTTTCATGAGGAGGCGCATGAAAGTGTACAACATTTTACTATGTGGCATTTTGCAGTCTAGTCTTATTTTTATACCGGAGCCAACTCATGGCTAAAATAATATAATAACAGCAGCAACCAGGTTAAGTGACGTTCACTGAGGTTAGTCTGTGGATGGGTGACAGTCTTAACATAAAGAAGTTCCTCCAAGTCTCGGAAAATCGTCGCCCACATCATCGCTTACCGGTAGCGGTGAGGTAAAAATATATGTTAAGCCATCAGTCACAGCTGTCATTTTTGGAATTTTAACAGTCGTCACGGATAGTCAGTAGCCAGAAAGTCTGACCCCAGACTTGCCAAGGTTGCCAGAGCTGTGGCTTGTTCGGTGGAGTAACCGCAGTTTGCAAAAAAGGGCAACTAAAGGAACACTGTGGGTTTAAGTCAGTACAAGTCTAACACTCCCCCTCGCTCCACCCAGAGCGGGAGAAGTTATTTGGGGGTAGCTGCTTGAAAAATTCACCCAATATAATGTTAGAATATGGTATTCTTATATAACCTAATTGCGTAGCGTGTATTTAGTGAGTTCATGGTCTGAAGATCCCTTTCCTTTGCCAGATGGTAGGTACGAGCATATAATTAATGTATACTCGATATTATCGTGGTTGATATAAAATACCTACGTGCACCGGATGTATTAAAAATATTTTGAGGTCAAAATGCTATGTCTACAAATTTAAATGTGTCTAAGTTTAAATACCTACGATAAAATTCTAAGAAATACCAATTTTTGGAAACGATCAATACCTAGGTTTGGGATTTTCTAGAATATAAGAGGCAGATTTAAAAGAATTCTGTAATGTTTAACACTGACCAGTATATTATATATAGTGTTGTAAAAAATATTAAAAATACCTATTTATAATTATAAGTTAGTAAGTAACCGAATATTTTTGCAATAAGATTAGCTTAACTACAATCAGTTTTGGAACAAACTGAGACAAAAGGGATGCCAAACTCACACATACACACAAACTTGAAAAATATTTATTTATTTATTTATGTACATACAAACACTAAAAAATGAAAAGAAAAATACAGATAGAAGAGCACAAAGGTTCTGCTTATATATATTTATTTAAATAAAAGGAGAAACTGACTGTCTGACATATCAACGCACAGCCAAAACTACTGGGACAAGGATCGTGAAATTTTACACAAGGCTTCCTTTTATGACGTAGGCGAGCACTATGAGAGGATTTTCCAAAATTCAGCCCCTAAGGGGATGAAACGGGGGTCTAAAGTTTGTATGGTGAAACCTAATTTCACACGGGCGAAACCGCTGTTGAAAGCTGGTTTCAAATTATTTTTTTTCCAGCAGACCTGCGAAAGGAGAGTTGGATTGAGAGATGTAGACACAGTGTCTATGTCGTGGCCAAATCGTAGAAATTGATCATTTCATGATATTTGATTTTATGTTAAAGTTTGATGATATGTCAATCCTTGTTTGGCCTATTTTCTTAGACCTTTTATTATCATAGAAATCCTACATCAATTATATGGTCAAACGAGGATTGACATATATCATCAAATGTTAACGTTTAAACAATCTGGCCAGTTTTATTTGGCCATATCATGAAGTGATAAATTCTAAGATCTGGCCACGACATATACAAAAATACTTTGTATTATTACTTGGGTATATACAATTATACATATACATCATGTATATAATATATATCTTCATATCTTTTTAAGGCTGCTACATGCAGCCATTGTACAATGAATGGTCTTTAGAGACACAGACTGTGTGAATGTCACCTCCGTGGAATTTGAACTCTGGCCCTATTGTTGAGATGTGATACCGATCAGACGATGTATTACTGACTAATATAAACCTTTTGGAGACTGAATCTGAATGTGAGGTCCATTTATAGCTCATAAACATTCAAGACCACAGTTCTAATTTGTAACTGAATGAAGATTTGCCACACAAGCCGTGCTTTCTAGGAATCCTTTTAGTTTAGTAAAGGGCTTTTCATGGTTGCTTTTTCGAAACTGTAAAATGTATTTTGTTGATTACGGGAAGTCCTTGCTAACTTAAATTCTTTAAAGATGTCAGGGCGAGAACAGTTAACAAAAAAATGTTCATGACTTTTAGTTCTTAGCACGCTTAGGCAAAATAATTGACTGTATTTTGTTTATGTTTTGATAGCTTATCATCTTCCTGCCCTTTGTTTTGATTTGGGAAAGCATCCAATGGCTCTCGCTCTAGGGTGGAGCGAGAAGGTGTGTCACACTTTTACTGATTAAAATCCACCTGTGTCCTTCAGTGGCTCTTTGTGTTGCAGGGCCGTGGTAACTCTTTCGAACTATCCCGAAACCCTGGGACCCCGAGTAACTAACACAGGACACAAGGGCCAGAAGATTAAAGTAGAGGTAGTGCCTGCTTGGGCGGCCAGCCAGCCGGCAAGCGGCTCGCTCGACCCAGAGTGGGACGAGTTATTTGAAAATTTCCTTCTCTCATCACGTTTGCTTCCTCCATTCCGTCCTCCGACAATTCTTGCAATCACTACCTTTTTAGAGTTCCATATTTTAAAAGCAAAAAACGGAACCCTTATAGGATCACTTTGTTGTCCGTCTGTCTGTCTATCTGTCAAGACCCCTTATCTGGGGAACGCGTGAAGGTATCGAGTTGA
Organism: Mythimna pallens; assembly: GCA_961205895.1. NCBI lineage: Eukaryota > Metazoa > Arthropoda > Insecta > Lepidoptera > Noctuidae > Mythimna > Mythimna pallens. Next base: position 23,710,625 of record OY540825.1, on the reverse strand, counting down.
AATTAAAACTATATACTCAGGTCAGCGGTCTCTTGAAGCTGTGAAAAAAACAAACTTCTGAGTTAACGAAAAAAACATTTTTTTTTTTAATTGAACTGTTCATAGGTAAGTTTGTACGGAACCTTTAGCTTACCTTTTTTATTTATATCATTACTCACACAGTTGATCTATATTTTCATTTTAATATGCATTTATAACTAATTTAGACGCATGCGTACAGCATAAAAAATAATTGTTCTACAATATGGCAAGACCAATAATCGTACACATAATAACGACCCACTCGTATTTAGAGATAATCAAGAAACATAAAAACCTATTAAGCTCTATGAACACCAAAATTAAATTCTATATAAGAAAAGAAATAATGATCTTAAACAGCTACTATACAATGTTTTGTAATTCGCAATAATCTATTCAACCAGCTTTATATAGGGCAAATAAGCTTAACATTTAACCATACTGCAATTTCCAACTCTATGTAAAAAGCTTAAGGTTCTTTTTCATTTGTTTCAGGTGAGAATCGCTTGAGAAAGATCGTGACTTATGATTTCATTATGGACCGGCGCGTGCGCTGTTTAAAGCATCTTGCGACATGGATAACACCCCCTAGATAAAGTATGTGTTGAGTGTTTTGCAATCCTTTGAGTTATGAGGTCAAATTTTTTTTTTTTTTTTTTATCGTCGCTGATAATTGTAACAATGGTTTTTTAATTAGAATTGATAATGGTAGTTGTTTGTAAGCAGAGATCATGATTTGATTAATGTGTATAGAGATTTCTTTGCAGATAGTACCTAAGTAATATTTTTTGCAAGCTTTTATCTCTGGAGAATGTAAGCAGAAAGGATAAAAAGTTGGTAGATTAGGTCTATGTGTTAATAGGCCGCGGGAACGTTTTAAAAAAGTTTCCGTGACCCTGGAGGACACAGGTAGGTTTAATCATTAAAATCTGAAACGTCCTCTCGCTCCACCCTTTTTTTTTCACCCTATAGCGAAAAGTCATTTAATATTTTATTACCTCCAATAAAAGTAGGTATATGTTGACGTCGAAAACATGTTGAAAAGTAGGTTGCCTGTACAGAAGGGGTTCGGTCCCTTCCATAATTATGTTGATAGTAATTTTTGACTGGCCTGTTGGTCGAGTGATTAGTGGCCCTGACTGCTATGCCGGAGGTCGTGGGTTCGATTCCCACCCAGGACAAATGTTTATGTTATGAGCACGATCATATGTTCTGTATCTGGGTGTAATTTATCTATAATATGTTGTATTTAGAAATATATTAGTATGTTTATCAGCTGTCTAGTACTCATAACACAAGCTCTGCTTGGGCCTAGACGGCGTTGTGTGATAGTTGTGGAATAAATAAAATTAAAAAAAACCCGGGATGGTTTCAGTGAAGTATGAATCCCACATTCCCTTCTTTTTTCCCGGTTGTATCCTAACAGGCTTTGTATAAAACTCCTTTTAAAGGGACAATAGAGTCCATGTGCTGATGATGATCAGCGGAGTGGTTTCGGTGAGGTAAGAGTCCTACACTCACCGGTTTTCCCCCAAAGGTTCCAGGAGCATAATGATAATTTCCCCCCTGAAAGCAGAAAAAGGTCGATTAGTTGGTAAACACCTCTGTACTTCAACATCACGTTTGTCTCTAAAGTACAATGCATTCCAAATAAGAATAGGATCGATTGCCATGTTGTGACGTCACGTCATACTGTCAAATCGAAGAATTATTATGGTGAATAAAACGATAAATTAAAAAAAAAAAAAATTTATGAATTATGAACTAAAAAAGTTTAATCAGAATCCAGTTCTTCAATTTTGCTCATCTCTGAGCTCTTCAATTTTGCCCAATTTCTTGCGATCTGACAGTATGACGTGACGTCACAACATGGCAATCGATCCTATTCTTATTTGGAATGCATTGTAACGCTCGTATCTCTCCGTCCAATTTTGTTAGTATCTCGCCATCCATCATAACTAGAACGAGCTTAAGGCTCGCTATTCATTATAGGGCAGATAAAGTGACACCAAAAGCAGTACATCTTTCACTAAGACACCTATTAATCTCAGTTGACTCTAAATAACATACGAGATAGAAAACAGACACCCATTGTTTCTCTTTACAAAGCCGAAACCAACAAATCAATTTAAAGTATTTACATCTGAAGTCATTACACACTGCCACGCCAGTAAACCGCGCCAGTGGACAGGCGAGTGCACTAAATCATTGCTCAGATAGTGTTACTAACGTGCCCGTTCGAGTGTAAACTATATGTAACAACAGATAGTTATTATCTGTGCGCTGAATGCGATTTGCTTTTACGTTTACGCGATCAAAAAGTTTGCAGCTTTTGACTCTCTAATTGATTAAGAAAATATAGCTAGCCAATCAGAACGCCACCCATCATAAACGTGTCGATCGTGTTAAGGCCCTAACACCCGAGCAGTGCTATAAAACAGTGTCTTTCTGAAGCCTACTCCTCGGTAACGGTTAAGTCAGTAAAAAAGTTAATAGGTTTGAAAAAAATATATGTTTATTTATATCTTAATGTACAACATTATCAATATATGATAAACATTAACAACATTAGCAAAAAACAAATTTTTAACAACATCATATTTTTTCGCTTGTTTTCTCTACTCTTTTCAAACGGTTGTTGCTTTTCAACTGATTGAGTGTTCTTCAGAAAGTATATAGCATTATTATGTAAATCAATCAATATGTCGAGAAAATGGATAAAGGTCAGCGGGGCTCTATACGGGCGCAGCTGGCCGGAATTAAATGCACAAATACATGTGAATGCACATTATGAGTATTTAATTATGAGTATTTAAGTCCGGCCAAATGTTCAAGGGACTATACGCCTTAACGTAAAACAAACTCACGCTAGGCACTCAGGTATAAATGCTAGCATTTAGGAAGTCAGTTATGATAATTTTTGATACGTTCCGGATTGAATATATAATGATTGGCGTGAAAATAAAAAGAAGGTGTCAGGATTGTGATGGATGTGTTGAGTATTAATTTATTGCAGAAAACCTATTAAATCGTAAGCTAAATGAGGAGGAAGACCACCATTACTTTCTACTTCTTTCTTCGTATCGGTTAACATCAAGACTTTTCAGAATAACAAACCAAACCTCTGCTACCAGCCACGGTAGGCGGATTTTCTAAAAAGAAAATCCGTGGTCCTTGAACACAAAGGGCAACTGAAGGACACAGATGTTGTGGCGGACTAACCCCTGTTAGGAGGTGTTGACGGTAGCGGGTTGTACCCTGCAGCTACCGAGCCCTCGGGACAGTTCAACCCGATTTTTGACGTACGCTGCCTTACTGGTTCGCTGGTCACGTACGCCACCACGCACCCCTGAATGCGTATCTTCTATGGACGACGGAGCACGTAGGAGGACCTCAGAGCGGATACCGAAGAGAAATAAAACACGTTTTTCGACTAAAAGGTTCTTCGGAGTTCGGCTTGAAGCTTTTCCTTTGTGTTCTTGACTCTTCGGTGGCACGTTTTCGACTGACATCGGACCGAAAAACGGCCCGTCTTATATACCCCGCTAAGTTCTGTTAACGGGAACCTCGTATTTTGCTCCAAATTTACTTTCAATTTCGCTTTAATTTCGCTTCAGCCGAACCCTTTCTGACGCCGTATTTATTTATTGTTTCACAAAACCATGACAATATATACATCAAAATGTCGGTTACAATCTCTACTTTTACATGAAACAATAGTATATCACATATATTTGCACATAAAAAAGTTTCTAGAACAAAAACTGTCAAATATTCTAGTTCGACCACATTCTTGAACACAAAACTTCTCATATATTTTCCAATAAGATTCTAATTAGGATTCTAATTGCTATAATATCATTTTCTAGACAGATCCTAACTAATTACATAATGTTCTTGCTAATTAGTCATCAAATAAAAAGTCTCATTTTCAAATTCTAATTACGTAAAAGATCGCGAACATTTTAGAATTTCAACTTTATCTAAATCCTTGCAAAATGAGATCAACTGTTACTAAAGCTTCTATTAGACTAAAAAACACTAATTAACAGCAATAGAATATTATCAACAAGTAATAACACAAGTTAAATCCTTATCATTACTACAACATATAAATATCACGATTTCTTCACCAAGATCGATTTTTCTTACAAAAACTTTTTAGAATCTTATATACATCGTTATTCCCGACCTCACTAATTAATGAAGGTGCTAATTACAGACAGAATAAAGACAATAACACAAATTGTATTCTGCCAACCACAATAAAACATAAAAATCTTTAGAAATACGATAGATGCTACTTATTTATACACTTAAATTAGCAAAACTCAGTCTTTATCAATTGAGTCAAGAGAATCAATGAGTTACTAACTAATTAATCCAAATAAACATTTAACAAGTGAAAACATCCTATCCTAAGCATATAAAACATGACAAAAACTACTTGCGTGTTAGGTGGTCTCAACCACTACTTGCGCCCTGGTGCCGACATGGGACCCTCGTCGCCGACAGTCTCCCCCTCGTGCGTCACACCATCCTCCAGTCTCGGCGATACTCCCGGCACCAACAACACCACCCGCGAGCTCGGCCGTCGCAGCACACCGCCTCTTGTCTCGACGTCGACGATCCTGATGCGCCCGTCTGGTCCAGGATAAACCCGCAGGATTCTGCCGCGTGGCCAGGTGCATCTCGGCAGGCTGTGGTCGACGATGAGCACGATGTCACCAACTCGCAGGTCCGTGGAGCTGGTTCTGCCCGTGGTCTTCCTCGGCAGCAGAGTGGGCAGGTATTCACGCAGCCAACGTTGCCAGAAGTGGTCGGCAAGTCGCTGCGTAGCCTTCCAGGTGTCCCTGCCCACGAGCACGTGATCTTCAAAGCTGCCGATTCTCGTAGCGCCGCATGATCGCCCGATGAGGAAGTGGTTTGGTGTGAGCGCTTCTTCTTCAGGATTCTCGGAGATGTGGGTGAGAGGTCGAGAGTTGACTGTGTGCTCGGCCTCTAGGAGGAGAGTGTGAAGTACCTCCTCTCGAGGATGTCGTTCCTTGAGTGTGGCGTCCAGTGCGGTTTTGATGGATCGCACCAGACGCTCCCATGCACCGCCCATGTTGGGTGCACCAGGCGGGATGAACTTCCATTGCACGCCGATCTTCTCTGCTTCTGAGACGAGGTCTTCATTTTTCAGCGTGTCGAGCGCTTCTTTCAATTCTTTGTTGGCGCCGACAAAGTTGGTCCCGTTGTCTGAGTAGATTATCTTCGGCATTCCTCTTCTTGCAGCAAACCGTCGTAGAGCCATAATCATGGAGTCAGTGGAGAGCGAAGGAGCAAGCTCGATGTGCACTGCCCTGGTAGTTAGGCAAGTGAAAAGCGCTCCCCATCTCTTCTCGTATCTTCTTCCCACGGTGATCGTCATTGGTCCGAAGTAATCAATACCGGTGCACGTAAAAGGAGGTGTTCCGTGCATCAGCCTCTCAGCAGGTAAGTTGCCCGTCGGTAGTTCCTGCGGTTTCGCCTTCTTCGTTTTGCACCACTGGCACTGGTGCTGAACCGCCTTGATTGCTGACCTCAATCCTAATACCCAGAAGCGTTGCCTTATCTCGTTCATCACTGTCGCATGATTCCCATGATTGAAGCGACAGTGGAAATCTTCTATGATGAGTCGCGTTGTCTTGTCCTTGCTATCGAGCACGATGGGTCGCTTATACTCTCTTGACACACCCTGTATCGCGTCGATTCTTCCTTTTAGGCGCAGGAGTCCATCTTCTAACACTACGTCGAGCCTTTTCAATTTACTGCTGCTCTCGAGTTGTTTCCCTTGCTGAAGACACTTGATCTCTTCTTTGAAGCTTCTTTCTTGGCTTCCCTTCAACAGGAGAGTTTCAGCTTGCTCTAGTAGGTCTGCGTCTAATGGAAGTAACATTTGTCTGGTTTCTTCGAAGGTCGAATATTCTTCTCAATTGTCTTCGCCTTCTTGCCCCGCGTCATTTTCCAGGTTGGGTCTTCTTGGTTGACGAGGACCTGTTCTTTCCTTCTGCAGTGTTGTATGAACTGCAGTACTCTCGCTGTAGCTCGCCAGAGTCTCTTCCAGGACGAAAACCTCTCTGGGTCAGGTGATGGGTGGCTGATGCTAGCTGCTGCCGCGACGTCTGTGATCTTCTCTTCACCGGTGGTCTCCTTCTTGAAGGTTCTTGGTGCAGGCCAGTGTGCTTCTTCTCTCTTCAAGAAGTCAGGACCAGTGAACCAACGGTGATCGCAGTCGAAATCTTCCGGCACGTCGCGCGTCGCATCATCTGCTGGATTCTGAGCCGTAGGTACCCATCTCCATTCCTGTGGTTTCGTTAGATCTTCTATCTCTGCCAAACGATGAGCTACGAAGGTCTTGAACGTTCTTGGGTCCGTCTTGATCCATGAAAGCACTATGCTGGAGTCTGTCCAAAAGGTCTTCTTCTGCACCTTCAGATCCATTTCTTCTTCCACTGAGTGTGCTAGCCTGCTTCCTAGGAGGGCCGCCTGCAGCTCAAGTCTGGGTATTGATACCGGCTTCAATGGCGTCACTCGTATTTTCGCCGCCACCAAGCTTACGTGGTATGTCCCTTCTTGATTCTCCGTTCTCCAATACACGGTGGCTGCATACGCTGTCTCGCTTGCATCTGTGAACGTGTGCAGCTCCCCCTCGGTGCGATGTGGCGCTAGACACCTCGGTATCTGAAGGTCTTTGAGCAGCTTCATCTTCTCCAGGTAAGTCTTCCATGTTTCATACTCCTTTTCTTCTATTTCTTGATCCCAACCGATGCCACTTCTCCATATACTTTGAAGCAGCTTCTTGCCTTGGACGAGAACTGGTGATGCCAACCCCAATGGGTCGAAGGTTGACATGACAGCGCTGGTGACTTCCCTCTTGGTCGGAATCTTGAAACCCTTTGCTATCTCTTCTGGTGTGTTTCGAAGATTCGCCCTGAATCCGATGGAGTCTCTTTCTGTGAACCAACGCAGTCCAAGTGTCTTCTCTTCTTTCTCGCCAAGGTCTACTTCTGTCTTCTCCGTTGCTTCGTTGTCCGTGCCTTGCAGCAGTTCAGGTTGATTCGATGCCCATCCCCTGAGTTCAAAGCCCGCCTTCTTGTGAATGAGGTCTACCTGCGCTGTCACTCTTCTGAATTCTTCTTCTGTATGAAAGCTGTGCAGGTAGTCATCCATGTAGTGGTTCAGCTCTACTGCTCTTACTGCCTCTGGATACTGCTCCTTGAAGTCCGCTGCATTCCGATTCTTGACGTATATGGCTGTGCAGGGAGATGATGTTGCACCGAAGACCACTGAAGTCATCCGATATTCCTTCGGTGCCACGTCTCGTCGATCACCTCTCCACAGGAACCGTAGACTGTCTCTATCTTCTGGTCGGATGCGAACTTGCAGAAACATTTCCTTGATGTCGGCTGCTACTGCTAATGGTCCTTGTCGAAATCTCAGCAGCACACCGAAGAGCGATTGCAGTAGGTCTGGCCCTGGTAACAGAGCGTCGTTGAGGCTCCTTCCTTTGCACTTTGCTGCGGCGTCGAACACGATTCGAATCTTCTTTTTGAGCGGATGAACCACGGAGAAGTGAGGTAGGTACCAGGTCTTCTTATTTTCTTCTTGTTTGGCAGGTGCTTCTTCTGCATACTTATTGTCGATCAGGTGCTGAATCTGCTTGCAATATTCCGTCTTCAACTGGGGATCTTTATCCATCTTCTTCTCGATGTTGAAGAGTCGATTCTTCGCTGAAGTGTAACTCTCAGGCATGACTTCATCTTCTTGTTTCCATAGCAGTCCAGCTTCGAAACGACCATCTTCTAATCTTCTGCAGGTCTTCTCGAGGATGGCCAGTGCTCTTCCTTCCGCATCTGTCGTAGGTCTTCTTGGTTGCACACCTAATGCTTCTATTGCAAAGTGTTCCTTGATGGCTTGATGCATCTCTTCTTCTGTTGTGCTGGCATGAAGACACTTGTTGGCAAAGTGCACTGGTCGTATTCCTCCTATGTCGAACCCATGTAGCACCCAGCCAAGTCCCGTTCTTGAGGCAACTGGTTGACCTGGTCTTCCTCTTCTTATTTCTTGAGTCACGATGAGCTCCCAGTTGTCTTGACCAATGAGCAGCCGTGGTGACTCCCCTTCATAATGTAAAGAGTCGGCGATCTTCTTCAAGTGTGAACAGTCTTCTATTCTCTTCTTGTCCAAGAACTGAGGTGTCAGCTTCAGATTATCGACGGTCCGGACTCTCTTAAGGGTCTTCCTTTTTCCTTGGCGAATCCCCTTCACTATCAGGTCCAATGTCTGCGAGTCCTTCTTCCTGATAAGCTGACCTCCCACTGTTTCGATGATCAGTTCTTCAGTCTTTCCTTGAGCGCCGATCTCCTGTGCCACCTTCTCATCTAGCAGTGACACTGTTGACCCTTCATCCATTAGAGCCAATATCCTTTTGGATCCATGCGACCCGAAGACTTCAACTGGTACTATCTTCAGGTACGCCCTTGCATTGTTGGCCGCATTCACTGATGCCATGACACCCGCTACTTCTTGCTGTGTCTCGTTGTTCCCCTCTGAGGTCCTCTCTTCCATGTTCACATGCAGCAGATGATGGTGCCACCTCTTGCATTCTTTACACGGCGGCTTCTTGCAGTTCTCTTTGCGATGTTTCCCTTGTAGACACTTGAAGCAGACGCGACTCTTCTTGACCAATGCCCACCGATCTCGCACCGACGCCTTCAAGAACTTCTGGCAATCCAGGAGGAGGTGTTCGCCCTGACATATGGGACAAGTCTTCTCGCTGATTCTTGATTCCTTTTCCCTGAAGTTCCCTTCCTTCTCTTTCGTTGAGTGCGTCGCTTGTCGATGAGTCCTCTTGGTCCATGTCTTCTCTTCGGAAGTCGCGAAGGCTCCACATTTGTCCGCTTCAATATTCAAGAATCTGGACACCAGCGTCAGATCCGAGAACTCGCCTTCTTCCGTCGCTGCAGTGAAGTCGTACCGCCTAAACTTGAGGATCGTAGGCATCTTCTCAACTATTTGCTTCACTATCTCTGGTGAATGCAGGTACTGCGGCTTCTTCAATCCTTTGATGGCTGCTACGCTGTTGTTAATCTGGCTCGCGAAGACGCAGATGTCCCTTGGGTTTTCTGATATCCTTGGCAGCGTCTTGATCTTGTCCAACTCAGCCAGCACCAGCGCATCAGGTCTTCCATATCTTCTTTTCAGGGCCTGCATCACTTCCAATGGAGAAGCTTCTGAAAACAGCAAACTCTTGATGGCTTCTCTTGCATTGCCCTTCAGTGCTCTTCTTAGTCGAGCCATATTCTGTACTTCGTTGAACATTGGTGCCGTGTCTTCATAAACAACCTTGAAAGCTGTCCACTCGCTGCTGTTGCCGTCGAAGTATGGTAACTCGTAGATGTACTTCGGCTGCTCGGCTGATCCTCCTCGTGTGGCAAAGGCTTCCTTCAACGCACTTGTCAGCGTTTGCAGCTCGATCGTAGCACCTTTCGTTGAGGAGTTCTCTTCAGGCTTCACTTGCAGCTCTTCTGATGGACGCTGACCTCATAGCTCGGGTTGTTTGTCGTTACATTCTTCAAGTACTGAAGACTGGATCCAGTTCTGCACCTGTGCTGTTCGTTCTTCCAGGTCTTCATCCACGGAGTCATCATCAGCGCATTGCGCCATCTCCAACCTGACGCGTGCCAGCTTCGCTGCTGCTTGTGCTTGCTCCAGTTCCAGGCGTGCTAGTTCTTCTCTGGCTTCCAGCTCGCGTCTTCTGGCTGATGAACTCGTGGTCTTCGTGGACCTGGCTCGACGACTGACTCCCATCGGCTTCAAGGTGGCAGCAGACCTGGCAACACCCTTTGCCTGACCATCTTCTGGAGTCTTCTTTGTCGTCCCTTTCGGTGCGGCATCTTCTTTCTTCTGATCGGTAGCACCGGTCGCCGCTGTGGTCGCCGTTGTGACAGTAGCCTCCGTCGCTGAGGTATCTTCCGTTCCCGTCGTCCCTGAAGAAGTTGTACCAGTGGTTCCTGTTGAACCCGTTCCCGTTGTTCCTGATGACGCAAACGTGACTCCTTCTGACCTGGAAGCTTCCTCTGTCTGGTCCCTCTCGGAGGGGCGAGACGTGGGGCGTGAGGGGGCATCCTTCTGCGATCTCGTTACGGGGCCCATCTTCTTGAATCTTCTGGCTTCTTCTTCTTCTGTCTTCTTACAGGGATCCGGCTCAAAGGACCATAAACTGTGGCGGACTAACCCCTGTTAGGAGGTGTTGACGGTAGCGGGTTGTACCCTGCAGCTACCGAGCCCTCGGGACAGTTCAACCCGATTTTTGACGTACGCTGCCTTACTGGTTCGCTGGTCACGTACGCCACCACGCACCCCTGAATGCGTATCTTCTATGGACGACGGAGCACGTAGGAGGACCTCAGAGCGGATACCGAAGAGAAATAAAACACGTTTTTCGACTAAAAGGTTCTTCGGAGTTCGGCTTGAAGCTTTTCCTTTTTGTTCTTGACTCTTCGGTGGCACGTTTTCGACTAACATCGGACCGACTGTGGCTTTCGCTACGTCCCCGTCGGGGGGCGTGGCAGGCGGTGTCAGGGCTTCGCCCTCTGACCGCAGAGTCCAGCCGGGGCCCGTGACAACGGACCCGTCCTTCTGGTGCCTAACTAGGCTCGGCGGTTGTAGAGCTGTGTGCTCTATGTGTATGTGTTTGTATGTGTATACTGTAGGCGCGTCACGACGCTGCTGCACACAGCGCCGACTCTTCACGACATACCGGCGGTCAATCCCCGCCAGGTGAGACCCCTAGGGGAAGCCCGGCGGGAGACGACCTGCGACGAGTATGCCGGCTTGTTACGAACCTACAGTAGGAAGTGTGACCCCCGTCTAACCCGCTTCCAGAGCGAGCCGGTTACGGTTCAGACCGCAGGGACGATTTATGTGTGTGTGTGAGCGGCATTGTACTGTGTTACATCGCTCAGTGCACGTGCACCGAGTAGCTAGCTTGCGCTATCTATTCGGTGCGTGAGTCCAGCGCGTGTATAGTGGCGAGTGTGTGGTCGACTCGCGTCGTGCCTATATTAACTTAGCACACGACGTTTGTCGGGGTGCGAGTAGGAATGTAGAGTCTTATTGTTTGAATAGGCCGCGTGTAGACTGGGGCGGTCTATTCAGGCGTCTCCGGGGGGGGGGGGGGGGGGGGGGTAACTCGCTGCCCGCAATCAGGTCGCGGGGGAGTCGTCTCGCGTCAGGGGGGCGCGCATGCCATGGCGCCAGGTGCTTGACGTGGGGCCAAGCTGAGGCGTCGGCACGCGCGAACATCCCCTTCGCGAGGCGTCGCACAAACTCATCCAGGCTCTCAATCCCGAGGTCGCGTTCGATGATGTCATTCCTCACATAGCGAGGAGCGTCGACGACTCTACGCAACGCAAGATGTTGTTGCGCGCGGAGTCTGTCTCGGCTCGACTCACTAGTGAGGGCGAACCAAGCTGGGGCGGCGTACGTCAACACTGGGCGGATATACGCTTTGTATATGCCCACTTTGACGCGCGCCGGGAGGCGGGAAGAGAGCACTGGTTTAAGCCGGTGGCGGACGACTCTACCCTGCGCGACTACATTGCGTGCGTGCGGTCCCATGGTGAGCCGCGATTTGCTTTTACGTTTACGCGATCAAAAAGTTTGCAGCTTTTGGCTCTCTAATTGATTAAGAAAATATAGCGAGCCAATCAGAACGCCGCACGTCATAAACGTGTCGTTCGTGTTAAGGCCCTAACTCCCGAGCAGTGCTATAAAACAGTGTCATTCTGAAGCCTACTCCTCGGTAACGGTTAAGTCAGTAAATAAGTTAATAGGTTTGAAAAAAATATATGTTTATTTATATCTTAATGTACAACATTATCAATATATGATGAACATTAACAACATTAGTAAAAAACAAATTTTTAACAATATCATATTTTTTCGCTTGTTTTCTCAACTATTTTCGAACGGTTGTTGCTTTTCAACTGATTGAGTGTTCTTCAGAAAGTATATAGCATTATTATGTAAATCAATCAATATGTGGAGAAAATGGATAAAGGTCAGCGGGGCTCTATACGGGCGCAGCTGGCCGGAATGAAATGCACAAATACATATGAATGCACATGTATGTGAGCATTTAATTGTAAGCATTTAATTCCGGCCAGATGTTCAAGGGACTATACGCCTTAACGTGAAATAAACTCACGCTAGGCACTCCGGTATAAATGCTAGCATTTAGGAAGTCAGTTATGATAATTTTTGATACGTTCTGGATTGAATATATAATGATTGGCGTGAAAATAAAAAGAAGCTGTCAGGATTGTGATGGATGTGTTGAGTATTAATTTATTGCGGAAAACCTATTAAATCGTAAGCTAAATGAGGAGGAAGACCACCATTACTTTCTACTTCTTTCTTCGTATCGGTTAACATCAAGACTTTTCAGAATAACAAACCAAACCTCTGCTACCAGCCACGGTAGGCGGATTTTCTAAAAAGAAAATCCGTGGTCCTTGAACACAAAGGGCAACTGAAGGACACAGATGTTGTGGCGGACTAACCCCTGTTAGGAGGTGTTGACGGTAGCGGGTTGTACCCTGCAGCTACCGAGCCCTCGGGACAGTTCAACCCGATTTTTGACGTACGCTGCCTTACTGGTTCGCTGGTCACGTACGCCACCACGCACCCCTGAATGCGTATCTTCTATGGACGACGGAGCACGTAGGAGGACCTCAGAGCGGATACCGAAGAGAAATAAAACACGTTTTTCGACTAAAAGGTTCTTCGGAGTTCGGCTTGAAGCTTTTCCTTTGTGTTCTTGACTCTTCGGTGGCACGTTTTCGACTGACATCGGACCGAAAAACGGCCCGTCTTATATACCCCGCTAAGTTCTGTTAACGGGAACCTCGTATTTTGCTCCAAATTTACTTTCAATTTCGCTTTAATTTCGCTTCAGCCGAACCCTTTCTGACGCCGTATTTATTTATTGTTTCACAAAACCATGACAATATATACATCAAAATGTCGGTTACAATCTCTACTTTTACATGAAACAATAATATATCACATATATTTGCACATAAAAAAGTTCCTAGAACAAAAACTGTCAAATATTCTAGTTCGACCACATTCTTGAACACAAAACTTCTCATATCTTTTCCAATAAGATTCTAATTAGGATTCTAATTGCTATAATATCATTTTCTAGACAGATCCTAACTAATTACATAATGTTCTTGCTAATTAGTCATCAAATAAAAAGTCTCATTTTAAATTCTAATTACGTAAAAGATCGCGAACATTTTAGAATTTCAACTTTATCTAAATCCTTGCAAAATGAGATCAACTGTTACTAAAGCTTCTATTAGACTAAAAAACACTAATTAACAGCAATAGAATATTATCAACAAGTAATAACACAAGTTAAATCCTTATCATTACTACAACATATAAATATCACGATTTCTTCACCAAGATCGATTTTTCTTACAAAAACTTTTTAGAATCTTATATACATCGTTATTCCCGACCTCACTAATTAATGAAGGTGCTAATTACAGGCAGAATAAAGACAATAACACAAATTGTATTCTGCCAACCACAATAAAACATAAAAATCTTTAGAAATACGATAGATGCTACTTATTTATACACTTAAATTAGCAAAACTCAGTCTTTATCAATTAAACCTAATGAGTTACTAACTAATTAATCCAAATAAACATTTAACAAGTGAAAACATCCTATCCTAAGCATATAAAACATGACAAAAACTACTTGCGTGTTAGGTGGTCTCAACCACTACTTGCGCCCTGGTGCCGACATGGGACCCTCGTCGCCGACAGATGTGATAATAGTCAGTAAAAGTCTGACGCACTCTCCTGCTCCATCCTAAAGCGGGAGATGTCATTGGATGATTTCTCACCTTAAAAAAACACCTCAGCAAACTTCTGTCAAATTCGGATCAACCGTTTCGGAAATTAGCCGGAACAGTACAGATAGACAGACAAAAAATTTTAAAGTTTCATTTTTAGGGTTCCGTTCGTTCACCTCAAAAGGAAAAAACGGAACCCTTATAGGATCACTTTGTTGTCCGTCTGACTGTCTGTCTGTCTATCTGTCTGTCAAGACCCTTTATCTCGGGAACGCGTGGAGGTATCGAGTTAAAATTACAAAAAACCATATACTCAGGTCTGCGGTCCCTTAAAGCTGTGAAAAAACCAAACTTCTGAGTTAACGAAAAAAACAATACGGCCGTTTATGTCGCAAAAAACGTATATTTCGACACTCTCAAAGGAATCAAAATTCATAGGGTACTTCCCGTTCACCTAGAATCCTGAAATTTGGCATGAAGCAAGTTCTCATACCATAAGTATGGGAAAAAATTTAAAACTGTAAATTTGTAGTTACGTCATAAAAAAAATCATTTTTTGCCATTCGAAAAAATCTTCGTAACTCAATTCTGGAATTCAACGGTTTTCATAGGTCAGTTTGACTCGCACTTGACCGGTTTTTTTATTTTTCGAATATGCTTTCATATGCATTTAGGTAAAAAAAAATATATATATTACAAATAGACACTTCAATTTATTTGAATGTATAGAGGTTCACCAACCCGCACTGGGCCCGCGTGGTGGATGACGGACTATTCCTTCTCCTAGAGAGGAGGCCTGAGTCCCAGAAGTGGGAACATTAAAAGGCTGATGATGATGATGATGATGATAGTGGTTAAAGATAGATAAGCAGTTACAAAACCAATCTTAGTGATGTCAGTATGTACACTCGAAAATAATGAAAAGACACGTTTACTATTTTACACACACGTTGTCATATCTCTTATAATCTTACGTCGCCTCTTAAATTCCTAGATACCAACATCATGCAGTACAAGCAAATAATTTTGCAGCTTATAATGTTATTGCCTTCTTGATTTTATAAGCTACCTCTTTCATCCTTACAAAAGTTAACAAAACATTCTCCAATATATTTCACCAACAATATGGACTCCTGGGACTTGAATACCCGCACTTGCTCCTACGATTTACTGACAATTCGGGCACAGTATATTCGGACACAGTGTCCGTATTGACACATTTTTCTCTTTTTTTTTTGGAACGAAGTTCCTTATCACGCGTTGCGAAAAGGAACTCCGCGTTGGGGCTAGACGGAAAAAATTAAGACCAAAAGTTGTGTGACACTTTTTGCCATAGATATAAGAAAGGAGGAGATATGTTAAGTAGTAAAAAAATGAACTTTCCATCCGTGTGTCCCTTGACACCTCTCAAGTTTTTTTTCTATTCTTCTATGCATCACCTAAAGTTTGACTAGAAGAAAATGCCTAAGGCATTAAGTCCGCCTCTGTACCTTTATGTGCATGAAGTATGAAATAAATGAATAAATTTTTATTTCAATATTTTTTTCACTGACGATATGACTGTACTAAACAGTGTGTGTCCGAATGACACACACTGTTTAGTACAGTCAAATAAAAAGTTTTAAAACATAACATATAGGGGAAAAATGCGTTACCAAAACTATTTTAGACTGATTTAAGACGGGTAATAAATTTTATATATATAATATATAATTCTTTAAATTATATTTTAAGACTTTTTCATCTGTCTGTTCTTAAACAGGTTCAATAAATTTAAAATCGACACAATATATTTTCAAGAAAATAAATTGTGTCGATTCGGACACAGTGTCCGAATATATTGTGTCCGAATCGTCAGTACCTCGCTCCTACGGTAGGATATCACATCGCTACATTGTGTCCAAAATAGCTATAAATTAAGTGCACGCAAATAAATTCACTTTATTTATAGTGAGACGACCGTTTCGACTGACAGATTGCGGCAGAATGAACACATCTTGTAATTGTATACGGTGCATGGAGGTCCCCAATTGACAATATAATAGAACGGGCTACGAATGCGGACTGAAAGAAGCTGACTCGAGAAAACATGGTTAGGTTATGCTTTGAGAAGGGTGTGACGACCACGAGGGTAAAAAATTAGTGGACAAATTTTTTGATAGTAAAATTTATCATAAAAGTTTCATGGGTAGGTCGAATGGGAACCTCAGGGTTCTGGAACGCAAGGTAAAGAAGGAACATAGGTGTGGTTTTTCTAGTCAGTAACAGTCTGACATGCCCAGCTCCGCCCTAAGGCGAAAGAAGTCATTGGATGATTTCACACATCAAAAAACTGGGCAAGTGCGAGTCGGACTCATGCACTGAGGGTTTCGTACAAGCTTACCTACATATGTGAATAGTTTAATTCCCGAATATAGTTTTGTGACGTAACAATTTTCTGTTTTCAGATTTATTCCTATATTTAAACTATATGACCCTGCTTTATGCCAAGTTTTAGAATTCTGAGTCAACGGGAAGTACCCTATGAATTTTGATTCCTTTGAGAGTGTCGAAATGTACGTTTTTTGCGACATAAACGGCCGTATTTTTTTTTCGTTAACATAGAAGTTTGATTTTTTCACAGCTTCAAGGGACCGCAGATCTTAGTGTATAGTTTTAATTTAAACTCGATACCACCACGCCTTTCCGAAATAAAGGGTTTTGGCAGACAGACAGACAGACGGACCGACAGCAAAGTGATCCTATAAGGGAACCGTTTTTTTACTTTTACAAAAAATAAAGTTTGGAGGTATGCGGAACAGGGTGTAGAGTCCCACATACCTCCGGGGTGTCGTGTCTGATCCGGGCAACACTCTATAGTTGATTTCAGGCTGTTGTGTATATTCTAATCGCGCGGAGAACTAAACCGCGATGCAGGATTTTAAATTTTAGTTTCTTTGTGGCTTCATAGATGTCGCTACTAAACAAACTTAGGTTATGTTACAGGATGGTGATATCAATGTCAATATTTATTTGATTTAACTTTCACTTTATTAGCGAATTCATTCGCGAAAATGTTTTCTTAAAAACTATAACAGCCCTTTAACCGTATTTTTGAGGGTAGTGTTGAAGAACTAATAATGATAGAGTAAATTTACTAGTAATTTTTAAGTATAATTTGTGCCAAGTTTTAAGTTTACCCACAAGCAATAAAAATCCACACAATCTTTATAACCCCCTAAATTGGTCTATTAGCGGTAGTTTTGAAAACAAATAATGACAAATAATGACAACCCTTATTATTTACTTAGATTGCTATTTGTGACAACTTGCAAGTATTTAAGCACATGAAATAAAATTTTGGATACTTGAAACGAAATCCCCACTTTACCATACTACTACACCATACACTACCACACTACTATATACTTTACCATATGGTTTGAATTTCCAAAAAACCCTTCTCATTGCTCGCATATATCATAAAAGGAAGCCTTAAGCAATATTTCACGTTCCTTGAACCAGTAGTTTCGGCTATGCGTTGATATGTCAGTCAGTTTCTCCTTTTATTATATATGCCTGCTTGAAAGTTTGTTTCTCCATATAAACTTTGGACCCCCGTTTCATCCTCTTAGGGGGTGAATTTTAGAAAATCCTCTCTAAATGTTCGCCCACATCATAAAAAACTGTCGCTAAAACTGTCGCTGAGAGCTTTGGCTCTCCAATCATTCGGAAGTTTGTGCGGAGATTGGTAATTACTAACACTAGGCAGTAAGTTTTTATTTGTTTTTATTCTTGTATGTTACTAACACTCTATGGATTTTTGGTATCCGAAATAAACACTATTATTATTATTATAAAAGGAAGCTTTGTGCAAAATTTCACGTTCTTAATCACAGTAGTTTCAGCTGTGCGTTGATAAGTATATCAGTCAGTTTTTTCTTTTATATTTTATTTGTGTATAAACATAAGCTGATTGTGTTCAAACTTTATTCATCTATTTATATCTTTTCTGGAGAGACATTTTCGTAGCGACGTGGTTAATATTTCTAGTGTATAGAATATCTGGTTCGAAGACAGTACATTGAGTTTTATTTTCTGTTTCTTGGGTGGCACGAGCGCTTCAATTTATTTCCGAACTTCAGATAAAAAGTATTTAAAGTAGGTAATGTGGAATAAATTTTGATTTTTGTACTTATTCCCTCGCCTTTTGTGGCTTAACAATTTTGTTGATCAAAATGCTTGTGAAATTCAATGGTAATGATATTTTCCATATTAGATGTTTGTTGTTTATATCTTGTTTTAATAGTTTGTGTGTGTGTGTGTGTGTGTTTTTAATGGATAAAATTGCTTATATTTCACGACTTGTAAAGTGAGAAAAAATATTATCTAGTAAATGATCATCATTCTTTATTGGCTTTTTAAATAGGTTTTTATCAGGATGCTTAAATACGCTTCATAACATTTCTCCCTCATCTATAATAATAATAATTTTTAAACAATATTTTAAGATATATTTAAAAATGTACTTAATAACTTTTAAGGACAAATAAAGAGATAATAACAATATTCCACAACGTCGTCTAGTCTCAAACTAAGCTGAACTTGTGTTCAACTCAGATGTCAGTTGACTAGTACTCATACTAGTCAACTGATAAACATACTTATATATTTCTAAATATATACAATATGTATGTATTTAGAAATATATAACTATAGATAAATTACACCCAGACACAGAACAAATGATCATGCTCATCACACAAACATTAATTGTCCTGGGTGGGAATCGAATCCACGACTTTCGGCATAGAAGTCAGGGCCACTAACCACTAGACCAACAAGCCAGTACACACACATATTTATATATTTTTTAAAGTATAAAATGACCCAATACGGCTATAAATTTCACAGTGGCGCCATTAATGACAAACTGACCCATATCTTTCAGCCCAACACCCAATAACTCGCATTGAAAAGCCATTGTCCATCAGCGATGTACATTCAAAGAGCTCAAGTGACAACTGGATGCGGTATGCGTACGCGGTCGTATTTAACTGCCCCGGCTGCGCACTTTGATGGCTTGTGTTAACACCGCGCGGTTATGCAAAGCGGCAGCTTATTTGTGTATTTTAAGTTTCGATTGATATGGTTGTTGATTTTACTATTGGTTTAACAAGTAGTTTGTATTTTTATAATTCCGTACCTCAAAAGGAAAAAACGGAACCCTTATATCCGTCCGTCTGTCTGTCTGTCTGTCAAGATCCTTTATCTCAAGAAAGCGTAGAGGTATCGAATTCAAATTAAAGCCATATTCTCAGGTAATTAAACTTCCAAATAACGAAAAAAAAGATACAGCCGTTTATGTCGCAAAAAACGTAAATTTGACACTATCAAGGAAATCGAAATTCATAGGGTACTTCTTGTTGACCTAGAACCCTGAAATTTGGCATGAAGCAAGGTCTTATGGCACAAGTATAGAAATAAATCTGAAAACTGAAAAATTGTTGTTAATTAACAAAAAAAAACTTTTTTTACTATTCGGAAAAATCGAATTCAAAACTCGATTTGGGATTTGAACTATTTACATAAGTTAGTTTGTACGGAACCCTCAGTACGTTAGTCTGACTCGCACTTGTCCAGTTTTTTTTTTGTTCCGATTGCCAGCTTAAATTTATTTGCATCAGCAAAGTAACACATTAGGCCGCGTAGCTTCATAGACGCGTATTGGACACGATGTTGCCGCTTCGTCGACAGGGTTTCATAGTTTTAAATTAGGCTGCGAGCAGGCGAAAACCAAGCGAACAATGACAAATACGCATCTATAAAGCTACGCATGGTCAGTAGGCTTTACAAATGGCAGGAAAGGAAAGCTAGAGTTTTAAAAGAAATCAGCTAGTGATTCGCGTGACCCAACGTTGGACAAAGGACTACCTTTTCTGCTTCCAAACGTAGCCATATTTTGTGCAGGACCCAAAATACTGTTTATGAAGACTTAGAGAATCGAATAATTGCGAAAAAAAGAATTTCCTGAACTTCAAATGGATGTAATGAGAACGAAAACAATGTGTAAACAAAGACAGCAGGAACCCTGGACCATGCTGAGCTTTCCCTCTCGTAAATCGAACTCTTCCGCATACCAACACAGACACCAAGAAATATTCATACATTCCTCAAAACCTAAAGGGCGCATTCCCAACCCTTACTATAAGTCCACGTCCACACCCACTCTAGGGTGCCACATGGTAAGTAACATCCATCGGCGCCGGCGGCCATGCATCACGACCTACACGCCGGGACAATACGCGTATGCCCCATAAATATGAGATACGTCATCACATACCCGTAGCGCGTCCAAAACGCGCGCGATCCTCGATATCGTTTAGAATGTAATAAATAATGCGATATGTGGTCTCGACACCTACTTACTTACGTACGACATGCGGATTGATAGTGTTGTGCAGCTGTCTATAAACTTGGTCTCGATGGATTCCGATTTGAGTAGGTTTGAGGTTTTCGATTTGATATTTTAAAACTTTATCTAATCAATCTTTCTCTCTCTCTACACAAGTATAGTAAAATACGAACTACGATTAAAGATTCAAAGGATTTCATTTCACATAAAACATTTACAGGCACTTTTGAAATTTCAAGAAGTCAGTCAGTCAGAAAAAATGATGCTAATTGCACAGTCCAAATCGTAGATCTCTATGGAGAAGAATGTGCAAGAAACTCCATGGCCACTCTTTTCAATCATGTTATATAATTACAAATATATCTGTTACATGTTTCTTGTCGCTATCATGTGAGAACAATGTAAAAAAGTAAAAAAAAAAAACAAACATAGATATTAAAATAGCAACTGGCAGCTAAGAGATGGCCAGTCTCAACTGATTCCAATTTAAGTTCCGATTAGGAAGGTCTGCGAAAGTATTTTGAGAATGTTTTTTTTTAATAGATTTTAACCAGTGCTTGACTGCGATTCCACCTGGTTTAGGCAGGAGATGACGGAATTAAGCCAAAATGCATCCTATAAAATACCGAAAGGCTGGCTACCCTATGCCTGATAAGTTCATTTTTAGTCCCTTTTAAAATAACTCCATTATAAGACGGTTAGGGTATAAAATAATGTTACGTATATCTTTTTACAGCTGGAATGCCTTCTAATGATGTTCATTTGGTGTGATGCCACCATTCTTTTTCTTTTTAAGTTAGGTCAATCACCTCTTACTGATAGTCTTTCAGTCAACTTTTTAGTTAAAATTTCGAGTCATCAACCTGAAAGTTCATTACTGCAAATTCAGTTTTTATCAAGACTTTAGCAAAAAGTATTCAGTCATGCAAAAATGTATTCTTACCGGACCGTTATCAGTTTATTTTGAATAAAATCTTCGTTACTCTACTAAATCAGTAGCGTAATTACATGTATTATTATGAAGTCCCAATTCATCGAAGTCATTTGTCACTTCCATTTACGATACAAGCGATTTTTCATTGTTGCAAGAAACATACATTTTAGTTTACGTTACGTTACGCCAGGTTCAAAAGTTGTGTCATTTGTAGCATAATAGTATAATCAGCCTTTTAATGTTCTCACTGCTGGGACTCAGGCCTTCTCCACGAATGGGAATGGGCCGTAATCCACCACGCGGGCCCAGTGCGGTTTGGTGGATGTCACATGTCTTCGAATTTTTGGTTTTAGGACATGCCGGTTTCGTCACGATGTTTTCCTTTACCGTTTTGAGAGCAGTGGTGATGAAATAAATTACACAAAGTAATGCACCTGGCTGGGTTTGAACCCGACCTACTAACTTTGAACTCGTGAGTCGGGGTCGTTACCATTGCTCTCACCTACCCCAGTGCACAGTGGGAATATGAAGGTACATTACCTGGTTGGGTTTGAACCCGGAACCTACAACTCGTAAGTTGGGGTCGTTACTACTCGGCCACCACTGCTCTTATGTCGTGTCATTTGTTTTTTTTTAAATTATCGTTGACTGTTTTTAAATTAAATAAAAAAATAATTAAATTAATAAATAAATTTAAAAAAAGACACGTCTAATCTAATTTGTAATTTTGTAGGTATGTCTTACAACTTAAACTGAATAGTTAACCCGTATTTGTAAATAAACGTGCAATTTACATTTTTAAATATGATATCGTTGACATGTCGTAATAGAACCTAAGTATGTTTTATTCAAAGTACAGTCCTGTCAAATTAATCAATACTCCTGACAGTGAGCCTCCCGGACCTCAGAGTCACGAACTTAAGGGTGAATTTATTTATTATTAAACGAAATTAAGCTGGTAATAAATACTGTGAGTACCGCAATCTTGTTACTGTATCATTGGAGTACGATTACTGGTCACGGGATGGTATATTCTGTTTTCTGAATGCGGATACAGTACAATTATTAAAGAGGCAGGTATCATTCTGCAGGTTTATTTTTAACGAAGGTATGCTTTTGGATTGAGGTCAAGTTGAATATCAACATCCAGAGCTTAACTGTTTTTGATAGTAGACAGTGTTGTAGTAACGCGCGTCACAAAGAGATGTCATCAAAACCGTAGGGGCCCAACAGGGCTGAAGCCTACAGGCGCCATGGATTGACTACCGAAAGGGAAACCCAGGGTCCTGAAACGCAAGGCAAAGAAGGAACATAGGAGTGGGTTTTAGTCAGTAAAAGTCTGACACGCCCTCTCGCTCCACACAAGAGCTAGAGAAGTCATTAGAGAATTTCACAGCTTGAAAAAAAAATCTGTTTTTGATGAATTTATCTAAAGTGGAAATCTTGCTCAGTCGAAAATCTATTAAAGAAAGAAAAATAAGGGATTCATTTTATACATTTGACGTTGAGATCAAGGTCATTGAACTCAAAAAAGGGCAAGGTCACATTCAGTGTCCCCCGATGTTTCCCCAACTTTCTAGTTCCACATCTCACCGGATCCCGAAGGCATGACATCTTGATGAATCGTTCAGTCGACTTACCTTTAATCGACCATGTGAATGTCGAAGTAACGTTACGGTCCCTTCATCAGCCAGGGTTGCGGGATAGTTTGAAATTGTTACCACAGCCTTGGAAAGCAAAAGGCAACTGAAGCAATCCAGGTGGGTCAGTCAGTAAAAAAGGGGAAACTCACTGTTGCTCCAAATAGACTGTGAGAAGTTATTAGATGATATCCCACATAAAAAAAAAAAAATATATAAATGGAGAAATTATTATTATAGCTCCTTAGTAGTTCTGAGTTGAACTACACGAATACTGACAAACGCTTGCACTGACTGGACAGGTCCGCTCAGAACTGTGTGGTTGTTTCTTCAAAAGACCATCTCAGATTCCAATCTGCATGGTTCTCATATGATTAAACCATTACATGTTTGTTGTATGGACTTTAAAAGAGACTTTGACCCCTTAGTTACGCTGTTTCTTCTCAGGGTAGTCAGCTAAGAAACACCTTCATCTAGTTTAAATTGACAAAAAATTGACGTTAAATACCTATTTTCAAAATATCATTTATCATTATCTAACCTAGGTAAAAGTTTGACAATACTACTACGTAATAATCAAATTATAAAACAACATCGATCCTCAGCTGATAACTGATCACACACACAAACCTGTCCGAGTCCATATTTCGGCCTCATTCAGATACTGTTACGTTACCGGGAACGCTCGGGATTTACGACTAGTCTCGCCTCGCGGGATCGTACATCGCGATCCCCGGGTGGTATGGCACAGTTACACTTTGACCGACTTATGGTCTTACGGTACTCAAAGGATAAATATATAAATCTCTGGTTGATGCTGACCCGTTTTGAGATGATATGGTTTAATGAGCAGATAATATCGAACGTATTTCATATCTGTTAGTTGTCGGCAAGAAGACTAAAAAGAGGAAGTAAGTATTTTATTTGTCAATAAAGTGGTAAATAACCCATCCTTGGCAGTCGGTTAAAAGTATGTTACAAGTATTTTTGGTGCAGGTCACATTTTATCATACTACGACAGTTTTTTTTTAATTGATATAAACCAGTACTTGACTGCGATCCCACCTGATGGTAAACAGTGATGCAATCATTGATGGTGAGGCGCACTAGTTTATTAAGAGCCTATTTACCCTAGCTTTGAAGACACCTAAATTATAGTTGGACGGGAAGACCGCAGCAGGCAAATCCTTCGATGTGCGCGGTATAAACGACGAAGCGAAACGCTTAGACCGTTGAAGTTTCAACAACGTAAGGGTGGATACTCGCCGTACGTCGGGTTGTCCGATGGTAGAAAGGAGATGGCGGAATCAAGTCATGCAATTCCCGCACACACTCTCCAAAATGCAACCTATAGAATACCGATAGGCTAGCTACCCTGCGCCTGTGCTCGAGGCTTTGTAGAATTAGTATTCAAGTATTTGTACATAAAATTGTATATCATGCTCAAAGTTAACAATTGTAATTATATCATATATTTAATTTTTTATCTTCTTTGTATATTGTAAATATAGTCACTCGTTCTGAACTCAGTCTTTTCTTCAATGCAATTCATAAATGCAATGAAAGCTCACCAGACCTTTTTGGGAAAAAAATATTTAAAGTAATAAAAAAAAATTAACTCAAAAATAACAAAAACAAAATTTGTTAAAACTCTAACATGAATTTAAAACCTAATGCATTTCAATGTTTTTCTGTAGAAACTCATTGATACTGTTAAAATTCTCTTGGGTAACCATTTTTGTAAATAAAAGTATAATTTTGAATAGTGTAGGTCAACTATGGTAGGTTAAAAGAGTAACCATGGAGTTTCTTGCCAACCGGCTTCTCCATAGGAAACGACCAATTTGGAACCGTGCACTAGCTTCTGACGTTTTATAAGTGCCCATGTAGGCCTATGTGAAATTTTGACTTTGACTTTTAACTGTTCTCTTAGGTAGATAGTTATAAATTGACAGCGTGACATGTACAGGCATGTGTCTAAACAATTCAATAATAGAAACAGGTTATTCTAAATATCAATGAGTAATACTTTACATTACTATAACAAAACTATGTACATAATTATAACAAAAACATAAATAAATACCGTCGAAAAAGTCTTCCGCATCACTGTTGAATAGTAATGTGCCCAAAAAACTGGCGACATTGCCTCGCTGTATGGCAATGCTTATCTTCTAGCCAAAATTAAAGCCAGCCCTTGGGTCATGCAGTATGTTTATTAAACTGTAAAATCACGTTCATTCAAGTTAAGAGTTTCATATTATAATTATTTTAAAAATGTGCATGCTAGGAGCGTTTGAACCACAGGTAGTGTAAAAGTGAAATCTGGTGCAACGGAAGGAACAGGGGTGGGTTTTTAGTTAGTAAAAGTCTGGCACACCCTCTCATTCCGCCCAAGAGCGAGAGATATAATTGAATGATTTTCCCACCTAAAAAAGATGCGTTTGCAAGGATTTGCGATTTAAAAACCGGTCGACCAGACAACTTCTTGCAGGCCATATTCAATAGATAATGGACAGACTGTTATATAATGAATAATGCCCGCAAGCATTTATTTTGTGCAATTAAAACTCATGATTGTTCTAATGTGTAGCCCTCTTTTTTGTATCGTCAAGTACACTGGGTACCTTACAATTACGTCACTTTTATATTTCTACCGGGGTAGGCAGTAACTACCGTATGACATCTTCTACTTTTTTCAGCCGAAAGATGTCCACTGTTGAACATAGGTGTCCTTCAAGTTGCCCAACAATGAACGGTCCTGTGCGTCTCGCATCCTTCGGATTCCTGCAGCCCTCACCAGATAACCTTGGTTCTTCTGCGGACATCTTCATTCTTGATTCGATAACGCAAGGAAACTCCGAGCCCTTGCCCTTTGGGTGACTTTTAAGCCTTCTGATGAGTCCATTGTGAGCGACCACGTTTCGGAACCATAAAAAAAGTATTTCAAAGTAGAGCTATGTTTTGCAAGAATTTGGATCAGAAGTAAATAATGCGTGATGTTTTAGTCATGATCAGACAGCACATTTGGATGCATGCCAAACACGCTTCGCATATCGAGTTGCCGCCGTTTCTTTCAAACCTACAACAAAGTTGAATCTAACATTTTCCTACTATGCTACGTGTATTTTTAATTAACATACAAATCACACCTTAGTGGCGCAAGAGGTAAACATGGGCGCCAATGAGTTGACACGTGTGTCCCTTAACGCAATAGATAAAATCGTGATTAGCCAAGTCAAAGAAGTAATGGTATTCCAGTGATAATGGTCCAGATTTACGAGTTGCAGAGTGGGTTCAATTAAAAGCATTACTTTATGTAAATTATTTCAACACCACTGCGCTCAAAATGATGAAGGAAAACTTCTTGAAGAAAGCGGTTTGTCCCGTAACAAAAATATTTGAAGATATGGGACATTTAGCACCCTTAACTGGGTTCAAATTGTGGATTATGACCCATACCCTTTCCTAAAAGAAGTTTGAATCCCCGCAGAGGAAACATTATACGGCTGATTAAGTTATGTTATATTAACCAAGTTGACACTAGAATCTTGATGATATAGGATGCTGTGATTCAAATTAATATTTTGAGAGAACTTAATATTTTTGTATGCCTAATGAGTTCTTTTTATACGTGTTTCTACATTATTATTATTTTCAGTTTGTATTTAAACCTACAACTATTGCATTATTTCTTAGGTTAGTTTTTAGAAATATATTATAGTTACTATAAACTTGTTTTCTATTGTGTTATTACTTTATTTCTATGAATGCTGGATAACCAATAATAATTGGCAAATATTTAAAACTTAGATTATCATTATAGTTACCTATGCAAAAAATATGCTGTACAGGTACAAAGTTACCATTAAATCTTACGGAATCGCTTTTGTTTTATTCTCTATACCGCATGGCTTAATTATAATCTTAGTAGCATCATTATACGTCGACTTAAATTAAGCCTTCTATAAATAGCCAGTAACTTCTCAACCTTCAATAACGGTAACCGGCGAAATAATATCACGAAGACTCTCAAAATACCGCGCCTGTAACCGAATACTACATTTCCTTATAAATAAACAAATAAACTTCTTTACCACGTCCCTTTTATCTCCCACATCATCAACTATCAACCTTAACTTGGTGACAACAAAGGCGTTATCAACGATATTATTAAGATTGTCGAGATTCATCCCAAAAATCTTACCTCCTACGTTACGGAGCCAAAAAGTCTTATTTGTCTTGTACATTAAGTTTTGAACAATGAACCGTTAAGCATACAATAAAATTCCCTGTATTTGCTTGCCTAATATGTGTGCGAAGGAAATAAATGTCCTTTTTTACTTGCAATTGCCTGAAGTCCGCATTTTCACAGAATTTTGTTTACTGTGTCAAATGTAATGATTTTGACGATGTCATTTGAAATATTTTAAGGAAATTACCTATAAAGCTACTTAAATACTTTTCTGTTTTATTTCGAGAGTTCTCAATATGAATAATAATAATAATTTATTTTCCAAGAAATGAAATTGTACCCAAATTATGAATATCATGATGCGGCATCGTTTCTATTAAAATTGCATAATCACAGATTATCGACCTCTGGCACCCAATTTAAGAGTAAACTTGTGTTATGGGTGTCAGGGCTCACTCTATTTATTACATTTTCAATTTAAGCAAACAGTTACTAGTAATCATGTTAGTACAAATCATTAAATTTTTCAATCATTAAGTTTATCAAAAAAACATTCATCACCATCATCATCATTTCAGCCGAAAGATGTCCACTGTTGGACATAGGCCTCCCCCCAAATATCGCCACCATGATCGGTCCTGTGCGTATAAAAATCCCCCTAATCAATCACTGGCGACACTTACGATTCCAAATAAATATTCAAATTACCTCGAGTAAGAAACGTTTGATTTACAACGCATTTTAAATATCTTCATTATGCACCAAAATTGCTGTATTAAGAATCAATAAATTTGAACACGTCATCAATAAATATTTATTTATGATCAATATTATGATAATAATTAATTACTATGCAGTGTAGATACTTTCTTTTGGTTGTTATCTGAGGTTCTAAGAACTTGTACGCAATTTGTTTTGCGATGTAACGAAATCAAGGGTTGGTTCAATTGTGAGAAAACGGTTATGAAATTGATTTTTGCTTACATGCTTAGGGGTGATCAAGCTCCGATCAGATATTAGCGATGCTCTTCATTTCTATCGATAATCGATCAGTATACAGAAGCGTGATGGAGGCGTATTTCGTCTTCTCTGTCAAAAAAATTTATAAAGCCAGTTAAATATTAGTATCTAATTTTTTTACTTATACTATTTTTAATATTTCAATTATTATTTTATTTTTATTATTATTTTTTTATTTCTATTTTTTTTTTTTATACGATATTTATAATACTAGTTTCTGCCAGCGGCTTCGCCCGCGTGAAAATAGGTTTCTCCATACAAACTTCGCACTCCTGTTTCATCTCCCTAAGGAGTGAATTTTGAAAAATCTTAGTGCTCGCTTATGTCATAAAAGGAACACTTGTGCAAAATAACGCGTTCCTAGTCCCAGTATTTTCGGCTGTGGGTTGATATGTCAGTCAGTCAGTTTCTCCTTTTATAATAGATTTTTGAATGAACACACAGGACGAATGTCCCATTAATTAGATCCACTTCACTTCTAGTCATATTTACTTTCATGCTGGGTATGTAGGATTATTTGAATTCTAATCTACGTTATATGGTTAAATTCTTAATTGTACTATGAAAATCTATTCCTTTCATTTTGAATTTTATAGTAACTTCCTTTTTTTTCTGTATTGTTTGCAAAGAGATGTACGATTTTTTTTTAATACTGGCTGTTGTAAAATTGTCCCAAGGAAACATAATCCTGGGATAAAAATTCCATGACTGTGTCTGCATTATTTATATATATTCTACAACTATTCCAGGACATGGTCTGCTCGCGTGGAAAATTTCGTCCAAATCCGTTCAGCCATTTGAGCGGGTAGATGTAACAAACGTACACACAAACTTTCGCCTTTTTATTATTAGTTTGATTATGATTTTTGGAAATATAAATTTACGTTCTTCATTTATTACCCTTTTTTCAATGGATACGAGATTGAAAGCACAATGAAATTTTATTCTGTTTTCTCAATTTTGTTTCCCTAATCTGTATCTCCTTAAATAATCCAGTTCAAATCGGGATCAGCCCTACCCAATCAGGTCTGGAGGAAGACAGATGGTTTGCGGAAGTATCGGCATACCATGCAACTGATTTAAATCCCGAGAGATGTCAGTTTATCGCCCCAAGCCACGTTTTCTTGTAAGTGTACATAGCAATGATCGGAACACCCACACTTTTTTGTTTTAGTTGATTTTTTCGGAGAAAATATTTGGTGTGCTGTTTATTGGTTTATTTTTAGAATCAATAGAATTACTTACTTAAAAAAATATGAGAAGGTTTATATTAACAGCCCAAATTACAAGTAATACTGCCTGAAATAAAAATAAACATATTTTATTTTGTCAATTTATTATTAATATGAGTTTTTTTTTTCATTCTTTATTTTTTTTGCACTTATATATACTTGCAAGTATAATATATGTCGGTCCGATTTATCCAATTATAAATATCACTCACCAATTACATAAGTTAGAACAAAAGCTCGGGTAGCTCGCCGTACAACCGTCCAGTAACCCGACAACGAGCCCAAGTCGTCGACGGCGTAGTGTTCACGCCTCAAGGTGTTTTCAGCAATCGTAAGGGCCCAGCAGGGTCGAAGCCTACTGGGGCCACGGGTGCCGCGAAAGAGATCCCCGGGGCCCTGGTACAATGGCAAAGAAGGAACAGAAGTGAGTTTTAATTCAGTAAAAGTCTGACAGTATCTCCCGCTCCGCCCAAGTGCGGGGGATGTCATCAGCTGATTATCCGAACTAAAAAAAAAAATTAACAAAAGATTGGTTAATTTTTAGAATCAACAGAATTACTTGAAAAAATATATAATAATGTTCATTATAAGCCCCAATCACAAGGGAAAGAAATAATAATAAATAATAATAATAAATTTATTAAAAAACATGGTTGAAACAAACAAAACAAAAAAAAACATGAAACATGGTTTTTTTTGTCAAGTTATTATTAATATGATGATAATAATTAGTTAACAAGAAAACATCAATAATAATGATTGCATAAGAGCAGAAACGTAACAAAATTAAACGCTACAATTTGTTATGTGAACAAGAAATAAAAGGAATATCTTTAATAACGAAATATCGCTTCATCGCGATCGGCAGAGATGGTGCGACTTTTATTTGCGATCAAATACTGTTAGACATATTAATACTATGTTACGTTAAGGACTTTATGATGTCTTGAAGAAGAAAAAAATAATTCATTTATATTTAATTTGTGAACATAAAAGACAAAGTCATTGGCCTTGCATAGGTATAATTTTCTTGTACATCGTGTTAATTATAAAATATCGATTCATTATGTGCTGCCTTGCTGGGTTTACAAATATTATTTACCTAATGGTTTTTGTATGTGTAGGTACAACAAAACGTACATATTTACTAGTTTTATAAACACCTTCTTGACATACTGAAATGTAATTTTGTAATAATCAAAGCATCAATACGGAAACAGACATCGTCGCTTAGTCGAGATAGTGGTCAAACGTGAAATTTTCAAAAATAAAAAGGTAGATAGGTCTTTAAAACTTCCAGTATGTCTTTCGGACTGCCAAATTACTGACTCACATTGTTTATATTGATCAGATGAAGGTCTACTTAGTTATAATTTCACTAAAAACCCTACTACACTATCGTCTTATCTGATTCCCTAATCTTTCTCAGCTATTGTAGTAAAGCTCCACCAACTCAAAGGAAGATATCATGCAGCATAAGCTAATTATGTACATATTCATACTTCCAAAATTCAAATTATTTAATCGATTCCGCGTTCTTTTTTTAAACAAATTGAAGATTCATTTGGGAAACGTGTTGAGAGTAATAGGTTTTTAAACGTGCTCCCGCCGCGGTCATACATCACCCGAATGACGATGTACCTCGAATAATTCCGAATCGAATGGACCTTCATAATATAAAGTGCGTGCGATCAGGACCTGTGCGGTATTTTGGCACACAGTAAAAATGTTTACAGGAAAATATAGTCACTTTTTGCTACATATTTTCCTTATGCTGTACGTCTAGCTAAGATTTTTTTTTACTGTCACTGATTGGCTCACCAAGTTACCTGGGGCCCAAATATGCTATTTTTATAAATTCGTCATTCCAACACGATCCCATTGTCATTTTGCTAAAAGTTTGTAATCTGCTAATTCATAATGATCGATCATCGATCGGTCAATGGTCTCGTAATAGAGCTGTGGTAGAATGACAATAACAAGCTTATTAAAAACAAAGACGGCTCAATGACTTTCTAATGGTAGGTCACTGATCATAGGAACTGTCAAAACGTTAGCAAATTACCGTACATTTGTCAATATGTACGAGATTACCATTCTATACCACTTCTTTCAATTTAGTGTCAGTGGTTGATCATTGGAAAGTGTTTTTTTTTATCTTTATTAAGAAGCTTTGCCACAATACGACTATGTTATTTTAAATGATTGTCATATATTTTATATACTGCTCTTGCTTCGTCTGACGTAGGCTTCCAAAAATGACATTATATTTGTAGATAGATTACCAAACTTGTCAAAATCAACAATTATGAAATCAACGATAGACCATTTTGACATTATTGTAATAGCAGACTTGAGGCCCTGATTACCTGTCACCTGTCAACATTGGAGCACATGGTATAATCAGTCTTATAATGTTCTGATTGGGACTCAGGCTTCCTCTCTAGGAGGGGGAATGGGTCGTAATCCACCACGCGGCTTAAGTGCGTATTGGTCGATGTCCCATGTCTTCGAATTTTGGTTCTAGGGTTGCGCTAACCCTTTCGGATAATTTCGTTCAATCGCGTTTTAAATCCACTCGGTCTTAACTCGACACACTTAAGATGTACTCGTATCTACCGCGTGAAGACCACTTCACAATAAGTATCACGGATAAGGCCTCTGTGTAAAGCATGGAGTCGGAGGAAACTGTCACGCAAGTACTCATCGAGTGCACAGCTGCCAGTGAAATAAGAACACAAACCTTGGAAGCACCAAATTCACTCAAGGACGCCCTGAGCAAACTGTAAGGACTCATTTGATTCTGGTTGAAATTAAGGCCGCCATGGCCCACGCACAATGGTTCACCAAGGACTAAGTGCGGGAACCAGGGGCCCAAGTCTGCTATTTTTTTATATTCGTCATTCCAACACGATCCCATTGTCATTTTGCTAAAAGTTCGTAGTCTGCTAAATTTATAATGGTTGCTCATTGGTCAGTCATTGTTCTCGTAATAGAATTGTGGTAGAATGACAATATCGAGCTGTCTCGTAACAAATTATAAGCAACTACTGCAGAATGACGTTCTAATGATGGGTCACTGATCAAAGAAACTGTCAAAATTTTAGCAGACTACCGCATCAGATAATTAATTGGTCACTATGTACGAGATTACCATTCTATCCCATTTTTTTAAATAGAGTGTCAGTGGTTGATCATTGGAAAGTCATCATGACATTAATAGATTACCAATCTTGTCAAAATCAACAATTATGAAATCAATGATAGACCATTGTGACACTATTGTAATAGTAGACTTAAGACCCTGACCACAAAAACAAGAAGAGCGCAATAAAATTTTTATTAAAGCGGAAACGATTAGCATCTTCTATCACATTCATCCCAGACACCACTTCAATGTTGCAACACTGAATAAAACATTAAAATTTGTACCACTGTTTTATTCTTTCTAAAGAAAGTTCTAATTGATATTGTGATTTATGTGCGTACGCTCATCGAATCAATGCAACGCCTCCTTAGTGATTCGATGGGGATTCTTTAATTTTAAGAACCTTATCGCTTATTACAATCTTGTGAAGTTTATTTGGGAGTACTCCCCTTAAATATTTTTCGAAGGATATTTTTTGTACCTAATATTTATTTAATAGCAATCTGTTAGCGGCCATCGGGTTTAAGTTTGAAATAATTAAAAAAAAACTGGGCAAATGCGAGTCGCACTTGCGCTCTGAGGGTTCCGTACAAACTTACTTATAGAAACAGTTCAATTCCCGAATTGAGTTACGAAGATTTTTCCGAATAGCAAAAAAAGTTTTTTTTATGACTTAACTACAAATTTACAGTTTTCAGATTTTTCCTATACTTGTGTTATGAGACCTTGCTTCATGCCAAATTTCAGGATTCTAGGTCAAGGGAAGTATCCTATGAATTTTGATTCCCTTGAGAGTATCGAAATACACGTTTTTTGCGACATAAACGGCCGTATCTTCTTTTTCCGTTAACTCAGAAGTTTGATTTTTTCATGGCTTCAAAGGACCGCAGACCTGAGTAATATGGTTTTAATTTTAACTCGATACGTTCACGTGTCCTCGAGATAAATGGTGTTGACCAACACACAAAAAGACAGACAGACAGACGAACAGACAACAAAGTGATCCTATAAGGGTTCCGTTTTTTCCTTTTGATGTACGGAACCGTAAAAAAACGAAATAAATATCAGATCTTAAAAAGGTCCAGGAATTAACTAGTAACATTTCAGACCCTTTTTTGTGACATGCTCACATGTTCGTATCAAAACATCACAAAGTATCCTTACATATAATAAAACAAAGCCCCCTACCGCGTTTGTTTGTCTATATGTTCGCAATAAACTCTAAACCTCCTGACTAAATTTTAACCAATAGACAGAGTGATTCAAGAGTAAGGTTTAGATGTATAATGTATGCATATTATAGTAGACAAAAACAGAATATTTAAAAAAATTGTAACGCCTGTAAAAAGTACTAGTATAAAAATACTTGTAAATAAACAATGTAAGTAGGTAGGTATGTAAAAAAATGCAAAAAATTCTTCAACAACTTAGATCAATACAATTTGCCTCCTTCTGCGAAGCAGTAATGCTAGCAAAGGAGGAGGCCGCACGTGCACGTGCGACGCCGCCGTCGGTGTTCCGATCTCGATTTCCGGCCACCGTAGGGGTTTACGGACGGCGAGCAATGGGTAGCTCGCCGTCCGACCGTCCGGTAACCGTCCGGACTGAGACTAAGTCGTCGACGGCGCGTAGTGTTCTACGCGAGCCTTAAGATGTCAGCAAACCGTAGGGGCCCAGCAGGGTCGAAGCCTGCTGGAGCCATGGGTGATGCGACAGAGATTCCCGGAGCCCTGGAACAATGGCAAAGAAGGAACAGGAGTGGATTTTTAGTCAGTAAAAGTCTGACACGAAAAGAGCCGGGGATGTCAATAGATGACTTTCCCAACCGAAAAAAAGATCAACACATTTATAGATAAACAAGATGTACACAAAATAACTCAAATAACAACATTATTTACATCCAATTAATTAATTAAAATACTAAAATGGTGAGAATCTTACTCTAAATAACTAGTATGTAGGTATGTACAGTCACGAGTAATAAGACATATACATTGTCACATTTTCAATCTATCTTAACTTTTGGTGTTCAAGAAATAAGTGTACGACAAATAGTTGGTGGTTTTTGGAACACATTCATCGCAGGTACAGCTAAGTAGTGGAATTCTCTGCCGGAGTCTGTTCCCTGATAGCTTTAACCTAGAGGTCTTTAAGTCAAGAGTGAATAGGTTACCTCTAGGCAAGCGGAGGCCATCGTCAACCACATCGTCGCTTACCATCAGGTAAGATAGTTGTCAAATGCAAGTCTGTACATAATAAAAAAACACTTAGAACCAATTGTCGTACACATATTTCTTGAACGGCATAAGTTAAGGTGGGTTACCATGACGTTCAAAGTAAGATTGTTTCATTCTTATTTCAGTGTGGGTAAGAGACAGAGCTATACAGGTTGTCTAGCGCTATCTCTTACACACATTGGAAATAAGAATGAAACGATCTTACTTTAAACGACATGGTATCTCACCTAATAGACAGAAAATCTGACATGTATATATTTGCTCACGACTGTACCACAAAATCGAGACCGAATCCAAGTCTTGTTTGCTTCTCATTTCAAAAGGAAAAACCTCTCGCTTCTATGGCAACCCGTTTATTTGTCGTTCCATTATTTGCGAGACTACAAAATAGGTGTGCATTAAATAGAGTTGCGCAAATATTCGCGTTATGAATATTCCTAACTGCTATTCGATATTATTCATTACGTTGAAATGCTTGACTTTTCAAACAAATCTAGGTGGCTAATTGCTATGTGAAATATCTGGTCAGTAGGTAAACATACCTGTATGTTTATGTATATGTATATAAAATTTGCGTTCTCTTCATACGTAGGTATGGTCAGGGGTCAATAGTGCATTTTTTTAAATAAACCTATATATACACAAAAAAAAATAACTCCTAGCTAAAATATGGTGTCAAAAATTGCTCCGCATCTCTGTCGACTGGAAGTGTCCCCAAAAGACTGGCTGCATTGCCACGTTGTATGAGAATGCTTAATCTTTGATCGAGGTAAAAGATTGGCTGCATTGCCACGTTGTATGGAAATGCTTAACCTCTGATCGAGGCAAAAAACTAGCTGCATTGCCACTTTTTATGGGAATGCTTAATCTCAAATCGTGGCAAAAGACTGGCTGCATTGCCACGTTGTATGGGAATGCTTGATCTCTAATCAAGGTAAAAGACTGGCTGCATTGCCACGTTGTATGAGAATGCTTGATCTCTGATCGAGGTAAAAGTCAGTCTTTCTAAATTTCTTTTTAGAAATTTTAGAAACTAGCATTGGTATAGTGCAACTGCACTTTTGACCTCTGACTGTACTTCAATCAGTCTGCCCAGCCTATTTTTCCCCACTAAATAAGGGTCGACCAAACCGGATGCAGCTGGAGAACAGTATTTTACATGAAGCAACTGCCTATCTCACCTCCAAAACCCAACTGGGGCGATACCCCTTGGTAAGACTGGTTTCTGACTATTCGAAACCGATATCGGGCCCTGGTTCAAGCTATGGTCCGGAGAGAGGAGGAATAGCAGGCGGTCGCCTCCTTCTGCGAAACAGTAATGCTAGCGAAGGAGGAGGCTGCATGCGTGAGGGAACGAAGGTCCTCACGCCCTAGCCGCCGTAATTCCGACGCCGACTACCAGCCACGGTAGACGCGGGCTTGCGGACGTTTAGCACTGGGTAGCTCGCCGTCCGGCTGTTCGGTAATTAACCGGACCGAGCCCAGTCGTCAACAGCGCGTAGTGATCCTCGCGCTCCTCAAAGAGATGTCAGCAAACCGTAGGGGCAGCAGGGCCGATGCCCGCTAGCTATGACCGCGGAGAATTTCTGAAAGGGAAACCCGTAGTCCTAGAACGCAAAGGGTAATTGAAGGATACAGGTGTGGTTTTATTCAGTAAAAGCCTGACACGCTCTCCCGCTCCACCCAGAGCGCGAGAAGTCTTTTTGATGATTTCCCACCTTAAAAAAAAAAAAATCTACGAATGACAGCCGGGAACAACGGCTTAACGTGCTTTCCGGAGCAAGAAGGAATCTTGGTATGTTGAGATGGTCACCTATTCACAGACCGACCTCAGCAGTTACTTACTACTTCTGCTTAGCTTAGCTTAACTAAGCCACGAGCTGAGCTTGAGTCAATTGAGAAGCAAACCGAGAGGATCATTGATAGCTACTGTAGCTAGCTTCTGCCAGCGGCTTCGCGCGTGAAAGTGGGTTTTTCTCCATACAAACTTTGGACCCCCGTTTCATCTTCTTAGGGGGTGGATTTTGGAAAATCTTCTCTTAGTGCTCGCCTACGTCATAAAAGGAAACCTTGTGCAAAATTTCACGCTCCTAGTCCCAGTAGTTTCGGCTGTGAAAAAAATTGTAAATTATCCTAAAAAATAAATCGCCCTTTTTTAGGGTGGAAAAACGCTCGCCCTGGTTGGAGCGAGACGGAGTATCAGACTTTTACTGACTAAAATACACCTGTGTTACTTCGGTTGCCCTTCGCGTTCCAGGGCCAAATGCAACAATCACGCAGCCCTGGACAGATACCCTTTGATCTTAATCTTTTTTTATTACTCTGACTCCTAAACTAGGTGTATGTCCCTGTGGCTTAGGAGTCAATGATCCATAGTAGCAAAAAGCCATAAAATAAAATATTCAACCAGCTATTGACTTACCAGTACCTACTTCATTATCTTAAAGACTTTAATTTAATAATCGCTAACTTTCAGCATCGTCACCTCTCTACTACGGTTCCACTAAAAAAGTATGCAAAATCGCATTAATATTCACGGTTTAAGGACATACCGTGACGTCACAGTCACTAAGAAAGGTAAATTGCGCATAACGGGTCAATGAACTGATGTCGTCAAATACCCACGTTGTACTATAAAAGGGATTTTAGTTATTTGTGTACCTTCTACAACGCCAACTCTACGTTTTGAAAAAAAATAAGAATCTATTGTTTGAGTTTATTTTAATTGAATATGTTTAATCCCAGGTAAACATAGTCGTCCACAACTTCGAGTGTAGAGTCCCCGAACTTGATAGGAGTGGGTGCCTATGTTTTGTCTATGTTTATTTTAAGTCCCAATATTTCGGAAGCTCTACTGAGGTCACTAAGCATTGTACTGAGCTCCTCCGTAGTCTCAGCCATGACTACTATGTCGTTGGCAAACCGAAGGTGAGTGATGTACTCGCCATTGACATTAATGCCTAGCCCTCTCCATTGCAGAACCTTGAAGACATCCTCCATTGCTGCCGTGAACAGTTTCAGAGAATTAACGTCTCCCTGCCTCACGCCCCGTTGCAAGAGGATAGGTTTCGAGGTCGGGTCTTGTAGTCGGACTGACATAGTGGCGTTTTTGTACAAACACTTTAGCTCTTCGATGTACCGATAGTCAATTTGGCACCGTTGGAGAGACTGCAGTACATCCCAAGTGTCAATCGAATCAAAGGCTTTGTTGTAGACCACAAACGCTAAGCAGAGAGGCTGATTATACTTCTCAGTCTTCTGTATAACCTGCCGCAGCGTATGTAAGTGGTCCACGGTGCTGAAGCCTTTTCGAATTTCATTTTTCAATTTTAATCAATGAAATTCGATAAAAGGTGTTGATTTTTTTCAATGCCTCACATTTGGAATTACTCCTATATCGTGGGTTTTTTCTTAAAGGTGGGAAATCATCCAATGACTTCTCCCGTTCTAGAGCGGAGTGGGAGATTATGCCAGACTTTAACTGACTAAAACCATACCTATATTCCATTTTTGCCTTGCGCTCCTGGACCCTGGCTAACCTATGGCCCCAGTATGCTTCGGGCCTGCTGAGCTAATATCCCTTTGCGTTCATAAACCTGTAAACTCACGTACGCAAGACACTCGGACCCAGTACAACTATCTGCAAGCCATACAAATCACTTACGTCGACATTCTCAGACAGTCATTGCTGGACATGGCTTTCCCCAAACGTTGACTTTTTGACTGATTATGTCCATAGACTATAGAATAAAAAGCATTTTCATAATATTGGCATATAATGAGCATAATCAGCCTTTTAATGTTCTCACTGCTGGGACTCAGGTCTCCTCTCTAGGAGAGGGAATGGGCCGTAATCCACCGGGACCTAGTGCGGATTGGTGAATGTCGCATGTCTTCGAATTTTTGGTTCTAGGACATGCCCGTTTCTTCACGATGTTTTCCTTTACCGTTTTGAAAGCAGTGGTGATGAAATAAATTGCACAAAGTAATGCGCCTGGCTGGGTTTGAACCCGAGACCTACAACTCGTAAGTCCCGTTACCACTCGGCCACCACTGCTCAATAATATTGGCACACGGACGAAATACAGGAAGTATTTTTTAACTACCAAATTACACTACATCAATAAATCTGTATAATTTTGGCGGACATTTAGTATAGAGGTTTACGATCACAAATATATCGATAAATACTTATTACGTATAGTTTGAACCATTATTGGCAAAATCAACGTTCACTTTTATCATTAAGTGTTTCATTTTACTGCTTCCTCACGCAAGCTGGGTATTAATCCTAACAAAATTAGTATTTTAATATAACACTATAGCGATTTAGATAAACAATATATTTCCTTTATTGATTACATAGACGTTGACAGCTACTTCGCTTACGACAATATATCTGAGGGTGCAGTTGCTGAAGTCGCACCTGAATGTAATTTTTAAGGTATTTGTGATACTAGTACCGAACTGTTTTCTACACCTTGTTATGGACGGAGACTTTTGGCCACAGGGCGTGGTGTTCCGGAGCTTCCGCGGACAAGTACCACAGGATTGTCTTGGTGCTGCCGAGACAAAATAGTGTGATATGAAGTCTTACTAACATAATTTTCAATAATTTTTTATTTAATTTATGTAGTTACTAGCGGTCCCGGCAGACGTTGTTCTGCCCAAAAGCGGGATTTAGTAAAAAAAAATAATTGCCCTACTCTACCCTACTCTACCCTACTCGTTAAAAAGTCCCTATGTCCGTCTCCTGGTTCTAAGCTACCTCCCCACCAATTTTCAGCCAAATCGGTTCAGCCGTTCTTGAGTTATAAACAGTGTAACTAACACGACTTTCTTTTATATATATAGATGTATGTTAGTTATGAGCCGAGTGTGTATCCGAGTGGTAACGGTCCCGACTATGAGCAGTAGTGGTCGAGTGGTAACGAAAGGAGGTGGACGAGTTGTAGGTCGCGGGGTCAAACCCAGTCAGGTGCATTACTTTGTGTAATTTATTTCATCACCACTGCTCTCAAAACAGTGAAGGAAAACATTATGAGGAAACCGGGATATCCTAAAACAAATTCGAAGACCTGTGACATTCAGGGTCCGCCTGGTGGATTACGACCCATTCCATCTCCTAGAGAGGCCTGGGTCCCAGAAGTGGGAACATTAAAAGGCTGATTATGCTATAAATATGCTATGTATGTCTATAAGGTATTTATGATTGGGCATTGTTGCCTGAAATAAATGGATTATTAATTTATTATATTTTGTAGGAAAGACACTAACACCTGCAATACAGTTTATATTAGCGCAGGCGTTAAGGAATCCTATAGTCCAAATTGTAAATGATGTCAATAAAGAATTATTTTTTTTTATTTTTTTGACGATAAAAGGTACCTACCCTGTGTTTTTTTTATCTCTGACAGTATTTGGGAGAAATTTCATAATGATCTATTGAGTAGTTAAGGTGAGAAGGCGTTGCAAACAAACGCATATTCGCATTTCCAATATTAGTTAGGAAGTTAGAATTTTTCAAGGTTATCATCTCACATGTATTACAGGTATTACAGGCTGTCTTGCCAGATTGCTACGTTCACAAAAAACCTCCCTTTTCACAATTTCTTCCAGTGTACTAATACTAATGATTTTATACAATTTTTAGTATTAGAAAAATTGATTTTGTTAAAAAGCGGAGAACCAATAGAAAACAGCCAGTAGTAGTTAAAATTCAATAAAGACTGCAATTTTTTTTCCATTTTGTATGTTTATTTTTTGTGGTAATACCTTAATGGTGTAAGCTGTGCATACCTATAATGGGCATGCATACCAGGTAATACGTTTTAATATTATTTTTCGCTAAAAATCATGTATGTAATGCTGTTGGTGTGCCAATAAATAAATAAATAAATAAATAAATCAGCTTTTGGAAAGTACTATTTTTGTATCTAGGCAGAGGGACCATTATAATCACACTTATATTTTGAGGAATCTCTTACTCTTTCACGTGGAAACGGCTGACGGATAACATTTGGCATACGGATGGA
Source organism: Mythimna pallens (assembly GCA_961205895.1). Classification (NCBI taxonomy): domain Eukaryota; kingdom Metazoa; phylum Arthropoda; class Insecta; order Lepidoptera; family Noctuidae; genus Mythimna; species Mythimna pallens. The sequence continues at coordinate 23,669,866 of OY540825.1, read as the reverse complement.
CAGTGTCTTTTTTTTCGGTGGGACATCCCCCGCTTTTGGACGGAGCGGCAGGGCGGGTTAGATTTTTACTGACTAAAAACCTACTCCTGTTCCTTCGTTGCCTTTCATACCAGGGCCGAGTCTTTCTTTCAGAAGCAGACCCTTGGCCCCAGTAGGCTTCGATCCTGCTGACATCTCCTTGGCGCCGTCGACAACTTGGGCTCGGTCCGGACGGTTACCGGATAGTCGGACGGCGAGTTACCGTGGCCTTGGAATGCAAAGTGCATCTGAATGAACACAAGTCTAGGAAAAAGTCAGAGCGGAAGAAGTTATGTCATAATTTTCCACCTAAAGAAGAAGAAGAAGAAGGGGTAGACTAAGTCATGATACAAAAGATACTTTTAATCCCAGCAATGTGTTTCTTGGGCATAATTTTCGACTTTTATGCGAACGACGTCATTGGCTCAGCTACACTAATATTATAAAGAAGCAAAGTTCGTTTTTATGTTTGTAGGAGATAATCTCTAAAAACATTGGTCCGATTGCTAAAAATTTTTTACCAATAGAAAGCTGCTTCATTCCTGAGTGACATAGACTATATTTTAAGTAAGCGGGCGAGGCCGCGGGCAAAAACTAGTATTATATAATACAGCGTTGCTTAAATAATAGCGATTGGATTACAAACACCATCGTTGACATTCAACTCTCAAACAACTTATCAGATCGAAGACCAAATCAACTTGTCATCTTTCAATTCCTCGTCAGCCTATATTAGAAAATTTCGAAACCGCATCACATCTATGTTCACATCGTTACGTCACTAATTAGGTATCGAGTCGTAACGGTAGTGTCAATTTCATTAATTCGATTTCAATTGCTGGTTGATACAACCCTATCTTAATGTGAAAGGAATGATAAGTATGATAATAAAAAAACCGGCCAAGTGCGAGTCGGACACGCGCACGAAGGGTTCCGTACCGTCCGTAGCAAAAAACGCCAAAAAAATTACGTTTGTTGTATGGAAGCCCCCTTTAATATTTATTTTATTTTGTTTTTTAGTTTGTTAAAGCGACAACGGAAATACATCATCTGTGAAAATTCTACTGTCTAACTATCACGGGTCATGAGATACAGCCTGGTGACAGACGGACAGACAGCGGAGTCTTAGTATTAGGGTCCCGTTTTATAATTTGGGTACGGAACCCTAAAAATTTGCATGTTCGGTAGTAACATTCGGAAAGAGAGTTTGATGAATATAATTTTATTGTTGAATGGAAACTGGATGAATGCTAATGTTTGTAAGTTTTTGTTCAATCAAATTGTAATAGGAATAGCAATTGCGCAATGATTTGACATTTGTACATTATGTGTTGGACACTTTTTTGTGTAAGTTTCATTCATTAACTGGTTACTGTTAGCGGCTACGCCCACATAAAAGAAGAAAATTGTCCACTTCCAGGATAGCATAGCATAGTCAGGCTTATAATGTTCCCACTGTTGGGATTCAGGCCTCCTCTCTGGGAGAGGGAATAGGCCATAATCCACCACGCGGGCCCAGTGCAGGCCATCATATCAAATCATATGTTGATGATGTTGAACATGAATTTATGATTAACATTTTTTTTTTTCAAATCTAGTCCATCTATCTATACATAAATAAATCTGTAGGATGGTCTTAGTTGTGCGCGCATCTCGTAAAATGTACGAAATCGATGTAGATAACTTTAATAGATTAAAATTGTGTGTCACTTTATATATTTAAAAAAAAAAAAAAAAAAATTATTTTGCAGTACACCGCAGTCTACCCCCTTTTTTATGTCAAGTTCTTACAGTCCATCCTAAGGTTGTCTGGTAGAAATCGCTGTTAGCGATAAGACCGCCATTGTACCCATACATTAAGTTAGTAAGAGCGTTTGTAAGTTTTTGTTACTATTTTGGTGTACTATAAAGTTTTATTCTATTCTATTCTATTACTTTGATTTTGTTTCATCGCAATCGGTTGACTACATCGAAAGATATATGAATTTAAAGTATTCAAGAAGTAAAATATTACCACACGCAATTGACGTTTACGCAGTACAAAGTTCGACGGGTCAGCTAATATTATAATATGGAATTAACTCCAAATCGTCATGTAGTTTCAATCATTTTGACATTTCGACACTTGTATTCCCTAAAAAATAAAAACGCTCTTACTTTGTCTATAACCCAAGTAACAACCAGAAATACTGAACTGGTTAACAATAAAAAGTGTTTACAAATAACCTTAAAATGATGACAAACCAGTTAAATCAATACGACCTCATTGACCTTATTACTTCGTTTTTTATCTGCCTCATTCGGATATCCGCGGTATTTTCCCAATACAGGTATTCTATAGAATACATTTTATATTGGCTTCAGGTCCCCGGATTCAAAATTGTGTAATTAATTCTTGATGTTGAGGACCTCAGCTAAGGCTTAATTTGGAAGGGGGATTTTTTAATTTCATATAGACATCCCGGATATCAGCTATCTGGGAAAATGGGAGGTTTTTATCAGTATTTGTTCAGTCAAAGACTTTAGGAGCTATGTCCTAGGTGCCCGTATTGTCAGAAATAGTTACCGTGGCCCTGAGCGCCAACTACATAAAATGTAGGCTTGCAGACGGCGAGCAATGCGTAGCTCACAGTCCAGTAAGAGCCAGGCCCGGGTCGACATGCCAGCATGAGTGACGGAGCTCGTTAGGTCAGATTTTTCGAAAGAGTTACCGTGGCCTTGGAACGTCGCAAAAGGCAACTAAAGGAAAACAGGTGGGTTTTAGTTAGTAAAAGTCTGAGGGTGTTTTTAATATCGTATGGTTTTAATCATGCATGGGGATTACCCCGCACGCCTGCTAAAAGCTCTTCTGCCTGACTAAAATACTGTCAGATTGCAAAAAGATTCTTTTTTCATCCGATGTTTTTTTCTGATTAATTAAAGACGAAAGTCGTAGAACTGCAATGCCTCGCCGCTGTCTTCTCAATCTCCACTTTTTCAGGACTTCCAGAAGTTGAAAATAGTACCAAGTGCTTTTTACTAAAAGTAGAACTTAACTTACTGCCAAGTTCTTTGAAGAGTCATTTCAAGTTAAGTTTAATACGAGTAAGTTAAGTTCAGTCGTATTCGTCGACGTCGACGAACTATTCCAAAGAATCCATTTCTTGAATGAATCGTGCCAAACAAATAACAAGAAGCATTTACATAAAAAAAACCAGACTGCTAGTACAAATTGGTTTTACTCTTACGTTCCAATACATTTTAAATTGCCAAACGTGATCAAATCAAACGGTAGAAATCTTTAAATAACTAATCAATGTGAATATTTGAATCATTGACGGCACGTAGTGTTCCACGCGTCATTAGATAATTTCCAACCTTAAGAAAAAGTCTATATTTGCTGATCAATAACATGATACCTTCTCAATAGGCACAAATAAACTATGACTATACTTGAAGTATCGGTTCAAAAGATTACCCAAGGTCGAAAAGTTCCTCATTGTAAAAATATACGATTTCACACCTTATGCCAAAGGCTTTGGATGATATTTCAAATTAGGACTTGATGACCAGTCTCCTGATGGACACGTCACAGTACTTTCTGAATGGGTTTAACCCAGCGTAAGAGATCCATGAGACAGTGTAGTAAATAAACAGAATTTCAATAAAAAATTCAACGCTGCCGTTTGAATGACGCAAGTTTAAAAATTATATATAACTCCCGCAAAAATCACATTTTAAACACAACTAAAGCCTAGTTTCAGGATCCAAAGTTCTTTTAAATACCGTAAAATTAACGAGACAAACACATGTTTGCTCCTGTGATTGTTTGCATGAACTTTTAACAGCCAATTCTTACATCATTTGGCTTTTTTTCTGTAGAAATTCGCTCTGGTGAAGTGATAGGGAGTGTCAATCTTTTACAGACTAAAAACCACTCTTGTTCCTTCAGTTATCCTTTACGTTTCACTTTGTTGGTGACTCTTTCGAACAATGCCGCAGCCTTGACAGCCATCGGACCTGGCAGGCCCCGTTACTTATGCTGACTTTTTTTTGAGACACGCGTGATACACGACACGCCGTCGTCTCCAGGTCTGGTCCTTATCGGACTGCGAGCTGCGCATTGCATAAACTAGAAGCGCGAATGACAATTTTGGCCCATTTTATTTTTGCAATAAGGAGAGATCAAATTAATATTGTATTATCAGTTGATAATAATTGTTTTTTATTAATTATTACACATATTTTGGCGTACTTAGCGATTCTACGCTTAATAAAACTAGAGCAAAAAAATATAGGAATGGATCAAATTTGGGACGCCCGCGCATCTAGTGTTAAGGCAGATATCATATGAATTAAACCTTCTGTATCGTTTTTGTTGTGTGTCCATCATCTATAGTACATAACTATGACATGACGATGACGTTGGACTTCTGTCCGTGAGGTAGTGAACTCGCCCTGTAAAAAAACAGTGACATTAACCGAATTCTATATGAGATCATGGTCATGACATCATTATTTACGCGTTAAGGCTCGAGTGTGGTATAAGATAGTTTCAAGAATGTCTTCATTTCCGGTTAACTAATTATATTTTGGTATAAAAAAGTGTGCATGAATGTAGGTTAAAGTTATTTTTACATAGGAATGAATCAACCCGATTCATAGTAGGTATTATAAGCTACACGTTGGCAGGAATAGTTTTAATTTTGAGCTGGAAAATGTATTTTAGTAGCACTGGTTTTGTTACCATGGATGCGTGGACTGTACTTGGGTCGGGGTGCAACAGGCATATCTCAAAGTATTTATTTTGGGTGCTAATGAAACACACTTCTTTTTAATAACATTATTCGCCTCTAAAAATCTACATTACCTTCTAAATTAGTAAGTCAGCCACAGTTAATGAGCATCTGAATGATACTATCTTAATCACTAGTTATCTTCTATAAGCCACTTTCTTAGGTGATAAAAAAATAACCACTAAGGCTAAGGGGGCAGCGAAGCGGAGCTCCCGCCTTAGCCTTCTAACCTAACCTGTCCGCGTCGAAGCGCCCTACAATTCCATGTTCGCTTCGCTTGCTCTTGTACTAAGAATTGGCGTCATTTTCCCGTTGCTTAGTTATAAAATGAGTAGTTTGATCACGTGGCGCATAAAGAAATGTGTTGCTTAGATTATAATTTCACATTTATTTTTTTAGTTACCAACTTACATTAACAATTTACAGCACACGTACAAGATATAGGCAATCATATAATACATTATATATTTTAAACTAAAATACTCGTATTTTTACAAAATCGTATAGAAGTAATTGTTATAAACTGTGAAATAAAAAAAATATTAAAAATATATTTGAAATTAAACAAAAAGAAAATTATTCACTCATTCATGGCAAAGATATTGTACTGAGCGGCAATGGACTCTAGTCCTCGTTACGTAGACGTAACGAAGTATACTATCAAGCATCCGTGAAAAAAATAAGAAACAATCATTTTGCTGTATTGTGCATTACATTCAAGTTTAACAAATACAGAAAGACACCATTTTTAATAAAAAATATTGACACAACAACTGCAATTGTTGAAAGACACTTCACTGTTTAGTACCTAATTTATTGGTTCTTTGATTCAGTAATAACCATGGCATTAAGAGGTGCTATTATTGCAGCCACAGAAGCAAATCATCGATTAGTATCTTCATTTATCGCAAACCACAAAATTGCCAACCCCTTTCCAACCTTATGTCCAAACATTAATGTTGTTATTTGCTCAATAGTTTATCTAATTAAAATGTCCAGTTTTAGTTGACTAAGGTCTATTATCCACGGACTTGTAGCTTCAAAGACGCGTATTCGTCATTGTACGCTTGGTGTACGCCTGCTCGCTGGCGTAGGCACGCAGGCGTGGACACGCGTCGTAGGCCTTATGGCCTTCAGTCCACGGACGTAGCTTCATAGACGTGTATTTGTCATTATACGCTTGGTGTACGCCTGCGTGAAGCGTACATACAAAACTATGAAACGGTGTCGGCGAAGCGGTAGCGTCGTGCCGTCGTTTCGCTGCCGCTTCGTTGACATAGTTTCAAAGTCGACACAGTACGCGTCTTTGAAGCTACGCGTCCGAGAACAGTAGGCCTAATTGTCCTAATTAAGCTTATTATTCCCAAACAAAAGCCCTAACTTTAATTCGAATTCCAATCAAGAAGATTAAAAGATTCAAACCTGCTTCAATAATGTCGAGGCCATAGACTAAAAATTAAAATATACAAATGACACATTAATTATAGAGGTGTATTCGATGCTCGTCACCGAGTGCTAGTGTTGTAACCGAATATCGATACTCACATGTGGGTCAATGCCGCGTGAACACGTTGATAAACTTAAGGTGCTTACAGATCCTTGATTCGGATGCTTAATGCAATGATCGATTTGTTTACAAAATCAGCAGATTTGTTTACATTTTTTCATACGGTTAATGCACTGAATGCCACCTTAAAAAGACCATTAACAGTATAGTTTAATGATCCACAAAAAAATTGGATTTTGACACGTTGTAACTATTAGTCATGGTAAAAACAACGTGTCGAAATCCCAAATGAGATTATTTTAACAAAATATAGACAAATCCGTTTTAAATTAGACAAAAACTCACATTTGCAATACAGTTTATTCGAAAGCCCGCTCCCTACCGCTTTTAGGCTTGCACTGTAGGGTATTTCGCACTAGTGTAGAAAAGTTTTGCTATTATGGTACATAGTTACATATTGTTACCTACGCTGAACAGACATCAGAAAACTCTGAGTTTTTCACCAATATATACTTAAGGCATCGGCTTGGAGATAGAGCGACGTTTTTTTGAGTTACACACATAATAAATTTATTTAAGTGTTAGAAAAATTACTCCTAAGTAGCACGGGTCGAGGAAATGGTAGTAAGTTAATCATTTACAAATAACTTCGAGTTTGTAATCCTTAATAGTGATCTTGAAACGTAACGCGTTCTGACTACGTGCGTTTCGACGCTTTTACAGCAACTAGTGGGTTTAAATTTGTAATGTTTCATCAATTTTGTATGAGTGGAAATATTATTAGGGTGATTCTTTGAAACCGAGAAAATGTCTCATTTGTCTGGCCTAGTTTTTTCTTTACAATTTTTATATTTTTACTTGCATATTAACCTTGGTATCATCATTTCAGTCCAAAGACGTCCACTGTTGGACATAGGCCTCCCCCAAATGTCGCCATAATGACCGGTCCTGTGCATCTCGTATCCATCGGATTTCCGAGCCTCTCACCAGGTCATCGGTCCACCTTGTGGGAGGACTGAAACGTAGACCTCATCATATTTAAACTAACGAAAAAAAATGCCGTGTAAAAAGTGTTTTTTTTTTTTTTATAACCTATATGCAAAATAAATATAATTTATCATTTACCGTGGGTGGCCGAGTGGTAACGGCCCCGACTTACGAGTTGTAGGTCGCGGGTTCAAACCCAGTCAGGCGCATTACTTTGTGTAATTAATTTCATCACCAATGCTCTCAAAACGGTGAAGGAAAAAATCGTGAGGAAATGTTTTAGAACCAAAAAATCAAAGACATGTGATATTCACCAACCCGCAATTGGCCCGCGTGGTGAATTACGACCCATTCCCTCTCCTAGAGAGGAGGCCTGAGTCCCAGCAGTGGGAACATTAAAAGGCTGATTATGCTTATGTGCTATATTTACCCTGGGTTTCAAATACGTAAACTCACATACAACTATCTGTAGGCCATACAATTATTTGGTCCGTGCGGGAATTGAACCCGCGACACGCAGTGCAGCAGCCGATTGCTTAACCATTTCGCCCACCGTGCCGTAACCCGTTTGATTTTCGGCTCATCAAACACTTATACAAAGAAAGTTTTGTTTATTAAGAACTTCAAACTAAGTAGCGCAAGTGCAAAACCAATAGCATTAAAATTATGGCGTGAATCCATCGCAGTTTCTTACTGCGAGAAATAAAAACCGGCCAAGTGCGAGTAGGACTCGCGCACGAAGGGTTCCGGTTTTGTTGTATCGGAGCCTCCTTAAATATTTATTTTATTCTATATATTTGTTGTTATAGCGGCAGCAGAAATACTGCCTAACTATCACGATTCATGAGATAGAGCCTGGTGACAGACGGACGGACAGCGGAGTCTTAATAATAGGGTCCCTTTTTACCCTTTGGATGCGGAACCCTAAAAAAGAAAGCACGATAAACAAAACTTCAGATACCATTTTTCAATAAGAAAGTCTGATTTACTCTCTGTTCTTTATTAATCTGCCATGGATCTCTTCATCTTTTATATGAAATTCTAAAAGACACAACCTTACAGCAGCAGCCTAGTAACATACAATTTTGGCAGAATAGTTCTTTATATATATAAAGATGGTGAATCCGTTCCCTACTCTAGTAGGGGAACACGTTTATTCATATATGAAAATCTGAACCACTATTCATTGTAGCCATTAATAAAAAAGCCATGGAGGAGGTTTGGCCATTGATGAAGTATGTTACAAAGTGTCTATGTTATCACAAAATTAGCAAAATAAAGGTTTTGTACTAATAAGCTTTTATTTGCAAAGAAATACCGTAAAAAAAACATTTAATACGTTTTTGGTACAGAAAATTTTTCGCTATACTACGATAGCATGTAAGTATTTACGTAAAGTTGTATATCACGCACAATAAAAAATTAAGTAATGTTACTTCTGACATTGAATACACTTCATCAATTAATTATGAAATAAATCAATGATACTTAATTTAAAAAAAAAGAAAGAACATCTCTATCTATACCTACCACATATAAAAATAATATTTAATATGAAAAAAGTTAAAACTAAAATACAAATTTAACAAATAATGAAAGCTGTGTATGTGTTGTTTTATTTTTTTATGAAATCATTAACATAATTTTTGTTAATAACAACCAAAAAAGCGATATTTCATCATCGATTACGAAAAGAAAGCTATCTCAAGATTTCGAAAACCTGATATGAAACGTGAAATAAGACAAAATTACGCCATATTATTGCAATAAGTGTAGTTCCCAAGAATGATTCAACGGACGATGCAAGAATTTCTATGAGATTTTGTTTTCGGAAATAATTAAAAAGTTAAGGAAGTGAGATGTCTAGGTTAGTATGTCAAGGTACCCACAAATGAGGTCAATGTTTGATTTCGAGATCAGAAATGAATCGTCGTCACAATTACGCCTTCCATTGAATCAGATTCTATGAATCAATTGTGCAGAAATTATTACTTTTAGATGACTTGTGGTTTCTTTTTTAATTTCATTGGTCCCAATGGAAGATTTCATTATTGATTGTTTTGTCTTTCGTTGAAATATTAACATAATAATAGGTAATAATAAATATTATTATTTAACCGTTTTACGAAGAAACGCCAAGTGGGCAGGGCACATTGCTTGCAGAACAGATGGCCGTTGGGATCGAAAGGTTTATAGAGTGGCAACTGCGTACCAGGAGACGCAGCGTTGGAAGGCCTCTTACCAAGTGAATTAAAGATTTGGTATGGCTTGCGGGAATCTGATGGATGCGTTACGCATAGGACCGTTCATTGTGGCGACATTTGGGGGAAGTTTATTCAACAGTGATAGAAATGATGATAATGAATCTTTTGTCACAATATTGAGGTTTAAGATCATTTATTCCTATAAGAGTTCTAAATTCATTTACATATTGTTACAGTAAATCCTAATATACAAGTAAATCTTAAACAAATAATTATGCTACCAACCAACGAATATGTGTATAACTAAATTATCAATATTTAATGAAAATTGACTTTAAACCTAGATTTATGTATAATTAGCAAATTGCCCGAGCTATGTTTATACTTTATAAAGCTTGTTTTTTTTGAAGGTCATCACTTAACAAAACTGAAACGGACCTTCTAAGAATTTCCCTTGTTGAACCAAGGATTTTGGACAGTTTTTGCGCATTCAGCAGTGATGTAGTTTGCTTCCAGGGAATTTCCTAATCATCGTTAAAGATATGGCTATGGCCTGTTTCTGGGGAATAACCTTTATTTTCGTAAATTTTATTTTAAGAATATTTCTCGTCGACTGATTGATTCTTTGCGTGACTAAAGGGCTGACAAGGCCTTTGCCCAAAAAATTATAATTGCCATTCATCGTGGTAATGTCGCCAGTCTTCTGGGCACATTTACGGATTACAGCGATGTGGAGGAGTATTTTTTTTGCTTAAGAGTGGAATTCTTTGGCGAAGTCTGAGTTTCCTGATAGCTACAGCCTAGAGGTCTTTAAGTGAAGAATGAATAGGTTACTTCTATGCAAGCGTGCCTTATCGAAGGCCATATCATTGATTACCATCAGGTGAGATAGTGGTCAAACGTAAGCCTAACCATAATAAAAAGAAATCTAGTTATATATGTACGTAAATAAGTGTGTAATATAAATAGTTATAGTCAAAAGTCGGCCTTATAATGTTCCCACTGTTGGGACGCACGCGGGCCCATTGCGGGTTGGTGGATGTCACATGTCTTCGATTTTTTGGTTCTAGGACATGCCGGTTTCCTCATGATGTTTTCCTTCACCGTTTTGAGAGCAATGGTGATGAAATAAATTGCACAAAGTAATGCGCCTGGCTGGGTTTGAACCCGCGACCTACAACTCGTAAGTCGGGGCCGTTACCACTCGGCCACCACTGCTTTGTATATAAATAATTAATTAATATTTAAGTGTCTTACTTATAAATACACATATCAATATTTTTATTTTTAGATAGTCTAACAAAAAATAATCATAGTAATATGACCTAGGTTTGGGAGTTACCCTTCATAGTGCTATAGTTTTACAAACATCTGTACTCACGGATTTAAATTAGGATTTCCTGCATCAGTGCGTGCACATATTTCTAAGAATTCATCGTGACATTCGACTCTTTGAACTATTATTGACTTCATATTTATAAGTATATCTATGACCTTTATTGAAAATTTGTACAACGCGACGTGTGCGGGTTTGCTCAAAAGAGTTACTAAAGGGCCACTGAAGGAACAAAGGTTGTTTTTAGTCAGTAGATAACAGTCCGACACCCTCTCGCCCACCCAGAGCAGAAGGATTCAGATCACTTGATGATTTCCTTCCAAAAATAAAAAGTCTGTACAATGTGTCAATGCTAATAAAACTTGACCTTTCAATTTAAATTGTCTTGTCTCGTCTTTCCATCACCCCGTAGGTCAGATAATCGTCTATAGCCAGCAAATGATAAGTCAACACAATGGCATGCCTTGCCTAGTAATTAGGAAGTGTTACATCAAATTAGCGACTTTGTCTATTCTATTCTATTCTTTATTAATGGCAAGTAGAGCCGATGTCGACTATTCTGCCAATGTCCAAAATGGAAAAGCAAGAGGGTATATTATTATTTCAGAAAATGGAAAGGGACAGTAACTGTAGATCAAAATTCTTCGATTGATACAGTTGAACTTGATGGGTTAGTATGGGGCTGAAACAACAAAAAATAAAAATACATAAATTTTATAATTGTTAAAACATTAAACTAACGGCTTTGTCATACTAGTTGAACATGCCACACGAATTGGTCAGATTAAACTGTCACTGTCTTCTTCTAAATTGTCAGTTTTCCCTTGACATTTACTCATATGATCGTCAAACAAAAAATATATATATTTTTTAATTTGTCTATCATTTGTCATCTAGGCATTGTCTCTTTATATTCGCTACGCATATATGAATATAAAGTGTTAATAAAATTGATACCTCGTTATATTTAAATCAACCATGCGTTAACTGTTTTTGTCTGTCTGTTTACATCGCCGATAAGATCAATTTCTGTTTAGCGATATTAGAATGTAGTGAATACGATTCAAGGGACTCGTAATAGTTATTTAATTGGTCATCAGCGTTAGACCTGTTTTACCATTAGGCAAGTGATACGTTTCAGCTTTCTATTATATTACTGCGATTTTTAACAATGATTTTGAGGTATGGGATCTGTTCCTAATTTATTTATAACCAAGTATTTTTTATAAATTGCACCATATTAACAAGTTACCAGTAAAACATAAAATCACATTTTTTTTAGGGTTTCGTACCTCAAAAGGAAAAAACGGAATCCTTATAGGATCACTTTGTTGCCCGTCTGTCTAGAGCCTTTATCTCGGAAACGTGTGGAGGTAATGAGTTGAAATTAAAACCATAATTATACTCAGGTCTGCGGTCCCTTGAAGCTGTGAAAAAATCAAACTAAGTTACAAAAAACATACGGTCGTTTATGTCGCAAAAAACGTATATTTCGACACTCTCAAAGGAATCAAAATTCATAGAGTACTTCCCGTAGACCAAAAATCCTGCAATTTTGAATAAAACAAGGTCTTATAGCACAGGTATAGGAATAAATCTGAAAATTGTAAATTTGTTGTTAGATACTTCACAAAAAAAAAAACTTTTTGCGATTCGTAAAAATCTCGGGAATTATTTATTTATATAGGTAAGTTTGTACGGAACTTGACCAGTTTTAAAAAAATATATAAATAACGTAGACAATAGATACAAATAGGGAATATAAATGTATTTTTTTTATTTGCTAAATTATATAATTTTTAGTTTTAATAAATAAATATAATCTAAAAATAAATAAATCAATAACGAAGCTTAACTGCTAATAACAAAGAGAAGTCCGACGTGGTCTTTGACGTCAAAGTTCATCATGTCCGAACGTGCTCCAATTTTTCACTGTTAATATTCCATTATCAACCGACTTCAAAAAGAAGGAGGTTCTATGTTCGCCTGAATGTATTTTTTTTATATTTATTGATAAACTGGTTAGATAATAAAAAAAAAATCATGCACTTTCCCTATTTTTTTAAACTTGAAACTCAGAAAATCGAACAGGAATATTATCCTTAAAAACTACAAAAAAAATGTCTTTTGACCTTACATCGTCCATTAAATAGTATACAAGGTAACTAAATATATACTCAAAATTCGAATGACTTAACATAGCAGAGAAATCGGTAATATAAGTAATCGATGACGAACACGACATTGGAAACTTGGATAATATTTTTACTGACGTCACAAAATGATTTGTGCCCTTGACCTTAGATGACAATATTGTCACGATAATTATTTATCTGTTGATGACTAGTTGTATGTGATGTAGGAAAATGTTGCAACCGATCTTCTTGTCACTATTCTTGAATTAGTTTTAGGGTTCCTTACCCAAAGGGTAAAAACGGGACGGTCCATCACCAGGCCGTATCTCATGAACCATGATAGCTAGGCTGTCGAAATTTTTACAGATTATTTATTTCTGTTGCTACTATAACAACAAATACTAAAAACCGATTAAAATAAATATTTAAGTGTGGTTCCCGTACAACAAACGTGATTTTTTTCTCGATATTAATAATAGTTTTTTATAGTGTTCAGTTGTATAGAGAAAGTACGGCACCCTTTGTGCGCGAGTTCGACTCGCACTTGGCCGGTTTTTATTATGCTCACGAGATGTGGAATAGGTCAAATATTTACGCGATGTTAGTGTTAATAGGAAATGTGGTCTAACCAAGATTGGAAGTCACTCCATATGAAAAGGACTGATAAAATATTGGTTAAATTAAGCGATTGGACGCGATTGGTACAGAGCGAACGATAATGATTATAGAGAAAGAGATTTTTTTTTACTGAAACTGGGTTCTTTTAGGTGGGAAATCATCCGATAGCTTTTCCCGGTCTAGGACTGAGAGGGAGAGTTTGACCAACTTTTCTTTGCCTTGCATTCCAGGACCCCAGGGTTCCTTTCGAATAACACATGACTGAAACCGAGCATTTGAACATTACCCGTTCACCGGCATTGGTTGTATTTATAAATCTGGAAAGTCTATTGCGCATTGCACCTGTGCTCATAACAATTAAACAAAAATCGGCGACATGCCAAAATGCATGTAACACAAAAAAACGTCATCAAAGATCTTCTGTCAAGGCCGACTCCGAAATTCCAGCTATTATCGGTAAATGACGAATACGGTACTAGCATTGGATTGGTTATGACGTCACAGTTTCCTATCCCAGCGACCTCAGCTGGTCAGCCTCTAATGTATTGTGGTTGTAGAAGAAATGACATGCTGTATCTAGATCCGTCTCACCTTGTGTGTGGTGTGGTGCAAGGGATAAGTTTAAGAGGTTTTGTGACAGTTGTCGCTGCTTTTAGTAAAAGGTTTTTTTTTATTCTTGATAGGTCCGCGCTTGACTGCTATCTCACCTGATGGAAAGCGATGATGATGATGATCCTATAAAGAATTATGGTCAAATAATAATTTATTTGTAATTCATCATACATATTTATATTATACAAAACGTCAAAAATACACATTATGTCGCATAATTTCGTAAATAGAAAAGTACTTCAGCGAATTCAGTATTAGTTAGAAATTATAAATTTATTTCCAGTACATTAATAACTAATCGAAAGAAACAATACTCAAGGTTACGTATTAATAATAGTATTTAGAGACAGTCAAACATACAACGTTAAGATTTGTTTCACATTTCAGCCAAACCCTATGGGTTTTTCCAAAGAAAACCCCTCTTCATAACACAGTTTTCATACGTTTTCCGCTCGCTATCTCTTATCACATGCACCTCAATCACAGTCTCGATAGCAAGGTGATTAGTATTTCGGGCGGCTATGGTGGGAGTTGCGCGCGCAGTCTCTTGCCGCCAGCCGTCTCGAGCGCCCGCACAGTGAGCGCATCAACGCGCCAAATTCAAACCCAAGGACCAACGAACTTTACCCCCTTAACCCCCCCCCCCCTCAAAAGTGCTTACATGTCCCCAAAAGTGATCCAAACAGTGTTGTGTGCCAATAAAGTGATAACAATACTCCCCTAGTTGGTTCTACGGGAGCGACTTTCACTTATAACCAAACAGTTTTTGCAAGCGGTAAGTTTTTTCGCTTATTTTAATCAGAAGTCGCGTAATTGTTCGCAGTTTTCGTGTGTTACACAATGTTGTCTCGTTTCGCGACGCGGGGAGACAGTTTCGAAACTGTTCCTTTTGTAGTAGTTATTGCAGTCTTTAAAATAAGTCTGTACGTGGATGAATATTGGCGACAGAATTTTCTGTAGTAAAAGTCCTCAAGAAAATAATTACAAGCACATTTTTGTTAGCGCTCGTTGATATCTTTTGTATGCGTAGCGCGGAGCTAGGAAAGTGTATCGGTCTGCGCTTGCGCATCGGTATTACGACTGAGTGGCGCGTTTGTTGCGTTTTCTCGAACCCGCACGCAATCCTATCATTCTCTTGTATTTAATATTTCTTGCGTGTGATAGTCTTAAGATCTTTCCGACATTTTTATTTAATTCAGCTTACCCACCAGTAAAAATAATGAACTTCATCCCCTATTTAACCTGAGCCCCCCCCCCCCCAGGGGGTATATTTTGAAAAGTTCTATTTAAATGTTTTCCTTCTTTTATATATGGAGTTTTTGTGCAAAATCTATACTGTCGTACTGAACGATTTAGCTATGTGTTTTTTTAAATATTTATTATTAGATAAATAATTGGTTATATTGTGCAAATAAAAATTATTAAATCCTTTTAGACAGTTTTCCTTTTTCTAGTCAAACAGGATTCGTAGAGGTCAAACGTTTGTACAATACAAGTTTTATTGTAAGCAATTTAGAATTTTGTCAGGTAACCGCTAGTCGTTAAGCCTGCATTTAGTAATTTAAGTTTTAACAAGAGGATAAAATGGTCAAAATTAATTGCTTTTTCTTTCGACGACTTCATAAACTTCACAATAATCAAATAAAATGTATAAGTTCTTACATAAGGTCTTATAAAGCTGTCATTTAAAGTTTCATCATGACATACTTCGAAACGTGTAATTCTTTTATTAGTAGTAAAATGACTAAGACTGTTATTAGCTGTCAACACAATCGATTACAATCAGTAAATAATGCATTTAATTGTCAATGAAACGTTCTTTGCCCTCACGAAACAGTTTGGGCAAAACTAGTTGCCCAAGGTATTGTACTGGCATCGTAAGCCTGTAACAGAGTCTGCACTTATAAAAAAATATTACACCAACCTAACTAATAGTTTAAATTATTTAACAAATAATGGTTTTATAATATGTATGTATTTCCATAAATAAAGTTATTAAAAAACATTAATTATTGCTCACTAAACTATTTGAACAGTTTAAATTATTTAACAAAGATATATTATTTAGCATTGCCATACAACGTGGCAATACTGCCAGTCTTTTGGGCACACTTAATACCATATTAAAATTTTAGCTAGGAGTTATTCCCTCGGTTTCTGATTTAAGCATTCGAAGTTAAGAATTACTCAAACTCTACTTTGCCCTGTCAAAATTTGGCAGTTATGTATGGTTTGAGACGTTTTTAACTCAAAATACTCAATTCAGAAATCTTTAGTGTATAATTATATAGTTTTATTTAGTTAATTATTTTTACTTTTCTTGTTATAGCTATAATAATTGTTGTCAATATAATGAGTTTCCAACAAATATATGGTTATAGAATAAGTATGAATTTCCATAAACAAATAGTTTAATCTTTTTAAATATTTTATATGTTATTTATGCAAAAAAAAAAAAAAAGACGGGTTGCACTCCGGGAGTGCCGGCAGAAGTGAAAACTTGATTATTAACGTTGAGCATGTTTGATATTTTGGAATGGTTAGGGAATAATTTTGCACCAATTGCTTTATCAGTATAAAAGTACTATCATTTATGTGGTAGAATACAATATTCATTTATTGCGCTATCGTACACAAACATGACAATTTATATTACATTAAAAATTTAACACTTTAAAACTATTACAATTATTTTACATTAAAAAGTTTATCTCTCCGAAAAATCAACTTTCATCCATAATTTCAACGACTTTTTCACCATCATCATTACCAGAACTATCATCGCCAATCTCTAAAACTGATACGATAGGTTTATGGTAGCTGAAGTAAGAAACGAACAGTTTTGATTCGAACCTATTTAAATGTCTAATAAAGACCGCCTACTCTCCATCCGTCTTACGCTTTTTCGATCAGGTCACGTGTCCTGACGCGAGTTTAAGATTTTATACCCATTACAGAAAAAGTGCTCAACGCCGCTAAAGAAGTTTTCACTTCAAAAATATAAAAGAACTTCAAACCTAGGAAATAATTTTTTCACGTACTATTTACTTAAAATATTCAACCTTACTTAAGTTTAGTATGCAAATGTATTGTATAATAATGTATGCAGTGCGTATGTACTCATCAAGGTCCCCAAAATGTTACGACAGGCCTTAAGAAACTCAGTCCACAGATTATGTCATCTTTAGTTTATAGATTTGTAATAAATTGTGATTGAATATAATTAATTTAGGTACAAAAACATCTTTAATTGAAACTTAGTTTTTATTCGATTAATTTAATTTGGAAAAAAATCTTGCTTTGAGACTTCAAATACGAGTATGATTAATTTAGGTTTTTTCATAGTTCATTTGATAGAGCTGTTTTATGGGACATTACTTGGGTACCATCTAGAAACAACGCTCAGGATTTGGCAAAATTTCAATATTTATGATGCAATATCGTAATTATTTCTTTTAATTTATTTAAATCAGTGCTTAACTGCGATCCCACCTGATGGTAAGCAGAGATGCAATCATTGATGGTGAGGCGCACTAGTTTATTAAGAGCCTATTCACTCTAGCCTTGAATTTTACTTGGACGGGAAGACCACAGCAGGCAAAGTGTCCCAGTCCTTCGATGTACGCGGTATAAACGTCGAAGCGAAACTCTTAATTTATTAAACCTACGTATTGGGTATTATCTTTAATTTAGGTAACATTTTTTTAGTCGACTTATGTTTTCTCTTTAACCTTTCGAATACCGTAATTAGATAAACAATAGAAAGAGGAAGAGCGAACGCCGGCGTTTGCTTGGGGTTTAATGAATTAAGTGAATTTAGGTATAATCTTCTTGAGAAAATAAATATCTTTAACCATATTTAATTTGTGATAACGATACGTAGTAGCTAGACTTACCTTTTATCGAGTTAATACGCAAGTTCTTGCCCTAAGGCGAAAGTATGAAATTATCCCAAGGAACATACTGCTGGTATCATAAGATGTACTATTCCCTACAGTACATAGCATGTCCTAACATGCTCTACCCTTAGACCAAGTTTCATCGAGCCCCGTTCAGCTCTTAAAGCGTAAAGAAATAACAAACATACATACTTTCGCCTTAATGATATTAGTGTGATACTAACACACTAATGTGATAGTGTGATTAGTGAGACCAATAAAATCATTTAACGCATCAACACTAAAAGTGCTTAATAACTTCAACAAACATGAATGAAAGCTTACACACACAGTGTGACAACATTAAACTTTCTGGACAAAAATACACGATACGCTTAATGCAAAATTTGTGTCATCATATAACACAAGGGGACAACAGTCATTCATGAAAACAGTATCCCACGCTGCACCCAGTCAAAAAAAAATTTCAACATATCACTTTTATATACAAAAAAGTTAACACAATAGTGATTCTAAATTCCGAGCTACAATTTTATTACTTTCAAAAGAACTAATGGTCTGGTTAACCGCTTTGTCATGGATTACAAATAACGCTATTATTTAGGGTTGGTGAGTAGAGAAATTTTGTAACTGTGATCGATAGTTTTTGGCAACTATTTTGTAAAGTGCGTATTTATTTTGTTACAATAGTGATTTTGTAATCTGACCTTGAGGGTTGCTATGGGTTCTGATGGATGCGAGATACGCAGGACCGGTCGTTGTAGCGACTTTAGGGAGAGGCATATGTCCAGGTGTGCACATCTTTCGATTGAATGATGAAGATGATGAGGGTGCCTAAAAGTAAAATTAATAAAAAGCAAATTATGAAATTCGGTGAAGAACGCTAGTATCTACTAAGAGTTTTTTTAAAGACAATAATAATATTTTTGCAAAAAATATTATTTTTATAAATACAAGAGTAGTTTCCTTAATTTGTTCTAATCATAGAAATAATTATCCCTATCAAAACTGTAACATTCTTTTCTTAAACGTATCCAAATATATAGTATAAGGAAAAAACATTTACTGTCAACCCTATCCTCGTGCCATATTGTTGACTCCAACAAAGACAGGTCGTCAGGTTGAGTAACATGATCACATGTATGTGCATGTATGTATGTTTGTTTGATTGCGCGTACGCACACACTCGGTAGCCAAGTGAAACACTCGTTATAGATCAGTTGCTGTGAGCGTATGTCAATAAGTTGATTGTTTGTCTGTGAATGAATACGTTTATAAGTTACTAGCTTTTGCCCGCAGCGTCGCCCGCGTACATAAAATATAGCCTATGTCACTCAGGAATAAAGCAGCTTTCTACAGGTGAAAAATTTTTAGCAATTGGACTAGTACTTCCAGAGATTAGCACCTACAAACAAAAAAAAAAACAAAAGAACAAGCTTTACCTCTTTATAATATTAGTGTAGATATGTTGTATTAACACAAAATTCTTTAGTCCACAATATTAGTTAGTAGTGCTCAAAAAATATGTTAGTATGTAAATTAAATTACAGAAAAAAATATCATTAAAAGTATAAATATAAATTACTGCAATATTTAATAGAAAGATAAAAAATAAGTATTACTTTTGTATCTTTTTTCTGCAATTATCTTTTTGTTTATACTTTATATGTATGTAAATAAAAAAAATGATAAATTGCTATGAGACTAGTCTAGTCAATTAATTTATTTATTAAAACTTTATGCAACACAAAGGTACAAAGCCGAACTTAATGCCTAAGCCATTCTCTACCAGTCAACTAAGAGTGGTGAAGAGAAAACATGGTACGTGCATAAAAAAGAAATATTAAGAAAATAAATGTACAAAAGTATGTATCAATCTGTCCAGCTTAGAATCAGGGGGGCTAAGGATCCCTCCCGTTATGTTCAGAGCTGGGAACAAAGCTTTTGCCCAGCAGTGGGACAGTACATATTATATTATATGTATGTAACTAATTTGCTTTGCAATGTAACCTTGTAAAGTTGTGATAGTCGGTTGAATTCATCTCAATCTTTGATGGCTTTGGCTTTACAGTTCAAGTATTTTCAGAGTTCAGAATATTTTTAATATTGCGTTTATAAATTCCACTTCATTAAATATAATATTCCCTTAGTGCATTGAACTCAAATCAAATAAAACTAAGTCGTAGAATGTTATATTTAAACTAGAATTCTAAATTATATTAAGTAACAAAATATTTACACACATTTCTGTAATAAAACTATTAATTAACAGTGTTACGTTAATTATTTAGCAATTTGAACAAATATTTTCGACATTTGTTTAAACAAAATAATATATACCTAAGAACTCGCTTGGTACCGTTAGCAGCATAAGCCAATGCATATTTTTATTTCTTGAATAACATTGATCGATTCTATTGTCAAAATTACTGCAAAAATATGTACAAGGAAATTAAATTTTGATCGGTAAACTAATTGAAACTTTCATGCTAACACAGCTAATATCGATAAATGTTATTAATGATTAAGTAAGTCGCCATTTAAAAAAATATATATTAAATCAGCAACCTTTGCTGCCGACCGTACCAAGTAACTGAACACGCATTGTTTTGCCCGAACATTTCCGAATACGAGTATTAAGGCCGACGGAAGAACATTATTTCTGTATATCTTTTCAGTCATTATCTTTTCCGATTCGCTAGAAACGCTTATTCCGGTAGGATATGAACAAGATTCTGTGCCAGACGATATTCAACCTTATCACGTTCCATCAAAAACTATACGATCCTGAGAAACCAATGAACTGTGTGTTTAGTCAGTAAGGTACATTTTTCAGTGTCCGAAAAATCGATTATTTAAAAATAAAATATTGCCTTTTAAGAAACTAAATGATTGATAGGGTTGCGTGTTTGGTACTATTTTTTTTAACATTACTTATAAGGTGTTTATTACCTTATCGTTCGAGTTTTGACCTTAGTTTAGCTCTAGTAGTTAAGTTACCAACAGTGTAACTACTATAACTCGTTTAAATGTTATGCCAGTTAACAGTTTGAAAGTTAACTCAATGTGCAATATTCGTATGATTGCTCAACTATAGTTAATTGAAAAACTGTTAAATGTGTAAAATTGCTTGATTTTACTGTTGCTCTTACATTTAAATTGGATACGAAAACAGTTGTAATAAAAATATAATAATTAATTAACGCTAGTATTTCTGTTTCGTAATCTTACGACTACGTATGTGGGTTGGACAGAAAAAGAATATTCGTACTAATAAAGTTTAGTATAAATAGTGCAATTTTATTATGAGTGCTTAAAATAATTGACATTCCTGATAATCAAAGTTAGAATAATTCGAATTCCTCATAGTCAAAGTCAGGAAAATGTATTGTCTACCACTACAGATAGTGAAGTATTTTTGTTATTTTATATAGAAAGGTACAACTGATTTTTATCGATAAGTTTTATTTAAGAGCTTTGTGCATTACACATCCCATCACTAGAAACTATCGTAGGTGCCGAAAAATAAAAGAAATTTATTTTGTATTTTTTCCACATTCGGCATCAAGCTAAAATACCGGTTAGTGCCGAAAGAGGAACAGCTTTAGTGCGAAAACCATTGATGCCGTAAAAATTAGTGCCGAAAGAGAAATACTTCTAAAGTCTGTGAAAAATTGAAATTTAAATAATGTTAAAACTAACTAACAACTAGTTAACTGCCTCACAGATAAAGAGAACTTCGAACTTTATAATGCAAATTATAAATTTTAAGGTACACAATGAATTTGTATACAGTACTGTACGTTTTTTAACTTGAAGTAGGTAACTGCGGGCTGCCAAGTCGTTCAAAAGAGTTACCGTGGCCCTGTAAGGAAAAAGATATTTAACTTAAGGAATACTGGTGGGTTTTAGTCAGTAAAGATCTAACACGCCCTCTCGTTCCGCCAAGAGCGGAAGAATTCATTTGATGATTTCCCATCTCAAAAAAAGGTAGGTAACTGCCATATTTGTTTACAGAGAGTAATATAAGTAAATTTTCAGAAAAACATGTAAATAGGTTAGGTACTGGAAAACCTATAATTTATATGAGATTAGCGATCGCTTGATCAACATGACAGTTTTTGTGCCGTCTTGCAGATTTCCCTGATGTAGTCACGAGATGACACACATACCAACTTCATGACACACTAGAAAATTTACAATAATTTTGTATGCGAACGTAAAAATACGTTTTTTGAATTATCAAAAAAATACAAGCTATGTTAATTTTAATATCATTGAAAAAAAAACATGTACAAATTCTTGAAACATTAACTAGTTCGTATATTTGATAAAAAGAAGTGACTATTTCAGAAATTTAAATTGAAATATATGTCCGAGATATTTCTATTAGATCTATAATATAATTTAAAAGAGTATCCATGGAGTTTCTTGCACATTCTTGTCCATAGAGATCCACGCTTTGAAATGTGCAATTAGAATAATTTTTCTGACGTGCTGATTTCTTGACAATTCAAAAGTGCCTGTAAATTGATTATTTGAAACAAATGCTTTGATTTATTGATGTTTGGCCATGCTAAAAAAACAGGAGCACTTAATCGTAAAAATCTTTAAGAAAATGAGTTACTATGTCAAAGTCAGCCATCATTTAACACTTCTACCATTCCTGTATGCAAAACTGTAAACAAACAACGATACTACTAAAAATCTTAAACAAACATTTATAAAACTAAAACCCCATACAATTCACAGTATCCAATACAAGAGACGAGGTCTAGCATCTGTATATAAATAAATAAAATACACAGTAGGCACCTGTTTGCTTTCGCCATTACTATTTAGCGTCGCACGCGCCGATTACGAAACCGAGGGCTGACGACATTTGCCGACGATGCCCGACCGTTGAAAGCGCAATATCGAGGTGTCATATTAAAATATTCTTAAAGCGTTGTGTAAACATTGGCCTGTTGCATTTTATGATGCTGACAACAAATTTTTATGGTGTCTCTCACTTCGCACCAAGTTTTTCTAAAGAATGCCTATAATATACCATGTTTTTTTTTTTATAAATCACAAGAATTTTACTTCTATTGTATAGATACACTTTCTTTGCCATTTTAACTTCAACATTGTTTTCCTGGTCTTTTAGGATGGAGAATCGTTAATAAGTTAACGTATGATTGCAATATAGGTAATGTGATATCGAAAGATATCGCATTTATCCTTTTTTTTTTCACAACTATTACACAACGCCGCCAGACACAGAACAAATGATCGTGCTCATCTCTCAATCATTTGTCCTGGGTGGGAATTGAACCCACAACCTCCGGCATAGCAGTCAGAGCCACTAACCACTAGACCAACAGGGCAGCCTTTCCTTTCATACTTTTCCTCATGGCTTTAGCAAGCATCGGCCCTGCTGGGCCCCTACGGTTTAATTACATCGCTGGCCAGGACGAGCGAATGGCGAGCTACCCATTGCTCGTCGTCCGCAAGCCCGTGCCTTCAGAGGGTGGCTGAAAAAGATTGCATGAGAAACGTATCTTGTTAGCATGTCTTCTTAGGATTGTGCAGAATAAATCTCATGGCTCAACATGGGAAACATATGGTGATGATGATGAAGTCAATTTTGATAGATGATGTAATTTCAATACTCCTGATTGAAAATATGAAGTAGGTATCGAAATATTATGCTCCGAGTTTGTTATCATAAACACTAAATTCCACTAGCCTATACTTCAAGCCAAAGCTACCGTCCACACAATGTCAATTAACAAACAAACGCCATGTAAAAATATTAACTATTAACTATTTAATTTAAATCAAAGGGATTTGAATAATGGCTAGTCAAAGCATAAAACCTTATCGGACACCTTTAATAAAATAAAAATTATTTAAATAAATAATAAATATAATTTTATTATTATACTATAAGGTTATATTGGATAGTCATAAAGTTTATTACAATCGTTATTAATGAATAGTTAGATAGCTACTCGTGTTGAAATAGCGGGAAGAAATCGTTTTTTAATTAAAATAGCTTTGTAGTTTATTATAACTACAAGTTTATACACACAACGTTAGTCAACGTTTTTAAAATTAAACTTTCGGTTTTTGGAAGGTTGTGAAACCTTTATTATTTTTTGTATGCAGCTGCGACCATGAATTTTTTTTAAAGATTTAGATAAAAATATAAAAAACATCCCTACAAAAAGAAAAAAACACTAATATCAACTAATAGCATAGCATAGCATAACATAGCATAGTATAGTTAGCACAGCATAGCATAGTATACCTTTCTATTAAGGAGTCAGGCTTCCTCTCTAAGAGGGAATGGGCCATAATCCACCACGCAAGCCTAGTGCGGGTTGGTGGATGTCACATATTTTCGAATTTTTGGTTCTAGGACATGCCGGTTTCCTCGCGATATTTTCCTTTACCGTTTTTGAGAGCAATGGTGATGAAATAAATTACACAAAGTAATGCTCCTGGCTTAGTTTGAACCCACGACTTACAAAACGTAAGTCGTGTCTCTCAAACGACTTTAATTGTGTTCGACTTTAATTTATGAAAATTAGAAAAATAAAATGACCACCATGATTTATTTATTTAAAGATCATCTTGATTCTAACCAAAAAAAAAACTTATAAATATATTTTTACACGTGCCAATACCAAATATAAATAAAACGACTCTTAAATCTAAAATCGACTCTATGACTCACTAGCATTGAACTGTGACACTTCCGAATAAAAATTGTATTCCAAAATGACACGTAAATTATTCGGTATAGGAACTAAAACCTAGAAGAAAACAAATTGGAAGTTAAACTGATCTTGAAAATGTAAAGTACATGTTTGTCGTGTAAGTAAATTATATTTCCTTGTGTACAATGTACAGAAACAAATGACAATGAAAAGTGTGAAATAGATTGACCGATTTTTGAGGTGAATCGATGACTCATCTACTTACTAATATTATATCTAGCGAATCTCGGGGCCCCGGGATGAAGGCAAAGAGGGAACAGGAGTGGGTTTTTGATTTTCCTACCTTAAAAAAAAAAAACTAATATTATATCTAAGTGTTATTGGTAATTTGATTAAGACAGGCAACTGAATTGAAACTGCATCAAGATTCATTATTATGATTTAACTAGGCTTCTGCCAGCGGCTTCGCCCGCGTGATAATAGGTTTTCCATATAAACGTTGAACTCCCGTTTCATCCCCTTAGGAGGTGAACTTTGGAAAATCCTTTCTTAATGCCTACGTCATAAAAAGAAGCTTTGTACAAAATTTCACACTCCTAGTCACAGCAGTTTCGGCTGTGCGTTGATATGCCAGCCAGTTTCTCCTTTTATATATATAGATTATTGATTTCTCTAGATCATGATTTTTAATCTGGAAAATGTAGGACATTTTCTATTCCATTATTATTTATAGGTTCGCATTTAACCACTATATCAACTGATGGTAAACGATGATGTGGTCGACGATGGAGCACGCTTACCTAAAAGTAACATATTACTCTTGACTTTGAGATCCCTAGCTATCAGGAAACGTTGACTCCAGCAAAGAATACCGCTTTTTAGCTTCTACAGGTATGAGAAAAAAGATGCCTTAACGACGTGGCAAATAGTAACATACATCAAACAAACAAACTCACAAATCTGACTCTTATTTTCATATTTCTACACACTATTGTCTACATTTCTTCTAATCTGTCCTTTCGCAGGGCTGCTGAAAGAAATTTCTTTTGAAATAAGCAGCACCTTTGTTCTGATTTTATAATGATAAATCTACTTCTTTGCATATGTGTGTACATAAATTATAAAATAAATATATAATTTATTAATTTTGGTCTTAAAAATACAACAATTAAGCTAAGAATGCCATTTGTTATTAAAATTAAATAACCACCATGAAAATCATCGCAAAAATAAGCAATAACAAAAGTTAAGTATCTAGGACATATTAAAATTCAGGAATATATTATAACCTAATTATATAATGTTATAAATCAGATAAATAAAGACGATTCTTTTATTTATAATCGTCTTCAGCCGGATCTAGAAACCAGTCCGTGTTTGGATCGTCAAACAACCTTCGATAGAATTGCGACATTTTTGGAATATTAATATAATTTTATCTATGACAAGCCTACCGGAATCTTTTAACTGAGGACATATGAGAAATCATTTAGTTCTTTACATAGTGTGCAGAAAAATATATGGTACCTATTTTTTGTTAATTAGGCTTAACTTGTTTTTTTTTTATAAAAAACGACTAATAATTACTCCTATGTCGTAGGTTTTTTTTTAGGCGGAATACCATCCAATGACTTCTGGCGCTCTAGGGTGGAGTGGAAAGATGTGTCAGCCCACGGGGTTTCCTTTCTCATGGCTATGCATGGTTAGTAGGCTTCGACCCTGCTGGGCCCCTACGACTCCTATATCGTGGGTTCGTTCATTAATATGTAATCTCACATACACTTTACAAGACACCCAGACCCTGAACATCAATCTGTAGGTCATACAAATATATGATCTGTGCGGGAATCAAACCCGCGACAAACAGCGCAGCAGTCAATTTCTCAATCAGAAAACTTTTCATAACTGTAAACAATGATCCTGGCAGGACAGAAAAAATTTCATTCTTATTTCATGATTAATAGTAATACAACGTTTTTTTTCTAGTAAAACATAATTATACAACAGTTCGAAAACAATTATCGGGCAGTTTCCATGACCAGACACAATACTAGGCTGGTCGAGCATCCTTCTTTTTTTTCAATGAAATTCACATGATTTTACAAAGTGTTCCGCTACAGAAAAAAGAAGCTACAAAAACTTAAATAAAAAAAAAATAGAATTCTGAAGACAGTTGCAACATTTTTGTCCTAAAACTCGCTAAATCTGTATTGTCTTAGCATTTAAAACGATTGACGATTCGTAAAATCAACGCTTCCTCAATAAATTTCAATTTTTACTAATTAATTAAAATAATCATAAATTATTTTAACACATTTCAATTTTAAATCGATGTCAAAAACATTATTTTTGAATTAACAATAATTATACGAACAGAAACGTTTACTTCAACAATTCAGTTTTATAAATGGATCTCATTGGCATAGGAATTATACAAACAGGTCGAAATTATTCGAACTTTGGCATAATTAGCATAATCTCACATGTAAAATCACGCGTTCATTGAATGATCTCAAGAATTTTTTCGATATATCATTATTTTTTTACTAAAGAATTTATTTGCATTGATTAATAAAAAATGTTGTTTTGACATTAGGTACCTATTTCTAGTTACCATGCTTTAGTTTTATTTTTCTTTACCTAATTCCTTGTTGGCTACTGGAAGTTTGCGTTTGTATAGATAATAATAATATATTTGTTATGCTTCTTTTATTTCATTCGCTTTTCGCCACGATCTAAGCAAAATCTCCGTATATATTATACAATGACATAATATGTATGTTTATCAGTTTTTTTATCAGTACTCATACAATAAGCTCTGCTTAGTTTGGGACTAGATGGCGTTGTGTGAAAGTTGTGGTATAAAAAAAAATAGAAATAAATGACAAGACACAATACTTAGTAAATCAAACTTATCCACTGTATCACCTGAAAATAATTATATCTTCACTCTCATTCCTAACTAACGAAATACAAGTATTGATATCAAAATTCAATTAAAAATGTACCCCAACATATCGATTTCTAATGTTCATTCGGCTGTAATTAATCAAATCTTTCATTATAACTTCGAAACCAGTTTTAACCCTATTATGACGAAAGTGATTGTCAATATAGTTAACAAGCATCTGCCCGCGGCTTCGTCCACGAATAAATTGTTGTATTTTTTCTTAAGAGAACGTATCTACTACCGGAATAAAAAAAAATATAATACTATATCCATAAGGTAGAGGTAGTATTGGATATTTTTTATTTATGATTACTTGCATAATCAAGTAATCATCTATCTAACTATATACCACATTGTTTTGCCGGAGTCTGTGTTTCTTGATAGCAACAACCGGTGAGTAAGTGAATATTTAAGACAAGAATGAATAGGTTACTTCTAGGCAAGCGTGCTCCAACCTCGACCACATAATTTTTTACCATTAGGTGAGATAGTGGTCACATGTTTCAACAAGTCCGTTTATCTGTGGATGCGTGATTGCCTAATGAACATCTAAACACACAGACTTTCATATTTTGTATTATAGTTATATGTAGAGTTTTAATTTCATAACTAAAAGCCTTCGGGGCTCGAACAAGAAGTATGGTTCTCTTTTT
The DNA here is from genome assembly GCA_961205895.1 of Mythimna pallens. Lineage (NCBI taxonomy): Eukaryota > Metazoa > Arthropoda > Insecta > Lepidoptera > Noctuidae > Mythimna > Mythimna pallens. Next base: position 23,641,465 of record OY540825.1, on the reverse strand, counting down.
GTAGAAAAGAAATTGGATGTGATTAGTAATTGGAAATGTATTAATTGTCAGAAAAAAATGTATCGTGATTAGTAATTTTTTGAAGTTTTTATAATGAATGGAAAGTTATATGGGTTTGTACATTTATTACCTCTATTATTATGTTATATAACTGAACTTGATGTCTTAATTCCCGGTACAAGAATTATCCCGTCTTATTTTTCTTTGGTATTGACAGACCTAAACTCTATCCTTAAGATTATGCGAAATCTTTAGTTCTTCTATTTAATATAATATAAAAATTAATCATATTTTACACAAACGTGTGTAGCGCCATCTATGACGCCACATAGAGTTCTCCACGCGATCCACAATCAACCGAAATCAACAATCTGGCAGTTGCCTGATAGAACAGACTTCATCAGACAAAACCCTCGTCTGGTTAGAGGATCCTGCTTTTTCAACGGAGGTATGCGAGAGTTTACGTCCTGTTTCGCATAACACTAACGTGTAATTTTGACTTGACTGCATAATTAATATCTACAGCTTTTGACGCTAATAAATTATTAACATAATGAGTAACAATAAATTATTGCCATTAACAGAATATTTAACATTAAAAGATGTTTAACAAAAATGTTGTTTAAATTCGATAGTTTTTTTTTATACTAAATTAGTAAAAAGCTGCATTCACCTGAATTAAAATTCATAAGCTAGATAGGTATAATTATAAGTTCGTGTTTATGATTTTATGTATTCGTAGTAAATAGTAATAGTAATCAACAAGTTTTCTATGGCAAACGTAGTTAAGAAGACCTCGTTATTATTGTTTATTGATGTTTCAACGGATCTGTTCAGTAATAATAATAATAATAAGGTGATACCGTCAACAGTCGAATCCGTCGAATCGAGTCGGTTGGGCAACGTTCGAGAAACTGCCCGGTATATTTTTGTTCAACATACCATAATGTCTCTAGACTAAAGTCTATGACCAGTGCGTGTTGCCAGTGATGACATGTGGCTCTAAAACACGGCCGCTCACAATGGGCCTCATCAGAAAGCTTAAATTCACCGAAAGGGCAACCGTAAGAGCTATGCTTGGAGTTTCTTAGCGTGAACCAAAGTTACAGACATACCCCTAAAAATAGCCAAATTTAAGTGGCAGTAGGCAGGGTACATTGCTTCCCGAACAGATAGTTCTGGAGTGGAGACCGTATACTGGCAGACGCAGCGTTGGAAGGTATCCCACAAGGTAGTCCGATGACCTGGTGACGGTCGCAGGAATCCAATGGATGCGATACGCACTGGATGGTTCATTGTGGCGACACTTGGGCAGGCCTATGTCCAAAAGTGGACGTCTTTTGGCTGGATGATATTAATATCAACCTATAAGTATCATCTATTGAATCGAAACTTAGATTAATAACAAGTCGTTAAAATAAAAAGCAAAAAAAAAAAAAAACATAATGCAGAAAAAAAAACGCTATCCAATCCTGGCAATCAATATAGTTTAAAAAATAAAAAGTTCCTAATTCAAAACAATCTTGTTGCTAGGTGTCACACACCGGTACCTACCTATGGATCGCCATTCGAATTAATCGTACAATTTTACGTCTGTGTGACATTTTAAGAACTCGTTATTCTTATTTTGGCAACACCTGACGACCTTTGTCGCGGCCTCCGGTCGCCAGTAAAATGGAATGCTACTATCGGATATTTTTTAATTAATATGCTTATATTGGAACCAACGTTGGACCTATTTATTGACTGGGTGTCATATGGCTTTTTAAAGCTTTTTGTTTGTCAGCATTGGATCCAATATTGGTCAAATAGCTTGTAAAAGCCAGTTCCGTGTTATATTGCGTTTAAGTATCGTTGAAGTGCGTTTGAGCATAATAAATTAATCAATTGTATTTTTAGGAAATAATGATGCACGAGTCTAAATGTTTAATATAAAAAACCATTCTTAACTACATAATTATTTTTATTTGAATATTATAATGCCATATTCGTGTCTTTTGAATGGCCTATAGTCAAATAAAGAACTGGGATTCATAAATTATTATAACTTTTTAAATGTCAATGTGTTTCTTTCGTAACATTCTATATCCGGTTTTTGTGAAATAAAGCTTCCGTTTAAAATGTGAGATTTAAAATTTCAAAATTTTGTATAACTTTGTGGTTGTTCTTGAACTAAAAATAAGATTTATTAAAAAATGTAGCACACTTATCCTGTCTGTACATGTACTACACACTACTGTCACACTACTGTCTGTATGTGTGTCTGTGTCTGTACTAGCTTCTACCAAACGCTTCGCCTGCTTGAAAGTAGAAATATGTCACTCAGTAATCCGCCACTCACTAAGTCACTCAGTAATCCGTCACTCACTAAGTCACTCAGTAAGTACCTACTTAGTTTAGTTTTTTTTAGTTATTTTCCCAGCGAAAAAAAGACATCAAAAGTCATCCCATGACATCTCCCGCTCTTGGGCGGGGTGGAAGATAGTGTCAGATTTTTACAGATTAAAAACCCACTCCTGTTCCTTCTTTGCCTTGGTGAAAGAATGTTTAAAATCGGTCAAGTAGTTTTTGAATTTATTCTTTCCAAACAGAAATATAAATCTTTTCTACTTATGATATTAATTTATCTATTATTAATAAAGTAAATATTAAAATTTAACAGAATACATAAATAAGTAAAAAAAACTATTTTGAAATTACAATTGAAAAGTCTCGCACTTTTTAGTCCACGTTAGTAAATGTTGCCAGTAGAATATATAAATTCCAATTATTTTCATTGTGCTGACGTCCCTGGAAACCATCACAACTAAAAAAAAACCGACGACTTGAAAACCTTCTCCTTTTTTTGACCATCAAAAGAATGAACACTATATTTTAATCTACATTCATTTGTTTAGCCTAGCATAATCACCTTTATATTTTTCCCACATCTGGGCCTCAGTCCTCTCTAGAAGAGGGAATGGACCATAATTCACTACGCTGACCCAGTGTAGATTGGTGGATACCACATGTTTTCGAATATTTTTGTTAGAGGATATGCCGGTTTCCTCACGATATTTTTCTTCACCGTTCCTACCTTTGTTTGCTATGACTAAAAACCAAAACAATTCCAACAGCATTTTAGTTAAATTTGCATGTAAAAGTGATTGTATGTCACTATATCTAGCCAGTCTAGATTCAAAGGTTAGGCTGCGGTTACTGTGATGTACGATAGCCTCCTTGACATAGTGCATCTGATGAGTTCAGATTACTAGCTGATGCAATGTAGTCTAATTTGTATTGTGATTCTTGAAGTGTATTACAGAAAATTATTTCTAAATACCACAGCTTCAAATAGGTCACCTGTCTATCAAGTATGATAGCAGTCTTAAAAGTAAAGCGTAACTTGCACTTTCGGAGGATTCGAGATCTTATGGAACCAAGAATAAAACTGTGTTTTTTTTATTTAAATAACTATCATAATTTCCAGTACTTTATAAATTTTATTTTAACTAAAATAATAATTATATCATAGTGATACAATATGTAATTGTGAGACGATTAATTTTGAGACGAAAGCACTAATAAATATATTTTCGCTTTAAAAAATAATTAAGTTTCAATATAAAATCAATAAACGAGATGATACTGCTGCCACCAGCTGTGCAAACACAGCCACATTGACGACAGTGACTAATTAGTTAATAAATCTATTTCAGAATTAATTCGCACATTAAAACCGCAAATAAAAGCAAATAAATGAGTTCATGAGCCGGTGAAATCGCACATAATATCATGACATAATATTCGTAAGTATAAAATAGTTAAAAATAAATATTCATATAGACGCAATTATGTGAGATGCGCTAACCTCGGTTATTCAACTTGGAAAGTAAGAGAAAAGTCGAGAAATTCACGTCGAAATACAAATGTCGTGTTGTATGAACGCAGAGACCGTGACGATCGTGTACAAATAATTTCAAACCTTAATTACCAAGTTATAGAGTACAAATTGCATATGTTAGGTACTTGAAGAACGTAAACAAGAAAGTCTAAAAATATGTAAGTGGTAATTATTATTTTATTGCGAATTTAATGTTGATACGTAAATATTTTCCTGGCTTGTTTAACATGCGTATAATAGTGCAATGCATCAAAATTACATACTTTAAAACGATGATTGAATTATTAAGACATGAAAAATAAATTGTTTGTTTGATAAAATTAGTAACTCGTTTTATCTCGTTAATATAATTATAAATGATGCTGAGCCGAATCTCGACCTCATAACTGATAAAATATAACAAAATATAAAAAATGTGACGTGTTTGTTTTATATATATTTAAGTCCTATATAAAGATCAAACCTAAAAGTACCTCACCGTAATAACAGTCGTTATATCTTGTTAATACAATTAAAACTGATGCTGAGTCGAATTCGACCTGATAACCGATAAAATATTACAAAATGAAAAAAATGTGACAAATTGTCACGACAGACTTTTTTATCAAATGCTCTGTTTCCACTGTGCACATCGTTGACACGATCGTGTCCAATTGTGACGATACTTTCATCCTTTTGAAGAAAGCCATTGTAATTCACTTACTTTGAACATTTTAGGATGCACAAAAAATTTAGTTTTGTGGTAAATTGAGTTTTAGTACCCTATATTTTTTTTATGTGTCAGTATTGCACTGTAAATTTTCAGACAAAATTGGGTATGCTACTTTGCCATACTAAGAACTGTACTAATACTAGCTGACTCGGCGAACGTTGTTCTGCTAAGTAAATGTTCTATTTAAAAAAAAAAATGGAAAATGAGGGTAGGAGGATGAAAATAGCCTACGACCTATTCTCAGACATACCAAACAGACACAATTTTTTTTTTTATAAAAATCGGTCAAGCCGTTTCGGAGGAGTACGATAACAAACACTGTGACACGAGATTTTTATATGATAGATTAAAGAGAGTTTTTTTTTTCAGTTTGTTTGTACGGGGTAATGTGTGAAACGACTAAACCGATTCTGTAAATTTTTTCACTAATTTGTAGCTGTACTATCTCTGAGTGTTATAAGCTATACATTTTCTACTTTTACGCGGGCGAAACCACTAATAGAAGCTAGTTTAGAATAAGTACAGACTGATAGAAAGTGTACGTTCATATTTTCCCCATGCGTATAAGTTTTATTTTTATTTTACCACTTTTTCACGGCATGCGTAGTAACTGGCGCAATCAAACTCTTTCTTAATCTCTCTTTTTATGTATTTCATAACTCAGAGTGAAGCGTATAATTAAGAATATAATAATAAATAAAGTTTGAACAGTCGAATCTTTTTTTCTCTCTCTCAAGATTAAGGAACTGATTGCTCATCGCATACTACCAAAAATGTTCTTGATTTCAATAATTGTTATATTAAGGTCCTATCTAAAGATCAGCCCTAATTGCCTAACTGTAATAACAGTCGGTACAGTCACGAAGAACTGCATGTACAGGTGAAAGGTGCATCCTTACGCAATGCGCGACTGTACCTAATTGTGTCTGTGAATCATTTGTGACATAATATTGACTTATGACATTATAGTTCTAAGTTCAACACGCTTTCGGCTTATCGGTTTTTTTATGTGCTCTGAAAAGTCACGATGGACTAAATCTGTTAACAAAAATATAGTAGTTTTCATTTTGCGTAGGGATGCAAGTTAGAATAGATTTTATGATTGATGGGCCACAAGTGTAACATAGTACTTTAGATATTGTCAGAGCTAAAAAGTAGTTATACTCTTTTGTGCATCTATTTATCTGGTTTATTTCTACACTTTTAATAGAATATTTATTAAAAAAAAAACATTCGATGCGCTTGACAGCCGGCCTCCCTTCATCTGACTTAAATGACATTTTTTTATGTATTCCAACACTATATCTGTATTTATATAAATGAATAGCTGTTCGTTAGGCTCGATAAAACTCGAAAAAAAAAAAACAAAATTTGTAAAATCGGTCCAGCCGGGACCGATTTGGCTAATTTTGGTCTTGAAATATTTGTGGTGGTCCAGGGAATGTTTAAACGGTGAAAAAAATGGAAAAAATATCACGAACATCTCGCCATCTCTAATTAAAATGAATTATGCCGTTCTGGTAATGCCAGTAGATGGCGTTATACTAAATATTAGGCGGTACGAAGTTCGCCGTATCAGCTAGTATTCACATAAATCTAAAAAAGTATCATTGTCTTTGCCGTCTGCAACTTAATAAAGGCAATAGCAGAAGATATCTCCTTCGATATTATAACACTAACTAAACACGACTAGAAAGTTATAATTCATTCTTAAAAAGAAACAAGCTATATTTTCTTTAACCATGCAATAGAAATGTATGATCAACAAGTATGTTTATATAAACAAAATGGTTATTCTATTTTTCTTATTTCAAACCAAAAACCGTTCAAAATGATTTATTAATCAGCTTTGTGGCGGCGGCCGATTTGTCAGTGAGGGATTAGTTTGTCTGGCTGTCTGTCGGGAGAGTTGCGTCACTGACATACGCTGATGTTTTATTAATAATATTAAACTTTGACAATACTTTAAGTACTCAGCGTGAAATGCCGCATTTCTTTAATATTTAAAAATTTAATACATAAACCTTATGTTAGAGTTGAAACTAAACAGCATTATCAGAAGTATCACAATGTAAAAAATACCTACTTAACTAATTTTGTACCATTGATTCGATATTTTCTCTTTTTGGGTACCTACTGGAATACTCATGTATACCAGTACCTTTTTTATTTATAAAATGAGGATCTTGGAAGTGAACGGTTTTTTTTATTTGGTGGGAAAATCATCTTATGACAAATCCCGCTCTTGGGCGGTGCGAGAGATAGTATCAGACTTTTACTTACTAAAAACCCACTCCCGTTCCTTCTTTGCCTTCGTCCCAGGGCCCCGGGTTTCACTTTCACACTACCCGTGGCCCCAGGAGAAGTGAACGGTAAGTATTCTAATTTAAATCACACCATGGCATCTAATAACATAAAAATATTGACTAGTCAGCAATTTTTATATTAGTAGGTATAGATTTTTTTTTTCATACAAAGCGTTAATCACAAGACGAAAAAATATACTTCACGTACTACGTGACCTAATAATTATGATATATTTCGATATAAAATTTTACTTATAAAATGGTGACTCAATAATCAATGGTATTTAAGCAATGTCAATCAATACAGAGGAAGTAGACGCCGGAACTAAACTGGGGTCATGACTGACGTGACTGTGGTGGAAATGAATCGGAACGATGATGCTATTGTTCGTATTGAGAACACAGCTTTGGATGAATGAAAGTATTTTTTGAAATGCAATGAATGGTTTTCATGGTGAAGATGTACTTGGACTGTAGCTACTTGTTCTAGACGGCACGGCTGATGCAGTGGTTGAGCAATTGGCTGCTGCGTTGCGTGTCGCAGAATCGTTTCCCGTGAGGAATAAATATTTGTATGATCGACAGATAGTTGTTCCTGTTAATTTACATGTTTGTGAATGCACCCACGATATAGAATTAATTCCTAGTGTGGGGCAAAAACTTTAATAAAAAAAGTACACAAAGAATTATCAAAAAAAAATGAGCTTTGAAATGTAGATTTCGTAAATGAAGTGGTACTAGTGTATAATGATGAGAAAGCATCATCACTTGTTATTTTTATTCTCCATACAAAGGTAAAATTAGGATGTGAGAGAAGTACTAACATAATCACAGCTACAGTAATTTTAAATAACTCAAAAGAAATCGAACCAGCTTTCACGGCCCGATTGATCTCACACATCAAACTTATCGAACTATTATACGAAAACATCTAATCGGAAATATAACAATTGAATCCGAGCCCTATTCTAACAGATCTAAAGTGTATAATTGATTGATAAGGCCACTTAATAAATCATTCGATAGCCAGGCATGACGTGTGATGGACACCATTATTAGAAAAAAAAATAACAAGTGGATAGTTTGAGATGATACCGGATTACTGTTTTCGAGTGTGCGATAAGCTGTTTATCTCAAATTGGCCGGTTTATATATGAAGCGTCAATTTTCTTGTCGTTCCAGGCAGGGACTAGGGCGGAAACTTATAAAACCTTATTTTTCGGGTAGTTGCAATTTTTGTTAAGAGCGTTCACTCGAAATTACGCGCTATTTGGCTAAAAACCATGATTTTCAAACCCGTTTATATCCATTAATGAATTATTGTACAAACATATGATTTACCAATAACATTAGGAAATATTCTTGTCTAAATAGTTAAGTAGGATTTTATTAAAATTAATAGCACACTTGTGAACTATATTCACATATGTAAATAGAGGTTTTGAAATTTTACTTTCAGAGGCAATTTCGAAGCTTGACAACTTCTACAGTTCTAACAGAATTAATAAACAAAAAATACAAAACAGTAACTAGAATCCTTAACAAAATAGTTATAGAAAAAGATTAATTGATTTAGTTTACTAATTAAGAAAATTTAAATAAATACATTGTCAAATTATTAAGAAATTATGGGTAAATAAAATGATGATTTGCACTAATTTAACTTAATTTTATCATTATAATAATAGCTTATTCTAATAGAAGAACATGTGTTTCAAAACTTACTATATAAAGTTTGAATTAAATTAGCTTTTTCAATTTTTTAAAAATATTTTAAAAGGACCATAAATATCGGCGCACGAGCGTCGCAAATTCAGTCGCCCAACAAAATTCATCATCACGCTCGCGCGCCGAGTTTTGTGGTATTTATTAAAAATCGACAAAGCTATTTTTATTCAAATTTTATATAGTGAGTTTTGAAACACATGTTCTTCTATTAGAATAAGCTATTATTAAATTGATAAAATTAAGTTAAATCAGTGCAAATCATTATTTTATTTACCCATAATTTCTTAATAATTAGACAATGTTTTTATTTTAATTTTCTAAATTAGTAAACTAAATCAATGAATATTTTTCTATAACTATTTTGTTAAGGATTCTAGTTACTGTTTTGTATTTTTTGTTTATTAATTCTGTTAGAATTGTAGAAGTTGTCTAGCTTCGAAATTGCCTCTGAAAGTAAAATTTCAAAAACTCTATTTACTTAAGTGAATATAGTTCACAAGTGTGCTATTAATTTAAATAAAATCCTACTTAACTATGTAGACAAGAATATTTCCTAATGTTATTGGTAAATCACATGTTTGTACAATATATCAATTATGGATATAAACGAGTTTGAAAATCATGGTTTTTGGCCAAATAGCGCGTAATTTCGAGTGAACGCTCTTAACTCCATAAACTTACATTATACATTTCTTGACTTTGACCAAATGTTGCTGGCTTAATGATTTTAGTTTGGCTGCATTTAAGGTTTTATTATCTAGTTTATTACAACAGGGAATATTATCTATTCGTATGCATTTTTTTTCTTTACTAAATTAAATACTTTTTAGCTCTGGTAAAAAAAATATCTTCATGAACAACGAAGTTATAAAGCTTCAAAGCTGCTATTAGGAAAGAGAAGTCTGACATGAACTTTGACGTCAAAGGCCATGACACCCGTACGTCCGCGTAAAATTAATAAAAATCGTTTGCTTTCAACCAATTTTGATATTGTTTTCTATTTTTGTATATTTATTGATAATTATCTGGTCAGATAATAAATATTTTTTTCTTTATTATAATCTAAAACACATTGCCAGTTTTCATGGTCAATAATAACCTTGCCTCTTCATCATCGTAGGCTATATTCCGAATTACATAAACCTTTTTTATAATCGGTTGTCGCACACCCCACTACCAAATACGTACCTGTGTTTTGGTGAAAGTATCTTGTGATCGATTCATGAACATAATTTCGTTATGATGCTTCATTGCATAATGTTATGTGAAGGATTTACGACTATCAACTGCGTACTGTTTTTATTAGCATTTTGTAACGATTTATGTTTTTGTTTTTGAAGATACGACCTTTTGATGATATATTTTACATACGACATTTTCGTTTTATCGTTTTATTTTACTATTGCTTGTTAAATTTTATTAATATTGTCCTTATTTAAGGGTTGGTTATGTTATATATTTATTTATTTACAAATTACAATAATATTCCACAATTTTCACACAACGCCATTTAGTCCCTAACTAAGCAGAGCTTGTGCTAGAGTACTAGACAACTGACAAACATAAATATATATTTCTATATACATACATATTATAGGTAAATTATACTCAGACACAGAACAAATTTATGTACACATATATAATTAAAGACAAGAAAAAGAAGAAGGAAATAGAAAAATAGGTACAAAGGTGATGCTTATTGAAATCTCTTCCAGCATACCTGCGAAAGTCTCTCTCTGTTCTACTTTGAGATATTTCTATAGTCTTGTAGGATTAAAAAAATATATATTTTTGCAAAATTTTCACAATGTGTCAAAATGAAGTCCAGTCGAGATCCAAACGCGTGCGCGAGAGAGAGTCATTTGTTTCTTTTTTTTAGAAGAGAGCGGGGTCGTAGGCGGGCGTTAAGACGCTACCATTAGGTTGACGACAATGTGTCGCCAACCTGAGAACGATGTTAAACATATAAAATTGATGATGTACTAACGTAGATATAAGAATTACTAACAGATATTGTGGACCAAATGTTGTCTGGTAAATGAATAAATTATTATTATTATTATTTTGTTAAGGAATGGCCAACTACAGTCCCTATTTAAAAAAAAAACTGCTGTCATATCATCTGAGACTTACGAAGTTTATACAAAACACATATTATACCCTTATATTATATATAAATTCATAAAATTTATAAACATAACGTGCTTATACAAATCAATAATCGTCAATAACTATAACCTCTTCCACAAAATACTAATGAAACTCCTTTATTTGTTTCAGGTATATATCACCTTTTCTTGGAATATTGGTAGCACTAGCTACTAAGGAAGTACGGTAGGTGCCACAAAAATGGCCGCCAAAGGGAAGGACCCTCCGATATCGATGCATCGATGCAATCGGAATATAAAGTCATATGTTCATACAGTTCAGGGAACGGCGTTTGTGTTTGACTGTAGTTTAGAGTACTGTCGCGTAGACGAGTGCAATGATAGTTTTACGAGGGCCATGAAAATTCAATTGGTGATAAAACAATTGAATCGAATAACGGATTTGTGTGAAGAACGGATGAATGTCGATGATATGGATGTTATTTTGATTGAAGCTTGCAAATATAAAAATAAAAACATAATTTACACAAAAAATCCACGATGCATTCAAATCGATTATTGCAGTTAGGAAATAAATTTTAATTGAGTTATTAATATCAAATCTTAAACAGAAAAACATTTTTTAAAAATTCACGCAAAATAAAACATTGTAGATTACGTTACGTTCATTGCAAAATGGAACCTTATCTAACTTGCATGTATGCGTTTAGTAAGTGACGTTTGATGACGTGACAGGCATACACACACACACAAACAAACGTGTCAATATGCGCCCTGCATGCCGATCAGGTGAAATTGTGTTGTATATAAAAATGAGGCGACTGCAAACAGGATATTGACGTCTAGATGGTTTTTGAACGTACTGGATTGTATATTTAGTAAATGATTATCTGCTCTAGACAAGAAAAAAAAATGAAGAAAACAGTCACATTTTTATTCGCAATATTTTTTTCACTGACGATTCGGACACACACTGTTTATTACAATCAGATAAAAAGTTTTAAAATATAATATATGAGGCAAAAAGCGTTACAAAAACTATTTTAGACTTCAAATAATAAATTAATTTTTATTATATTTTAAAACTTTTTTTATCTGACAGCATCAATAATGTCCGAATCTTAAGTGGAAAAATATTGAGAATAAAATGTGTCGATTCGTACACTGTCCGAATATATTGTGTCCAAATCGTCAGGAACTCATAATATTACTTACAGAAATATGGATAGGTTAGTGTTAGCGTTTGACCTCTGTCTTACTTGATGGTAAGCGTCGATGTGGCCCACGATAGAGCACGCTTGCCTAGAAATAACGTATTCACTCTTGACTTAAAAACCCCCTAGGTTCAAAAACTATTCAAAAAACTGTTTAAACTATCAAGAAACACAGACTCTGGCTTTCTTTTTTACAAACACATAATTATATAAAAAATACAATTACACTAAAACCATAAAAAACCCCTGAACTAATCAAAACGAACTAAAATATGCCGTCAAAAAACTCCTCCAAATCGCTGTTGACTGTAAATGTGGCCAAAAGACTGGCGGCATTGCCACGCTGTATGGCAATGCTTATCCTCTGTCTAAGATAAAATCCAGCCGTTGGGTCATGTGGTTTATGTATATAGAATTATGATTTTTATCTGGTCAACATACAGAGGTTTGTGTATGTTTGCATAATGTTTTTCCCATAAAGTTTCCTTTTCTTCTCTCCTATTTCGGATCTCTCCTGAATGCAGAGATGGCCGAGTGGTAACGGCCTTGACTTATGAGTTGTAGGTCGCGGTTTCCAACCCCGCCAGGCGCATTACTTTGTGTAATTTATTTCATCACCACTGCTCTTAAAACGGTGAAGGAAAACATCGTGAGGAAACCGACATGTCCTAGCCCTTTTAACCAAAAAATTCGAAGACATGTGATATTCACCAACCCGCACTGGGGCCGCGTGGTAAATTACGGCCCATTTCCTCTCCTAGAGAGCAGGCCTGAGTCCCAATAGTGAGAACAATAAAAAGGCTGATCGCATCGAATTCGGAACTTTAGGTCCTCTGTGATTCGACACCAACAGTCTTTCAAGTTGCCATCTTTAAAAAAGTCGAACATCTTTTTCTCTCAAGAAATGTGTTACACCTACACGTTTCGGAAGAAAACAAGACATGTCCTTGTCAAAGGACTACCAGATTTATTAGTCACAAAAAAAACCCTCATCAAGATTAATTACGTGCGTGTATCACAATTGATACAATCATTTATCTAGACGACAGATACAGCATGTCCTACTAAAAGTACAATAAATGTTTTTTAGCAGAACTGATCTCTCCACGCGATTAAATTGGCTAGTTAAAAATCTGTAGGCGACAAAGTAGGAGTCAATTCATTGCGGATAAAAATGGAGAAGTACTAAATAAAGGTCAGTGGCGCAACTTCATTAGGTAGGTACGTGTTGTAGGTACCTATCGGCTAGAGATGTACAATAAAGTGTCTAGATAAGATCATATTGAAGACATGGCTTAACATTTTAATTATAAGAATGCTTGCTTTTTTATTGCAGACATAATTTTATGTAAATATTTAAAGCGTTCTCATTCAGAAACTGGTATTCGTTCCTAAGCAACACTCTCCTTTTTAATCGTTATTGTTATAAACTTCCATCCTGTTTTATGATTTCACCACCTTTTGTTTTTGGGTAGGTAATCATTAAATGACTTCTTCTGCTCTGGGTAGACCGAGAACGAGTATCTGACAAAGGTAATAAAGGACGTGTGATGGTGTTCTGTGGTTTGCGTTACAGAGCAGCGGAATTTCTTCTTACAGTCCAACAAATAGGTATTTAAACAAACTGAAAATAATATGTACAAACGGTTAGAAAAATAACTCTTAGGGCATCAAAAAATTCGTACACATCGATGTCAATGGGAAAAGTGCCCAGAACGCTGGCAGCATTGCCACGCTAGATGGAAGAAAAGCTCAGCCCTCTGGTCTTGCGAAGAGTCGACTAGCCGTTTGCTGATATCCCAAACAACTCGATGAGCGCTCGACCCTATGGCTCTAGTGTTTCAACCCCAAATATCTAACATAATATCTACATACATTACACAACAATAATAATCTACATACAGTCATGCCTAATATATAAAAATCTCGTGTCGCAGTATTTGTTATGCAACTCCTTCAAAACGGTTTGACCAATTTTATGAAATTTGTGTACGTTTCGTAGGTCTGAGAATAGGTTGAAAAGTATTTTTTATCCTCCTATCCCCATTTTTTCTTTGATAATAATTCATATGGCAAGACAACGTTTGCTGGATCAGCTAGATTTCTATTAAAGTCTAGAATATGATAAATCATGTTTTTATTAATAACTTGTTCCACATATGAAGCCTATTTTCCCAACACATCATTCTACCGCTATGTATGTCATGAGCTCATAGTACATCGGTTACATTCTTTACTATGGTTCCCATTGTAAATAGTTGTCAGTAATGTCATCGGCTGAGGTAATACTTAATACTGAGTAATTAGGTACACGTGATCCATACTCATTCATACTGCATGAGGAAAGTCTGATAAAGGTCATAATTGCTGCGAATACTGACGTGTTAAAAAAAAATTAAAGTACTGATACGTACGTATGAATTGAGGAAAGCTATTTTACAATTACTTATAGATGCTGAATCATTTTTTGTACCATATTTGTAGTTTCGTATGTGAGTATGGGAAGTCCTGGTTACTTTGAGACTTCTTGAAGGTATCACCAAGCATATACGTAGGGTTTGCCCAAAGTCATTTAAAAACATTTAAAGTAGGCAATAATAATTTAAAAAAAATAGTTCTGAGTATACATGTAAATGGATGGAGAGGGAGAGGGAGGCCAAAGAAAAGATGGATAGATTATGTGAGGAGTGATATAAAAGAAAAGGGAGTTAGTGATAGTTTGACGGGAGACAGGACAGAATGGAAGAATAAACCGAGCGACCCCAAGTAATATAGGATAGGGGCAGTAAAAAGAAGAAGAATAATATTTTTTGTGGATCTTGATTACTTGATATCCAAAAATAATCACACATCACACTAATAAATATTATAATGTGAGAGTTTGTGTGTGTGTTTGTTACTCCTTCACTCCCAAACAGTGGAACGGATTTTGATGGTATTTAATACCCGGGTAGGCCATGTCCTGGAATAGGATAAGGGGTACTTTTATGCCGGGAATATGTTACCATGGAATAATTTTCTATTTTAATGCGGTGAAGAAGCTGGTAGACGCGGAGCCCTAGCATCGGCCCTGCGGTAATATAAAGCTGCTTGTGTTCTTAAATATAACCTAATCTTTCAGTGCGCCAATTTGCAACTAATACCTTATCTGAGATGTCAGTAAACCGTAGAGGCCCAGCAGTGTCGAAGCCTACTGATGCCATGGGTTCGCTTCTGAAAGGAAATACCGGCCCTGGTACGAAAGGCAAAGAAGGAGCAAGAGTGGGTTTTTAGTCAGTAAAAGTCTGACACACCCTTTCGCTCCGCCCAAGAGCGGGAGATGGTTTTGGATGATTTTCCCAACAAAAAAAAAATCCTTATTTGTGGCTAAGGAAACGTGTCTAGTTCTACAAGCTTGCGGATCTAAATTTTGCTTTTTCTTTCAACAAATATAATTAAATTCCAATTCACCAAAAATCAATGAACTATACGAAGTACAGTTACGTTCAATAGTAACCTATTAATGGCATTACGTATGCAGGACATGCGCGCGATACCGGTGCGGTACCGAATCGTCACGCAACTTACTGCCCAAGTATTTTTTTACTGGTATTTTACTGTTGCAAATTGTATCGATAAATATATTATTACTGTAGTGGTAATAGGTAACAAAGAAAATGTGAGGCGAATTGTGACCTAGTATCTTGAAAAACAAAAATAGTTTTGCCATCGACACGCTAAGAAAAAAATATGTTCCACGAAACAGAAAAATATATTGGTGTAAATAAAGAATTAAACTGAAAAAACTATCATAATGAAGTAAATTTCAAAATCTATCATAAGAAATGGGTAGGTACCTAATGGCTTTATGCACGCATGAATTCTTCGAAATATTAGGATTCTATATTCCAATACCTCTAGAACACCTATTAGAACAAAGTTTAAAAAATAAACTAGAAATAATATCGAGTTGTATCCTTTGTCTATCGAAGTAAATAAAGCTAACGGACGTATTCTGATTTTTCTTGGCGCCAATAAAAAAGAAAAACATTTGACAAAAAACTTAACATCTTCACTCAAATTAAAAGTTAGGTTGCCCTTGATAACCGTTGTCAAGGAGAAGTAGGTAGGTACGTCATAAGCAACTGGTTGATATTTTAAACTGCATTCAAGCTTGTTTAATGCGCTAGACTTTGCCTAGACTAATAAAAACTATGATTTTTATTAAGGGTTTGTCTAATAAATTAACTATGACGGGAACTTCTTTGTTTAGTAATATTCTTCACCTCGACTTAGCTTATTAACACCGCTGTTTGAAAAATCACTGAAATATCTACAACACATAAAAATCTCGTGTGTGTTGTTATCGAACTTTTCTGAAATGGCTTGACCAATTTTATGAAATTTGGGTATATTTCAATGACTAGAAGTAGAACAACATTTGCTGAGTTAGCTAGTTTTAGTATAATATTTTGTCTTGTTTAACTGTCTCATATTGAGTCGTCCTTCAGAATCAATATTGTAACAATTGATCTTCAAATGAAGTCAAGTCACGAATCAAGTGATACTTACATTTTTAATTTTTTTCGGTTTTGAAAACAAACATATAAAACAATCGCAATAGTTTCACTTTCATCTAGCGAACTAACATTAATAAATAATAGCTCACGCAAAAATGACCAAATACAGTCGGACAAAAAATGTATACGAAAATTCCATTTTGTATTTTGTTGTTACATAAACAAATCTTTTTTTTTTCGTTTCATCACCGTTACCTAAAGTAATTCTTAGTTTAAATAAAAGAAAAAAAATTAAACGTCAGTCTACTTGCGTACTGAACTGTTGTAGAGTGCACTTGTTTTATTTTCAAACTTAGTGAACTGAGTCCGGTCTATTAAAATTGTGTAATACTTAATCGGAACATAGTAGGTGAACGTTAATTATAAAGCTGAAATTGTGATTTTTAAAGAGGTATTTTAAACGGTTTTTCTACAAAAAAATATATTTCCTTTCGTAAAACTACGCAATGTTATTGAAAAGAAAAAACAATTATATATTTTTTTAGATGCCTATAAACATAAATAACAACTGTTTTCTAGGATACCTTTTTTTTAGTAAGAAATCAAGCAAGAGCGGGAGAACCCGCTGTGAGAGAAATTAGACTTTAACTGACTAAAACCCACACATTTACTTCAGTTGCTTTTTGCATTCCAAGGCCACAATAACTCTTTCGCATAATCCCGCTGCCCTAACTAGGATACCACCTTAAAAAAATATTAACTTAAAAAATTATTATTTGTTAATAAATTGTTATTTAACTTAAACTAAGTACTCTGGTACAACAACTACTGTGATATTTTTGAATATAATAGAATAGATCTCTATTTGCACACAAGGTAGGTTGTCAAGTCTGATGATCCATACTAACTACCTTAACTAAGGCATGCAAAACACTTTTACAATAATAAAAAAAATAATGATAATAAATAAAATTATTATTGATAAACTCGTATTCACCACTATCTCACCTGATGGTAAGCGATAATGTGGTCGAAAACGAATCATACTTAAGTACCTAAATTATTCTTCAAACCTTTCAAGGAAAACGCGTGCAAAAATATCACCAGATCATATAACATAGCAACAGTTATTTCGCGATAACGCTCTAGTATTTGCGATGCTAACTGTACCTAGTGGTAGGATATTCTAAACGCATAGTACACATTAAAGTTCGCATCACACGGCACGGTAAAGCGCTCGCCGACGCGTATCTGTGACATGGATCGCTAGTTAACTCCTATTTGTTAAGTTTGGGGTTAGGTTATGGTGATAAAAGCGGATGAGGTAGCGATAAGAACACTCATTGTTACACCCTATTAATCTTTATAAACTTGTGTTTTGTTATTATGTTTGGTTGAATATTTTGAGTACACTGAATCGAGATGGTAGTGCATAATTTTAATTATCGTAGTTTTATTAAGGAGGATTAATTTCAGGGCATGGTCGATCCGTGTGTTAAATTTCATTCAAATCTGTTCTACAGTTTGAACGAGAAAGAGTTAAAAATCAAACATACATACATAAAAACTTTATAATATTAGTGTAATTCAGGAGTTTAGGTCATCCATCAAGCTCTTCACTAAATGTATCGATCTACTCAGCCAGCTTAGAGCGGGTTGGTTGACGTCTTATATCTGATGATTAATGTAGGATTTCAATGATAATAAAAGGTGGGTGTAAAGAACATAGGCCAAACGAAGATTGACATAACATCGAACTTTATTAACGTTTAAAACGATCTGCCCCTTAGCCAAGTTACGATCGTTTCGTTTGCGTCGAACGCCTCGAGGAGGCCACGCTTCCGATTCCTTTGTTTTGACGTCATCTCAACGCTCAGTCACATGGTCAGAACTAAGGAAACGGAGGCGTGACCTACTCGAGGCATTCGACGCAAACGAAATGATCGTAACTTGGCTAGGGGGGCTGGCCAGTTTTGCTGATCAATTTCTAAGATCGGACACGACATTCTTTTTTAAATTGATCTAAACCAGTGCTTGACTGCGATCCCACCTGATGGTAAGCAGTGATGCTATCATTGATGGTGAGGCGCACTAGTTTGTTAAGAGTCTATTCACTCTAGCCTTGAAGACACCTAAATTATAGTTGGCCATGAAATATCTACAAAGTTTTGCTCCTAGGACCTGCTGGTTTCCTTCACCACTTTGAGAGCATTGATGATGAAATTAAATTACACAAAGCAAAGCGCTTGCCTCGGTTTGAACCAACGACTTGCAATTCTTAAGCCGGGGCCATTAACACGGGGCCATTAACACTGGGCCATTACTACTGTTATTCAATTACTACGTAATTAACGATAATGATTATTACCTAAACTGTCAAAACAACGCTATTAAATTAACTTTTTAGCAATCAATAAATAATTCTAATTATCCCGCTGCACTAATGTCACGGCCTTAGATCATTTTGATCACCTCGAGAGCATTTCCTACTTTTCAATTTGGTTGTATCTCTCAGCATAACTTGATACATCTTAAACCTGAACTAAACACAGAATACAGTGGTCAAGATTCCACGGCTCCTTTGAAAGTTGATCTGACTACTTAGGTATCATTTTACAAACAAAATATTCCGCGTTCGGGAATAAAGAACTTGTGAGAAGTTTCGCGTTTAGTTTTTTTTTTTAAATACGGGTAGGCTCGCGTTTGACCACTATCGCACCTGATGGTAAGCGATGATGTAGTCAACGATGGAGCATGCTTGCTTAAAAGTAACCTATTCACTCTTGACTTAATGACCTGGTTGTAGCAGCTATCAGAACACAGACTCCGGCAGGGAATTCCACTCCTTACGCACAATAACATGTGTTCAAAACGCTATAAACGTGTGATTAGAATGTCCACCATTTACCGTTATTGTTTTTGAAATCGCGGGTGATTTTTTTTTTTAATTTATAAATATACACTTGTACAACGAATAAGTTTAGCGATAAAGATATTGAACCTTTTCAAGCAAAAAATTATAAGCGACAATCCTCAATTTTTGTAGAGGTTTTTTCTTCCTCAATTAAAAATTATCTATGATAATTAGTCACTAATATCTACTTTAATAGATCCATAGTTATATGTATAACAAGCCCTAAGATTTGTATACGAACTATCATAAATACTTTTAAATTCGGAATTAAAATACGCTTTCCTGCAAAAAGCGCTGTCGCTTATGACATTTTACCTGTTAAGTATGGCATTCATCATAATTACATCACTGTCATTTTCAAACAAATAAATAGAATCAGAACGTTTATTTCAATTCGTTTAGCGCTAAATTTATTTCATTAGGACCTTAATCTAAACATAGACAACGAGGTGCCAATATCTCGTAACTGACATTAATCGAGAAATTAACTTTTTATCACATTGTAATTACAGACGTTTTTTGCATGTTTTGGTGAAATCACCGAAGTTAATTTTAAGTAGCAATCAATTAAAATTAAAAACTATTTCAAAGAATTGCTTCCTAGCCAACCGAATCGGAGGCACCTTTAAATTCTTAACTTCGATATTTAGAAGATATTGGCACTTCGCCGTCGATATATCGGTATACATACCTAATTATCCATAATTAATTATTTTGTACTAATAACAGCTTTATATTTGTTTTTAATTTTAATGAAACAGGTTTCATTTATTTTTTGTTGACATATGCGAATATTTGCATTGCTAATTGTGGGCGATAAGCACGTTTTAATAATATTGGCAACTGTGTTTCTTAGCAATTGCTAGAACTTAAGCAGAACCGGGAAACTACGGAAGGAATGGGGGAAAACTTTGTCCAGCAGTGGGAGAATACAGGCTAGATAAGTTTAATAAGTCTTTGAAGCATTGATACTTGTTAAATTCGGTATTATTAATGGTTTTTTTTAAGGAGGTAAATCATCTTATGACAAATCTCGCTCTAGGGCGGAGCAGGAGGGTATGTCAGAATTTTACTGACTAAAACCATACTTGTTCTTTCTTTGCCTTGCGTTCCAGGACCCCAGGACTCCTTTCCTGACCACTCACATAGATCTCTACCATTGGTGGTTTCCAGTTCTTTTATAAATTCAGAACCATCAATTAAAAATGGTCTCTTTTATAATTTCAGAACCATCAATTAAAAATGGTCTCAATCCGTTTGTCCTCTCCTATCATTGACCTACTTTTTCATTAACATTTCCGACGTAAGATCTCCATCAAATTAATTTTAACCACGCCAATTATAAATTTACAAAACCAAACATTGGTTCTAACTAAAACCCATATTTTTTTTAATTAAAAGAAGCATGTGCTTACGACAGCGGAGTTACGACAGATCGCTGTCTCTTTCCTTCCTTTAGTCGATACTATATCCGTCTCTGTCACTCATATGAATAGCCGACACGCCGGAGTAAGATTTGCCAACATATTTACAATGCAATTCGTTTCTAACGACTTCGTTAAGGCTAAAACCTGAAATTTTTTATGATAATTAGATTGCAATAGTATGTTCTAATTAATATGCTAGTTGCCAGTGTCAGATGTTTGTGAGTGGTCGTGTCTATTGTGTGCTTAGTTTTTTTTTTGTGAAATTCGAAATTTAAAAAATGGATTTGAGAAACCATAAACTGTTTAAGCAGAAGAAACCGAACTTGTCTCGATCTTCTTCTGTCTCTACACCAAGGTTGGTATTATGTTTATGCTCATTGATTATTATGCTTCTAGAGATTTTTTAATATTAATTAGTATTGAACGGTTGTCTACATGTAAATGTGACAATTAATGGAAGAGGTGTGTTTAATGAAGCAAGTGTATTTACAAGTAATTAAGTGATACATACGAATGATAAATTTTAATAAATATTATAAAGATTGAAGACTGTCTGTTTGTAGAACCTCCTCCTATTACAAATTATTTCAAAATTCTCATTTAATAACAAAATACTAATTTTAAAAGTACTCTTTATTTAGTAAAAGTTTGGCACACTCTCTCACTCCGCCCAGAGCGAAAGAAAATGTTTGATGATTTACCAACCACAAAAAAGTTCCAACACCCACTGAAAGTTTTACTCATAGAAAATATCAGTATCCATCAGGCTACTTTAAAGAAAGCATCACTATCCCATAGGTTACTTTATAGAAAGCATCACTATCCCATAAGCTACTTTGTAGAAAGCATCACTATCCCATAGGCTACTTTGTAGAAAGCATCATATCCCACATGTTACTTTATAGGAATCCTCATTATCCAGTAGGCTACTTTCTGCAAAGTATCATTATCCCATAGGTTGCTTTATAGAAAGCATCACTATCCCATAGGCTATGTTATAGAAAGCATCACTATCCCACAAAATACTTTATAGGAATCCTCACTATCCCATGGGCTACTTTATAAAAAGCATTACCATCCCATAGGCTACTTTTTGCAAAGTATCACTATCCCATAGGCTACTTTATAGAAAGCATCACTATCCCACAAGCTACTTTATAGAAATCCTCACTATCCCATAGGCTACTTTATATAAAGCATTACCATCCCATAGGCTACTTTCTGCAAAGTATCACTATCCCATAGGTTACTTTATAGAAAGCATCACGGGAATAAGCTAGTACATAATATCACGTAGTGTGATCATCTGACTTTCTCTACATTCTACTCACGGTAAAGTAAACAAAGTGATCTAAGTAACATTCCTTATGAGCAAGGGGCGATTCTTATTTACCTACTTTAAAATAACTTTCATTTTAATGCCAGCGTTATTACTTATGTGTATTTGACGTGTTTACGTAAGACACTTAAAAAAAATCTTCTAATTAGCCTGTGCCTAAAATTAATCTACAAAACCATCGCTTGATGCTGAGATCATCTGTTTTAATTTTCACTGTGAAATTTGTTTCTACCAGTGGTTTCATTTGCAAATTATTCAGAAATCATTTCAAAGGAAGTTTTTAACTAATTCGAAGTAGAGTATATTTTCTATTTATAGAAAAGAAATAAAAAAACATTTATTATTTTATTTGCGCTGTTTGCGTCCAACCATTTATCCGCTAGCACAACCATTTAGCCGTATGCACTTTTGGGGGGGACGTGGGGCTTTTCGGACCGGGACCGGGGTCCCAACTTCAACCTATAAAAATACTACACTGCACAGAATGTGTGCATTGTACAAACAACACGATGAAGATATCGACTTGTACCATACATCTGTGCCCTGTGTAAAAAAAACCTTTAAATTCTGTTTGTCCAAATTTAATGTTATTTTCATTCTGTTCTGTTCTGTTTTGATGTTTATTTTTGTTGTGTTTTTTTCTGTTTTAATAATAATTATTATTATTAGTTGTTAAGGCGTATTTAATAGTGCATGTAGTTAATTCTTTAAGTGATGGGGCACTTAGTCTTAAGATCGACTTGTTTTCCTTTATATTTAATAGTGAACTCGTTGTTGAAGAGCCATATAAAATAAATAAATATGTAGTAGGATCATCCTATTTGCCAACTTCACAATTTAACACATTAACGTCCAATATAATATTTAAGCTATTTTTTTTTTAACCAAACTCGTTTATTAGTAATAAACTATGACATTTGGTGACTTAAAAACTTGTCGATCATGAACTGGTCGGACTCCTTAGTTCACGATAGTGTGGCGTGTTCCGCGGTACTAATGAGATGAGAAAACTAGTTATTTATATTATAGTGATGTTTCGATAAAAACATTTTAACACGTTATCAGAATAAATTCTTAAAATTAAATCATTTATTCAATTTTATTACGTGGCAAATTATCTATATTTAGCCAAGGCTTCGATCAGATTCGATTCTTGTCTTTTTTTAACGATTTTTATTAGACAATTTTACACAAATCAGATTGATTTAATATAATTTCTGGTTTCAGGTCCTTCTTTGAGTTATATAAAATAATTTCATCAAAACATTGCATCAAGATTACACAGAAAACGAATTAAATCTGAAATGTTTATTTACTGTAAAAATATGGTACAATAGATGTTACGATATTGGTTCCAGCATATCTTGCCATGATACATATTTCTATAAAAAACAATTATTGTAATGAAATTGTATAGTAGTAATAATAATGACTATGTAGTTTTTGAATATATGTAGTAAAATTAAAGCTATTTTTATTGTTTTGAGTTACTAAAGACTTATCCTCTAAATATTGTATAACACTGAAATAATTTTTCTCTAATACCAGTCTAAACACTGACCTTTTGATCAACGACAATGGCAAATCTATATTTTATGGGAATTTTTGTCATCTCTTCAGAAAGATAACACAAATCGTTATTTATATAATAAATATTTACAAAAAAAAGGTACTCAAGTAAGGACTTCTACAAGTAATATAATAGCTTTCTGAATAACAATTTCAAAATAATACTAAAGGTTTCAATGGTTTATTTTTTACTTTTACGGTGGCGTAACAGTAAGTAGTTGGCTGTCCAACTGTCAATCACAAAATTTATAGCAATACTGTACAATTTATTTTATTTGATGTGAAAATAATTTTATTTAGCTTAACAAACAATTGCGATTTTACAATAAATTTTAGTTGTTAAGTTTATTTTTTTCCTATACTTTACTTACCTTACTTACTACCTTTATTAATATAGATTAAATCAATGCTTCAAATAAGTTGAAGGACATATTAAAACTAAAATGAAGAATGATGAGATTCTAAATGTTAAGGCTCAATGTGATTTACATAAATTCGAAACATTCATTTTAATTTATCATACAGTAAAAAAAATATTCACTCTTCGTACTATTGTTTCCGATAAACCCAATTTAGTTATTTGATGAGTTTTGTGATATATGGTGTCAAGATAATATTGTTTCCTTAATTAGCTAGGAAAGGTCAATAGTCATTAAGTTTCCCAAATATAGTATCCGGATTTTAGTGTTAACTCTAGCTTGACACCTACACTTGTCTTTCTTTTTCAACAAATGTGAAAACTCGAACTGGTTTGATACCTACATACCGAATAAAGACTGATTTAATAATCAGGCGATATAATTAGTCAATTAACCTCGATTTTCCGGCTGTGAAGTTTGTAATAAAACGTTTTATTTATACTTAGAAAAACGTGTTTAGGTATAAATTATCCGCTGATTTTATCATTCCCTATAGCTTCAGTAATAAAATATTAACTTGTGTCACTCAGTGATGAAAAAGCATTCTACTGATGAAAGAATTTTTAAAATCGGTTCAGTAGTTATTGAGTTTATTTATTACAAAAAATATATATATATAAAAAACACAAATCTTTGTTCTTTGTAATATTATTATTAGTTTAGATTTGATTGTGTAAATAGCATGTAATACTATTTTAGTTTAGAGTGCAAAAAGTATTTATGACAAATTACCTTTGCTCTTCTGTGAATAAAAAAAGAATAAACATCGCAAAAGATTGACACTTCAAAGCTAAGCTAATACAAGATGTTTCCTCAATAAAAAAATGTTCTCACAAGCATGTTGTAACAATCGCCGCCTCATTTTTACTAAGCCACGTTGAATGTACGTAAGCGCATTGGATTAACTGGTTTTTATACCGCGTGTTCACTTATAAAATACTACTATTTATTATTGACACAAAAAAACACCAAGTGCTCTTACTTTTTAAATTGAAAATGAAGAAATTTAGAGAAAGAGCCCATGAAACCTTTACGCAAAAAAAGATTTTGGAGTCAGTTTTTACGTCCAGCCAAATGGTATTCTCAAACGTAACAAAATAAATTAAGAAATACTTAATTAATTTTTTATGAAAATAAAATTTTATAATGGTAGTTCCATTCCATATGGAGATCGTACCTTAATATACATATTTGTATTCGAATACACGTCAAACCATGACCTTAACAACAGACAAACATACTTTCCCGTTTATCCTATTAGCATGTTAAGATATCTTAATGTTTACACATTAGATAATTGTGTAATTGACGTGTGGCAATTAATTACTTAACAGCTTCCACCTGTGATTAATGACTGGGTTTAATTTGTTTTACTTATATAGTCATAGAAACTTACTAAGGACATTTTGGGGTTCCTTGAGATTTGTATTAACTTTATTGCAAGCTATCTTTTTGACCGCGTCTTTACTTGCATTAATTATCTCATTTCTACCATATTCTAATTTTAAATTTGACTCATTTGGTGGCAAAATTATAACCTCTTTGAACGTTTTATCACTTCCGACCTCCCAAAATGTACAGCACTGAACAAATTCGCTAATGAACATTGATTTAAGCCTTAAAATATATAACTTTTCTTAATCTATTCTTAGACCGTTCTCACGACCATGTAAGATAAAAAATACAGTCTTAGCTAGTAATGTCCATTTTAGGCAGAAGTCTCTTTCGGCCTAGGTGTACCTACATAATTGTTGATTGCGTGAACGGCATGTCGTGTTTAGTTGCACAGTCAAGTACCTTATGTAGAGATAATGTGATAACGTTGAGCGGAAACCGTATGAATTTTTAGGATATCTTTACATTAGTTAATGTATTGAATGAAATAGGTTGTGTCCGGTGTCTTTTTTCTAATCTCTGGAAAGGAAGTTTTTTTTTAAAGTTCACACGAGTTTCGTAGGATGTGACTAAATAAAATAAACATTTAGTTTTCGACGGTCAATGGCCTAGCTGTCTGACTATATCTTTACAGACAGCTTCATAATTTTATTGTAACATTCTAAGATAAAGTCAGTGTTCAGCATAATAGGGTCAGCAGTCAGTGCTACTTGCACTTGGCCTGGTAAGATCACTAAGTAAATTATCTGTCACTAAAAACGCAACCATTACTTCCTTTATACTTGCTGACACAGTTCCTAACTCTATACCTTCCGCTTTTTATTCTACTTTAATAAAAAAAACATGCATTGAGTTAAGTGCGAAAGTATTTACCACAGATCTGGATGTTGGACCTACTAACATTAAACATAAAGTGTGTCAAGCTTGTCTTATCTTTTCATAAAACATTTTTAAGTAGTTATAGTTGAATGGGATACAATGATTCAAGGAGACGATAGTGTGACCCATGAGAAAATAAGGCTGACTTTGTGGCACTCTCATCGTTCTGATAAAGAAAATAATTGAACGTTCCTTCATAAACTGCAACAATATCTATATCTTGCTTAACAATCTTTTCTTATGTCTATAATACTACAACTTATTATTCTGCTTCCATAAATTTACTATCTCCTTCATCTCTATCAGTATACTTCAAAATTACAACTTTACAAAATACATAATTGTTACAAATCCACACACCCTTGACATTTCCCCTTTTATCACAAACTACAACAAGAATACTTTAGATAATTGGGCACACAGCATTTGGGGCACAAACGGATCACGCATAAAAATTTGCAAGCCTCTGAATGTGATCCGATGTTACCAGCAGATAAAAACTGCTTACGTTTGTAACTAGGTTTGTTTTAGTATCGTGTAGCGGTTTGTGGTTACAGTCTTTTGTATCACTGATTTCCTTTTATATTCTGAATCTCACTAAGATTTACAGAAAGGCTTACAATAATGTCTTTAATTTTGAGGTCAGTTTTGACCTCGTTTTATTGTGGGTTCAAACTGGGGTTCGAACAAGCGCTTTACTTTATGCAATTTATTTCTTAACTACTTACTCTCAAATCGGTGAAGGAAGACATTACGTCGAAACCGACATGTCCGAGAACTAGGAAATTCAAGACACGTGACATCCTTCAACGCGCACTTGGTCCACGTTACTTACAGTTTGAGTTCTGTATCAATTTCTCTGGTATACAATCTTCTACTTTCTTCATCATCATTGCTGCATTGTGATTCATTGAACTACAATTTTTTCTCTTCAGATCTACATAGCAGATTTTGTCTTTGTTCTCTTAACCCTCATATCTCATTTCTTTTTTCAAGTTCTTGGTAATTTTATTCATCGTTAAAATTCTAATTTGCAGGCATTACTATCTCTTGAACAAGTCAACTATTTAGCATAGGAGCAATAACATCAGTCCCTCTTTCACTTTTACGACCATCATGAGAATTCTTGTGCATATGCACTGTTTGTATCATTCACACAATTAAATAATAATTACAAAGACATTGATGCTACAACACCATTTTATTTGACCCCTAGGTCATCGCTCTTTCTTTTCTCCTTAGAAAAACCATCATTATTAGCGCCCAAGTCACGTCCTCAAAGTTCCGAACTAACCGTTCGTAGGTCATCATCACCATGACCTTTGAAAGATGAACGGAACCCCTAGTATTCTGAGTAAGATCTTGAACATAGAATAATGCAGAAGGTCGACATCATACAACGAGCGAAAACAGGCGCGCACACACAGACGTATTCTTACAATGATCTCAAACAAATGCCGGTCGCACGTGTACTTACACTCGCTGTATGTGAACCGTGTCTGGGTGTGCGTGAGTTTTGCTCGTTGTATGAAACCGATCTTCTGTGGTATTGTGCCTTACTTATTCTGTGTAATATCCTGCACATTAGTCATGCGAAGTAAAGCGATATGACTTGTACGTTGTACCGTTATAAGCGTATGTCGCTTGTTTTATTTTATGACCGCGATATTGCGATTTAATAAGCGATGCGCGACGAGCGATAAGCAAAAGATTTTTTCTGTTTAGTTAGTTTGATTTTTGAGATTGTAATTTTACTTGTTAGCGAAATAGTGGTAGGGAAATCTGGTGACGGTAAGTACTTTTTTCTCTGTTATAGTTTCTTTGCCTTCTGAAATGAAAGTAAAGTAATGAATATAAAACATCTTTCCTTTTGCAATGGCTGTTTCATACAATATGCCCGAACGTGCATTGATAAATATTATCATCATTGTTTTTTTTTTTTTATTAGCTAATAAAAAAAAACTTTAGTTACTTATATCCCAGTATATTAATTAAGTTATTATTTTCACCTTAGTACTACATTGTATATAGCATTTTTAATAAAAATATCGTCTGTGTTTTATAATAAAAAGTGTTTGCTATCGAACTCCTTCGAAAAGGTTTGACCGATTTTGATGTTTTCTTTGTATATATTTAGTAAGTTTGAGAATAGGCGAAATTAGGAGTTGTAGTAGGAGGGCAATTATTGCCCTCCTACTTCAACTCCTAATTTCGTTTATAATTTATATGGCAGAACAATGTTTACCGGTTCAGCAGTTTAGGCTTATTTTTAACGCGGCTGCAATAGATTTCAAAGCAATAAGGAAGCAAAAAACCGCAACATTGTCTATCTTTCGTTTTTTTATCTTCCATTCTCGTTTACTTTTCTTGTTGTGCACTTAGCACATAAACCAGATCCTAAGAAGTTGAACAATTGTTTCCATCTAGGTTTAAGTAGCTAGACAGACTTGTCTAGACATCATTTCGGCTACACTTTGAGAGATAATATCTGTCAAAGTAACACATGCCATTGTATGTTTTATGGCCTTTTTATAGTGCTGAAAATGGCATGATCTAAATATGTAGGCGATGTGATACGGTTAAGGTTTCGGTCAGATATGACCGTATTTCTTGTTTCGGTACTGTTTTTTGTACAAAAGATTCCCTTATCGGTGTTGGCGTAGGTGTTAGCTTGGTTTCCCCCATTCATGATACCAAGATGGTGTTCGTTCATATTTTTGGCGTAAGCTAAGCTAAGCAAAGTATCATTAACACCACAAGCTCATTTAATGTAAAAGAGAAGAGAGTCAAGGGCAACAAAAGGAACATAGGTTGGTTTACTTAATAAAATTCAAATAACTTTTCTCGCTCTTATTGGAGCAAGGAGTGTCCCAGACCTTAAATTTGACACTGGTGAAATGCACAAAAAACCAAAAGAATGGCTGGATTGCACCAGAATGTCAAATGTTAAAGTTAAAGTTATTAGGGTGCCCAGTGAAAAAATACCTTGGGCATTTTTTTATTATGGATAGGCTCGTGTTTGACTACTATCTCACCTCTGATGGAAAGCGATGATGTGGCCGACGATGGTGCACGCTTGCCTAAAAGCAACTTATTCACCCTTGACTTAAAGGCCCCTAGGTTATAGCTATCAGGAACCACAGACTCCGGCAGGGAATTCCACTCCTTAACTGTACGCATAATTAATGTGATCCAAAACGCTTTGTGCGTAAGGTTGGGATGGCCACCACGTACCGGTGGCGCAATGCTGTACGTCTTGTGGTCTGATGATGGAACGGACTAGGCGAAATTAAATTGTGCAATTCCAATGCACACTCCCCGAAATTTAAACTATAGAAAACCGACAGGCTAGCAACTCGGTGTCTATGCTCAAGACTTTGGAGTTTTGACTTGACAAGTGCATCACTGCCGATGATCCTCCTGGCTCGCTTCTCAATCGACTCTAGTGCATCAAGCTGGTATTTAGTATATCCACCCCAAAAATTACAGCAGTACTCCATACACGATCGAAATTGCACTTGATAGAAGTTGAGCAGCTGTTCCAACGTGAGATACCGTCTCACCTTTCCCCAATTTTTTGGCTGCCAGTTGAGCTTTTGTCTCGATGTAGTAGCCGAAATTGAGGGTATGGTTATGCATCACTTCAAGCCGGGTTTCATTATTCTATTAAAAAAAGAACTTACCTACGTTTTGACACTTGGCAATAGCTGTCGTTGTTACGTTGTATACAGCCCTAGAATAAAATTATGCATACAACTTCATTAGTCAGTACAAAGAACAGTTCATTACAAGAATTGCCTACAAATTGCTGATCAGAGTTGCGCCATTGTCTTAAGTCTTAACGTTGTTACATAGTCGATTAGTCGCATTTTACAACAGCAAAGAATTTATTACAATGCTTAATAGGTTTACTCGCAAGAAAAAGCTCCAAAAAGCTGCGATTTCACATTCATATCGCGTTATAGTTTCAATCTTTATTATAACATACTAATATTATAAAAGCGAAAATATGACTGTATGTGTGTGTGTATGTTAGTTAGTTACCTACTACTTCACATATAAGCAGCTGAACGCTTAAAGTTGAAATTTCGCGCACGGGTAGACCATGTCCTAGATTAGTATCTACATAGGATACTTTTATTCCTGTTTATATTACTTTGGGATGCCGTAAAACGGAGTGAATAGAATCAAAACTTTCACTTTGATACCATATCATCGGCTTCTAACAAAGCATCGACTTTTTAGAATAACAATTCATTAATAAATTGATATAGTTAAATGCTACAAAAAATATTCATATATCGTGAAAATACCCTTTGAAGTTTTGTTTCTATTCACCCCATTTGACGGTAATATTCTAAGCATAGGCTGGCTTTTACCTCGGACAGAAGATAAGCATTGCCATACAGCGTGGCAATGCCGCCATCTTTGGGCACATTACCAGTCGACAGCGATGTGGAAGAGTTTTTTGACGCGATATTTTAGTTTTAGTTAGTTGTAATTAGATTAGGGTTTTTATTATTATTTATTTTATTTTATTGTAATTATAGTTAGTATTTTTAAATGTAAATAAGTAATAAAAACAATGTTATATCAAAGCATAGCCTTCAATGTTTATTGACAATCTCTTTCTCTAGCTTAAAAAAAACATGTATTTAAAACTACTAAGATATCAAATATAAAAAAAAATTGTAATGTGGGAACTACGTGGATTACTTTTCCTTTCCTGTAATTTTAACATGATGTCTGGCAGTTTTGAGTATTTGATGCGACCTACCCAAATGTCCTTTCTTTGGTATTGTACGTCAAGTCGTCCAGCTCCTTAGTAGTCCCAAGTTTGAGCTACACGAATACTGACAAATACTTGCACTGACTGGACAGTTCCAGTCAAATCTGTTTGGTTCTTTCTTCAAAAGAACATCTGGAACACTTATCTGCATGTTTCTCATATGATTTGACCATTACATATTTACTGTATGGACTTTAAAAGAGATTTTGACCCCTGAGTTTGTTTCGGTATAGTCTACTCAGGGTAGTCAGCTAGAAAATACCGACGTCATCTAGTTTAAACTGACGAAAAAAAATGACGTGTAAAAGTGTTTTTTTTTTTAATACTTATTTGCAAAATAAATATCATTTATAGAAATCAGCCTTTTAATGTGTCCACTGCTGGGACTCAGGCCTCTTCTCTCTAGGAAAGGGAATGGGCCGTAATCCACCACGCGGGCCAGTGCGGATTGGTGAATGTCACAATGTCTTCGAAATTTTGGTTCTAGGACATGCCGGTTTCCTCACGATGTTTTCCTTCACCGTTTTAAAAGCAGTGTTGATGAGATAATTTACACAAAGTAATGCGCCTGGCTGAGTTTGAACCCGCGACCTACAACTCGTAAGTCGGGGCCGTTACCACTCGGCCACCACTGCTCTCATTTTATCATTTACTCCTTTATAAAAGTGGATGTATTGTGTCCGTCTGCGGAAGCTTTGAAATCTATAACAGTTTATTTGCACACGTTTCAATCCTCCACATTTCAATTCATCATGCTCGTCATAAACAGAGGGTAAAGATACTATATCGTAAACTAATCTTGTACGAACGCTGCAATACAATAATGAACGGGCATTAAAACTATTACTAACACCACATGATGGTTACCAACTACCAACATTACGGCGGTACTCCCACACTGGGACATAATGACCTTTGCGTTACGTAAGCCTGTAGGTAGGTACCCACTCGTTCCCTGCAAAGGTGCTTATTTTAAATACGTCAAAATGTTAGTTACCTTCATATGTAGATTGTATGTTAGGTTGGTCTTCATATTTTTGTAGGACAACCTTAGGCTAGGTACACAAAGCCTCGGTAGCGGAATTATTCAAGAAGAAGAAGAAGAAGGAACACGGGATTTTTAATGTGGAAAATCATCCAATGACTTCTTTAACTCTAGGGCGGAGCATGAGGGCGTGTCAGACTAAAGCTAAAACCACACCTAAGTTCCTTCTGTGCTTAGCGTTATATGACACCGGGTTTCCTTTTTGGAAGTCAACCCCAGTAGGCTTCGGAGTTCGGTCCTGCTGGGCCCCTACGGTCTTGCAGACATCTCTTTGAGGCGTGCGTGGAAGTGGAAGGAACACTGGTTGGTTTGAATCAGTAAAAGTCTGACACTCCCTCGATCTATTCAGAGCGAAAGAAGCTATTTGATGACTGTCCAGCCTAGAGAAAAAGGTGGATTTCTTTGGGAACGATCGTCAATTCACCTCTTTTGGTTCCTCTTCTTTTCTGTCATATCTCGCATGAACTGTACGAGTACAGCTCTTATCTTATCTTTCTGAGCTGGTTTCCGCACTTAGTCCTCGCGTCCTCGCACATCATGGCCTACGCACAATGGTCCACCCATCGTGCTTCGACCATGGTGGCCATCGTTCCAACCAGCCCACCTCTCTCTAAAAGCAGATGAGTCCTTTCAGTTTGCTCAGGACGTCCATGAGTGAATCCGGTGCTCCCAAGGTTCGTGTTCTTATTTCACTGACGGTTGTGCACTCGAGTAGCACGTATGCGACAATTTCCTCCGACTCCATGCATGCTCTGCACAGAAAACTATCCGTGATATTCATTGTGAAGAAGTCTCTATTCAGTGAGTAGACAAGTACAGATAATTCCGTGGTAAAAATGTTAGTCAATGGAAGGTAGTCAGGTCGGCTGTTTATGACGTGCCATACACGGTAAAAGGTTTAAGATAAAGACGCTTTTTATTAGTCCTCTGTACCTCCTCAAAATATGCCACCAAAGCGACCTGATCCTGCCGCATAAAAAGGGTATACACTAAGAGTCATTTTCATGGCGGTTTGGTGCCAATTTCAGCGTTGGTTACGTCATTTGGGAATATAAGGAAAAATTGTTGGAAGTATTCGGTAAAATATGCAGTATCTAACATTTTTGTTATTTTATTAACGGACCAAATCCGTCGCACCAAATGTGAGCATATGTAACATGACACTGGTATGCTAAGTGCTCATAAACTAAATTGCCATCTCTCAAAATTATATGGGAATAAGATACAATGACAAATAGCTTAGGACTGGCCTGTTGGTCTAGTGGTTAGTGACCCTGACTGCTATGCCGGAGGTCGTGGGTTCGATTCCCACCCAGGACAAATGTTTGTATGATAAGCATGATCATTTGTTCTGTGTCTGGGTGTAATTTATCTATAATATGTATGTATTATAGAGAGCAGTGGTGGCCGAGCGAGAGCAGTGGTGGCCGAGTGGTAATGGCCCCGACTTACGGAGTTGTAGGTCGCGGGTTCAAACCCAGCCAGGCGCATTACTTTGTGTAATTTATTTCATCACCACTGCTCTCAATTACGGCCCATTCCCTCTACTAGAGAGGAGGCCTGAGTCCCAACAGTGGGAACATTATAAGGCCGACTAAGCTATGCTATGCTATGTATGTATTTAGAAATATATAAGTATGTATATCAGTTGTCTAGTACCCATAACACAAGCTCTGCTTAGCTTGGGACTAGACGGCATTATGTGATAGTTGTGGAAATTATATTATATATTATATTACTTCTAGAAAAAATAATTCAAAGTCAGACTGTACCACATTTTCTTCTCACCGCTGTCTTACCAGATTTTTACTGAACCGTTAAATATCACAGCATCACTAGCACCATCGTTAAATATGACATATTTGCATACAACAGTCAAACACCGTGTATAAACACATTGCAAACCACAGTACTTGTCCGAATATATGTTTTACAAGTTACGGATCGTTGTTGGTAACACCCAATGTAGTTATTGTGACACAGATTGAATAACTGTCCGTTACGATACTTTACCAACGGTTATAAGTATTACTCAATATTTGAACTGCATATAAGTACTCATATAATGTGTTGTCGTATATTGATAATCGATTTAAATGATTTAGTGGGTCGGTTATGAAATTTATTGTGCTATGATTTATTATTTGGATTTGGGTTGACGCCTATGGCGATAGTCGAACTTGCAATAAAATTATCGATAGATTAATGGCTGATTACGTTTGATTTGGCATAATATGTTAGTTGCTTAGTAAAATAGCCTTTTAAAAGGTTACCATCAAAGTTAAATCTGCAAGTTAAACTCTTGAATAATTGCAAAAGAAAAAAATAAAAGGATGCATACTTCGTATCTCTACTCTAGAGGTATAGAATAGAATAGAATAAACCTTATTGTTCACCAAAATAGTAACAAAACTTTTACATTAGATAACTTAAATCTATGTGTACAAAGGCGGTCTTATCGCTGACAGCGATATCTACCAGACAACCTTAAACCTTAACCTTTTTAACCTTAGGCATGTGAATATTTATAGGTAATTTTCCTCAGCAATGCTTCAAAACTACAGCACAAAACGACCAAATAAATCTGTAATATTTGAAAATTCTTAATTAGATCAGTACCTACTTCCAGAAATTATCTGCCGTTAACAAACAAATAGTTTTATCTCCATAAAATTAAACATGTTGAACATTTTCAGTAAAAACATTGTAAGCGACAGCGTTTTTTGCAGAAATGAATTTTACTTTCTTAATTAATTTATGACAATATGTCAATAGGAACTATTTTAATAGATCAGTAGTTGTATAACTAAGAAATCTTTATTATTCTTTTGTATTTTTTTTTTTTTTTTAAGAAATATGACAAAATGCTTTTTAATTAAAAAAGAAAACAAACCCCTTCCTGCATAAAATTAAAAGGTCGCTTACGATGTTCTTCCTAAAAAGAGTCGATATACGACTTATGTTCTATTTCCAAACACTTTATCTAGAACGTATTTAAATCCTCCCATTGTTTTTGCTTTGAAAAACACGTTTAAAATAAAAACGAATACTTCCCCAGTTATGGTTTTTAAAACAATTTAAAGTTTTGTCATGTCATTTAAGATAAACAGTACATTTTCGGGAAAACATCGCTGACGATTAGACAGCGGCAGCGACTGAAAATCGTCCCGACTTGCAGTTGTTGCCGCGCTCGATAGATGGTGTTGTACGTTCAAAGCGAATCCTGAATCGCGCTATGGTTTCGTTACACAACGCAGTACTTAGTCCAAGAAAATCTTAACGATTTTTACCAACGTCAATTATAAAGTTTTCTATGGAATAGGTCGTTTTCCTATAAAATAATTTTTTGAAAAATCAGTCTTAGGTGTTGTAAAAAGCTGATTTTTAAGAAAGTATTCTTATTATTATTATGAGTCTGTTGTGTTCCACTGCAGGGCAAAACACTACTGACTGTGCAGCCTGGTCCAGTACACCAGGCTGCACGTTGAGCACTCCGGAGCCAAACCCAAATTTAGGCTAAGATAAAACATGTGTGTATATTTTATTTTATTGTTTTATGTATTTTATTTTATTTAATTCTGATTGGACTAATTGTAATTTATTGTGCTTTATTATTCTTATTTATTTATTAATGACATTATTGAGTAATGCGTATAATTTTTAATTTTTATTTATTTTTTAAATTCAATAAATTAGTTTCAAATGTAATCAATATGGACTGGTTTCTGCCAATCCTTAATATTCATGATTCCCTATAGTAAGTTTGTAAGGATTGTGAACAGCATGTGTTGAGTAAAATGCTTATTGCACATTTTTCTAACACAGTTGGTAGGCGATACCCAAATGAAGTAATGCCTAAATAAATTTGCGTATTTACAATCTATATTTTATTTTCATATTACGTTTAAATGCCGCCTAGTAGTCTACTATTAACATCATTGTCAGTAATTGTCGCGTCACTTTTTATTCTAAACTAGTTACCTCGACAGCAGAAGGCTGCTTAGCTCGATGATCTGTCTGTCTGTCAAGACCCTCAATCTCGGGAACGCGTGGAGGTAACGAGTTGAAATTAAAACCATATATATACTCAAGTTTGCGGTCTCTTGAAGCTGTAAAAAATCAAATTTCTAAGTTAACGAAAAAAGATATGGCCGTTTATGTCTCAAAAAACGTATATTTCGACACTCGAGAAAATCAAAATTCATAAGGTATTCTTCCCGTTGACCCAGCATCCTGAAATTTTGCATAAAGCAAGTTCTTAAAGCACAGGTATCGGAATAAATCTGAAAACTGTAAAATTGTTGTTAAGTCACAACAAAAAAAAAATGAGATTCGGAAATATCTTCAAAACTCCATTCGGGAATTGAACTGTCTATATAGGAAAGTTTATACGGAACCCTCAGGGTGCGAGTCCGACTCGCACTTGCCCAGTTTTTTCTTTTTCAAATATACTTTAGTTCTTTTAAAATAGATCTATCAGAAAGTTTGGCAGTTTATTAGCATGATCTGTACCTGTCTAACTGTGTATATTTCTAACGATTTGTAAAGCAACGTGGGTGTGGAAGTCTTTGTATTCAGCGAGATCGACTGCCGTTTCTAACAGGTAGGCGCCCACACTCGATACATAATCGAGTATTCAATCGATATGCTTTGACATTGAAATCGGCTGGTGTGTGCGTTCGGTTAGCGGTTTCTCTTGGTGATTAGAATTCTAATTTGTAATGTGCACGTTATGCATTACTGACGATTAATGGGATGCTCTTCTCATTCAATTGTTGTGTATGAGGTCTGCTTTCTAATTTCGTTGAAGTTTGAATTACAAAGATGAGTAGATAACATAGCTTCTTCCAGGTGTTACCGAGATAAGAAAAGGATGTTGTGATGTCCTAATTCTACCTGTGTTTCCGTCTAAATCCATTCTGCTATTGTGGCATGATTTATAAATACACCATGCGTGGTAATGACCTACCTATATCTTGTATTATTTCAAATTTTTCAGTGTACTTCGATTCGAAAGGTAATGAATGTGAAAAAAAAAAATGTCCATTTTAGAATTGCTTCACAACTCTTGATTATCTATTAAGTCTGGCTTTCTATTATATTTATATTTAAATAAATAGGCATATTAGCGTCCCGACAGACGTTGTCTTGCTCGAAAGCTAGCTTTACATCAGATAAAAAATTGAAAATACAGGCCCACATACCTTATTCACTTGAATATTTTGGAGCCATCCAGGGATCTACTCAAATATACCTATACTCAAAATTTCATACAAAATTTCAGTTGGATGACAAACACACGTATTGAAAAATTATATATAGAACGACTATACATTTTATTTGGCATAGCATAGTCGGCCTTATAATGTTCCCACTGCTGGGACTTAGGCCTCCTCTCTAGTAGAGGGAATGGGCCACGCGGGCCCAGTGCGGGTTGGCGGATGTCACATGCCTTTGAATTGTTGGTTCTAGGACATGCCAGTTTCCTCACAATGTTTTCCTTCTTTCTGAGAAGTAGTGATTGCTACTCGTTACGCCTGCCGTCTGGCCGCCACCGTCACCAGCATCCATCTCTGATGGACACCTTCACCGTTTTGAGAGCAGTGGTGATGAAATAAATCACACAAAGTAATGCACCTGGCCGGGTTTGAACTCGCAACCTACAACTCGTAAGTCGTAGCAGCACTCGGCCACCACTGCTGTCACTCTCACATTTTATTTAACTAATTATATACAGAAAGAAAAAATCTCAACAAATTTTTATAGGCAAAAAAACAATATCATAAAAGATATAATATTTATTACAAGTAATCTGATTCTAAAACATAGCGTGAGTGAAAGTTTTGACTACAATAATTGCGATTTAATTATGTCGACTTACTAACATTCTCTTAATTAGACGTCACGTCGTCTAAGTGATCGATTGTCAGCATTCCTTGGAAAAACAGGTTTCATATAATATATTTAATTTATACAGTTTAGTGATTGTTGTTAGTGATAGGTCTGGATTTATCTACATACATATATATGTTACCGAGGAAGGCCAGTAGCTGGACATTACGTAATATTAATCTATAAATATAAAAGTGAAATACCACTCACTGATTAATCACGAAATCTTAGAAACTATAACACCTACAAGCCTAAAATTGTGCAGGTCGGTCCCTTATAGGGTGTAGACTTCCACTAAGAATGGATTTTAAGAAACTCCACCCCTAAGGGGGTGAAAAGGGGGTTGGAAGTATGTAGGAAAAACCTATTTTCACGCGGGCGAAGCGGCTGGCAGAAGCTAGTATTATTATATAAACACTTGTAACCTCTTGGTAACAGGTTACAAACTAAATGTGGTCCTTTTGAATCTGTCTAACCTTCTCTCAACATGGTTAGGGTCGGCTTCCAAGCTAACTGGACGCAGTTGAATGTAAATATATTTACATGGAGCAACTGTATATCTGAACTCTACAACCGTGTTATTGGGTAAAACAATGCTGTTTAGTAAGACTAGTTTTTGGGGTTATGTACCCAAAGGGAAAAAACGGGACTCTTTTGCTTTCACTCCACTGTCCGTCTGTATGTCACCAGGCTGTATCTCATGGAATGTTATAGCAAGACAGTTGGAATATTCACAGATAATATATTTGTGTTGCCGCTGGGACAATAAATATTGAAAACAGAATAAAACAAATATTTAAGTGGGGCTCCCATACAACAAACGCCGTTTTTTTTTTACAAACGGTACGGAACCCTTCGGGTGCGAGTCCGACTCGCACTTAGCCAGTTTTTAGACATGGATAACGTGTGTTCGGTGACTTTACTAATAACGTCAAACTCAATAGCTAATTCAACGATTAACACTAAGATATTTTCACAACATTAAATACGCGACCTGCCAAGAACACATTCACGAAACAGATTGCGAAAATATGTTTTGTCAAACAAGAACGTGTTTTAAAAATGGAACGCATCAAATCTTCAATAGGACACTTTGAAAATTTACGGTGACGAAAGGACCAATTTTGAAAGGACCAAAAATCGTAGCATTCTCAACACTAACGTCAAGACAATAAGAGTTAATTAAACTGAAGATGTGTGTTTGCTTACAGAGATGCTCGTTTTTGTCTTCGAGACACATAATAGTAACATGCAATTAGAATCGCGACCACGTTGTCATTTGACTTGGAAAGCAGTTAAGAAGAATGCGAGCTATACAATTTCTACTGAATTTTTAACTGTATATTTTGTAATACGTCTAGTAACTGTAATAAACAGTGTTGAAGGCATTATGCATTTTGTGCTTTGAGAGGTTTGAAAGCGTTACCACCCTTTTTTTTCAAGTGGGAAATCATCGAATGACTTCTCCCGCTTTAGAAGCGGTGCGAGACACACCCTCTCGTCCCGCTTTAGAAGCGGTGCGAGACACACCCTCTCGTCCCGCTTTAGAAGCGGTGCGAGAGGGTGTGTCAGACTTTTACTAACTAATATCCACTTCTTTGTTCCTTCTTTGCATTGCTTTTCAGGACCCCGGGTTTTCGTTTCAGAAGCGAATCCCTGGAAAAGAAAATGCCATTGAAGGAACAAGGGTAGGTTTTAGTCAGTAAAAATCTGACACTTCCTCTCGCTCCACCTAGAGTGAGAACAATTATATTGTGATTTCCCACCAAAAAAAAAGTTATCATGTACTTTGCGACCAAACATTATCATTCTAAATTTGGTCTCAATTTTTTACTTGCGTAATATATTTTATGTTCACTAGAATATGGAATATAATGCATAAATATTAATATCAAATGCATTTTAAGCTCCCTTTTCAACATTTCTTAGTTATGGCATCTACATATTTGGTCCTATGTCCCGCAATTACAGTTTTTGCACCAAAAATGGAGACAGCAAATTGAGAGCAGATTTAATTTACAATTAAGGTAGTACACAAGTTAATTTTAGTTATATCATAATAATCATAATGACAAACAAGCATAATTTGAGTAATTTACTTACCATTTTGAAAATTATGTAGCTTAAAAGTTGCGTAATCATTTTTGGGTGGGAACTTTTAAAACTCTATTCCTTTCCTACTTTTTTTTTTCAAATCAAAATTTTCTTCCGCTCTGCATTTTGTTTTTGTTGTAGGTGTGAAATCATCCAATGACTTCTCCTGCTCTAAGGCGAACCGGGAGAGCGTGTACGCTATTTACTGACTGAAACCCACTCCTATGTTTCTTCTTAGCCTGCCGTGTCTAGACCCTGGCTTTTCCTTTCAGAAGCGAACTCATGACCCAGTAGGATATGGCCCTGCTGGGCCAGACAGCCGGACGGCGAACTACCAATTGCTCATCGTCGGCAAGCCCACGCCTACGGTGGTGGCTGGAACTCGGGGTCGTGGTCCCAGCGGTTAGGGCGTTAAGAAATCCGTTCCCTCTCCCGCTCTGGGTGGAGGAGATGTAGGGTCAGAGTTTTACTGACTTACTACTTCAGTTGCCTTTGGTGTTCCAGGAACGCGGTAACTCTTTCGAAACACACCGGCGTCCTTCTCTCTCCTGCCCCTCTCCTGCTTCAATGTTTATCATTCCCATTCGTAATTTATTATCATCTATCACAAGCTAAGCACTAGATTTCCAACCCCACCTATACTTACTCCATCACACATTTCAAATTCCCATCTCAATCCCTCGCTAACATCCCACATGACGATCAATAACCCAGTAAAATAAAAAGCGATCTTCGTATTTGTCTCATAAACAACAATTACTGTTGAACGTTTGCGAGTCAACAAACTATCAAGCGATTACATCATGGCGCGTGCTATCCTGATGTAATGCGTCCAGGGTTGACCCTGAATATCCTCAGTTGGATTTAGATTTTATAATATATTTCCAAACTACTATAATTTAAAGTGATAATCACACTAACATTCATATTGTAAAGCGCAAGTTTCCACGAGTATTAAATTTGTCAAATGGATAGACTATAGTAGAATAGGACATAAGTTTTTTTTTCTTAAATATGGTTTTTTAGGATAATATTGTAAGTACTGGCAGAAGCTAGTCATCTATAAAGATTGGTCTTTATTTAGTTATCCATGTTTTTTTTTTTTTTTTGGGTGGGAAAATCATCTCATGACATCCCCCGCTCTTGGGCGGAGCGCGAGATAGTGTCAGACTTTCACTGACTAAAAACCCACTCCTGTTCCTTCTTTGCCATTCGTTTTCCAGGGCCCCGGGGATCTCTTTCGCATCACCCATGGCCCCAGTATGCTTCGACCCTGTTGGGCCCCTACGGTTGCTGACATCTCCTTGAGGCGCGCGTGGAACACTACGCGCCGTCGACGACTTGGGCTCGGTCCGGACGGTTACCGGACGATCGGACGGCGAGCCACCCATTGCTCGCCGTCTGCAAGCCCGCGCCTACGGTGACCGGAAATCGGGATCGGAATCCCGGCTAGTCATCCATGTAACAACGCTTTTATTTGAAATTGTTCAAAGCTAATAGATATTTCTATTAGCTTAATAAATAACTATTAGAGTTATGCTGTACCATAACCTGCTCAAAAAACCAAATGACTTATTTGTCTGACAACAAGTCAACATAATATTTTCTATATAATGATATTTTATTTTATTAACACATATTGAGCTGTAATGTACCTTATTCTCATTTATCCTTATCAGAAACAAGATCTAATTAGTAATATTATTTTTCATTTGATTTCATCCGTAATAAGGATATTGTACAACCCTAAATGTACCGTAGTAATTGCGCCTGCATGGGGATGCCTTCACGTATGTATGTAAAAAGAAAATAAAAGTGTAAACCCGTTCCACTACGAGGCTCCCGTAATGACTAGCTCTAGCGGGTTAGCGGGACCAATACGATATCGATAGCAAATATCGATAGAAAAATCGATTGGTCAAGTTATGCTAAGGAATTTTTTTCAAGTATATTTTTTGTTGAACCTCCTACTAATTACAAATAGATCAAAATAATTATTACTCCATTTTTTCTAGCGGAATGCGGAAACTGGGAAGGCAATCGTGTTGTTTAAATATTACGAGTTTCTACCTAACCAAACATACGTCATTACATGTCATGTCAATATGTTAGGCTAATTTTTACGTAGGAAGTTAATCTACCTAACATGTTGTAACTTTGTGAGCAGCCATAACTAATTAGCGCTTATGTGAAACGTCAAAACGGAGAGAGAACAAAAACGCACGTGCCTGTTATGACCGCAATAATGCTCAAATTCCAAATACTGACGACCTTACTTTCATTTTCGAACATTTCATGTTACTTGAAATTTCATGGACTAAAAGAACCATTTGTTAAAAAAAATCCAACGTAACAGAAATAATAAGTCAATCTCGTCTTCAAATTATTCGAATATATTATTATCTTAAATTAATAATTTAAAATTTAGTATCTACCACTCCATTATTAAATTGATTCGAAAACTCATAAATTCACTAGTAACGCAATTCGAAAAACAAATCGTTCGAAATCGATAGGTCCCCGATAACAACACTTGTCCCTCAAGCGTTCACCCCTGGATATAGGTCAGCGTGCTATAAACGGGTCCTGTGACGTCTACAGGTGCTGCGTTTTATGATCATCTTTTACGATGCATTATGTCAGACGTTGGCAATGGACGGGGTATTATGACACCGGTTTTAATAATGTCGTGGGAAAAGTATGATAAGTAAAAAATTGAGTTTGAGGAAAGGTCCATTTGAGAGATTATTTCAATAGGGATTTTAAATAGGGATCATAATCACACTAATATTGTGCACTAGCTTCTGACGTTTTATAAGTGCCCATGTAAGCCTATGTGAAGTAAAAATATTTGAATTATGAATTATAAAGACGAAAGTTTGTGAGTGTGTGTGTATGTTTGTTACTTCTTCACACTCGAACAGCTGAACGGATTTCAATGGAACTTGGTAAACGGGTAGATAGCACATAGGATACTTCTTATCCCGGGGTATGTTTCCTTGGGATAATTTTCTGCTTTTCCATGGTTGAAGCATCTGGTAGCAGCTAATAAAATATAGACAAAAAAAAAAAATAATGAATCAAATTCATTTAATTTTTTTTCACGATTTTGACTAATATTTGATCAAATTTTACCTAACTTTTAGTGGATTAAGTAGGTAAACAATGTGATATTTAAGGAGGAAGAAATATAAATACGTAAGACTTTTGCTTGAGCTCAAAACATAGACAGTCAACCACTGCGAATCG
Organism: Mythimna pallens; assembly: GCA_961205895.1. Classification (NCBI taxonomy): domain Eukaryota; kingdom Metazoa; phylum Arthropoda; class Insecta; order Lepidoptera; family Noctuidae; genus Mythimna; species Mythimna pallens. Next base: position 23,598,004 of record OY540825.1, on the reverse strand, counting down.
AGCACGCGACACGATCAACGACTGCACAGGTATGCCAAAGCGCGTGCATAGCATTCGATACCGTTAACAGTAATTGTTTAAAATATGTAATAATTTATATCTATAGCTTGAATCAATCAATGACATTGTTAATTTACTGCAACAAGTAAATGTATCTGTAATGTCATTTTTTAATCCAGAAATGACATTACAGGTGAAACTTCAGTGAATGACATTTAATTTCCGCGCGAAATTCAAACTGTCAACGTATTTTTTTTTATTGCTTTATGTTTGCAACCCAGTAAATCAGAAAGCATTTTATAAATACAGTTTAAACGTAAAATATAAATTATAGGACAGTAGTTCCAATATTTATCATGTCGAAACATTCTAGATTTCTTCCGATAGTAATCGATAACATGAAATACACCAGTTCTATCTGTTATACCACGCTGTTGCGACGTATCTCAGAATCGCACGAGATACAACAAACGTATCTCGATCGGATGTCGTAACAGGCATTGCGATACTGATTTAGAGCTAAGTGAATCAAGTGTGAAAGTTCTGACCCACTGACTGTACGAACTTTTTTTTTACTTCGTCTGATTACGCGGTTCTTTTGTAGTTTGTCGCAAATGCGTTAAAAGGATAGTGAAATACGGTAAGTTATGTAAGTTCCTGCAGCTGAGTAAAAGTCAACCATTAAGACAGATTTAACTAGGTAATGCTTTTACCAAAGTCTTTAAAAGCTGAGTAATTGGAAACAGAGAAAAAGTAAAAATAACACACTGAACAGCACACTGAATCTGGACTTGCATAGACTGATATTAATATATTTTAAGAAACAAAAAAGTTCAAATTCAATACCATGTCAGTCTCAATTAACGTCAAAAACTGCTCAAAAGGTAGAGAAGTAATTTATTAGAGATGTTTTTGATGGATTGCGACTTTTTTTTTTATTTTTTTATTTTTTCGATGGGAAAATCATCTTAAGACATCCCCTGCCCTTGGGCGGGGCGGGAGATAGTGTCAGACTTTTACTGACTAAAAACCCACTCCTGTTCCTTCGTTGCCTTTCGTACCAGGGCCGAGTCTTCCTTCCAGAATCAGACCCTTGGCCCCAGTAGGCTTCGACCCTGCTAGGCCCCTACAGTTGCTGACATCTCCTTGAGGCGCGCGTGGAACAGCACGCGCCGTCGATGACTTGGGCTCGGTCCGGACGGTTACCGGACGGTCGGACGGCGAGCCACCCATCGCTCGCCGTCTGCAAGCCGCCTACGATGGCCGGAAATCGGGATCAGAATCCCGGCGGCGATTGTGGCGTGAGGACCGTTGCCGTTGCCTCACGCGATCGACCGCCTCCTTTGCTAGCATTACTGCTTCGCAGAAGGAGGCGACCGCCTGCCACTCCTCCTCGCTCCGGACCATGGCCTGTACCAAAGCCCGGCGCGAGAGATCGCCGCCGCCGATCGCCCCCACGAGGACACGGCGTTGCTCTGCCCAAGCAGGGCACACCTCCACCGTGTGCTCCACCGTGTCCTCCGGGTGATCCACACAATGGTGGCACCCGGGCGTTTCTTCCGCATGAATCCGGTGCAGGAACCTCCCGAACTTACCATGTCCGGTGAGGACCTGCGTCATGCGGAAGGTAAGGACGCCGTGTTGCCTTTCCAGCCATTCCTCAAAGAGGGGACTTACCGCCATAATTATGACGTGCCCAGCACTGGGTTGCGATAGTCGCTGTCGCCTTTCCGCCATGAGACCCCGCCAGAGCTCTGTCCGCCATGCCGCGAGATGGATTGCGACTGCGATTTGAATGTGAACTTTTTTTATTATTGATGAGCTGGCACTTGACCGCTATCTCACCTGATGGTAAGCGAGTGTCCTTAAAAATAGACCTCTTGTATTAATTTCAAAGACAAATTAAACAAATGAGATAAATCTAAAGAAATAAGCAAAGGAAAAGTTAATATATCAATAAATCCAACACCAACAGATAATTCGTCACCAACCAAGACTTCAGTATTAGAGAAAATCGTAAAGAAAAGTACTTTCGACTTTCCAGCAATTGATACTAATAGGTTTAAGAGTTGCTGCGGTCTATTCAACGTATTTAATGATATAATGCCATAAAGTAAAGAAAGTACTCTTTACATATATGGTTTAGCTATAATAGGCCTATAATCGCTATTATTGTCGGTCGTCATTAGTCCTTAAAGATAATTTTAAAATTTACTGATAAAATACACCTTCATGGGTTTTAAAATTTTTATGTTATAAGTTATTACTAGAGTATTAGATACAGATGAGATATTATTAACCGTCATAATAATGTCATTAGAGTGTACCTGTACCTGTTACTAATTAATATTTTCTTCGTACTTATTTCAATGTTTCACTTCACCGTTTAAGATTACCCTCGTTTTCCGAATTGAGAATTTGATGTTGGAACTGGTTAAGCTTAAGTTAAAAAAATCTCAATTCAGAAATCACTTACACTACCTAAACATCAATCTTAAAGCAACAGCCAGGCGAAATTTAAATCTATCATTGAATAATATTTAAAAGACGATCTAAAATCTCAACACCCAAGTAAAACAAACATAGTGGGTATCAAATGAATGGGAGGAACAGACAGAGGCGATCGTTAGACACGCCGTACGAGCCCCAATGTCGAATCCAATGCCACACATTGTTAGCTGTAGGAAGGAAGCAAGCGAACCGACGCTTTGTGTACTGTTAAGAGCCTACGATAAGATGGTAGGCTGTGGTTTGTATGCTTGGAGAAATTAGGTGGAAGTATGTTTATGTTAAAAGATATGATGTCTATTAAAATTGGGTGATGATTGAAACAAACGATAGAATTAAAAACTGACCATATGATATTTGAGAGTTTGATAAAAGTGTTTTTTTTTTTCAAATTAATTTAGAAAAATTTTATTAATATAACAATGTTCATTTAGGTCTAGGTGATGAATAAGATGTTTTAAATTAATAATAATGTAAATAATGAAATAACAACAACACAGAACAAGTACCTTTTAATGCTTTAATGGTATTATTGCATTAAAAGATACGTTTCGTTTATTTGAAGTACCTATAAAAAAACAGACTTGCTTATTGATCCTTTATCTTTAGAGACAAACAAACTTAACACATTACAAAACCATCAATCTCCTTCTATGAATATAAATGCCGTAGATAACCTTAAATAGACATTAAAACAAGGATTCTATACCTCTAATAGGATGTCGTTAAATATGAATGAACATCAATGAAGAGCTAAATGACATACAAACAAGGCTATATAAGCTATCGCCACACCTATTGTTTCATAACACTCTTTTATATTACTTTAATCATCTGTAGAAAGTTCAACAATTGTATCATTCGTGTTGATATAATCATAATATTGAGTTACGTGTTTTGATAAATAGTATTTTATTGTTGTAAACGGAATTTCTTCCGGCTGAACCAAATTCTTACGACTTCGGAATGATTACGAATACGAGTACATAACTTTTATGATGTTTTCATTATAACTCATAAATATCTCAATTATTTTAAATGTAGAGCTAAATTTTTTTTATGGATAAAGTTTATCGGATTACAAGTCACTATGTTCTATTTAAACCAACTCGACAATATTTATGTAAGATTTAGCATTTTGCATTTATACCTGTGTCTTCTATTATACACTCCTAAGAAATAAATTCGATTTAATCTATTGTTCAACCTTGGGGTATCCAGTATTCATAATCCCCCTATATTCATGACAATTTATTTAGATGTAAATGCGGTGAGATCTTATCAACTAATAAATCTTAAGTTTCTAATGTCCCAAATACAAATATGTAATGACTTCTTCTCCTTGTTCCAGCCTAGTCCCGTTTGAGACGGCAGCGGGTGGCGAGATGGTGTCTCGACGTCGAATACTTTCGCGTTCTCGCGATGATCTAACGCAGGCGTTTGCAGCGCCCGTAGAGGAAGAGGAGGATGTATGGTATCAAAAAGATAAACTTTATAAGGTAAGTCAATATAGATTTTGAAGAAATAATGTATAGCTGTACAGTTTAATAGGTAGGTAGAATAGACTACTCATTACTAATATTGAACCTTTAGGAAATCCAAAAAGTAAATCAGATTTAGAACCACTTATCAAATTATGATTTTAAGATATTCATTTAGATATTTATATTTTGAAGTATTATTATCATCTTAAAATTTGATCTTAAACAGTTTTGATTCATTATTCCAATTTTGGTTCAAGCTTTCTACTCTTTCAAGTATCTTGGATAGCAACAGTGAAAACATTCATAGCGCCATTCTAAAGATGTTACAAACGTGAGGTTACATTGGCTGTTGAAATATTATGCCTGTCTGTTTCCTCACAGTTGCGATGTGAATTTGAATAATAAAGTGATAGATTGACTATTGCAAGACTATAACCAACAAGAATTAAATTAGGAAACCAATAATATTAAATAGGATTCTCCTAAAAAAATGTGAAAGTAGATAATAATTTTAGGAGAAACAAAACCATTAACAAGTCTTAGATAGCCATTAATATTCTGAAAGGTTTTGAGTGCCATGATTACGTATTACGTATCCCTATAATTGCCAATCATACCAAAAATCTGTAGGAAACAATTTTTTTTTTCTCAGGTTTCCTAAAAAGCAACCTCCAACAATTTACAGGCACCGAGCTGTTTCCTGCCATTGTATCAAAGACTAATGAGTAGGCAATCAAATCATAATGGGTGAACGATACACAAATTGGTATTTAAACTTTCTATGCATCAATCACGAGGTCGCCGAGCCGATGCAAGTAATGTTCACGGCTCAGTTCACACAGTTACTGCTATAATAGCAGCCAACGACAGATCATAGGAGAAACCATTATGACAATTTGTCAAAGTGAAATCTTTGACTTTCCACAAATTAGGACCTATACGTGTGACCATTTACGCCGTAAGCGATATTATGCGAGATCGTTTTATAAAGTGTGTTTTGTCATTATATCTTCATTTCGAAGTATTTTATTTAATCTTATTCTCGTTTTTTTTCCAAGTTTTTTCATTCATCAATTTATTGTGGTTAACAATCCCTGTGAAAGTACCTACATTCCGTAACATAAATTTGTCTTATACAACTTCAACAAATTGAAATTAATTAACTCAATTTGCAAGTTAAACACTACTGTCTCCCATAGATGTTCCGCGTGCATATTACGTTTTCCTTTCCTTTGTCTTTGGTTACGTTTTTGTAACCGTTTCCGGCTGCTTACAGTTATTAAGGACGTGAGAATACGCCGTACTATATACTGACTGACTGACACTTACCACGTTTCATTTAGCTTCAACATCACAAACAATACCATCGCTATTTCGATATCCATCGACAACTGAGAACAGATACCATTAACTTGTGCACTAAATTCAGTAGCATTGTATTGAAATGTCTGTGACTGTATATTGACGTAACAGCCACACAATAGTGTCTCGATTGACTCTCACAATGCTGTTTGTTCAATGCCTCCTCCATTTATAGTTTTTGTTAAAGCTTTCGCGGATAAAATATCTGCGGTTGACAGTGAAAGCTTAGAAGCACGAATGCCACATTCAATCAAAATATTGTTATTGATAGATTTTTCTATTGATTCCTGTGGTTGCGGTTGAGAATGTAGTCTGTCCTTTTTTCTTCTCGATAAAAATTGTTTCTTTTTCATCCCTTACATCAATACCATCTATTTGATTACTATCGGTATGCAAAATCTTTGAACAAATCAACAAAGCTATCTGTACATTTTGTGATTTTATCGCAGAATTCCGTTGTTTTTGCAGTTACTTCATAGATAACTAATTATGTAATCCTAAATGGAAACAAACCGCAGGCTATCATAAGGTTTAGGTTTACTCTTAATTTCTTATTTAAATCTTTTTGAAACTTTAATGAAGAAGCCAGATTCATTTCTGTGTTTCGTAAAATGAAGTAAACACCTCAATGAATCGACTAGAATTGCAGGTTTTTGAGTTATGGTTAACGTTTCTCAAGAAACTCTACTGCGCTTGCCATTTAGTAAATGCCAAAGTATTTGTAAAACAAACATTGCTCCACGAGAGTCCTTTTGCAATGTTTGCTTGTCTGTCATTCGCTGTATGGTCAACTCTGACCCATTGATCGCGATCGTGACCGATGACTAACAATGAACAAGTTACGGCATCGTAAATTGGCCGGAAAACATCTGGTCGCGTATACTTTTGACCTTATAGCTATGCAATGTCAAATTGCAAGTGATTTATTGAAGTTTGCTTGCAATACCGTATCGAGGGGTATTGAAAACAAAGAATAAACAAGTCACCTGTATCATTCAAGTTAAATCAGGTAAGACTAAGAAATTACACATATTGTTTCTTAATGACAAGAGTCTTTTAGATACATAAGTTGCATTAAGAAGTTTAATATGATCACTTAAGAAAAAGCATTGCACTACTTAATTTTTAATTTCTCAACATCAGTTTTTCTGCTCATGTCAACTGTAAGTACCTGTCCTTTAGGATTTAAAAAATAATTAATTCCTTCCTGAACGTCTCATAAGGAATGCCACAAAGTCTTAAGATTTTAAGTGCGAATTATTACATCAACCTCAGTAGGTACTGCCGGATATATCTGAGTTCATTGATCTGACATGACAGTAGGAGGGCCAAATTGACCTTAACAAGTTCAGTTCAGTAAAATACTTTGATTGGAACCGTACGGTTAATTCAAAATTTTGCTTTGTTGGGCACAATGTAATCTTGTTATGATGGTGCAAGTTGTCAAGTATTTTTTTATTCAAAGAGGACAGTGATTTGATGGAATCTCTTATTTCTTTTTCCTTTCAAGCAGCTTCGCAAAGTTCATTAAAATTGTATTTATTTATTGGTGTATGAATATTATTATTTTATATACAAGACTTCATTCATGCTTTGAAAGCCACAGGTTCTTCTTAAATTACTCCAGTAGCAGATCTAACCTTACCCTTTTTAATCTCAACAATTTTATCATCCACCATCATTGGACAACCTGACGTATGATTTGCATTTAGTTAGTGCATTACAGTGTAGTCACGAATCTTACCTGACTCTTTTACTTTTAATATCAAGGCTCCATAAACCGTACCAAAATTAAGAAACGAATGCAACTCTAAAGTAGTTCAAGGTTACACCGAATTCTACTTTGAGCGATTCTTTCACAGAAATTTTAAAATAACCGTTATGATTTCGAAGTTTGTAATTATTCCATTCATCTTGTAAACCTAGTTTGGTCTTGTCATGACTGCTTTATCGCTTGATTTCAGAAGATTTATTTGTTAATGTTGGAATTTAGTTATTACAATTATTTGATGGTCATTTGATGAGCTTATTGTTCATCAGCGCTACTGGTTCTAATTCATAATATTTTTTATTTTAATATAATGTAGCTCAACCTGTTTAGAGAATTGACACTTTATTTTAGTTTTGTTTAAGCGTACCTACTTTAACAGCAGGGTTTTTCTTTCATATTGATGTAGGTAGATCAATCTCAATAATAAATTAGTTCAATCTTCCACAAAAAACTCTACAAAACCAATATTGTTAAGGTGAATGTTTGTGAATGTGTATGTATATATTTATTACTCCTTCGCGCTGATACTGCTAAAGGGATTTTGATAAAGGCGTACGGGTAGACTATGTCATATCACATAGAATACTTTTTATTCCTAGAGCAGAAGAGAGAACAAGGGAACACCTTGGGATTATTTTCTATTATCACGCAGCTGGTATCTACCAAACATTCATCCTATAGCGTCCAATTCAACCATAAGGTTTTAATCAGTAACCGATTGTGCGTGCAATTATATTTACAACAGTGTCCTTATTACGGCCCGCAGCGGCTTGCGTTTGCGCAATGTTGCAAGACTTGACACCTGTTACTGGCCGACCCAGCTGTCTGTCTAATCGTGATTTTACGACAAAAATTATCAACATCGTATTAATATTCGGTAGATACGTCACGTTTGATGCATTGCACAAGATTGCAGAAATATTTAGAGGTTGAATTTTTATTAGTGATTCAGAATTGTTGCAGCAGAATAGAACGTGGTTTACTGTATAATATTTATCTTATGATTTATTAACTAAATTATGGTTTTAGTCCTAAAACCTACAGCTATATCTGCTTGGCATACAGCATTGTAAACAAAAACAACTCAATATGATTTTCTAGTACCATCTTCAGAGAAATTTCTATCGGTATTATATTTTACATAACCATCATTTCCCCCATCATCATTCTGTGTAATAGTAATTGTTTTGGACACTTTAATTGTGCTGAGCTCACGATCCGCGTGTCGTTCAATCATCTTACAGACACGACACACTACATACGTATGTAATGAAAGTGAAAACGTGTAGTTAGATAAAATATCAACAAAGACGTCATGAGCAGTTTCATCTTTTTCTGCATTTCGTGTTTTGTATATGTATTTTTCTTCAATCTTTTTGTTTGAGTTGGCTGCTTTGTCAAGATTATCATGTTCAGGTCTGTAATTAAAATAGTCTTTTACGGCTGTAAGGTCAGATCCTACGCCCTGAACTAAAGTGCCTAATTATATTTTCGCTTTTAAAGCATTAAATGCTATTGTCAATATTTGTAAGTTTAATAATTATATTATTTAAAGCTTTTATATACTTCATCTTACATTTTTAGTTTCGAGTCTAACAAACATCCTCTTACATGATATCAATTTCACAACAAAAACGTTATCGAACGATCCATAACAACAACACAACGATACGTAACATTTGTTTAAAACCACCCATCAATGAAGCTTGGTTAATATTAGATTACTATCGCAATTGCTTCCATGTATGAAACACAATTATCATTTCTATCGGTTTCATTACACAGTGACCAGTATTGCAAAATTTAGAAAATGCAGTCAAATCAAATGACGTCTATTACCTTAATTCAAAGGAAGAGTAGCTAGTCTCTAGAATTTTGGCGGATAATAAAACGAGTGATGGTCAACGTGTCATGGGTCAATATTTGACATTTAAATAAGGCAGTTTAAAAGTAAAATGACGTAACATCTCTGGTCTCCGGTCTGTACTAGCCGGTCTTACGAAAGTTTACAGTTGTCACTTGTATGCTTGATATTTACTTGCGTGCAATAAACATAATTGTGTGTTAGAAAAGGTTACTGGCGTTGGTTGGTAATTGAAGATTAGATTGTCGTTCGTTTGAAAATAATGATGTAGGTTCTTGCTCCATGTTGAGTCTTGCACAGCACAGGTTAATAGATTTGCATCGTTACTGTCTAAAACATAGCCGTGATGCTTCAGTTACCCTTTGCGTTCTTTTTGGAGTGGCTGGAAAGACCTCACGGTGTCGTCACTTTTCGTATGACGCAGGTGCTCACCGGACATGGTCAGTTCGGGAGGTTCCTGCAACGGATTCGAGCGGAAGAAGCGCCCAGGTCTCACCACTGTGTGGACCGCCTGGAAGACACGGACACGAAAACCCGGCCATGAAATGAAAGGCAACGAAGAAACTAGGAGTGGGTTTTAGTCAGTAAAAGTCTGAGCGGCCCTCCCACTCCGCCCAAGGGCTCCCCAGATGTCACTGGATGATTTCACACCAAAAAAAAAAGGCCCGCTGTACGAAGAATCCCGAAGGTTACTGCAACAACTGAGTTAATTATTACAGTTATGTAGGTAATTTGTATGAACCAAAGTTGCAAAATATTTTACATTACAGGCACTTCTATATATTTCACTCCTAATATTAATGTCAATATACAGTAGTTTTAATTACAAACTACATGGCTAAATACTTTAATCAAGATTATAATTAAGGCAACAATACATCTTGTTCAAATGAAGAAGACAATATAATTAACATGCTAAAATAAAGGAAACCCCAAAAACAAAAGACTGCTTAAAGCGGTAGAGTCCCCGATGCCCTTTTAAACGTGGGAACGGTTGGTATTCGGGATGCCCTTGAAAATAAAGACTCGAATGCACCCCACATCCGGCTAGCCGACATTATTTATAAATTAACAGTCAGGTAGCTTCCAAAAGTAGGCAAGGAGTACCTAAAGCCAAAAATAAATGGAAAAGTAATGAGAAACACATTACAATTGTACTTTTCTGATACAAAGAACTTATCGTAATTTTGTTTTTGTTAAGCGTATAATAGTCGGTTCAGCCTGTAATTGTTACACTGCTGATCCAACTTGAATTGAAATTCATTACAGGTATTTTTCTTGTAAGAATCTTGTATGAATCGATTTTTATTTTTAACCCTTTTCAAAATATCGACCCAAGGAATGACAAGCATTTTTGTAAGATCAAATCCTTAAGACATCAAAGTTCTTTCGTTCTTCGAACTGTCTGCTTGTTTGGAATAATGTCATGATTTATTTCAAAAGGTATTGTATCAAAATAAGCTAAGTAACGCAGATACAGGAATACTTTTCACAAATAAATTAAGTAAAGATATGAAAGACACAGACGTGATCCACAAAATTCGTGTCCCTAATAGTAAATTTTGCGTAACTTGTGCCAAACCTTAGTTCCTTACAAGGGCTTAATCGTGGCTATGCGCATACATCTACAGCAATAAAATGTTACTCTTGTTTGACAAATTCTTCACGCCCACTTTCATTTATCCTAGCATCGTGACTCGAATTCAGACATGACCCTGCAAATCGTACTTAATCTTTGAGATTAAAACAAACACCCTAATTATAACGTTACTCATACTCAGTGTAATTACCAAATGTTTGATTAACATCAATCTCACGAAAATCTAAATATAGTGCAAGCATTATGTTTCAGGCAATTGACATTTCGTTAACTCCGACCTCTTTATAAAGTTCAGCCTTCATACCGATTTTAGTATCGAGATATTGGTAATTACGTTCCATTTTATACTAAATTCGTGGAATATAATGTGAACGATCCGATCTTCAACTGCTTAATCGAATAATAGGTCGTTTGCGTTTCGTTTAACCGTTTGTTGATTTTCAAATCGAGGTTCTCGAATTGCATGATGTGCTGTAATTATATCCTTACGTCCTTCCCTTTCCCTCATTACGTTAACTGGACGACCTCCAAACTGCTCGTCAGCAGCTGTTTCATTTTAGTTCATTTTTGCAATATTTATGTATGTGTTGACTACTTTTTACTTAAAATATACACATATGCTCTAGAATCAAGTTTTTCAACACCCTTGAAGACAAGCATTGTAAAAAGCTTGCAAGTTAACTATGAGGATATCATTAACATTTTATCTCTAGACCATGTCTTATTATTAACTATCAGATGTTAAGTGGTTTAACAGTAGCTGGATATATATAGTGTCTAGTATACGCACTATAAAACTTTCCATAACACACAGTAACAATTCTCTATAATTTTTTACGTCATCATTATCACGGTTAGCCAGCATTCCGTTGCCTACGCCGATTCCAGTTTCACTTTTTAGCGTCTGTTCTCAGTGAAAGTAGTTGATCCGAACTCCCAACTCTTCCTTTCGTATGGTTCGTGCCGTGTCATAAAATCAATCTGATGTTTCCTGTATCATTTATCTTTTATTATTTCTGTTTCATGGTTTTATTGTTCAAAAGAAATTAATTGTGATATTAATTTGGTTCGATTTTACGTTAACAATATTTACTTGTTTCCGATTTACATCATCACGTGTCTGTTAATCTGTTTTACTAAAATAATTTACAAAATTCGTGCTCTTTTGTTTCCGAATCCAATAAAGCTTAAAACAGTATTCGATTCCGTATAACTCAAGAAATAAAACTAAATAACCAATTTCGAGCAGATTGCATTATAATTAAATGAAACAAGTCGACATTAATTTCTGAATCATATAAAGTGCTTGGTATCCTTAAGTAATTTATTTATCACTAATGCTTGCAATATCTATTACGAGTTCATCTACTAAAAAATTAACAATGCTACTTTTCTATACTTCTTTATCATTGATCTTTTATGGCATATTTGTATCGTCCTTGCATATCAAAGTCTAAATAGTTATAGCCATACCTGGTTTGAAGTCGAGGCGAACGGGTGAGCAGGAAGAGAACAACTTTCGTTTTCACGCACCTGTCTTGTTTTGCAGCTTTTATATGCAATTTTTATCTCAATTGATAGTCAACTTAGTTCTTAATCAAATAGAGTTGGTTTTTGATCGATAGGCTATATCGGTTGAATGATGGTCAGTGATCTCCCACGATTCTTGTTTTTATTCCTTTTGATGGCTGTTCCTTATGTTTTGATGGGTCTGGAGTGGAAACTTTGAATATTTTTATTATATATTAGACTTTATAATTTTGCTCGGGTTCTCTCCCAGGTAGTTTTCGTCAAAATTATTGTCCATTTATATTTATGATTCTTTCATGTTGTGTCTATTCGAATTCGGCAGTTGACCTTTTTATGGGACTTCAAATGGTGTCAACGCAATTTGGTTTTGTCGTGCTTAAAGATGTAGTCATTGAGTATGATCAAAGACTACGACTATAATGACGACACATTTATACAATAAGTGGCATCCTACAAATACTGACCTTCACACCTATTTACCTTACTATACCTTGCCAAATGTGGTTTCTAATTTGGCTAAAGTATAATATATTCAAATTATATGGTTAGCAACGCCTAAATTTTTACGTAATGCCCCTTAGAGACTTTCGCTCACGACTGTGCGTGTTTGTAATGTGTGTAGAGATTCTCACACGACGTTGTTTATTGTTGCTAGATATTTAAGATAATTTACAGTAGTGGCGCTATCTTCGTAACTTGTTATATCATTTGGTAAGGTTAAAGTTTCTTCATAGACTTTATGAGATAAGTTGATAGGTGCTATGCGTTTAGATAGTGCTGTATCGACTAGAGATAAGTTTATTCGTTGTAAAGTGTCAAGTTTTACTCGGAATATGTTTTCAAAGAATATTAATAATTTATTTGAATTTAATATGTTTCTCACTTCCAATGTAATATAGCTCATAATTTTGCTGGAGTGAGAGAGTAAACTACTTGCTTCTTTTGAGATCTTACACCAGTACTTGACATCACAATACTAAACTTAACTTACTTATATATTTTTATATCACGCACACATTTCCAAGTACCGGAAATAGCCAGAGACACTCCCAAACAAGTCTTGTCAGTCAACAGTCACGTAGTTTGTCATCTAACAATTAATCAACTATTGTAGCGTTTTTACAAGACAGAAACACTTGTTTTTAAGCCTATTGAAAATAATGGTCAGGCCGTTTGTGGACCACACAGAGGTAATTATGCAAGAAAGATATCAAGTCGTTTGGAGTTTGAAAAAGTGAATAGTTGACGGTTAAAGCTTAAGATTTTTTTAAGTTTTACAAGATAAGTAATTGAAAAATAGATGTAAACGCTTCTTATAAATAGTACAATTAAAATACTAGATGACAAAGCAAGGAATATTGATTAAACTATAGTCTTTAAGAGATTGCCTAAGTTGTAATTAAACGGTTTTAACTTAAAAATTTGTTATACCTAAACTCTATACCAAAATACTAACATGTCATGCTTATAATGAAATTATTAAAAAAATATTACTTAACAGTTATTTATTAAAACTTACGTCATTATGATCATCATTTGACTTCTAATCATTAATCATATACAACCTCATGACACTATTGACTCATTGATTAAAGTTCACGTGCCATGTATTGAAGAAGTCTCATTTTACGAATCCCTCAAACTCAATAGTATTTATTACTTCAGCAGAAGATTCAAAATCCAACAGAAAATTGAAATTTGTTTGAAAAACTACAGATGTTGTTAGTGACACGAATACCTGTCAAAATGTAAAGTCATGAATGGTCTTATGTCATCCATCTCATAATGAGTGGTGACGAAATAATGTCCCAATTCATTAAGTACTGTTATGGTGCTTGTACCAATGTTGTGTAGCCTTTAGTGTTCAGACATAACAAGTATTGTCTTATATGCTTGCTGGTGCTAAGCAACAGCTGCCAATGATGAAGTCCAATATCCATCTGGATAGTGGTCTTCACCATTTTAACTCAGGTAAATAATTAATCTTATAATAACACCAGGATCAGCAATAATGGACAGAAAATAAATAATATACAAATTAACCTTAACATTAAGAAATACCAAAAGAATAAAGGTGCAAGTGCTATAAATCAAAACATTGCGTGAACAACTTACTTAAATTAAAATGACTGCTCATCTTGAAGATTCAATTACATAAGTAAGTGTGTATGAAATTGGATCACTTTATTATTGGCCAATCTAATATGTATGGCAAATTAGTTTCAAACAATTGAATGAAATATTACGCAACTTTCCAAGTGCGTGCCGGCCATTAAATACAACATCTCTGTAAGAATCGTTTTTATTTCATTTTGCTAACACTTTTCACGATGTAATGGATGTTAGATGGTTTATCTCTAATTCTAATGTTCTTCTTTTTATTTTTCCTTTTAATTAATACTCAGTTTAAGAGTCATAGAACTGAAATAAAATAGAATTAAGAAGAAACAAGATTTTTGTGTTTCGAATAGAGTTTTAGTTATAAAATTCTTAAATTATTTCAAGATATTAAGTGGCAATTGTAACGAAAGTCATATATGTTTCCGTCTAGATTTAGGTGGCATCTGTAACAATTATTTTACTCATTCTTTCTAAATGACTTTGAAATCTCTAACAAAATAATTTAATATTTGATATAAAGACTATATTATTGAGTACTCAAACTCAATTCAAAGCTATCAAAATTTACTAACGGAGAACCGTGACTGAGCTACAGGCATACCTCATAAACAAATTAGCCAAAACCCAAATTGCTGTATCCTGCATTTATAACTAAGACAAAACTCGTATAACGTTCACTTTCAATGAAATAACGACTCAATCGAAGAATTTATTACATTTGCCAATTCGTGACTCGACGCCGTCAGAGGTCAGAGCACGCCATTATATTATTACTTTACGTACGGTCTATTAAATCAAATTCAGATTAAAATGAGATTATACAGATTTAAATCTATCGTTTGTTTTGATTTTCTTCATAAACACTGATATGCGTGTTGAGTTTGAGTCACTCTTGTAACCCTATACGGTAACTAGATCATTTCGACTCATGCCTGCATAATTTTGACTACTAAGGTCACCACTGATACAATCGTTGATTCTAGCAAGATCTTTGATAAAATAAAACGCAATAAAGTTAGAGAACCGAATAGAATTAAATCTTTTTTATTTAGGGTTGATCAATAAAATCAGTCACTTTTGGAATATAAAACTGTAAAAGTATAATTACAAACATAACTAAAAACTATCAAACCAATTCTCACTGAATAACTAACACACAAATTTAATCAAAGATAAACCGCAAATTATATACAAAATTTATTAGACAATAATCTAAGCTTAACAGCCATACATATTCCCTTTGTAGACACTAAGCATAAAATTGCTTCTAAAGTCTACGTTTTCCTAGAAAAGCTCAACGCCGCCGTTCACTATCATAAACGGTTTGCATTCTATCAAAGGTCGACAAGAGATGACCAAGGCTGCTCCACATAGCTACAGGTTGAAAGAATAAATGTAGTCGATGTAATTAAGCAGACGTCATGTCAGTTGATGTTTTATTCAAAGGATCTAGAATTAAATCTTCAACAGTACTGGTTTAAATTGCTACAGCATTATCATTAGGTGTTGTAATGCTGAATATATCAGCAATGAAGATTAAATTTCCTTTGTTCAAAACGTTTATTGATAAAGATTACTATGCTTAAAAAGTGATCAACAAAAATCAATAGACGTACACAGTTTGACCTTAAATCAAGCAAAAACTGTCATTAAGTGAACCTAATAATCAACTCTCTTAAACCTAAAAGCGTGTCGAATATAAAAGTTCACAATCAAAAGTAACCAAAACGAAGGAAACAAGAATCCAACCTTGAAAAGAACCCTTTTATCTTGAAAAGTTAACGTTAATTAACAGTCCGCTAAACCACTCCCAAAAAGGGTTAATGGTTCAGAACATCAAATTGATTATAACTTCAAAATATAAATAAAAGAGATCGACATTTTGAAGATATGCATGTCGAACTAAAAGTAAGATTTATCATGAACATTATTGATGTAATGGAATTTAAAGAATCCATTTACGTTGCTGACCGAAATAAAATTACTACAAGTTAAAAATATAACTTCAAAATATTTATGAAACCCGGTTGTTAGAATACATGACAGCAAAAGTGAGTTCGAAAATTATCACGACAACTGAATACATACTAATGTGAAAGTTGAAGAATAAATTGCCAAATACAATAAATATATCACTAAAGCATTTGCAAATTGACTTTATGGTGTGTTGTGTATTTGCGTGAGTAATATTTTCGTATTTTTTTAGTATTAACATTATACGATGATTTTAATATTAAAAAGTTATGGTCAAGTCGCTTCACTTCAGTATCAAGTTTCCTAGTATATCCAAGTAGTATCGTGTTGTCCAGTAACTGGGTTGGGAAAAAGGCTAGTTAGATAATGATGTTTCAGTATCAACTAATTTCTCTTTACAATCACTTCTTTATATATTTTTGTTCCTCATTACCTACTTTGAGATTATCTTTAACCAATACATTTTTTTATTAGTTATTCGATATAAAGTTCACTTGTCACTATTAGGACCAGTATTTTAAAGAATGCAGGAAACATGACCCTGCAAGGCCGCTGCACTGTTACTTAAGTATGTGCAATGCAACTTTGATTTTTAATTGTAAGAATTGAAAGGTTAGATTGGAATGGTGTGTTGTTTTGAAAGTTCTTAATAGATTATAATTAATATATATGATACTAATATCGTAACTTTTGAGTTTGCATTCTTTTCTCTGGTACCTAACTCAGAACACTACTGTTTATGTTAAAAACAAGCACAAATACTTTAGTTACTTCTCCATTAATGCCTTCAATGTATCAAAAATCATCAGTAACTTATACTTCTACATCATTATTAATATTAATGACAACATTGCCTTTTTTGGCACATTCTCTATTAATTATTAATTCTAAAGCAAGGGCTAGGAATGACGCTTTTGAATCAAAGTGTGAAGAATGTATAGTTTTACAACACTTTGCTTTGCAAGTTGCGATACACTGCCACCTTGTGAAGGTCCACAAGGTGGCAGTGTATCGCAACTTATGTTTGTTCTTATATGGTCCAACGCACGCATTTTATGCAACTTAATTTTACAGTTATGTGATTACTCAATAATTCGTGATAAGACTCTTCGAGAAATCAAAATCATTTCAATTAAACGTTACAAGTTACACGACACGGTAGCATATCGATTGGCTTTTCTAAAATTGTGGTCAATCTTACATAACTTTTACAAGGGACAAACCTATTCATAATATGTATCTTTTAAACGAAGACAATATCTACAATGCAGTCTTGTTGAGAATGTAAAGAACGTCATTATTTTTTTTTACTGAGCATTATTTCTTTGACGCTTTGCCACTCTTTTTGGCATCTCAGGATGAATATTAAAGTTCTCAGCGGGAAGCTGTTTCTAATCTCGCCAATGATCTAACCTTTTAAAAATTCAGAACTTTTGGGATATTGCTTATGTTTTTTTTTGTTCAAAGTATGTCGCTCTAAAATCGTTGCAGTAAATATTCAAGTTCTTCTTTGGCTATTACTTAGTTGGTTGACTGTTTACTAATATGGAATAACATTGTTATGTGCAGTTGGTTAATCAGTGGGTCTCGTTTTGTGTTTTAGAAATTTACCTACTCTGGTTTAATAAGTCTTACTATATCGATGAGAATATTCATGAACTTTTTTATTTATTAATTACTTTCGATTTCCATATAATACAAATTATGTCATTCTTATTTAAAATTAAATTGTTAAAAGCCGTTTATGCGTACTCTAATTAAGTGAGATTTATTGCAAATTATTTATTGTACCTTTTAGCATTTTATTTTAGCGGAAAGTGTTCTGGTTAGCCATAAAAAGTTTTAGAGGTCATCGTCCCGAAATTTAAGGAAAAAGCAAGTCTCAGGTAGAAACCTCACGGTTTAGTGCTTAAATTAAATAATCTCGAATTTATTTAGAAATGTTTCCGAATGACATCACCGTCCTTTTGATAAAACTGTCTTTTATTAATTTGGAACCAATGGTCATTCACCTGCCCCTTGACACATGTAAGAATTAATGATATTTAATATGAAATGTTCGAAATTGAATGAATGGAATTGAATCAATCAAAATAAAATGTTATTATTGTACTCATATACCTTATTCTGAACGAGAACCATGAATAAAGTTTATCAATGGGCGTGGACTTGCTAATAATATTTAGCATTTTGTAAATTTAAAAACAAATCATTAAAACGTCTTGTTCATTTCATATTTCATTTAAAAATTTTGATATTTCTAATCAATTGGTTGAGATCAGTCATCACAATCATCTTAAATTAATCGTATGAATGCCACTTAAGATGTAAATGATGATATTTGTAGACGTTAAATAAAGCCTATTAATTATTACATAAATAGTGTTTTGCTCAACTAAGCAAGTGAAGCACGCTAAATTCAAGCATGCGATCTCGTAACTATTATGAAATGAACATCGTGATTACAAAAAGTATTGTGTGTTTGAGTAGTATATAACTCAATGGAGATCTCTCTTTTCATGACGGTTAATCAGCAATTAAAATCAATGATATCATCAGTCATCTGGAATATAGTTTTCGATAATTTCAGTTTTTTTTAATGATATAATCCTGCGCTTGACTGCGATCCCACCTGACCTATTCCCTCTAGCCTCGAATAAACCTAAATTATAACCGGACGGGAAGCCCATAGCAGGAAAATGGTTCCAATCCTTTGATTCGAGATTTCAGTTTTTAATCAATGTATGGAAATAGACTTCATAAAAAAATAAAAATGATTACTCAATTAGATTTAAAACCGACCAAGTTTGCAATGATAAACATTGACCATCTAATCTATTGAAATGTTAGCTACCCAAAACAATATAAAAAGATCCTAAAGCATACTTGATGATCATGATTTAAATAATTAATATTAGAAATATTAGATTCTTTCGTTCTAACACAACAAACAAAGGTATAAGGATACAACACGATACAAATGAAATGAAAAGTTAAACAAGTAGCTAATGTAGTAGGTACATAAATAGCTTAAGGAGATCGAGGTGTGGCCAACCTTGCATAGTCGACACCGTTGTTCGCACCTAACCATATTTAAAATGTTAAATCAAGTGCAGAGGCTCATAACATAAACGTTAAGTTTATTGGCTCGCATAGTTTAAAGATTTCTTTAGCGGACTAGGTGACGTACCTTCTACAAGACGTAAATTCTTTCCAGCTTATTGTCGATGATAATAACTGCGGTTATCCTATCACTGTGCAATGCAAAGCACAGGACTTCTTTATGAAAAAGGTAGCTAACATTGATCACCAGTATCACCATATTTACTGCCAATCAATTTCTTCTTCTTTTGTAGCTATAATTCACTCATTGTTATCTAATCAATCATTTTCATCAGACAACTAAAAAACAAATTAAACATGGCAGCAACTAATATGTGCATTATCTTGTCATAACTTCTGAAGCTCACCATTACTTTCAATATATCATTTGCTGACCATTGTACTTCCACAAATGTCAACGTCACGCCATCTAGTGAGTCTTGCTAAAACATCACAAACTTTATCTGAATGCAACAATATGCTATCCTGGACTATAAATCAGTTGAATGATTAAGCATGACTGACTGTCCATTCGCGAATAAATACAAAATAGCACTAACGAAGGCTATTCAGGGCAAATAACGAACTGAATATGACAATATGAGGCTAGATTATGAGAAAGATGACGACACAAATTGTACATTACAGTACACATTGTAAAAGCGTTTATGACTAGAGACTTGAACAGAGTATCGATAATGCGGTAGAAAATATTTTGACGAAAACCATAGATCAAACACTGATTTCGATAAACAGAAAGAAGACTGAACAATCAAAGGAAAATTAATCTAAAAGATAAAAGCAACTTATAATATAATTAATGAATACGATGTCTTTATTTCCGTGGATGATGGGTAGGCCTTTGGTGTGGGACGCTACCTGTGTCGACACTCTTGCGCCATCCCATCTTCCTATCTCTTTATGATGTGCTGATGCTGCCGCTGCGGCTTCGGAGAACCTCAAGCGGCGGAAAAATAACAACATCGTCGGAAGTTATATTTTTGAGCCGTTTAGGGTTGAAACTCTTGGGCAGTGGGGTCCGAGTGCTCATAAGCTTTTTAAAGAATTATCCAAAGCTTAGTTGACACTTCGCGTGACCCAAGGGCTAGTTCTTACCTCGGTCAGAGATATTGCATTGCCTTACAACGTGGCAATGCCACAAGCCTTTTGGACACATTTCCAGTCGACAGCGATGCAAAGGAGTTTTATGACACACATATTTTAGCTTTTGCCTTTAATGTATATATATTTTTAGAAATCAAAAATCAGAATATATATTTTTAATTAGTTAAGTGTTTTTATTAATACGATTGTTCCAGTCAAACATGTCATTATTAGCAGTTTTTGATATTAATTTTATTTATTTTTTGAGTATCTCGGTTTTGATGCTAAAAAGTTTCTAAATTTAGACTTTAATATCGATAAATATCTGATTCGTTACCATATCCCTATTATGGCAATACATGTTACAGCCACTATGATTGATTCTGATTAGGATTTGATGTAAAGATACGGTAATGAAGAGAAAGTTAGTAGTGATTGCGAATTTGATTTAGTACACTGAATGAGTCGTTAGACTAACGCATTATAACATGAAGACATCCAGTAATTGGATCATTTGGCTGATGGCTTTCGTTGGTGAATAGCAAAGCTGGATGGGCAAAGGTTCGCAGAGTTAATTTAGCTTTCGTTTTTATTTTGTCTTGTTGTTGAGGTTCTTTAGATGCTGATGGAAGTACATTAGGACTTTTCAACAATAGATGAAATATAAGAGTAGGGATCTAAATTCCTAATCTTATATTTCATCTATTGTATATATCTCTTACAAAACTCACTCATATAACTCATACTCAAACAGTCATAAGTATCACTTGAAATAAAATTACATTTCATTTCTTTATTTTCATATGAATAAGTGTAATAATTCTAAAATTGCAAAGAACTTTTCAAATAAAATTGAAAGTAAACACAAATGCCGCTACTACAATAAGACAGTTAAAATTGCTATAATCATCGCATTCGTATGAAATCGAAAGTTATCTGACTCGGTTCTAATGGTTTGCGGAAATTAAAAAGTATACGCCATGATAGTTATTATTATACAAGAAAACAATCGTGAATACGGATATAAGTGTAGTTTATTCAATATTTGAAAATAGGGTTGTCAGTAAGTGGGAAAATCATATTTTTTTGCGAGTTTTTCATAGTCTCTCTGTACTTTGTTATATATAATTTTCCTATATATATAAAACACTGTTTTTGCTACAAAAGTATAACTTTTTTACTTGCTCAATAGATAAAAAAACTGATAACTAATAATAATAATAATAATAATATTCCACAACTATCACACATAACTGACCAACTGATCCATAATAAGCTCTTGATTGATTATAACATTAGACACAGATAAAATTACAAAGGATATTAGATTTAACAAAAGGATTTAGATACTATTTTGAATCACTGAAACTGATCACGATATTTTAAGACAAATAAAAACACACAAGCCAAATGCTATGTAGATAAAACAATATAACCATCAAATAATTCACAAATTAGAAAAAGATACTAATAATCTTCCATCCCTAACTAGTAAATGCGGTTACCACAATCATTTCAAAACTTTTTATAAAAGTAACGGTCTATTTAGAGGCACCTTTTTAGTTGAAAATTGCCTAGTTATTGTTACATGTGAACAAAAACAGAGGCTTCGTTTACACAGGCCGATGCCTGTTAAAATTGTCAGAGAATCCGACTAATCGCATCATTGGAAATTGAGCGTAAATTCTTTTACAGTAAGACAGAAATTCTTTTGATGCTCATCAGCTTCACATTATTCTCTTCCTTGTTAGCAAAATCTTTGATATTTTTATTATAAATCATTGCAATATTGATTGGTTGTATTATTACGTCATCGGAGTCTTTGTGTCGGTTTTTTGCTAAGTCAGTAATTACGGGTATTTATAAATGCTCATCCGTCATCGCGTTTTGTATTTGAGTCATTCATATTCTCATAAATTATTGTGAAGAAATCAAAACCAATTACTGTTAGGAATTTACCACCCACGAGTCCTCGACTACATGGAATTTTAGCAATATTCTTTTTTATATTACATAAAGCTTTTACAGTCACCATATCGCACCAGTTATATTTTATCTTCAACCATTAACTCTGGTTTTTGTGGGAGCTCTTAACAGAGAGAGATTAGGATTTTGCAAAAGTCTACTAACTGATACCTAATTCTTTAAACCCTAAAGTGGATAGTCCTTCATTTTTTAGTACTTTTTTTTTCTTTAACTGTGGTAGTTCAATGTGATTTATTTAAATAGTTTGCCAGAGTTTCCAAACAGTTGTATGTTGTTACAACTTTATTTGACACAAAACACTCCAGAACATGTAAATGTATACCACACTCAAGTAAAACAGAGTCGGTTAGTAGAGCGGAACTCACGTTGCGCCTGCGACGATGTCATCTGATTACAACAACATTGCCACATTAGGATTAATATCTAAACTTCAGTAATCATACCTTACAAAAGTAACGCAGCGCAAGGTCATTCTTAAACAGTTATTTTGCAAGAAAATATGAATGAAAACGTTTTGGTAAATGCGTGTAATGAAACTGCTGTTAAAAGTGTGTGTAACGAAACTGTGGTCGTGTAAAATCGTATTATATTGTGGTGCATAATGAAGGTTGTGGAAATGAAAAACTGGCAAATACCTACATATATAAGGCATCCATTTTGTAAATTATAATCTAGGTGTACAACAATGTAAAGAAATAATAAATAAATAAGATATTGTTTTATAAACGAGATTTTCAATGTATGTAAATACGAGTTTAGAGGAGTCATGCAAAAGCACAAATTAAAGAAAAGAGTCGAATTATACAAGATAATGGTTCTTGAACACAGTACGTTATCTTTAATATTCATCTGACTTGTAACTTAGGTCAACTGGTATTTATACTAGCCATGAGAAATAAACAATATTTAAATTAATCCTCCCAGCGATGTAGCACTTAAAGAAAATAATTAAGCAGATAATGCTAACAATTTATCTATTTTAGATTATAAGGATAAAAATATTTCTGAACCCTCATTTTTTTGTCAACAGGAACACATACAGGAAGTATTGGACAAATGGACACAGATAGACGACGAAATATGGGCGAAGGTGATAGTGTTCGAGAGGAATCGACGCGTTGCCAAAGCGTATGCGCGTGCGCCTGTGCTCACTATCAACGGCTCAGACGACGGATTTGACGGCATGAGGTAAGGAGATATTTTGAATACCGTGTACGAATTTTAAATAACTCACATATTATTTAGTCATTTTAATACTATCTACGGTAGTTTATGTACAAATTGTTTCCATATTTTATTTCTTAGAACTTGGAAAAAGAAACCTTGTTAAAATATATTTTGCAAATGCAATAGGAGTATGCTGTAACAATGATTTACTTATTTTTTTGACAATTTTATATACTGTTGTAGGAGACAAAATTATATCTCATAACATTATACAAACTGAACAAAAGAACGAAAAATTATTGGTATCTTAATAACTAATCCTATCCTACTACATAATATTATAAATGTGAAAGTTTGTGAGGATGGATATATATCTGAATGATTTTTACTCTATTACGAAAAAAATAATTAAAGTCTTTTATGAAACTACAGTAATGCAACATACACATCAGAATAACATATAGACTATAATTTACAATAGGGGAAGTACTAACTCGACGCCGCCAAAACTGCTGTTAGAAGCTATTAA
The DNA here is from genome assembly GCA_961205895.1 of Mythimna pallens. Taxonomy (NCBI): domain Eukaryota; kingdom Metazoa; phylum Arthropoda; class Insecta; order Lepidoptera; family Noctuidae; genus Mythimna; species Mythimna pallens. The sequence goes on along the minus strand of OY540825.1, from coordinate 23,573,902 downwards.
TATTACTCATGAACAAGAAATGTTATCTTAAACTAGTTCTTATAGATTTTCCTTAAACAATTCCAATACTCACCAATATCAAAAGCTGCCGCCTAAATATTTCTCAATCTAGTTAACAAACGCACCCAGTTTTAATTATAAATCAACTTGAAACTAACCTAAACATTATTGCGAAATGTCTGCATTGCTTACTACATAGCCATATAGCTTAGCCGAATCCATTGTGGCACGTGGGTGCTCTAAATTCTATACAATCTCGTTTAATATCTGCAAACATACTAATTTCTTGTACCTAATCAATAACTGTCAGGTTAACGCCTTTGATAACAATTTCTTCTATAGTCTTAGGTCTGTACTGTAGTACTTCTTAATCAACAGCTGTTTGTTTTAATTTATTTGTCTGTCTATTGTCTTGGCTAGCTTGTTGTTTGTTAATTAATGCTTTGTGCTATATCGGTACCAAATTACATTAAGTCAGTGATGTTTGGTTTCTTGGTTTTAGTGATTTGTCAAATTATTTTGCATGCTGGGTCTATTTACCAACTTGTAATTTTTACATCAACAATTTAATAATTGACAATACAATCTACTATTTAATTTCTTCGACCACCCTAACCTCGTTAACTTAATTAAGTTCCTATGTCATTTGGATTAGCTACTTGTATTTTTAATTGTTAACCATTATCTTTATGGTATATCGTTACCCAATATAATTCACTTGTGCAAGTATTTTTGGTTCACTAGGACCTGTTGGAGTCACGTTTTCGTGATACGTAGCGCTTATCGATTAGAATAAGACATTCAACTCATTATTTTACCAGTGTGATTGCGGCTTTGTCATTCATTTTCGTCAGTTGTCTTGTTAGACGACCTTATTCGTAAGAGTAATTTTAATTAGGAAATGTTTAGAGGTAAAGTCAATATAATTTGGTCGTAGGTCAAATATCTTGTTAAAATAAATGTTCAATGACTCTGTCTAATCATATTCTATGGTCAAACATTTTGCCTTGACGGTTGTTCAAAACTGTTTTCCATTTCCACGGAGGTTTCTAGCATATAACACGTAAACAATCAAATCTTGTACTGCGATAATTTCAACTTCCCTTCCATCATTGTTATAGTTTCTGTTATCATTTTAACCAATCAAGTCAGTTATGATACGATGAGTACTTCAATTTAACGCTTATAAACAAAAATTCAATAAATCACACAAATTCGTCTACCCACCAACATGCGTATTTTTAACATAATTAAAAGGCCAATAACGCTAACTTTTTTAAAGCCAATGAATGGTGTGAATTATATATAGATACCGAAGTAACCGCTAACAAAAGACACGCAGTCAACGAAGCGTGGTCCAAGCAAGGTTACGACAACGATACTAACAGTAGTTTCACCTGTTTTAGTAAAGAATTTTTTTTATCAAGATCATAATACGTGTCAGTTCGCGTGATAGTGAAAGTTTTGGCATATGAGTAGGTATTCAACAAAAATGTGATAAATGGGAGGAGAGGTACAATAACACAACTCTAAAAAGATGCTAAATATATTCAAATAAATTGAAATTTCATAAAAAAAAAAATCTTCGATATTTATTGTGGCTTTGGTCTCGTTTTCTTCTCACTAGATTTGCTATTAAATGCTTAGAAACCAGTTCCGGATTTACTGAGTCACAATAATATTCAAGCAGTAACCAGTCGCCCTATCAACATTACAATCATTCAGAACAAACCCATACTCCTTTCAGGCGCACTGATTGTCCAATTATACTTAGTATATGGACTCCGCAGTAACAAGCCCCTTGTTCAACCAAATCAGTAATTGTAAACACTTCAACATCCTTACGTATATTATGATAGTCTCGCCTAACCCTTATGGCAGTAAAGGGTTAGGCAACCTCGCGTGCGAAAACGTCGATAACGTTTTGATTATGGCAATCAATTGCCCAACAGTGTGGCCAACACATATTGAGGTTACGAGGAGTGATACGTTAACGGTTTCGGCAAGAGCTGTTTATAGCTTAGCTAAATATACATAGTTTATTTTGTATAATAGGTTTTTTATTAAACACTTACTTGTTTGAGGTACTAAGCATTTATAGCACAATCATATCAACCTTATAATGTACCTGTTGCAAGACTTCGACCCCCTCTCTAAGAGGGGTTGTAGTCCACCACGCGGTCTTCATGCAGGTTGATGGTTATCACATGACTTCGTATTTTTGGTCTTAAGACATTTCCTCACAATGTTTTCTGTCACCGTTTTGAGAGCCGTTATAAAATTAACTACACAAAGTAAACCACTTGTCTAGGTTTGAAACCACGACGTATAACTCACAAGTCGAAGGATTTACCACTAAATCAATACTGCTCCAGGAGAAAATAAAACAAAAATAATTAGAAGTTAGTTTTTTTTTTAATTTCCATATTTAAGCATTAAAACTAAAATACTATGCCTAATTTCATAAATTAAGTATTTTTGTTCAAATGGTGTAGGCCGACTCAAAGGAGCCTTTTAATCTTCTATCTCTTCTCTTTGTTAGAATTTCAGCCCATAATATCCACTCCAGATCTTCTACTACACCACTTATAATAAATAGTACTAAAATGCCATACTTGGTGGTTCTGATAGGTGAACGTGTACCATTTAATACTTACTAATAACAGCAACGCCCTCGCTCATTCCTCGCTAAGCTGTCACCGGACATTAACCAACTAGTTATAGACATAAACGTGATATACTAACTAGTAGATCAAGTAACTACTAGTAGTTCGTGACCCGACTACTAACGATATAGTAGAAATGCGAGATACTGTGTTTCCTTGAGATTATGACAGATTGAGCTGTTGAAAACCAAATGATTGCGGCTCATTTAGTGTCGGTTATCGACGATTTAATAGCTGGTAATAAATATATTTATTTGCCGATGCAAATATTTGTACGTAAAGTTGCCAAATACTATGCGTTTCCCATGCTAATTGCGTTCGTTAGTTGCTGCGGGATTGTTATTGTCTTCAATATTGTGATAGCTAAAGCCAGTATTTAATAAAAAAACTCCTTTCTTCACTGTAGAAACAAGATCCATACAAATGCTAAGAATTTGCACTGAATTGCATTTCCCTTTTCATTCTCAGCTTGTTAGGAATGTATGTCAATCGTCATGCTCTGTTAACGTCCCCATACCATATAGCTTCTATACCTATATGGCAGTTAAGTACGAAGAATTTCATTTGTAATTATGCACTGATAACTTCTGTATTTTTTTTTATTTAGATATATTTTTAAATCAAATTCCCTATGTTTATGAGTCAAAATTTAAAAAAAAATACACTTAAAAAACAAACTCCATAATGAGTCCTTCATTATTTGTCTATTCACTGAATATTGAATAAATACATAAAATTAAGATGATAAGAGTGGTGGCGCGTGCCGATGTGATCTGCGCGCGCGCTGGTGCCGCACTCCTCCGGCCGTAATGATACGGAAGTCTGTCGCGTCGTAGATCATCGTGCTCTGTCCGTGTGCGCTGTGTACTTATACAATTCTTACTATACGTTTTGTATTAAAGTGTACTTTGTATTGAGTTGAAGGCAAATTCTTTGTTGTTACTGAAAATAATTTAGTACTTTAATTCAGGTTTATGAAGAGCTAGGAAAGATGTTTGGTGAAAATAATCTTGTAAAGTAACAACTGCAGCAATTTACAGTAACCCAGGACAGTAATTTTTAATCAACACTGACCAAATTTTCTATTTATAAAGCAACATATTGACCTTAGAACATATAATTAAACATAAACATATTGCTCAGAACATATATTTAAACATAAATATAAGTATTTTCAAACATTTACCAGAAAACCCAGCTCTACATTTAATCCAGGATTTATTTAAAGCAAGATTTGCGCCTCCAGTTTTTACTCTAGCTACAAGTAGGAAGTGTCGCCGCCGGCGCAAGGTCCTATCAGATCCACACACACGAAAATCGCCATTTTAATGAAACCAGGCTCTTACACCAGCATTTAATTAGTCCAGATCTAATGTAAGTCCGAGCTAACAGCGAACAATAAAGATCGAACATTCCCTCTAATAATTAGGAGTGCAGCCCTCTGATAGTGAGCCAGCTTCTAATTTTATGTGAATTAATTGGAGCTATCTTGTAGGAAGTGCAGTTTGTGCACTTGCGCTACCGGGCTGGGAAAATAAAAGTAAAGACGGTAGATATAGTTGTTATGTTCTTGTTGAAAGACGATTTTACCAGTTTTAATATTATACCTACTGGTTGTTTTATGATATTTTATTATGACTAGAAAGGAGGTGAAGTCGAGAATATTAGAATAATGGCTGGAAGATGATAAAGATATTAGCGTAATCTTTATTTAGGTTGAGTAAAAGTAGTCACTAGTATGCATATAGTTAAAATAAATATTTAAATGATTATACTGGGTGCTAAATTTTTTGTTTTTTTTTTTTAAATATTAGAAATATTTCTATCGATTTTTTGTGTTTAATTTATTGACTTTTTATAGTGATGTACACAGTTTTTTAACATCTGTACAATTAGTTAGACATAGCCAAAAGAAAAAAAAAACATTTTCACAAACAAAAACATTCATTTTCAGACAACACCAACATTTATTACATTTAACTATGAAAAATAATAAACACTCAAACATAGAACAAGGAATTGCTCGATTGTCAACAACTTTACAGAAACGGGCGGTAAATAAAATCAAAGCTACATTTAAGGCCAACAATCGGTCTACTTACAATGAAAGAGAATGGCCTCCCTTGTCGCGGTATTTTGCGCAAAAATAGGGAAAAATGACTTACGCGAGCTTCGAACGAAATAGTGGATATCATGATCTTGTAGGTATGATAAAGATGTTTCAGTTGAGTTATTTACGAGTAGAAATCACTTGATTCTTTTTTTTGTTATTATTGACAAACTCGCGTTTGACCACGATGTCACCCTCACGCTGATCGTAAGCGATGATGCAGTCAACGATGGAACACGTTTGTCTATATAGAAGTAAGATTGTAGCTATCAAAACATTTGATGAATAGTAATTTAGCGATAAGACTGCCCATTGTGACACCCTATTAATTTTAAGTTCCTAATGTAATTTGTATTTTTGGTGTACAACAAAGAATATCTATCTATCTAATTTAGATTCAATTGAATTGAATAGTTTTAGGAAATTTATGAACTTCTACATGTAGTAATTAAAGGTAAGGCTGACATAAACAACGAAATGACGGAAGAAAAATATAATGACAGAAACTGTGCAGACTCTTAGCTAAATAAACGATAGCATCATACAACAAAGGATAAAGCTAATGAATCTGACAAAAAAGTAAGCTTTTTATCTTTTACTTTAACAGCTTGGACCGAAGAAATAAACGTAGTACTTTAATATCATTGGCTCGAACAATATTGCCAAATACAAGCGACCAACGAACCCACCTGGCACTTCGACCTAGTTACCGATGACGCCCGCCGTCGGTAGAACGCCCCGTCGTTGAACTAGATCGTCAATCTGCCCACACGACCATTACTATTATAATTTGCAACGAGCGGCCGTTTCTCATGTACTACGATTTGTCGGGTTAGATTGATTTGTTTATTTTGATGAACTGTAAACGTTTTGAAATGATATCTTAATTTATCTTCCATAACGTTTGAAACTGAATTATCGTTATAATAAATGTTTATGATTGGCATTTTCTTTTCTTTTTATCTATGAGAAGAGAAATAGTTTTTCCACGCATAACTCAAACATCAAACATACCATTATATTCAGTTACTCCCAAGAACTTCTGACATAACATTGAAAAAAAGTCGCTTATTCGCAAGTCCGAACAATCCTATATAGTCATTAGTCGCATAACAGTGTTGTAATCGCAATACACGAACGTTATTGTTTATTGTGTTCTTATCGATACGTTCTTAGTACGGAACCAGTGTGTCAGTGCACAATGGGTAGGGAACCTTGGTTTTTGTGGAACCTAGCTAGTTTTGGGTAGGTCATGTTTGTGGTTAAGGATCTGGTATAGTTTAATTGTATCTATTATTCATATTTCAATAATGTATGTTCACATTTTCTGGACCTCTACTAGTACTGCTACTAGGGACACACATACTAAGATTTTCATTTTCTGAATGATATTGGTAATTACCAGATTAAATAGAAAGTCGCTTCACGTAAATTCGTGATGTCTAGTGGTATCCAGTTTGACTGAAAGCCGACTCCAAAACAATTAGAAAAGATTAGGCAGACAGAACAGATAAAAGAGGCAGTTTTTACACCAAAAAAGTGTACACAAATTTTCTAGTCTTAATTGAATATGTAAAATGATGCAAGTGTTTTAAAATCCTTTAATATTTTTTTTATATTTAATTTAATAAAGACCTACAACAACAACGCTAATTTACTAACTTAAACTTAGAAAATACTTCAAAAATAAATAGTTTCTACAGATTTCTTTTACCCACAACCGCAACTTAAAATATACAATGGTCAATGCCCACACAATTACACAAGCGACATTATTGCACATTTTATAGATCAAAGTGTAGACCAATTCGCAAGAAACTCTTTAGAAGCAACGGTTAATATATGCAATTGTATACTTTTCACCAAACAACTGACAATATTCATAAAACAAACGGGTTTTGAACAATAAGTCTCCAGAAATAGTGAGTGCTTACCGTTTTTCACGTTTATTTTTCTCGCTTTTGTAGTTAACCTCACAAACGTGGCGTAGTTTAATTTGGTGTAAAACATTACAGACTTGGTTACAAATTAAATTGGTTAAGACTTTTCTTGCCTACTAGATATAATAAGACATATATAAAATAATTTGCTTTAAAAGACTTATGAAATCAATTTGGTCAAAAATTATTTTAATACCAGCACACATCTATAGTTCCCAATGATAACCTAATAAGACGCTTAGATTACTTCTAGTTGCTTGAAAAGCAATTTATCGTCAAATTGTTTTACAATCTTTAGCTCCGTGCGTTATTACTGATTGCATGGATATAATAATATGGCAGTAACTATATATGAATCAGAGTAAAGTAGGTAATGTAAATCAACCCACAATTAGTGAATCATGGTTGTGATAACTTTAATAAACTTTTTTCCATGTTTCATATACGTTGCAACTCTACGTTTATGACAAAAAAGAACATAGCAACTGCAGTCTACAGAATTCTGTGAAGCCCTTTGTTACAAACCATAATCAAGCAGATTGTTGTAACTCCTGAACCAGTAATTTTATAATGACAGACAAATCTACCTCAGTCCACTAGCATTTTACTCAATTGCTGTAACCATAGATCTAGAACAGATCCAACGCCCACCAACTTTAGTTTCGTAATTGTCCTCATAATACCAACTACCAAAAGTACACTATGGCGCCGACTAGTCCTATATACCTATATATATATATCCTGATTCTTTGATACTGCAGATTAATCTGAACTCTATTTTGAATTTACCAAGGCCTGCTATAGAATATTCAGCGACCGGAACATTTGCCATTCCAGAAACATTTTGCACGAACTTAATGTCCTCGATTCTATTGTCTTCGACGATAGCAACAACTGCATTTGCTGCTTCGAAATCTCATGGTTCTCTATTTTGAACTTTAGTGTGTGGGTTTAAAGATGCTTTTGGAGTTAGTAGATAGCAAACGTATCGTGGTGTACTGTGTGATATAATTGTTTGTTTGTTATATTGTCCACATAATTGTAGCTGTAGATACATTTGGAAAGTAGGGCGGCATTGAGGTAGGCTTTTGTAAGAGATCGCGTTGGTCAGTGTCAATGAATTTGTTTCAGGCATTACGCAAACGCTTGTGCATTTATGTTTTTACAAATTGAATATCACTTTTTAATTTTAAAGTCCGTTGCAAAAGTGAAAACATTATGAAATTGAAATGCACATCAAAATATATTGTAAATATTGAATGGTTATGCTGATTTTAGTGATTCTTATGTTTAATGTAATCTTTATGACGATTTTATTTGATTTACTATAACTTCAAGCAATACTTTTCGCTTATAATTCCTTCAAAAGCCTTAGGTAACCGTTTATGTATTGTTTTATACCATTCTTACGTCATCCAGACTTTGTCTTAAAGTGTAGGTAGACCCACATCCCAGATGTGGTTTCACAGCTTTTGCGTAACTTGGTTGTGCTTACTCAACCTATTTTCACCACTCATTCCTAGAATGGAATAAGAGAAATCAATTGGCATCTAGATTTAATAACCTTAACCAGAAATGACATTGCTTCCTTGATTTTATGATTAACTTGATTAGTTGACAGGGCAGTTCTGACGTCAAAGAAAAACTTTATAGAACCGGATCAATCATTCAATCATTATCGCGGCATTAGTAATGAAAAAGTTCATGTGTTTTTATCTACAACTATCGTTCCGCACAAGTTTCACTCGAAGTTTTAGAAATCATTGAAATTCTTGGCTTTCCTCTATTATAATATACATGCATTATAAAAGCACCTAAATTTCCCTCAAGAATCTCTGAAATTCCTCCTGAAAACGCGTTTAGTAATTTTTGAGTGGATCACGAATAGGCAGGCAAATAGAAGCGGTTGGAGACTTATTTTTTTTAATAGTATGTAAGGATACTACTTCAACAGTTCATATTTCCTAAATCATTATTTGTACAACCCGAATCATGGTGGTGGTAGAAATCGTAGAGTTCTAGTCAGTAGACGTCCGACATGACTGTCCGCTTTCCATTGACACAGTTGTAATGATTTCCTGACAAACTTTTAGAAAATTTGTCTAAGATCTCTTAAATGGTTTTATTTTAATAAAGGTCCTGTGTTACGTGAACATCAAAGCTCAAACTAATATTAGTCGTATTGATTACTTAGTGATCATTATGTACTGTTCATGACAAATACCAATGCATGGGAAACACCGCTTGGAACTCCATCCGAACCATAAAGAGCATAACTAATGAATAAAAACATAATTGATACCATAAATATATCAATTAAAGCATTATCTTACTAAACTAGAGTATATCGATAACTGATTACGATCGCTCTAAAACTATTAAAAGAACCCATTGTTCTTGAAAAGGTTTTATAATCTTATTGCGTGTTTACAAACTTATAATAGATTCAGGAAGTTCTAGATTTATAGCTGTAAGATAAACATCTGAAAGAGTAATCCTTGTTTCATTTAGTTTAATTAATTTTATGTATTTGGATCTTTGCTTATTTTATGTGTTACGATGGAATCATTAGATATTGACACGGATGAATCTGAAGTTTTAGGAATCTACAACTAAAGATATTATAAAACTGCCTTATTTTTTTAAAATTACAAACAAATTGTAATCAATCGTTGAAAATCACACACGAACGAAATTGAATTCTCTAAATTCACCATTCCTTTAGTTCACCTTGCCAGATTACTTACAGCCTGTATATATACCAAACTAAACTGCCTCCAAGAATGAGTAAACATTCCTATTACTAAGTCCAGTAGTTTTACAAACTAAACCAGTTCCTTTTACACGAAAAGGCTCACTTTCATTAATCGACCTTTAACAATTTAAATTATCCACTTTACTTACTTAAATCGCAGTCGCGTGCTAGATCTAATTTATAAAAATGGCCGCCAAGCAATTCCAATTCTAACAACTCGTAAGAACTCAATTAAGATTTTAAACTGCTAAAGCTGGCTTCTTGACGCCTAACACCAATTAACTAAAAATATAAACTGGACAAACAGCATTTTAATGATAATGGAACTATTAGGTGACGATAGTGATTCGTTGCACCATCGTGATACGCGAATGTCACATGAAGATCTTAATACAGATATAAATTCTATTAACAGAGAAAGATTTAACCACATCAAATTCGATTTCATTTTCCAAGTTTTCCCTGAAGTGAAATCGCTGATAGCCAACGGAATCGCCAATTATCCAGTCGGACATACATATGCTACTGCTACTGCGTCTATTCATCACTGTCCATCACCGCAAAGGATGCCAGACCACATTCACAATATTTTGATTGACACTGACTTAATTGCTTCTTACGGCTACCACACGTAACATCACGATCCCTTCTAAAATCAGTAGAGATACAATTAAAGTTACAGATGATACAAATGTAGATAAGAGTAATAAGACTGACCCGTTGTTTAAATCCTTAGTAGTGGATTCACTCAAGGCGTTCCACCAGATTCCCAATCACATCAAAGATAATCACGAAATTATCTTTATAATTCAATGTGTGAAAAATAAATTAAAAAGCATTTATTGCGTGTATTCAACGCGAGAATTCGAACAACAAATCAGTTTGATGTGTGGACATGTACATTGACTTTTCTATGCTGATCTAAACTGTCAATATATGCAAATATAGTGCATATCTGATGTTCGGGCGCACGTGGGTTAGTTTAAGTCGCTTCTGTCGTTTAATAAAAAGATTAGTAGTGTTGATTCGGCCCACGGAGGCGCGTTCCGTGTTTCTGTTCCTGTATAAAGGGTGATTCACAACTTGTGAACTTGAAATTGAAGCTACGAGGAAAGTTGCTTTAAACAACTTTTGAGTTATTCAATTAGTTTTTCGCTGAATCTATATAAAAAAGAAATATTTTTAAAATAAGGAATCCGAAATTGTTTTTTAATCGAAGCGAAACCATATCAGAAAGCGAACCAGACAAAATGATGTTTTACCAATGTAGATATTCAAGAACTTAATAAAGCTCCTCCTGTATTACTCAAAACAATATGTGTATTATGGAAAACCATTATCTTGATATCCGCCACAGGAACAGCAATACATTGTGTATTTGCCTCAACATGAACTCGTATTTCTTGTTGTTAGTCGCTTGTTTAGAAATGAATGTCACATGTTTTGTTAGACGTTGCTATTTGATGTGAATTTCGCGCGCTTGCGTCCGCCATCATGAATTTGACATGAGCTACAACAGTGACATTTATATCTACTGTTTTTGTTTGATGTTGTTTTAGAATAAATTCAACTGCTTTTACCTACTGTGTTTAGTTTGGTTTGAAAATTCAGGTTTATTGTTTAGGGATAGGTATTCATGTAGGTAAAGTTGTGGTAGTTTACAGTTGAGGGTGTTTATAGATTTGATTTGTTGATTTTAGTGACTTCAGAAAAGTAAAAGATTGTTACACTATTTTTATATACTTTTATTACAGTCGATTTTCAATTCTTATAATTTAAAATCTTATATGCTTCGAAGACTAATATCCAAGCAACTCACACTGAGTCCATGAGGTAGATAACAGCCCATTATCCTAGAGAGGGGGTCTGATTATGAATGTATATACCACATAACATGACACAGCGGTTTCCCTTTAAACTCTACAACCAACTTTTACTACATATATTACAAAACTCACCTTTGCTCTAATTCTGCAAATAAAAACCCATAGAACTACGTAATTCCGTGTTACTCAGGTAATAAAGATGGTATCAAACGTCTGTACACGTTCAAAGACGGTGTGAAAATGACGAAGTGAAAGTGTGCCCTACGCAGTGACAATGCAATCTGTGGATCTCACGCGCATCTTAGTGTAAGCGATAAATGCGAAGATGAAGCGAAACGCGCGGCCTCTTGTGCAATAGTCACAAATTTTTTATAAATATTGATTTGTGTTGATTGTAATTGGGTGTTTGGTAAATTGTTGGCAGATTATTAATTTATTTGTTGTTATGACAGTTGTGTTAATTTCAGTAAAAGTAAGAAGAATAGTGAAATATGTATTGCATTTTTTGCAATACGAGTAAATTCATATGCGATACTTTGTTCTCTAAGCAGTATCTTGATTTCATTGTTATATTATAAAAAATCAATCTCTACATATATTGGGATTAGCTGTCAATGTAAATGTATGGGGTAACTCCCATAGATTTTGACCTTTTGACCATCATTATCACTAATAAAATGTCACTATATCTAAGCCCTCTAAACTTCATCGAAATCAGTCCCATGAATATACTGAGAAGTTATTAGTTTTACTGAATTAGTTTCAGTAAAACTAATAAAAAAAAAAAAGAGATTTTAGCAAGTAGATTTTTTTAATACTATTTACAAATTTTTGTATACCTAACAGGTATATTGACTGAGATGACTATTTTATCTTTTTTATATAACTTTTTTTTTTGGTTGGCAAATTATCTAGTGACATCCCCCGTTCTTTTTATATAACTGTTATTGTATCATTATGTTTTACCTCTTGTCGGCTGAAACACAGGATGAACCAATTCAGCATACTTATAGCACAAGAAAACTTGACATAGATTTAAGCAAAACCATATTTACTGTTTTACCTTGTAACTTGAATAAAGATTATTATATTACGAGATCATTTAATTAAACGCAACTTTTTGAATTAGTGTATTCTTTAAAGTTAGTATATAATAGTACATTATGATATAAGTGTGTAATGTTAGTGATTACCGTCGAGGCGGTATTTAGACCCGAGCCGGGCGAGGGTCTTAAGAGAGCCAAGAACGGTAATCATTAATTACTCACGTGTGTCATACGACGTTTTACAATACACTTGTGAAGAAAACAACAGTAAAAATAGTAAAATTTTCTGTGACATGGCGGTAAAAATCTGTTTTCATAACGCGCGCATCATTTATTTTATTTATCCTTAGAGGAAGGCTAAAGTATTTTGATCATACTGCCTAGTCTTACGTTTATGCTCCGTTTATGTTTTCTTGCGTGAAAAGTTTTACGATAATGTCTTTCGTACTGTCAATAGTATACGGATGTAACATTTTAATGATTTTGTATTATTTAATTTTATTTAATTAAGTAATACAGCCACTGAACTTAACTGGAATAAAAAAAAACACGCCAAAATCCGCGCGCATCTGAAAATGGCGGCCAAAGACTACAAAAAAATAATAATTAAGGTACAATTTATTTACTAAATGTTTTTTTATTAAATAAATCGTTTGTACGAGATAAATTTGTCCATTTTAACTTGTAAATTGGATGAAATATTATAAGTTAGTAAGACACTAATTTTTATACTATTGAACGGGAATTTAATTGGAATTCAAAATTTGTTTTGCGAATAAAGAAGTTGAACAAAAAGGTTTTAACTACATTATAGCACTAGTGCATAATGGTAATCAAAATGTCACAGGTTGGTAACGAGTGCCATTATATACCTAAGTGCAGTGCAATAAGAGTCACTTTCTGAGCAAGTGTGTTGTAAAAGTGATAAATGCTGTACATACATATATGCCAAGTAACTGTTGAGATGATTTATAACTTATCCTTTAAATAGAGAATCATTGAAAATCATTATTGTCACTAATATTACAAAACAGATAAAAAAAAAACTAAATTAGAATATTAATAACTACCAAAACAATCCTGCCTGACCTACATCAATTAAGATCATCAACAAACAACTGTTTCTGACAATCGATGCTTCGATACAATATCGATTACCGAATTCGATCATATACCGACCTTGTTCTTTGAAGTTGATTGTTTTGAGTTTGCAATCAATCATTCTTTGATTTTTAGGGCACAGCTTGTATTGCTATAGATAACTGTTTTCTGCAAGTGGCTTCACCCGCGTAATAGTAGATTTCTCCACACAAACTTTGGACCCCCGTTTCATCCCTCTAGGTAGTAGGTAGCTCGGTGGCAGCGATCTCTCGCGCTGGGCCTTGGTACAGGCGGAGCGAGGAGGAGTGGCAGGCGGTAACCTCCTTCTGCGAAGCAATAACGCTAGCAAAGGAGGCGCCCTCGCGCCCCAGCTGCCTGAATTCCGATCCCGATGTCCGGCCACCGTAGACGTGGGCTTACGGACGGCCTGAAAACATATAATGACAACCTATTTTATTTACTTCGGTAACTATGATAATAATATTCCACCACGAAATCCCCCCTTTTCATATTGAAGGTTGAATTTTCTAAAAATGCCTTAGTGCTCGCCTACGTCATAAACGGAAGCCTTGTGTAAAATTTCATATTCCTAGGTCCAGTAGTTTTGGCTGAACGTTTATATGTCAGTCAGGCAGTATCACCTTTTTATATATATGTATATCGATTACCTGATGAGTTCTTTGAAGTCTCGATATAAGTTTATCATATATGAGTTATATATGATATATCAGCAACAATTAATACCGTATACCAACACCACGCCCACCCACCCTATTCCTTTACTGTCCTATTTTTATTGTCTTTATAAAACTGTGTGTACAATAAAGAGTAGAATAGAACTATTTTTGGTCATACGAACAGCCTTACGAACGATAACAAGAATTTTAGATCTTCGAATAAAAGATCTGCTCATCGTCACAAAAACTTGTTTTTCTTTACATTAGCGATCCTTTTATAAAATCTGAGATGCACTCCAACCATCTTGATAAAACCTTTATCAAAATTTAAAAATATTATCTGATTTACCTATCATAATTAAGAATCCAAAAATCTGCAACATGACATCACAAGCCGCAATTTATGAAAATACCAAATTCCTAACATACTTTTAGTTAATTAAATGCTATTTCAACATTTATTTACATTTTATGACGGAAAATTATACAAATGACATTTACGCTGTGTCGTAAGTGGCTAGTCTCGCTGTTTGTCTGCAGCTAAAAGCGAAGTATAAATAGCTGAGATTAGTGCTTTTGAATGCATGTATTGGTTATTGAATAAATCAAGAATAGACGCACATATATTATATATATATACAGTTTAATCTAGGTTCTATTCCCATAGGGTTACCACTAAACCTAGCTCTTGAAATATAGGCACCTAACGTAACTTAGAAGTCAGTTTCACTCATTTTTAAACCATTGTTTTTTATGTTTTTTATTATTGAATGTATAGAGAAAAACTAAAAAATCGATTGTGTTAATGATAATAGTTAAGAAAGTCAATTCTGAAATTACAATCAGAAATCAGAAACGTTTATTTTAAATCCAATTACAGGCACTTTTGAATTTCCAGAATGTCGGTGAGTCGAAAAAAGTTAAGTTAAAATGCACGTTCCAAAGCATAGATCTCTATGGAGAAGAACGTACAAGAAACTCCATGGACCAGTCAATAATATATAGAATAGATAGATGAGCAAAAATAGGCTAGAATATAGTAAATTACAAGAAGAACAGGATGATATTTACTGAAATTTAAGCAAAAAAT
Organism: Mythimna pallens; assembly: GCA_961205895.1. Taxonomy (NCBI): domain Eukaryota; kingdom Metazoa; phylum Arthropoda; class Insecta; order Lepidoptera; family Noctuidae; genus Mythimna; species Mythimna pallens. The sequence continues at coordinate 23,558,691 of OY540825.1, read as the reverse complement.
CTTTCACAACCTAGGTTACAAAACATCTGTTTGCTCAACACTGAAATAGCACTATTTAACAAAACATAAAAACCAGGCCAGAGAACAAAATAAAACCTGAACTAATATACAAAATCTTTCTCATCTTTGCCGCTACAAGTTTGATTGACAGACAGACTAAACTCCAAAAACATTTCGAAACTCACGACAATTAGTAATGTCTTAACATAATGGATACGTAATTTATTTTGATCATAAAACGGCTGTTGTAGATATCAAAATGCAAGATTATCACGTCATATGCAGCCTCAGGCGAGAAGTAAACTTTTCTAAATAAACAAAGGCCTTGAACGACCTTGGGGTGAGTAGCGGTTTTAAAAGATTGCAATGATTTAGGTATAGTAAGAAACACAACTTTTGATGAAAATTTTGATAACAGTTAGTAGAGGCTAAAACATAGGAGGGTCATCATCATTTCAGCCGAAAGACCTCCACTGCTGGACACAGGGCCGCAAAGTGTCGTCACAACGGCCTAATCGATTATCTGTCCTAAGAGCAATGTGCTCAGCCCACTGCTACTTAAGTTTGGCGACTCTTCGAGATTTGTAACTTTGGTTCTCCTGCGGACATCTTCGTTCCTTATTCGATCACGTAAGAAAACTCCAAGCATAGTCCTTTCTATTGCCCTTTGGTTTACTTTTAGCCTTTTGATGATGCATATTGTGAGCGAACACGTTTCAGAGCCATATGTCTTCACTGGCTACACTCACTGGTTATAGACTTTAGTCTTGAAACACTATAGTATGTCGGACGAGAAAATGCCACATAGCTTCCCGAACGCTGCCCTTAGGTGGATATTGCTCAGTATGAAATGAAAATATGAAAGTCGTAATAAAAACATTCAAGTTAGTAGCTTCAATAAAAATTGAAATTATAAATTAGATAATTTCAGTTTGACAACGGAACCACATCATAACACATTACACTCATGACCTAAATCACCAACACTTAATTAAAATTAAATATTAACGACTAGCTAACGTAGCTAACTTATTAATTTAAAGGTTTATTGCACTTATAAATAACTCTTGTTAATTGAAAAACGAAACTAAAATTTTATGTCTTTTGTTAGACAAGTCATTTTATAGATGTTAATTTTATCAATAATGTTTATGATACAGAATTATTAGAATTGGTTATTATCGAATCTCAATATAAACATCAACCGAAATGCATAATTCACCCGTTGAAATAAAATTATTAAAATAATTAAAAATGAACATTTAATTGAAATATGTTTCTCAAAGTTACTTGCTACTTTAACATCGTATAATTTAATTCCCTTCCAAAATGAATAAACACTGAATTACTATTTTATTTTAGAAAAACTTCTAATCTTACCTCGAAGTAGAAGTACCAGATGTAAATAGTTCTCTTCATTATTATATATATCTATGTATTTATATATGTCGATGTCTGATGTTCTATTTAGGTGATCGTGATAGGTCAATCATATTGTATGCAGCTCCTTTATTTACTTTTACATTGCATCACCTTATTGTTTCGTTGTGTTAAATTCAAACTCTTTCAAATATTCGTGTATTTATTCATTAGAATTGTAAATTTTATCTATTATACCCATTTGTTTTATTAGTACAGCTCTGTCACTTGGTCGAATGTTGAAGCATTCATCTATTTAAAGTTACAAGAAAAGTATATCTGCCTGAGCACACAAAACTTCAAAAGCAAACTTTATATTATCCTATTTCAAAACAATGCCCCCAGTCTTATTTATTTTAACCACTTAAATTACATTCACTTCACAACATTCAATTTTATCTAAATCATCTTGTGATGCTTCATCGGTGTCGAAACGATATCGTGTCGGACCCTCTAAATTGCTTGTTTGACCTTTTACCTCAAACGTTTTGAGTTCGTTGCCTTTAATACCTCTAATTCGACTATTGCAGGATGTTAAAGTCTAAATTAAGAACTAATTGCGGGCCAAATGGTAAATGTTGTTGACTTAGGTAACTTGTGTGGTAGACAGTAAGTAGTATTCGAGGTTAGACCGATATTTGCACATACAAATCTGTCTTTGGTATTTATGTTAAGCAGTCTGTTAAATATTGCAATTTAATTATGCATTTATCAATATGACTTACAACATCTATGGAAATTTGAATTGTATTTTTGAATTTACTGTCATTTTACTTTCAAATTATCAATTGTTATACTTACGGTCAGTAGTACTAACAATATTTTTCTTTATTTGCAGGTAAGAATTTGTTCAAGTTACATCAATACCAGAATGAACTTCACAGCAGTAACGTATATACATAGCTTGTGCTACTATAATGAAATCATAATTTTCAACATTTCCGTTTAAGTTATACTAAAGTTATTTTCCAGAACAATTGATTAAAAAAATATGTTCCGTTATTACTTTGATCTGGTAGACTGTTTACCTGGACACCGTAAAACTGGCCCTTAAATTTATCAAACCATATTATTTAAGAACAACAATGCTAAAAATTATGTGACAAGAAGCGTCGTCTCGGCACACAGTAAATGAATGCAAATCCGAGTCGAAAATGTCGTGCAGTCGACATCCTGGTGCCAATGTTTCAGTAGGTGCGACGAAGGTCGACCAGTAAAATCAATGCTTGGTTTTGAAGACAATGTTGTTCATATAGTTATATAGTACTCCGTTGATACAATGAAAATTATTCTTGGTGGAAATTATTGAAGACTCTTCCTTATTAACCTCGCTATTTTATGCACTTAAAATAAATAATCACATGAAAGATTTTCAAAATCACTTCGCTTAAATGCCTTGGTGATTGTTATTTTTGATGTATAGTGAAAAGACGTCGCTGTTTTCAACTTGCTAAGTCACCATTTTGAAAACGACTTCGTAAATTAAATTATTTTACGTGTATCGTCAGGACGTCAAAAAAACTATACGGCTTTGTAAGAAGTTAAGATTGGAATTATCAATATTCATATAGCTAAATTTAAAAATGATTCTGTTGATAGTATTTGTCAGAACTCGCATGTTGACAATAGCAGTAAAAAAAAATGCTAGTAGGATTATACGAATTCTCGAAAACTAATTTGCATGTTATTTTGGACCCAATGTGTCATCTGTCATCGACAATTACGGAAGAACATGTCAAAAGTGATGTCAAAACACCTTAACTGGCATCTTTCAATCATTTTTTTCTATGACATCATTCAAAATGAAGATGTCTCAAGATAATCCACAAGTAAAAAATATTCAAGCCGAGTGTAATGGCCGGAGCATAGTCACATGCTGATAAATGCCGCCATTTATCCGTTACCCATGAATAATTGGCGTGAATCCATCGTATCTGGCTTAGCACTTGGCAATGTGTAACAAACATACTATTATAGGAATACCTACGAGTATCCAACTTTGTTGTTTGATTCGGGAATCGGGAAATCGACCATTTTTATGCGAGCATTAAAATGGTTGATTTGTTTTCACTTAGGACCTCACCTTTGATTAGTATCTTAAATTTCTCTACTTAGACGACTTGATATCCCTTGTGTACATCATCATTCGCCTTATAACCAGCAATGATATACTTTTTATTACAAAACTATCTGCTATCAATCACTCGGAATTGATACCAGTTCCAGTAAATCATAAATAACTGGGTGCAGTTTCCCATAATTTATGCTTGTCCTGAACTTTAGTACCAAATTGTACGAAATGCTAGATCACTGCCTGTTTGGTAAGAACAATGAATTATTGAGGCATTACTCATACAACAATCTTGGCTAATGTTGGACTAGACGAGACTATTGATGAATAACTCTTAGTACTGATACTGAATAAACATCTTAATATTTCATAATTTGATGAAAATGTGTAATCTTAGAAAATCTTAAAAGGTAATAAATTAGACTCTCCTGAGACTGACTACATTTCATACGTCAGCAAAAAAACCTTTTCTTTTTGCTTTGATAAAACTGGTTTTAAAGTTTCATTAGCGCTGTGTAACATTTTTGCATAAATTATGAAAACCTCATAACTTGGCAAATTTTCTTGACTATAACAACGCGAATTAAATAAACACTAGAAAAAAAAATTGCGTCAACAACGGTATCAAAGGTAGATGACAATACCCTTTCATTTTGCAACAAATTATTTTCTGAATATTTGGAATTATGTCCCATATGGTTTTGCTCATTTATATCAGACTTGTTCTCATATGACACACATTTAATATATCGGCTATTATAGGAATCAAAATGTATCTACGCGAAACTTGAACATAAAACTAGATTCGTCCTAGCAGAAGTAAAAGTATTTCTCTGGCAAACCTTAAACAGGAAGGCTTAGATACTTCGGTCCAAGGTAATTTAGTAATAGCCTATAGCATGGCACGGTTGGAACACTTAGCTTTGTACTAGATCAGCTAAGTCTTTCAAAACGACTAGAAACCTAGTAGGAATAATGGTTACGTTAAGTAATATGAAGGAATGTTTAATGATGTTAATCTTAGATTATAGCGTAAAGATCTGGTATAATTTCATATTAGCAATAATAAACTATGAAATTCCAAATACTTAGAACTAAATCACTTTCTAATATATGAATTTTTAACTATTAAATAATAAGTGACTCAATTCTAGAACGACAATAGAAAAAAAAAATACTATTCAAAGGGCTAAAACAAACAATACTTAAACAAATTTAATAAAAGGAAAAGAAAGTAGAATCAGTGACATTGCTCTTAATAAAACAATAACAGAGAATAAACAGACCGTTGTTAATGCTACAGATAGAAAGAAAGTGAATCTTCGTGGTGTAATGAATTGATTTTACGCATGATATGTAATCGATTGTCGATACCCGGGATACGGAAAGCTGTACAACGGAAGCGGTTACTGTTAACAATCCTATTATTTACAAACGATATTTAAATTTCGATCTTTTCTTATTAGTGATAGAGTTGTATTTGCATAGGCTCTGATGTATATTTTCACTGGAAGTGGAAAAGTCGTAGTAAATTGCTACAATGGTTCGTTTCATTTCATAAATTAGTATGCTTTCTTGTTAAACTTACATGATACTCGTACATTCGTTTTCGTTTGTAATACTATTTCAATAAAATTTCCAAACTTTCTTTTAAACATTACATTCTGGTAAATATTGTTCAGCTTCATTAAGTATATACACTAATTATTATGTTGTTTTAATTACTTATTTTCTCTATCAATATCATTTGAATGGCTCAGTATATGAGAAACAACCGGCACTTGTTAGTAGTCGACAATTCGACATCTCAATAACGATTTCAACTTTACCAACCATAAAGGAAACAGTGTTACAGTCTTACATCAATGTAAATTACCATACGTTCGCATGTATTACCAAACAAACATTTCCTTTCAACTTTAATCCAAATGTGAATGTTCACGCCGCGAAACATATTCGTGCACATCTCGATCGCTTCAATTGACCCGATTTCGAAGGCAAGGCGACAGAACGGTGCGCATCCGATCACCTCGGTCCTTGGCACAGAACGAATACACTTCCATGGATCACATCACAAGCCCTATTGTTGTTTCATAGACAATGTTGACCTACAACGAACATCTTTATGATGCGTAAGAGTGGATTTGTGGAGGGCATTCGATAGAATGGTTCGGAATGCTAATATCAAATTTGCATTGTGTGAGATGGGAATACATGGATCGTTGGTGGTATGTTGGGAAGTGCATAAACATACAAAATAATGGAACAGCTAATAAAAAGTATAACATGGGTTTGCATTATTGAGTTGTAAGCCTTTCTCACATTATAGAACGAATATTTAGATACAAAAATAAGAAGCTTTAGCTTAATGTAGTTGTGTAGTGACACTACTAGCCAGTTTCTGGTATTATTTATGAACATATAATTCAATACTTTATGTACTTATACTGATGCCCATGATATAACGTGCTGTCTATATTTTGGAATACCCATTAAAACTAAAATTTTACTTTACCAAGACTTGCTACTTGAAGCTGATTAAGTGGTTACTACGTTAATTGAAAAGATTATTTTTATTACCAAGTTATTAGCCAGTAACAGTCAATAGTAACATACTTTCTCCCACTAAATATATCCTAAATGGCTTGTAGACATGATATCAATTTTGCTTAAAGATAGTAATTATATTCGCTATTTGGTGCCCCTCCGGCGATTTGTTTTATAATTCGCTTTGACTTGTTATGTCAAAGAAAGCTATTGTTACCAGTCACTAGTTTATGTGTAAACTATAATTTCTAATAGACTTTCAATCGTCACTCTTTATATGACGTCATAAAACAGTTACTTCAGTTTAATTGGAGTTAAATGAATGTTATTTGCCATCACAACCGATGACACCTACAGGGTTCGGAGTTAACTCCTACAGTACAATAGAAGCGTTAGTCACAAACAGCTAGTAATAGGATGGGCACCCACTAATAAATGAGCCTACGTACATCATCTGCGGATCAAGGTAGTTCTTCGTACTCCAAAATAGTGAAACTCAATGCAGCTGTACATTTAAAGACTTTTAGTACCTGCCTATATGGTAATGAACAAGCTGCTGATTTAATAACAGTATAATCATTATTTAAAGAGCTCTTGGCTAAGTAATAACAGTCTCTCGGGTTAATCTCAAAGGTTAAGCAACACTGGCTAAGGTCGGTCAGTGGATGGGTGACCATTTTAACATATCGAGATTCTTCCATGCCTTTTAAGACACGGGTCTAGTCCCGGCTGTTATTTGTAAATCTTCGACAGTCGTTACGGATAGTCAGGAAATCTGAAAACATCCCTGTCAAAGGGTATCGTATTACCCAATTTATCTACTGGGTTTTGGAGGTCGGCTAAGCATTTGCTCCATGTAAAATGGTATCCAGCTGCATTTAGTTTGACTGGAATCAGATCCAACAGCAAAACATTTTATCATTGTTTAAAATGATACATGGAATCGACGAAGCTACTTGATCAGAGTATGATTACATACCAGCCATTGTATTCATTTTACCTAAGAAGTTCTTCCTCCCATAAAATTGAACATCATCCTTGTTCAAAGATATTGCACCTAAATCAACGCATATTTTTGCAACGGACACTATGAAAGGGACTACGTTGTATTCAGCCATTTCTATGGAACGTAAGTAAGACAAGCCACAAACAAGGAGTTTACATAAGAATCAAGAATAGCCATTGATAATACCATTCATGGTGAATCGTTTACTTTCCATACATATGTAGTAACATGAGATATAGGTTTGAGTTCATTTTTGCGTTAATGCTTAGAAATAAATGGTTTCTAAATCTAAACGTAAATGGATTTTGCAGACAGTTTATAATTTATATGATACTTTTTTTACAAAAATGTTTTATCACTTTCAAATTGCTTGTCATCTTTCGATCCGTCTTGATCTTTCAAAATTTTTGACTCAACAAATCCATCACCATATAAACACTAAGAATTGATTGCATCATTTACATTCACTTCAAAATAGAAACTTGATAAATTCCGACAGCCACTGCAAGGTGATATTCAATTAACACAAATTATTTAATCAGTCACTGTTTTATCAATGATTACGGCGATTGATCAATCGTCATTGTTAATAATTTTAAGTTAAACAAAGATAATCCCATGATTCGAGTATAAAGTGAGTGGAGGTGACCTTTTGTCTGTGTAAACAAAGTTATTAACAGTTGAAGCTTTAGCATTGTTTATGTTGTATTGTAAAAAGTTAATTAGTAGTAAAACAGAAATTAAATGCCAAGGATTGGGAGACATCATTTCGGATCCATGACCGTTTACTTCTTGTATTGTATTAAATTTTACAAAATTCTTAATATAATCATCACTGAAAGTATCTATACTGTTTGGTATATTGATCTGTTGCATTAATCAGGTCACAAATACTTAATTTGTTGGTACAAGTACACAAACTTCAAAATTAAACTAAAATAAAGTCATAAAAGCACCTCTAAAATGGTCCGACTTTTGAAAGGGTTACCTATGGTCCTGGGACGTTAAGGGTAACTGAAGGAACACAATTGAAAGGTTTTAGTCAGTAAAAGTCTCTAAACAAAAAAAACTTCTAATTAAAAGTTCAAAGTAGAAAGTGGCATCGCCCTTTGGCAAAATAACTTAAGGATTAAAACCAGCAATATATCAATGGCTGATTGAATGTAAACTATGTATAAGTAGGTAAATCCGGTACCCACCAATCAGCTTTTACTTTCAATAAGAGTGCGCGTTGCTTCCGCGAACGAAAGTGCTTCGGTAACGGTCACTTTTTTATCGATATCGACTGTCGATATGTTTAAACTTTTGTTTCTTATGAATAACTCGAAACATAATAGAAGAAATGAATATAGAGCAAAACATGATGGTGTTTTAAGTATATATATTTTATTTTTCATTAAATTAACTTCAAATGTTCGACCCACTATAAAACACCCAATTTTTTGCTTGTCTGGTCAGTTAATCAAAGATGTTCTAATTCAAGATTATAATCACACCATACATGAATTAATGTTGACTTACATATAATAATACGTTATAGGCTAAAACTAATATTTTATAGTCAATGCGATAAGATAACTATGGTTTTTACTCACAAAAACTGACTCCATCTATATCGTCAAAAACCTTTTCTATAAATAATTGATCACGATATTTTTTTGCAATAAATACAATTCAGTTCCGTGTTTAGTAAGGCCATGATAAAAAAGCGTGGTTGCTGTGTATTTTGCGTAGACTATGACCTAACTTAGTATAGTAAAAATAAAACGCTTCAGGTTCGCTGAAATAAACTGAAGAAGAGAGGCTATTTCTGATTTTTGAGACAATTTCTGCGGACATTAAGTGTATGTGTAAATCTCAGATTTCTTAGTTAAATCAGACTTATAATATTCCCAGTGCTGGGAATCAGGCATCCTGTTAATGAGATGGACTGTGCCGTAATCACCACACGTGCCTAGTGCGGATTGGTGGATATCACATGTCTTTGATTGTTTTGGTTCTAGAACATGTCAGTTTGTTTTCCTTTACTAAAATAAATTACACAAAATAAAGTGCTTTCCTAGATTCACGACGTGCAACTCGTAGGTAAGTCGGGACCGTTCACCACTGCTTTTAAATAGTTTAAATTAATGACCAAACATAATGTTTTCGCAATAATTATAATTACTAATCACAGTTAATTAATTGACAGTAAATCGATAAAATTTAATTTAATACCTTATACGTGTTTATCGAACATCGATAGTAAACGTAAACAGCATATTCGCACCACTACGAACAGTTTATCATCGGGTATGCTGATCAATGACAGCAGAACTTTCTTCTTCAGACACTTGACAACGTTGTTATATGAAATAAGTATCTCCTTGAGCGTATAATTTCACTTTTTTCCTATTTTATCGATGTGAAAACAGGTATAACGAGGAAATCAATTATGTTTTTGATCAAGGTGCACGCACTGGCGTGATCTTTAACCTCAAACACGTTGTTACACACGTGGGTACGACTGGTAACCGATTGCTGTTGCACATTATGGTCCATGTTTCATGCTTCATTTCCATGCATACTTTGAACTAAAAGCGTGTTATCACCATTTGAGAAAAACGTGTTAGTTATAGTAATTGTCTTAATCGTTTTTGCTCTAAAAATGCAAAAGGTCAGGTTTATTAACCAATAATATGTCTTGTTTTTATAACATCTTAGACATCTGAACAGAAATCGGAACGATATTTATCAATTTTCCTGTTTAGCAGCAATACAAGGTCTTACTAACACAATTTGGTCACGTATTCTTCAAACCATCACAACTGGCTTCTAAAAAGTAAAAAAAGTATTTTCAGGCACTAAGTCTCCATTAAGAAATATCTCCGAATAAATTTCAAGAAGAATTAATGTCCTTCAAGAAAGCTATTCGGCGTACAATCGGCTCATTTAATTAAATTTACACTTAGGTAGAACTAACAATGGCTTTCCTTCAGATCACAGCGCCAGTGAACCTGTTCCGCCGCCACACCTTCGACCATGAACTTGCTGGACATGGTCACTTGGCTACTTTCCCAAAGCTATTGTTCTTGAAGAAAATCCATAGTCTGCTATAAAAGCTATGAATGGGAAATTGTTTTTTTTTAGGTTTATGTAGAATGTTGGGTAGTGTCACTTTGGGTTTTCTCTTCTCTACAAAATTAATGTTTTTGCAATAGCTATGTATATCAAAAACCTTATCTACCTATTAACCTTATTGAGTATCGCAAATTTTAAATTTCGAAATTCACTAGGTATACCTAATACGATTTATTTTCTTTTTTGTTAAAATTGTCTGAGATTCTAATAAAACCTCTTTATTCCGTGTATTTTTTTACCATAACAACAAGTACATCCATTGACCTCAGATACGAAGTACTCTGTCTGAACCACTTAATACAAAAACAGCATTAAGCGATGCCAATTTTTCACACCCTCCGAATTTGTCACGGCTTCACGAAATTATAGCTTTTCTGTTCTTTCATCATCATTATCAGCGTTTATTTGTTCGCAAGTTATTATTAAAATCAATATTATTTTGTCATTTGTATCTTTTTGGCCGCGTTTTGTTTTTTTTAGTTACTTTTTGCATGCACGTGGATCTTTACGTTTCAGTAGAGCCTACCATTGCAATGTCATGCAGTCTTTTACGTACCTTCCCAGCCTAATCTGAGATAATATCGACCTTATTTATTTATTTATTGTTTTATCCTCACATCGGAACGCCTTGCAGCAATTACACCAATGGAGCACAATTAGTCTAGAATCTGTTACTTTCCAACATCGTAAGCGCATCAAAGAAGCGGCGCGGCGGAGGGTCACGTCGCTCGTTTACGCAGCATCAGGCCATCGCTTCTCCAGGATTTCACATGTATCAAATCCCATATCGAAAACATTTTGAAATGTCAAAGCTCTTTCGATGAGTTTTTACAAAGAAAATTGATTTAAATTGAAAAATACGGAAAATTTTGTTATGTCATCTTGATGGTTGACCATAGATTGCTTTGCTTTTTAATGTACTTATGTTTCAACTAAGTACATTAACTGTAGAAGGAATTTATTACAAGAGTAGGTGAACTTCATATTTAACAAGAATATTGATATTATCTACGCTGCCATTTTAATTCACTGCTACTGCAATACTCCGATCACATACCTACAAGAAATGATATGATACGAATTATGAAATCAATGACAGACCTATGCGTGCCTTGTTATTGACCATATCAACTTGTGTTCTCTAATCAAAGTACTCTATAATTAACTTGGCATTCCAAACTCTACGTCAAGTAACTCGTGACTGGCCATAATGACGAAATAATACATAATTGAATTAGATAACGGAACAGTATCAGTTGGTACAAGATAGCATTTCATTAAAACAATTGACATGGCCTTGGTTTAAGTCACGAATGTCCTTAATATAGAAAAAATATGTGTAGGTGGGTTAAATATGGTTGAAAGATGTGTGTGTGTATTATCTGTGTTATAGGCCTTTTTTTAGGTGGGAAAATCATCCAGTGACATCCCGCGCTCTTGGGCGGAGCGAAAGGGTGTGCCAGACTTTTACTGACTAAAAACTCACTCTTGTTCCTTCGTTGCCTTTCATACCAGGGCCGAGTCGTCGTTTCAGAAACAAACCTTTAGCCCCAGTAAGCTTCGACCCTGCTGGGCTCCTATGGTTTGCTGGTATCTCCTTGAGGCGCGCTTGGAACAGTACACGCTGCCGACGACGTGGGCTCGGTTCGGACCGTTACCGGACGGTCGGACGGCGAGCTATCCTTTGCTCGCCGTCCGCAAGCCCGCGCCTACGGTGGCTGAAAATCGGGATCGGAATCACGGCGACTGTGGCATGAGGGCCACTCCCCCGCGCGTGTACGTTTCGCAGAAGGCGACCGCCTGCCACTCTTCTTCGCTTTGGACCATGGCCTGTACCAAGGCCCAGCGCGAGAGATCGTTGCCGCCGATCTCCCCCACGAGAACATGGCGGTGCTCTGCCCAAGCGGGGCACACCTCTACCGTGTGCTCCACAATGGTGTTATAGGCCATACTTGATCATTGTAGTAGTAACGAAAAAATGATATTTAAATTCAATAATTAATATTTGTTTGTACCTTTATAGAAGAGAAAATAAATGTTTATTTAATGTTATATGGAGGAATTAAATTATAAAAAAGTACATAACCTATTGGGTGTGGACAATGAATAAAATTTTAATGATGAAATTATGTAATATTTTTCTATTTGATCCGTTAAACTGGATTTGTCGTAATACTCAAACCAAAATTGTCTGAACACCAATAAAGCACCAATTATGGATAGGTCCATATTAAGGTGTAAAACAAACATCAAGTGTTAATACAAAACATTAAACTAAAAGTGAGGGCGGCAGCACGCATGCGCGAGAAATGACACAGTAGCCAGTGACGGGGCACGCGCCTGCGCACGCCAAGGTCGCCGCTCACTGCTCAACTCCTGCGCAGAGTGGTTCGACGACCGATCTATTAAATTTTGTGAATTAATTAATTTAACGTTTTATAAAGGGTACTTGTAAATAGGCGGTAAATCATAATTTTGAAGAAAATGAAAAATGTGATTACGATGAGATAAAATTTTACTAAAGCTGTTATTATTTAGAATGTATTAATTTTGTTATTGTATTTATGTGAAATACAGAAAACTATAGGTATAAAAAATATCATAATACCAAATAACTTCACGAAATCAATTTAAATATTTATACAATTTTATTTACCAAATAAATTCTTAAAGAATTTAAAATGCAATATTTTATGTGAAAAGACATGGACTTTCCCAACAACAAACCTCATCGTAAAATACTATGACACATTTCGATATGAGCAGAATATTTAAAACTAAAAGACATTGTACTTTTACTTCAAAAAATTCAAATCGACAAAACACTCCTTGAAATAAAATTTCGCTTTAAAAATAATTTGAATATAAAATGTAGCAGACACATTTGTTGAATACATAAACAGGTACTCCATAAAGTTCGGAATTGTTCTGTATGCCTATAAAAGGTTTTCAAAAGAATTCTTCCGAATAGCTTATTTTTATTTTCAATGTATACCCAACCACTCGACTTCACGATAACAGAAATTTACTTAAACTTATTGGTATCACTCATTCAGACTTAATATTTTCTTATAGACTTCACTACGCTCTCAAAGACGATAATGGATCTCTTAAACAACATAATTAAAAAGAGCTAACTAACATGTTAGTAGATAATATCACTCACAAAGTCACTTGACCCACATCTCTTTTCTCAAACACGCTATACAACAGAGGTCAGATGAAAATATATGTTTATTGAAAAATAATATGGTGTTGTATCACGTACAGGCGGACCGTGTCATTGTGTTCAACTGAATTATCACCTTCAATCATAACGTCGTCTATGTATGTCAATATCGAAATAAAGAATAGGAATATAGAAAAAATACTAGTCACAATAATGATAAAAAATGTTTAATGCTAAAAAAGAAACTGTACAGATTAATAAGTGTATTTGTAAAATTTTGAAATAAGGTCTCTTAAAGCTCAATGTCAACACTATTTATGATTGGTAATGTGTGACGTCAAATCATTTCACACGCTTCTAAACGGCCAAAGAACGTCTAAAGAAATTCCTAAACACATACCCACGCATACTGTACCATTTCTATAAACTTAAAAACCATTAAGCGTCTCCATCTTTCACTTTCCACCTCGTCAAATACTGGAATATAAATTCTCGATGCGAAATAACCATACACGTTTTCTTTACCATCGTTCAAAACACCATCAAAGTTAATCGTTTTACCCATTGAATAGAAATCAACATATACACATTACCCAAAGAATCGAATAGAAATTTCCGATCAGTAAACAACACCAGACCTTGGTATCGATCTTGAATACCAATGTAAAACCAATGTGGACATTCTCAGGGCAATGCCAAGGAACGGTTTTGAGAAAACGATATCCCGATAGTACGTTGACAAAATACAAATGAAAGACAAATTCCTATGCCGTCATTATTTAATTCGACACATGAGAACCGAACTACGGACAAGTTTTTTTTTTTCATAGCACAAGTACAAGGAAGCAACCAAATATAAAACGGTCTAATGCAATAACAATATGAAAGAAACAAATTAACATTTAAGTATGCCATATGTATAACAAAACACCTCCTAAATATAGTAACGCTAGTGACACCGATCAAAATACAAATCTCAGAAACCTACCCAGTGTTAAAACAAAGATGTATTATGAATGATGGTATAGAAACATGTAAATTATGCTTGCGGTTGCCAATGTCTATAAACAATGCAATGGTATTTATTAAAAATGCTTTTTTTTCACATTCAGCGTTATTCTAAATTCGTTTGGCAATGTTCCAGCTATGCAAAAATCATCGCATCAAAAAATATAGACCATGTATGCTGCATACAAATCGTGTTATTTTGTACTAGCATCTTTTGTTGCATCTCTTAAATTATGTATCAATCTTTGCTTTGTACAGTATGTACCCAATTCTATTTTATAATTTTGTACACGTTTATGGAAATCATTCTCATAATTTCTCTCAAAATCTTGTTTTATGTTCCTAACGGTGTATCTCTTTATTTCCAGAATCGGTCTTTGCGGATTTGACAACCCACACAGAGATCAGAAGTCAGAAGAAGTTAGAAGACACATAGGACAAGTAAGTTTCTTTTATAACATTATAATTTATAAACAAGTTCGTAGACCATCCCAACGATACTATATTGCTTAAAAATAGAAACATGTACATATATGGCAAATGGTTTATAATGTGTATATAAATTCTAACTAGATAACCATCTTAGATTTCAGATAGGTCAACGTAGAACTAATACTAATGATGTAGCAACGCATGATACTGATATACTGACAACTAATGAGCGTTGACACCTACACTAAAAACTCTGATGAGTTCATGACCAAATAGGCAAATACAGAAATGACTTTACGAGATGAGCTGAACGGATCAGACAGTTTTTAGCAGCGTTAAAATGGATGACAATGATGATTGGATCGGAAAATTAATGAAATATAGCAAATCTGTAATATTCGAACCGCGCTCAGAGATAAATGTTTTGTCTTCAACGAAGAAATTTTCAAAACGAAAGAGTTTTATTTATGTTCTATGACTTATAACGCGTCACTTGTCTTGATATACATAAACAATGAACACATCAATTAAAGTCACTCAAGCATTAGTTCTACCACCCAACGATGATGATTTTCATTACTATTCAGGATACTAGATGAAAACATCAAGACAAAAACCATGACATTCTAAAATTAAAATAGTACAAGAAACTACTGTCAATCACGAAACCTCCCATCATGTTAACGGTTTAACAAAAAAAATGACAGACAATCAACAAATTGCTGCAAACAGAAACAATAGTCGTTTGCAAGGAAGTGATGTAGAAGATCATTTTAATATCCAAATCGACAAGTACGTATAACGATGGAAAATAAATATCATGACCCGAACAATAGAAACGAAAATCCTGATATACAAATGAGATGCGGCTTCAAGCTGTCAAAGGCAAGGTCAATACTAACAAAAATCTTCTGTGCTGTTAAATTCTTAGCAATAACAAAGTAAACTACAATCACTCAGGATTAATAGATTTACAGAGTATGATTTGGGGTTCATGTTACATACTTCTTAGCAGTCACTACCTAATAAGTAATTAATTACATCCAAATCGGCTTAGAAGTCATTCAAATTGTATTTGTTCACATAAATCCAATTTTATCGACCACCTTGAAAACAAATTTGAACCCGATATAATCACCATCATTATTGTTGGCTCGATTGATTACATACAACTTACATTGTGATCACAATAAACTTGAGTAAGGCCAGTAGTTTAATAAGAAAAATGCTCAGCAACTTTTATTACCCGTATCTAACCTATGTTCTTGAAACAAATAAGTTTAGTGAGGTCAGACTGATCTGTATGTATCCGGTCTAATATTTGAAATTGAGGAGATTGATTCGATACGGTGCTTCTTTATTTCAAAATAGACATATTATTGTGAGATGAAATATTATGTATCATGGACAGTGGATTAACCTGTTAAAGCTTATGCAAAAATGTGATCTCTAACCTCCGACTTATTGTTACAGACAGCACATGTTAAAAATCAATGTAATCCGCCATAGAATAATGAATGACAATAATAAGATTATCACATGATCTATCGTGACTATCTTGTAAACGCTTTTAAAATCATTGAGTGAATATTAGGTCGTGAACTTATCAGAATTTTTAGTCTAGGTGTCAACGCTCATCATTTGTCGGTTTGTCATGCGTGACTAAGCAATCCTTGTCAAATATTGCTAATAGAAAAGTAGAAAATTATTGATTAAATAAAATTCAACTTATCTGCTACCTTAATTCCTGCTTGCCTACACATAAATCGGAAACGATATACAAAAACCACTGGCTTAAGCATTACGGCTCACTGGTCCTTAGGAATTCGGTTCTACCGCGCGACAATTATGTGCGTTTCGTCAATCCACATGCAACTTCCCACTACCGGTTGTCAGTAATGAAATGTTAATGTATTCCTGCATTGAATATATGGATGGAGGAAATTTGTTGGACTATAAGGAAATGGGAGCGATTTTGCACAAAGTCAGGACAAAAACCTTACTTGCAAGATGAAATGAATGAGGTCAATAAAACCCAACAATTAATGAAGAAAAGTCAAGCGATGACTGTAGGTACCGTAGGAAACTATCAATATGAACCCAATAATTACGCATATTTATTTATATGAGGTGAAAAGTTTTCTATTAACGAACACTTATAGGCGTCTACAATATATATTATACTTAATATAGGTTTAATTGAATGCAACTAAAAAAGTGCATTTATGATATCTTTATTGCCGTTATAAAACTTAAAATGACAAAACGCAATCAACGTCTTTATCAAAATCGTAACTCTGAAATCCTTTAATAAAAAGATTTCACGTATATACTATACATACTTAAAGACAAGGAAATAGTATTTAACAAAAAATATGCACAAAATTCCTTAAAAAATATCAAGCGAAGTAAAAACATTAAACAAAACGTACCTACTAGACAAGGAAGCTTCAATCTCATTACATATTCCACTAGATTCCTATCAGTACAAACGCTAGTTCGTGTATTATACATTCGCTTTCTGTATCTTTCCAAATGACAAGGTCGTGTAAAGGTTACCTGTCATGGGTCTAATTTTTTATGAAGACATTAAAGTCTTGCTGCATTAATTTTCAGAATCTGTCAATAAAATTCATGTTTCTTGGACATCTTGTAAAGTTAATTAATATTTTTAGTATGTTAATTATTTTCGCTGGCATTTCAGAAAATATTGAATTGATTCTAACGGATTTCTTACTATACTAGCAATTTGTTAGAACTTTTGAAATTATTTAACGTATTGCTTATTTTTTTATCTCTCATTATTTAATTTTCGCAAACCAGGAATATTTCTGACTGTCCTGTTAGTCTAGTGGTTAGTGACCCTAACTGCTATGTCGGAGATCGCGGGTTCGATTCCCACCCAAGCCAAATAGGTATAGTCATTTGTTCTATGTCTGGGTGTATTTTATCTATAATATGTATGATATAAGTATGTTTATCAGTTGTCTAGTACTCATAGTATAAGCTCTGCTTAGTTTGGGGCTAGATAACCTTGTGTGAAAGTTGTGGAATATTATTATTATTATTATATTTGGAATGTTGAATATGTGTAGCTACTAGCTGCTGCCAGCAGCTTTGATCGCGACTTATCAACTTATCACATAGGGGTATAAAAAATAGCCTACAATCTATTCTCAGACCTGTCAAAAACCACAAAAAAAACATGAAAATTGGCCGTTTCGGAAGAGTTTGATAACAAATACTGTGATACCAGATTTTTATATATTAAATAGATATAATAAATTACTATTAGTATGTACAACAAATAAGTAGGAAGCTAAACTTGTCTAACATTAATACACATCATTAGACATTGAGATTATGCAAACAACTACTCCTTATTAATCGTCCACTCATCATTATCGAGTCCACAAAAAACTACCATTGTAATACCAAAATCAAATACAAAAAGTGTGAGAAAACACTTTGAACTCTAATTGATTTTGATATATTTTTTACTATTTAACATGACCCATCTTCCGTGTTTTTTATTAATTGAAATATTTATAACAATAGTTTGACATGCACTTGTACACTACGATGGCAGAATATTACAGAAGGTTGGTTTCACACAACGATCTAAAACGCCTACATATGCTATTGCTTGTACTTATTGTAGCACACTCGCGACTGGCATTTGTTTATCAGACTGGCATTTGAGATCACCGAACGCATAGTATGTCTGCATCTGCATGTATTTACACTCGATATATGAGGCTGACTTTCTGCACTATTCTGTTGTACGTTTCAGCAAAGTTCATGATGTCATAGGTCATATTGGTACCTATTCTATTGTTGAACACCTTTGTCATGTCATAAATCATAATGAGATGAATGGTGGAAGTAAAAACTATGGCAAAGGCATTGACCTTGTTGATGGCAGATAAGGGCAACTGTGATGTCAGAATATAACGGGCGAAGATAGCGTTTGTTTTAAAGGTGACTGTCCTTTCCTTGGTTTTGTGGATTTATATATTATGAATTATGTTGTTAAAGGATGTCATCAAACCCTAACTAATATTGAAACTTCTGTGTTTGCCATATTGGTTTATCAAGTGAGATACATCAATATAATCACGACTGCTTATACTTAGCAAATTTCCCATCATGTACAAAGAATTTAATTAGAGTAGTAATTTGTTATTGCTAAACGTAGTAATTAATCTATCATCATCATCATATTGCAATAAGGTAATTTAAATCACTTACCAAGTGTTACGATCACGATGGTATTTCATTATTTTTAAACGGTTTATAGAAGTTTATGTGGAAAAATCTCACATTCCACTAAAAACATGAATAGGTACTAAATTACCTTTAGCTAGATCCAATATAGCCTTGGGCTATTTCACATTCACTTTTCATTCATGCTCTGCATTTGTCAGTGCTCAATTTTGAAGCATCCGGCCGATATTATCTTTATATGCCAGTCACAGAGAGATTCTTGGGCTAAGGTCGCGACTGCAGAGAAGTCATTTCTGGCATTCTGCCATTCTGTGGATGTAATAGGATTTTATCTACCAATGACATAACACCTGCACGTGTATTGTGCGTAGTCAAAGTTCATTTATGCTAAGATATTGAATTATACTATATATTAACAAGATGTAGCTGATTTAGGCATGTAGATGAGATTGCTTAGAAGAAGGAATTATGTTTAGTTAGATTCGGTAGTTTGAGGATATTCTTATATAAATTTTACAGTACCCTGAGCAAAATTTACAATTTGTCTCTGCAATAGCTTAATATTCAGACTAGTAAATGAACATGTAACAAGATTACAAACCACAAAAGTAAACCAAGTGATTATTTTTAACCACCCTACAGAGCCTTGATGTCATTCTATTAAAAACTCATAAAACTATATACTGTGGTATGCAATTTGCCCTTGATACTTACTTTTCATAATAAATATCTAAGCTTTTGCAATATCACACAAAATCAAAGCCACAAAGCAACAAATAATTTTACTGTGCCGTTACTTTTAATGATCTAAAATTAGAACAATCAGAAACAAAATATAATACTTAAAAAAAAATATTTCATCAACAGGGTGTGAAAATCAAAATGGACGACGCCGGTAACATACTCATCAGACGCTACTCCAAGAGTAATGTATTTGTGAAGAGTACGGCAGCCACTAGCAACGAAGAGACGGCTATAGGACAGGACATAATCAAGCTACCTGGTTACTCACTGGAACAGGAGAAGATATTTAAGGTAAGAAATATTATATCTATTTTAATTTATTTATTTATTTTTAAATTTATGTACTACTACTATCTTATTATAAAAAATTGTACAACATTTTTCTTAGTAAATATAACGTGCAAGGAGAAATAGAAGAAGAAAACAATGAAATACAATACAGTTAAGCAATTGCCGAATAAAGACTAATAAATGCTGGTAATTTGATCAAAAAAAAATCCAAAGGGCTGCAAACTTTGGATTTTTTCAAATACAAAACCACCAGAAAATAAAATATTCCAATTCACACTTAAAATAGATATATTTTATCATAATCTACTCTAAAGTTTTTGCTAGAATAAATCGTAATAACGTGATTTTAGCTGATGATAAAGGACTATTAAAATACTCAAATATGCTATTATCACATTTAGAACAAACAAAAACAAATACATAAATTACAACGCTTATTATATTTAAACAAAATCATTTATCAAAGAATATAAAAATCTTTGTAGGCGTAATTACTTTAAGTGTTACAAATAACGTGGTTTAACCATTTATTACAAAAACGTTAACTTCAATGTCAGGTTAAAAAATTGAAACAATGTTGTTTAAAATATGGTAACAGACTAACAGATAATAATGCTTCCTTTAAACGTTAAATTCAATGAACTCATTCTTAAGCACAGAATATTTAGCTATGTATGTATGTAATTATAAAAGGTACACAAATACCTTAAATAACTCTATTTTACTTATTAAAAATAATTTTCGATTACCATAGCAAGTACTTCTTGACCAAAATAAAAACCTTGTAGGAACCGTAATTACTTTTTATAATGCAGAATAAAATAACATCATTAGTGAGTTTTGCTTTAATAAACATACAACCGCAATTTGTTCCAAGTCCAATAGTTACATATAGGTGCATCTAATTACACGTTACTAGCTTATCCTTCCTCTTGCACCAACCACCAGCTATGTTATTTACAAAATTATCGTCCAACGAAATTAAATCAGAATTCTAGTCTTTACTGCTATCGAAATATGAATTTTAAACTCTAATTTATGGGCAAGCAAGGTAAACTGGTTCGTTGTGAACATACCAAACAGGCGTCAGTAGTTATTTCCGTCAAGATGGATGCGTTTATGAAATAAGATGTCGTAACATTTGCCTATTAATTTCATGGTTGCCCACATAACGATCTAAATTGCTTCGTAGATGATCATCAGGCCGGTCTTCGGTAGAAATCATTTGTTTGGTAACTCAAACATTGGTTTTTTCTTTCTTTTGTGTGAGCATAAAAACTATATCTACCGATTAAAAATTTTCACTCACGTCTTTTCAAGCGCGGTCATACACAATAGGCAGCTATTGTTCGTCTATTACTTCATCTTTCACTGCTTCTAACTCCATAATTTCCTTATGTTCATCGTTATTAAAGACAATAATCATCTTAGAAAAAAAATTAAGAGGGCAAGGCATTACTCTAATGCGCGTTGCGTTAGTGCATCAGTCATTTGTGGTGCATCACGACTGCACAGATTGTGTCCGAGCACGATTTTCTCTCACCATGACATTGTCACGTAATTTATTTTTTTTAAACATTTGAATGTTACGAAATATTTTGTACTTTGAAGATAAGTTATTTTGTTAGATAGCATAAAATGTTAATTCACTCAGAAATTCATAAAAGGGCGGCCATTCAATTTGTACAATGTGTACATAATATGAACACACAATTATAAGATTATTACATTACGATTTGTAAGACGATAGGCCAATGGAATTGTAGGTTGTTTGCAACAAGAATACCATTCAACTGTACGGGCCATGACATTTGTAAATACGGTACTAATGACAAAGCGAACACAAATGTGAATATAATAACTAACTTCGATCACAAATTAACCGACTCAACTGTTATACAAGTGCTTTCGTTGTAACTAAAACACTAAGATAAAAGAAGTGATACAAGACAATGGAAAATTCACTTCCTAGCATCCGAAAGATTCATTACTAATTCATACACCATTACCTACAAGGTTTTACGTAAGTCTGCAGCAAACAATGAGAGAAGATAGCACCATTAAGCAAGGGAGGGAGGGAATGGTCATTGCCTCACATATTTGTTTGGATGTTATTCTATTTCCTTGGGAGTAACGAAAGCGAATTCGCAGAAAGTAGTCCATTGTCCGTGCTTAGCGCACCGCCGAAACAATGTGATGCCTCAATTAATGGCTATTGTGAGAAATATTACACCTTTAACTATTACTATTAACAGAAATATATATTACTTGTAATGTACCTCGTATTTCTTATGCTATAATTGTTGCAAAATATAGGTCAGCTACTGTCACTTTTTTTAATGTTATGACAATAATAAACAATAGCTAACTATTGTGTACGATTATTCAGAGCTTTGAACAAGTGCCTCGATAGGTCACTATTTGACTTGTTGCACAGCAGTGTACGTCTTCATTAAAAGACTCCAATTTCCTCGAAACAATACCGGCAAGTGTTGAAACTATATGATCTCTGGGATTTTTTCTGTGCGATCCGGCTCGTTTCCCACAACGAATTCCCTTGTGACTAAATTAATATAAAACAATACTATCAGTAGTGTCAACTACAGTTTTTAAATAGATCTAAACCACTTCCACGATGTAGATATCTAAATAAAACTTGGAAATGTTGTGACATTCATTCGCACATGACTACCACTATTGCAGTTTTATTGACGAATAAATGATCTATACGAGATTATTCTATTGATGCTATTAACTTTACAATGTTATACAACAAGTTAGCAAACAGCTTCTTCATTTTCATCAAGCCTTTGTGTGAGAACGGAAGAATCATCCAAACCATTTGTCTTAACAAAACATTTACGTCAAATCTTCAATTTGCTACTTGAGCCAAACAATACATCTCTTCCCAGAATACTCTCAATTAACTAGACGAATTTATGTTGTAACAATGGAATGTTACAGTTTTAATTATAATTCTTAAAATGCATCAATTTGAACTGTGGTACCTACCTTTTTGTATGACGTTATTTGAGTCGTCGAGCGATGATTTACGAATTACGTCGGCGAAGTTTTTAAAGATACCATCTGTATAGTCTACTGGTCCGGAATGACGGACGGTCGACTCGACAACTGCTTGCACTGGTTATGTAACAACTTTATAAGCCTCATTCAATTTCGTCGATGCATCTGACTCGGCGTTTTTGTTTGTCTCTCGGAGTTCCTCAGTCGATTCGGAAATCTTTGGAAATAGTTGAGATTATCTTAATAGATTTAGATCACGTCGTGCTGGGATTGTAAGTTGCGTGACTTTGATTTTTGAAAGAAATTTAAAAATGGAAGAAGAAAGTCTAAAATTATATGTTAAAACTAAGTAGATAATAATAGTTTATATGGTCCATGTAAAAGTCTGAAAGGACTACTAATGACACTTTATCGAGCGCTTCCAAACATAAATCAATGCAACTAAAATTACGTGCTAAGATTTTTTTTAAAAGCAATTCTTAATTAACATCACTCACTCTTGGCATTTTCACTATGGAGATGGGCACCCTACATGACGTCGGCTCAATTTTTGTTTGATCGAGCGATTGTCTTTTCATTATCGAACGAAGGCTTGTTATGTAATATTAATTCGATAAGATCTTCTAATTTAGACGCATTCAATCGATCGTCCAACAATTTGTTTTAGATCATCGCTCGTGTTAATTAAGATAAAAAATGTACACGTTATTTGTATCTGTCTGTTACTAAACAAAGTTTGTTTGTTATTATACTTGATTGGTGTTATCTCATCTTTTAAATTATCGTTATTATGAGTCACACTAACTGAACGAAATATTTTTTTCTTCCAATCTTCTACCTTTTTAATCTTTTTATCTTAATACCACATCATATTGCTTCCAAATAAAATAACTATCGAAATCGTCTCTATCTTCTGAGTGAATATTTGAAGTAGACTATCAGACGTTCTCAAATGCTTCTGCTTTAGTATCTATTCTTTAAAGAGCATACTTAACATTATCAGAAAACTCAAAAGGTAGCTTAGCCGCTTTACTTTAAGCGAAGATAGGATTAGCACCTTCACTTAACATATTTTGCAAAAAGTAAATATTTTATATCTTGTTGTTTTATTCTCTTCCAGTTATTCGACATGAAGAAGTTTCAATCCAACGTAAACCGCGAGCTGCGTCGCTCATACCCTGATCGCAGGAGGCTGGAAACACAATGCCTCAGTGCCATCGCCTTCGTCAAGTCGGACTCCGATCTCCTCGACTGCCCCATCTGGGTCCTCATTATCAACGTCGTTGCTATGGACATGCTCAAGTCCAAGCTGCCACCGGGTAAGTTTCAAACATTTTAGACGTTCATTGAAATCATGGATGATTGGTTGCCGAGAGTCATAATAAATAGCGGGCAATTAGATAAGCATAATTTATGTAAATCAGAGTACTGGTATGATAGCTGATGATGATGTTGATTATACAAATCAATTAGCTCTATTATAATATGAGGATACGGGTAACAACCACCATAGTTACGTTACTTAATGCTACTGAATAACTGACCGTTTTATTCTTTTGAATTTATTCACCGTTTTAGTAAAAAAAGAGTATTCAGAATAACGGATTAGTTCCACGAAATGTTGATTTATAAATAGCTAATAGCAAAAACGCAATAAAAATGGCTGTACAGTTAAGTGAACACAAATTAACTTATCCTTGCATAATGACGTCCTATGTAATTAATATTTTTATCTATTTTCAAAAGGTCTTGCACTCGGCTAATTAACATCTTAAGCTCCTTTTTATTACTTAACAAAAATGTGTTCTTTAGTTGAATAAATCAATAATTACAATTTCAAATGTGATGGAATAATAAATAATATAAAAGTGTCAATGGCATTACATTCGCTAAAGATAATGTAATAATATGATTTAAGTATCTATAGCAGGAACATAAAATGCAAATGCAGTGGGTCGGTTTTTTACATCTCTCAAAAGATTGTATATCGAAGGCACAAAAAAGTACAAAAACAATGCAGGTTTTAGGATTAGCGATAATATGCACTTTGGTGAATCACATGGAGAGCAAAAAGTAATTCATTTTGGTCAAAATATACGTCGTTTTTTTTTTTGTTTTATTATAGCGAGACAAATTAACACAACATTATGACGTTTTTACTTCAAATTTAATTATATTCTTTTCAAAGTTACAATGGTATCATTTTCTTATTCTATGGCCGATGATTGATGCTATTATTACAAATCTACAAAAAAATAAATGCTGCCAATATCTTTTAGTATAACTTTTTCCACTGCATCATCTTTTAGAAATACATCATCTTCAAATCTCTTTTTCATCATCTTGTACAACTTCGTTTACAATTTAATTAACACTATCATTACCAACTTGTTCACTATCTACATTGACAAGGGCTTGAATCCGGTTGTCACGTCAGCTGCTGACCTTGGCCAAACAATGTTCACTGTCACTTTCTAAGCCTGCACTTTACAGATCATATCTTATATAATCCTAGTACTAAGTATGTTGTAAATGCTAAGGTGCTAAGAATTGATGAGGTCGCTTTGTTAATTCAAATTAATTATTATGTTGAAGAAGGAAGTTTCTTAGATAATGTTGAAATGATGTAACATGTAAGCGAGCTGTCATTCGATTTATTAGTTTTTTGATTGGTTGCTTTCGTATTGGGTATAGTCAAAGAAAAAAAAAATGTCGGTAATAATAAAACAGAATATTAGATTGATACAGATTAGCATTAAGATTAAGCTTATATCTTAATCTTTATACATGATAGACTGTGTTTCTTTGATTTCACTATTATAAACCAAAATTGTTTTTATACAAAAGTAAGAAGGTATGTTTCAAAAAACTTGTTAATTTTTCTTCCAAAAATTCTATTTATATGTTGGAAGGTACATACATAAGTGGTAGGTTGGGTAACTAATTGCCTACAAAAGATGAAGTTTGATAAAAATGATGGATATGTTTCCCACGAGCCATTACGGTTCATACCTACATGAGGCCAATTACTTTTTATATAATTATGCGCTTATGACTATGAGATGTTATATCTAAGCTTAATGTGGAGATATTTCAAGTAGGCTGTACGTATCGTCACGCTGTTTTCACTTACGGAGAAGGCAGAAAACTAGCGTTTATCAGTGCTCATTGAGCAGACGATGAACTAGAGATAAATATGGAGATGGTGAAAGTCTCATGATTGTAATTATTGTTATTATTATTATAAATCTTTTGTATCCTACTGCAGGACAAAGGCCTTCCTTCCGTTCTTCCACACTTTTCTGTTCTTAACCACTTCTGACCAATCCTTTAGGTAGGAGTCTAAATCGTCACACCATCTCCTGGGCCTGCCGCTTTGAAAGGCTCATGAAATAAAAATAAATTCATATCTTAGCTATTGTCTCTCAGCACCTAAAGACACAACTAATAATTTTTGTAAACGCTTTAAACTACTCAATAACCCAATAAAAACAACATACAAAGCGTTAACGCCACCAACTTTAAAATCATATACACAAACAATACGCTCGAAATATTTATATAAAACACAATATTTCATAGTAACTTCATAATAAAAACACTTCCGTACTAAAAACGTTGCGATATCATCACTTTAGTTATTTAGTGTGGCTAGCCACGGCACTTAAAAAACTAACGAGTGAGCAACGCATCGTTTTTGTCTTCTATTTTTTTAAATATAGGCTTCATTAAGTATAGCACGGTCAAGGTGGGCGGGTTGCGAATTTGGAAAAATAATTGTGGCGAAGTCAGAAATGGCCGTGGAAAATTAAATTGTGAGATACATTTGTGAGCAGTTAGTAGTCTTGACTAGAGATATATCGTCAAACTGCTTAAGAACAATAATCTTTTAAAAAAAAAAAAAAGTAGTGTCATTATCATATAAAACGTATGTCTGTGGTAATATGGTTGAGCTTCCATAAATCAAATTATTTTTTTAACTAGATAGTCAAGGGTCATTAAAATTAAATAAATCTACTAATACACATTAGGTTTTTTGTACTATTTGTAATGACACCGCATTTGCAAGGAGTATCCATAATTAAAACAACTATATACGCACGATACGACCCACACACATACACTTCAACAAATTCTATCCACGATCAATAGTTCTTCATTAAATCCAGCAAAAACTAAACAGGAAATGATTACGTCTACATATTACTTTAGAGCACCTATACGATTTACAAATTGGTCACAAAACCAATTAAATGTCTAACAAACATACGTGATCAACGTTCCGCATATTTAGATAATTACACGTTTAATGCAACTGGTCTAATGGGTTAAAAAATCAATTTGAATATAACCTTAGAAAGAAATGTACGCCCACTAATAAATACGAAATGAAAATAAAATTAAATAATTTAAACCTACACTACCTTAATTCTTAGTCATAAAATATTCATGATCATTTGTGCTCATGTTTTCCTTTCAGATCAAAGTTAAGTTATAAATGAACATGCTGGCCACAGTCCTAAGTAATCTAAATCTGTTGCCGGCCACGTCGCATCGTTAAAGTTGACAGAGGTAGCAAACGATTTCACGCTGGTCGCAACAATAGCAGAGAAAACAAGCAAAATCAACAGAAAAATTGCAATACCAGCATTAAGGGACATAAACGCACAATACGTGTCACAGCGAATAAATTACCTAATACCGATATCACGGACAGAGATACATGGGGCCAGTGAAGACTTAAGTCCACCTCTTTATCTCAAAACGCAAAAATATTCCATTATTATATTGCATTGCGAACCGTATTTATCAAATTACAACCTGTGTGGGAGTTCCGGGCCTCTTTATAGTATTTAAACATCTGTAATCCTAGCTCCTTCATCGATACCGACATCATTAACATTTAAGACAATAATGCCATTTGCTATAATGTTTATTTTAGGTCTTTCCATATCATCAGTTACAAGGCCGCTGTCGAACATCAGTCACGCGTCATCAACGTTAACAGTAATTACCATTGAATGGGCGTATGTTTGCATACGTAGACGATGACTAGAGGCACCCAGAGATCTGACAATGTTACAGTTACCTTGTCTTAGACCTCCGGGACAGAGCCACAGGTATTATGGAACAATGGGACGACCTCTACACTTATCATTAACTTACGAATATACAAAATTAAATTCTTATAATGCACAGTAATATTCTCACGCGCAACTGCGAACGTTTACCCAAGTTGTCTTACTTAACCTTGAGGTTATTGAAGTTTTAAGTAGGAGAGAAAAAAAATTAAATAGTGCGGAAAGTCCAGTCCAAAAATAAATTGATTATATACTTCAGACTTCTGTTATTGAAGATGATCTTAAAACCAAGATCGTCAGAAGTTGTGCTCTTGTTGTAATTACTGTAAGCTTGTTCAAAAGTGATCCGGTTTTCATTGTAGCAAGGTTATCGGCCAGTAATAATGTAAAATTGACTGCTCAAAGAGACTTCCGGAAATTTATAACTATGTTGGGTATTGAGGTACTAGGTATGCGTCATCTTAACGTCTTGATACAGGTATCTCCACTCCTGTTTTATTCATATATGTAGAAAATTTGAATTACAGCAGGTAATTTGCACGTCTTTGAAATAAGCAGCAAGTGTGAATCGAGGTATTATATATAGATAATTTTCAAATCTGATTTAGTTCCCATAGCACGCAACCGCATCAACTATGCAGAGCCTCACTTCTCAGTAGCCCGCTTATTGTAGTGCAACAATGCAATCTTACATCGATCTCAAGATGTATTGCACCTCATTTCACTCAAACCATACTGCAAATTTCTAACTAACCCCATCTAGGCAAGTTAACAGCAATTCAACATCTAATATTGGTTTTGCACAAATCATAGTGAGGCTATGGGAAAGAAACCGCATAGCGAGAT
Source organism: Mythimna pallens (assembly GCA_961205895.1). Classification (NCBI taxonomy): domain Eukaryota; kingdom Metazoa; phylum Arthropoda; class Insecta; order Lepidoptera; family Noctuidae; genus Mythimna; species Mythimna pallens. The sequence goes on along the minus strand of OY540825.1, from coordinate 23,529,706 downwards.
TCCCGTGATTTTCCGCCACGGATAAGATGCGTTCATAGATTTTCTGCAGTGGTTTCGCGGTCTAGCCACTGTTTATCTGTTAAGGAACTCAAATAAATCTATTGAGTAACGTATCTAATGTTTTCTGTATGGAAGTCGTGACACTTAAACGTGGGGACTGGTCGCTTTTGCCGATATAGCATCAAAAGCTTAACCTTCGTGTCATGGAAGTGCTTACACATTGTTATTTTGTTCGTGTCTCGCTTTATTTTCATAATTAACCGATATGTATGTATTGTACCTATAAGTTTAATCTGTTACTGTTTAGCACTCTGTTATTTTTGCATACGATAAGATCTGCATAGCTTACGCGTTTCTTGTCCAATCAATTCAAACCTACGCATACTTCATTGTTCACATCATACATTTGAATTTCGATTTCATAACGAAGGTCGTCACAGTTCGTAACTGGATCATAAGAATGCAATCATTGCCCATAAACCCATTAAACTCTCTTTTTGAATTTGTAACGAGCGCCAATTGAATCATTAAAGGCTTGCAGAGACGTAAATCGTGACCGATATTATGCAAAACTCGAATTGACGACAATAGGAAGCATGCTGCGATCGAAAGTGATCTGTGTATTACACAGATTTTTGTAGCCATGACTCGGAGTATAGACATGCTTGCATTAAAAATCCTCTTGCTCAATTACCGATTAAAGATAACATCTTGATTATTAAAGTTCAACTCTTATGAAGTTTTTTGAAATTTTATCTATCAGAAAAATAAATTTTGTAATTGAAATAAACTGTATTTGAAATCTTGGAACTGTTTTAGTGGTCTGAACAATACCACAGCAGAACTCCTATTGGAGCAACGGGCAGACGGTCTTGACTCGCATCACATGCCACAAATAGCGAACCGAATATAAAATTCTTTTTTGTACATAGACACACGTAATTTTCTCAGCATTTAAAAACAGTCGGTGTATGTACCTCTATTAGCATTCAGCTCATTGGCTGAACTAATCTGGATTCTAATCCCGTTGCGACATGGCGTCTACGGTATTTCCAGACACAGGTATATCTTTTAAACTCAGATTATGTGCGAAACAAAGCTTTATCGTTTCTACAACATCTTTATCATGCCGGCGCTAGAAATCCATGAAATTCTTTTCAAACAAAAGAACCACCACTTCCTTATCGAAATTGCTGTAATCGCTATCTGAAAAAGCTTTTAGATTTCAATTTAACTATAATGTTTAATACCTAGTTAGATTATCGTAATAACAGCCTTTTTAAGTGGTCTAAAACAGTAATCATTGTAATGAAAGGGCACAATTAGGAACAACATTAAAAATAATTGCCTAATGTGGCGTCTACTTAGTGAGTTATTTCAAATCATTTCCGCTCGATCATTCATTGTGATTTGACGTGTATGAAGTGTAAACAAACATTTATGACGTAGATAATCCAACATCACAAAATGATGGATGCAGTTGTCACTATTCCCCTTTTGTACCGCACCGTCGCTCATGCAATAAATTTTATAGGCACTTTATTATTTCGCAACTAAAAGAGCCAATATTCGCATGAATTTACATTTATTGTTAGAAGATTATGCATTCAACCTTGCGGTGTAATAGTCAAGTTGGTTAATCGTTTACGATTCGTTTATTTTTATGATTAGAAACGAAGGTACGAGTAATGGGTGAACTGAAGTGGAATGAAGACACCAGGCCTTTAGCGTCACATTAATAACTGTAGGTTGTTCGAAGTCGTGAAGAGGAGTGATTGCCATCCGATCTGAACATCACGAAGTTACATTCATGTTGCGCAAGCGTCGCTAAATGTTTCCAATTGTTGTGTGTTCAAACTGTTGGATAATCTTTTGGAAACTTGTTATTTAACAGTATTTCAAACGTTTCAATAGAATTTGCATTGCTTCATTAATATCTAAGATGAGTACACTTTGTATAAATCAAACATAAAATTTATAAGGACAATAAAATCCTTAAACAGATAAAATTCTTTTAAATGCCACAATTCGCAGAGTTAACTGCGAATTTTGGCATTTATATTAAAAATCACTATTGTCTTTATTTTATATAACAATCATAAACAGTACTCAATATATCGTGCACTTTTATTTCACGAGGGTGAAATTTTGATGTACCCTTTCGTATTCGATTTTTTAATCGTATAACACAAAAACAAATTCTAATCCAACCATTATTTGTCAACAGTTCAAAGACTGATGGACATCAAGAACCGACCTCGCATTCCGATCCCAGATGAAGACCCATACAGCATCGCCAGCTCTAACGCTAACGGTTCAGGATCCAGCGGCAGTTCTGGAGGCTACGGAATCAATGGACACAATGGACACAATGGACACAATAATAATAATGGTCACGGAGTGGTAGCTGCCACCAGGGAACAACTTATGATGCAAATGGGACAAAGGAGAGGAGAAAAGCCTCCAAAACTACCACCAAGGGAGAATGGCTATGGGCCTGCTGATATCCCTAAGGTACGTGGATACAAAGTGAGTTATCGATTTTGGTGACCTTTTGCATGCTGTTGCACCTTGCATGCTTAAATTGTCACTTTTGAAGTTTAAGAACTGTGAAAGGGGAATAATTGCACAAAAATGCGTGAAATAAAAGTAATATCAAATGTTAACAAAACTGTTACTGTAGTGACCGGTACAAAGAAAGCTGGGTTTCCACCCATAGGTAACGTAAAAAGTAACATGGGTTTTGACAGCAATAATCTTTTGTCAGTAAATGACAGCATAGATACTTCAATTAATAATGCCAGCCAAGCAAGTGGCAAGGCTGCGGGATTGTACGAAAGAGTTATCGTAGCCCTGGAACCCAAAGGGCAATTCCTTCTCACTGGAAGGAGTTGTTTGTTAATTTACTACCTTAAATATTAAAATTGGTAAAGCAATATGCCTTTATGACCGTTTATTCTAGTGTTCTCGCGCAATATTTAGCTGTAGGCTTTTATGGGCAGCTATAATGAGCACAACCTATTTAATCAACTCAATGGTAACATTGAAACCGATAATAATATAACCAGTCTGTACAATAGCTGACTGATATTTTTTTGTAAAAAACAAAATAAAATCTGAAGTCACTTCAAAAACCAGTAGCAAGGACACGTGTAGGTAATTTAATTCTCAAGAGCTTTTTTTGTAATTTTTTCGCCCTTTGTGAATTAATTTAATAGGATATGATTTACGAGACCTACAGTTTCATGATTGAATAATAATAAACTTGAACCCTCAAGTTCCATTTCGATATAAAAGGTAAGATGCGGTTGCGCATCGACAAAGTAATTTCCGAAGTGAAAATTGCATTACGAATAATTTTTTCATTGTTAAGTTTGTGCATCAAGGGTACTTTTGAGATGGCATGGCTATTTTTATTACGATAATTTACATGTAATTTTTATTACATCTCGTCTTATAATAAACATCCTACCGCCTGCGTGTGCACTGGTGATCTTTGTATATTTTATGTCGCTGATTATTCTGGTTCTTTAGGTGTTATTTTGACTTTTATTTCTTTTTAAGAACAATTTGCGTATTTCCGTCGTCTCCGAGAGCAGGCCGTGACAAAATGTTTACAATCACTGTCGTTAAAAGTCAGTTTTTTTTTAAACTTTTATTCGCTGGAATCGTATATATAATATTTGTTATTATTTTTATAATTATTTCCTATATTCACAATAAAATAATAAAAATACGTAAACTAAATTAAATGCATATAAATCTTTGTAAACTCTTAATGCATATTTGACAAAAGTAAAGAATAAAAGGCGCACAAAGTCAAGATACTGATAAAGGTACAATTTATGCAAATTGAAATACAAAAATGTCTCCGTACGAATAATGAATGACGACTGTAATCGGCAAATAAGTCACATGAGAAATATGCGCCGTTCTTTAATGCGACTTTATCAATCAAGACCAAATCAGGATTTTTTGTCAGCTTAAGATCTTATGTTCTCAAAATATGTTGAAATAATTACAATCAAGTACACGTAAAAGGATAAAATATATTTAAATCAATGGCTGAAATCCCCATATGTTTTCAAATTCCAATTATCTTAATCCTTTCTTACATTAAGTGCCATTATATATCTGCCAGATTTAGAAATACACCAACTCTACAACCTTCCGTATTTGGTTCTCTTACATTAGCCTCATTGTCAATTTTAACATTTACTTGTTTAATCTGCAAGTCATTTATTTTTCCGTCAACATCTAATCGGCTTTTTCTATACACAAAAGATCACATTTGTCATTTGATCGAGTTTATAATAGATTGTTTAATGGATTCAAATTTGATATAATGCGAATTAAATGGTCTACAACTGAAGTTCTATACAGAATTAACAATTTTTTTGAGTCATCTGGAGCCTCATATGTTGGTCCATTAAAGAATCGGTAACTCATAATTCAAATAATAATCCAGGATTGTAAGGTGGCTGCCACATAAGTTTATGACAGCCACCTAGATACTTATCTATTCACGTCAATACTTTTTTCTTCCTCAACAAAACGTATTCATCAATCATTGCGTAAATCATGTTTCGAATCATAACAATTGTAAAGATATAAACATCGAGGGAGGTGAAAGTTCAATCCGATTAACGCCTGTCGGTTCCGACTTGTTGTCAGATAATTGTGGACACACGCTATCGCAACTGTGTGGAGTGGACAATGGTGGGCCCAGCGGGAAAGATAACCCTGACGTATCTCACATCTCATCGCCTCCCAAGATAAATGATAGCGACTACATAGTACAGTCGCGTCGGCTTTTACTCTTTTATTGGTTTACCTAGTCTTTGCTTCTGACACCATACAAATGAACAATGTCCTTTGTGTGTCTGTTAAGCTTCAGTTTTATGCCTGCTAGGTGTTTATTAAGAAAATATATTGCGTGAACTGATATGTCTTGCCGGGATGGTTTCCATAACCTTTATTTGATAAGATCCTGGTCCTATGAGTTTTACATATCACGATTCGTCTTTTTTGATGCCATCTTTGGTTCGTTACAAGGTAAAAGATTGTACGGCGCCCACACGTTCATATTATTGCATCTGATTTTTGCTTCGTGTTTTATACGTGAATTACTTGGTTTTACATGTTCTTAGGCGCAAGTTGTGTTGTTTAGTGGACATATTACAATGTGATTGCGTTCTGGGTGTTCCTCTAACCACTATCTGACTTTCATGTCGCTAGAAACGTTTTATAATATACAAAGGAAAATTTTACGAAGCGGGCGCGTTGATGTTGAATACAAACGATATTGGTCTTAATATTATTGAAATTATAAACAAATATCCAAAAGTGAACTTAAAAAGCAATATTCGATTTGGTTAAAATAATCCTTATTATTTCATTCACAGCCTGATTACGATGACATAGAAGGACACGATGGACACGTGCCAACACAGTTCCCGAGAGGCAAATCAGACAAAGGCAAAGACAACAAGAAATACGGTGAGTGCTACAATTATTATAGAATAAGTCCAAATAATGAATTGGTTGGATATCAATACAGTCAAATAAGGGCAGCATCACGAGGTAAAGTCAACGTTGCAAAACATAGTAATCAATTAAATCCATCGTAAGTGACCAACCTCTTTACTTCGGCCTCAAACTATTTAAAGCCTACTAATTCTCTCCATTACATTACAAGCGTCTAATTACGTTCAGTAGGGCCCGCTCATAACTTACCGGGCTTCAATTAACTTTCCCATTCTTGAAACAAAGGAGATCACGAAAAAAATAAACAGAAAAAAAACTGCATTAATTGTGTGGACAATATAAATTCTCTTGGTAGTATCACGGTGTTCTGTCTTGCTGGATGGGTAATAAAAGTTTTTAAAAGGCAGAAGTGCAGGCGCCTACATTGAGAGCGGCCTCAGAATTGCTTGCCAAGTTTGGTCATAACTTTGGTCATAATTCTTCAGTAATGGACAAATAGGTTGAACTGATAGCAGAGTGCGGCTACTTAGTGATTTTTAACCGATGAATGTTTGTGGGTGTTTTTTTTTTTGTTCGTGTTAGGATTTGGGTTTGATACTCTAGTGTTGCTATCGTTTTGCTATCTTGGTCAATAATTGATTCAGTCAAAATGTATACGCATAACAAAGTAGCACTAGAACTTATTTCTTAGCTTACTTCATGATTAATTGTCTTACAGTTACCAACTACCAGACATATTTGCTAGAAATCTTTTTTTATTTAATTTAACTCGACATTACATTTGTCAATTCATTACCACATTGCGAGTAAATTACAAAACTTTCTATTACATTTCACAACGTCCAATCACAAAGATATTATTTACCACTAGTGATATTAGTCAAGCAATCACCGTCCTTTGCGACCAGAGCTGTCTATTTGAACACGGTACAGTTGACAATGCAATGGATTTATGAATGCGAGTCGCAATTTATACAGCAACGTTGCTGGTACTCGCAAGTGTGAACCTTTATATCAACATCTCTAGCCGGATCATCATTTATAAACCCTTGTCCACGCACACAGTGATTTAAAGCAATATTTATAAAATATGGAATATGGACTTAAGGTTATGGGCACAATGAACTGAAATGAATGACGTCTTGTGATGGGTTTGGGATTAAAAACTGATATACAGTGGTTGTTCTTGACGAGATTGCTGATATAGATGATCAATAAAACAATAATATGCGAGTTGAAGTAAAAGAAAAAGTTGGACTGTTATTCAAGATTCTATTACACACAAGTTTAATAAACGCATAGGCAAAATGTGTACCTGTTCATGATGCAAAACCTTAATCTTAATACGCTTTATATTTAGTTGCTATAAAAGTTGCATCTCCAAAGTGGAATTTTGTGTTTCTAAGAAACTTTTTGTTCACAAAAAGACAAGGCGAGTACCTAGGTAGTAGTATATCGAGAGAATGGCCATATATCACAGATTACAAGAGGACACTTACTCAAAGACCACAAGCACCGTCTTAAAAGGAGTAGATACTATTTAAAATATTAAGAGTTGTATGGACCCGACAAAGAGCAAAGTCTCTTTTGAAATATGAGCACAGTTTACGTTTGAATACACTTTGGACAGTCATGCTTTAACATAACAGGACGCAGACACATGACTTCGAATTTGGAAGCTTAATGCAAATTAATTTCGAGCAATATCCGATAGACACCTATGTAGCTCCGTTCTCTGTTCACGGATTCCTGAGTGTCAATGTCGAGTCACGTTTGACGCATACCACATCTGATACGGCTGATCGGATATGACGTTTTAGGATCGCAATTGCACGTTCTTGATTTAAAACACTTGCTTTCCATTCATAAGAAGAGCTCAGTGCAGAGGTTATAAACAGACAATGCCCCAGTGTCGCAACCGCCGGCTGGCATTTTGGAGTATCCTTGATATTTGAATCGTCGGTATTTGGAACAAGACAGGCGTAGGATGCGGAACATGGGACGAAATGTGCATGCGTTCCGTTTTATAGGCGAATGTGTTTGCAGTTTCTAACATAGGAATAGGTGAACGATAACCATGTTACATAAAGACTCGTTTCCAGGTACTAACACGTCTATTGGTGCATGTTTGCTTGTAATGATTTCAAGATTTGTTTATTTTGTTTTCAGACGATCCGTACTACTGTGGTCTGCGAGCGCGCGTACCGAACTTTGTGAAGACTAATGGCGCAAAAGTTTTACCGGCAATGACAGAGCGCCTGACTCTGAAGGAGGCTCCTGTACCCAGCAAGCGCTACAGCGTGGCTCACGCCCACCCTGGTCCATTCCCACCGCACATGGCGCCGTTTGCGCACGCTCCCATGCCACCACAGGCTTTGTGGCACGCTCGTTCTTACGAAAGCGGAATCGGTGCGTACGATCGTCCCCCCAGAAAAGAGAAGCTCATGTTCCAATTCTATCCGAACAGGGAGAAACGGCTGCGACCCCTCGTGATCCAGCAGCCGCGCTAGTGTATATACAGACTAACCCCGCACTTTAATTCCACCGCCTCAACGCGGACTCTTCGCTCCAATCTTGGTATTTAAACTTTCTGTTATATTAGATCGCTTCGCTTGGTAGCACAACTCGCCTGTAAGCTTCGTTTCTACACTTTCCACATTTCTGAGTTCATCTCTTATATTCACTAAGTATCGAAAGTTCATGCCTACCTATATCTACTTCTTTCTTGACAATTTTGTCTATTCTTGATTCTTCCAACTTGCGAAATTTCCATTTCGAAAGCTTTGCTATCATCCTTAGATGTAGATTGTAAGAGCACTAGATTCCCAGACTAGGCAGCAGATTAAAAACTAATTGGAATAAAATTCTCTTGAAGCGTTGATTCCTTTGTGTTTGTATTATAACTAAAATTAATGTACGCCGTTTTTTGATTAACATACCCCGTTGCTTTTCCCTAAATGTTGGTAACATCTCCACTAACTCCGCTAATTACAACGTATCGTATGTTAGTCTACAAATTAGTTTTTCGGATAGTGCTGTGTAATAAAAGAGGCCTACGTGGCGAGCAAACTCTTAAACAAAATTAATTTAAAGATATGTGGGAATATTCAGTTGTTCTAAAACGTTGGTGATGATGTTGATTGCAGACGGAGAGCAGCACTATGATCCTTACGCGCTGTACGGTCGCCTGCCCATGCCTGGACGTGGCTTCCCCCCACCCCCCGCCCCGCACGCGCGTCACATGTTCATTGGAGAGTGGGACTAAAGTGCGAATCACCTCTGACACCTGGCAACTTAACCTAGACATTATTAAAGGATACTGTCAGATTGAAAAACTAGAATCACAGTACATTTTGGTATGATTTGTCTATATGGATGATTACATCATTTTTTCAAATGAAGAAAATAATTATGTAACCAAAGATTGAACTGTACTTTTAACTGGTTTAGGGTGCATGAAGAGCATGAAAATAAGAATCGATGTGACAGTATCTTGTAAAAACGTAATCTATATGTAATGTTGTAAATATTCAAAGATTTGTAAAATAAAAAGGAATTTAAAATTGTGTTTACATCAATGATACAATTATTTACTTTTATATAAAAAAAGCAATAAACTTTATTGCTTTAAGGGGTATTGCGAATTATCGAGATTTCTAGTATACATTTTAATGTAATTCTATAATCAATATATATTTAAGTGTTAGATTAAGCATATAATTTAGTAATCAACTTTACCAACATGTTAGGAATAACGTATTTAACTGAATATTGTAAAAAAACTTAGTATAAATTAATTAAACCTATAAGTTAACTATCACTGCCAATATTTAACGATTTGCGTGTTCAGTGTCATCACAATCGTCTTATCGTTAAAGTATTTTCTTTTTTTAAATATTTAAGTGGCAATCCTAGTCAAAACAGGGTTGGGAAATTTTAAAACGATTAGGGAGTTGAAAATATGTTTTGTTATTTTATTTGTAGCGAGCTTCAAGAAGAATGTAAAGTTTTCTTGTTGTTCAAAAATATGTAAGTATATGAACACAAGTTACTTACACGCAAGTTTTGCTTTGTGGCAATAAGAAGCAATACATATTTATATTGAATTAAAAAAAAATGCATCACGAATTATTGGACCTTACTATTTATTGCCTTTGGAAACATCACATAGGTATTATTAATATTTGTTATTTGTATGTAAATTGCATATTAATATTAGGAATAAAAGAGAAATTCAATATTAGGTATATTAAGTACTTTTGTAAATATATTTCTTCTTCCTTTTCTTTGTTTTAGTTACTATATCCATGTATTTCCTGATATATTTTTCCAATACTCAATTATCATAATAATTATGATCTAGTTACGTACAACTACGTTGACAATTTAAATGTAATTTATTGTCACAATTACTTTTAAGATTTTAATATTTTTGTATATTTAGATATGTTTTGTATTCGTAGCACATTTAGTGTTGTAATAATGTTTTGTAATAATGTTATGCAATAAAATATAATACATTAAAATAATATCCCTAAAAGAACTATGTGGTGTACAAAACATAGCTCTTTTCACTGGATCTTATTTTAACCGCTTCTAAAACTGATATGTAGCTACAAAAATTCGGAGGTGCTACACAGGTTACCATAAAATATTGTATCTTATGCATTATTGTAGATAATTATAATGATACTATTTAGATGAGACTATACACGTCAAAAGTATAAGTATTTTTCCAAATCAAAGATGGTGATAGAGGAAAATGGATTACGATGAATAAAATAAATGTATTAAACATAGTTATGATTTATTGTGAAGATGTACATTATTATAAACATGACCAAGAAAAACTTCGCGACAGTTTCAATAAGATAAGTACAGCATTTTTTATTGATACACTTCGAGGTTTTTTGTTAGAAGTGACGATTAACTCTGGCACAATGTAAAATACTGCTGCTATTACGAATATAAGTTATATAACATCAACATCCACTTGTATTGTGTAGCATTGGGTGTTGGTTATCGAGTAACCTATCATAAGGAAGACCGTTTATGAGTAAATATACAATTATTTTAATAATACTTTTGTTTTATTGGCCTAAAATGACACCTACCTATATACTGATACACTTAAAAATAAACAAAAAGATTCTATACCAATACTCTAAAACAATCATACAACTATAATACAATACTAAAAATTATCCTAAAAACCAAAAAGAACGTCACAAGTTGAATTGGAATCAGCTAAGGCTTTTTATACTCACCCGCACCAATCCATTTCTTAATCAAATACTTTATGTATTTTCTAGCTTCTTTTAATTCTTCAGGATCTTTCTTTCTATCTGAGAACAAATCTCTACAATGAGACGACAAAGGTATAATTTTAGCTGGTGCATTATATGAAACATCTTCTAACACTCCTAATCTGTGGTACGGATCCAAATCTCCATTTACAAAAACAACATTCGTGACATTAGGTTTCAAGCCACCATACATATCATTAGAACGTTCAATACCTTCATCAATTCTTCTTTCGTCAAACTCCTTACCGTAAGATTTAGTACACAAACTGTAAAATAAATCCACATGAATATTTTTGGTGAACGGTTGCTTATTAGAAGAACCAGTCTGAAAGTAACCAAATTCAGTACAAGTTTGATATGTCCAAGAGGTAGCCCAGTCAATATCTCTCATGGCTTCAACCATTTCATCGAAATCATAGTTAAAGCAATGGTTATTCTTGCTCCACAAGTCAAGATCATCATCTTTCGAAGAATTTACGTGAAAAGTTTCGAGAACATCATCGCAAAAATTCTTTATACTCTTGGGATTACCATATTGAGCTTCATACATGAAAGCAGAAGTTTTGTCTAAAAAGAATAACTGTATATTCTCTGATTTGCTCATATCTGTACTATCACAAATCTCTTCTTCTTCTTTTAGCTGGGTTATGCCCTCATTAGTCTTAAATAATTCTTCATACCTGTTAAACACTTCTGTTATTCTATCATAACATCCTGGCGTTCCGTGTTGTTCGAAGTCATCAGCAACATTTTCTAGATATTCATAGAAATCTTTCATTGCTAAGACTGGTGCACTGCTAGCGATAGCAGCATCAACAAGCTCAGGATACAGCAGTCTCAGCCAAGCTGCTAAATTGCCAGCGTAAGAACCTCCTACTACAACAACTTTTGATTCGTTGTATTGTGGTGACATTTTAATGACTTCAAGTAGTTTCGCTACATCTGCAAGAGCTTGTCTGGAACTAAGATATGCCAAGTTTTCTGTGGTTAATTCATCAAATGGCTTACTTTTTCCGTAGTATCTATGTTCGGATAAGTACATAGCGCCTTTGGTTTCTTTCGCAAGTTCGTACAGTATTCCTGTTTGAAGAAATACTTCACTAGCTGCACCTTCACCGTTGATGAATAAATATATTGGTCCTTTTGCTTTCCAGAAATCAAGCCTTTCGAAGTACCTCATCTTCCAAGTTCGTGTCTCAGTTTCGTTGAAATGATCCAATGGCTGTTCGATCCACATTTTATTAATATGGGTTGCGTCAAGTAATCCTACCGAAGATGTGAGTTCTTTAGCAAAGAATCTGTATCCATTAGCGAGGCCTGATATTCCGAATGCGTTTGAGAAATAAAAACACGAAGATATTACGATATTTAATTCGGTTAAATACATTGTAGTGAACTCGCAGTTGCTTGCAGCCGCAACGTACAATGATTACTGGCTTTTGTAAGCTCGTTGTGCAATCGTCGACAATGCATGTTATTTGGAACATGCGTAATACATATTTTGTATATCAGTGAGACTAGACCATGCGGGTGCTAAATCTAAACGAATAATCATATTTCTCAAATTACGGGTAATGATAATGTGAGCAACTGCAGTTAAGTAATATGCGAGGATACTAAGAGACAGATATTATGAGTTTTAGGTATAACCAATGGTGTTTTCTAAGGAGTGAGAGTGGCAAAAGACAATAACTAATGTGAACACATGCCTATATTACTATAAACAACCAAGAAAAAAGAAACTATAAAAATATGTAAAAAGGTGATGCATATTTATAAAGAAATCACTTCTAGCATACCCGCGAAAGTACATTTGGGAAAAAAAAAGAAATGTAGACCCTGTGTGTCAGATTAGTAGGAAAAATCAGCTCAAAATATGAATACACTTTAAAATTAATATGCCCATTTTTCTGCTTATTTAAGACCACTAAACCTTTATTCTAGATTTGATGCATCTCTATGTTGAAGCAAAAATGTGAACAAAATATGCACAAAATAAATAATAATTACTCCATGGAGTACATAACAAAGTCTGGCTGGTGGTATACAATCTAAAATGGGCGACAGTCACGCGGGCGTAACTTGTTGCCATAGCAACGCATCAACAACAAGTGTAATGCGCCGGTCGACAATTTGAAACACTTGACCTGGTTTTGATGTGAAAAAAATAATTAATTACTTGGTATTGTTATGGATTTTTCTGACGGTAGTGCGGGGGGTAAAAGGTCAGACGCCCCGCGGCCTGTATCCAGACGGGGGTATCGAGAGTATACAAACACAGGCTCAGCTGTGTCTAGGTAAGTTCTAGAGCTATTCTCTTGAATTTGGTTAGATTGTGCTTGCTATTGGCAATATCTTAGAGTTTCTATCTTAGAGTAGGCTGTGGTGTGAAATAAAAAGTGCGTTTTATAAATTACTTCGAGTGATTTTTGTGTAGTTTTCTTAGTGTTAAATTTATTTAAATGCCTTCATACAAAAGAACCTTATGAATAACGTTTTGTTATACTTATAAGTACTTAGTTACCAGTACTTACTAGGTACTAGTAAGTTGGCAGAGAGCCACTTTTTCTTGCAGTTTTCGATACCTATTACAATAGAACTTTTAAAACTGAATGTAGGCATGAATGTTAAGGCAAATTCTTTACCGTGTTATTAGCCTAATCCTGCTTCATGCAAGGCACTCACACTGCCTATTATTTACTTTACTTAGTTATATAAAAAGAAAATGCCAATAGATAAACAGATACAGAAAACGACAACTATCTGCTATTAGATAAGTATCCACTTTCCTAAAGGAGTTTACAAATAAAGTGGATGGGAGCATTTTACCTTGCAATGGGACATCATAGTCCATCTACATATAACATGAGTTTTAGTATATGCGAAACCCAAAACACTCACACAATCTAGTATTTTTATATAAAGAATCGGGGGTTGTTTTGCTCCCGCAACCAGCTCTGCGCTGGTGCCCAATGCCCGCTATTACCTGCCGTGACCTGTGTTGTACTTAGAGTCGGTGATGTCCATCTTGTGTCCTTTTTTAAATATTTTTGGGAAAAAATATAACATGGTGTAAAAATTATTGAAATCGATTCAGGTACTGAACAAAGTATATTCAGGTTTTACATATACTAAAAAAAAAATATAAAAGGCAAAGTATATTATTTGTATATTTATATAAAAGGCAAAGTCCAGAACTTTGCCTATTATATAAAACACTATTTTTTACTCTATTCTTCACTCACTAGCGCTGAAACTTTGCAGAGAGGTACATTTTATCATGTACTGACACGAGGAATATGAATGAATATTTTAAGAGAATAAAACGGGGGTCTAAAGTTTATAAGGATTAAGCTACTTTCACGCTGGCAGTGATAAATAATATTTCTATCTACTGATACCTATCTATATAAATAAAAGGAGAAACTGACTGACTGACATATCAACGCACAGCCGAAACTACTGGGACTAGGAGCATGAAATTTTAGCCAAGGTTTCCTTTTATGACGTAGGCGAGCACTAAGAGAAGATTTTCCAAAATTCACAAATTTTGGACCCCCGTTTCATTCCCTTAGGGGGTAAGGGAATGAAACGGGGGTCCAAAATTTGTATGCAGAAATCTACTTTCAGTCACATAATAAGTAATATAGTCTACTTACAATGGCGTATTTTCAGGAGTAGCACGATGAGGCCAACATCAGCGTATAGAGGCAGCACAGCATCCCGGCTGTCAACTGCTGGGTTCGGACCAGCGCCTCCGACGGCTAGCCGGCAGCCCACCGCTATGACTGGGTTTTCTATGGTAAGTACCCTCGTAAATATTTTTAACTGTGAGCATAAATCTGACCATTACGGCAAATGATGCCAGTATTGTGTTATTCTACAAGTTCTGCTATTAGTCATACAATTAGATTCTACCAGCGGTTTCACGCTCGCGTGAAAGAAGAAAATATATAGTCTAGGCTACTCAGTGATAAAGCAATAATCTACTAGTGAAAGAATTTTTAAAATCGGTCCAGTAGTAAGTTGAGAAATCTTTCCTCTTTATAATATTAGTATAGATGGAAAAGATTGGACTTTATTATGACAACAATTTCATTATAAAGAGTAAGTAGAATATCACAGATATTATATTGAAATCGGAAGACGGTACCTCCGTTTCTGCCTATCTCATTTTGCTGACTTTAGTGTTAAATGCAACCAAATCTGTATTATCACCGTCATTACGTCAGGGTACAAAAAACTAATTTTAAACGACATACTTATATACATACTTACTTACTCACCTGCATTTTTTTCAGATCGATAGACCAATAACACAGCAAGGCATATCAGGTCTACGCACAGGCACCGCCCGAGGGTTCCGCACTCGGCAGCTACAAGACAAGCGGTACTGGGAAGAGCTGATGCAAGTCAAAGTGAGGGAGATGAAAGCAGAGATAGCCAGACTGAGTGAGCAGGCAGACGCAGGAGAAAGAGAGAGATCCGCTAAAAAGCATTATGAGAAGAGAGTTCGAGAACTAGCATTGGAACTAACTGGTAGGTAACATAACTACACACTATAACATAACTTCGCAAGGTATGTGCCATTTTCCATATAAAATAGGACGAGGTTTTACCTTTAAACTAGGGACAAACACAGAGTCAAAACTTAATAAAAAAACCAACAGTAAATTAACGGATTATAATATTTTTCTAGATTTACAAGGACGTCTAGCTGATTATAATACAGCAATACGCATAGCCAATGGAGAAGCAAACAAGCAGTCAGTAGAAGAACAAACAAGAGACCTTGAAGCTAGCAATAATAAGATGCAAGAAGAAGTGGAACAGGTGTTCATGGAGAAACAGAGGAAGGAGAACCAACTGAGGCAGTTGAGAGAACAGATGGATAAGGTGATTTGTCAATGGAACGTATAATTTTACTGGCGTAACTATTATGATAAACTTTATTCCTATCGAAAAGCTGGCCTAGTACTTACATTATTAGCAATAATACAGGGTAAAAATTTTATAGATAACTGAGAGGGAGGCTCTTACCCAGCAGTGTGACAATACAGGCTAGCTAGAAAAATACTGTTGGACGTTGGATTACCAGTTTGTCTATTTTAATGTAACAATCTTATTTACAGTCTAACAACAGACCAGGAAACTTACCTTATACGAGTAGTCTTACTAATGTAATTTAGTCTACCATATTCTCTAAATTATGGTCTCTGCAAAACACTCGCTTTATGTCTATACAAAAGTAATCTCTTCTATATTGTCAGGAACAATCAACTATATCAAAACTACTAGCAGAAATGACACAAGAACAGAAAGACGAGTACAATGAATTAGAAGCAACTGCCGCTGCCCTAAGAGAAGAAGTTGAACAAGCGAGGACTCAGATTGACCACCTCAATAGAGAAAAAGAAGAATTTAGTAAAGAAATATCTGGATCTCAAGTAAGTCAACGGGAACTGACAGCATTAAATGACATAACCAAGTGGCTTACTTGAATTCTAGCGCTTGATGATGACATGATGATGATGATAAAAAGTACTGTATCTTCACTCACAGATAAAGGTGCATCTATTGGAGTTGCATCGTCGGTTAGTAGCTGCAGAGGAAAAACGAGATAACATGAAGAACGAAATGAACAACCGTTTGGATCCACAAGAAGAAAGGGAGAAACTGCTCCTCCAGGTATTTATTTCTGAAAGTTCAGACACACCATGTAATAACATTAGAAAAAACAGAAGCTAAGAGTATGTATTTTGGTCAGGTTCGTGAAGACAATGCTGCAATCGCGTCATTGGATAGCAACGCTGCGAATTTGAAGGAACAAATTAAGAAAGTTCAAGAACTTATTGAGCAAGCTGAACAGGTTACCATATTTTATTGTTTATACCCTTAGTGAGTAAACTGAAAAATTTAATGGTTCCTTCAATTATATATATTTTTTTTTAAATTTCAGGATCTAGAAGAAGGCAATTCAGACCGCCACCAAAAATACAGAGAGCTAAAAAAGCGAGAAGAAACAATGGATACTTTCATGACTACGTACGAAGAAAATCTAAAAAAAGAACAAGAAAAAATTGATCAGTTAGAAAGAGATATTGTCTTCTCCTTAGAACATAGCAGTTCTAATATAGATCTAGATTTGAGTGAGATAGACTCATTGAAGCAGAAAGAAGGATATACCTCTCAGTATGATGATAGCAAGAAGTCTATTGATATTTTGATGAAGGATTATGAGAGGTTCCAGGGCAACTTGAAGAAGGTAAGAATTTATCCGCGAGTTTCGACGAAAATAGAAGCTTAGACAGTTGACAGATGCAATTTGGAAACTGTAACCCTTCAGGGATCTATCCAATTCCAGTCCAAAGAATGTCTATGTAATTCTTCAATTTTGTAAAATAGACGCAAATAATTATTTTAATCTTACAGGCCGAAGCAACAAGAGAGCGTCTAGCTACAGAACTTCAAACATTGCCAGATAAGACTAGAGTAATGCAAGAGGAACTTATTACACTGTCCGATCTCGAGAAACTTCGAGATAATGGTACTATGACTTTGACTTATTATGTATCTATCTAAATAAAAGAAGAAACTGACTGACTGACATATCAACGTACAGTCGGAACTACTGGGACTTGGAATATTTTTGCACAAAGCTTACTTTTTGATGTAGGCAAGCATTAAGAGTGAATTTTTCAAAATTCAGCTCCTAAAGGGTTAAAACGGGAGTGTAAAGTTTGTATGGAGGAACCTCCTTTTACGCGGGCAAAGCCGCTGGCAGAAGCTAGTTTCAAATATAAGCCAAAATTAGTTTGATCGATCGCATAGGCCATGCCGTTGATTAATGAAATTTTCTGCATTCTAGGTGAAGAGCAAAAGAAGACCTTAGAGACAGAACTGAAACAACTCAGAGAAAAATTGGCACCCACAGAAAGTGCTGTACTAGAAGCCACGAATAAGCTGAAACAATTACAGGTGTGTTACAATGGCAAAAGAAATAAGTACCTATACAGGCTAGATTATTATTTATCGCTCACACGAGGCTCACACATAAAAAATGAGAATGTCCGATAAAACAAAAAAATATACAGATAGGCAAATCTTACGGAGTATTTGCCAATTTTAATGTATGTATTATTTATTTTAACTTTATGTACAGTAGTGGTATATAGGCGAACTTAATGTAACAAGGCATTCTGTACCAGCAGACTTAGACAAATATTTCTATTATCGTTTTCGGTGCGGAAGTGGAGAAAGTTTGTCATTGCGACCGAGGTAGAATTTTATTATGAAGCCGAATGCTACATTGACAAACCACGTGCATCAAATGATGTTTTTCAATACACTTCTTGTGGGGGTCTCTTATCGCCCAGCCTGATACGATACTTACAATAAAAAATGGCGGGAGCGAGCTCGCGTACTTTTCCCCACTAGTGCGGAAAATGAGACGAAGGCAACGACTACTAAAACTACTTTACTGACTAAAAACCCACTCCTGTTTCTTAAAGGAGTGGGTTTTTAGTCAGTAAAAGTCTGACACTATCTCCTGCTCCCACCTAGCCTTGATATATGATTATCCCACCTAAAAAAAAAACTAGTACGGAAAATAGTCAATTGCGTGCCTATAAGCAATAGGAATAAGAGCAGGTTTTCGAGAAAGTGTATTGAAAAGGTGATTTCTCAACTCCCAACTTCATGGCATTTGTGAAAGAGAAGTCATTTGTCTAAAGCCTGCAGTTCACCTTTGGACAATACTGCAAGTGCTTTTCACATTTCGGTTTTCACAATAACTAAATATGAAACGTACAAAACACAATAATTGTAATATTCTACCAAATAATTTAAAACCGTATGTGCTTGGCCACACTGGCAACGCGGTGCGGGTGCAGGGACGCACGCTGTAGTGCCTGTCCGCAGTCGAGCGTAGCGATGGGTTACTTCGAGATGTTATAACAATCGAAAGAATTGGAGTCGTTAAAATAAACCGTCGAGTCAACCATCGACTTCATCTTCTTCTACAAAATAATCCAGATGTTTTTCGATTGTTTCGAGTCAATGGCATCTACCGCTAGTTTTCTATTGTTCGAATCAATCAAAAACAATCGAGAACCATCGAAAACAATCGAGATCATTTTCTTTTTCTAGGCAAGTCTGGACGGCAACGAAATGTACGCAAAGCTAAACAGTTTGGAAGACCAGTTAGCTCAACTGGAGAACAGAAAGACTGTTCTAGAAGAAGACATTGCTTCTATAACGTTGAAGGCAGACTACGAACCTCTTAAGAAGCAGGCTATAGAAGAGCTTGCTACGTTAAACAAGAAGATTATTGAGGATTTACATAGCGTTAAATCTTATTGATATGGAAAAGTTTAAGATAAATGTATATTTAAAACAGTGTCATTATATAAATATATATGTCATAATTACATAGTGTTATTTTAATCCTTTTAGTTTTTTTTAGTGAATCGGTTATTTTTTTTTTTTGTAAAAAGATTTTTCTAATATCGTGCGGTTTTGATCACGCATACGGGATTGCCCCGCAGGCGTAATCCCCACTAATGTTTCATACAAGTATTTATTGTAATGCGTGGAATACGCACGCGGGACGCGTTTTTTTTTTCATTATGAAATTTTTTGCATGCGGGGCAATCCCGCATGCGTGATAAAGTCCGCACGATATTAAAAACACCCATATAGTTTCGCTTCCAACTAGCCCAACCTTATGGTCAACCCATCATAATTCAAGGAATCTATAATAAAATTAAACAACATGTAAAAAAATCCTATCCGTTTATTACTTCAATAATTTAATATCACAGTCGAATACAATCAAATATTGTACAATATAAACTAGACTATTTACCAACTAAAAAAAATGTTACAACTTTTATGAAATATTTACAAACTACGACCACTGCGACTCAGGCGAAAGGCGACTTTACACAGACGAGATAAGGTTTAAAATGATTAAATATTGTAATACTTTTAAGACTTATATGACCCTAAGCTCTCTTCCAAAATGAGTGAATGATCACTAGATGTACCCAATATTAACAAGTAAATTATTGCGCAATTACTAACCTAAATAATACGCTGATATCTGTAAAATGTAGAGTGCCGCTAGCGGTAATTTATTTGGGTTGAGTGTTAATACTAAGTGAGCGATAACACGATCCTGAATCCTGAAATAATTAGTCCACGAGCAATTAAAATAACACGGAAACTTAAGACTCCCCGATACGGACAGGTTAAATTCGAAGAGGATCCCGTAATCCCCTTCTTAGATTGAGCTAGCAAAGCTACCGAACGAAACGCCGTCATCCCCTTCATGTTATAAAATAAGAGCCTACACAAGAGATTACCTTCCAAAAGAGACTCTGATGGTTTATATTACTTGCGACTGTCGTATAACTTAAATATTTGGATATTTTGAAATTAAATTCAATTAAAATGTTAGTGGTAATTTTCTATTTTTGGATTAGCAACGATTCGTTTACTGGCTTGCTTTAATATGATAGTATGATGTTAAATTGTTGATAATCATTTCAGGTAAAAATAGGTTTAAATTTTGGTGCTTATTTACTACTTTTGGTACTATGTAGTGTTATTTGACATCATACTTACTACTACTATATCTGGTGTGAAATTAACAACAAGTACACAACACAAATCTTTAACAAAATACAAATTTTAAATATAATTTCCACTCAAGAATGGCAGCGCCGAAAGAATGAAAAAAGTGTAGGTACTTTCTTACAAAAAAAAAAAATGTACAAACAGTAATACAGAGGAAATGTTTAAGAATTTGTCTAAACACCTGAAACCTTGATTGTTTGAAGAACGCCTCCAATGCTGCAAAAAACGGCCATGGCCATATAATGGGCCGAAACAGTATTATTTGATGAATTATCAACATGTAAAAAGGAATTTAGATAACCGAGATTATAAATTAACTTACATGCATAGTCTTACTCATAAAATCTTCGAACTATTTAACATCTGCAAAATAATTTTTTAAATTCTCATTTGAGAATTTTTCTAATCAGTTACATAGCAAGTGTTAAACAGTTTCAAGATTTTTACCTTTTTTAAATAGACCGACTATCAGAAACACTTGATTTAAACTTAAATTGAGAGACAGTTGCACAACGTTTGATTTTCATGAATACAGAAAAAATCCCAATTTGCTAGCAACACTACATTCTATGTTGCTAATACGTCATGTTTTCCGCAACGTAAAAAAAATTGATGTAAAAATGCTGCGCAACTTTGGTTCCAATAAATACAGGGCTTTAGAACTGGGCATAGAATATGCAACGTCTAAAACATGATGTGCAACTAAATAGTAAACGATCAGCAAAATAAAAAGACCCTATTAAACTGTGAAATGGTAAGTAAAAATGTTACATCTGCGACAATTATAGGGTTAAAGGAAAATATCACGAAGCATAACCTAAACTATTCCCCGTCTTGCCGCGTCGGTTTTCTTATTTAATAAGAAAACCCGACGCGGAATAGTTTAAGCTCATACATATGAGCGGCATGTTGCTAACGGCAGAGGTAACTGCAGCCGTCGACCTATAGTGACACTTGACGCACATGACGGCTACCGCTGACCTTCATTTGTTGGAATGTCAACGGCGAGCGTCAACATCTGCCGCCGACACGTCGACGACTGCCATTAGTAACATGTCGTGTTTAAGCTCTTAGCCGAAAAAACTATTAGGTAGTCGGGATTGAGTTCCGATACACTCAATATTAACACTCATATCAGACCATGATAAAATGGCAACTTCTTTGTATAGAATGACGCCATTTTTTGGCAACTACCGTGTTTTATTTAGGTAGTTATAGCGTATTAATTTGTTCGCTAATAATTTGGTGACAATTTATTAAAGGTTATGTTTTTTTTTTGTTAGAGGTATTAGGCTCTAGGACTGACAAAGGATCAAATACAGAATAACTAAGTTTAGGAACTAATTGACATAGTACAGTGACGAGTATCTTGTGACGTCATAAACTCTCTCATTACATTAGAAAAATGTGTGCGTATTAAAGCGGGTCATAAATACGACGCATCAAAAGGACCGACAGGTATAGACATAGACGATGTTTTACAAAGCCGTTTTTTTTTTTTAATTTATACTCCGCTCCACGTACTGTGCGTTCTTTGCTATCGAATGTTCCCGGTGGACCAACTATCGCATTTAAGCCTCAAGCATTAAAGTTGAATATTGGTCGACCAGGAACTTTCAAAAATCATAAGCGTTGTCCTAATTAAGCGATCGTAGCGCGAATATGCGATTATCTAGTACATTTGTACGGCAAAGCTGGAAGGCGGTGTAACGCGGCCTTTAAAACCGCATTCGCCTAGGTTCAGACAGCATTATAGTGCACGTTTTTAGCAACATCCCGCTGTAAGGTGTAATGTCGTGAAATGTGCGATTCCCAGCTGTATACTACAAAAAAATGTGCATCACAATAATCATATTGTAAACCCAGCCTTCGAATTTTCCACCAAATAAACGTGACGACGGGGTGTTCGTGCCACGATCGGTTTTAATTAGGACGACGCCATGCAGTTTTATTTTTTATTTTTAACCGCGTACGTCGAACATTTCCGACAAACACTCTCGCCTATACTACGCCAGGTTGGCACATCCACGACCAAATACTCCATCTCGCCAGCTCTTCTGTCACCTATGGAGATTGAAGAATTAAAAGAAATGAAGTACCAAGTCGCAAACACACGACCCTGGCGAATAGGACACGAAAATACTCGTCGGACTATTCCAACGCAAGCAATTAAAGGGTTAATTTATTTATAGTTTTTCTTTCTTTGTAGTCTTCCTGTCAAGTAACATGAGTAGTCCAGGCGGTACTTCTCTGTTGTTCGCTTTGATCATAGATATTATGTTCCTGACAAATTTCTGTGAAGGTGACAAATCGGCATCTTGCATTCTTGCCCATAGAGCTAAGGCCTCGTTACAGTTGTCTTCGCGTTCTGGAAAACAAAAGATTACAAGATAATAGGACCATTCCTCGAAAGTTGGGGTAGATGTTGGTTAAAATGTACAATGACTGAAATTTTGTTTTTGGAAAAAATACTTTCGTTAAGAAATATCAATGGCACTTTTGATAGGTATGTGCTTGATCCACTTTTAAGTCTATCGAATGAGATATCTCTATATATAAAAAGAGAAACTGATTGATTGACATATCAACGCACAGCCTAAACTAATGGGACTAGGAGTATACAATTTTGCACAAGGCACCTTTTTATGACATAGGCGAGCACTAAGAGAGGATTTTCCAAAGCTCACCCTTTAAGGGGATGAAACGGGGGTCCAAAGTTTGTATGGAAAAAGCTTCTTTCCTGCGCTGGCAGAAGCTAGTTTTTCTATAGAAGCATATCATACTGCCAGCGGCTTCGCCGCTTTGAAAGTAGGGTTCTCTATACAAACTTTGGACCCCCGTTTCATCCCATTAGAGGGTGAGCTTTGGAAAATCCTCTCTTAGTGCTCGCCTATGTCATAAAAAGGTGCCTTGTGCAAAATTGTATACTCCTAGTCCCATTAGTTTCGGCTGTGCGTTTATATGTCAGTCAGTCCGTTTCTCCTTTTATATGTATAGATTTATATTTGTCTGTAGTGTTGAAAAACAAAATGGTAACGGGCGAAGCGATAAAAAAAGACAACACTTACGTAGAACATCGAGTATCATATCATAAATCTCCAACGAATCAATATGTCTTAAATCCCTCGCACATTCAGCGATCGTTTCAAGGGCAGAGATCTTCTTTTCGTCAGCGAATCGTTCGCAACGACGCAAGACAGCATCTGGATGAAACTTCACGCTGGGGTCGAGGAACATTTTGCGGAGCGTCTTCTTGTAACCGACCTCGGCGAGAGCTGCTATGACTGTCAACTGTAAGTAGAGAACCATTTAAAAGTTTGAAAAAATCCAAAACTGCTCCAAATCTTAATGCTGCTTATTTGGATGCTTAATTAAATATGTTGCCTGAAAATTTTATATTTTGTCATCTCTGCTAGTCGTAAAATATGAGAGAGCACTTTTTTTTAGGTGGGAAAATCATCTAATGACAAATCCCGCTCTTGGGCGAACGAGAGATAGTGTCAGACTTTTACTGACTACCACCTCCTGTTCCTTCGTTGCCTTTCGTAACAGGGCCGAGTCTTCCTTTCAGAATCAGACCCTTGGCCGGTATGAGAGAGCACTAATATTATTATTGTACTTATGTATGTTGTATATACGCATTTATGTTTACACACGTATGCATGTTTGTTACTTCTTCACACTCGAACGGCTGAACGGAGTTATTCTTTTTTAATTAGCATTGGCAGGATGACAGCAGGATGAAAAGATGAATCTTTAAGATGAGAGAAAAGGATAGGTAGACATTGTATGAATCCGACAGCTGTCTAGCGTACCATCCTATAGCAATTGTACCGTAGATGAAATCCGACACACATAGAACATCGCGTGTACCTCACTCAGGGAACATTAACTTCCTTTTAAGGCAGTTGGGTAATAACAATAGACGAACTTTTGTTAGCAAGGCCGCTCTATCCCACAACGCTAGGCGCTCAGAAGGGTCATTCAGTATGGAAGCGTATACGGTTCTTACATTTGATACTTCGCGTACGACTTAGCACCTACGCAAGCTTCACACCCTGGCTAGAGCGTAACATGGATTCGTATTGTGATAGTATATTAGTTATGCTATATAAAACATTGATGTAAAATTATATAACCCAATTAATTTAATATACAAGCATAAATTAACGAAACATAGATAAAAAAGTTAAATACAACAAAAATATGTAATTGCTATCGACTAGCCTTTAAGAAACGATACGTAGAGTTCCTAATACGTAAATATGTACTTTTGTTTCTTGTTCCCCTCATGACATTGTAGAATTTTTGTGTTTAGATAATTAATACTTACAAGTTTATTTGAGTACCTACATTTCTCATGTCAATGTGTTTAGTATTTACGAATAACTTGTATTTCTTATATTAAGTGAATTGTATTCTTTTTGAGAAATAAATGTCTTAAATCGTATTATATATGATAGATAGATAGATAAACTATTGTACACCATAAAAAATTACAGTAGGAGCTTAAAATTAATAATGAGCGGTCTTATCGCTAAAAGCGATTTTTTACAGACAACCTTTGGATGGATTTGACAGACAAGAAAAGTTACGCACCCAAACGCACAACACACACACGCACACACATTTAAACGTCGGAACGAATTTAGATAAAGGTCAATGGGCATTTTTGGCCCGGTACCTCGAACTTTTTCTTTTAAATTTTGGGGGGGGGGGGGTTTGCCGTAACCGCCATGATTGGCAGGCGGGTTGGCGATCGCATTGTGGTTGTTATAATGCACAGAGAATGCTGCTGCCCATTCTGTGGTATATCCCTTAGTCGTCTCTTATGACACCCACGTGAAGAGATGGGATGATGCCATTCTTTCATCCGAATACCATACTACAGAACTAATAATAATAAGTGGGAATCCGATGGATGCGAGACGCCCAGGTCATTGGGCATTAATTGCAGGTCATTATTTGGCAGTATGGCGACACTTTAACTCCTAAAAGTAGCCTATGACCTACAGTGGACGTCTTTCGGCTGATGAAATCATGATGATGACCTCAAAGTACGCGTATATTAATGAAATTGGGTTTGCTTTAAAGGTTTAGGTTTAACATTTCACGAAATGTATTTATTTTAATCCAAAATGCCCTTATACCTTTGGCACAGGAGTAGACAATGTCCTGGAGTAGCATAGGATACTTTTATCCGGGGAGTATATTCCCTTGCGACAATTTACGACAACATGTAAATGTCCTATCAAGATGGAAGAAGTTAGAGGCAGGACAAACACAGTGAATCTTAGATTTACCTGAACATCACCAGGCCCGTGCACATTCTTATCAATATTCAGTACAATCTGCAGCAGTTTGTTCAGTCTCCCGTGGCCCCCGACCTTCTCATTGGTGAGGAAGTTCTCTTCAGTCTGTCCATCACTCATTGTGGTAAGAATCTTACACATCAACTCATGTTTTAAAGGAGTTTTATTGTATTTTTTGGCAAGAGCTGTGAATTCGTTAACTGCTTCTTGGAGGTTGTCGCTGTGGAATGATAATGTTATCTTTTAATACCTTTTAATTGAAAAGAATACTCAATGTGAATGCGGTGCTCCTGTTCAAAACATGAGCCACACATTAGAATGCCACAAGTGCCACATCTGTATTTTCGACGATTTGATGAGTGCCACCGATGCTGCTATTAATGTAGCCACCTACTGGGTCCAAACAGTTTGACAAGTTTACCATCGAATCAAAAAGAAGAAGATATCTTTTAATTTGGTTCGTTCTTAATTATAGTTATATTAAATGTTAATTTATTATTTTTAATTTTAATTTTAAAGTATTTCTAAGTCTGAAGCACAGATTCACCCTAGTTCAGGCAAATAAGCAACTGTGTTCTTTTTAATATTTAAGATATTTTATTATATATGTGCCTTATTTTATAAATTAAATGATTATTATTATTGTCATTTTTCAAAAGACGCAATACAAACAGAATCTTGTCTATATATCGTAGCCATATCGTAGAATTGGCCATTTCATATTACCACAACTAACCTAACCTTGCCCATAAATAAATCATGAAATACTCAATTCTACGATATAGCTACGACAGACAAAGCAGGTCTTATTGGGTTGGGTTTTTCGCGCCTGATTTACTTTAGTATTGACCAAAGTTCATTCATAAATGGATTTATGGCTAGATATATTACTATAGGTACATGTTGAACTTGTCTTGCAATTTGAAAAGGTTACTCAACAACAATAGATAAATCCCCACTCACTTCTTCAAATGCACTCGAATCAGCGGCCCCAGCATGACATTACTAGGCTTGCAGTACTTATAAGTAGTTAGTAGGTCGAACATCTTGTGAACGTCAACATGGGAACCG
The DNA here is from genome assembly GCA_961205895.1 of Mythimna pallens. Taxonomy (NCBI): domain Eukaryota; kingdom Metazoa; phylum Arthropoda; class Insecta; order Lepidoptera; family Noctuidae; genus Mythimna; species Mythimna pallens. The sequence goes on along the minus strand of OY540825.1, from coordinate 23,502,891 downwards.
TGGGCCGCCGTCGCGTCGAGTAGTCGCCAGCAGTTTAGAGCTATACTACGACCGCCTGTTACGTTTCTGTAATAATTTTTTTAAAAAAACATTAAAAATAACCCTAAAGTAAATAGTATGATTAACATACCAATAATTAGGGTTCCGCACCTCAAAAGGAAAAGGAATAAGCGGAACCCTTATAGGATCACTTTGTTGTCCGGCCGTCTGTCTGTCTGTCTGTCTGTCTGCCTGTCTGTCAAGACCCTTTATCTCGGGGATGCGTGACGGTATCGAGTTGAAATTAAAACAATATAGTCAAGTCAGCGGTCCCTTTATGCTGTGAATCAAACTTTTAAGTTAACGAAAAAATAAGATACGGTCGTTTATGTGGCAAAAAACGTATATTTCGACACTCTCAAGGAAATCAAAATTCTTAGGGTTCCCGTTGACCCAGAATCCTGAAATTTGGCATAAAGCAAGGTCTTATAATACGTAAACTAAACGTAATACGTAAACTAAAATACGTAAACAGTAAATTTGTTGATATGTCACAAGAAAAAAATTTTTTTTGCTATTCGGAAAAATCTATGAAACTCCATTCAGGAATTGAACTGTTTACATAGGTAGGTTTGTACGGAACCCTCAGTGCGCGAGTCCGATTCACACTTGCCCAGTTTTTTTTATCTAGCCATTACTAGCCCATTGCTGGGCAAGGGACTCCCTCAAGTCCTTCCAGACATTCTTCTGCGGCGCCGTCTAGTACAATCTCTACGCATCTAAATCATCTCGCCACCTCTTTCTCAACCTCAACGTAGCTTAATATCTGCAGGAACTCACTGCGTAGGGACTTACCGAACGGTCACTGTTCATGCGGCTGATGTGACCCACCCTATCACATTTGAGCCTGGCAGCATTCTTGCCCACGTCTACACCCAGAATGCTGTGCTCCATCTGAGTCTGCAGGTCGCTACAGAAACTATTACAGACAAAGTCAAGAGGGGAGCAATGTAAAAAAATATTTCTTTTCACTGTCTCTCATTTAAAATATTAGTTTATTTACTTTTTTATTTATTTAAAGGTAGGTAATAATCCATTATTTATATACAAATAAATTGTGTGTAAAATAATAAAAATCATTATAATTTCTGTCAAAAAACTGTAAAAAACTACTATCAAGTAGCAACACTTAGGGCAAGCTTGTTAATCAAAATAGGCTATCTGGTAGACCGATAAGCTTACTGACTACAACCCTCCGAACAATCTCGGAACCCTAAGAGGCATCGGCCATTACGGGCCCCCTGAATCATTGTGACAGCTTTTTTCCGCCCAAACGGAGCTGACCTCGACCGAATGCTCCACTGTGTCGTATCGTAACACCCGGGTATTTTTCCCGCCGAATCCGAAACAACCGTGTCCAGTGTGGACCTGCGTCAGGCGCCTCTCTAACCAGACTTTTCGAAGGGACTTATCGTTACGTACTACAACCTACGACATTGTTATGCACGGTTTTTTTTATTATGGTTAGGCTCGCTTTTGATTACTATCTCAGCTGATGGCAAGCGATGATGTGGCCGACGATAAATTACCCTTGCCTAGAAGTAACCTATTCACTCTTGACTTTTTTTGACACAGACTCCAGCAGGGAATTCCACTCCTTAGCTGTATGCATAATAAATGTATTCCCAAAACGCTTTGTACGTATAGGTGGGATGTCTACTATGTACCGGTAGCGCAACACCGTTACATGGATAAAAGTCAAGTAAATAATAGAAACTTAGCTCACCTCTTCTTAGACTGTTCGTTGATCAAATCAAAAGCTTGATTGATCTTCTTCCGATACACCATAAGAGTAGCAAAATCGATGACTTTATATTCGTCTAAAGTGAAGTTGGGTGATGTCTTGTTGAGGTCAGCTAGTGCGATCTCTGCTAAGTCCAGCTCGCCTAGTTTCACGTGAAGATCAAATATCGCTGCTTTCATACCAGCTGATAGGAATACCTGGGGATTTTAAATAAGTTTAATTAAGTTTAATTTAAGAATATTCAGAAATCGAGAATCGTATCGATCGGATCGTATCGAGTATTCTTTCATAATGTTGAATTTAAAAAACCGTCCAGTGAACAGTTAGAATAAGGTTTTTTTGTTGGTCCATTTTTCCACAAAAAACTTCACAGACGCGTGTCTTAAACGGATAGCACTCAAGCTCGCATTGAGCTGAATTGAGCTGAGATATCATGTCCGTGACAGACAGACACAGCTGTCTATGTGTGCGTTGCTAGAGCGCGCTTTGTATGTAGATTGACTTCTGTACCTATCTATTTTGTGGTTAAATAAATATATATTTTTTTATGGATTTTGGAAAAAACAAAGATATAGAAACCAAAATTTTCGGCCAAATAAATTTCGTACAATCGTGTGTATAGTACAATTGAGCGTTTTTCAAGGTCATTCAAGTTGAACAGACGTATGTACAATCGACGCTCGAGGGGATATAATGGTAATGTGATAAAAATGAACTCACCCCTTCTTTCTGACACTTCGCAGCGATCTCTCGGGCGCAATGTAAGTTGCCTTCTCTACAGTACTGTTGGAGCAACCTCCGGAGTGTGCCGCGTGTGTTCATGCCTTTAGCTTCGAGCTCCGATAGATGGGCGCGGAGATTCTCTTCGTTCATGTGTTTCTGAAAGTATCAATGTTTTACGGTAAGATATTGTGTGACCTTATTAATCGGTCCCACACCGATTTCGCACGTACCTCGTTTATCACTTTTTTTTTTAATATTCGTGAAACAGCATCAAAACCCGTTGCGTGGTCTAGGTAGGAGTTAGTAAATAAACAAACAGCATCTGTTTGTTGAGTAGAACGCGACTTTGTTTTGTATTACGTAGAGATACAATTGAAAAAAATAAACGAAAATTCGAGGCTGCCGCGGTCATACAATGATCCCTCATTGTATCTCGATCCCTCATCGTATATATTGTAGCCTCGAATTTCGAGATGACTAAATATTCATTGTCTTCGTTTTATAAGTGACATCGCTCACATACTTAAAAATGTGTCGATGTGGAAGCGGTGAAGTTTTGACAAAAAAGAGAGTGTATGCAATACTATTTCTCTCTCTTTCGCTGTAATCAATCCGACTTTGTTTTTAAATGTGAACACGACCACCCTTAGGCGTCCATTATACGGTCATGCAAGCGTCAATCAAAACCATCAATCATGAATGATGTTTGAATGACGGAATTTTATCGCCATACGTTTTTCATCACGCAAACGTCAATCATCGCATTACACGGTAGGTTTTTCGTCAGTCAAAATATTTGACTGTGGCAAAACTGACAGCAAAGCCTATCGTGTAATGGACGCCATAAACTGAAGTGTGCAGGCACCCAAACAATGATTGAAAAATAAGCAGATATCTGCCAACAAACTGAGTTTATAAAAATTATGATATAATCTGCCAGACTATGACGTCACTTACCGGATGCGGCAGCTGCTGATCAAAGACATCGCCCTCATCGACGAGCCGCTCATCAGTGAGTGATATGATGTTATCACGGAACTCCTCTATGAGCGCCGGTTCGTACTTGTCAGGTAGACGGGACAGACAGTAGTCGGCTGCCAACGTTGATATTTTGATAGTCGATTGACACTTGTTTAGGGTCTGTGGAGGAAATAAATGGCTTATTTATGGGGTTTTTGGCGGGAATTTTTCAGTTCAGTGGCTGTTTTAATTACTCGCAAATTGATTCCTAATATTATTAGCAAAATGATATTGTGATGTAAAATTGGTGTAGTTTTGTATCTCAAGTGTCTGCACAGCTGGACAATATGTTGTCCTTGAAACAGGCGCGATCTTGGTAAAATGAAGCAGAGAATTTTATTGGACAATATGTGGTCATTGAAACAGGCCGATCTTGGTAAAATGAAGCAGAGAATTTTATTGGACAATATGTGGTCATTGAAACAGGCGCGATCTCGGTGAAATGGAGCAGAGAATTTTATTGGACAATATGTGGTCATTGAAACAGGCGCGATCTTGGTAAAATGAAGCAGAGAATTTTATTATAGTGTTGATTACCTTAGCGAAACTTGCGAAGGTTGACTTGATACATTTGTTGCCAAATACTACAAAAACATTAAAATGTGCACATCCATATTCTGATGGTAAAAGAATGCGAGGACACGGCTTAAAGAACTTAGTATCCAAGCAAAAAAACATTACATATAAAATAAAAGATTATTTAAGGTGAAAACGATGATATTTAATGAAATCGTACACATATATATAGTAAGTATAGTTGATGACATTAACAGTCAGAATTAGGTGGATATTGAGGTATTGATTTGACTAACACGTCACCCACGTAGAAGTCAGCAATACAACGCGGTTGCGGTTGCAAAGCGATCTGATGCGGTTCAGCGCGACGCGGCGGCTCAGCCCTACGTGCGCGCGAAGTCACCGCTTAAGCCGCCATTTATATAAAACAAGTGCGCCAACCGCAAGAGTTCGCACGAAGATATCAAAGCAACTGATCGCGATCGCTTTGCTTCGCTCAATGCCGTACCACACTCACAACGAGACTGTTGGCCACGTAGGGTATTAGTCAAAAGTTTGTTCAATTTGCGCTTTTTTTAAGGTAGGTTTCATCCAATGATTTCTCCCACTCCAGGTCAGACACGGGGCGTGTCTGACTTTTACTGACTAAAATAACCTACTCCTATGTTCCTTGTTTGCCTTGCGTTCCAGGGACCCTGGGTTCCCTTTCGGACAACCCATGGCCCCAACAGGCTTCGGCCCTGCTGGGCTCCTACAGTTTTGCTGGTTTTGTACCATTTGCGCGGTGATCGCGTTGAATTCCTAGAAACCGCGTCTTGTCAATATAGTGGAATATCCGACTTTAGCAAATACCGTTTTCTTGACTTAATAATGCCCCCATACACTAAAATAAAATAAACTTAAAATGTTGAGTTCAGCGCCATCTTGTGAAAACTTCAACATGTTCGGGCGAGCTTTCACCTTAATATAGACTTCACTAAAGCAAAATAAGGATGTTTTTCGCTTCATCTTCTTTCTTCTATCTGCCTTCCATTTAAGGAAGTACAGTACGGCCGAAATAATATCTTGACCACTCCGCACTTCCAACGATTGCATCACATCTATGGCGCCACATATGAGCTAAACTACGAAATCCTGCATCGCGCAACTAGTTCTCCGCGCGATTTGAACATGTACAACAGCCCGAAATCATCTATCGGGCAGTTGCCCAAACCAGACAAAACACCCGCTAAGTCAGCGGAACTTGGTGTAAAGTTCCACTGACTGTTCCGCATACCTCCAAACTGGTGAGAATCTCAAAGCAAATATTTTTTCGAATATGCGCCAACGTTCAGAACGCCAACTTCAGATCGGTCAACATATTCCGAACGAAATGTATGTAGGTAAAATCAATAGCTCAACTCACCTTCAACAAGTTAAGAACATCGCTGACATCAGTCTTGATCTTAGGATGCACCATGAATTTGCACAGAAACCTGCCGACCCAGTCCTTATTCTTCTCCATTGATTTTTTAGTTATGTCCTCAAGTATATGTATTGTAGAGGTTATATCGGCACTAATTAGGTAACCCTTTAGGAGGGATTTTAATAACCTCTCTGAATCAACTTTGCCCGGGAAAAGTTCACCTGTTAACAAAACGAAAATGTTTTACAGGAGTGTCTGTCATTTTATTTATTAATGGCACGTTTGGCACATTTGATACGGAAATTCGAATACGGAAAACTCCAAACGGACACTTTTTATGTTACCGGAGTTTTCTGCGAAGTATCTTTCATGGAGAATACACTTTGAACCGCTGACGAAAGTAAGTATTGGATAATAATAAAAGTATTCCATACTTACACAGCTCACTCGCCGCCCTTACTTGGCCAGTATTCAGCAACGTCTCCATCATAGGCGTCAGCACAGTCGAAACCGAGAGACCTGTCTCTACGAACTTCTTCATCAGGTTCTGAGGTGATGTGAAGCTCACGTACGGCAGGCAGTAGTCCATTATAGTGTCGTAGTCGGGCTTCACGGCCATTTGTACCATTATTGTTAGAGTGTTCATTATTCCTGGTAAACATAATAACACTTATAATTCTGAAGCTTTAGGTAGTGATGTGTAATAGTGCTACACACTTTAGGTACTCTTTTTTTATTATTGACTAGCTCTTGTACGCGACTTCGTTTGCATAGAAATTGGAAATATTTGTAAAGTGCAAGTGAAGGCCGCTTAAGATACATCACGCTATTACCATTTATTTGCATTACTGGACCAGTCAAAACTGTGGCACTGATCACGTTATTGCGAAGAAATTTAACTCCGAGTCTGGTTCCCCTACTTTTTGGAGTAAAATAATTGGTGTAACCATTTTAATTTGAGCGAATGTGGGGTAAGGCCACTCGGAGTTAGTGAATTCAGGAATTCTTGAGGGTAATGTACCGCACATTATCAATGGAAATGTAGTTGATGCTTATCTCTTCGGTACTATTTCTAGCCGCGAATATTGCCCTTTATTTTCTGTTTGGACTACATCTGGATAGACTTTCGAGATTAGATCTTCAATGCTGGTAACTTTTTCACCTAAATCACGGTCAATTTCGATTTTGTTTTCATTTACACAATAAGGTACTTCCCCATCGCTTATCAAAAGTAACTTTAAAGGAAAATTTGTACCTCCACTCAAATGTGCTCTCAACACAAGACTCAACAATGTCAGCCCTAGTTCCCAAAACTTGAAAATTCCACTCATAATTTTATTACAGCTTCTTATGTCTTTAGGGTCTCTACATGAGATCTAATCTCTACAGATAATTGACGTGTAAAAGTGTATTTTCAAACATAGGTACTTGCAAAAAAAAATGCATTCATCCCATAAGATTAAACTGATATCTTGCAATTTTTTCCCAAAGGGCCAAAGGGCCAAACGCCTTTCTACAAAAAAAAAAGGCAGTTCAAAAGTTGAATGAGCGGTTGGTCCACCACGTAGAGTTACAGCGATACCCGACAGCCGCGACGCGATGGCCACAGCCGCGACGCGACGGCCGCAGCCGTGCGTGTATAACTTGATCATTATTTTGCTACGGCGTTATTTTAAAACTATGATATCTCCTAAAATATTTATCGAAAGCAAATGACGTAAAAGGCAATAATGTTTAAAATTAAATACTTGAAATGAATATTGTACTTATTTGGATAAGGATTGTATTTATGATTAATTGTGAATCCATATTATGTTTATAAAAACCCCTTCGCAAATAATGCATTATTTTAGGACAAATTTGGATTTAAAAATACACACCTTTCTCGCCATAAGTCTTCGAATTATGCAGCAGTATCGGCCAGAAGTAGTGAGGTCGTAACGTTATGCCCAGTTGTTTCATCCTAGTCATCAGGTCCAATGCTAGGGGCACTTTTCCCAGCTGTAAAGCGGCTTCACAAGCGTTCTGTAAGGCTATTGGATTTCGGCCGGATGACATAAGTTCTTGAGTTATTAGGCCTACTATGCTTGATGGCTGTAAGTGGAAATTATATTCGACTATAGTCTATGCGCTTTAAGAAAAGAGTGACACATCAGGGAAACTGAAAAGATACATACTCATACTGGGGTAAAAATTAAACCATTATTATTAAAGCAAACTTTTTACTACAAAGTGTTTTTTTATAATGGTTAATTTATTTTTTTGTGTTGTAATGTTATGGACAGGATCTAATGGAATGACATTATTATTGGAATTTATATTTTTGTCTAAACTATTGCATTGGGTTGATCTTTAAAGATAGATGTATGTCTAATAAACAAATTATTATTATTTTTAAAATTGACAAAAGATGTCTGTGTATTGAATTGGTTAATGTGAACACGAATTTTTAATTTATAATGATCTGATTAGACAAGGGGCGTGGCTTAACTGAGTGACAACGATAAATCACTATTTTCGTAACGCGAATATACTATAGCTGACCCGACAGATATTTATTTAAAACATTCTGTCACAAACGTTACATCGTAAAACTAAGGACTAATTTTATTGCAGTAGTTTATAGTAAAAATTGACAGTTAACTCTAATACTGACAGCTAGCTGGAACAGTTTGAATGTAGCTAATAAAGAAAAATGTGTCATTTACGTTTTTCTGTACAATTTTTTCAATTTTCGATTTATAAGAACCTTGCTGAGATTTATTTGTTTTAAAAAAAGTTCATACTAATCGTCCACTCATGTAAAGACGTTTCAACAGATGGTACCATTGGCAATTCAGCTCAACTTAACAACAAGGTACTCAAAAAAAAAGTCTAAGCAGAATTTGTTCCTTCATAAAATTCAAGGTTCTTTTTCGAAACAACGGGATATAGAATTAATTAAAAAAAAAAAAAAACAATATTTATTTGGTATTTTTTAACTACTAATTAAGCATTGGCATATTAATTATGAAAATTATAATGTGTTTTAACCAAAAATCGGTGTTGGGGATTCAGTAATCTTAATTAATCCTTGAACAACCCCATAACGCCAGTTATGCTGAAGTCCCATGCAATACAAGGCAACTATTGAACTATGAAAACAGTCAATAGGTACTTTCAATGCCAAAAGTCTTCTAAAGCCAGAATCAATCACTTACCATGGCAGCCTTAACACAATCTCTCACTAAGCTCCTCCCATGCAATCCCTGATCATCCTTAGGTCCAAATGAAGGCAGCGGCAAACATTTATAGATCTCTATAGCAGCTAGCGGATGATTTTGAAACACAAGTTGTGTTGAAACACTTTGCATTAGAGGTGATATCGATGGCGTGTTGAGAACTTCTTCTGGTAGGTAAGTTAGGACCTGAAATGGTAAAGAATAGCACACTAAAGGCTGACGCTTATTACAGCCGTAACGGGTCTTAACGTGTCGCTTTCTAATATAAATAAAGATTCTTTCTTTCTTCGTTAGGGCACCGTACCTCAAAATAAAAAAAAACGGAACCCATAGAGGATCACTTTGTTGTCCGTCTGTCTGTCTCTCGGTTTGCCTGTCTGGATGTCAAGACCCTTTATCTCGAGAACGCGTGGAGGTATCGAGTTGAAATTAAAACCATATACTCAGATCTGCGATCCGTTGAAGCTGTGACAAAATCAAACTTCAAAATTAACGAAAAAAAAATACAGCCGTTTATGTCGCAAAAAACGTATATTTCGACACTCTCAAGGGAATAAAAATTTATAGGGTACTTCTCGTTGACCTCGAATCCTAAAATTTGGCATGAAGCAAGGTAAGCACACAAGTATAAAAAAAAAAAACTGACAACTGTAAATTTGTAGTTACGTCACGAAAATAAAAATGCGATTCGGAAAAATTTTCGTAACCCAATTCGGGAATTTAACTGTTTTCATGGGTAAGTTTGACACAGATCTGGAACAACTATCCCGGGAATCGGACCCACGACACGCATCGCAACAGGCAATCGCTCTACCTCTGCGTCAACCGTGCTGTGTGTCGCCTACAATTTATCAATTCAGAACTGTATCATCATCGCTTTGTGATAATCAAGGCGATCGCCGTCAACCAGACGTCAAATTTACATAAACACGTAACCGAAGCAGATCAGTATCTTCGCCAGATCAACTAGACTATGGCAAAGCAACGCCACGCTCACGGCTAAGTGTCCCGCAGTAGTTCATCTTTCAAAGTTACGTAAATAAGAAGGGGCAAGCGGGGCGAGACGTTACAGCGGGGACGGTGAGAAGTAAGCACGATTACGACTGATCGTAAGCACGGGGTACGCAAGCTGACCACACACCTCATGAAATTCGCGGACTTGTACCGAGGCGAAGTCGTGCCATTACGATACTGATTAGAAGGGGCGTAGCTCCCGCCGTATCAATGATACGGGGCCCCTAAGCTGCAGGGGCCCCGTATGTACCAAAATTCGTAATATGTTATCCACAACTTTAAATTATCTTATTGATATAAGGCCAGTAGTTAATTAATAATATCTATATGATAGGCTGTTCTAATAGTTTTTAGCTCGCTCCGCTCGTTCTGGCTTTTTCTAAGTAAGGCGAAAATAAAAACTCAATCTTTTCTAGTGCCTACAGAATGCTTCAATAAACGAACTCATTTTCATTTTTGAGGCTTCTGAAGGCACTAATTCTATGATAGTAAGACAAATTTTGAAAAGAAAATCTAAAATATTTGATATGGGGCTCCATTAGGAATAGCTGATTAGTGTGCATTGTAGTAGGGAATTTTGTACATACAATATTGATTAGCTCGAATGAGAGAGATGTGTCCTACCCACTTAGCCTGGCCCCACATGGGCCACCAACCACAGCCACAAAACGCCGCCACCGATCTATTTTACTCAGTTTTCATACATTTTATATGACGCCAGTGGTCGCCACAAGCTACAAAACGTTGCTACTTGTAGCCGGCACCGATCATTGTACGCCAACACAAAACCCTTCTCTCTTAAGTTCTCCCTCTTTCAGTTAACCATTTCAAAACAAAGGCAACATACGTATGTGTACTTTTTAACGTTGATTGGATTAATGGATATAGCATTATTTATATCATAAATTCAATGTCGTCAAGCATGACCGCATGTGACCGCAGCCGCTTCTAGTTTCAGGTAGCCGCAATTGTGGCTTTCGCGTGTGGCCCATGTGCAGCCAGACTAAGCATGAAAACTACCACTAGATGGCATTGAACTCAACTTTTTAATTTTCTTTGTTTTTAGTGTATGGAAACATTATTAATTCAAGAAAATGGTAATATGGAAAATCAGACAAACCATTTTATTGAACTTAGTTAAATTATTTCCTGAAAATCCACCTAATTCTAACTGTTCATGTCTTCAACATACTTATTGTACGATTTTAGCAAATACCATTTACTGAACTTAATAATGCTTCTTTACATTAAAAACAAACTAAAAATGTCGAATTTAGCATCTTATAGTGAGAACATGACCCAGTTCAGGCCCATTACTTTCACCTTAAACTCATTTTGTACTTGTTTATAATCTTACTTTTTAATAACCATTTACAAACCTTAGGAATATTCTGATACAATCCGACAAGAGCCAAAGTCTTCACAATCTCCATGATATGTGACTCTGTGAATTGGAAGCCTTTCTTTTGAGCCTTCCTCATTTCTTCCAGCATAACATCAGTATTCTTGTTCCAAGCTAGCGCTCTTGCTGTGGCCGTATATGTGTCTATTGAGGGCTCAACATTGAGTGACCGCATCATTGTGAGCACTTCTTCTACGTTCTGGACGTTACTGGAAATTGAAATGGAAGTTTAGTGCCCTATACATTATAAAAGTTTAGCGACATCTATGGCGTCACATAAGAACTAATCCTGCATCGCGCAATTGAAGTTCTCCGCGCGCTTAGAACATAAAGGACAGCCCGAAATCATCTATCGGGCAGTTGCCCACCAGACATAACACCCGTCTGGCCGGAGGATCCTCCCTTTTCAATGGTATATGGGACTTTACTCTCTATTCCGCCTACTTCTAAACTGGTGACCCCGACGTGATCCATTTTAGAGGTAGGCGGAACAGAATGTAGTCCCGCGAACCTCCGTTGTGTGGAAAAATCTCATCCCCATAACAATATTTCAAATACAAATTTTTGCTTTATTAACCAATTTTTATGCTATTTTCAGGAAAAAAGTCTCTTTAGTGATACATAAATATATGTTTGTTTGCATTTTTTTTTCTTTTCTGGGCTTTTCTGCAATCATTTACTACTTATTAGCAGATTTCTTGAAGGATTGGTACAAGGGAAGTATCTCCCAATGAGGACAACTAGTCATATTTCGATGTTAGGTAAGTACTAACTCAGTCATGGGGAAGTGAGACGACAAGATAATATTATACAAAAATAAACACAAGATGATCCCCATTTGTTAGTTATTTTTAATAGATCTGTAATATGTTGATATAATCTTACCCAGCCTTTCCCTGACAAATGATGAGGGAGTTGAATATACTTTCGTTGGCTGGCAGTCCTTGTGCTTTCATATTGGATATCACTTCTGTAGCTTGATTTATATCTCCTGCCTGATTAACACATACAATATTATTTAAATGAATAAATTATTATTTTGTGAAGCCATCATTCAATATTATTTATATTAAGGTGCAATGTATTGCACATAAGTGCCTTAAAGCAGAAGCAAGAAAATGCCTTAAGGCATTAAGTCCGCCTCTGTACTTTTGTGTGCATAAAGAATAAATAAATAAATACGTGAGCCACGTACACCAATCTGGGCGCATCGGTCTCCATACATTTTATATGGCAACTACACTTGCAGAGCTACATTAGATCCACGCCACGCCATGCCACGCGTCGCAACGCGCCCCACTGCGTACAAATTCAAATCAGGCGTGGTCCACGTGTGTGTCGGTCTAGTGTAGTTCTCGCTTTATCCTTATAGTTACAACATTGTTTCAATCAATGCCTCAGTTTTCAGCCATATATAAGTTTGGTATCTATTTATTCATGCAACTATATCCTAAAGGGTTTAACATCAAAAATGAAACAAAATTTGTTTTCTAAGCAGTGGTGCAGTTGGTGAGTTCTTATTAGTTTAATCACGTGTTGCAACAACCTCAAGTAATATGGGTTAAGGGCAGGAAGAAGAAGAATCACAGACTTTATATTGAAATTGTCTCCTCAAGTCATGTATTTTGATACCCCACATGATTGTCACAAGAAAAAAATGGTTGCTAATCAACTTTAATCCACACTATTATAAATATGAACGAATTGTCTGTTACGAGTTAGGGAAAGCGTGGGTAAAAGCTAGTTCATTATAAAACCTATATGGTTGGTCATTCAAAATGAAAATTTAATTAATATAGAGATTATTTTCAACAAGTCACAGTAAGGTTCGTGTTCAATGATGCCACTTAACAAAGTTAACTGACTTCATTTTTCACCATAGCATCTATATATGGCATCTGGTTGTGGCCATATTGAATTTTGATTACTTTTATATCTTTAGTGATACTCACAACATTAAGGCAAATCAATTGGCATAAGATCACCAAAATCGACCCACAAGTTTGTCTCTATAGCGACACAAATAAACAAACTCTTGTGTCACACAATCGGGTAAAGTGCCTGCTAAGACAAATAAGCCTGACCACGTTACGTAGTAAATATTACAGCTAGTTAGCTACTCTTAGTAAAAAAATATTAATAACATGATACAAATATACTATCTCACCAAGACCGGTTGGTTTTTGTTAAAGTGTAGATTATCCGTGTGTTTAATTTTGTAAATTATTCTTTAGGTATTTGGGTCTATTTTTCTTTGCATCAATACTGTACTGAATGTACTGTAATGAATTTGTTTTGGGCTGTCATTAGTGAATATATTTTGTCTTGGAAATTGTAAGAAAAAAAATACCCTTTACATAATATGATGGCAATTATTATGAGCATGGGTGGGACGCATGAAAGGTTTAATATGCACATGAACCTGTACACACATTCAAGACCAACCTGCCTTGGTAAGATAGAAAAACTATGCTATTACTAACCTCCCCTAAAGCTCTTAGAATCAGCTCGTAAGTGGTTATCGTAGGTTTAACCGGTGCCATCTGACTGATAAAGTTGCTGACAGTGATTGTTCTGTTGTTTGCTATGTATACTTTAAGCAGTTCATTGTAATGTTCTACTTCAAACTTTGTGTGTGGCCTAAAAATACATAATCATTTGCAATATAAGGTTTGTTATCATCATTTCTGCCACAAAGATATCCACTGCTGGGAATAAGTCTCTCCAAGCATGAATACATTTACTACTCCTGTGCTTATTGCATCCAGAGAAGAGTGGGATCCCACAGTGAATTTCTGGAAATGAAATCATGGTCCTAGGGCATAAAGAGCAATTGAAGGACACAGGTGTGGTTATAGACCTAGAGCTTGGTCCACCCTGGAGTGGAAGAAGTTATTGAATGATTTCCCAGCTCATAAAATAAAACAGGGGCCAGTGGAATATTAGGGTTTTTAATTACCAACTGAAGTATTGTTTTTTCTGGCTACCAATAACTTCATTAAGTTATAGTATTGTAATTAAATTAGTATTAATTAATTAAACCCAAAGCAAATGCCGGTATTCACTCGCTCATTGTCTTTCTATTATGTGTCTAATTACAGTACTCAAAAGGTTAAAGAATAAACTATTGTAAGTTTCAATGATAAAAAGTCTAATATATTTAGTTCATTAAACCCTAAGTGAACGCCGGCGTTCACTCTCTTATTATTTTTCTACTGTGTCTCTAATTACGAAAGAAACCAGACATGTTCTTATGACACTTTTATCTAATTAGGATCGGGATTTTATTACATTATAAATAAATGTTATTATTTATTTCTGTTAACCAAGACTGATGCAGTAAACATTCAAAGCTGTGCATAATAACACCACTAGGGATAATATTAACAATGGCTTACTTCAATGCGTTCCACACCTGTTCAACCAATTGCATTCTACTCAATGCAGTTTCGTCTGGCAGTAGATCACCACAGCATCGAATCAGAAGCAAAGCTTGTTTCTTTTTTGTGAAATTAAATTCTTTGACCTTACTCAATACTCTAATCAAATCATTCTTGTACACCCTGTTCTTCTGGAATATGTCTGTACTGAGCCCAGTGATGTACTTTTCAAGTATTTCCTGCGATGATAACATCGGGCCCTTTACGTTATCAGGCGTCGATGATTCTTGTGATATTTTAGGCGAATATCGCTTCTCTACTTTGTTTTCTGCGGCTCTTTGCTGAACGGTCGACGTTATCAATCTGCAAAATTAAATTGAAGTCAGCAAAAAGCAACGAAGAATATAAACAAATGCTCAAATTATCGTCCTAACCTAGCCGCATGTAAATCAAGAGAATTATGTAAACATGGAGCCAATAAATATTTTATATTATGCTTTGTACTACTGTGCATTAATAATCTTGAAGAACAAGCAATTTTAATATACTGCCGGGATAACATTTTTTAATTATTTTATAAAATATACTAAATTTAAAATTTTACGATTCCAAAATCTTTCAAAATATCATTCATTTGTAGGTTTTGGTAGGTTTTGACATTTCGCACCCATAACATTGCCATACTTAAAAAATTAAATACAAAAAATCTTGTAAGAAGAAACACTTATGACACCAACTTCCGAATTATTTGGAAGTCGGTCGTAGTTTTTTGCAAAAAGTTTTCTATCATCTTTTTAGTTATAGTACTCCTCAATCAAAGCTATTTATTGAGCAAATTTTACAATCATCAGTGTCAGACTTTTTCTGACTAAAACCACACCTGTATCCTTCAATTACACATTGCGTTCTAGGACTACGGGATTCCCTCTCAGAAATTCTCCGCGGTCCTAATTAGCGGGCAACGGCCCTGCTGGGCCCCTACGGTTTGCTGACATCTCTTTGAGGAGCGCGAGAATCACTACGCGCTGTTGACGACTGGGCTCGGTCCAGTTAGTTACCGAATAGCCGAATGGCGAGCTACCCAGTGCCCGACGTCCGCAAGCCCGCGTCTACCGTGGCTGGTAGTCGAGGTCGGAATTATGGTGGCTAGGGCGTAAGGACCTTCGTTCTCTCACGCGTGCAGCTTCCTCCTTCGCTAGCATTACTGCTTCGTAGAAAGAGGCGACCGCCTGCCATTCCTCCTCGCTCCGGACCATAGCCTGAACCAGGGCCCAAGCGAAAGGTCGCTGCCGCCAATTGCCTCCACGAGGACACGGCGGTGCTCCGCCCAAGCGGGGCACACCTCCACCGTATGTTCCACCGTGTCCTCTGGGTGGTCCGCACAATGATGACACCCGGGCGTTGCTTCCGCCTGAATCCGATGCAGGAACCTCCCGAGCTTGCCATTTCCGGTGAGGACCTAAGTTATGCGGAAGGTGAGGACGACGTGTTGCCGCTCCAGCCACTCCTCAAAGAGGGGACTTACCGCCATAATTGTAGTGTGCCCAGAACTGGGTTGCGACAGTCGCCATCGCCATTCCACCATGAGATCCGGAATTTTGTTCACCATGCCGCGACTTGGTGCGGCAGCAGAGAGCAAGTTCGGTCAGTGGATACGAAACAGGGCACTGAGGAAAAAATACTTAGAAAAATTTCATCCAAAAACAACGCCTAATCAAGCCTTCGGGATCCGGTGGGATGTGGGAGTGGAAGGGAGGGGAAACATCGGGGGACACTGCATGTAACTTCGACCTCAATGTTAATGACCTTGACCTCAAGGTCAAAGGTGTAAAACGTCGGGAAACGCCTGGGACAACCGGGGTCAATAACCAAGGTGTATGATCTTGACCTCAAGGTGATGAACATAATCTCAAAGTCACACCTAAAATCCCAAAGTCAAATGTATAAAACGCCTGGGACACCCAAGATCAACGAATTTGAGTGTCGGGGTGGCCTAAACTTCCGAGCTCGCTTCGCTCGCTCTTTGACAATTTTTAGGTGTAAGAATATTTTTAGGAATTTTTACACAATCTAGTCCCGTGTCAAGTCCAAGTTGACAGAGGCCCCCTGCGGGGGCCTTCTTTTTTCTGTTTGTGGGTACACCAGTAACCTAACACGAAGGGGATAACGGGGCTTCGTTCGCTCGCTTTGCTCGCTCACTTCAGCCCCGTCATCCCTCAATGTTAATGACCTTGACCTCAAGGTCATTAACATTGAGGTCAAGGTTAAATTTTTCCAAGTCTTTTTTGTAGCAAAATTTTCTCAGACTCTTTTTTCCTCAGAGCCCCGTTTCGTAGACTCCAACCACAAGTTACGGTAGAAATTAACATAATGCACCAATAGGTTCCTTGATCTCGATCTTGATCTGCTTGTCGTTAAGGAGTTCCGTTCTGTGCTTTCGTAGTTCAATCTGTAAAGATATGCCCATAGTTGTAAATATAGGGCAGAGCACCGCGTGTCCTCGTGGGGGCGATTGGTGACACTTCTTGATACCTATATACCCCACCAAACCATCACTGAAGTCGGGTAATGTCCATGTTGTACTCTGCTGACTAATTGGGAAGCTTTTATAGTGCTTTACCCATAAACTCGGTCATTCTGCTTGATTGCTTCAAGTCAAGAAAGAAGAAAGAAAGAAAAAAAAAATTTGTATTTGTAATATTTACACTAGGGCGCACAAATTAATTAGTTTTAAATTTGATTGAAATCACTGGTGGTGGCGCGTGTGTTGGATCATTCGGTTCCTTTCAAAATGGTAATGTTGAGTGCTGCTGATATATGCGGCATGTCCGTAAACTGGCGTTATAAGTCGATGATTACCAATTTTAGGCCTGAGAGATAGATATATTCTTTATTGTACACCACTAGTGTCTTATCACTAAAAGCATTTTTTTACAGACAACCTTTAGATGGATTTGACAGAGAAGGAGAAGAAGATACGCAGGTAGTTCGCAGTGTACTATTTACATATATACAATACATAAACTAATAAATTACATATAATACAAACAAAATATATATAAATAAGACAGCAGAGAAATAATGTACATAATGACGACGTTCAAAAGGAAAGTAAACCATATTTTTAAAAACTGTGAGTTTTTGAACTTTCCTTATTGATATGAGCAAACCATTCCATAGCCGCACTGCTTGAACTGCAAATGACTTGTCGTAAAAATTGGTAGAGTGGCTTGGCATCTCTAGCCTCAAGTTTTCCGATGACCTAAGATATCTAGTATAAGCGGGGGTTAGATGACTGTAGAGCAGTGACTAGATGTATACGTTCCGGTAAAGACGTATTGGAAACCACTTGAGTTTTGTACGAAAATAAGGATAAGTGATCATCCTGAACCTAAATTTTATGATTATAGCCTGATTTATGCACCAGAATCATGGAATATTTTAAATTTCAGATGCGCGTTGTCCAGCAAAGCCGCGGTGGACATCTATCTATCTATCTATTTATGTATGGTTTCCGCACTTAGTCCTATGTGGACCATTGTACGTGCACTCCGCGGTTGACCTTTAAACGATTTTATAAATACTTACTTATAAATGAAATTATTGTACCTTAGCCGTCACATTTTCTCTGCAGATTTCTGATTAATCTCACTTCTCGTCTTTAAATTTATCAATCAACTTGAAGAGAAGCCTCCTCGTCGTTCTTCGTTTTCTTCAAACAAATTTAAGTAAATAATTGTGACAGTTATCTTTTATTATTAATTTTGTAATTGTTTTTCAATTTGCATTTTTTCTTTCCAAATATATTTATAATACACTATAATTATGGTTTTTATTAACAAGTGCTCAATATTTCACTCTGAACATACGTAATTTGAGGGTTATAGTTTGTTGAATTTCCATACTGTTGAGTTCTAATGCAATGGTCTTTCAAACGAATAGAAAAATTTCGATGATATCTCACACACAATTTGTTTTATTTAAATTTAAAGGTAAGAAACGCTTCATTTCATAAATAAACTTAGTAATATAATATTTTTGGTTTTATTCGTTAATTGTTGAATAAACATGCATCGCATATTATTTCATAAATAATCAAAAGTATCAACTCTGTTTAAACAGCATACAGTCAGGGTGAACAGATTCAGATTTTTTTAATTCGGCCTCCTTTTTGTTGTGTCATCTTTCGATGGCCAAACCCGCGAAAATGAGAACACAATGATTATTGCTAGACTCCGGCCAACGAAAGATGGCCTTACTAAAAGGAGACCGTATTAAAAAAAAAAAAATTATACCATAGCTGTACACCGCTTAAACGTAGTTGATACTTTTGATTATTTATGGCAACAATAAGTATGCGATACATGTATGATGTGCTATTTATTTAACCGCGATATTTAACGCCGCCAAAATACAAGCGTGTCCGTTCACTGCCAAAGGAGTCCGTTCATCTTGGCTCCTGCTTTTTAGAATGTATTAAAATATAAAATACTAACTGACCCGGCGAACTTCGTACCGCCTAATAGTAAGGATAACGCCATCTACTGGCATTACCAGAACTATTTTAATTTTTTTTAATTAGATATGGCGTTGTATTCAGATTTTTTTCCATTCTTTCTCACCGTTTAAACCTTCCCTGGACTGTCTCAAATATTTCAAAACCAAAATTAGCCAAATCGGTCCAGCCGTTTTTGAGTTTTAGCGAGACTAACGAACAGCTATTTATTTTTATTTATATAGATTTTGACTAGTTTTTTTTACGTTCAAGTGCGGGATCCCTGAACGCGCGGGGCCCTAAAATGCGCGGGGCCTGTAGCATTTGCTACTCTTGCTACATGGCTAATCCACCACTGAGTGCCGTCTAACCTTTGCAAGCATGTCGAGTTTCCTAGCGGTTACCGTAGCTTTGGACTCAATGAACCGCCCAAAGTTTAGGTTTAAGGAAATTTTAACTCCCGAGAGCTGACGGCGGTCAATGCACTCCAAGGATACATTTTAAAAAGCAGGAGCCAAGATGGACGGGCTCTATTTGAACGGACACGCTTGTGTTTTGAGCGTTGAATATCGCAGCTAAATAAAAAGCATATGTTTAATTGTTAAATAAACGTGTATCATAGATGTATCTTATTATTTTCATGAATAATCGAAAGTATACACTCCGTTTAAGTGGCGTACAGCTAGGGTGAACAGCTTCAATTTTTTTTATACGCCATCCTTTTTGTTGGGCCATCTTTTATTGGCCAGAGTCTAGTATCGTCAACAAAACATGGAACTTGATCTTGATTTAACCATAGCAAAATCACGACTAATTATGTCAAGCGACGAGAATATCAGTGTACCTCAATCCGTATCCAGTCCCCTCTATTAAATATCCGAAAATTACTTGCGGTAAGTTGGCAACTTTGCAACATGTAGCTAACTTCATTCAAGTCTAATACGTGGCGCTAGTGTCGCAGCGAGCGAGTGACCGCCTGTCATTGTCAAATTGAATCGTGATTCGTGGATGCCAAGTGTTTTGTGTTGTGAGTGAATGTCGAAAATTGATGTAATCTATCGTTGTCATGTGGTAAGTTTCCATTATTATTTAAAAAATTGCTTAAATATTTCCTCACTTGGTATTGGAGCGAGTAAGAAGTTATTTAAAGTTTGATGGTTTGAAGTTGTAGCCGCCGTTACTTGACCGCCATCGCCCAAGCTTGTCGGCTCGGCTCCGCCTTTGCTGCAAAACGTGACATTTATGACAATACTTTTATTATTACGAGGAAATACATGTCCTCGTGGGCACTATTAGCTGTATGCTCTATAATTAAATTTACTCCAATGACCTAACCTTGTTAGAATTGGTATCTTCTCGAGGCTAGTAACCAGTTTTCCAGTAGCAAAGTTAATAATGCCGACTTCCCGCCGATGAATCACTACAATATCTGTTGATATTTTACGTGGGAAAGGGTGACTCTTAATTTCATTAATATTTTTTATTCATTTTATTCTTTAGTTAAGAGTTTAAAAAACTTATGTTCATGTAACTTATTTGGTGTCTGCTTTTATGTAAATTACCCATATAGTTTCAAGCAGTTATTGAAATGCATACCAAATTATTGCTACAGACTTGTCTTACTGGTTTTTGAACCACTGTCACTTTGAAAAACAGTCTTCAAAACTTATAAAAATCATTTTAGTACTTATATCACATTCACTTTACTGTTTGGGCTATTTTTTTCTTTATTTTATTTTTTTAAATTGTAGTTACTACTTTTATACTTTCAG
The DNA here is from genome assembly GCA_961205895.1 of Mythimna pallens. Taxonomy (NCBI): domain Eukaryota; kingdom Metazoa; phylum Arthropoda; class Insecta; order Lepidoptera; family Noctuidae; genus Mythimna; species Mythimna pallens. Next base: position 23,482,160 of record OY540825.1, on the reverse strand, counting down.
CTAAACCACATATATCATTGAGTTAAATCGGAAGACTTCATGACATTTTATTGTGAGGTTCTTTTATTTAAAAAAACCTGGTTGTTTCGTTCTCTTTAGGAATTCATCCTAAACTCATTCTGACTTGCATGTTTTTTTTTTACTTATCACAATGACCACTGTCTCACAATTAGCAATCAGAAGACTTCATAAATCTGACACTAAAAATATAATATCTACTTTACATATATGTTACACCTTTGTACCAATTTTTTCTGTTTCCTTCTTCTTTTCTTTTATTATGTGTGTACATAAATTGTTAAATAAATAAATATCATTAAGACAAAATTTGTACAATTAATTAAACATAAAAAATAAACATTTGTTTCAATTAACAATAGCTCATAGATACAAAACCATATGCTATTGATTTACCGATACCACTCTTTATATGCTTTCTTCTGGTCAATGTCCGTTCACTTGTATTGTATGAATAGGTCAAAAACCTCAACTTAGCTAAAAAAAAAGTTCTCTTTGAATAAATCCTAGCAGTTATTGTCTATTGCCAACAATGGTTTCCAGAACATTTGGGTACCTAAGTATCAATCATCTTAGATTCATAGATAATTCTTATTATTCATATGATGACCTATTGTTACTGAAATAATTTATTCTCATTATATGTGTGTATAATATATAATTTATGTTGTTGAGAATATACCTAGTTCAGTTATTAATTTTCCACTTTTTAATTAATACAATAGATGTTATAAGAAAATTTATAAAACATGTTCTCTTATTGTTAAACTTTCTGCCCAGGCACTTTCTTCCGTTCTAAATTAATACCTACTTACTTGTTCTCAAAACAGGTTTTGTTAATAGGATGCTATTCAAACTATCCTTCTCATTATATCTTCTCAGAATGAAATAAAAAACCAGTTAAAATAATATTTTTTCACAAAATAACCCCAATTAGTAAAATCTAGACAGGTTTTTTGTTTACAATATCTAACAGTACAATTTTCAAAGTCAATAATCATTTATTTGTTTAATAATAATATTGGAATGTTGAATTGGGATCCACTAAAAAACTACCCCACGAAAAAAACTTCGCGGACAAAAACATCGTTACCTACCGACCGACACCTTTTCTAAGAAAACAATCCAAAACATACGCGTTTCAAAAGAAGGAAGGTTTGAAAAGACCCCACAAAAAGACTAAAGGGACAGATTTAACACTGACGTCAAAACCGATGTGATACTGAAAATTGATTCTGTTTCAATTCCAAAGCAAACCACGAACAATTTCAAAGCGAACGGAAACTAGCATAATATTCCGATTCCAATATCAAAGGATGAATTGACTTTTGTGGCTAATAAAGCAAGGCCATGTTGCATGTTCCTTTCCAAGCCAGCATAATTGATCTAAATGTAGGTTAGAAACATAGAGTTTGGATCCAAATATCCTGAATTCCGGAGGCGAATAAGATTTTTTTACGCTTAGATATAAAATATGGCGTTAAACATTGATGTAGCGGTATTTATCAACGCCAGCCTACCGAATCGGCATGGTTCGACATTCGATGCTACGCGTCCCTCACCCGGGGTCAATGAAGTGAGAATTGACGCCAATTAACCAGCCTCACGTCCACATGTGACCGCCGAACTGTTCAATTTGCTTAAGAAACATGTGCCTGATGTTCAGCATTGCGCAATAACAATAGCGTTGCTGAGAACGGGTAACACGTCTCGGCTTTTGTGCGCTGGAGCGCCAAAATTGATGCTCGGATATCATTTATTTGTTCGTCTCGTCTTGTAGTTCAAAAGTGAACGGATACTTAGATTGCCGTCGCGTCGTATTTTATGTTCGTGATCGCTAATCGTCTTTTAATTAATCTTTCAGCTAAATGTTTCGGGCTTACGCTGTTAGTGGTCTAGCCTAAAACGAATCATCATTTTACTAGTCACTTCTGCACTTAACGTGACCCGAAATATGCAAAATCCCGCCAAGGTATACTGAGATTGTCTGTTTCTAACCTCAAGTTGATGAAAAATATTTTTGCTGTAGGAATACCACGACTAGAAAAGCAAATTAAGTTAATGAGCTACACCTGGGGGTGAAGGGGCGTACAACCTAGTCAGGTCTAATAACAGAGCCAGCGTTGAACTGCTTAAAAATTTAAACAGCCAGGTGTCGATCACCTATTGATTAAAATGACATGACCGTTTGTAGTATCAAAATCTTCGGTTTGAAAGACTCACTTCGTATTCTGTTTATTAACCGATAATAAACTGTTATTTTTCGCCAAAAGTCTTCGTCGGGTTCAATAACTTCTGGGTCTGTCCAAAACGCTTTGATGATGACATCAAATCATTATATTCTTCCGTCATTTCCTTAATCGTTGGTAAAAGTAGATCGTAATATCATGTTCTACGGTCCGATATAATTTGAAAAGGAAGTTGTTAAAATAATTCATGAAAGCTCTTATGTTTTGGGGCAGAAACTGTTTCAGTCCTTCTTAGCTCGATTTCCTTAACTTTTGGTAGAAGTCTAAGTGTTTTTTGGGTTAAGTACTATTGACTTGGTTCTTTGATTTGCGAGATCACAGGAATTCCAATTTTACCGGTAATTTTCATCTTTGCCTTTTTTCTTAGTCTTTCTTCGATCAACAATGTTTTTGTTGATCGAAGCTCGGATGTTTTGGTAATAAATGACCCTCTTAAGCTTAGTTTTACTACAAAAAGGACTTCTGTTTTAGGAAGATACTGTTACGAAATGTCAGAGTATTGAAGGAGACTTGAGTTTGACTTGTTATTTCTTTTTGTAACTGACTTTTCTTAAGAGAAAGGCAGGCCTAAAACTTCTAAAATGGTCCCGAATGTAAAAGGAAACAAGCAAACTGCCCAACTTTCACACCCCATCATCGAAATGTCCCAATTATCTCGGAACCACTTACTGAAATTGTAATTAGGAGGACGGTTAATTAAAAAGTCGAAACCAGTCTCAAAGTTTCGATCCATCATGTCTGACAGTAGTGTCATGTCCTAAACACGAAAAGTAATTAAAATTCATTACGGTGGTCGATATAGATAACGTAATAGGTACATTTACATCATCATCACTGGTGAGTGCGACCCTCGACTAGTTTGTAGGCACTCCGCTTTATCAGTTCCTTGTTAGCATTCAGATAACATTATTTTTTGAACCTTGTACGTTAATAATGTGAACGGAAAATGGCCGCGTCATAATATTTGAAATCACGGTGTTTTAATGATCTTGTCAACAAATTAACTTCGTGGAAATTTGATTCTGCTTACTTTGGCTTAAAATAATTGCTAATAGCTTCTGCCAGCAGCTTCGTCCCTGTGAAAATAGGTTTCTCCATACAAACTTTGGTACTCCGTTTCATCCCCATAGAGAGTGGATTTAAAAAAGTTCTTATTCTTTGATTACATCATAAAAGGCACCTCTATGCAAAGTTTCAGCATTCTAGGTCCAAGGGTCTGAGCTAGGTCAGGGAAGAGAGTCAAGACTTAGCTTCGGCTCCGACTTACGAGTTGTAGGTTGCCGGTTTAAACCCATCCCCCAAGGCGCATTGCTTTGTGTAATTTATTTCATCACCACTGCTCTCAAAACGGTGAAAGAAATCATCGTGAGGAAACCGGCATGTCCTAGAACCAAAAATTCGAAGACATGTGACATCCACCAACACGCCCTGGGCCCGCGTAGTGGATTACGGCCAATTCCCTCTCCTAGAGAGAAGGCCTGAGTCCCAAGACCGAGTATGCTATGCTATGTATACAAATTACAAGATGGTTCCTTTTTAGAAACATTTCAACTAGCTGGAGTAATCGTTATAGTCTATTTGTTCTACATTTCTTCAAGTTTCCGACATACTTTGGTCAACCTCTGGACCAGTGATCGTTGTGATCAGATATAGTAAACTCTGCTTTTAGCACACTGCATTGCGTTTCAAGAATGCGATTTGTTTAGTACGTTATCGTATCCATCGAATTGCTTTCTCCTCTTCAATTACTTCATCCACACTTGAGTGGGAAGACTCATTTACACCATCAAGAAAATATTTGTTATTCAAGTCATTATAATAAATAACAATTTTAATAGCAAATCGAAGAAAGTAGGTTAGTTACTCTACATTAATAATCTTATCATCTACATTGTACTATTTGTTACGCACTATTGCGAGCTAAACTCGTAACATTATTGCTGTATGTGGCTTCTTAAGCTTGTGACTTGTGTTGTGCTCTTAAGACTTATAAATAGCACTGGTATTTGTTCGTCTTAGTCTTCTGAAGTCCTCGTGTGAGACTGATGGCAAAAAGGTGCGTTCCTCCTAATTGGTCTTTGTGATAAAATCGTGCCAAATTCGCTTCTATTTCATAGAGATCCAAACATTGCTTATATTTGGCTTTAGGTGTGTGCTATGCTTCCCTGGCAGAGGCCCACGAGCTCTTAACCCGATCTATTTGACAACCTAAACCAAAAAGGAAGGAAAAATAAAACCCAAAAATAAAAAATATTTATTTTTGGGTTTTATTATTATTTTTTGTTTTTTTTTTTTGCCTGTTTAAGGGATGGAGATATATAGGATGTATAGCGCCATCCGTCTTTCTCGCTCGCATGCTTGACATTTTAACACGTCATGGTTAGGCCCCAGGTCACAGCAATCTTCTGAATGAATATTGTTTTAATTATGTCAATTATAGCTTTGAGATTTTTTAGATCTGAATTATTATTTTTGGATGGTGTTTAATTCTTCATTCAGAACTGTACTGTGCACAGCTACAATTAACCTGAGGCACGGCCCTCACACAAAATTACGATCAACGCTCAACCCACTACCAAGTTTTTGGCACAAATGTTTTGTTCTCTCTAACATACACGAATCCTATTTCCGTAATTAGCTTGGAAACTGTCAGTGTCGCTTAGAACATTGAAAACGCGGCCATGACTGTGACCTTTCAGGGTCAATGTCGTCTAATTTTACTATTCATCATACCAACCTTTGGCTCTACGACAAAATCATGCGGTCGATTTTGACCTTCACCTGTGATATGGTACTTTTTTATGAAGAATAAACAGAAGTAAAAATTGTCATCATGAAATCTCTTGTTTTTTTTCTGAACTACGAGAACTTCATCTTTATTCTATCAACATTTTTAGACTCGATGAAACAATTTCTATAATATTCGGTAATAGTTAGATTGCTCTTTATTCTCATAAGAGGCAATCTCCTAGAACTTTCCCTTCCATTCTCAGTTCAAATTGAACAAACTATATAGAACTAGTTTCAAATCTATTTTCGTTATCAAATTTTTAGGGTTCCGTAGCCAAATGGCAAAAAAACGGAACCCTTATAGATTTGTCATGTCTGTCTGTCCGTCCGTATGTTACAGCCACTTTTTTCCGAAACCAAGAAAGAAGAAGAACTATACTGTTGAAACTTGGTAAGTAGATGTATTCTGTGAACCGCATTAAGATTTTCACACAAAAATAGAAACAATAAATTTTGGGGGTTTCCCATAAGTACTTAGAACTGAAACTCAAATTTTTTTTTCTATCGTACCCATACGTGTGGGGTATCCTATGGATAGGTCTTCAAAAATAATATTGAGGTTTCTAATATCATTTTTTTTCTAAACTAAAAAGTTAGTGCGAGAGACACATCCAAAGAGGTAAAATGTGTCCCCCCCCCCCTGTAACTTCTAAAATAAGAGAATGATGATGAAAACTAAAAAAAATATATGATTATAAAGAAATATATTCAAGTTTGTACGGAACCCTTAGTGCGCGAGTCGGAGTCGCATTTGCCCAGTTTTTTCTAAATTCATGATATCAAAGATCAATTACCGCAATTTATATGATAGATAGCAGGTCATCGTTTCGGGTCGCAATAACATCGGAGATTATTTCATCAAATTAGAAAACGTAATCAATAAAACTCTAGTCGGTTTCGCGTGACATTTGTGCGAGAAATCAAATCGAATCGATTCTGATTTATATTGGAAGCTCGGGGCCCTAAATGTGAGTAGATAGTAGAATAGTCAATGATAATAGAGGTCGTACTCGTAACGTTGAATCTTTGAGGTTATAAAATAAAAAGATACCGTCAAATTGAACTAGTAGTAGAGTACGTGCATCTATAACGTCCGATCCATTTCACGATACATACTACCTTAATAAATTTAAAAATGGAACAGAATTTCTGTAAAATTATCTGCCAAGTAAATTAACGAAAACTTAATCATAGGTAGTGAATCAGGACCATAGCAATATAAACTATGATCTGAAGAATCAATGCCTCTAGATATTGGGGGCAAATATATTCAATCTAGCCCGTCAAGTTTTTTCTACGTCTTATGTTTATTGTGGTGATAGCAGAAGCAAAATAATAAAATAGGAATGCTCTTTCTAAATCTGTATTTTTTATCAGGACAGTAGCATGTTAATTCTGCGATCTCTCGCGCTGGGCCTTGGTATAGGCCATGGTCCGGAGCGAGGAGGAGTGGCAGGCGGTCGCCTCCTTTTGCGCAGCAATAATGCTAGCAAAGGAGGCGTCCGCACTCGTGAGGGTACGGCCCTCACGCTCCAGCCGCCGGGATCCCGATCCCAATTTCCAGCCACCGTGGGCGCTGGTTTGCGGACGGCGAGCAATGGGTAGTTTGCCGTCCGACCGCCCGGACCGAGCCCAAGTTGTCGACGGCGCGTAGTGTTCCACGCGCGCCTAAAAAAGATCTTCTGCAAGGTCGAAGCCTACTGGGAATATGGGTGATGCGAAAGAGAACCTCGGGGCCCTGGAACGAAGACAAAGAAGGAACAGGTGAATTTTAGTCAGTAAAAGTCTAACAAGCCCTCACTCCCCACCAAAGGGCAGGAGATATCAATAGATGATTTCCCACCTAAAAAAAGGATGTTAACCTAACCTAATGGTCGAGATCCACGTTAAAATTTGATGGTTGCACGCTGATTTGTCATGTTTACCACGTGCTCCTATTAGTTAAACCGAACCGTGAATGTTCGCTTCCAGATATCGTGTAGCTGCTCTTATTATTTGTTCACGCTTGACGGAATAATTGCCGCCGAATATCCGTTGCTCTAATTTTAGAGGTCTTTGTTGAAGTTTGTTTTCAACGTTAAGCCGGAGTTTGGTTTGTTTGATTAGGATAGTTCAGAAATTCCGAGATTAAATGTCTTCTCCGCCTCAGCATTGTAACATTGTATTAGCAACCAGAAGCCTTTAAGCGAAGACTTAATAAAAATATTAAGACCTAACAAACTTAACATAGACAAAACTATGTCTAGGATAAATTCATTGAGAAGACAACCTCATTCTATTTTCCTTATAAACTTAGATTATCTAAATGGGCATACGCTAGCCAGCGTAGGCTTATCCGTGAAACCATCTTCTAAATCTGGACGCGATGAGCATATCATTGTTAGTTTGTGTCGTGCGTGTGAGCAGGTTTACTCAACAGGTAATACAGGAGGTCCACTTTATGTAATACTTGCTTTTATTGTTGTTGTATAAAAAAGTAATTAACATTAACACTAACTGTAGAAGATTTTGGCCTCAAATACCAATTCTACATACAAATGGCTTTGAATTACTCTGTAGCCAAACGATTAAGAAAAGTAACTATACGAGTCTAAGGCCTACTTTCCTCCAAATAGTCTATTAATCTCTCCAGCTACACGAGGTATCGCTTAGTCCGTCATGCCCTTGTTCTTTATCACATTTAAGCCCGCTCTTGACCCCAATTTTGGCTAATAGTCCTGGACCTTCTAGCCCTATTTACACTCAGTGGCGGGACCTCGTTACTCATGCGCGACGGCGTGACTGCGGCGGATGGCAACCGATACGTGGAATCTGTTACAAGTAACAAGCGTTTAGACCATTGGTCTTCATGACGAATACAACAAATACGCGGGAAATATCATAATCCTCACGTCTTGCTACGAAGTAACTTTGATAATTTATTGTTATCCTAGCGACAGTTTGTTTCAATAGGGAGTAAAAGTCACCATTTATCGCTTCATTGCCGAGTTGTAAGTGATTCACAGAAAAATATAAAAATTTAAAATCTCGTACATTTTTGAAAACCCACTTTTTATTTAAAGAACGTTTTTTTATCGTTTCTACTTTCTAGATAAGTACAGTCAGGGGTCAAAAGTGCAGTTCCACCTTACCAATGCTAAAATGTCTAAAATTTCTTTGTAGAAGAGGGTCAATGGTTCATGACTGATTTAATTGTTAGCATAGAATCTAAAGTATAATAAACTAGTTGTGGACTATTGAACTTCTACAACAAAGAAATTTTAGACACTAGCATTGGTAGAGTGCAACTTCACTTTTGATCCCTGACTGTAGTACATGTTTGAAAAGTGGACGCTTAAATAGTTCATTAGCAATGAATTGTCGCCATCTAGTCGTGTCCTAACACTAATTTCTAAAACCAATAGACCGTAACTATTCAGAAATCTGTGCCTAAGTAATTCTACGGATAACTTGAGCATAATTTCGACTCCAATCACGCGAAATCAACATCGGCATTCCTCCCAGTAGATACTGGAACATTTCAATCGCCGCCCGTTTCCTCGCTCGCGGCTCGTACTTTGCTCAGTTAGTTTGTGGTGGGTGTGCGTTACGGACGGAAGCTTGCGTGCTCTTGCGCAGCAGATCGGCGCGTTCACAGACCAGTGCGGTTCGGAGAGGGGGTACCGAATACTCGGAATGTGGGAGATTTGTGTGGTGATTAGTGGTTCTGTGTTTTGATTTGTGAGTTTAGAAATTGTGTGGCCTGTGCTAAAAGTGTAGTTTTCGTTGAGGCGATTGGGTTTTAGGTCTCGGTTGTGTAAGTACTTCTGTATATTCTTTGATGTGTAGTTTTATACCTGCTTGGTAGATAGATTGACAGTGTCAAGTCCTTCCGAACATTATTTTAGTCTTTGACAATGAGTTGGATTTGATTATTCCAAGAACATAGTAGACACACTTCATTAGGTATTACTCAAACTAATTTGTCGTTCTGATGGCGTTCCGTCTCTAAGTTAGTGTTTTGAATTGATTTGATTTTGTACTTGATGCTATTACTTTTCCAAGTGCTTTGTAAGTAGCAATTTACTAAAAGAGAAAGCTTTTTTCATCTAACTAAATTTGGATCCATTACCCGAATTCAGCCTGTCTTAACAAGTTAGGTTATTTGATTTAAAGAGAAAATATCGAAGGAATAAATCTTTCCAATACCGCTCAGCTTGACCAAATTGGCGGTATGATGTTAGCAAAATAAAAGACTTTGTTACACGACCAGAAACTTGAAAAGACTTCAATTTAACAGTTCACTGACTTAGACATAATAGTATTAAACCCTGTGATTTATGATAACATTTCATGCGTGTGTTCATGCGAAATCTAATATATAAAATTCTCGTGTCACAGTTTTCGTTGCCATACTCCTCCGAAACGGCTTGACCGATTTTGATGAAATTTTTTGTGCTTATCCGGTATCTATGAGAATCGGCCAACATCTATTTTTCATCCCCCTAAATGTTAGGGGTAGTCCACCTCTAAAATTTATTTTTATTTTTTAGACAAAATTTTTAATTTCTATTATTTATATGGCAAAACAACGTTTGCCGGGTCAGCTAGTATTATATATGGCTACAAGAATAAACAAAAAATAGTTAAAGTATACCAACATCTTAAGTATTAACTTATTAAATATACTAACAGCATTGCATCAAATCGCATAAACAAGTAATAACAATATATTACATAATAATATAATTTTGAACCGGTAAATAATTATTTGAGCGCTTTTCCTCTCTCCTAGCATTAAAAAATTTGCTGTGTTCGATTTTACAGTACAATATGGATTGCAATAAAGGTTTAAGGTTGAGAATATTTAATACACGATAATAATAAACGATAGATCTAGGATGACATAGCTGAGCGTAGATATAGTCATAATTTCATAAAACTTGATAAAGATAACTTTATCAAGTTTTATGACTGACTGATGATTGGACTATAGTGAACCTATAAATGATAATCATCAATCAAAGATGATCTATAATAATAATATTCCACAAATATCAGTATCACACAACACCGTCAAGTCCCAAGCTAAGCAGAGCTTGTGTTATGAGTACTAGACAACTTATAAACATACTTATATATTTCTAAATACATACATATTATATACTAGCTTCTGCCAGCGGTTTCACCCGCACGAAAGTAGGTTTCTCCCTATAAACTTCTAACCCTCGTTTTACCCCTTAAAAGTGGTGGAGTTTCGTAAAATCCGTTTTTATCGGATGTCTACACCTTATAAGGAACCTACCTGCCAAATTTTAAGTTTGTAAGTGTTATAGTTTCTGAGATTTCGTGATTAGTCAGTGAGTGGTATTTCGTTTTTATAATATATAAATTACACCCAGACAGAACAAATGATCGTGCTCATCACACAAACATTTGTCCTGGATGGGAATCGAACCTACGACCTCCGGCATAGCAGTCAGGGCCACTGACCACTAGACCGAGAGGCCAGTCAATCTATGAGTAATAACAGAAATAATTTTGGCTGCATATAGTACGATTAGTGAAGCAAGGACAGATAGTAGTTTCTCATTTATCTTGGGTACTGAAACAGGTGTTGGGTATTAGATAGACAACAGTTATCTTTGGTTCTGATACTGAAAATCATCACAACATTAAACATGTTATCTTCTATATATATACTAGCTTCTGCCCGCGGCTTCGCTCGCGTAAACGTAGGTTTCTCCATGCAAACTTTGGACCCCCGCTTCATCCCCTTAGGGAGCGAATTTTGGAAAACCTTTCTTAGTGCTCGCCTACGTCATAAAAGGAAACCTTGTGCAAAATTTCACGCTCCTAATGCCAGTAGTTTCGGCTGTGCGCTGATATGTCAGTCAGTCAGTTTCCCCTTTTATATATACAGATAAAAGGAGAAACTGACTGATATATCAACGGACGAACTACGGGGCTAAGAATGTGAAATTTTGCTCAGTGTCCCTTAATGACGTTGATGAGTACTAAGAAAGGGTTTTTAGAAATTCAACCTTTAAGGGGGGTGAAAAAAGAGAATTTCGCTGTTATACAAAATCTTATTTCGTGGGTCAATATACTTGAAACTTCGAATAGTAACCTAAGTACTGGTTGTACAGGTACCTAAAGGTTGTCATTATTTGTGTAACATATAGAAAAAAAAATATCCCGTGCGAAACCAGGGCGGGCTAGCCTTGAAAATATATTTTATGCCATGAATAACATGGCAAGGTAGATCTAATATTCTAGCTTTATACAATTTCTTAAATGAAACTCAATATGCCTTTCTAAGCATGACAGAACAGACAAGGATATTATCATATATTTTTTTAAGGCCGTTGACATGACATCATAGAACGTGGGAAAGTTTATATTTAGGCTAGGTGTCGCCTTTGCCCATAAATGGGTGAATACACGTAACGGTTATTTTGTACGAAAATATTGATTTGTGGTCTACGTGCTGTAGTACATTTCAGGACTAAGTATTTTTAGCGTTTGCTATATTCATACGTTCTATTATTTATTTTTTTACAAATTTTAAATAACGTCAACTGCCTTCCGACTTTTTATATCGTACATGTTCTACAAATGAAATGAATGAGAGAGGGAGGCTAAAGAAAAGATGGATGGATTGTGTGAGAAGTGATATTAAAGAAAAGGGAGTTAGTGATAGTGTGACGAGTGACAGGACAGAATGAAAGAAAAGAACGTGTTGCGCCGACCCCAAATAAAACGGGACAAGGGCAGGGAGATGATGATGACATGTTCTACAAATCATTCAGTGAAATGCTTATTAAAGTATATACATTGCCGTAGGAGAACCAAGGTTACCGACATAGCACGAAGAATCGTTAAATTTAAGTGGCAATAGGCAGGGCACATTGCTCGCAGAACGATTAGCCGTTGGGGCCAAAAGATTCTGGAATGGCGACCACGTACCGGAAGACGTAGCGTTGGAAGGCCTCCTACAAGGTGAACCGATGACTTTGTAACGGTTGCGGGAGTCCGATGGATGCGAGACGCACAGGACTGTTCACTGTGGCGACACTTGGGGGAGGCCTATGTCCAGCAGTTGACGTCTTTTAAATGAAATGATAATGATGATGCACTGTCAGTGAGAATTTGTCACTGCCACAATTTCATAGCGCTATTTACTACAAAAATTCGTAGATTGTATGGTTTGCTATACGCTTTGGTGCGTACTGTAAGTATAGCAAGCAATTGATAAATAAATAAATAAAGTACCCACAATATATAGTGTAGGGAATGCCTTTTCCGGTTTAGTCTCAAAAAAAAAATCCTATCATACTGTTTTCATTGTCAACAGCTGATTCATCGAGAATACTAACTGGTATGAATAATATAAACCTTTTCCGATATACAGTACTAGCTTTTGCCCGCAACTTTGTCCGCGTGGGTGTTAAAGTCGAAGCCAGATAAAAAGCAGCCTTGTCGTTTTTTGAGGTTCAAGCTAACTCCGTACCAAGTGTCATCAAACTAGTAGTTTAAACGTGAATGCGTAACAGACAGACAGAGTTACTTTCACATTTGTTTATAATATTAGTATGGACTTAGAATTAGGTTAGTTCCATATCCAGGGATGCAGAATTGTTTGAAGGGTTGTCGTGGCTCTGGAACGTAAAAGGCAACTGACTGAACACGTGTGGGTTTTAATCAGTAAAAGTCTAACACTTCCTCTCGCTGTGGCCAGAGCAGGAGGGATTATTTGATGATTAGAATAACCTTGGAGTTTCTTGCCGGTTCTTCTCCATAGCAATCGACCAATTGGAAACGTGCGCTAGCTTCTGACGTTTTATAAGTGCCCATGTAGGCCTATGTGAAATAAATAATTTTACTACAAAAAAAAAATGATTTGTTCCATATCCAGATTTATTTATTATTTATTTAAACTTCATGTACAGTAGTGGTACATAGGCGGAATTAATGCAACAAGGCATTTTCTACCAGTCAACCTTTGGGTTAAAAAAGAAAACACTGTGGTAGGTTTGCACAATAAACAAATAACAGATACTTCAAACAGAAAAAAAAATGTTATTTATAATAATAAAATACATATTATATGCTAAAATTATAAACTAATAAATACTATGAAAAATATCAAATCATTAAGAGAACTTAATAACAATTCTGACGAAGACCGAACTAAGGTTGAGAGGACTTCAAGTAGTAGTTCCGAATATTACGTTTGAAAGAAAATTTACTATTAGCTTCAGGTCTTCGTTTGACCGAAGCTCGATTTAATTTCCCAAGTAGTTTTAATGAAGAGCTCGCATAGCAACACTCCTTTAGCCGCGTCATAAAAACGTGTATGGCGATCGTCATTATGTTCTAAGTCTTTTGCTATGCGGAAAGGCAACCCAAGGTTCCAATTGTAATTTACTTCATTGTTGTCAACTGGTATTATCATACTTGAAAAATCTTATATGCCAGCTTAAGTAGGCACCATGTATGGTTTCTACGGTTGAATTTGTTGACAGGTGCTGAAGCACGTGGAGATAATTAGTAATATTAATGCGACCTTGAGGAGGTGTCGGATTAGTTATTGCCAGCTTTACTGTCCATGGACATGAAATTTCATGAAAATATTACAGTAGCTAATGGCTGAATGGATTTTATTTTCAGGACTTGAATATACTATCCGATAACGATTATGACAATCGTATCAAATGAAATCTAAATAATCCTCCCGATCGAGTTTCGATCACGGGCGTCAATCTCAACAAAGGAGATTAGCTAAGTAGATACGCAGGGCATATTATAGTGCACAAGTGTATTCTCTATTTCTTTGCTCCCATAGTCTGATGGGACGGCAATTCATTTGACCGGGGAGAGATCAGGCACATGACTAAGAGCTTCACGTGATTTCTGAGGCACAAGGGTGTCTGTCAGCAGCTTCCAAACGTCGGGCTGCTAAGTTACTAACGGAAAAACTCAATAACACTTGTTGCTAGACCTAAGAATCGAGCCCAGGACACCAAACTTAGCGGTCTCTGCGTTCACAAAACCAACGGGGCAATAAAATCTAAATAGTATTGCCATAAAGTCGAAATAAGACAATTTGTAATTGGTCACTACCAATAATTATGACGCTCGCTTAATGATTTCTTGCCAAGGTAAGATTTTACAATAAATTTGTGTCATAACACTTACTGGTCGAAATCACAAGTTTGATATAAGAAAGTAAATATTATAAAAGTTGCCTATGAAATATTAATGTTACAGTAAATTCAGTATTTAACATGTCAACTTATACCCTAACTTAGCATCAACACTGTTATCCACTAAAAATCAGCATATAAAAAATAAAAGAGGACATTTAAGGTGAAATTGATATTGAATATAAACTGCAGGTTTCTTGAGAGCTGTTAAAGGCGTGGTAACATCCAAATGATAAATATATGGCTGCTGCAACCAACGGAGAAGTGAAAGTAAACACTGAACAGAACACCGGTTATCTTTAAGTAAACTAAACTTAATCACAACTGAAGAAAGTACAAGTTGGGTGTGAGCACATCTTTGACTGCGCTCTTTCCCTTCATAATCATATTCTTGAGATACGTAATGAATTTTAGCTCAAATTAAAACATGCGTGTCTTTGAAGAAGTTTTAATTATAATTAGAAGATTCAACAGTAATAAAACTGGTTGAATCACCGATGCGTATCAGTGATCAGAAAATATCTGAATTTGGGAAATGTAAACATTTGGGCACGTTTATAGTTTGCAGCTTATTGATTCAAATACTCATAAATTCACAGGTGGAAACTGCTGCTCGACTATTTAGAATAATCGTTTTTATAACACACTCGGGACGTATAAATATGCACGCAGTTTTATTTAATCAACACAAACTCGTAAACTCAACCAATTTGTATTCAATTGAGCATGAAATAATCTGAACATATTTGTGCTTCTAATCCTGTCGAAAATTCAGACACACCTTTCAAGTACGAGGTGGTGCTTGCAAAACGCCTTAATTTTGCCAGATGGAATTAGACTTGGAAACAAAGTGAATGGTGAAAAAATATCTCCGAGGCTCTGGTGTATATTTTCATTTCAATACCATCCAATTTGGTCAGGTGCCAAGCAGGCTCTGCTTTAAGTTCCTGATTGCTTCCTAATATATTATACAATGCCGTGTTAACTTTATTTTAAAGTCTACCAATTTTATTACGTTATAGTGTGAAAAATATTGACTTGAAGTTCTTATTTAAATCAGCGTTTGGAACTTTTCACAATTTCTACAATACGCTTTTATGAAACGTATCTTTCACGTAAAATTTAATTTCTTTTACTCGTTTGCTTTCATCCACCTGCGAAGCACTTTCAAAGAGTCCACTAAATCGGGTTTCTAAAGCTGAGTCATGTTCCACGTTTTTCATTTCGAACTGAGGAGGAAGAATACCTTTTTAATAAATTCTCAGAAATAATATTTCGTCTTTTCCTTATTCCTGTTTGATCATCCTTGGAAGCAAGAATCCTTGATGTTTAATAAATTAGGTAGATGCCTTGATTGCTTTTCAATTTTGTATTGATTGCTATTTATAAAGCATTTTGTTAGTAAGATTGTATACTTCGATATACCTGTCCAATTCATCTTTTCATTAATTTCTATAACCAGTATAATTGAATATTACAGGTTGCTTGATTAAGGTGGTTTATTTATGAACTGATTTAGATAATATATATTTATATTACTAAGCCTTTATTATTTTAATCATCTAGGTAATTTAATTCAAATAGATAATGATTACGTCTTTGATAACGATTTTAAAGGACGCTTTCACAGCTTTGCCCTTGAATTTTCAATAATGGGTCTGCAAAATCTTTATCTGTTATGGCGTTGATTTACAGTTGGTTCGGATTCTCAAAATGGTTTTGAAATTGGTAGTGCCTTTATTGTATTTACCAATAAATACCTGCATTTCATAATCGTCGCTGACTACCGCTGAACCTGGAATGTGTTTACCGAGTGTTGTTCAATTGTTTAACAGTATTTAACGCAGTGTGTCCATTGTTTCAGGTTGTGTGCGTGCCGTTAGATAAGCAACAGTGTGGTAGGATTGTTGAAGTGATCCAACGGTGTGGAATGGTTCCTGTGTGTTGGCGGTATCTCGTTGATGTAAGTGGTTAACCTATTTGTGTTTTGATTATATCCACTTACAACCAGATTGAAGTACGATATCGAAGATAATATTGGAATCGGAGCAAGTAATCCATTAAGAGACACTCTGGAATATTGAATTTGTGTAGTCTTGGCGAGACTGTTGAAGTATCGTTTTGTCCGATCGCGTCGTTTTATTTAAAAAAAAAATTGATGGCTTAGTAACGAAGTTCATTGCCAACCAAGATCAATAAGAACACAAACAGGTTATGATTTTATCAGAAACAGATGACTCATTTTATTTTACAACTTCGAAGCTGACAATTTTGGCGTGACACGAGACCGTAATCAATTTTACGAGGTACATCGACGTTAATATTGATAAATTTGAAAGTAATTTCAAAATTAAATATTGGAGAGAATGAATAATTCGAAGATTTAAAAAAGAAACAGTATGTTTATCTTACTAACAAGGACCCATTTTCCCGGACCGTTCCATTTCCTGAATTTCCTTAGCCCTCTGTAAGTCGGGACCCGTCTAAATGAGCGTTAAAAATGCAGACCCGAATCCAAGAAAGTAACCCAAGCTCGAGAGCCGACTCCGAATCGGGTTTTCCTGATGTAAGATGATACTATATTCTAGTAATACATTGTCCCTCGATCGAGGCTGACTGACCTCCTTTTAGAAACTTTATAAAACAGTTAAGTCTGCTTTAATTTTGGAATCTGTTTTAGCAATTATGTAATTCGATTTTTGTGTAATTCAAATTGGTTCTAGTGAGAGAATATACTTACATCGTTAGGTCTCGAACAGAATCTAATTACTTTCAATTGGACGTAAAGTGAAAAGAATTTACACTGCTGCAATTGGTGATTGCTAACCAACAAAAAGTATTTGAAGATACAATTTATTGATTAGTCGCATCATGATCGAATATAACAGTAGAATCGATTCCATGCAATACAATACCGAAACAATTTCTTTTCGACCGACTATGCAGAGCTAGATTACCTCAGTGGCTTTTAGAGATACTGCCTTTCTTAGGAGTACTTGCATGTCTGAACACATGAATCGAACAACTACCTAACATGAATACTTAAATTCGCTCTCGAGGTCTCGACCCAACTTCACCTGTGTATTCTTACATGCTAAGATCAAACTTTAATGGTTATTAGAATTTCTACACCTATAAGGTTCTGTACGAAAACTTCTTTAGTCATAACGGTAAACAGGCCATTGGGAATATTTGACGAAATGTTGTTCGAACTCTGATCAGAAATGCCTTTCTCAATATTCTCCAGGGACGTTTTGGCACTTTGATAGTCTTTTTGAGAAAACGATGTTGGGACTTAGATACATGTTAGGGATTTACTTTGTGTAATGTCAGATGTTCTTACTTGTCTTTTTGAATTATTCAAGATATTTTATTGAAGATTCATTCAGGATTGCCTTCAACGTTGAGTTTTAATCATCATTTTGTTGCTCTCGTCTTATGTTTCTTAATATTAGCGTAACACTTTATCTTCATCTCTTTATGCATAATATTCAACACTCTTTTAGTAAAGTAAGTTTCTTTTCTCATAAACAAATGATTCCATTTTAACTTTTCCGTCACTGACGCCACCTTCAAACTTTTAAAATGTTAATTTCTTCATATTTATCTTATGTATCCACGGATGCAAAGTAAAAAAAGTTACCTGCAATTTTGCGATTAACTGGTAATTACAGTAACTTCAAAATTGCAGATGGTTGAACTTTGTACAGTCGATATTTTCCATTAATACCAAGGAATAAATAACCTTGAACGTCGAGAATGGCAAGTCATTGGTTGTCCTGTACGACCCCCAAACGTCCTGTACAGAATATTGCAAAAAAAAAATCCAATACATACATTGATTATCACATGCCTTTCACACGATCCCAGGCTTAACATAATGCTCCGTGTCATATCACTGAGGTGATCGTTTAATCGATATGTCTGTGTTCATTCGTATAATACGAATAATATGTTCACGCTTGTTCAGTTATTATGATGGACCTTAGATGAATTTAGTGCTAATGTATCTTAAAGTGGAACTTTTCATTAGATTTGGTCTAATGTTTGTTTGGGATCCGTGGTTTTCAGGTTTCTTATAAGCAGTATATGCCTGAAAATTACGAGTTTCAAAAAAGCTTTTACTGGGTATAATAAGGATCTTTTGTGCAAAATTCTTATAGACCCAGTGGTTTAGATTGTTTTTGTCTATTAGTGAAGAATTTTTCCCTTGTGCTTTCTTTAGTTGAATAAGGATCTTTTGTGCAAAATTCTTATAGACCCAGCGCTTTAGAATATTTTTGTCTATCAGTGAAGAATTCAAGAACACCCACATCTTAATTTGTGAAAATGTAGGTCTTCTTTTCATTGAGTAGGTAATGAATGCGTTGCAAATTAAGAGATTCCTTTTTTTTAAGGTGGAAAAATCATCTAATGACAAATACCGCTCTTGGGCGGAGCGGGAGATAGTGTCAGACTTTTACTGACTAAAAACCCACTCCTGTTCCTTCGTTGCCTTCGTCCCAGGGCCCCGGGTTTCGTTTTCACACTACCCATGGCCCCAGTAGGCTTCGACCCTGTTGGGCCCCTACGATTTGCTGACATCACCCTGAGGCGCGCGTGGAACTATACGCGCCGTCGACGACTTGGGGCTCGGTCCGGACAGTTACCGGACGGTCGAGCCACCCATTGCTCGCCGTCCGACCGTGCTCCGGACCATAGCCTGTACCAAGGCCCGGCGCAAGAGATCGCCGCCGCCGATCGCCCCCAAGAGATTCCTTGGAAATGTCTTAAACAAATTTCTGGCCCAAATATTCGGGAAGTATAAATTCTTACCACATCGAACTGATAACTTTTCAACCTCTTCATCCTCTGTTACCGGAATTGTTAAAAATTTCTATGAATTATAAAGAAAAAACCGTTATCATGTTAATTACCAATATCAAGTCGGTTTTATATGAATTTAAATTAGTTAGGTAACAACATATGATTCATGCTGCCCTGCCTAAAAACACCGCGCCCGAAAAAAATTGCAACAACGTGTTTTAGTATCGTTCGTGACAGCTCACAGGATTTTCCCAATTTTAATCACAAATGAACTTAAAGTAGTCAACGTAGTAATCATTTCAGCAGAAATTAGGGTCGTTAAATGACGTAAGGGTGACGTAATGGGGTTAGTGTCACCCCAGCTGACAAAACATGTCGAGAATCACAAAAAAGGTTGGGTACTTTAGAAAACGTTTTTCGGATTATTATAGGTTATTGAAAGTACAAAATGCGAACTTCATTAGACGGCATGCCTGTGTGCAATGTGGGTATGCCTGCAGGTTGTGCATTTAGATCTACTAACTATAGTTGGTCCTATGGTGGTTAAGGGTCATGATGAGAGGAGATAGCGGTCAATACGCTATGCAGATTTTTAGATTGTCGCTGCAACCGTCATTGAACCCTTTTTTACGTGGGAAATCATCAAATTACTTCTACCGCTCTGGACGGAGCCGGTGGCTTACTAACTAAAACCCAGTTAAGTTCAGTTGCTCTTTTTGCGAGGGTTACGGTTACTCCTTCGGACAATCCGCAGCCCTGGCAGGCGTCGGCTCTAACTGCTCCCGTTAATTTTGCTGACATGTCCTTGAGGTGCAAGTGCGCTTCGAACCGGGACCGGCTTCACGGCGAACTAACAGTCAGTGTGTGACCGTCGCAGACAGTGAGGTCTATTGAATTCCTTGCATTGCCTACTTGTTAAGTAGAGTAGTGAAGGTCCAATACATCAAATGACGGCTCCATTCATTTAAAATTCGGACTAGCTGCATAAATTACGTGACATTGAACTTCACCTACGAGTAGTTACTAAAAGTATTCCCTTCCGTTGTCTTCCCGCCTATCATCTAGCAAAATTGAAAGGTAATAAGCTTGCTGGACATAATATAGCCACGGTTATTGTCAATGTGTGTGCATATTTGTATTGATATTTCCGACTGTTTGTATGTCATATTTTGCATGTGATTGGTGACTGAATAAAGCCGTTGTTAATACACTGACAAGCAAATCAATATTTCGTTAAAAACCTCTTTAGATATAATGGGGAACAGTATCCCCAAAAGCTGCTTAAGTGCTTAAACATATTGGTTCAACCTTAATAAACGGTGTCCACGTTTAACTATTCATGCTAAACCAATTAGTATTCGAGGCGGCCATGTCGACAGTTGTTCTATGACCGCTTAACTTGTATCCAAGCAGCAGTCTATGTACGGAATAAATGTATTGATAATGTTAACATTGGAACTTGGGAACGGTTCCAATCGGACTTCTCTTTCCCCTTTATTTGTTTATTGGGTCTTACCGTGCAATTGATTTCTTGTTATTAATTCTATTTGTCATTTAGGGAAATAACCGACCTTAAAAATGTGTGAGTGACTGCTGATAAAGCGACATTTTATCAGCGGTAGCGATTGTCGAAAAGTCAAAAATGTATGGGATTCACATTAACATCATCATGTCAGCCGCAAGACGTCGACTTCTAGACATAGGCCTCCCCAAAGTGTCGCCACGTCGACCGGTCCTATGCGTCTTGCATTTATCGGCTTCTCGCGACTCTCACCAGGTTATTGGGCAACTTCGTGGGAAGCCTTCCAACGCTGTGTGTTTCCAGAACCTTTAGGCCCATCGAACATTTGTTTTGCGAGCAATGTGCTCTGCCCTCTATCACAGTACGTGGTCAGCACTCCAGAACCTTTCGGCCCATCGAATATTTGTTCTGCGAGCAATGTGCTCTGCCCACTATCACAGTACGTAGTCACCACTCCAGAACCTTTCGGCCCATCGAATATTTGTTCTGCGAGCAATGTGCTCTGCCCACTATCACAGTACGTAGTCACCACTCCAGAACCTTTCGGCCCATCGAACATTTGTTCTGCGAGCAATGTGCTCTGCCCACTATCACAGTACGTGGTCAGCACTCCAGAACCTTTCGGCCCATCGAATATTTGTTCTGCGAGCAATGTGCTCTGCCCACTATCACAGTACGTAGTCACCACTCCAGAATCTTTCGGCCCATCGAACATTTATTCTGCGAGCAATGTGCTCTGCCCACTATCACAGTACGTAGTCACCACTCCAGAACCTTTCGGCCCATCGAACATTTGTTCTGCGAGCAATGTGCTCTGCCCACTATCACAGTACGTAGTCACCACTCCAGAACCTTTCGGCCCATCGAACATTTGTTCTGCGAGCAATGTGCTCTGCCCACTATCACAGTACGTAGTCACCACTCCAGAACCTTTCGGCCCATCGAACATTTGTTCTGCGAGCAATGTGCTCTGCCCACTATCACAGTACGTAGTCACCACCCCAGAACCTTTCGGCCCATCGAACATTTGTTCTGCGAGCAATGTGCTCTGCCCACTGTCACTTAAGTTTGGTGACTATTTGAGCTTTACCGGTAACTTTAGTTTTCCTGCGGACATCTTAATACCTGAATTGATCACGCTGGGAAACTCCGGGTTTAGCCCTTTTCATTGTCCTTTGGGGGACTATAAGTCTAAGGGATTGACATGCATTGCTGAAATGTCACATCGTGGTCAATCCCAAACAATTTCTCATTTTGAGAATCGCTGATACAATACCACTTAACTCTAATGCCTGCCAGGGCTGCAAGCTAGTTCGAAAAACCTTACCGCAGTCCTGGATCCCAAAGGGCAACTGAAGAAACTCAGGTGAGCTTTAGTCACTTAAAGTCTGATACTCTTTCTAGCTCCACCCAGAGAGAAACAAGTTATTTGATGTAAACTTTCAACTTTATTAGCTAATCTCCCCCTCATTATGATTCGGGTAAGGCATCAGGAAAAGTTTCTCTTTTTCTTCGCGGAAAACATCTCATTTTCCCCCATTCCTGCTATAGGGTCTTCATAACGTCCCTCTAACAATATTACATGAACATCACCCAGGCTCATTTGCATGTGAACAGCACCGGTCCCCTTCATCCCGGATGTCGTCGGTACATAATTGTCGTTGTGAAGAAATCAATATTATGTATTCTGCAAACGTTCCTTCCTAACAGTATCTTGAGACTGGTTGACTCTTGACTGAGTACTCGATTGTACTAATGTGTTTATTGCGAAAGGTGGTGCCTGGATGCTTTAGGATATTGACCTAGGTTTGTAGAATCCGCTACCATATAAAATTGATGCCAAACTTTTTTTTTATTTGTTTGGTGTTTCGTTAAGGCTTCTAATGTGGTTACGCCTTTTTTATGGTGGTATTTTTCATTAGATATTTTGGAAACACATTATCTTCTGGATATTATCTAGGCTTCTATTGAAATCGATTTATAAATTTGTGTTAAACTAATCCAGTAAAGACCTCTGAAAATCTGCCATTTTGCATGAACTTTGACACTTCATAATTTGTTCAAAAATTTAAAAAGTATAACATGGAAGCTGACTCCAACATTGTTGGAAAAAGGTTGGGCAGCTTGATAATACGGTACTGAATGAGACCCAGTATTACGATTCATATTCAATTGTGTCATTCTAATTTACTTGGAATAAAAAATATATTTCTGTGGTGTTGCTTGGATGTGTGGTGTGACGAGAATGGATAAAGTGAGAAATGAGTATATTAGGGGAAGTTTGAAAGTGGCGCCAGTTACTGAAAAATTGAAAGGGAATCGTTTGTCTTGGTATGGTCATGTGAAGAGGAGGGATGAAGCGCATGTGACTAAAAGAGTTATGAGTTTACATGTGGATGGATGGAGAGGGAGAGGGAGACCAAAGAAAAGATGGATGGATTGTGTGAAGAGTGATATGAAAGAAAAGGAAGTTAATGATAGCATGACGAGAGACAGGGCAGAATGGAAGAAAAAAACATGTTGCGCCGACCCCAAATAACACGGGACAAGGGCAGGAAGATGCTTGGATTGTATAAGCGCTTATTTCGTTTTCATTTGTAGGTATTGAGATACTTAATAAAGACGAATAAATATAATGAATTTGGCCTTATTATAACGTTTCGTATTATGAGGATAATGACAGAAATATTAGCCGTCAAAAATGGCAACCAATTAGGGTGACACAACCGATGATTTTAAAATTACTGATGAATCGTGTTAAAATAACTTTGTTATTGTTCTCATGTATTTCAATTAAATATGCATGGATATACCTAAGCAGGAAGGAACGTTATTGTATTATACTTGTCTGTAAAACAGACTTTCAGAAGCCTTTCAAATAACTGCAAATTGAGCAACAAGAAAGAAGTTTACAAACTACCTTTTCCCACTATTCTCCCATTCACCATTGTCTATGAAATTGTAATGACAGATCGCTGTCATTGTAATTACTGAGCCTACCAATTGGATTGATTAGAATCTCGTTGGCAAAACAAAGGGTTTGTCTATCACAATCAGGGTATTCTAAACGCGTCGGGCGCCGACAGGTCATCTGCGCAGCCGTTAATGAAGTGACGGGTATCGTATGTCGCAGGCCTGTCATCGACCTTACAGCTCCTTTCAGCCATGATAATCGTCAATATAGATGACGGACAATAGACTTGCTATAGAATTTGATTCATGACGTCACTTGATTGGCGGGTATTATTGCGTAAGTCAATATGAATTGATGGTATGGACAAGTATATGTTAGGAGGAGAATCGAGGACCGTGTCGTAAAAATTGCACTAAACCTGCTAGGACAAAAGAAAGGAAGAGGTTGCCTGCCATTGACCTGGTGGTATTAAATCGAGAGGTCTCAACTTATCCCTATTGCCTGAACCGACAACCCAGCGTAGAATATCTTGGCGCTAAACGGTGAGGAGACCCGACCCGTAATATTGGCAACAGGAACTATGAAAGAAAAGGTTGATCAGTCTTCAGCTTCATTCATAAAAGTTTGCAATATAAAAAAAGTTGATATTAACTAATATCAAGTTTCTTGTTTTTTTTTTAAGTTTCGTAACGTGGCCAGGCTTAATAAACGCTGGCTAATTTGTTTCGCCAGGTGTCGAATATTCGTCCGGCGCCGCACGAGTGCCCAATAAACAATTCTTATGAAAATCCTTTCCTCAATGTTTGACGCCTACGTTGCGAAGAAAGTCGTGCGAATTTAGGAAACAGCGCGGCTTTCACTGACATATCTTAGAAGAATACGAGAAACTTTGAAGTACTTATATATTTATGGCTTAAAAAGACTATTATGTCATCGATTTAATTTAACAACGATTATAAAATGATTATGACTGATTATGATTAGGTTCGGATTTCTCGATATCGATAATAAATTGAACGCGGCGCCATATTGATCGCATAAATCAAACCAAAAGGATTTGCTGTATGAGTCATGTAGGGTTGCTAAATGCTAGGCCGCATATCAAAGCGGATAATGACATATAATTTATGTTTTATACTCTGTATTAAGTGTGAAATCCTAAAAATAGTGGCGGCGACAAAGGAGGACTCGGCCCTGACTAGTTGTGCTCAAACAAGTGATGTTTACATCAACTGAACGAGCTTCAGGGGACGCTCAAAGTAAAGTTTGTTCACCCCACACACATGTGCTAAAGCGACATGCAATCTACGTAATCGTTAAAGTTACATGTTAATTTTCGTTTTCAAGTTTTGTTTTTGTTGTTTTTAGAAAGAAAGAATTTAATTCTGTTTTTTTGCCCATAAAGTACATTCGAAGAAATAATTTGTTATCATGTGAAGATAATGTCACTTGTACGCCATAAAATGACATGGTAGATAATTTCAACTATTTTCTTGACTGGGATTTATTGCCTTAATGGAAAACTATAAAATTTATTGCGTTATTGTAAGAACTAAACATTGTAAATCAGACATAAAAAATTGCCTTGAGTTTTGGTGTTAATAAAACAGACTGCAAAAATATTGACCCAACAATAGGTATGCAACAACACAATATTACAATCTCTACTTCTCTCAACTTTCAAGGTAAAAAATTCAAGCCATTGGTTTCTTTAAGTATTCTTTGGTTCACAAATTCACCCTTTGTTCCTCAAGCTGGGTTGCCTAAATAAAATATTAATTTACCTAACTTAAGTAAAGTGTTTGGCCAGAACATTGTTGAAGTTGTTTGACCTCGCCAGCAGTCAGTTTGGTAAATGTATTGTGATTAACAGCGGCTATTATGAAAATAAAAGATGATTAATTGATATCGCGTCACCAAATAACTCGA
This sequence comes from Mythimna pallens, assembly GCA_961205895.1. Lineage (NCBI taxonomy): Eukaryota > Metazoa > Arthropoda > Insecta > Lepidoptera > Noctuidae > Mythimna > Mythimna pallens. The sequence goes on along the minus strand of OY540825.1, from coordinate 23,456,744 downwards.
CGATTTCATGATTACGGGCAATAAATATGGAAATGCCATAACAAACAAGTTGAGCTACCTTTTCATTCCCCGCTTGTCTGAAATTATCACTAACTGCAGTAGTTAAATGACCTGGTGGCTGATGTTATTTATAATCATCATCAGAATTTCCGTCCGAAGACGTCTATTCTACTGGACATAGAACCGTTCACTGTGGCAACGCTAGAGGGAGCTCAAGTGTACCAGAGCGAACAGTCCTCGGTGCCTCGCATGCAGCGTACTCCCACAGCCTTTACCAGGTCATCGTTCTGCCGTGTGGGAGGTCATCCAACGCTGTGTAATACGGGAAGCGTTCACCACTCCAGAACTTTCATCATTTCAGTCGAAAGACGTCAACAACTGGACATAGGTCTTCCCGAAGTGTCGCCACAATGACCGGTCATGTATGGCACACAGATAGGCTGTCGGGTACTAGTAAGGTCCGACCGAGATCTCGGTCTCGGTCTCGGTTCCAGTCATTCTCGGCTAAAAATCAGGCCGAGATTCTCGGTCTCGTTCTCGGCCTGATTTACGCCGAGAATCTCGGCCATGGCCGAGACTTCTTGAGGTCCAACAAATCATTTATTTTCCCTAGATTTAGAGCTTATCGCTCCATCTACCGACGGATGGGCGAATTAGGTGCAGGTTTGACGTTACTCGCGTTTCTGTTTACGATTGCTGATTGGCTAATGGCTTTCATATCTCATTTGTTTTTTACATGTATGTCAATTTATTGTCAATATTTGGAATAGTGATTTAAATAAACATAATTCACGGATTGTTATTTGGCAAGAATTATTGTTAATAGATAAGTGGAAAAGTTGCGTGCGAATTGAATTGGTTTGGTTTATGTGAGTTTAAATTAATTGGTAAGTAGGTATCTAGTGTTATTTCATTTCTTCCTGTTTTACTTGTTGTGTTGTTGTAATTAGCGGAATGGTATCATTATTTCATATTTACATCTGTCGATCGGCATTATTTAATAATTATATGAAATACATGCGCAGCTTTTTTAAAGACGAAAAAGTAATTTTAAACACGTCGCGCGTCGATCGTGCGTTTACCTATGTACCTATTCGGTGCCATGCGACACTCGAGAGTTTATTATACGAAAAATGAAATGAAAATGTTATTGTTCCAGATTAACAATGCCTAAAATTAATCCAATTTGGGATTATTTTGTTAGAAATTCAACTATGACACAATCATCTAATAAGTATCGTATAATAAATTAGTGTCGCTAGGAAGCACGTTACCTAAATTACAGTCCATCAAAGGGTTAAAATTACATCTATCAAAATATCATTCCTACGAAAATGAAGAATTTTTGAAGAAATTAGAAGAAAATAAGCGAGAAACAGAAACAAAAGTTAAGTTTATAAATGACAATATTAACAAAAAAATTCAACCTACTATAGAGAAAGCTCTTGCTATCCATACATCAACAGCTCTATGGCCAGATGACCATCTTATTGTTAAGCGTATTGATAAAACAATTATGGATTACATATTAGTGGACATGCAACCGTATACTACAGTGTCAGGAGAAGCGCCATGTCTCGGTCTCGGTCTCGGTCTCGGCCGAGAATTTATTTTATACTCGTTCTCGGTCTCGGTCTTGGCCGAGACAAAAAAACAAGGTTCGGTCGGACCTTAGGTACTAGGGACCATTTTTTGCTGTGCTTGTCCGCCTGTCAAGCATGGCTATTATGACAAACGCCCTCGGGTTGCCATAATAGCCATGCTTGTCAGGCGGGTTGGCGATGGCAGTGTGGTTTTTAAAATGTGCAGAGAATGCTGTTGCCTACTTTCTGGTGAGTCCCTTAGTTGCCTCTTACGACACGCACGGGAAGTGATGGGATGGTCCTATTTTTTATGTCTTGACACCATACTGTACTGTGTGAACTTAAGACTGATGCTAAAATAAAGGCTACACATAACTACTCATCTTAAAAAAGCATTAATCACTGCCAGTCACGCTAAACATCAATGAAAAACACTGAAGCAGTCAATTACGTTGTTTGTTTCTTATCCCCACAACCAAACGTACAAATTGCAATCAAAAACTCGAGAAGACCGAAAATAATTTGCACAATAAACGTGCGCTGTAAAATGTTTATACCAACGGTTACCGAACCCATTACAATGTTATCTTCAAAGATTTTCTCGTGAGTATTTTAAATATATGAAATAGAACAATCGTCTGTTGCGAGATCGTATTTAGAACAAGGTCAATTACTAATTAATGTCTAATTCAATGTGTTTGTTTAATTTACATGCATACGATCAGACTATCCTCTTATTTTCATGGTTACAACACGCTATTGTAAGGAAATCTACAGAGAAACACTGAATAACTGCCAATATATATTTAATCAACTACTTTACATACTTTACATAAATTCAAGTGAACACGTGTAACGGTATTCTAACCTCAAAACATAATCACAACATTTATAAAATTAAGGAGATGTTACTCACACTGTATTCGCCAGCCAAGTGAACGATCTCTCTACAGTTTATTATTAAGCACAGGCTAGTGTCGCCCCACCATTGCCCCGGAAGTTTGCAACGGACCAATAGTGGTGCGACACCAGTGTTGCCAACCTAAATAAATAATTTTAATTTAACCTAAAAACATTTAATAGTATTTAAATTCAGACACAAGTCTTTTAAGCAAATAAATCGACTATAAACAAAATCATAATTCTACTGATACCAAAATAATTATATCTATCTCTAAAAATTAACGTCCATCTTCGAAGCGACAACATCCGGCCGTCCTGCGCACGCATCCGTCCTCGGATAGCGTCCCAGTCTGGTGCAATTGCTGAGAACAAAGTATATGCATGGATTAAGTCACATTTTATCTGGTGAAATTTAATTTTACTAAAGTTATTTGAATCGAGTGTCTACTCTGCTATTCCATCAATGGCCAGCAGAAGAAAGACCTCAAATCAAAAGATTTCTTGACATGACATATATTGGTATTCAGATGTAATCTATAACCGTTCCATCAGCGGTCAGTTATTGAAATGCCTAGATTTTGCAGTTCACCCTAGGCGATGCCTTTGGCCAACCCTAGTTATTTTACTACAAAACCCAAACCAATTAGCAACAGATCTATTTTACACGAATAAATACTGTTGTCCGAAATACCAAAATATGTTTGAAGCAAATGCACTAGACATCTTATCACATGTTGTATAATAGTAAAAGTTATAAGAGACAGATGATATGGATAAATACAATCATTACTTGGATTAAATAAATACCTGACAACATCTTAGGCCATTTCTAAGCCTTCAGCATCTAGGTCGGCCAATTTGATCCAAGGTTTCATATTTTCAGCACACGTGGTCCCCTCATAACACTTGGTTGTCCTTTCGGCTCCACGCATATCCTTTATTTTGTAGCGGTCATGTCCTAGCACTTCAGTCACCTGGAAAGGTCCTTTGAACAGTGGTAATAATTTAGTACTTTGCCCGTCATTCGATTGACTGGGAATTTTTATAACTACCAAATCGTTAACATTGTACTGATGGGCCTCTTTTCGTTTGGAATCGAAAGCCTGCTTTTGTTTGCCTGCACTGGCCTGAATGCGACTGTTAACATTATTCCTTAATAAAGTGACATCAACAGATTGATCTTCTTGTGTCAACATGTCAGCATCAGTTTGGAGTCGGTAACCAAAGAAGACTTCACTGGGTATGGCTGAAGTGGTTTTATTAATGGTACTGTTAATCCCTTGTTGGATACTAGTAATATGCGTATCCCATTTATCATAGCTAGTGTTAGCACCCATACTTCTTAACGCGTCCAGAATAGTGCGATTAAAACGTTCCACCTGACCGTTAGAGCGTGGGACAGCAGTAGCTATTACATGTTGTCGAATATTTTTGTCCTGGCAGTACTTAACGAATAATTTGGACGTGAAAGAACTTCCGGCATCGCATATCAGACGCTTCGGATTACCAAAAACTTTAAATATTTTATCTAATTCACTAATAACAGTTTGACTTTTAGTGTTACGAACAGGTGATATAAATACAAATTTGGTAAATGAATCTACAGTCACCAATAGGTAGGTATTTTTACGTGTAGTCTTTACAAATGGACCTAGATGGTCTATGTGCAATGTGTGAAAAGGCTTTGCATACTTAGGTATAGGATACAGTTTTCCTTCCTTTTTGCCGTAGATATTTTTATAGTAAATACAGTTAATGCAATTTTTAATATATTTGGACACAATTTTCTTAATCTTGGGAAACCAATAACACGACTTTATTCTCTCAATTGTTTTATCCACGGCAAAATGGCCAAGATCATCATGATTGGCTTTAATAATCTGCCAAATACATTGTTTAGGAACAAGCCATCGTCTACCATAGTCAGTCCGGCGGTATACCTTATTACCTAACAGCTCATAGTCATTATACACTTTCTTATTAAGCTCGGCCTGACCTGACTCTAATATTTCTCTTATTGCACAAATATTTGGGTCTTGTAACTGAACCGATAACAACCAATCTGCTTCAGTAATAACTAACACACTTTCATTGCATACGGGGGTAGAGTCTGTATCAACTGAATTCCGGCTCAGAGCATCAACATGTTGCATTTGAGCTCCTGGTTTGTGCATTATCTCAAACGTAAATTCTTGGGTTAGTAACACCCACCTACCAATTCTAGAATTAATTTCTTGTTTATTAATTGTATATTTAACAGCGTTACAATCTGTATAAATTTTGAATATAGATCCTAATAAATAGTGACGGAACTTTTGAAGCGCAACAACTATAGCTAAAAATTCTAATTCAAAGGAGTGATACTTTTTTTCTTCATTAGAAGTCTGTCGACTATAAAAATGAATCGGTTTTTCACCTTTATCAGTCAATTGAACCAGAATGCATCCTACGCCATCACGACTGGCGTCTGTGTACAGAATGGTAGGTAATTTGGGGTCATAAATGTTTAACATGGCGTTCTGTAACAACTCTTCCTTTAATTTATTTACGGCTAAGACTTGTTCAGATCCCCACTCCCATGTAATGTCTTTCTTCAAGAGCTTTGTTAACGGTTTTGCTATAAGAGCGCAATTCTTTATAAATTTTCTAAAATAATTAATAAGACCTAGAAATTGTCTCACTTGGTGCACATTTTTAGGTTCAGGATAATTTTCTACCGCCTTTAATTTCTTTTTACCCGGACGTATACCGTCTTCAGATATGTCGTATCCGAGAAAGTTAACAGAGCTCTGGAAAAAGTGACATTTCTCTAAATTGATTGTCAAACCATTATTTTGCAATGTTTTTAATACTTCGTCTAATTGTTTAACATTCTCATCTATCGATTCTGTAGCTACTAAAAGATCATCCATGTAACAAATAACTTTATCGAAGCGCAGTTTACCCAAGACCGTGTTCATTAATCTTTGAAATACAGAGGGTGCATTGCACAACCCAAATGGCATCCTTTTAAACTCGAAATGACCGTCAGGGGTGATAAATGCAGTTTTATATATGGAATTTTCATTAACATTAATTTGATAGTAGCCACTTTTTAAATCAAGTGATGTGTAGCATTTACATCCTCGAAGTTTGTCTATAAGGTCTTCCACGATGGGCATTGGATACTTCTCTTTTACCGTTATTCTATTTAGAGACCTGTAATCAATGCACATACGTTTTTCGCCTGAAGGTTTATCGACTAATAAAACTGGACTAGCATAAGCGGAATTACTCTCACGAATTATGCCATTTTTCAATAAATCATCAATAATTTCCCTAGTTGCTACCTTCTCGGATTCAGACATACGGTAAGGTCTTTGGTACACGGGTTTGTTCGTTGTTAACTCAATTTCTAATTCGACACAAGATGTTTGTCCTAATGATTGTAAATCTTTCGAAACAACTCGAGGATATTTAGCAAAGATATCATTTAATAATGAGATGTGTTCAACAGAATCTGAGTTGAACATAGATGACTCTATTAAGGCCACGTGTTCATTACTTATAGGGCAAAAAGAAAGGCTATTTCCTAAACGTGCATACATAATTTTTTTGTCCTCCGTAAAATTTCTACCAACTAAAATAGGACAGCCAGCTAATTCGTCACAAATATATAGGACTACATTAAGCTCAGCTGTGTCGACCATAACATCAACCTGTACCCCATGAGTGACCTTGGAGCAGGAGTCAGTTTTAAATCCAGTTAGTAAAACAGACTTATTTAACTGAAAAATAGAAAGTTTTAACTCGCGTGCCAAAGAAGACGTTATTAGAGAACAACTACTACCCATATCAATGAAAGCTTGTCTTTTGTATCCATTAATAACAACATCCTTATAAAATTTATCCTTAGAAGTAGGCTCGATAATAAGCTTAACTTCACTTTCCTTTTCAGGTTTAACTCTAGGTTTAGATCTACAAGCAAGCTCCAAATGACCAAATCGATTACACGAATTACATTTGACATTATCTTTATGACTACAGCTGGTCTTTTTATGCCCAGGTTCACCACAGCGAAAACATGTAATGTTTGTGCCAGCACTGTAAACAGAACTACGTATTGGTGCTCCATTAAAGATTGAAGAGCTTGAGCTTTCTGCCTTTTTATCTACATTAGCATAACCTGAGCGAGCTGAATTTTTATTGTTTAAGCTGCTGTGCTTCTGAGCGGACTTTTGTTCAGAGTCAACATGAATTTTTCCGTGCAAGAATGAGGCCAGTTCATCACAGTATTTAAAATTACCAGCATCTGCCGCAGTGCTTATATTTTTATCGCCAATTGATCCTACAATAACCGAAATAATATCTTGTTCAGAAAATGACAACCTCATTTTATCAATTTTGCCTTTTTGTACAAAATAGAATTCATATAATGATTGACCGTCCACAGGTTTTGTTTGGATCAAGTCATTTAACAAACTATACATATTACGTCTTATTTGAAAGGTATCTAACAGTGTACTTCGCCAATCCCTCCATTCCCACGACGTCCACTGTGTTTTGTTTTTTTGAAGTGAGTCGTACCAGGTTTTAGCAGTATTCCGTAATTTTTGCAACGCTTGATATTGTAAAACACGGTCAGACCAACGGAAAGCACGAGCATTGGCTTCTACAACATTAATCCACATTTCAATATCGTCCACTAATGGATCGAACTCGGGGATCACAGATGATAAAATAACATTTTGACTTACTGCGGGAGACGCACGCCTGGTGCGTCTCCTTTTCTTTCGCCTGTGTCCATCAGAGCTGCTCGACGAAGGTGAGCTAGATCTCGAAGACGAGCTACTTGTACCACTCGTACTTGATACTCTTTTCCCTCGAGTGCGCTTGCGGCGTCGCGGCATATTTGGGCGCGTTTTCGTAACACTTCTGATGTAAGGAAATCTACAGAGAAACACTGAATAACTGCCAATATATATTTAATCAACTACTTTACATACTTTACATAAATTCAAGTGAACACGTGTAACGGTATTCTAACCTCAAAACATAATCACAACATTTATAAAATTAAGGAGATGTTACTCACACTGTATTCGCCAGCCAAGTGAACGATCTCTCTACAGTTTATTATTAAGCACAGGCTAGTGTCGCCCTACCATTGCCCCGGAAGTTTGCAACGGACCAATAGTGGTGCGACACCAGTGTTGCCAACCTAAATAAATAATTTTAATTTAACCTAAAAACATTTAATAGTATTTAAATTCAGACACAAGTCTTTTAAGCAAATAAATCGACTATAAACAAAATCATAATTCTACTGATACCAAAATAATTATATCTATCTCTAAAAATTAACGTCCATCTTCGAAGCGACAACACTATTTGCCAGGAAAAGATGCGTTGATTCAACCAGCAGTGAGCTTTTGCATTTGCCAAATGACGTGTCAGATTTTCTGGCGAAAGACTGGTACTGCGTAGACTTTTGAATCTTTTTGTCCATTAGTTTCAGTACATATCTACGTTCTACTTCCTATCTACGTTCTTCATTAGGCAGCGTGACTTAGCCCACGGAACTTCTTGCCTACTGGCAAGAAGTTAGTGATATTAATACAGGCATTAAAATTTGACCTAAATACCAATAATCTGGTTCGTTACCCCAAAAAAAGGGCATAGCGGAAACATTACATTTGGTATGTAGCTAGTTATCCTTATTCTCATTACGCAGACATACACGCAATCAGACCTTGTAAGCCACAGGCATATATGGCATGTATTGTCTTGCTGAACCCCAACCACCATGCCAAGCATCTAAGTTGAGTATTTCGAATTCCATACTTTTCTACTACGAGACCACTTTATTCTCAACAATTTTTAAATTGAAATCCAGCGGGATAACTTTCATTGTTTCTCCTCGGGAATATTGTAACGAGAGCATATCGATATCAGCGATATAGTTTCAATCGAGCGCTGGTCTTAGACATTATAGAAGATGGAATTGATTAATTTTGTTCTTAGAAATTGTCAAGCAACTTTTTCTAAAGACACTGCTCTACTTTGATTTGCTGTCCCAGTTAGATCGTCAGACATTAAGCTTCTTAAATGCTCTTCAGAGTATACAAGCATGTCTACTTGGCAAATATTTGCCAAATCTTCACCACAGTTTATTTTCGAGTCTATCTAGCAATATCAAACTTTCTAATGCGAAATGTACCCAATTTTCGGTTCGTTTTATTTTAAAATACGTTCCCATCAACTTAGTTTGTATTCTATATTTTCGTGTTGGCATAACATTTTTGCGGTCCGCCCGAGTCGTTAGCGGCCATGACACAAATTCCATCCAGAACTTAGAACTTAAAGATACCATTTAGATACGTTATAGCATTTGAAATAACATTTAGGTACTATAATAATTCTCAAGTGATTGATGGTCGGTTTCATAATATAACTTTTGTACCAAAACCTGTTAATGTTGGTTTTTGGATGGGAGAAATTGAAAGTGCATTGTGTTAGCGTTCCCACGCAACTGGTATAATTTAGTTGGATAATAAAAGTACGTGCTAATGTGGTTGTAAACGTTGGTTTTTACCTGTTTGTGTTTTAAAACATAAACTTTCAATGACATCAACACCTCGATTCCTATTGTCAATCATTAAGGCAAGAATACAAGGGTATGAATGTATAATTTTGGAACCAAGATTGTATTTTATCATTTAAATCCACCTATAACGTTTCTACTGTTGGGACATAGGCTTACAGCAAGAAGCCCAATGCGGGTTTTATGGTACGAAGGAATTATTACTAAATAAAATTTTGTTTAAAGCGTCATTCAAAAAACGCACAATTAAAGATTAAATAAATAGTCTTTATTTCCTGACGAGAATATTCTTATTCTTAAAAAAAATTGTTCTTTTCGACCTAGATCTGCAAAATGCGCCTTTGAAGCACTAGCAATAGAATTTATAGCGTCAGCTGGATATTTAAATATTTTCAAGAGGATCTCACAAAAGCTCTATATTCTTTGACCAACGAGATGCGAAGCTTCAATAGATTTCCGATACAAAAGGATTGAATGGAGCTTATTGAACTGAAGTGAGAAACCTCCATGGAAAGGTTTTTAATCAAATATGACGTGTTAAAAACCGGCATAAATATACCGAAGGACCGAAATATGTATTAAATCATTATTTTCCACAAAAGAGGAATAATGGGGCCAATCCTTAGCCTCCGAAATTCAGTGGGCTGAAAATTTTAAAGTTACCTCCGGAAATTGAACAATTTGGGTTAGGGTTGACTGCGAAACAATTTGTTTTATGAAGGTGACTGCTAAGGCTAATGAATATAAGGTTATACGTGATACGTGGGTTATTTATAAAAAATATGACGTGTAAAATTATAACAATGAATGTATGATAAGCACGCTTGATTGTTGAAACACTTGTCCTCGTTTTTGAGATCTGTTGAAACTTGGAACCAATACTGTTGTTAGAGGTTTTATTAATTAACTCTTCTTCTATCAATACAGATATATCGGAATATTATAATTAATAAAGACATATATTTGATAACGATAAAAAATAATGATCTTTTGATGCCTTCTGGATTATACTGGACCTAATTGTATATACATGAAATTGAAAAGTAAAAAAGAATATTCGAGTACTAAACCCTTTTATCACATGAAAAATGTATGGAAGGGATTTGGATAGAATTAAAAATAATCTGAATGTAATTCTAGAACTCGTTAAAAAACCGTATTCGGCGGTTAGGTCGACCGAAGGCCGGGTTATCGGTCCGGACGTAAATATGAATGCTAAAATTGCGATAAAATTCACCTAACCAACGGTTTTTGCGATTATTTTAATGTACAGTAGAATAATCGCAAATATTACTTGTGTGGTCTCATATTGCGAAATTAGGACACAATAGTATTTAGTCTTGTGGGCGTTTTGAGCAGATAACGGACTTAATGAAAACTAATATTATATATCAGTCACCTCTTAAGATGGCTATCAATACTTTGAAAAGAAACAAGTTTAACCTCGGTTGTAGATTAAGAGCTAAGCTAAATTAGTATGTATTGCCTAAGTCGTATAGCTATTTATATAATTTCCTAACCGAACTATCTATTTGTTACCGGTTCGGGTACGGACATTAAGTGTCCGTCCGTTCCGTCTTTCAGTTCGAAAAACGGGTCAAGTGCGTCGGCTGCATTTTTTCATTGAGGAGGGTCTTTGATTTTTTGATTTTAGAACACGCTGGCTTCCTCACGATGTTTTCCTTCACCTTTTTGGGAACAGTGGTTATGAAATGAATGATCAAAAGTAAAACGCTTGCCTGGGTTTGAACCCATGACGTAGAACTCTTAAGATGGGGCCGTTACTGGGCAACCACTGCTCTCAATTTTTGTTATACTCTCTGTAAAAATTTCAACTGTCTACCTACTAATTAAATAAGTTACAGTCTGCTACAGACAGACAGCGGAGGTTTGGTAATAGTTGGTTATCCTTCAGGTACCTTACGGAACCCTAAAATTCTCTGCAACCGATTGAATAGTATCGAATTTAGTTGTACCATGTAATTGGCTATCTTTGTCATAATCTTCAAACGTTTTATTGCAATCAGGTCACAAGGACAATCGATGGTGACCTTTCCCTTGTTTTAAATCAATGCGGGTGCCAATTTTATGTAGCACGCAACGTTTTTACTTCATTTTTATTTATAAACAGCAATGATTAAACACTTAGATATTAGAATAGAAAGCTAGTTCCCAATTGATACCTATTGATGATTTAAAAATTCAAGTGTGTTGGTATCAGACCGAGATGAATATCATAGCAATCTGATCGTATCAGGGGGTTCACTGTTACTGAAGGGCATGCATAGTCCTCTCCTATGTGTTTCTATCGCTGAAATAGACATACAGTATTTGAATTTAGGTATACTCCTATTAGACTAATTACATTTTGAAGCAATTTTTATCACAATTCACTCCAGTCATATCCGTGTTATTTTATATAATTTAGGAGAACTTAAATGCTTTTTTTTTTATTTGATATTTAAAACTAGTGCTTGACTGCGATCCCACCTGATGGTAAGTAGTAATGCAACCGTTGATGGTGAGGCGCACTAATTTATTGAAAGCTTATTCACTCTAACTTTGAAGACACCTAAAATTATAATCGACACCTAAATTATTATGCTAATGATAATGATCGCATGCGAACGCAAATTGTTAGCCAAAAGACGGTAAGCAATTAGACTGCTGATCCATCAGTCCTATCTTTGAAAAAAAAAACATAAGGAACATGCACTGATGAGGTTTATTATGACAATGTTTATGAACCGTCGTGACACAAATTCCTTTTAATCGGATTACGTAAGCGCTTGTCATCGGCCACATCTGGGCTTCTAGCTACATTCATAGCCGCAAGTGGTAGTTTGCATTGCACTGCAGCCATTTTGGCATAGACTACTACAAATGTGAGGTTTTTCACTACCTTTGTGTGTAATGTTTCACTATAAAACGGGCTAATTTTGCCTCGAAAAGCTACGCTAAAGTTGGTCCAAAAAGTAAAAACGTTCTGCTTTGTGGCCTGTTGTTTTCGGTAGATACTGTGTATTTTTCGTGGACATAATGTAAGAGTTCTGAAGCAAATAAACATGCTTTTAGAGATATCAATATCGGAATCCAATGTTACTTAGTGGGCTGGGCGTACAAACAAACCATGCCAGACCTACGCTACGCTACGCTTCCTGTAACAAAGTCGCTAATAAATCCATCTTTAGGCGCAGTCGTCACGGCCTAAGGCCTTAATTTGATAAAGCACACAATATTGTATTCTGTGATCGAGATTGAGGACATTCAATAAATTGTTACTCGTCCCGCTGATGTTCGGTCACAGAACACTAATGTACGGAAGTCAATCCATCAAAGCGCGCTCGAGCAACGCACACATAGACACCGCTTACGGACACGATATCTCAGAGCGCTCGGACCAATGCGAGCGCGAGTGCAGCCGCTTGAGACACGCTTCTGTGAACTTTTTTTGTGCAATTTTTGAGCAAAAAAGGTTATTTTAACTGTTCATTGCACAGTTGTTTACCAGTTGTGTCAGAGAGGTACCTAAGTAGGTAATTTGCTTGTATTTCGATGGTTCGTTTTAATGTACCTAACACAGAACAATTAGGTAGATCGGTAATCGCCCATAGGTAAACAGTTAGAACTATTCGGCGAACCGGCCGCCCGCGCAGCCGCCGCCGCACCTGGGCGCGCGGCAACCCTAGCGCGACCACCGAGCGTAGGTATGAAAAGTGAAGTACATACTTGAGATACTTCTGTACCTGTCTATTTTGTGGTTCGGTCCGTTGCGATGCCACCGACGGTTATAAGAAGACATTTATATTCTTGTTTACCTCATTGTTATTGGCTTGTCACCTTAAAAGTTCCATATTTATTTTAAATCTTTCTGCGATTCAAACCAGTTTCTTCAGTCAAGCCATAAATGCTTTTTTTTTAATTTGATATAAACTAGTGTTTGACTGCGATCACACCTGATGGTAAGCAGTGATGCAATCGTTGATGGTGAGGCGCACTTGTTTTTTAAGTCAATTACTACCAAACCCGTTTTTGTAATAATTATTTCTATTACTAAAGTGAATTTATGGCTAAACTAAAGCAAAATTTATGAAATCTGTGAAGGGAACCTTTAGAATGACATTCCGCCCGCAGACTTTATTAACGGTATCAGTAAAAGGATCTCACAACCGTCATTTACGTAGGTTTTGTCTTATACAATCTTTGTATTACATGTATGTATACAGACTGTAAGTAGGGTCTTACATAAATGGAGGCTTCGTGAACGTTATCACGGAGTGCAGTAGCAAGGAAATGGCTTTAAATCTTCCGCCTAGAAACACTTGATGGAGTACGGAGTACTTATCTGGTACATAATATATGAACGTTTCGTTGGAATTCTTAAAAATCGGGGCTCGTGAAATGTGATAGCTTCTATTTTACTGTTATGTTTATCGTATGCTCCCAAGATTTTCATTGCGGTTTCGTCATATCAATCAATTTGCGTCGCCCATGCAGTCCCCTCGTTCTACCCCACAACCCACAGTTCCGGCCCATTTCTATCTGTTCCGGTCCAGTTTTATCCCCAATAGTTAAGTCACATAAGCCCCTGGATTATCCGAGTTTCCTGGCATATTCGCAAATCCCTCGAACAAAACGCTGAATAAACTTTTTTAAAACGATTTGTGATGCCGGTTTTGATCCCCGTATGAATATATAACCTGTTTGCATTTAGATATTGCATCACTTGTTCTCAAAAGTTACCGAACTATAAATGAACATTTCACGGCAGAAATTAATTTAACTTCAGCCATCCTAATATGAAATCCTCAAGCCGTTGCTACACCAATTTGCATGTCAAGAGATTTGCATTTTCTGTTACGAGTGAAAATCTCTTGAAATGCTGAATATGAGCAGCGAAAGCTATTTGTATATTTATTAAAACTGCTTTCTGCGCTTTATTACGGTACCTTGAAACATTCATAAGTTCTGTTATGACGGTGTTTAAAGCACATATATTAAAACTTGATTTTGACCTTACTAGAACCTTTGCAAGTAAGTACAATATAATTTGTTAGTTTAATGTGCTGGATACTGTTTTTTTTTGGTGGCATATCATCAAATAACTTCTCCTGCTTTGTGTGGAACGAGAAGTATCAGAATTTCACTGGCTGAAACCTACATGTGTTTCTTCAGTTGCCCTTTGCGTTCCAGAGCCGCGGTGACTCTTTCGAACAACAGTCCTGACAAGTTACTATCTATTTACAATAAATCAAGTTTATTTCAAATGCATCAATATCTTCAAACCGATTCAATCTTGATCCTGGTCCAAGTCTTCGTAATCTCGAACTGAAATCTTCCCCAAAGCCGCAACTATTGTTTCCTGATTTACCGATTGGTCTGCCGTGTGAACAACCCCAATATGTTTTCCCTTGCTATCCATAAATCGTGTGTAGCCGTCAGGGTGTTGTTTCAAGGGGCACAAAACGTCCATGGCTATAAAAGACAGTGGGCCGATGTACGATGATAGCATTACTGCTTATGTAGCGTAAGCCATAACTGATTTGTTGAAGGGTCGTTGCAGTGCGCGTATGGTGGGATGGAAGGAGATATATTGCGGACATTAGTTGATATTGTTTTTATTTTCAGATGACGGAGAATCAATTCTCGTATTCTTGCTTAAAAGTACATTGACAAATCGCGTTTTGATCGATAACTATAAAACAGTACTGTACAAATACCTACTGGCTGCTGATATTAAGTCTATGCGCATAGATTTAGACTGAAGCCTAATATAATGTTATACGAAATGCAGTAAATTTTTCTTTATATTTCAAACCACTGATGCAATCATGTCTTCCGTAATAGGTATACATAAAAAAGCGCAACTTCATTAAATGTCAATGTTACCGGCGTTCCAGTCTAGCTGGTTAAAGTTCATCATTCTTTTTCTTATTAGATGTCGTCTGGGTCGTGCGATAAGACCTGAACCTGCTTGAAACACGCAATATATCAACGTGTCTCGGGACATGGATTAAACGTGCTTAGCATGTTCAAAGACGGGACTCGATTCAAGGGTCACTTTTGCTTTTAAAGGTTCTTTGTTGGAGTTGATTTTTTATATCTCTAATAAGAAATATATTTCTATTCAAACTCGATTTAGATTTTTCAGTGCCCTTAATTCACGTTGGAATACTTTTAAGAATGGGTTTAAGTTTTTTCTGCAACTTGTTTAAGTACCTGTTCGTTTGTATAATATGTCGTGGCCAGATATTAGGAATTGACCACTTCATGATATGGCCAAGTAAAACTGGCCGGATCGTTTTAAACGTAAAGTTTAATGATATTTCAATTCTCGTTTGGCCTACTTTCTTTAGCCCTTTATTATCATAGACATCCTACAACAATGATATGGCCAAATGAAGATTGATATATCATCAAATGTTAACGTTTAAACGATCTGGCCTGTTTTAGTTGGCCATATTATGAAGTGATCAATTCTAAGATCTGGACACGACATTTATATATTTTGTTTACCTAACAATACTACTTAAGTAACATAGGACGCATCCTAATAACATCTTAAACAGTTTCCTTGGCTTCCCCGGCCGCAATCTCGGTCGTTACGATGTTGCTCGCGCCATAAAGCATCGTCTTAGATGTTCCCTCTCCTTTGGATTTCGTCGCCCTAGTTGACTTTGTATCTACGCTACCTACATTAGCGCTATGAGTATTATTTTTTGGTACAATGAAATGTCAGTTTTATCAAAATGGACACGGTTCTTTAAATGGTGCGTTTTCAACGGTCGAGCGGTCTTACCAAAAATTGCCATCTAAACTTGTTTGGAAACGAAAACTTCCTATTAATAAAAATATTATGAACGTGAAAGTAAAAATATTATAAATTTGAAAGTTTGTGAGGATGTATGTACAGATGTGTGATGTTTGTTACTCATTCACGCAAAAACTACTGAATGCATATTGAAAAAACTATATATAAATTTAGTTTATATAACAGAATAACATAAATTTATAATGGGCAAAGTACTAATACCACGCGGTCGAAACCGCCGGTAGAAGATATCAAAGTGCAGGTTTATTGAATGAAAAACAACAAAACATCGGTTCATGAAAATGCAGCATTGCACTGTTTGTTAATTGAGGATATTTTATTGGATAAAAAAGAATAGCTTGGGGCTATTGTTCGGAAAGTCTGATGGAAACCGCTGACGAAGCCAATTTGCATCGAACGCGGTTGTAAACCCCAGGTTGATGGTACGCCTACGTGTAACATGCCTACGTAAAATAGGATAGCCTAAGGATTTAAGGGTTTTATTTCACCGGGACACCATGGCGACGCGACCAGTCGTCGCTACCAACAAAATGTATACAGCTCGATAGAGAGTTACTCACCTGGTGTCCGTGTGGTTGCGCAACCAATTTGGAGGCGCGACCAGCTCGAACGCGTTCACTTAAGGTCCATTTTGATACTGTCTCAGTCTGGTTTAGCGACTCTGGTGTCTGTAATCTGTATGGTGTCTAGTTTGGTAGCTTACGGACACCATGGCAACTGGTCACTCCGCTGCCGCCATGGTGATCCGGTGAAATATAGCCCTAAAACTTGCTGACAAGGCTGTGTTGTTACCGTGCTGGCTAAGAAAGCGGAAAAGAGCGGTGGGATAAAATTTAAATAAATTTAAGACATCAGTAGCCAATAATTTAATCCGAAAATTACTCGAAAGAGAATTTTAAGAATCCTCTGAGCTCTTCCCAAGTCACGAAGCAAACATTTCACTTTTGCTTCCGCGAAAAGTTTCCCCACTTCAGCGAAACGAGTATTACTGCCCTAATTAGGCCCCACATCTTTAAAAGTGGAGTATCTAAGTGTGCTGGAACCACAAGACCCACGGACCGGTTACGAGTTTGGCGAAAGTTCTAACTTTTCAAACGTACACGATTTGTGTCATGAGGTAAACTGGACGTCACAACTTATTGCAGCCTCTTTCCGCTGGGAAGTTATAAAAGATAGGAGCTATAAAATATTTTATGACGAAGTTGCCAGATTCTAGTGGTGCATTGATGCTATCTGAAATCATGTTACAAGTAAAGACTATTGTTTGAAATTGTTCCGCTGCTATTAAAGTGAGATCATAAGCATGTGTTGAAATATGTGTAATGAAAAACATCTAAGAAGAATATCCAATGTTTCAGATGAAGCTGCAACAGTGCTTAGATGTGAAATAGTTGCCACATGTTCCGTTTCCGTCGTCTCTCGAATAGATATTGCATTTCTGCGGTTTAGACATAAGTTGTCGCAGTCCGTTGTTATTGCTTATGAGAATACCACAGAGTTCTGACATGTGAATATCTCTTATACATTCAGCTCGAGCTGCTTTATAAAGGATCCGACGGCTTATGACAATTTTAATTGGAAGTAATCCCAAGAAAGCCCTTAGATGAAACTCCATAATTGTAACGTCTGTTCAGCTTACGATTTTATTATCTTTATTTCAAATTTGCTTTATAAAGTACAAGGGTAATATTTTGTTTTATGCGTACGGTATTTGTCCCTGTCCTATCCTATAAGATTTGTTTTTTTTATCCTACAGAATTATCATCACTTTGAAACCGCGAGACTACGCCTGCTGGGCCGATTATCGAATATTTGATTCTTTCCTTGGCCTCCTTAAGGGCAAAGTAATATTAATGAATCGTACTATTGTTCCAGTTTCACGTTCCAATAAATGGAGGAACTGTTTGCCCAAAGTCTGTTCCGACTCGTGAATTTTAAAAGCGAAACGAAACATCTGTCTGTGATTCCAGCTATGGTTTATTTTTGGCGGGCTGTTCTATCCTATTTTGGATGTGGGTTGGCATTACCGGTATTGAAGGGGTTTTGAATTGTTTATGCTGTACCTTTGTCAGGAGCTGCAAATGGTTCATTAGCTTTTTCGTTGAGTACTGTTTAATATAGACCCCTAATAATAATATCAAGCCTTATACTATATAGATCTATCTATATTACACATCTGTCTGTTTGCTAGTGTTACAATTTTTTTTATCAAATTTACATTTGAATATTTATTGATAGATTCTCGTCTCCATTCAAGAGATGCGATTATCGAGTCTAAGCAGCTAGTCGGATGATGTACCGTTATCGGACCGGCCGCGGCGGCGGTCACGGCCTCTGAATGCATTTTTTTTTCTACACTAACCTACTAAGGAGCCATGTTAGCAGACAGGTTCTTCGAGTTCTTGAAGATGCTAGTGATGCGTCTATTAGCTTTAGGTTTTTTGTTCTCTCTAGGGTGTCACGTTTCATTTCAGAACTATAATGTGTTGTTGCCTAATCTTCTGTTGCCTTTAGGTAGCATGAAATTTCAAAAGATATATTTCTTACAAATCATATTGTGCTATGTTGTTTTTGTATGATTAGTGATCATGTTCTAGTTTTAGTCCTTGCAGCCACATTTTTCATTTGTGTCATCTCGCTTAATCACTAAACGAGGTTGCAGTGAACACAAATAATAAAAAAAGTCCTGCGTAAAACGATGTTGGCACAGCTTGCTCGTTGTTGTCGTGCTAACTGAATATAGTATTCTTAACACTTACTATAAAGAGTTATGCGTAGTATCCATACTTTGCAGCCGTTTCGGCGCCGCATAGTGCAGTTAGTGCTTGGCGAATTCTCTTATCCGAAATATTGAATATTATATTATATATTAAATCTACTGTGGGAATAGCATGCATTTGAGTTACATTTGTTCTACGATGTTAATACTTTCGTAGACCACCAGTTATTATTTGGACTGGCCTATTGGTCTAGTGGTTAGTGACCCTGATTGCTATGCCGGAGGTCGTGGGTTCGATTCACACCCCGGACAAATGTTTGTGTGATGAACATGATCATTTGTTCTGTGTCTGGGTGTAATTTATCTATAACATGTATGTATTAAGAAATATATAAGTATGTTTATCAGTTGTCTAGTACCCATAACACAAGCTCTGCTTAGCTTAGGACTAGACAGCGTTATGTGATTGTTGTGGAATATTATTATTATATGTTCGGTAAACATCAAACGTGCAAATATTAATAAATACTAAACACTAATAAAACATTCATATTTGAAGTAATGTCAAATGTTAACCAGGCCTAATCCTGTTATATCGCTCGTAATGCCATACATTATTCATGGTCGCAATATAGATAGTTAAACAAATGATTCAATAAATTCATTAAACTTGTCTGTTTACTGCACGTATCCACCAGTGGCGTAGCTAGTTCCCCATATCAAAAGTTATCAAGGTTTTTTTACAACGTAGGCCCTACTGGCACAGATACATGAGACGGAGTCCACGACAGAAATGACCAGACTAACTGGATAGATTTCGTCCATATAAGAACGAGGCTGATGAACTCGTTTATTTTAGTATTCTGGAATAGAAGAGAGGTTAAGTTATTATTGTGATCTTATGTAGAGAATGCTTGAACGAATGGAGCGCGAGCTATAAAAATGGAACATCCTATCATTTAGTATATATAGTTATACATTAACTACGCACCTCTCAATAAGAGAATTGAAGTTTGTGGATAATATGTTACGAATTTTTACACATATCGGGACCCCGTAACATTGATACGACCGATACGGCGGTAGCTACGCCCCTGTTATCCACCAGCTGGCCGCTAGCCAAACTACAATCGCCAAAATGTACTTAACCCGTAAAACTAAAAAGTTTTCGAAATTCACGTACCTCGGTGCACCATTATTTTGCATGGATAATAAATGATAAAGACAGCACTATGTCGTCTTAAGGTGCTTAGGTACAGATAGCGCTACACTTAACCACAATTATTGATTACGTAAACAGTCTCAGTTATATGGATTTTGAGGCAATAATTTAACTACGTTCAATAAAGAGGAATGTCCGATTTTCGCAAATACCATTTCCTTGACTCCAATACACTAAAAACAAAATAGACGTAAAAATGTTGAGTTTAGCGCCATCTAGGGAGAATATGGCACGCTCGCCTGTGGTATTTGGTGGTGGTGTGTGGTAGCAGCCTCGTATTCGTGAAAAGTTTATTGCTGTAAGCAACACTGTCGTTTGTTTGCAGCATCAAGATCAAGCTGCTTATGTTGCGCAACTTTTATTAACCATGAATACGAGGCTCATTTGTAGACATATTTAGACCATTTAACTAAGATGACTTGTAAATTTATGATTGCTAGCTTGTTCTTAGTAAAATTGTCTTTTACGGGGCATGAAGTCATTCTTAGATAATCTTGACGTTGTCATTGCATGTCAAGGTTTTATTCAGCAAATTACCTTATTAGAAGTGCATTTGTCGATTCAGTTGGTGTTAAACAACGTAGATAACGCACATAGCCACCATGTTGCACTATCAGGAGCTTTGCAAACTAATTAGCTCGTGTAGGGCGGTTTGACACACAATGGCAGTTCACTGCGGGGTGAATTTTAAATTCTATTGAGCTAGTCGACTAACAGACAGGCGTATTGTAGGTATTCACTCGGTATCAATATCAGGATAGTTTATACTGTGTTAATTTTCTTTTTACCGCTTGGGTCCGCATTGAGGATTAAGGCTCACTATCTCTAGCAGAGATGATGACTGTCCCAGCAGTAAGCACTTTATAAGCTTATTAGAAATGCTTTTGCTTTAATCAGCAAGATTCTAGCTGAACTGATTTCTCAGGACGCTGAACAAACAGGGCAGATCGCCACTAACTAAATGCTGTCTTGGACAGCCCTAAGATAGTGTCAGCAGCCACTAAGATCTCTTTTTTAGAGCGGTGACCTTAACCATTCTAAAAAGTCAGAGTGAAAATAAAATGCTGCACTTTTCCACGTCAAATGAATTTGCCGTAAAATACATGACGTGACTCACTTGGCTTTGCAATTACCTGCTGACCTTAAACGGTAATAATTGAGTTTTACACGTTCGTTTGTAATGCATTGTAATTGATTCTGATTCATCGAATATGGTTGTATCATGGGCGTTGACATCATCTTCACACGTTGGTTCCCTTCCGATCGAATTGTGATGCTAATTATTCCGTGGAATAGGATTGGATTGCCTGAGCAGTGGGTGGGTCGGGTTAACTGTTATTGGGCTTTTCTATTAGGAATTTCCAAGATTCCTTATCAAGAAGGATTCCTGCCCGGTTGATGGTAAAGGGACTTACATAGTTGGCAAAATGTGGACGTAAGTACTTGTATAATCTTCCTTTAGGGGAATATAAGCTTAGACGTATGGTTATATGCCCCCACAGGAGACACTTTGGGCGTAAGGAATCGCAGGGTGACTCCCAACTAAAAACGCTCTGCTAAAAATGACTCGGGACGACAGGCGCCTCAAAGAGATGTCAGAAAACAGACGGAGGCCAGGGCCTAGGGCCGATGCCTGCCAGTTCTGCAAGATTATTCGAAACAGTTAGCGTGGGCCCTGGAATGTAAAAGGCGACTGTAAGGTGGGTTTTAGTCAGTAAAAGTTAAACATTCGTTGTCGCTCCACCTAAAACGGGAAGGTGACTCTTCCCGTTTTAGATGGTTGATGATTTCCCACAAAAAAGGCATTACATTAAGTATACTGGAATTCAAGTCTTACATACACGCAATATAAATAAACCTTTCAAAGTGTTCATAAAAGCGAAGTAACAAATTGGTGCTCCACGTAACGGTACGAGTCTTTTTAATAACAAGGTTTTTATAAAATTCCAGTTTTAGTTCGTTAAAAATACAATACCTAAGTGGCAGGTTCGTGACCTGATGTTTAATTATTACTCCTGCCAAGTTGTGCCACAACACCCGGTTCTATACCCTCCACATTTACACAGTTTAAAGTTTACACAAGTTAGTTGTTTATACGATGCTAGTGGTGGAATAATGATTCAGGTAAATCATATTAAGTCATTCGTGTGAATCTAACTGCTATTTCAATACATACATAATTATGTTAACACTGATCGAACAGTAGAGCCAAATTCGATCGCCAATGCCCGTTTTACTAGGCAAGACGACACATAAAAACTAACTGCAATAATATTTAGGCATCATCTAGGTGTGTATTACGTTTTGCATTGCCGTATGATTCGCCGTTGCTTCTATTATAAAACAACACACTCCTTCTACATCAAGAAAATCTACGGGATGTAGCTAACTCTAATTTATATGATAATCTTAACTAGATCTAACATACGAGGTGTTTTATGCAACGCAACATTTGATGAGATGAATGAGTGGGTTTCAGAAGATCTCTAGGTAATTGGCGTAGATCCAAGTCGTGGGCGAAGCAGGGATGAACATCGACCCACAGGATGCGACGAACATTTAGGTCCTTACAAAATGTATGAATGGATGTATTTTTATATAATTTTTGCTTTGAGGAGATTAGGTTAGTGGGCGGTACTTATGCTTGTCCAAGGAGACATTTTTCTTTTATAAGCTTTGGTGTTACTTTCCATAAGGACTTCAATATTAAGTTTTCCTTACTCGGGAACTTTGTATTGTATGTCGTCGAGACAGTTATAAATTTTGTCTACTGTCATCATTTTCGCGGTTCAACGAGATTTAGTTTACACGGTTTTGAACTATCTCCTTGGTTATGTCGACTGTTATCCTTGCTTCATCGATCACTCTACAAATTGCCATTGGTATTTTTTTTAAATTCCTATAGTATTTGCTAAAAAAGTAGAAAGTGTTTTTTATATTATAAATATCTGACACAATGAAGTTAATTTTTTATCAGCTGTCGATGAAAAATATACATATATCAATGTTATTTTTATTATATTATAAATTCTGTACAGGAAATTCCATTTGCATCGCTGAATAAACTATAGATTAAAAAAAATTTGATAACACAGCTGAGTCACGTTTTAGGGAAGTTATTAACAATGAAAAACTAAATGAGTTTCATTACTTTAATACTATGTTAATTTACTGTAAGCTATTTAAGCGTTTCAAACTGCTGACTTCATAAATTGGCGCAACTAGAAATTCAGCCCACGAAGGTTTTTAAAATATGGCTTTCAAGTTAGGCCTATTTTCGACGACCACATAGCTTCATAGACGCGTTTACGTCATTATACGCTTGGTGTACGCCTACTCACAGCTTACATACAAAACTGTGAAACTCTGTCGACGATGCGGCAACTATACGGCACGCCGCCGCCGTTGCCGCTGTGTCTTATTTCGAAATTTTGACTAGTCTTTAAGGATTGCGAATATTCGCTTATTTCACTTCTAAATCTGGACGTTTCGAAGTAAATACCAGCGACATGTCTTGTGTGAACCGATTTATATTGTTACCACGTGCGACAGAACTGCGCACCCCCTTTACCCATAAACGCGTCATCGTAAATCCTCTAATCACGTTTGCAAACAAGAGTCAACCGTACACTGTTTATTGTACCATTCAATTGGCTTTCCGAGGGAAATGACGTGGAAATGGTTAACGCCCTAGGCGTTGACCCGACGGAAATAGAAGGGCGGCCTGCTGACGATATGGTTCTGGACCTCGGGGCAATGTGGGCACCGCCCTTTTTTGATAAGGAGCTGCCTCGGC
This sequence comes from Mythimna pallens, assembly GCA_961205895.1. NCBI lineage: Eukaryota > Metazoa > Arthropoda > Insecta > Lepidoptera > Noctuidae > Mythimna > Mythimna pallens. The sequence continues at coordinate 23,433,106 of OY540825.1, read as the reverse complement.
AAACTGATGGATATCTTGCGTCGGGTTGACGATCCTAGATATTTTGGTCGTTGCATGAAAAAGTTCAAGAGGCTCCACAATTTTCTGAATATCTTAAACGAGATATCATTATGATGCAGTAAGCGGAAGAAATATCAAACAATCATTAGGGATTAGTAGCACCGAAGTATCTTGCTGTAATTAATGATCCAAGCAATAACTATAATAAAATCTGCGCAGACAACTTATTTATCAGCTTCCAAGTCCTCGCAAACGAGTCGCAGACAAACTTGGACCAGTAGGCAAACTTGGGAGTGTTCCTAAGTGTCTATATCCTTTCTCATTACTGACTGATTACTAATGTTCTTTTATCATTCGTTGCCATGTTACACTTCACCGAGTTATGCGTTACGAATGTAACCTTACGTCACAGTACTGTTTTGGGGGCACAACGGATAGTTTATTCAACGATGCATCAATAATTCAAAGGCGTACCTTTTTTTGTACCTACACACGTAATTGAAGTAATATTTCATCGCAGCGGCACGGATGGAAAACTTTGATCGGGAATTACGTAGTTTTGTTTTTACCGAAGACAATAATCAGTTTGAAGTCGCAGAAGTCTTTGAAGATACAAAATGTTTCTGAAATCACTCGATTTATTAGCAGTATCTCAAACGGGCCGTTCGTCTTTCAATTCGTTTATGAAGGTTTTTTCGTTTGAAATGAGATCTGCTCTATATATAGTGCCTCCTGTCGGCTTTCAGACCGACAATGAACCCCAATGGATTGTCGAAAACCTCTCTCCGTCGAGTGACGTCATCCGAGTTGATCGTGGTGAGAAAATGTTTGAAGTGCCCTTTGAAATCTTATACTAAAAACGTGTCTGCCTCTGAAAAATAACATTTTTATAATAAAATTTATAATTTCGTGTGCTTCTGGATTCAGCAGTTGTAGAACACCTGATGTGTTTTAAAACTGCTATAAGTTACGACTTACGGAGCCGTTAAAGTTTTCAGCTTAAACCACGCATTCGTTCAGTGCCAAAATAATTGTGGTTAAAGTCGTTTGTACTTTTGACAGTTTTATCGTAGAGCTAGCTTGAAAACATGTCTGTGAAGTAAAAATTAGGTGTTCTGACACTGAGACAAAGTATACTAAAGATTTGACAAACGACTATACGCTTCGCAAGTCAAGGGTAGAACAGTTTTACTGTAACTATTTATCTCCACGAGAAATAATAGCAAGATCTCAAAATAATAATATAATAATAATATTCCACAGCCAACGCCGCCGTCTAGTCCCAAACTAAGCAGAGCTTGTGTATGAGTACTAGACAACTGATAAACATAATTAGTATTACTAAATATATATATATTATAGATAAATTACACCCAGACATAGAACAAATGATTGTGCTCATCACACATACATATGTCCTGGGTCTAACCCACGACCTCCGGCATAGCAGTCAGCGCCACTAACTACTAGACTAACAGTCCAGTCAAAAAATGTCCTCTTTCTTTTCATAAAAATATAAGTAACCATCCTTGCCTCTTACCTTGAAGCATCATCATTTAAGTACGACCTCCCGAACGTAGTGACATTATAGATACATGGAGCGACCCAATTCAGGATTCCGTGTGTAGAACGCGGCAAAGCCTCGTTTCCTCTTTTATGATACTAAGTCACGCCGTTAAACCTTTATTCTGTTTATCGACCAAATACCTATAGTGGCAATCGTCCGCTCTTTTCCCTTTATTCGTTATGATTAATCCAGTTTACTTCCGAACGGTTTACCGTTTTGAAGATTGGCAAATTATGCATTGTCGCTGTTATCGGTTCTCTATTCATCAGTTCTGTTTTTTATAGGTCCGTAACTTTCGCCTGGTTTGAATACGGGCTTTAGAAGAGGAATATTGGGATCAACCGTGCTTATCTTTGCTTGTATCCTTAAACGCCGAGGAAGCGAATCAGTATTAAGTATGGCGATAGCGCTTGAAGCTCCAAAACGCTATAACGAGTTTTACGATACCGACGACGCTCTCAGCTCAATATGCTTCATCAAATGTAATATCCTTCAGTTCACGTTTTGATGACTTAAGCAGTTTAAAGTTTTGGACTATACAATTTACAGTTTAGTAAGTACTATATTTATCTAGCATTCCTAAACATCCATAGTAAAGACTTCACGACAAATGCTTCGATCCTTCATTTCCATTCAATATTGTTATGTCATCAACTTTACAATGGCCTATATTTTTTTAATCGTTTCCTTTCAGGGCGTGGTTCAAATTTTTTTCTATCAATAGAATTGGGTCAGCACAGTACGTCCATTTATTGCACACGGCAGTTTCTAGTTGTACTAGTTTCATCCAGATTTCATTCATTCCAGCCGAGCCCGATCAATTAATGTGAATGTTTAAGTTTCCCATTTCTACGTAGATGAATTGTTTCAGTCTTAACAAGGATTTCCTTTGTCTTTTAAATTTAATCTTGTATCAGGAATTCTGTGTTGCCAAAATTCTGATTAAAGGCCGTGTGTATTTGTGAGGTATGGTATTATTCTCCGCATGTATTAATTCCGGTGTAATTTAATAAGCATTGCTTTTAATCTTGCTATCGCTGAAGGGAATTTGGTTTCATTTATTAAATTTTCTTTGTGCTAATTTGGGTAGGCACTTGATAAGATTTAGTTTAGGATAACGTTAGGTTAGTGAGGTTTACTACAAAGCGTTAGTTTGATAAAAGGTCGGTAAATATACGATCCGCTTTATCTTCAGGTTCACTTAACCGGACAAGAACCCTTGCCGTGTATTTAGGCATATAGGCAATTTCTGGTGGAGCGACCGAAACGATTCTATCGTGAACACATCCCCGCTTCCGTTCAGGGCATAAGTACCTGAGGCTTTACCATGACGTGTTACATTGTCCACCCTATAAAGCTCCATGCCTTTAACAGTTCAGTATAGGGACTCTGGACGCGGTTCGTTCACCGCCTATTAGATTCGGTTTCACGTTCGGCCTTCAAAGATAAGAAAGCGTTTCACTCGGTATTGAAGATATGACAAAACACATTTCTTACTCCATTTCCGTTCTTCCTTTCGTGCGTACATTAATTTTGTTGATGTTTATTTATTTATCATTCACGTCTCATGAATTTCTCATAGGTACGCATTCGTCGAGAATGAAATGTTTTGTAATATGTGAAAAGGTACGATATGAATAATAGCAATCGTTTTTCCATGAATCCTGATGAATATTTTGAATGGTTGTAAAAAAACTGTCGTCAGTGAACATCATCGTTCAAACGTTGGAATTAATTGCTTCGGTGAAACGTGGAATCTATTCATTCAGTATCGATGAAACAATTATGTTTTTGCACGGATTTTTATATATTTGATTGAAAAGGTTTATTTATGGCAATTGAGTATTGCTAGTTGTTTTATTGATATGGATTCTATGTGATTTAACGGGCTAAGTAGACCTTCATGTATTTGGAGTTAAGAACATGCCAAAACTTTATTTTTCTTTGACTAACGCTTAACTTCAAATTCTTTATGCTAATAGCTATGGTAAATCTTTTTCGAATTCTCAAACAACACATCAATTTACAATTTATATAACATGTTTTAACACCACTGGAAGACTGGATCCAACACGATACTTACCAAGAGTGGACCCACGAGCCATGTTCCTCTTCCATAGTATTTTTGTGACTACATATTGCTTTGATTAGATAATATAATTACCAAGTTCTTATTCTTTTTGCCTGCCAGGTTAGGCAAAACGGTTATTGAATTATTATTTTTTTAAGATGTTATATAGGGAAAATACGGACGAAAGGACGTGATTTTCTGTCTATTTTTAATGTTAAACTTAACTTATCCTTATTGCTTGCTCGTCCCCTAATCTCCTGACTGAATATCGACAATAGTACAAAGCGAGATGTAACATCATATCACCAGTAGGGAATCCAATCCCGTATGAAAATCTCGATCCCGCATGTCTGCGGGATTGAAGTCAACAATTCCGCGAATACGACAGGCTTTGCGGGCATGGGATTTTTTAAATATTTTTTGTTATATTTAAAAAAATATATAAAGACAAATTAATTTCAATATATTCTGAACTAGCTGACCCGGCAAAATTTGTACCGCCGCAGTCAATGAATTTAGTTATACCTTTTAGCTAAACACTATAAATTCATATATATCTTTCGATGTAATCAACCGATTTCGATGAAACAAAGTCTAAGTAGTAATATTTATAGTTACACAAAATTTTAATGTATAAAAGTTATCTACATCGATTTCGTACATTTTACGCGATGCGCGCAGAACTAAAACTTTTCTACAGATTTATTGTATGTATGTATATGTCGTGGCCAGATCTTAGAAATTGGTTACTTCATGAAATGGCCAACTAAAACTTGCCAGATCAATCAAAAGAGAATACAGTTATTAGCCATTATTAATTAAAAACTGATTATAATGATATCTAAGAGGTATAAACAATCAGTTTCTTATATGGAACGATATAATAAAATATTCAACGTTTCATCTTTTAGATTTGGGAAGATAGAGTAGGTACTTAAACTAACATTGAATACGTCCTGTTCCAGTTCCGATACAAGACACGTACAACACAAAATATAAATACAAAATTGATTTATTTGTAAGTTAAAATTAATTGAAAACAAATTTAATTTCTATAGCTACAAATTGTACAAAAAAGTCACGAGTTCCATGGAAAGTTGTTAAATTACTTGTTAATGAGGCTGGGTCAACAAATAATCAGAACGGCGCTTTGTCTGCATCTAATTAGATATAAAAAAATTCAATCCCGCAGACCTGCGAAAACCCGCATGAGTAATCCCGCATATGCGGGATCCCGTGCTTGCGGTAGTCCCTAGTCACCACGTAATACTTATATCCTTCCCTATATAAAAATAAGTATTACACATATCGAATCTACTTACTTTTATTCGGATATCGAAAGGGAATTTCACACATTTCTGTGACAATATCTTATTTATGAGAACAGCGTAACCACAGAACGTTTATAGCATCTTGCGCAAGTAAATAGTAGGTATATACATTGCCACGGGCACGTCTTATATATAATGAAGCCTTTATATTGTGCTATTATGTTCCTTCAGTGTATCTTGCTACTGTGAATTCAGAATTCGGTTAGGCTGATAGTATAATGTTATACGCTGCGTGGATTCCAATGATTCCCTTTACAATCTAAAATGAACATTTTAGAAGCCGGGCCGACTTTGGAAGCCTTAGATATGATTTTGAATCCTTTGAAAAGTTTGTGGTTATGAAAGAGCGTTGTTTTTTTATGGCTGTTTAATAGCCAGCATTTTTCTATAGTGTGTCCAACAGGAACAGTACTTTTTCCAGGATTGAGTAGCTCATAAGTTAGCAAGGAACACTATAGCCGACTGCTATGGTACCTATTCGGTTATATTGATTCCTTTTATAAAAAAAAACTAGCTTTTGCATCCGCATAAGGCCGCTTGTACACACACGTTTTTTCGTCGTAAAAATCTATGGTTTATTGACCGTGCGTAGTTGTTCACACACGTTTTGTCTCCGGCACGATAACGCCACCGCGGTTTATGCAACTTTTTTGTCAACAAGCTTTTGCAGTGATCTATACAGCACTGACGACCGTGCCTACACACGGCTTAGTTAACAGTGGCTTTTCACATCAAGAAAATGTGTGTGTACAAGCGGCCTTAATGTCGGTTATTGCATACAGAACGAATTCGTAGCCAGATTCCGATTTTGTTCCTTGGAATTCAAGCTTATACCTACGCAGGTAGTTCGTAGTATAACTAAATGTATTATCACGAACCACCCAAGTATCTTTTTCTCCTCTGTCAAATGCATCCAAAGGTTGTCTGTAAAAAAATCGCTTTTAGCGATAAGCACCTACTGTAATTTTATTTATGGGTATACAATAAAGAGTATATCCATTTCATTCTGTACTAAATTCCATTAAAATCGGTTCAGTAGTCTAACCGTGAAGGCGTAACAGACAGAGCTACTTTCACATTTTGAATATTAAAGTCTATGGATTTTATCTTTTTATAATTTTATCTCGTTATAATTTTGGGTTATATAACCTATTATGTAGTAGAGATACCCCTGAAAACTATATTTGGTTCTCGCGTTATTTTTCATATTTTTTATTCAGACAAATGGAATGTTTACCGCTGTACCACTTAGGATATTAAATTCTAACATTTACTGTATGACTAATGTTGATTTGAACACGGGGCAAGTATACGTAAAATTGTAACCCCGTATTTTATAGCTAAGGTACCGTTAACCCCTTGATAAGCATTCATAGCCGGAATTCTCAGTGAAAAAAGGACTTTATCTAACAGCCTTACTTGGGTACTTTTTTTCTTTAATAATCTAGCATATAGATAATTACATGTACCTATACCTACCTACATATTAAAAAAAAAATTGAAGTATCTGTCATATGTAAATAACATTTTTTTTTTACGAAATGCATATTTTGAAAATGCATTTGGACACTCCTCTAACTTAAATGTGAGGTTTTAAATTTATATTATTGTCCTTCTGTTTGTGCCGGTTAATCTCCGAAACGTCTGGATCGAGACTTTCACTGGTAGGTAAAGAATGTTGTAAAGAGTAACTTAGGTTTACATTTATTTTAGAAAAAGAATTAGGATTCGTAAAAAAAAAAAACTGAAATTGTGATCAAATAGCATCGGTGGTACTGTTTTTCTGATGCGGTCGAAGTCGCGGGTATAATATATATCAGCTAGTATAATAAATAAATATAAAATATTTTTTTATTTATTATACTAGCTGATATATATTATACCCGCTAGGAATACTCTCAATTTGACTACTGGTCTTTGACAAATTGATCTCGCAGCAGATGTTACCCAGACTCTTAACTGTCTGCATTCTTTTTAACCGTAGCAGTTGTAAGCTCTGATGAAATTGAGAGAATCTTCAGATATCCATAAAGTAAATGAAAAAATAAACTTATCCCAAAGAAAAGTATGGAAAATATTTTATTAGTCTTGTAGAGTTCTTTAGCTTATGTAATAACACACTAATAGGAGGGTTTTCAGCAGTAAGTAAAAGCCTAACACTCCTTGCTCTACTCAGAGTGGGAGAAATTATTTGGTGATTTCTCATTTAAAAAAAAAAGGTTCAGAAAAGGGGGAACCAGAAAAACTATACGGAATTTTCGACGGTCATAATTGCTTTAGGATGCCAGATAGCAATTCGTGACTTTCGAATCATGATAGAATATTATTAAAAACTTGTAACAGTATTAAAAAAAGTATTACTATTTGTGAGTATTTAAATTCTAAATCAATACGAGCGACGCCGCGATCAAAAGCTAGTAGCGAGTAAACATCATTCTGCATGCTTGTAATCGTTTTGCGAATTGACTCCTAATTCTGAGGACATTGTAAAACAACGGTTCTTAAATTTATATCAAAAATATAAAAATAACTGTGACACAACGCCTTGGCAATTCATTTGACGCTTTATCCCCATTTTCCCTCCGGCAACTATTATTTCGCCCCTCAAATTAATTTTCTTCTGAAATTCTTGACAGCTTTTCTACTGATTTGAGTCCCAATAGACGTTGTAGACATTGTATTATTTCAAGTGCGTTCTTATGAGCGAAAGGGAATTGTAATTCGCAAAGCTTTGGCCCTATACAAAGGACCAATTTCTGACAGGTATCTAATGAAGTAATGTTGACCTTTTACGTATCATTGTGACCTTTGCGAACGGGTTGTTTGTAAGACGTCGTTCTGCCCTTTAACGACTGTTCTGTAACTATTTTTGCATGAAGGGTCTTGCCGCGCAGTGTTCTGAAATTCTTACTTTTACAGCTAAGAGCGATAGAATAGAATAAACTTTATTATGCACCAAAATCACACACACACAAAAAAACACAGTAAAAAAAAAAACAATATTTTTTAAACTACTGTTCTGTGCGTGTAGTGGACTGCTGTCGTCAAGGGTGTAAATACTATTATGGCAGTCCGTGAAAGTTCGTCCTCTAAAAGGTGCCCAGTATATTATTTTTGTTAACATGTGCTATGTATGAGGGATTAGAACAGTTAAAACCCGCAATTGATGACAAACTGCTAATCTACTCATAAACTAAAATACTTAATATATCGGAAGAACTTTTTTTTAACATGCTTATCTCTGGTACTAATCGGTCGGATTGGAAAAAATCTTATACATATGGTAAGTACAGCCAGATTAATGACGAATATTATAAAATTGAAAAAAAAAAAAAACCTAATTCAAATGTTTTAATTTCACATACCTAGGCCTACATGGGCACTTATAAAACGTCAGAAGCTAGTGCACGGTCCCAAATTGGTCGTTTCCTATAGAGAAGAAACTCGATGGTATATTTATAGAATATATAACATCACGCTACGACCAAAGGAATCGAAGCAATAACCATAGAAGCGGGGGACAACTAGTTTCATTATAATTGCCAAAGTTCAACTCATCCTAATGAATCAGGGGCCTTGCCATGACATGTTAAAATGTCAAGCTAGACAACCTATCTAGCTCCATTCCTTTAACAGTTCAGTTCAGGTCGTCAAATGGATAGCGTTAAGAGCTTGTGGTAAGGCCTCAGTACGCCTCAATAAACTTAACAAGAACTGAGGGCTTAGCCAAGTTGATAATCTACAATCGTTAACGCTAGAAGAAAACTTCAAATGTATGGGAATGACTTCATCTCAACGTTGTTATGTGGTCAGAACAAAGGAATTTGAGCCGTTACCGACTATAGAAAGAGATTCGAAACGAAACGGTCGTAACTTGGCTACGCCTCTTATTACCTAAATGCCAATCGAATTGTAGACAGACTTGAGATTTCAGACCAAGGGCTCTAGGTATATTTATCCCAGCTTAGCTTAGCTTGCCTATCTAGGGCATCAACTATCTAGCAGGTAGGTGGTGTATGTGGGAAGTAATAGCTGGTTTCCTTGCTAAAACACTGTTATTACCGCCCGTATGTTTCTTTTCAAGTTTCAAATAGGTAAATGTTGTTTTGTGATTTGAATACTAAACAGAAGTCTTGATTGATCATTCCTATGCTAAAGTAAATAGGTCAACTATTTGCTCAAAGGAAGGATTGTAAGCAGGGATCGTGTTGTGTAAGCGTTTGAAGAAAATGAGGCTATTTCTAGAATTGTATGAAATAATTAGTGTAGGTTTATTAAGCCCTTGAGTGTAAATAAATGCCTCATTATTAAAGTAGAAAGAAAGAAAAAGAAATACGTATTTATATTTATTACTAGCTGTTACCAGCGGCTTTGCCCGCGTGAAATTAGAAAATTGTCTTAAGGGAATGCAACTCGACATACATTTTCACTGTTTTTCATACAACCGCTCTTACGCGATTATGACGTTAGTACACATTTTTCATTAGATATTTTGGAATCACAGTATCTAGTGGATATTATCTAGCTAGACTTCTATTGAAATCAATTTATAAATTTGTGTAAAACTAATCCAGTAAAGACTTCTGTAAATCTGCTATTTTGCATGAACTATAACACTTCATAATTCACTCAAAAATTTAATAAGTCAAAAAAGTATAACAATAGAAGCCTTGCAAATTTAATCAAGATTCGAAGTGACGACAATAGGGTATTACCTACACACATTTTTGAAAATTGTCTCAATTAGATTCTATCGTGCTAAGTAATAAACCACTAAAAAAAACCATAATTTTTTTATTCAGTCGCTGAGTACCCTAATAATGCATTTAAAATTTACATTTTCAAATTTCGCGTGTATTTGAAGAAAATGTAGAAAGCCGTGGACGACATATTTACTCTGTGGTCGTGACGTCAGTTAGCTGTGTAAACAAATGCACTCAGTTTGGCCGATAAGTTGACAGCTGTCACTTTAGTTTACACAGCCGAATGACGTAATAACATGGCTAGGCTACTATTTCAAGCCGATAAATAATAAAAACAAAAAACTTTGAATAAAATACTCTATTTTATTCAAACAAAATTTGAATTTCGCGGACTTCCTTTCAGCATCCCTTTCAAAGGGATATTTTGAAAGATAAATTATGACAAACATATCTTATTTCATGCATGACTAAGTGCATCAAGAACGAGTCTCATTTCAAATGTCAATGAAAATCAAGCAGCGTATTCTCTGCTCAACCATTAAACATACATTTGAATACACGAGGGTGTTCACTATGATAGACGGTTTCCGATAGCGAACCGTCCCCGATTCCATGTTGATAGATGATGATAACGAATGCATTAACGCGATTCATTGATATGGCCACGTAAAACATTATGTTTGATGGGAAGATATGATTATGAAGGTCCTTTATTGTCGGTTGTAGACAAGAATTTGTTGTTGTGATAGATAAAGGTTAGCTGTGGTTCTTGATAGCTACAACCTAGGGCTCTTTAAGTCAAGAGTGAATAGGTTACTGCTAGGCAGGGGCGCCGACTCCGTGGGTGCTCGGGGGCTAGAGCAGAAATAAACAGTGAGTGCCGAGCACCTCTGAGAATAGACTCCAAAAAACAGATCAGTAATCGCCTTTTAGGTTACGTATAAATTATAATATTTCTTGATAATAAAAACTAGTTTAACAAACATAATTAGTAATTAATTACGCAGTATGTAAGTAGGACATTTATTTATTGGTCGGTCGATCAGTGTGCATTTCTCTTCTCACATTTTGCCTCTTTTTCAAGTCATCAAATGAGCATGAGCACCCATGAGGTTTTCTAAAAGCCGGCGGCGCCCCTGTTACTGCTAGGCACGCATACTCTATCGTCGGCCACATTATCGCTTACCATCATGTGAGATAGTGGTCAAACGCGAGCCTACCCATTAAAAAAGGGTTTAAGCTAAAATAAAACAAAGGTCTTAAAGAAGCGGGTTGAATGAATACGAAGTGTTAGTTATTTTGTGATGTAAGTAAATATTTTTGTCGTTTTATCACTAGCTTCTGCCAGTGGCTTTGCCCGTGTGATAGTGGAAAATAATCCTTGCAGAACATACTCTTGAGATAAAAGTACAAGTATATGGATTATCCGAAATCTGTGATCCACGCCCAAATTCGTTTAACCGTTTAAACGTAAAGTAGTAAACCGATAAAGTAGTAAACCGTTTAAATGTAAAGTAGTAAAAAACATAGACATACATACATATACCCTCCTCGAATGTGTTTTTGTTCTAGAATGTTTTTTTAAAGTAATTTTTTAGTTCTGCCAAATTTTTATGTCTACGATTATGATGCACGGTACAACTCTAATGAGTTTGATTCGAATCATTTGTAATAAATTACTTGTATAAATTCAGAAAATAAAAAAAATAAAAACCTTCGCTATTGTATTAGTTAGTATAATCATCATTATTCTCTTGACCAGTATTTAAAGCCAGCACAACATGTCTTGTACTAAACCTCTCTGTCAGTAGTCACGTAGTAGTGCACAGCCCATCCATCTTATCAAATCAAACCGAAGCATTTATTTCAATGAAACTATTTACAGGCACTTTTAAGATGTTAAGAATTTGATCAATCAGAAAGATAGAGAAGTGAAGAGTGTTTAAATCCATATTCATACTCAAAACTTTTCCTACGACGTTTTTAATATCATGCCAATGGTTTGCTATTGATAATATAGTCTATCCCTTTGCAATTTAACTTTCCTTAGATCCGTTTATTTGTATTTTCATTAAAATTACGAAACAATATTTTCTACTATCAATCCATCGCGAAAAGCTTTCTCCTTATAAAATGTCGTTCACTGAAATTGTAATATGATTTATAACCCTTCATTTCCAAGAGATCCAAACTGGGATATTTCCAGAATCCGGTACGATCTCATTTGTCTCGAAATCTTCAATTGTGTTGTAATCTCAGGTATTTGGAGCCTGACAAGATCACGATGGAAGGTTTAATATTGAAACTGAAGAACAGTGCAAAATTATTGAGACACTAGCTGCAGTCAGGGACTTCGCCTTCTGTTCGATAAAAAGTACCCTATGTGCTATTCCAGGACAAGGTTTATCCGTGTACCAAGTTTCATCGAAATCGGTTTAGCCGTTCGAGCGTGAAGAAGTAACAAACAAACAAACACACACACACACACACACACACACACACACACACATTCACACATTCACAAAATTACGCCTTTATAATATTAGTGTGATTTGAACAGAAACGATACATCGGATGTTGTTATAGGTCATGTTATCGCTTTGCAAAATGTTGAAGCGTATATTTTGCACAACGACACTATTTTACAGTGCTCTGGCGTCCTCACAATGGACTAGCAATTTATCATTCCTATGTGGTAGTGGAATAGCGGTCTTTTAAGGCTGGATAAAGCTCTATACCTTATCCCCGCCTAGAATTCTACGGAGTAATGGATGGGCGGTTCTATCAAACCATTTACATAATCCGTACTCAAATTGAGGACGAAACGCCCACGACAGTGAATCAGTTTGATGGTTTCAATGACGAGAGGATGTCAATATGTCCTCAAAACCAGTAGGCATTTAAGTACCACTAACTTATTTAATTAAACTTGGAATGTGATTGCCAAAATTAGTAAGTACATCGACTCTCGGTAAACATTTGTAGGTTCCGTACCTCAAAAGGAAAAAACCGGAACCCTTTTAGGATTACTTTGTTGTCCGTCTGTCGGTCTGTCAAGACCCTTTATCTCGGGACCGCGTGGAGGTATCAAGTTGAAATTAAAACCTTAAACTCATGTCTGCGGTCCCTTGAAGCTAGGAAAAAATCAAACTTTCAAATTATAGAAAAATAAAGATACGGCCGTTTATGTCGCAAAAAACGTATATTTCGACACTCTCATGGGAAACAAAATTCATAGGGTACTTCCAGTTGACCTAGAATCCTAAAATTTGGCATGAAGCAAGGTCTCATAGCACAAGTATAGGGAAAAATCTGTAAACTGTAAATTTGTAAGTAATTACGTCAAAAAAAAAAAATGTGATTCGGAAAAACCTTCGTAACTCTATTCGTGTATCGAACTGTTTTCGTAGGTAAGCTTATACGGAACTCTCAGTGCGCGAATCCGATTCGCACTTCCCCGGTTTTTTTTTAGTTGGCTTCCAACTTTTTGATTCGCTCCGGATAGATAGCTCGTGACTCGTAAAAAATAACTTTCAGAGGTACTTTTTTGGCTTTCTTGTTTTTGCTTGTAATCTACTGAGCGGTATATTTTCCTGTCATAAAGTAGTAAAAGTAGAATACGTTGATAAGAAGTTATTCGGAATTGGATGTTACCTTCCAACGGGGAAACATCAGATTACAATTCTCTTCGACATTACTGTGAGATTTTTTTTAGGGTAGGAAATCTTGAAATAATTTCTCCCGTTTTGGGTGGAGCTAGAGGCCAGACTTTTATTGACTAAAACTGACCCTGTGTCTTCAGTTGCCCTTTGAGTTCCAGGGCCGCGGTAACTCTTCCGAACAATCCGACAGCTCTAGCAAATCTCTTTTAAATTGTGCTGACCTTTCTTTGACGTGTACGTGTAACACAACGTGCCGTCGACCCATGCGTGGTCACAGAATCACTGCGGCTCCCGACACCCAGGGCATATCCTGTGGCGGCTAGACCTTTAGGAGTGCCTTTTCCTCACGCTTTCTGCCACCTCTTGCGCTGGTATTACGGCTTCTCAGAAGGACGTGACTGCTTGCCATTCCCTTTTGCTCAGTACCGTGGTCTGAACTAGGTTGAACCTGAGAGGTTGTCGCCGGTGATGCTTAAACGGGGCAGAACTCCAGCGTATATTATATGAGACTTTAGACTTAAACCGAGTTGTATGTTCATCAAAGCAAGATTGAATGTTATTACGAGTATTAGAGAAATTGGATGTTATTAGCATATCTGTATAACACTGTATAATTACTGTCCTTTTCTATATCTTTATATATCAACCTCTTGGCATTATCCCAATTTATTTGGAATCGCTACAGTGGCTTTTTCATCCTCATTTTCATCTTTATTTGCCTCGTTACATTATTCACCTCAGTTCCAGTTATATAACCTCACGTAAATCGTCTATCGTATCATGAGTCTATCGCTACCCCGATATATACCCAAAGTCGCATGTCTTTGCAGTTTTACTCACCAAAAAATTCAAGATTACCAGCCAGTCTGGTCTTTTATTTTACCACACACAAAAGCCTCATAATACCGATAGTACTAAGCTAAAAATAAAATCAGGCCAATCTCAATATTCGAACAACGGATTTAGTTGACTTTGTTAACTTGGAAGTGGCCTTCAACTCCATAGCTCCTAACTTCTGGAGTGCTTTACCAGTTCCAAGCAACTTCCGGACCGATGGTTCACTTGTTAAATTAAGTCTCTCGTAATTGATTTCTGGAACAAACAATAAATTGAGTAGAATCCGTTTTATAGCTCCGCTTTTGGTGAAACTGTTTAATGATTGTCGGAGAAAAGTTCACTATTTTAAGTCTAGGTTTTTCATCATCATCATCATCATCATCATCATCTCCGTAGCCTTTTCCCAACTAGCTTGGGGTCGGCTTCTAGTCTAACTGGATGCGGCTGAATAGCTGTATTTTACATGGAGCGGCTGCCTATCAGAACAACACGATACTCTTTAGATAGGTAGACTGATTTAAGTCTAGGTTTTTACCCATATGGTTAAAGGGAACCCTATTATTAAGACTCCGTCGTGTGTCTGTCTGTCTGTCTGTCTGTCTGTCGCTCTGTTACCAGGCTGTATTTCATGAACCGTGATAGTTAGCCTGTTAAAATTTTCACAGATGATGTATTTCTGTTGCCGCTATAACAATATGTACTAAAAAAACATACAACAGACATGTTTTTTTTTTTGCCGTATTTATAGATAATGGTACGGAACCCTTCGTGTGCGAGTCCGACACGTAGTTAGCCGGTTTTTATTAATTAAGTAACGTAACGTAAGTAAGAAAAAGATTTGCGTAGCTATCATCAGGATCCATGGTCCATGAAGTATTCTTGATGTACATTATATTATGTTTTTCTTTCAGAGCTTAGGCATTTCGCTATCAAAGGTGTTCTAAAATTATCTTTATCTAATTTATTATATTTTTTATCGTTCGTATATCCTGTGTCTACTATGCACTGTCGATAACTTCAAACGATTAATTTTCCTATTTTTCTTATTCCAGTTGTGCGGTTGAGGAGAGTCCAGCACGATGGGGAAGCTACTGTCAAAAATCTTCGGTAACAAGGAGATGAGGATATTGATGCTGGGCCTCGATGCTGCCGGAAAGACTAGTATCCTTTATAAAAAAAAAAATAATTAGTATTTTCATGTAAGAAAAATGCAACATATCAGAGTTACGATTACGACATTCGATTTGACTTTATTGTAACACAACACTTTTACGCAAACACACCACACAACTCTCTTCTTTTCTTCTTCTTTTTTCTCTGTTTTTCTTCTACTTCTTCTTCCCCTTCGTCTCAGAGTATATCTATCTCTCTTTTATATAAACTATATGGGTAAAATGGCGGTTCTATCAATGACGATGATATCTATCAGGCAACCTTTGGGTGGACTGTTTTTTTTTTTTTAATACCCGCAGTAGATAAACCGTAGATTGCCCATTTACACTGCTAGTAATTAATTAATTAAATGTAAAGTTAAGACTGAACCCGGTAACTGAACTACACAACGTGCAGTAAGCAACAAGCTGCTTCGTGCTAAAATACATAATAGTGCCATGATATAAAATTAAACATATTACGTTTTTTTAACTACGTCAACATTTCTCTTTCCAATAAATAAATACAGATGGGAAACGAAAGTACTGACTATATAGTACGGTAAACATTTCGATGCAAACTTAACTATTTAATGGCTACGTTTCTGTTTTATGGCACCATCGATTCTCCCCATTTATAACGCAGTAAACACGCCTCCTATAACTAAAAATGTTCCAGAAATGAGGTTACAAATCGCCAGTTACATGTGGCTTGTAGTATCCACAAATAAAAAAAAATACAGAAGTCCCAGTTGGCCAATCAGCCGGTGGTCTACTTCATTCCAACGGTCAGTGTTGGAATGAAGTATGGATCAAAAAGGATTAATGGTATATTAGCGTAATATTGATCCAGTTCCTTTGTTTGGTTAGCCTGGTCGAAAGCGTTACTACTCAGCATTAGACCTGTCTTTATCTCCCGATTTCTTGCCAAATTTTGACAGGTTCTCTGGGTAAAGTTGAGTTTGAGAAATACACAACTTCAAACGCTTAAATAAAAATCGGGGGTATCAAAGTTAACCACTCATGTATGTAGGTGTAATTCAAAGTCAAAGTCAAAAATTTTTATTTCACATAGGCCTACATGGGCACTTATAAAACGTCAGAAGCTAGTGCACGGTTCCAAATTGGTCGTTTCCTATGGAGAAGAACCGGCAAGAAACTCCATGGTTACTCTTTTAAAAAAATGATTGTTTACAATATTTTCATATTACAGTATTAATAGACATTATGTAAGAACAATGTAGACTTGTCGATATTGTACCCAAAAGCACAATAAAAATAATCATATTAAAAAAAAAAAAGTGAGTCGTAATAGGAAGTAACCTAAGAATTCGCGAAGTCCACGGTGTTCTCACATTCACATTAAAAAAAGAAGCTATAGAAAAAAAACAAGAACAATAAGTAATTACAATTATCAATAAATGACATGTCAACAAAAAGAAAATTACTAACGAATTTAGAAAATTACTAACGAATTTGATTTTTTTTTAATTCAAGGTATGAGACGTTCTTAACTCACAATTTACAATGTGTTGTTTTTGATATCCCATAACTCAAGGTTTATATTTTATAAGGAAAAATAATACTAAAAGTCCTAGAATATGTGGTTCAAAAATGCATGGTTTCGAAGATATCATCAATCATAATTAATTTAGGTCAAAATTTGTCACCCGTATGACAAATCGTTACTTTTGCGACGTTGCCAAACTTCGTCATCATCGATAAAATCTAAAGTAGTTACGAATAAAAAAATTACATTACATAATATTTATGCTGTCATATTTCACGTAAGGGTGTTTTACATTAATGATAGTGAATTTATCGAATTATTTTGTATGGAAAATGAAAACAAAAAAAAAGTTAATTGAATAATAATTCATATGCCAGTTGATTCTTTGATATGGTTTCATTCATACCCTAGAGTTATAGGATATAAAAAAACACATTGTAAACTCAATTCAGAACCTAGCCCTATCTGTTGCTCAGCGTATTTAGAACGATTCAATTTCTAGGTCGGGGTGTTAGGCTACGGGAATATTCGGCGGTTGAACACAAATGGCAAGTCGTTCTCTAGCTCAGTGGTCTGTGTTTCTTCCTACACGGGTGGGAATTAAATCCCACCCGTGTAGGCAATAACGCCCTCAATCAGCGGGAGAAAAGATTTGTTTTGTGTGTTATTAGGTTTTTAAGTTACAAATCTATCACCCATTCGTTCTACTACTAGAGGGTAGGTACTTTTCTTTAGGTACAACTCTACCCTGTAGAGAAAACAAGCGTGAAGTTGTGGATACAGTTTGACTGGATACCAAATCTTGCAGTGAGATCAGCTTTAGATTCTTCTTAACTGTTTCTATATTATAATGCTAACTCAAGCGAAATCTCGTTGACCTTCTGCAATTAACTTTATTATGAAACCACTGTGATGAAAGAACAGTAATTCCTTAAAATAAACTTTCAGCTATTTTATATAAATTAAAATTAGGTCAGTCAGTCACAACGATACCTACGGTCGGTTTCAACGTAGAAACTGTAACGTATAAAAACGTCAAATTCAACGTATGGGATGTTGGGGGGCAGGACAAAATACGACCACTATGGAGGCATTACTATACAGGTGTGTATTATTTATCTTTTGTAAGATTAACTTCTACCAACGGCTTCACCCGCGTGGAAGTCAGTTTCTTCATACAAACTGAACCCCCCTTTTATCCCCAAAGGTGGTGAGTTTTGGGAAAACCTTTCTTATTCTTTGTATATGTCATTGTAAAATTGTAAATACCGTAAGATTATAATCTGTCTAGCGAAAATGTAAACTATCGAATGATTGTAAACCGGGACAACTTACAAACTTACAAATTTAACGCTTTATTTTTCGTTAGATTGTAATCTATCGAAGGGAAATTGGTAAATTGTGAAATAGTATAGAACGGAATGCTTCTCGAGCGCTGATTGGTTGAATGGCATGTACCCCGCACTGCCATATTTGTTTGTTAAATGTAAATAAACAGTGTTTTAGAGATTGTAAATTGATTTTGTGTTAAAAATAACTGACAGCTTTAGAATTAGCTGTATGAAATTGTTTTGGAAGTAAAATGTATTTGTGAATAACTAAAGAAGTGCAGTTTAAATGATAAATAACTTAGTGTTAGTCACCGGACATAGCCAGCACAGAACGGCCCACTGGAAGACCAATCAGGGAAAGCCTTTGGACAGTTGATAATTTAACGCGCGATAGATTGTGATTTAACAGTTGCACTTCGATAGATTATAATCTATCGAAAAATAGTACGTTCCACAATCTTTCGATAGTTTACACTATCGCAAGATAGATTATAAACTAACGGTTTTTACGGCGACTTATACAACATAAAAGGAAGCTCTGTGCAAAATTTCAGCGTTCTAGGGTCCGAGGGTTTGGCCTAGACGTTGATAAGTCAGTTTGAACTTTACCGTTTATATATGTTGTGGTCAGACCTTATAAATGGATCATTTCATGAAATGGCCAACTAAAACTGGCCAGATCGTTTTCAACGTTAAAGTTTGATGGTAAGTCAATCTTCGTTTGGCCTACTTTTTTTAGACCTTTTGTTGTCATAGAAATCCTACATCAATGATATGGCCAAACTAGGATTGACATATCATCAAATGTTAACGTATAAACGATCTGGTTAGTTTTATTTGGCCATATCATGAAGTGATTAATTCTATGATCTGGCCACGACATATATATAGACAGATGTTAAAGTCACTTTTACGCCAGCATTTCGTTAAGACTACTATGCTGAACGATGACTGTAGATCAACCTGTCAACTTCAATGCTGAACATAAATGACTAATATCCCGCTATTTCTAAAATTAATAGTTGTTACGTTTTAGCATGCCAACAGTGGTCATTGATCTTTTCCTAATATCTTTTCGTAAACACGTAAGGATCACGACAATAGATGCTGATTCGAGTCGGCTTTATATTTATTTGCGGTTTTGAAATTGTAGAATGTCAATAATAAAAGAGAAATACATTGGTGATGGCTGGTTGTCAAACATTGGTTGTTGTCGTGAATTATTATAATAGCTAGCCCGTGTTGTCCCACTGTTGGGAAAAGGACTCGTTCCATTCTTTCCAACGATCACGATTCCTCGTTTTCACATTCGTTGTCGTGAATGTAAAAAAATATTATTTAGGCTAGTTTCTTGAAAATATCCCGAGGAAAAATCTTTCGATTCACTGTATAAGCTAAATCAGATTAGAACGATCCTCTTTTTGGAAGTCGAGCTCCTCTTTGTAAACGCCGGGCCATCCACTTCATAGGCTTGGTGGATGTCACATGTTCCTGAGACCTAAGACTCCCACTAAATGTTCTTCAAACAATTTCCTGTATTATCTGTCTTAAAATATTAAAATTTACATTAAATTTTTCCAGGCACTCAGGGTCTAATATTCGTGGTGGACTGCGCGGACAGGGACCGCATTGACGAAGCTCGCCAGGAACTGCACCGAATCATCAACGACAGGGAGATGCGGGACGCGATCATACTCATCTTCGCTAACAAACAGGACTTACCTGATGGTACGCTTATTTTCTACTTTGAAACACCATTATTGGGTACATACCATTTCCTTTCTGCCGTATTTGATCTAAATATTTTGAATTTATGGATGGCAAATATGGATGCTACCACCTTTTTTTTGTCAGTGGCTTGTCGTAAGTAAATCTATGAGGTAGTCGTCTGCTTAACCGGGCTTGCCTTGAAGACCTTAATAAAATTAAAGCTTCCAGCCAAGAGAGAAAAAACCCTAAGATTGAACTAAAAATTGAGCGACTAAACGCTAAAACAATGCAACTTGCTTAGTGTTATGCTTGGGCACGCCACAATCGCGGCTGTAAGTCCCCTCTTTGAGGAGTGGCTAGAGAGGCGCCACGGTGTCCTCACCTTCAGCATGACGCTGGTTCTCACCGGCGGTTGCGGGGTACAGACCTTAGCTTAGGGCGTTGCTGGGGGAGGACAGCAAGAGACGGGCTGGATGGAACATTGCAGACAGCCGTCTTATTGGATTGACCGGTGATAAGAGCCGCATCGTTCGATCTTCGAGAACAATTATACCGATACTCCTTCGTAGCTCGGCAAGACGATTAGTCGTTGGTTGCGGCTGTTACTCGTAGATCTATGGCAGTTCTTACGTATAGTCCGAAACTAGAAAATCTGACACGACATGAGTCTTACCCAGTGTAATGTTCTGGAGGTAAGATTGGCAGTCGATCCATGTCCAGTTGATCATATCCAAACTGGCACTAAATGTAAAATACAGCTGCGTCTGTTGTTGGACATATTAAGTGCCTAGACAGATTAAGTGGCTTGGAATAGTGTAATAGGCTTGCCCCAAACTAAATTTAAGACTTCCTGATTAAGAAGGTCGTACACTAACTATTACTTCGCGGCAAATATCCCAAGACACGCCTCGTTAGAAATGTCACTGTGACATTATGACGTGTGGGACATTCATCCTAAGCCATATAAAATTTTAGTAGTAAACTGAAGTATTTGTGGCCTACTGAATATAAATATTGATCACCATATGTGTCATAAATATAGGGCAAGTAATTTCTCAGCTTTGAGAAATGGCACTATGCAATCATTAATACTTATATATTATTACTTATATTGCCTGTGTTTATTTTTGTACTATTTTTTTATTATTATCAAAATTGGTTAAAAAAATGAAGCAGCAATTAGCATTACAAATATTTGTATGTGGAAGAGTTACGTTTTGCTATCTCTTTTCCACGCGTGTAACTCAAAGGCGATAACATTGATTTTTTATTAATTTCAATGACTTATGCAAGGAATATGATTGGGATCCTTTCACAATTAGTGTGAACTCAGCCAGAAGGTGTTTAAGCCTCAAATTCTTTAAGTAGCATTAGGTTTAATATATTGTTTATTAGTTGTTTAAGTGCAAACCAAGGATTTATACTGTACTTCCTACTTAACTAAAAAGCGAAGCTTTATTGTTTTTGTGCTCACACCATTTTTAATTTTTATTGTATTGTCTATACGTGAGGACTAACTAAACTTAATGAATTCTTTTTGATAGTTACTTTTTGATGCAAATAATAATAAGAAAAATTAGTCATGTTCGCAATTGTGTGACCAAGTCGATCTTGTTAGCGTAGGTATGTGTTAGAGAAAGAGGTCGCAGGCATTGCAGTATTTATGAACAGGACCCACTAGGGCCAATGCCTAGAGCTGCAGGATTTTTCGAAATAGTAATCGTGGACCTGGAACGCAAAGGGCAACTAAAGGAACGCAGGTGGCACATCAGGCACAAGAAATAACTCCTCTCGCTCCAGATTTGTTTTGAATACAAACTTCAAAAAAAAGGGAACAAGACAGTATTTGAGCTTCATTTGTTTAATTTGAACTATATTTAAAAAGTATCTGATGCATTGTCCAGAATAAGGAATATAAATATCTTGATAAATTAATTCGATTATATCACACACACACACACACACACACACACTCTTCCCTCTCTCTAGTTTTGTTACTTTTTTGGTGTACAATAAAGTTTATTCTATTCTATTCACTGGCGTAATAACAAAAACGTTTACGGGTTAGTAATTTGAAACGGTAAAGAAAGAAAATTGTCTCAATTACTTTTCTAGGGCCTTAATTACTCAGCAAAAGCATGAGCAATTACAATTATTTAATAGAAATAGTATTGTCACTCAGTTGATCAGTCTGTCTACTGTGTGTACTGTATAATTATTTTCAGCCTGTGTCACTGTAAAAGTAAAACCTCTCTTAATAATGTGTCTCATATATGGTCCAAATTTTCCGATCTTGCCTGTAGGTAGGCATCAAAGTCGATCTGCATAAATTGTCCATACAGATTCTAAAACAATTTCCTATATAATTTCAGCAATGAAACCCCACGAGATACAAGAGAAGCTGGGCCTGACGCGCATCCGCGACCGCAACTGGTACGTGCAGCCGTCGTGCGCGACGTCCGGCGACGGACTGTACGAGGGGCTCACGTGGCTCACCAGCAACCACAAGTTATGAGCGGCAGAGTAGGCGGCCCGAGCGCCGCCAAGCCCGCCACGGTACGTAGCTATCAAACGAGAACTACATTAGACCGACGCACACGTGGGCCACGCCTGATATGTACGTGGAGTCGCTTCGCGTGGCCGTGCGTTGCTTGGATCTAATGTAGTTCTACAAGTCTAGTTGCTATATAATCGGATAGCTATAGATCGGCGTACGTGGCCCACATGTGTCCAATATAGTTCTACCTTTATACTTACTAGTATAATTCTGCTTACATAAAGCTAGGTTCACATATCACTGTGAAATTGGGACGGCGTGTTTCGTAGTGCGGAATACGCCAATCAAACGTATTTGTTTAGGTCTACGTCGTATCACAATGGGTTTTGTAGTTAATCAGCTCAGTCAGCACGCATCATGACATAACACTATAATGTGGCCCGAACTTAAGTCTCAAAGAAGTATCCGTTCACACTGTTCACAGAGGTTTTAGTGGAGGGATTTTTTTTTTGGGACGAAGTTTAGTGGCTGTGTTAATTATTCACAAATTGATTCTTAGTGGATATTGTAATGTAAATCGGATGCAGTTTTGTGTCTTAAGTGTTTACACAAGTGGAAAATATGTAGAATGATTGGAGCTGGCACGGTCTTGGTAAAATGCTCGAGCTGAGAACTGTATTTTAGTATTGACTACTTCAGCAAAGCTTGCCCAGAACGCTGACTCGAAGCATTTACTGCCAAATACTGCAATAACATTAAAATATGTGACACCCGTAATCTAATAGAAAACGAAGCGACTGTATGAGCTTTATGTGCCATATCAAACATTAAATACCTTCTAAACTTGACAGTCTAAATGCATAAGCTGTGCGAAATCAAAAGAAAAAAACTGTTTACAGGGCCGTTTTTAACGGATCTGTTTTTGTGTAGTAGCTGGATCCAACAAAGATATTTTAAGCAAAATACTATAAAACATGTAAACGAGCTACATAGCTGTAAAATTAACCAACAAGACTTGACCAAAAAGCAATGTTTTGTTGAATAAGGTTGAAGTACATATTCACTGAGTCTGCTTGTCTTGTCTAGTTCTTTATAAATTCATTCATTTGTTTTGTTATTAGTTGTTATGAGAAGTAGATGTTGATAGAACTCCCTCATTGATGACCTGAAAAACCTGAGAGGCCTAATCTGTTTTTGGAGATAGATGGGCTGGTTGGAATAAGCTCACCTAAGGTTATGGCCGCCATGGCCACTGGCCACGTACAATGGTCCGCATAGGACTAAATGCGGAAACCATACTCAGACATAACACATATGTTAATAGTAGTATAATAAAATATATGTCAAGAGTCGGGAACAAGAGAAGGAATGGAGTCCATTGCCCAGCAGTGGGACAATACAAGCTTAATACAAATTTAGCTAATATTTACTATTGGCTAAATCCGTTATTATCTCTAGCCGTGTATCTAATGTTTGTAATTAGTAATTAGGAACATAGTAGAACCGTGATAATTGTATTCCGAACATACAAGTATCTTCTGCCTTTGAGTCGTAATTGATTTTACACATTTATATATCAGTTAATGTATTGTGATATCTTTTAAATATATTTTTTTCTCTGTTTGCAGGTGAGGATGTCGATGCCATTTAATTTAAGTAAGCGCCCGTGTGCCGGAACAAGTAACGTCATTGTGAATACCAGTGTTGATTCTATATAATGGTTATACAGACATAAACGCTCCAGTGAGGTGCGCGGTACTGTCAGTGTGAACACAACGTTAGATAGCAAGCAAGCAAACTGGCTTGTCACAAAATCAATTATTCCATATTTAAAAGAAGAAAAAAAAAAACAAATTTAGAAAGTTTTGTTGTAATGATATTCGATGATTATTTTTTTATGTTATTTAAAGAATTATTACATAAAGTAAAATGATTTTTTATTATTATTTAGTTTAATGTTTACCTCCTTTGTATAGTAAGGTAGAATAAAGTTTCTAATGCATTATTGTGGGTAATCAAGGACTATGTATGGATGGTCGCAATATTGTTTATTATGGATATTTACGTGATAGCTATGCACGCTGTGTAGGTCATTTGTATGAAGTGGCTTGACTATAGTTATCATAAAAACTTTAATATTTCAGGTCACGGGACAATCAAAAAATCACAAGTTGTCTTTAAAACAAGTGCCGATTATTCTTTGTTATTTTGTATTTAAGGACATTAAATTGACATGTTTATACATCACTATTTAATATTATTATTTAATTGTATTTAAAATGTGAACACTATTCTCTGACTAAACCTCGATTTCTGATTTAAGCATCTGAAGTTGAGTATTTTTCAAACTTAATACAGAAACCCCCTAAGGGAATTTAATTGAGAAATAAAATGCTCAATTCAAGTGTTGAGTTTGAAAAATACTCAACTGGGTGTAAAACCTAAAAATGTCTACTAACCCTAATTTCTCTATAATTTTCACTTTCGAAGTTTGACACACCTTCATATTTTTCTTCAACAACATATATAGTCAAGCTAGCCTCATACAAAAATGTACATATTATAGCAATGTATGTACATATTGAAGAGTATTTTTATTACTGTCGCGTTTGAATGTTGATTTTTGTATGCGAAATTTTTTAAGACGAATTCCACTATGTATGTACGGTGTATCGCTTTCCGCTTTCTACGTGATTGTTTGGCGGGTGTTGTGTGAACGCTTTACTAAGAAAGCTGTGGATGATCTTCGTACATTATACGAGTGTTAGTTTCCAGATTCACAACCGCTATACTCCATACGCAATAAGATTACACATTTAACAAATCTTTTTTACTGTTCGTTCAACTTCGATTTTGACTTCTATTTCGTAGACATAAGGATCAAAGCGAAAAAGTGGTTAGAACACCAACTATGTACTGCAGCCGCGATTTATCATGCCTCCAACGCAATAAAAGTCAAAATCGTTTGAACGGACAGCAAAAAAGGTTTGTTTGTTTGGCAAAGTAATAATATAGATAGTAATTGAGATGGACTATCGGGGCTTGAGACAAAATGTAAACAAAGTAAACAATTCTGCAAAGTTTCTTCGACGTGTTTGAATACATTAATAACAGTCGTCCTTTTCTGTTGAATGCATTGGCGTTTTCTTTGCACGATTTTTTCGGTGAATCGCAAGAATTCAACGAAAATATCTGAAAGCGGCATTCTTGTATCAACAAGTTGATCGAAAGTGAAAAAGATGGCGGATTATAACCCGCTCGATGACAAAACGTCACATTTTAATGCAAAATGTTTCCAGTAACCGTTTGTTTACCTTTTGTCTCATGGCTCCCTGAATAGAGTATAGTCGCCAACTATCCGGTCACATTTATAGTCTCTATTAATAATTATTAATTACTAGCTTCTGACAGCGGCTTCGCCCGCGTCTAAGTAGGTTTCACCATAAAACCATAAAAACTTTGGACCCCCTTTTCATCCCCTTAGGTGACGAATTTTGGAAAATCCTCTCTTGGTGCTCGCTTGGGTCATAAACCTTGTGCAAAATTTCACATACCTAGTCCCTGTAGTTTCGGCTGTGCGTTGATACATCAGTCAGTTTCTCCCCTTATCTATTTTTTTATATATGTAGATCAACCTTATTTTCAGGGTACTAAAGGCTATCTTAGTAAAGCGTCGAATATCGAACCGTGCCAGTAGTTAGTCAGTTCGGGGACCATCTGATTTTGTAAATACGGCTCTTGAATGGACCTTGAAATGAGATTTTCCTAGCGAATTATTAAATTTTTATAGCTTCGTTTTGTGAAGGCTTTTGCCGAAAGGGTGATTTGCTTATACAAGGCTGATTATAGATGCAAACTCCTTTGAAGTACCCAGGCTTTGATTATTTGAAGTAGATTAAAAATGGAGTGCCGTAAAACGGGGTGAATAGAAACGCGGGGGCGAAAAGGAACAAAACTTTGATTTGGTTTTTCGCTTTGATACTATATTAAAAGCATCGACTTTTTAGAATAACAATTCATTTATAAATTGATATAGTTGAATGCTGCAAAAAATATTCGAATATCGTGCAAATACCCTTTGAAGTTTTGTTTCCATTCACCCCATTTTACTGTGTTATAGGGCAGGCAAAATGTGAACATAATCGTATTATTTTTTTAATTACAATTAAACAATCACAAAACAAAATGATTTGGTTTCGGTGGCTCAAGCGCTCATCATTGCTTTATGAAAAGCTTTTTATTTATATAGAAATTCATCATAATTCGGACCTCAAGCTGTTCGAATTGCCACTCCATTTTTAACTACTCTGTGATTGTTTATAAGTCAATGGTTAGTAGAAAAAAAATGCTTGAGTATAACGTTATATGCGAAAAGTAAGTAATGTACATAGAAATAAAGCAATAAATAGGTTTTTCAATGATACGATTTAGAGATGTATAACATATAACGCAAAATAGTTCAACAAAATTTAGAAGCTGAAAGTTGAGACAATGACTTCATTGATTAGGGAATTAGATGACGTATTGAATAATTAATACTGGGGGCCTGTTTCACCATCGTCAGTTGGTTAACTAAGGGCCGATTGACACCAGAATGTTAGCAACCGGCGGTGACGCAAAGGTGAGCTTGGTTGCTCGCGCCACCTCGGGGCCGGCTGCGCACCGTTTTTGAACCTTTCAAGCGATACTAGTCTTTTAAGGATATAGAAGGTGGCACTTCTATATCCTTAAAAGACTGCCGCGTCGCTGCTGGCCGTTGCCATTTCGATATGAATTGGATGTCGACTAAATGTCAGCAGATCGTCATCTTTAGCTTTTGATTAAATCAACGAATGGTAGTAAAACAGGCTTTTAATTTGTCCTTAGTGTAGTGCGAGCATGATAGGGCGGAGCTTGACATCTTGGCAAAGAAACGTTTTAGGATATTTCTTGATATTTAGATAGGTATTGAAAATCATAATGCACTTTCGACAGCAGTCAAAATAAACCAAGTAGTACTTTACATTTACAAATTTAGTTGAAACGAAGTAGCGACTGGTATGTTCCGCCCCTCAGACGTGCGAGTGTGGGGATCTCTTAGATTCAGTGCAAATGAAGAGGATATAAATGGTCAGCTCGAATGAAATTGTACGCGAGACAATAAAATTAACAATACAAAACCGATGAAAGAAAATGAAAGAGATCTAGAAAATGTAACTCTAGAAACCATTTTAAATCAGAATTAGCTCTTATTTCCAGGTCCATAGCCTACTTTTTCGGCAATCTTCACATTTTGTTTTGATTTCTTGCCTACTAGAAAATTGTGTAATTGCGAGTTAACTACGACGAAAGCTATGTCATCTTTTTCTGTTGAAACTCACCTATACTTTGTGATATAAATATATTTCATAGAACCTAATAGAAATGTATGATTATTTTCTAGAATATTCGAATGATCGATGGTAATACTCGGGACATGACAATATACAATAGGTCATGCTCTACCAAATTTAGAACTGATATACCTTTCATAATTCATTTTAATTCAACTTAAAGTGCAATTAAAATTTTTAGCAACATTTTGCACGGAGATGTAAAAATAATTATTGTTTGTATGATAATGTACCGCTGGGATCATCGCGCGGGGAAGCGTTGGTAACGAAAACCTATTGTATAATATTGTAGAAAGATAAATTCAATATAAATTCACCCTTGAAACATCTAGTTTTATTCCTACAAAACAACTATGATGCATGAAATAAGTAGGAAACTAAAACCAAAAACTTGTATAGAAAAATTATGTACTTGCATACAGGCTAAGTTTGAAATAAATTATAAATCAAAGTTTCTGAATAAAATCACTAATCATCCAGTCCATATACATGACCATTCTACCAATTTTTTTTCTTGACAGCCGCATCAGCCTTGTCATTTTTCGGCGCGCTTTCGTGCCTATAGAAACTTTTGGGTTAAACTTCATTTATCGAGTTCTTTATAATTTAAACCTTAATTCATAGTGATATGGTTCTATTTCATCTAGCTTATGCTTTGTTCTGTGGAGGTGGTGGTATTAGAGGAGTCTGCGGTGACGTCATCGTATCGTGGGGGGAGAATAATTTGTAGTTCTTCGTTGAGTTGTACTTCTTCGTCGGGTACTGCGTCGTCGGGGACGCGCGTGTCGTAATCTTCTTGAGTCGATATGCCACTGAAACGAGAGACTTTCTTACTGAAAACCTGAGAACGGATGGTGGCAACAGCAACATCCGGCTCGAGAGAAGTATAACTATGATTTTACTATCGTTGATAAGGGGGTTTACTGAGCTGTCTCATTTCTACAAATTCATATCTTAAAGATTATCGTGCTCGAGTGGAAAAATTGTTCTTCAAAGATGTCTGATACATAGACCTCGCGATCAAAATAAGCGTCAGTGCACACTAAGAGCAGAGCATTTACTGAGACTACGGAAAAATGAATCTTATGATATGTAAGGTACCTATATACATTGTACAATGAAATATACAACACGCATCTTGAAAACTCAAGCATGGTTGAGATGTGTAGGTATTTCAGTTTGCAAGGTATGGTAAAGTCATGAATCATTTTTCCGTAGTGCGCTGACGTTAAGAAGTAAGTCTGTTAGGATCATAACTGGTGATTATTGTGCGGTAGGGGAGATGTCTTTCTACCCATACTAATAACTGAATAAAAAGTTCAAGTTAATACAAATGTGCGGAACTCACTCAGGCTGATCACCGGCTTTAGCACCAGCTAGGACAGAGGTATACAGTCTCGCGCGAGCGCCGTGCAATCTCATGCCAGCCGGCACGTCCTCGGGGCCCGATCGGGTCTCCAGAATAGGGTGCAATGGCAGAACTTCGTTACCTGTTTAGATAGTGTTAATTAGGTTAGGAATGCTTCCATTTCGAATGTTCACAAACTGATTCCGTCACTACCGCAGCATCATCTGCTTCAATCATGTTACGTCAAATTAGTACCTTCGTTACTTACTAGACACGAGTTCAGTAAAGAAGCGAATGCCTCGTCACCACAGAGGGTCTTTACCGTAAAAAATGAAATTTAATCAGCCTACATGACATTAATTAAATGGGTAATAATTATTTTCGAACATGTCTGATATTGGTGGCATATTAATCAAATTAAACTATTATTATAATCTTTCAAATGGCATATCTTCAATATATGCTACAACTTGATACAGCTCTTGGTTCAAATCGTTCATTCTCCCTTGGAAGCGATTGACGATGGTGGACATGCGGTAGCCACGGGCATAACGAAGAAAACAGTGTCCGTAGAAGGAAATAGGTTTTATAATTTGAAATTTTACAAAAATGAGAGATCAATTAATACACAAAAGGAGCAAATATAGAACTATTCCAGGATTGATAAAGTTCATCAACCAAACGCGGAAGCGCCGGTAAATGAAACACATAAAAAATATAGTAATCGATAGGTATATACGCACCCTCGTCTGGTCTGCAGATTTCTTTGATTACTTTACTTTTCTCTTGGCCATTCTCATCTGGTGGCAGTGGCGTCTTTGGCTTTTCCTCTCGGAAATCTGAAATATTTATCCATTAGGCCCCTCGCCCACGACGAGCGCGCGACAGCATCGCAACCAACGCGCGTTGGTCGCATTTGAAAGCGCTATAGAAAAAATGCCAACGCGCTAATAACGCGCTACAGCATCACTACAAAGCGTCGCCGTGGGCGGGGTGCCTTATTGTAACGAATAGGTAGGTATGTACCCACCTACTTATAAATATAATCGGAATAGAACACAGTGGACAGAAGTTTATAGGAGCAACCTGAACGATTACGGGACAGCTCAATATGTGCCTACATATAGGATTGTGTAGCAATTTCATCAAAAAATCCTAGTGGACTGAAGCTTCACTAAGCGGACGGTCTAAATTCATCATATCAGGACGGCGAGGTACCTATTCTTAGTGCTTTTAGCCAGTGCTGTAACTAGAGTGGTGTCAGCGGTGCCTAGACACAGAGCGTTGACCCTGGAGTCGGTAAATTAAAATTTCAAGGGGCCCCCGTTCAAGACCTTGCCGCTGTGGGTGTCAGGCTAAGCGCGGGGCGGCGAGCGGTAAGATCAAAATGTGTATGAAAATGTTTGAAGCACGCCACGAGACGCCGCTCATAGCACCGCGCGCCCGCTTACAGATGTCGCCCGCTCGCCGCTAAGACCGAAGTGACCAGCCCCTCTAGCCAAGTTACAATCGTTTCGTTTTCGCCAGATATGACGTCAGAACAAAGGAATCGGAGGCGTGGCCTACTCGAGGCGTTCGGCGCGAACGATACGATTGTAACTTGGCTAGGGGGGCTGGCCGGCACTGCTTTTAGCTCTTTCACGCTGGAATAATAATGATTTAATACTTAGCTACGTCGTAGTGGTACGACTCTAAGTCACTAAAAACTTACCAGTTTTCGGCATCGTTTTGGGGGGTAGATCAGCGTATCCGCGGAATAGTGTTTCCAGTTCATCGGGTGACATGCGGCGCAGGTATGGAACACGCTTCAGGTCGGGGCGGTGAAGACTCCGGAACGAGTTACGATGCTGAACATGGAAACAGGAGCATTAGTAGATGGATATTTATATCGTGGCTACATTTTGAGTCCAAGTATAAGCTTAAGAAAAAACAGTTTCTTTACAAACAATTTAAAAAGAAAAATATGCTAGTCTAAATTTAATTAAATTATTTTGAGAACCTCCTCGTTCGAACGAAGACCTAGTAGTGCTTTGTAAAGTAGACATATCGGCAAGTCCCACAACTCATGGTAAGTCAATGAAAACTTTTTGCTGATTTCGTGTAGAAATCGTAACGAAAACTAGTGTACGATCGAAACAGCAGTGCTATTCTCTAAGAAAACAGCCTTGAGTACAGCGACGAAATCCAAATACGTACATAGAATTAACAATCTTAAAGACCTTTAAGATTGTTAATCCAATGTACCTATTTGGATTTCGTCGCTGCGGCCAGCGCTGCGCTCAAGGCTGTTTTCGAGAATAGCACGACTGGACTAGCTTACCTACCTAACCGAAACCGAATCTTCGGTGTCTATACAGGGCTGCACTAAAAGTATCGGGAATGGAATATTTCCACTGCTCCTGTCATATTAAAATCTTTTTAATTGAAAACTCCTTGGTTTTAAAAATCGAATAGGTACCATTTATTTATTTAAAAAAAGATTCTCGGTCTTGTCACAAGGTCTTGTCAAACTTGTTTAGTCGTTGAGAAAATGGAATTGACTCGAGAAAATTCAAGAGCGATGATATTATGACTTTCGAAGTGGTTTAACACAAAAACAATGTGTTGACCGGATGATTTCTGCATATGGCGATGAAGCCCCAAAACCACAATTTACCGCTGGTTTGCTGAATTTCAACGTGCACGTGTCAAGCTCAGTGATGATCCCCGTCAAGGTCGTCAAAAACTGCAGTCACCCAAGAAAACGTTGATGCTGTGCGTAAGCTGATTGAGGAAAATCGACATGTAACATACCGTGAAATTCAGCAACTTTAGACATTGGCATGAGTCAAATACAAATATTCTTGCATGAACAATTAGGTGTAAAAAAATTGTTTTCCCGATGGAGCAGAAAGCGGCTCGCGTTACTTGGTGCGTCAGAACTCTCGAAAGATTCCACGCAGGATCCTCAAATGCTGTATACAACATCGTATCAGACAAAAAAACCAGTCACGAGTTTGGGTGTTCGAAAATTAGTTAAAGCCAACAAAAATTGTTCGTTCACGGAGTGTTGCAAAAAAAATGATGGCCACGTTTGTCTCCAAAACCGGCCATGTTGCGACTATTCCTCTTAAGGGACAAAGAACGGTTAATGCAGAATGGTATGCTAGTATTTGCAAAAAAAAGAGTTTTTAGAGCAAGAAAACATAGAATTATTAGACCATCCGCCGTACAGCCCCGACCTAAGCCCTAATGATTTCTATACTTTCCTTAAAATAAAGAATAAATTGCGTGGTCAGAGATTTTCATCACCTGAAGAAGCTGTGGACGCCTACAAAACGGCCATTTTGGAGACCCCAACTTCCGAATGGAATGGTTGCTTCAATGATTGGTTCCATCGTATGGAAAAATGTGTCAAATTTCGCGGAGAATACTTCGAAAAGCAATAAATACATTTTAAAATTGTAATGTTGTGTCACTTCCTTGATTCCCGAAATTTTCAGTGCCGCCCTCGTACTCCATCCTACTAATATTTTAAACGCGAAAGTTTGTATACAGTATGGATGTAACTCTTTCACGCAAAATCTACTGAATGGATTTCGATGAAGTTTGGTAAAAGGTTAGATCAAGTCCTGGAAGAGCACAAAGGACACTTTTTACCCCGGGGGTACGTTCCCTTAAGAATTTTTTTTTAATATCACGCGGGCGAAGCCGCTGGCAGCAGCTACCTAGTTTTCAATAAGATTAATAAAAAGAAAAGAAAGTACCTAGTTACAATACAAGCTTTTTTTTGCTTTAAATGTCATCCTTATGCCTACGGAATACAAGTCAAAATCGGTTGAATGGACTGTGAAAAAGATTGTTTAAATGTCTAATCTCATTGCGAATGGAGTATAAATATCTCAGTTTCGGCCGAAACCGAAACATTTTTAGGCATATTAAAGTTTATTGTTTCCTAAAGGTAACTCAGGTCTTTCAGGGTTTCATTTGATTTCTATGTACAAAAGTCATACGCGGTAGGACAGTCGAGGGAAGCACTTATTTAAATACTTGGTTTACAGGAATGTAGTAGGTTAGGTAACTACTATATTTCTGTACTAAGATATTTGATGGGGATGATGGATTAAGTAGGTAATGTATGTGATGGAAAAAAACGTCGTCGGTGTTTGAAATCTAAAGCTATTTTCAACTTTTTAGTGGTTTTTATTGTAAAAAAGGTTTTTACTCTTTCTAATAGTTCCTAAAGAATATAACCATTATAAGAGTGTATTTATCTATAAAATTAGAAGAGTTCCCTCCATTTCTCCAGGATCCCATTATCAGACCTTGAGACCATGGCATCACCTAGGAAAAATACCCTTGCAAATAAAAAAGAGTTTTCCAAATCGGTCCAGACATGTAGGTACGAGTAATCGGATAATATACCTACATAAAAAAAAGATTCAGACCTCCTTTTTAGAGTCGGTTAAAAATAAGTAAATGCGTTACCTTAACGAGTCCGGGAGGTATTTGCATCCTCTCGCAAGCGCGTGACATGCTCAAACACTGTATCACGCTATCGTGTTTCACGGAAATTGCAGAGAGTCCACTGCGTACCAGGTCTTCGTTGATCTAAGATATCATAAAGTTAACATAAGAATTTACTACAGATGTTCAAATTTGCACAGTCGTCACAATCCCCATTTTTTTGAAGTGAAACTTCTTTACGCACGCTTGACTTGGGGAGTAAGCTGGCGAACGCGTGACGTAAGCGTTACGAAAAGTGTGATCGGGCAAGGCGAACGGAAGTTAAGTGGGGGATATAAGCAAGAGACAGCAGTGCGCGCGCACATTTTCTTTCTCTCTTCCTCTCATAGCGTAGATATCTGTCTAATTTTAATTCTAAAATTTATGTATCTTATTTCTCATACCATAAGCCTATTGTCTCGGTTTTACAATCAACCACAGTAATTACTGATGTATCCAATAATGAAAATGATGAATAAAAATAGAAGATCTATGCAAAAATATTAATTTACCAATGAAACCATGAAATAAATTTAAATATTTGTAGAAAATTAATATATGTATATGTGTATACATGTATATATTGTACACACATATATATATATATACATACAGATGGAGCGAAAGAAGTTTCACTTCAGTCGTGTGGTCATAAGCACACTCGTTTTTTTTTTTATTATTATAAATATATCAGGGGTCCATCTCTATTTTTATAAATTCGTCATTCCAACAAGATTCCATTGCTATTTTGCTAAAAGTTCGTAATCTACTAATTCATAATGATCGATCATTGATCGGTCAATGTTCTCGTAATAGAGTTGTGGTAGAATGACGATATCGAGCTTATTAACAGCAATGACTGCACAATGACGTTCTAATGGTGACCTACCATTAGAACGTCATTGTACAGTCATTGCTCAAAGGAACTGTCAAAATTTTAGCAGATTACCGTATACGTTAGATATTCATTTGTGAATACGTACGAGATTACCATTCTATGCCACTTCTTTCAATGGACTGTCAGTGGTTGACATTGGAAAGTCATAATGACGCCATTATACCAAACTTGACAAAATCAACAATTATGAAATCAATATTATGATAGACCATTCTGACACTATTGTAATAGTAGACTTAGGCCCTGCTAGCGTTTGACCACTATCTCATCTGTTGGTAAACGGTCATGTGTTCGACTATGGAGCACGCTTGCCTAGAAGTAACCTATCAGGAGCTGTATGTTTGTTGTAGCTATCAGGAGACACAGACTTGGCAGTGTCGTCTCGTACGAATACACGTAGCTACGAAAGTATGGGCATCGGGCTTTTGGTATTTTTAGTCCAGGATCGAAAGGTTTTTTGAGTGGAAAATCGTCAATGACTTTACGGCTCTGGATGGAGAGAAGTGTTAGACTTTTACTGAATACAGACGTAGATACATAAGGAGACAAAATATCCTTCGGCATGACGCGCAACGCTCAATCTACGTGACGCTGCTACGTTGTTGTAAGCCCGAACGTCTGTCAACTAGCATTATCAAAGTTACCCAGTGCCTAACGGTCGGGTCGGGTTGTACCTGAGAGATAGGCACTCGCTTCATGTAGGTAGATCTATACCTTTCGAAAAATAGTTCGACCAGGGCTAATCATCCTATCTGCCTAGGCAGATGAGTATGTAGGTGCCTACTCGTATAACTTTCTAACGCGTAACGGTATGGTTGGCGTGTCTAATGACATCTCGTGGCCGTTTATGTCGCAAAAAACGTGTATTACGACACTCAGAAGGGAATGAAAATTCAGAGGGTACTTCCCGTTGACCTAGAATTCTGAAAGCAAGGTCTCATGACACAAGTATAGGAAAAAATCTAAGAACTGTAAATTTGTAGTTGATAAAAAAAAAATTGTGATCCGGAAAAATCTTTGTAACTCAATTCGGGAATTGAACTATTTTCATACGTAAGTTTGTACGGAACCCTCAGTGCGCGAGTCCTACTCGCACTTGCCCAGTTTTTCCTTTTGAGGTACGGAATCCTAAAAATTGGACCTAGGTACCTGAAAGGTGAATAGGTACCTATGTGAAGTTCAACCAAATAGGTAGCGTTTCGTCTAGCTAGCAGTATGTATACAAACCAAGGCTTCAACATTACCGCTATTTGATCAATGTTCGTTGAATAAACTACATAGTGAATGGACCGGCCGCGACCCGTCTATATTGGACCTCATCAATCAGACAGACGGGACCTGCACTTATTGATACAAGGAACAAACTTTAATATAAGAGTTACTGATATTCTAGAGGTTTAAAATTATATAATAGTAAATTACTAATGATGAAAGTACGGTGGTTGCGGATTAAATTACGTAATTAAAACACTGCAAAAGCAATGTCAAAAATAAAAATAATTAAACAGAGATGAGATATCAGAAAAAAAAACGTTGCAGCGGGTGCGGTTGGCGCAATGGATGAGATTGAGACACTGGCTGCTACGATGCGTGTCGCGGGTTCGATGTCCGACCGGTACAAATATGTATATATGTGAGTTAACATGTTCGTATAAGCCTCCACGATACAGAAGTCATTCCTAGTGTAGAGCGTTTTTTTTCTTTAATTAAATATAAGACCACGAACAAATAGAAATGAAGAGAAAACACTGATTCCTCCTAGAATTTCCCTGACCTATTTTCAGAAGTCTAACTCTTAAGCTGAATTCTCATTAGGGAACGCCCGCCTACTTAATTACAGATTCCGATTTAATTACCACTTAATCAAAGTCGTTACCGACAGGTAGTGGATAGTCGATAATCGAATAAATTAATTAGGACAAAGGGACTTAGATATTCCTTTAGAAAAACCTGTTCCCACTGTTTGGACTCAGGCTTCCTCTCTAGGAGAAGGAATGGACCCTAATCCATCACGCGGGCCCTGTATGGATTGGTGGGAGTTACATGTCTTCCAATTTTTGGTTCTAGGATATGTCGGTTCCCTCTACCGTTTACCGTTTTCTCTTTGCGAGTAGTGGTGATGAAATAAATTACTCTAAGGGCCGAGTCACACCGGAATGGCGGCGGCCGGCAGCGGCTGGCTAGGCTAGAACCACCGACAAGACACGCGCGGCGCGCGGCCGCTCGCGGCACCACCGGCGGCCTCGCGACCTTTTCATGCTTTTCAAGTGATACTGCCTCCCTAGCCAAGTTACAACCGTGGTCAGAACAAAGGAATAGGAGGCGTGGCCGACTCTCGAGGCGATCAACGAAAAGAGAATCGAAATGAAACAGTTGTAACTTGACTAGGGGGGCTGGTCTTTTAAGTATGTAGATAAACTTTAAAATTATTTCACGCTTAAAGTGCTCGCCTCGTCGCTGCCGGCCGCTGCCATTCCGGTGTGACTCGGCCCTAAGTAATGCACCTGGCTGGATTTGAACACGCGACCTGCAATTCGTAAGTCAGGGCCGTTTTACAACTGGGCCACCACCTTATTTGCTTGATATTATAAAAAAACCAATATCAAACAAACACCACATGAGTTTTCCCGACGAGGGTTGAAGGTACCGAAGATGTAATTTGTAATGGAGTTTTAAATTGTGTTTACATAAATAGAAGTATCCTTGCGTTTGTTTTGTGTGTGAGACATATTGTCCCATTTGTTTGAACAAGGTTTTGTTTCGTTAGATGAAACATCTAAAATAAATAAGTAGGTACCTACTTTCCTGCAATAATATTGCATTAAAGTGCAGGAATCAGATCAGAAATCAGAAACGTTTATTTCAAATAGACCAATTACAGGCACTTTTGAATTGTGAAAATGTCGGTCAGTCAAAAAAAAATACAAGTGAAGCTAAATTGCACGTTCCAAAGTGTAGATCTCTATGGAGAAGAAAGTGCAAGAAACTCCATGGACACTCTTTTAATCATATTGTGAGTTACATAAATCTTGGTTACATATTTCTTGTCGCTTCTAATATGTGAGCACAATGTAGATAAGTAATAATTGAAATTAAAACTAATTAAAAAAAATAGAAATTGAATTAAGTCACTGGCAGCTAAGAGATGACCAGTCTCAACTGACGGCACCCGTTCACGAGCATGACGCGTGCATCAGCCACACTCAGCTCAACCATTTTGAAGGGAACTGAATGACCCAATAACACGTGCCACCATCAACGAGACTTTGGAGTGAGCATGACAAACTCTCAACTGCCATGCTCGTAATGTCAAACAAGTTGTAACTTAATTAAAATGCTCCATGGTACTTCACATTCACAAAACTTGAAAAACAAAGTGCTTCTACATTATACAATGCTATTGTTTCCAAAAACAAAAGGTTATCGCTATCATAAGCTCTATTGAAAGAAACAAATAAAATAAAATAAAAACATTTTGAAAATAACAATACAAAAAGGGGAATAGTATCTCTTCCAAAATTATATACAAAAATTATATATTATATTAAAAAAAAACTAATTAGAAGATAAAAGTGGCTGTGGCTGCGGAGCAGGACCGGCTTTTAGCCAAGCGTTTTTATCAAGGATAAGTGCCTAGTTTACTTTACTGTTGGAAGCATTAGAGGCCACTTAATATTTAAAAACTAAAGTTGTCATCGACATGCTAAGAATATTAATAATAATACCTATAGAAGTTAAATGACAATGACCTATAGTAGGGTTTTTTATTAGTTGCGAAATCATCCAATGACTTCTCTCACCCTAGGGTGGAGCGAGAGGGCGTGTCAATCCTTTAACTGACTAAAACCCACTCTTATTTTCCTTCTTTGTCTTGCGTTCCAGCCCCCCTAGCCAAGTTACGATGACCACGTAACTGAGTGTTGAGCTGACGTCAGAACAAGGAATCGGAGGCGTGGCCTACTCGAGTCGTTCGACGCAGACGAAACGATCGTAACTTGGCTAGGGGGGCAGGACTCCGGATTTCTCTTTCGAAAGTGAACCCATGGCCCCAGTAGGCTTTGGTCCTGCTGGGCCCCTTTTTTTTTTTTTTTTTAATGTGGGATAATCATCCAATGACAAATCCCGCTCTTGGGTGGTGCGAGAGATAGTGTCAGACTTTACTGACTAAAAACCCACTCCTGTTCCCTCTTTGCCTTCATCCCGGGGCCCCGGGCTTCGCTTTCACACTACCCGTGGCCCCAGTAGGCTTCGACCCTGCTGGGCCCCTACGATTTGCTGACATCACCCTGAGGCGCGCGTGGAACAATACGCGCCGTCGACGACTTGGGCTCGGTCCGGACAGTCACCGGACGGTCGGACGGCGAGCCACCCATTGCTCGCCGTCCGCAAGCCTGCGCCTACGGTGGCCGGAAATCGGGATCGGAATCCCGGCGGCGGTTGGGGCGTGAGGACCGTTGCTGTTGCCTCACGCGATCGGCCGCCTCCTTTGCTAGCATTACTGCTTCGCAGAAGGAGGCGACCGCCTGCCACTCCTCCTCACTCCGGACCATGGCCTGTACCAATGCCCGGCGCGAGAGATCACTGCCGCCGATCGCCCCCACGAGTCCTGCTGGGCCCCTACGGTTTTGCTGACATCTCTTTGTGGCGCGCATGGTATATTACGCGCCGTCGATGACTCGGGCTCGGTCCGGACGGCCACCGGTCGAGGTCCGGTTACCGGCGGCTGGGGCGTGACAAACTCCATTCCTTCTCGCGTGGGGCCGCCTCCTTTACTAGCATTACTGCTTCGCAGGAAGCGATCGCCTGCCATGCTCCACCGTGTCTTCCAGGCGGTCCACACAATGGTGACACCTGGGCGTTTCTTCTGCACGAATCCGTTGCAGGAACCTCCCGAACTTATCATGTTCTGTGAGGACCTGTATGATGCAGACAGTTAGGACGCCGTGACAAAGACGTCACGGCGTCCTAACTTTAACCAGCCACTTCTCAAAGAAGGGACTTACCGCCGTAATTACGGCGTGCTCAATCCGTATTCTAAGGGTAAATAAAATAACTATATTTAATGTAAAAAAAGACTTGAGCTAAAGTTTCAGGACCAGGACATAACATCCCAAAATAAAATCCGAAAAAACGATGACACGCTTGGTTTATGTTACCTCATAGGTATCGTATTTATTGACAGTGCCGCCTCTAGCAGGCGACCGGGACTGTGCTCTGTGACGAACGAAAAAGTGTGAAGTACTTCAATAGTCTGTTGTTCTGTTTCCCTTGCATTTCAAAAACAATTTGTAACAAGAAAGAAATAAAAGCGAAAAAAGATACAAACTCGTTTCTAAGAGCTCCTAACACTTTTATTATCACTAATAACATTTAATATAAACACAAGAAATCCGTAGAGTGTCATCAACGCTATTAAGGAGGGTCGTCCCGAGAGGGTTGGGATAAAATTGCTTTCATAGTGTTCTCAAGAGCCATTTGAAAGATTGCCTCCCTTGAAACACCCCTAGACCTATTAATTTTTTTGACTTGAATGGTTTTTAAACGTTTTACGATACAAAATGTACTTCTTATCGCTAAACATTTTTGAACTGATAATATTTATTTTGCACTAAGAATTTCTTAGACTTATTGAATTGAATATTTTCCTAATTGATTCGCACTCTTAAGCGCTATATTGTGGGTGGCGGCAATGGTTGACAGTGAATATAGCTCAGCTCCAAAGTTCATGAGATTTTGCGCTGCGATCGTATTTACTCGTACTATTCGGAGGATTTGTGCGCATTGGGAAGTCTGATTCCTCATCGCTTAGGCATCGATTACATCAAACGTACTGTCCGTCGCCGACTGTGAGTATATTCACTGTCAGCCCCAGTGTGAACGTAGACTCAGTCTGCAGCATGCGTTCTCACCAAACCGACAATACGCTATAGCGTAGAATGCGTTACTTTAGTAAACAAAAGAGTAGGCTTGCTACGCGCAGTACATTAATCAGCCACCGAGAGTCAGCTACCGCGATGATAGT
Organism: Mythimna pallens; assembly: GCA_961205895.1. Lineage (NCBI taxonomy): Eukaryota > Metazoa > Arthropoda > Insecta > Lepidoptera > Noctuidae > Mythimna > Mythimna pallens. Next base: position 23,392,611 of record OY540825.1, on the reverse strand, counting down.
CGGTTCGGTGTGAACAAGAAGTTAATATTATATGGAAAAGTGATAAACTGCGTAACATAACGTGCTCACAGTCAGCGGACGACAATAAGTTTGTTATGACCAATGCCTAAAACAGCCTTTGTAGAATGGGTTGCCTGCATGCGTCTATGTTGCCTAGTTATTTGTTTAGGGGGTGATGGCCCGTAATTGTCCTTAACATTATTTGTAGGCTGTTTCTGTTGCTGGTTGTTTTATGTAGTTCTGTTGATCGTGGCCGAATCTATGTATGAAACTGGGTAAATTTACGAGGAAAAGCAGATACGAGTCTATCAGTATCATCATTGAAACCAAAGTCTATCTAGAGCTTTAGTACCTATTCTTGTGTTCAAAGACCTCCTGGTCATGATCTTTTGACACCTAAAACTTACTAATTGGTTTTTTGGGTCTATTTCCTATTAAATTGTTTACGGGTTATCTTAACTTATTGTGGGACAGGCCCTGGGCCGGAGCACTTCGACCCTTCTGCATCTTTTGTGCTATGCCCTGTCCTGTCTACTCAACCCGTAGCCGTCCGTACACCTCCTTCATGAGTGCCAGTATGACCTTGATGGGGCTAAGCCTGTAGTCCTCTGGTCTTGGGAATGGTTGGCCCAGATACGTCTGGTGGATCCAGATAAGGTCTTTTGGTTCCTAGTGCTGCACAGTCGCACAGCAAGTGTTTACGGGTTACTGACTAATCAGGTTTCTACACATACTGAATACTGCAAAATCTACAATTTTATAACAAACGTGTACACCATACCTGAAGTTCTCTACCTTCGCAGCACGGCACAAGAGGCGGCAGTTCTTCCTTCAGCCTGTGAGTGGAGTTCAGTCCCGTGGCAACATTGTCTCCACTTGCCACCGGGTTCATCATCAGCAAAGACGCATCCGAAGACCGTTTCTCCTTCACTTCCAAGTTGTCCGACAGCTCTCTCACATTCATATTTGTACTTTTACTTGTCTCCCTTACAGACATCAACAGCGCCGTGTTTTCGTGTAGTAACTGCATCACTGCTATTTTTTTTTGTTTTCCTGTGGTGATTTGATTTTTTGATCACATTTTTATTGGAATTTTTTTGACGTTGTGTGACGTTTCCATTTTGAAATATGTTGCTTTTGTTTTTTTTTGAGTTACCGGCTGGTTTGGTGTTTTCTGATATGAAACCTACGTGGTATCAAAATGTTAGTTTAGTGCTAAAGTATGTCTAATTGTCAAATAAACATGCATCATAAATAGTCGCTGACCTCCACATATACCATATAGAGGTCAGTGATCATAGTATTGCATGTTATTTTCATGAATAATCAAAAGTATCAATTCCGTTTAAACTGCGTACAGCCAGGATGAATAGGTTCACTTATTTTTTTAATTTGCTTCCTTTTGGTTGGAACACAAGCAGCTCAAACAAATAGGTTTTGCTGCTTGAAAACAGAAAGTAAAACTCGATATAAGTAACTTTTTTTTTTCTTTTTAGCCATACTATTCGAAACATTCGAACTGCACTGTACTCTGTCTCTTTCTCGCCCTTATAAAAAAACGAGTGAGAAACATGCCATTTCGAAGTTCATTCCAATTTTGAAATTCCATCACAAAGAAAAACACGTTCGGAAATGCGTAATAAATAGAAAATATTTGTAAATTAAAATTGTGTTTTTTTTTAAGTAAATTATTGAATTTTAAATTTATTATTGTATTTGAACAAAAATAAGAGAGAGAGAGAAAGAGAGATCTCAGTACTTATTATAGCAGCAGATAAAACTGGCATTTAACCTTTAAATAATTATTTCTAGTTTCAACATTGACTGTTTTAGAACGTGTGCTTTAAAAAAACAGCGGAAATAAAATAGTGGCAAATAAGATTAAGAATGTTATAATTGTAAAATATGAACAAAACTAGCGACAGAGATAGTATTTATTTTAATTGAAATCATTATAAATCTATTACTGTTAATTATTTTATTTCCCAAGTACTCGTAATATGTGTTCTCGCTGCTGAAGTGAAAAATTATGTGTATAACACGAGAGTAAAACTTTTTGCATCTCGTGCCTTTGAATCCCTCCCCTCGCTCAGGATTTTACTTTAGAATCACTCGCTAACGCTCGTGATTCAATCAAAGAATCCTTCGCTTGCTCGGGACTCAAAATTAGCACTCGCAGCAAAAAACAACTTTGCTCTCTTGTTGCACGAATTGAAGGTGTTGGCCAGACTAGATTCGTCATTATTTTTTGCTGTTCTTTCAATATGGGTATCTCAAACTCAAGAATCTTCTTTCTTAGACTTAGACTACCTACACCTAAAATAGCTGTATCTCATAGAAGCATCTTTTTACATTCGCTCTGCAGATAGTTCTTTCGTCCAATCTACATCTCAAAGAGGCCCATAAGCTCTTAAGCGAGAACTTGAGTAACATAAGTGTACTATATCGTTTTCCGGGCACGTAGTAACGCTTGACCAAAGTTACATCCTCCAAGAATAAGTTGGGTTCGACAGTATTCCGAAATTAAGGCCGTCCCTATTGGTGGGAAATTGCCAATATAAATCTATTGTTGTATCATTGAATGATGATATGAAAATGGATCAGTTTGGGGATGTGCTAGTCATTCCAGCAAAATGTTATCTTCCATCGAGATTTTGTGAGTTTGGACTTCATGATTGGTAAGTGAATGGTGATTATCTGAATAAATAGGAACCTTTTTATTATTTATCATTTACTACACCCTAATATACTTATTTACCTAAAGCTATCCGTAGGTAGGCACACCCAAGGTTCCGTTAAAAACCGGCGTCAAGGCAACTGCTTTATAGTTGTCTTGTATTTTTGCTGAACTCAACCTATTTGGTGCAGCGTTGACTCACACTCTTGTTTTAAATTGAAATTTCTACTTTTTCTTATTTTTCCTACACTGTGTGTATTTGTGTGCGCCAAATAAATATATTTCTCTTCGTGTCATGTATCTCTCTTCTTCTTTCTTTCTATCGACATGATCGATAGAAAGTCCTCTACGATTTGGTGAGCGGCGGTTACGCGATGGTTCATAGTTTATCTAAAAAATAATGGAAGACACAGCAAATATTTGGTAGTTGATATATTCAACAGAAGAAAGTTGTCTGAATTTATTATACCTACGACATATACACGTGTAAAAGTGTTTTTAAAAAACCTATTTCCAAAAAAAAGGTGCATCCAGATTTGGCGAATGCGCCGCCGTTGTGAGCGGCCCATTCGTCAGGTCTGGACACACCATAATAGGAAGTGATGATGTGGTCACGATGAAGCACGCTTGCCTAGAAATAACCTGTTCACTCTCGATTTAAAGACCTATTATTATATATATATTGGATCGAGGATCGAGTACCTCCCTAATCCACGAATACCTAGTATTTTTTCCATCACTAGGTTACAATAAAACAAAAAGTGCCAGATTGAATAAATTTATTATAAAAAATTTAAACGTACCGGAATACAAAGAAGACCCAACAGTCAAATAGAACATGTTTGCAAATGATATATTCATACAAATTACAACTAAATTTTATAGTAAAATGATCCTTACAAAGTGCGCTTTAAGAATAAAACATGATATGTGTTTTTAATGAATAAATTCATAGTAAATTAATAATGATACATAATATCGTACACACTTAGAATTAAAATCTACAAAAAAGTAATTTTATTGAAAGTACGAAGGCGCTCGATATGCCTACCTAGTCAAATTTTTTTTTGCATTTAAAAAAATCTTCATCCTTGACAGGCCAAACCCAGTAATGTGTGGCTACAACACAATGCCATTTTTTTTAAACTACCTACCTACCTGTGACCCGGCCACTTCGACAACTTGCTGCAACATTTTTTTAAATTAATTTGTTTGCAATTTTTGGCTGTGTATACAAAAATACAACGAATAACAAAAGCTACAAAAAAAAAAAAAAATGCAAAATGCTATATTTACAAATGCTGCAAATTTTTAAGCAAGTTTTGTTTGTATAAACGCAAACACCAGTCAAGTAATACGATATTGGCGATTTGTGCGGTATTACATGATAAAGCATCTGCAATGCTCGTTCAAGAGCACCTATTAGCCAAATAAAATATAAAAGATAAGATTATTTTTAAAGTAATTTTTCTGTGAGAATTCTAGGACACGTTTTCGTTGATTTCATCCGGCACGTAAAAGTCCTTATTTTCATCCGCTAACCCGCTTTGGATCTGAAATTATAAATTTAATATACAGTCAATGATGAAGTCGAGGTGTTATATATACGGAGACTCCTCCGTGCCTTGGATAGCTCGAGGAGTAATTTGTACATCACAAAAATTGACTTCTGTTACGATACAACCTCAGGTTCAGTTGAAGACCAGCTTCAGGCAATAGTTGTCTGGCATTTATGCTGAATTGGATCTGACTGCTATTTTAACGCTGCCGCTCTGCCAGGAGGCACTCTAAACTAGTGTTTGTGTGGAAAGATTGGTTCTATCCAGAGCAGCTAAGGATAAGCTCAAGAAAATATTGAGAAACAGAAAAATAACAAAAGCCACAAAAACCTAGCTCGTTAAAACATTAGTGTTTCCCATTTTTTATATGCCGTTGAGACATGGTTGGACCCTACGACAGACAGAGACCAAAAATATTGACGTTTTGGAAATGTAGTGCTGGAGTAAAATGCTCGGGATCTCTTGGACCGATTTTCAAACAAACGCTTCCATTCTCGAGAAACTGGGCGTCAAGGAGCGCTTATCTAAGCCGGTGCGCAATCGTATTTTTAAATATTTTGGCCATATTTAATTGTTATACAAGGAAAAGTGGAAAAATAAAATAGTAAATCACTATTTTATTATTCCACTTGTCTGTATTTTTCTTTTGTTGTATTTTTACAAGTGACACTAGTGACAGCGGCTAAACACGATTATGCGAGCCAAACGTTTAAAACGTGATTCGTTTTATTGGTGAATTCCGCCCTTAGTTAGCCAAACGTTACGGGACTTTGTTACCCCTCTTGCAACGGTAGCAGTTTGATACGTTGCTTAAAACTACGGCAGTGTCGAGTGGGTTAGATTTATCAATTACTCGCTAACTCGCAAATGTTGTTTGTTGACACGACATTTTTAAATAGGTTTTATATAGGTATTAGATTGTATTAGACTAGCTTCTGCCAGCAGCTTCGCCTGCATAAAAATAGATTTCTCCATACAAATTTTTGGAACCCGTTTTTTTCATCCCTTTAGGGGGTGCATTTTGCAAAACCCTCTCTTAGTGCTCGCCTACGTCATAAAAGGAAATCTTTTACAAAATGTCAAACTCTTAGTCCCTTAGTCATTCAGTCAGTTTCTCCTTTTATATATATAGATTATAATTTATTCTTTGTAGACACAAAAAATACTGAAAAAGAAAATTATCGGTACGTTTAAACTAAATCTTAAAAAAAGGAAACAAAAAACCACCAAAAACTTTCCAGCGAGGAATCGACCGCTATATTAAGGGAGTTGATGCTGTAGGACTCCCTGCATTAGGACTCGTTTTAGGGCTTGGGGATTGTGGAGGAGATTCTTTTGATTTCATCGCTCGTAGTTTTGCTTCCTGCATAAAGGCAAAAAAAAAAATACTTGAATAATACATAGGTACTTTAAATTTGATTCATGCCAACCAATGACACTATATTCTATTCGCGATAGCATTAGACAGAAGTTAAAAAAGGTTGTTTTAGGGTACACTTTGTAAAAAAAGTACAATGTATCTAATATTGTGCTTTATTATAGTTATGATTGATTGATGCTGAATTTATTATAATCAACTTATATACCAACTATTATACTTAAATTAATTCATTTGGGTTACCTAACATAAGATCGAAAAATTTGACCGAATTTCATTTAATCTAAAACTTTTCAAACTTTTTTTTGTTTCGTTTTTTTTTTATTACATTGAAGTCATGTCTGCCACTTTGTCAGTTGACATATTTTCGATTCGATTATTCGATTTTTTTTCGTTACTCCGTTTCATTTGGTCGAAAAACTTTTCACCGATGTTACACTTAGCCGTATTATCATTTATTCGAAATATTTTGTTTCCGAACATCCATTATACTAACCACTATTTTATTTACCTTATTTTCATTTCACCAAACGCCTAGAAAAGTAATGATTATCCTAGCATGATCGAGGCGAAATGAGCTAATTTTAGATTAGTTTAACCTAATATTTTGTTTAATCCTTTAAGCGTTTGTGTCGAATTGGCCCGACGAGTATTTTCATGTCCTATTCGCCAGACACACGACATGTTTGCGGCTGGGTATTCTACCTCGTTTACCTCTTCAATCCCCATAGGTGACCGAAGAGCTGATGAGAAATACTCCATGTATTTAGCTCTGGATGTGCAACCTTGGCGGAATAAACGTGAGCGGGTGTTTGTCGGATATTATATAGATCCAACATAGGCGGACAACATGCAGCAGGCATGCAGCATCAAGCAAGCATGAAAGCAGGCATGCAACATGCAGCAGGCATGCAGCATGCAAGCAAGAATGCAAGCAGGCATGCAGCATGGAAGCAGGCATGCAACATCCAGCAAGAATGCAAGCAGGCATGCAACATCCAGCAAGCATTGTTTCTGTTACGGCCCTGGCGCTGCGAGGTTTGGGCGACCCCACGCGAGCTTATCATCGCAGATGGTTTGAAGGCTCGCCGCCGCCGGCCAGCTCACGGGCCGCCCGGGCGCCGGGTGCCTACGCGGGCTTGAATTACATTCTAGGGGTAGGGCAGACGAAGACTGTGTGAAGTCGGTTTTGCAGCGATTTTTTTCTTTTACTAAATTTTGTAGCACAACATATTGACTTTTTATGACACTATTTTAATTTAATATTGAAAATGCTACCAAGTACCGTCTATAGGTATATTTGTGACCGGAATTCCGTAAAATGTTGTTTCATTGTGTAGAAAATATAAATCCTTTGCCAAATGAAAAAAGTTCAAAAGTGGCTTAGGTCAGTAGCAAAAAGTTATTTTGTTAATTGGCGAAATATAGTTCGGTAAAATAATACCTACACACCACCACCACCACCTACACATGATACTTCGATGATCTAAAAATATGTCTAATAATGCATATAGCAAAAAAGACGTCAGCCAATAGTTTTCGGTAAAATGAAATTCGAACAAAATAATTGCGGAAAAGTGATCGGTTCCCATTCATTTGAACTCTTCTCTTCTATCCATCTTCTGAATTTATGAGGCTTTTAATTAAATACATAAATTAGTTTTTACTTATACCATAAATTATGTTCTATTTTGTTGACCATTTTATGCTATTTAGTTTGTTTGAAAAAAAATTTTTTTTCAATTTCGATTTTAGGTTTTTTTGGTAGTTTAATAATATCCCTATGGTACCTACTAGTACCACGAGTGTCGTGTCGTCAGCGACACGTTGTATAATATTAGTTATTTCTATTTGTATGAATGTTAAATAATCATTTTGTGTCCTTGTATTGTGTATTTATAATTATATTTTGTAAGAAAGAAACTTGTTGTCAGTTAAAAAAAAAATGTAAAATCGTTTGAAATAAAATTATGTTTATTTAAAAAAAAAACTTCCATTTCATTTACCGATCTAAGCGTTTAGTACTTTCCTTACAATAATCAAATTTATCTAAGTAGGTAATGTTAAAATTTTATATTGCAACCATTATTTATTAAAATTGAATTTATCTCGAAAAATAAATGTTGTGCACACCTGCTTCTATGAACCTCTTTTGTCTAATGCTATCGTGAATGGAGTATAGTTATCTATCTTCACAGCCGGCATGATCTTTGTATGGTAACAATTAATGCATACTTCCATAACCTTCATAATCAGCCTATAATGCTCTTACTGCCGGCACTCTCACAAAGAGAGGAATCTTTTTGAGAGAGTGCCGTTGTCTACCTTGCGGATCCAGTGCAGTTTGGTGACCGTTACAATCATGTCTTCAAATAGTTGAGTTCAGCTAAGTTATTCCTTCCTGAACAATAAGAAGGAAATGTTCACCATTTGCTATCATTCAATTGTCTGTCCATGTATGTTCTCTTGTGTAAGAAAATTTCATGTAACTGTTGGAGTTACATGAAATTTTCTTAACGACGTGAAGAAATATGCTTGTATCTTTGCCTAGCCATTTGAGGAATTTTGGCATGCTGTTACCCTACGTCGTACTTACCCTTTTCTCAATCTTCATGTCATTCTGCAGCGCCCGGAGGATGCGGTGCGCAAGGAACTCGCTGACGCGGCGCACATCACCACAGTCTACGTTGATGCGGTTGTCCACGACCGCATGAGCAAGACCTTCCACCGCCTCACCCCATTCCACTACAAAAGAATGCATGATTTGTGTAAATTTCTTACAAATTATCAAATATATCACTTAAAATGGTTCAGAAAAGTAACAGCTAAGAAGTATTTGAGTCAAATGGGAACCATAAATCAAAGTTTTTGATTCGACTGGCACCAAGTAAACAAATATTTGGACACATTTGAATCCTCCCATTGGTTTATGATTCTGTACTGAGCCCTCTGCCTAGTTCCTAGAACAATTTCCGAGCAAAACTATACTACCTGTTAGTAAAGTTTTCGATCGAGCGTGTGGCAAATTACAAATATCAGTCACACAACACATAGGTTTTGAATAGCTATGTCAATCGGGTATATCCTATGTTTATTTTTTTAGATAGCAAATAACACTACAAGAAATCTTTTCCTGAAAACATCATCAAAACTGCTGCTTGATGAAGCAGCAATTGGCATTTCAAATATAGGTTCGTGGATGAGTTGGGGCGTGGCGGAAATATTTCGCTATCTCTTTTGTACACACGTAACATAATGGTGGTGACGTCTAATTTTAGTGTGTGCATCCATAGTCAGTTACTTGACGGTTTCCCCTTTTAACAGAATTCAAAGGTTTCTTGGATTTGAAAAATTCTTTCGATTGGCAAGTTTGGATAAAGTTACTTTTTAAAAACAATAATAAAAATAAAATCAGTCAGCTAACCAATTATTAAGCCTGTTTATTTGGGATCTTTTTCTACAATGCTGTACCTTTGACAGCTGTCATCACGGTATCTATCCTTAATGGTATACTATAAAGAATAAACAATAGAAAACTGATAACTTACTGGGATGCCTCATGTTCGGCAACGTCACATTGCCCACTGTGAGATCCATGCCTTTCTGCACCTTCTGACTCACCGATCGCGACAGGAGCTTCGCTGAGGCATTCACCATCTATGGTAAAAACATATGCATACTTGACTTTTATTCCTACACTTTCAACATCACCTTTCAAGATCACCAGTACAATACAATTATTTACAAATTTCCAGTTTATAAGTCCTGCAGTTATTTAGCTCCATTTTTCAAGCTACAATACTCTACTCTACTACGCGCGTCTTTAGACACATTTTTCTTTTATATTTTTCTCTTTTTGTTGTTTGTTACCTTAATGTCGGCTTATAGAAAACGATATGATTAGGTCTTGCCGCTGGTTACGGCTGGGACGAGAGGTAAGATGTAAGTGACATACGTGGCTGGGGAACACAGACACGCTTTGATTGTGCGCATAACAAATCCGTTGAGGATCACTAGGATTTTACCTCAAGTAATTTTTTTCTCTCAGGAAGGAACGTAGGCAAGGCCACAGGATCCGGCAGATCTTCCACTCTGTCGACGAAAGTGACCTCGGCCAACTTCGTTCTCGATGGCTGCAAAGATCCGATGTCCACGTCAATGATAAATGCTGAAGGTTTATAAGGGTCAGTTTTTGCATTCAGTATTTGAATTTAAAAACGGGTTAAACCTAATTTTAAAGCCAAATGGGTTTAACCCAATTTCCAGGTTTAAGTTGAGTTTGACAAATACTCGACTTCAAAGTCGGGGGTACATAAGTGATTCTTTAACAAAAGTAAAAAAAAATAGATGTCATCAAGACATAAGCAACATAACATAGGCCTACTATCCACGGTCGCTTTACTTCATAGACGCGTATTCGCCATTATACGCTTGGTGTACGCCAGCGTGAAGCTTACATACAAAGCTATGAAACTTCATAGACGCGTAATTGTCATTATACGCTTGGTGTACGCCTGCTCACAGCTTATATTCAAAACTGTGAAACTGTGTTGATGTAGGGGCAACGTGGTGCCGTTGTATCTTTGCCGTGAACAGGTATCCGTATCAAAATTTTAGGCTAAAGTAGTTTGAAAAAATACTCAACTTCAAATGCTTAAATTAGAAATCGGGGGTTAGAATTCATAATGCCATAAAGGTAAGTCATAAAGATAAAGATCCCATACCACAGGCGTAGGTGGCCTATTCTTTACGCTTTTGGGTTCATAGTCTATTTCCTCTTCATCAGGTATTTTGGTAGTTTCGCCGAAACCGATGAGACTGTCTCCACGCTGCTGACTTGCATATAGCTTCGTCAGTTCTGTAGCCACTTGGACAGACCAACGTGGCTGTTTTGGCCTGCCAAAGAAATCAAGAGGGCTCTTATGTTTAAGAATGAATAGTTAATTTCTAGGCAAGTATGCTCCATCGTCGACCATATCATTGCTTACCGTTAGGAGAGATAGTGGTCAAACGTGAGTCTATCAACAATAAAAAAAGGTAATGAGAATATGCAAGAGATGACCTTGCTAAATCTCTTGCATGTCCTTTTGATGATAGAATGGAAAATACTTTAGTTAGTTTAAAGAAAACTGACTTCTTCTTGCCGACGGGAGGCCTATAGTTCTGGAAGAAGATGAGAGCTGCTCGAGCCCGTACCACTCGTTCCACATCGCCCAGGAGAAGGTGAACGCGACGACGGGCGAACTCCATTACAGCGGTTTCTAGCATCTAGGAGGGAGAGAATAGAGATGATTATCGCCTGTTCGGCCTTTGTACGTTGTTATGGTGTACTTACAATAATTATTATTGGTTACTAGTTGTCTCCCGTGGTTTCGCTCGCATTTATAGTCACTGCACCGCTCATATTAATTGTAGTGTTATGTTATACAGCCTAGCCTTCCTTAATAAGTGGGCTATCAAGCGTTATTAGATTTTTTCAATTTGAACCAGTAGTTCCTGAGATTAGTGCGTCCATATAAACAAACAAATTCTCCAGATTTATAGTACTAGTATAGATTTGAGTGACACGGATGAATCGCTTTATGTTATTACCGGTAGATCTGTCATCGCTTTGGGGAGACCTATGTCAGTTGAAGGAGGTATTTCGACTAAAATTATGATGATAAGTATATAAGTGATAGTTATATATTGTGGCGTCACATATTGCATATATGCGAAAGCACCTTAGATTCCGTATTGTATGTTATTTTTAAATTAATATTGTTACGTAAATTAAGTGACAATACTAAGCGACAATTCTGGGATTACCTATAGCGAGCGTCTTTCGCCTTCTTGTTTGTCAACTGTCGCGAGACACAGACTAGATTTATTAGTTAGTTAAACCAGGTATTGTTTATTACTGTCAATGTGCCACTGTGCAACAAATACACATTTTTAATTGCAAGTGGCAAGAGTCTCCACAAAGTGGGTACTTACCTGAGGACAGATGACGCCGCCGATGTCGACCTGTGAGGAGGTGACGGGACGATCTAGACACATACCGCAAGGGTCGGTTCGAGGTGGCTCAAGAGAAGAATACCTGGAAGAAGTTGGGGGAGACCTTTGCCCAGCAGTGGGAAAGTATAGGCTAAACAAAAAATAAAAAAAATTGCAAGGTGAACTTTTACTTCCGGCTCCAATCATCACCTCATCGCAAGACGCATAAAAGGAGACGATTTTCAATGTGCGTCCTCTAGGTATTGTATGAAAAAATCTTTTCAAGAGAAAAATATCATAAAAGATTAAAATTCCTATTAATTCAATCAACATGAGCCGCCGCCAACAAGATGGAATTGAACATTGTAGATTTAGAAGTGTCTAATAATGAGCTTTGGCTGCATGCGCAGATCTTTACAGTAGGTACGACTGAACCATGAATCTTTGTTTACTGTTCAGTCTGAAAACTGACTTTTCACATTATTTTTTGTTAATGTTTTTGGCTTGGATACTAAGTACTTTAAGCCATGTCTTTGTATGAATAGTTTTTACCACTAGAATATATATACGCATTCTAATGTTTTTGTAGTATTTGGCAGCAAATGTATCAAGTCAAACTTCTCGACAAACTTCGCTGAGGCAGTCAACAGTAGTATAAAATTCTCAGCTCCATTTTACAGAGATTGCACCTATTTCAATGACCACATTTTGTCCAGATGCGTAGACACTTGAGATAAAAAAAAAAAAACTACAAGAATTTTACATCACAATATCTCATCTCAATAATCAATTTGCGAATAAAGGATATTTTACCAGGTTTTGTCAATGGAAACCTCACGAAGTTATGTAGCGAAAGTTATGGCGCCACGTAGGGACAAAAAGTCCAAAATCCTGCATGATGTATCCGTGGTATTAGAATTCTCATAACATATACAACAGCCTGAAATTAATTACTTGGCAGTTACCCAAACCAGACATAACATCTGTCTAGTCGGAGGACCTCCCTTTTCAACGGAGGTTTGCGAGCCTTTACATCCTGTTTCGCATACCTCTAAAGTTATACACACTCGTGCTGGAAAAGTGCGACAAGCGCTTCTCAAGTAGGTACTTATGTACTTACTCAAACGAGTATTTGGATATTACCCATACTTATTAATTTTATGTTGGATGTTTAAATTTCACCAAATAACAACAGCCTGTAAAATTATTCATGGTAGCACCGATGTATCGGAATTGAATGTGGACAGTGCCGGGTTAAGCAAACGTGGGGCCTGTAGCAAATCCAACCACGGGGAGATCAAGATAGATAAAAGATATTTTATAGAAAGCATTATAGGCCATTTTGCTGGACTAAATAATAATATTAGCACTCGACTTATCACACGAGGTTGTCGATATGTGTAATGTGAAATCAGCTGTCGTACAATGACAGCCGAGAATGCCGAATGTCGTGATCACCAACAGCCTGATGGGCAAAAGCCTAGACAACATCTGTCGAATCTTTCGTTGCGTGGTTGGAACAAGTGCCTGATTCAGTAGGCAGTATTCTTCAATACGGCTCGCATTGTGAGGCTGCTTGGACTCTGCTCCCGATACCGGCGGACTACTATTGCTTTATATTTTTAAATGTTTTTTTATGTGTGAACTAGCTTCTGCCGGCTTTGCCCGCGTGAAAATAGGTTTTTCTATACAAACTTTGGACCCCCGTTTCATCCCCTTAGGGGGTGAATTTTGAAAAATCCTCTTTTAGTGCACGCCTACGTTATAAAAGGAAGAAGTAGTTTCGGCTGTGCGTTGATATGTCAGTCAGTCAAGTGAGCTTCACTTGTTTTTTTTTTTGATTGACCGACATTTTGACAATTCAAAAAGTGCCTGTAATTCATTTTCAGCCGATAGACGTCCACTGCTGGACATAGGCCTCCCCCAAATGTCGCCACAACGAACGCATCCTTCGGATTCCCGCAACCTTCACCAGGTCATCGGTCCACCTTGTAGGGGGCCTTCCATCATTGCGTCTTCAGGCACGCGGACGCCACTCCAGAACCTTTCGGCCCGTAATTGGTCTATTTGAAATAAACGTTTTTGATTTCTGAGTCAGTTTCTCCTTTTATATATATGATAATAATATTTAAAAAATGTAAAAAAGATTTAATAAACGAAATAATAATAAATAAGTGAATAAACATTGTCTCCTATTGTATAAATAAAGTACACAATATACTTAAAGGGTCCGTATAAAGCTCGGTTCATGGCTGACAGAGGTCAAAATAATAGGGCCCATATGTCGGCAGAGTAAGTGAACCTACATAAATTACAATATTTTAAGACTTGTCTGTGAAAGAATATTCAGTTTTTTCTTTTCTTGGATTCAAGAAGCATTTTGTTGTAATTGATATAATTCATGTTAGGGGATGAAACGCATGTTACTGTGACAACTAAGTAGGTCGCACTAATTATTAATTTGCTAACTGGCCTTTAAGGTTTAAGTTATAAAAAGTTTAGTGATGATTGATGTTAATCAAGAAAATAATAAGAACATGTCAAGAAGTGCCGCGATATTTTTTATATTGAAAATGTATAATGAAAGTGCTAAATAATAAATAATACTCCAAAGAATACAAGAAGCCTTTCATTTGCGTCTCCAGCCCACCACAAATGGTGGAGGCACCATCGCGCCGTAGCGCTTATTCGTAAAATTTTAGTAGCCGACAGTTACGCCGACACAACTAGTTAGTCCATACGGAACCTCTCGCAGATTTTCCCAAAGCGAATAAATACAGCGAGTGAGCTAGCGCAGCAGGCGAGGAATATACGCCTGGATATATAAAAGCTGAGTGGTTTTTTTATATTAGTAGAATACTAATTTGTAAAAGGAGAGAAGATGTTCTCAGGCGTAGACGAAGTATGCTTTAAGGAATTTATCGCCGATTTTAGGCAGACCGCCAGGTCAAACGATTGGTTAGAGTGTGATTACGCTCTCATATTAGGAGCATTTCTGCATGGGGCGGCAAACCATTTTTACAAATATACGTATCGTGACGATATGGACTACGCGACATTATGTGATTTAATTAGGGTGGAATTCCCATGTAAATGTCTTAATCGTGCACAACGTGCAGCGACTGCAACATTAGTAGCATTTAATACTGAGGAGGAAACCGCAGACTTGTTTGGAGAAGGCGGACCAGTTGTTTTAAATGAAGATGATAATACTGTTTTATATTCTAGCATGATGATGGACGTACCACAAACTGATGAGCAGAGTGATGACCATGATGACCAAAGTGATGAAATTGATGCCCAGAGCTGTAATGAAAGCAGCTTGTCGATGACGAGACGAGATTGGAGTGTGCGGATGAAGTCAAAAACCCGGGTGTGTCCATTCCAATAATTTGTTCTCCGAATTTATTTCCAGGAAACCAAGATTCGTTTTTTTAGAATCACAATGTGATCAGGATGAACAAACAAACAAAAATCACATTGAGAATGATCACAATTTAGAAATTAGTTACGAAAATGATAATAATGAAACTGGACAAGGTTTTTTCCAGAATGAAGCAGAAGATATGGTCCCGAGTTCAAGGGATGAGGTCTATTCGCTGTTGGTAACAACAAAATTAAATAATTTTAAATTTGATTTTATTTTTAATAACAAATATCGTTGTCATGCCACATGTCAACCAAAAAAAGGTATGGCAGCAAGGAAGTCCTTCTACAATAAGTTGAATCGTCGTCCCCAAATTAAGAAAAATAAATGTATGACAAAAAGTAGTTTAGTCAAAAGAAGGTCCGTCCGTCACATTCATTCAAATAAAATAAAACCATATTCATCGAATTTTAAATTTTGTGATTATAACTTTTTAAATCAATCCTTTTTATTGAAATTTAAGTTTTGGAAATTTTATAAAAAGAAATTTAACTTTATTTTTTGGAATTATAAAATAAGGAAACAATTCATTTTAAGAATTTTGTAAATATTTTGGTTTTGGTTTTTGTTATCATGTCACTGCATTATTTTTGTGAGGTCAGCAGGGCATGAATGATTAATCATTTCCTTTTGTTTTATGTTCATTTTCAATGAGAGGCGCCGTGTGCCGTCACCGAAGACAAAAGACAAGAAAACTGCGTTAAATAGTTTTTTCTTTTCGTCTATGTTGTTTTATTCTTAGATTAGGTAAATGTGATCCAGTAGCAGTTTGAATTTGCAGTAGTCAAATGATTTTGGGAAACTGTGGTCCTTCCTAATGAGGGGGAGTGGTGTATCAATCAATGCTGATACCGACTTTGCAGATAAGGCATAGCCTTCGCAAAGGGTGTCTAGTTGACACCATTGGTTTAGCTGATGATTGAAGTCCCACAGTTCTGTCATTATGGACTGATAGATTATATTAGACTACATGAATTTTTTTTTAAGTTTTGCACTGGAACATATTCAATTTTTAGCGATGATAGGAACTTGCACAGTTCTGTCTTTTTCTTCTCTGACTCGATGAGCGTCCGATGAGGTTAAAGTCATAACCGTAAAAGTCGTAGTTTATATCTTGTTAGATCCCTTCTGGATAGATGTCAATTATGACAATTAGGGTGCAGCACCGTGACTTTTACTTGAGGTTTTGCCGCAGTGGGGTCTAAGCATGACAACGTTGAATGGTGAGCGCCAAGTTAGCGCATAGTAGAATTGTAAATATATTTTGAATTTTGCTTATCGTTCGTCATGTCTTAGGTTCGCTCATAAAGAGACGACCACCACCATGTAAATTATTTTCCTCCACAGGTAGGGACATCTGTGTTAGGTAATAGGCAGGTTATACTTAAACCTTAAAAGTTTTTTTTGGAATAGAATTGCTTTGCGATCCTCAGTATTTCTATTCGTAGGGGCGTAGCTCATGTGACAACTAAGTAGGTCGCACTAATTATTAATTTGCTAACTGGCCTGTAAGGTTTAAGTTATAAAAAGTTTAGTGATGATTGATGTTAATCAAGAGAATAATAAGAACATGTCAAGAAGTGTCGCGATATTTTTTATATTCAAAATGTATAATGAAAGTGCTAAATAATAAATAATACTCTCAAGAATACAAGAGCCTTTCATTTGCGTCTCCAGCCCACCACATTACTATGAAAGAGTTATACTTAAATATAAATAAGGATGGATGAAGAGGGAGAGGGGGGCCAAAGAAAAGATGGATGGATTGTGTGAGGAGTGATATGAAAGAAAAGGGAGTCAGTGATAGCATGACTGCTAACACAATAAGAAAAAACTTGTTGCGCAGACTCCCAAGTAATATGGAAAAAGGCAGAAATCTTCCTGCCTGCTATGCTCAATTAAATACGTTTATGCAATTTGTACATATTTGACTTTAGCAAGAGTGGCTTTCAGAATTGAGTACTTTTGTGAAACCTCCCTTAGTCCTTTGGTAAAAAAAAATTAAAACTACCCACTTGTTCTGTTACTTGTTACATGTTTGTTCTTGTACTGTTATAAAGCGTCATTAATGACAAAAGAACTAGATCCCACGATACTGGGTATCCTAGTGTGGGACCTAGAGCTAGGTACTTAAAAAAGTTAACAGGAGTTACAAGTTAGTAGTTTTCACCTTTATATTTTATTTGGTTCTTGGATTACGTTATTTTACACAATGTTTATACTCGAGCTGAACATGTATTTTTTTTTTCGAATGTGTTAACCAAAAAAAAAAATATAATAAAATCTAGCACGCCTTTTTTTTAAGGTGGGTAATCATCCAATGGTAAACATCTCCTGCCCTTGGGCGGGGCGGGAAGGCGTGTCAGACTTTTACTGACTCAAACCCACTCCGTTCCTTCTTTGCCCTCATTCCAGGGCCCTGGGGTTCTCTGGGCATCACCTATGACCCCAGTAGGCTTGGCGTGAAGGCCATTGCCTCGCGCGTGCGGCCGCTCAAGTCTAGCACGCCTGGTTTAAGAAATAAAATCGTTATTGTTTTCTTCTCTTTATAGATTTTTGAATCGGTTTTTCTTAACACCGATGTGTTCAACATGTTTTCATCCCCAAATCCTCGATTTCGATTATCTTGGTAAAAATGCTCCCCTTTGCTTTGAAAAATTGAACTAACATATCCACAAGGTTAGTAAAAACGATCAAAACTTCATTTAAACAACTTAACTATGTTGTAGTCGAAATTTTGATTATTTTGGAATAAATTAGGTAACAGTATATGTATAATAGTAAACTTCAGCCACCATACGTTGTATCCTTAGAAAACATGATAGCTCGCAGAAAAAAAAGTATGACGTGATATAAAATTTATGCTATTGTTTTTAGGTTTTAGGAAGGTAGTTTAATATATTTATAAATATTTCTAAAAATGTACTAGTGAACAAGTCGTTCTTATTCTTCCTGCCCTTGTCCCGTGTTATTTGGGGTCGGCGCAACACGTTTTCTTCTTCCATTCTGCCCTGTCACTCGTCATACTATCACTAACTTCCTTTTCTTTCATATCACTCTTCACACAATCCATCCATCTTTTCTTTGGTCTCCCTCTCCCTCTCCATCCATCCCACATGTAAACTCATAACTCTTTTAGTAACATGCGTTTCATCCCTCCTCTTTACATGACCATACCAAGACAAACGATTCCCTTTCAACTTTTCAGTCACTGGCGCCACTTTCAAACTTCCCCTAATATACTCATTTCTCACTTTATCCATTCTCGTCACACCACACATCCATCTTAAAATTCTCATCTCCGCTACTTGCAATCATTTTTCATCCGTCTTTTTCACAGCCCAACATTCTGATCCATACAGTATGACAGGCCTATCACGGACTTGTAGACCCTTCAACTTGAGGGGCATCCGTGGGTCACAAGTTGTTCCCGTGACCTGTCGCCATTTCATCCATCCTGCGTTGATCCGATGTGTTACGTCCCGGTCTACCTCACTATCCCCTTGGACGAGTGACTCGAGGTACCGAAAGTAAGAGCAGATCGGTATGGGCGTTCCAGCAAGAGTTAAAGGCACTGGATTGGAGAGACCGTCGAAATCGCAGAACAAGTATTCCGTTTTGGTTCTACTCAATTTCAGGCCAACACTCTCCAGTCTGTGTCACCACACCTCCAATCTGTTCTGGACCTCTAGGCCACTCTCGGCAACCAACACAATGTCATCGGCAAACAGCATACACCAGGGCGCCTCTTCCTGAATGTCCGACGTCAGAGCGTCCATTATCATCAGGAAGAGGTAAGGGCTGAGAGCCGACCCTTGATGTAAGCCGACAGCCACATCAAAGCTGCCAGTGGTGCCCACTGTAGACTGGACTTGGGTACTGCATCGACTGTACATCGCTCGGATCAACTGCACATACTTCCCAGGCACACCTTTCTCCTTAAGGGCCCACCACAGAACCTCACGAGGTACCTGGTCGTATGCCTTTTCGAGGTCAATGAATACCATGTGCAAGTTTTTATGCGCACCTCTGTATTTCTCGCACAGCTGGCGTATAGCGAAAATGGCATCCGTTGTACTGCGAGCAGGCATAAAACCAAATTGGTTCTGTGAAATTTCACTCTCTTCTCTCAGTCGTCTTTCAATAACTTTCTCCCAGGCTTTCATAGTATGTGACATTGATACACATGACTAGTGAACAAGTCGTTGGTGTGCCATAAAGAAATAAATTTCAAGAAAGGATTTATCTATATTTTATTTTGACACGCACAAACTATGTTGTTTTGTTGCCTTATCCTTACAAATTATAAAGTCTCCCTTACCGCGTCTGTCTACTGAACAGATTTTCATGCGACTTTACCAATAGACAGAATAATTCATGAGGAAGGTTTAAGTATATAATTCATGCATATTATAGTAAAGAGAAGACGAGAATTTTAGAGATTACTAACCTCCGTATAAAGTTGGGGTGCTTCACTAGTATATTAATAAATCAATCTTTTCCATTAATCCGAATCCCAGCTGCGATAAACGTGGATACTTAATAAATCATTAACTTATTAGCACGCCATCAACATATAATTAATACGGCTATGTTTACCAAATCCAGGAATACATCAATCATAATTGACCGGTAATTTCTTACTGTGTCAAGTACTTTCGTTTTGATGAGACACGTGCTCTACCCCATTTATCGAGGAAGGTGGAGCAGTAACCAAAGACGCGGCTGAAATTGCGGGGAACAGCTGGTGTGTTAAAAATAGTAAAAAATTTCAAGCGCAATATTGACCTTCTTGGACACTTATAAAATGCCGGAAACTAACAAATGTTGTTCCAAAACAATTAATTTTTCCTCAATATTACAAGCTTTGCCATAATTGGTAATTTCCTATGAAGAAGAAGACTAACTAACTTACCTCTTCGAGTAACCGAACCGGGGCCATCGGTAGAATGGTCTCGATGTCCATTCTAGCCCTCGCCTGTCCCAGGGTCATCAGAATATCACCGTCCGTGGCCATGGCACTTGTCATGGCTTCGCTTGCTATCTTGAAGGCCAGCTCAGGACTCATGCCTTTGGCTCCGCGTTTTGACTGAAAAAGAAAAAAAATGTGAGTCATTGTGATGATTGTGTTCTCAATCATCAAACCTGACTGGTGATCCCGTTTAGCACTAGACCGATTTATTTTATATTATATGCACACAAAAGTACAGAAGAGTACTTAATGATTTAGGCATTTTCTACAAGTCAACCTTTGGGTGATGCAGAAAAATTTACTACTTTCAGGATGTGCGTTTATTATGTTGGATTTTGTACTTGTACAAATACAAATGTGAACCATAAATACAATGTACAAGTAAATACACGATTACCTAGATCAAGGAGACATTCAAAACTTGGAGTGAAAGAGATCCAAAAGGTGTCTTCCTTAGGACTTGGTAAGAAGTGGCTCAGAGCCAAGAACAAAGGAAGGAATGGCGGGAGGCCATTGCACAGCCGTGGGACAGTATGGGCTAGATATTATGATAATAATTTACCCTTTCGAATTCGATGCCCATTTTCCTGACGAGCTGGGCATTCTTCGCTTGTCCTCCGTGAATCAGCTTCCAGTTGGCTAGTCTGATGCGCTGCAACTGTAGGTCTGTGTTGTACGCGTATACTTCTGCTTTCCTGGCAAATAATGGAATAAGTCTCTTTATATTTGGGCGGAAACTAAGTACACTAGCGTCATTGTCATGAGAACGATAGGTGTGGGCATGGTTCCCTACATTAAACAAAAAATTTGCTAGCCTTGATCAACGTTTATCACACCATAATTAAATGCATAAGTTTATACGTGTGTGAGTGTGTTACTCTTGATTTGTTACTCTTTCATGTTCAAACGACTTTTATCTCGGGAATATCTACTTTTATACAGGTAAAGTCACTAGGAGAAGTTAGTCTACAATAACGACCTTAGAGCCACTAGACGTTTAATAAGAGGCGACGCCTGTCTGTCAACACATATGACTATAGATCTGATGTCTCGACCAGTCAGAACTTAGTACCCCGCCCCCCGTAATTCGGCTAGTTGACAGAATTGTTTCGGTGCGCTAGTTCAAGCATGAGGCGTCTAGTGGCTGTAAGGTCGTTGGTCTACAATAAGATAAAGCGTTGATTTTTTTTTGTTCGCACGTTGTCTCTTGAAGTAGGTACTGATTTGGATATAATTGTAAACCATTTTGAGTGACATAGGCTACAGTAGACCGATGATCAGGTGAAGGTCACGGGAGTTGGATGAATGTGAGCCACACAGGACCGATCATTGTAGCGACACCAAAAGACGTTCACCGTAGGCCTCAGTATGTCCTACAGTGGACATCTTTTCGCTGAAATGATGATGATGACGAAACTTGATAATCATACCTTTTCGATAAAAAGGTTTACATAGAAAGAGAGAAAAATTTAAATATCTCCAAAAATATTTTTTTTATTGCTAGGCTCACGTTCGACCACCATCTGGAGGCATCAGATAGAGCACGCTTAAGCAAGCGTGCTCTTGTGGCTTACTTTTAAGCAAAAGTAAGCTATTAAACTGACACTAACTTAAAGATCCCTAAGCTGTAGCTATCAGCTATCTATCCCTCTCACTCTTTCTCATTAATTTATAAATTCGTACTCTTTCATTCAAACTCGATTTGCTTCACCCACTTCAAGCTCTTCTTAGTTTATTAGCTCTCACGTGTCTCCTACAAAACCAATTTAGATGTCGTTCGAAACACAATCAGGGCTTTATTGCTCAGTAATCTGTCGCTATAAAGAACGAAATGAATAAACATAAATTAGAATTAGGTACTTGCTTATTGTCTCAACGATCTGGGAATTGACTGGCTTTGTATTAAGAGTTATTGGTTCCTTAAAGCTAAAAAAAAACCGGACAAGCGCGAGTCGGACTCGCGCACTGAGAGTTCCGTACAAACTTACCTATGAAATCAGTTCAATTCCCGAATTGAGTTACGAAGACTTTCCGAATCGCAAAAAAAGTTTTTTTTTTGTGACGTTACTACAAATTTACAGTTTTAATTTTTTTTCCTATAGGTACTTGTGCTGTGAGACCTTGCTTCATACCATATTTCAGGATTCTAGGTCAACGGGAAGTACCCTATGAATTTTGATTCCCAAGAGACTGTCGAAACATACGTTTTTTGCGACACAAACTGCCGTATCTTTTTTTTTCGTTAACTCAGAGGTTTGATTTATTCACAGTTTCAAGGGACCGTAGACCTACCCGTATACGGTTTTATTTTCAACTCGATACTTCCACGCGTTCTCGAGATAAAGGGTTTTGACAGATAGACGGACAACAAAGTGATCCTATAAGGGTTCCATTTTTTCCTTTTGAGGTACGAAACCCAAAAAATGTGTCTCTCGTTATTTGCCAACTGATATATATTTATCTTTACATATATAATTCTTTTGTACGTGTGTTTGTCACCTAACTCCGAACGGTTTGACCGCTTCATATGAACTTTGTGAGTATAATTTGAGTGGATCCCTGGATGGTTTGAAAATACAATTGAATCTGGTAGGTGGCGCTGCAATCCGGTTTTTACTTTTCTTTTCTGACAAAAACCAATATTCGGGCAGGACAATGTCTGCCGGGACCGCTAGTAGGTATACATATAATAATCTTTATATACAAACTGTGTATCTTTATTTATACGACAAAAAGAAAAATTTTGACTAAGAGCTCAAAAATAGGGTACCTTTTTTTTTGCACGTATTTAATTCTTAATTGAAAAGGTTTGTTAAATTTTTGTTGCAATGATGATCAATTAATTGCCTCTGCAGAATTATTTGAAAGAGTTATCGCGGCCTTGGTGCGCAGAAAGGCAACTGAAGGAACACAGGTGGGGTTTAGTTAGTAAAAGTGTAACACTCCCTCTCGCTCCACCCAGAGCGAGAGAAGGTATTAAGTAGATATATATTCCTTACAAAAAAAAAATCAGTTGTAATTCAACATTCTTGCGCAGACATCGCTTTTTCGATGAATTCCAATTAATACTTTAACAAAGTCAGAATATTGTGGAACTCAAAACATTAATTGAGTTTCATCGAAACTGTTGTTTTCAAATTCGTTATCGTAATACAATATCTACTTGATAAAGCTTACGAGTTAACAGTGTACAATTTTTGTATGGAATCAATTGATTAATTTTGACGGCTGGATTATTTTGATACCTAAATGTTTTCACAACAAACAAAAACAATATTATATATTATATTTTAGCACAAAAGATCCAGAAGGGTCGAAGTGCTCTGGTTTTTGAGGCCAGCCCAGCCCCACATCAAGATAAGATAAGATATACATTTTTATACAAGTGATGAAAGTTTGTCCTTGTAACCGAGGCGGCATTTACCCTCGGGTGTTTGTGTGCTAATGCGAACCGAGGGCTGCAGTGACAAATTTCCACGTGTATCAAACGACGTTTTTCAATATACTTATGATCTAAGATCCGGTAGAAGACCTTCCCTCATCGGTTATTTAACTATGTTAAATATAATACGCTAGTAATAGTGCGAGATCTGGTAGAGGAAATACCACCTCTCATCTTTTATTTGATTATGATAAATATTATATGCTAGATAATGCGAATAGGTTACCTAGCTAAAATCTGATGCCAATCAATGATGTTACGAAGACATAAATAAACAGGGGTTGACGCGCCCCTCGTGGGGGTCAAAGAGCGCCAAGCTTGATAGATAAATGTTATATAATTGTGGCAGGAGCGAGCACACGCAACTTTTCTGTACTAGTGCGAAAACAGGCAATTGTGTGCCTAAAAACGGTGAGATAAGAGAGGGTTTTCGAGTAAGTGTATTGAAAAATCCTTCTCGCTCTGCACAGAGCGGGAGAAATTATTCGATGAATTCCCCCATTCCAAGAAAACGGCCACTGAATCAAAGTTCAAGAGATGACTTACTTTTCTCTCCTCTTAGCGCTCGCAGTCATGTCGTCAGTGTACAGCTGCAGGAGCAGTTGTTCCTCCTGTATCTTCATGTTCTGGGCGTCCACGCGAGCGATCCATTTGTTGTTGGCCTGAAACGTTAAAGTGTTTGTATGAACCACGGTAGCTTAATATTGTGATAAAATATGTAGGTACATAGATCATCATCATCATTTCAGCTGTAAGACGTCCACTTCTGGACATAGGCCTCCCCCAAGTGCCGCCACAATCACCGGTCCCGTGGTCTCGCATCCATTGGGTGACCACGTCCCTTGACCGTCTTGTTCGATCCAGCTCATCCATTGCTGTCCTCTCCCAGTGACGTCCTAAGCCGAGGTCGGTACCCTACGCGCGCGCGTAATCGCTTCGTTTAAAATTTTTGTAAGCCTCGGAAACAGGCTAGGCTGGTTATGCAGGCGACAACTTCATAGGTTGAACTGCGAGAGGCTACATAAAAAAAAGTCCGTTGACTGTCACGACTAGATGAATTAATGAGTTACAAAATGAACAAAATCTATCCCAACTTGTCCAATACTCAAATCCAATTCTATCTCCTTTTTGATACAACACGACATGGTGTGAGTGTACTGAACAAAAACCAATTACTCCAACAATTCGGTGCTGGCTGCTGAGTAATGGGTGCGTCGTCAGTCTCACTGAAACTGGGACGTCCACTTAAATGTGCTCAGACGAGAACTTAAGTTCATAGGCCTCAGACCGAAAAAATATGATTTTTTAACTAAAAACGAATTGGCGACTAGCTTTTGTCCGTGACCTGGTCCGGAAGAATGTAGGTTATTGCGGATACGAAGTTGAAAAGTAAAAAAAAAGCTGGTCAAAAAGTGCTATGTCCTTTGTTGGGCTTAAATTCCATTCTTTTCATCAAAATTGGCCCAGTAGTTTAACCGTGAAAGCGCAATAGACAGATTCCTAGTTACTTTCACATTTGTAAATATTAGAACCGATTTTGATGAAATTTGGTGTGGAGTAAGCTTGAGCCCAAGGACGGACATGGGCTACTTTTTAATTGGCTTCGTATTCGCAATAACCGTAAGACAAATTGCGGGAAAACGATAGCATTAATTAATATAGAGTACGATATCACAGAATTATCATTTCTTGTTGTAACTTCACAATTAGATTTATTTAATTAGATTACTTTGCCAGAAGGCTTTTTATACTGTAAAAGAGTATCTTGAGGACAAAACGGCTTGGGATTGACCTGCTCCAGTAGGCACTCACTATAATTGTTTTCATTCCTTTTTTTCTTTTCTTCTAAATTACCTTTCTATTATTATTATTTTTTTTTAAATTGACGTTTGTTGTTATTCTACAATTATGAAATTGTATATATATACTTTATTATTTTTACAATTATGACATTATTTTTCATATTTAGAATTTGACATTGACAATTGCTTTTAGAAATATATATACTTATTTGTATATATTTTTTACAATTTGTAATATATACATTTTTGTAAATTTTATTATTGTGAGAATGTGGGGACTATGTGGATTACTCTTTTTTTTTCTTTAATTATAACATAATGTCTGGCAGTTTTGAGTACTTTTTGCGGCCTACCAAATGTCCTTTTTTGGTATTGTTCGTCAAGTCGTTGAGCTCCTTAGTAGTTCTGAGTTGAGCTACACAAATACGGACAAATGCTTGCACTGGACTGGACAGGTCCGCTCAGAACTGTGTGGTTCTTTTTTCAAAATACTGTCTCAGACTCCAAACTGCATGGTTCTCTCTCATAGTATATGATTTGACATTTTTACCCCTGAGTTTGTTTCGGTGTTTCTTCTCAGGGTAGTCAGCTAGGAAACCGGCTGCATCTAGTTTAAATTAACAAAAAAAATTGACGTGTAAAAGTGTTTGAAAAATAAATATCATTTATCATTTACTAGCACGATAACTTAAAAATTTCTGGTACAGAAACCTATCCGAGCATAAGCTATTCAGATACGTATGCAACAATCTACTGAAAACTACCAAAAAATGCAATATCCTACGTGAGTCTCACGTAGGAAATATTGTGCATTTTATTGTCATCGCTATAGGGACAAAATTTAACCAGAAATCGAATTTCTCGGTAGCCGAGCACGCATTTTAAATATTACTGCTGCGCTTGCGAGATGAATGGAAAAAATCTCAACAGTATTTCGAAACTGCTATAGATAGAGTTTCAACGTACTGGAGCACTCTGTTGTATGTTATTTATTGGTGTACATATTTTATTTTTATTGCCGTTATTTTTACACCTTAAATTTTGTTTATTTGTTTGAAAAAAACAATGCTTTGTTTATTGGTTTAAAATCATCTTCGCGTTATTGCTTTTCTAATGAAACCGGTTTGGGGCATAACTGTTGAATGGTTTCAAAGTCTGTTATGAACGTTCTACACAAGTTCGTGGAAAAAAAAAACCTATATAGGTTTTGGATATACTAGTGCCTATATAATATGTTCATTCACATGCACAATCGGCCTCACTTAGTAAATTGACGAGTGTTTTTAAAACCTATTTGCAAAATAAATATAATTTATCATCGTTTCTGTGTGCGTAAGCTACTTTCTAGGATACCGAGCAGACCGAACTTAAATGCGAACAGAAAAAGAAGTGTATGTGAACATGCGCTCAACACCAACCCACCTGGAATAGCACATAGGATACTAAATTAAATTATATTATTATCCCGGGAGTATGTACCCTTGAGATTTGGTACTGTATATACCTACCAACAGTTTAAAGGTGTTTTTAATATAGTGAGGTTTTGATCACGCATGCGGAATTGCCCCGCACGTGTAACCCTCGCAAATGACATTTTCATACAAGTATTTATTGTAATGTGTGGAATACGCACGCGTGACGCGGGGCGTGTTCCCGGACAGCAATTCGGCATCCATGATGAAATCCTCACGATATTAAAAACACCCTTATTCACCAAAAACCTAAAATTATAATTTTAAGGTTTTTTTTAATTGTTTTAGTGGCTTTAGTTTTAATTCGACTATGACAGCTTCATTATAACCTACATTTACTCGTATTTCTAACACTAGATACTAAACTAAGGCTCTTAGGGATCTATTGCATACAAAATTTATAAAGATCATTAGCCACTTCCACTGATCTCTCCTATTTACCACACTGGACTGGCGGCCGTCAGTGCTTTTGTGCCCGTATGATATTCGGCATTTTGGCGCTGTTGGCCGTAGCAAGTGTTGGCGAGTGTCTACAGTACTAAAACTAATAATGTCGCACTACTTACAATATACACATGAGCTCATTTTACATAGGCTTTATATAATTCGTAAAGCATAAATAACACGGAATTCGAACGAAAATAATTCAAAATGCAAAAATACTTCAGAGTACTGTACACTTCTCTGCAGCCATTTGCATTATAAGTCAAAATTAGTTCTCTGGACGCTCGCAAGTGGCGCTTCAATTAGGCACAAAAAATTAGCTGTCAAACATATGGAACAGCCTATCCTGCAGTGCTATTCTGTAAATGGTAAATCATTTCGAAAGTCATTTCGCAAATCATCTCGAAAGTCACACTCACTTCGCTTCTCATCTCGCCTGTACAAGTTTCGTTATTCTTATGTCAAGATCAAGGCCAAGTGTTCCGAGAACAGAAGAAGAGTTCCGAGAACCCAAGTGACATTGCTCTATGGTAGTAGTGCAGTGCTGAATTGTGTCTTGTTATGATTTACATCGACTCACTTTATTTAAGAATACGAAACTTTAATTTCACATGATTTCACTGCGGATTCAGAAGTGATTTCGCAAATAAACTTTTCAGAATAGCAATGCAGTGGTATATAGTAGAGGTCAGTAGTCACTTCAAAAGTTTTTATAAACTAGTGTATATGGGTTTGGTCAGATATTCTAAAAACCTATTCATTGTCCGACGGGCCATTGCAATCGCTTTTAGGTTCATACTTCTAGTTATCCATTTAACTTATTTTACCACTACACTTATATATTTTCTCTCATACACTTCTGTCACGATTTTCCAGTACGACTTATTCGGCTTTTTTTAAACCTGTATATTTTTATATTTTTTAATGTCTAAAACCACACCTATGTTTTGTCTTTGCCTTGCGACAACCCCTGGCCCCAGTAGGTTTCGACCCTGGTGGGCCTCACGGTTTTGCTGACATCTCTGAGCCGCGGCTTCCTCGGTTCGGATGGCGACCTGATGACCGGATGGCAAGCTACCCATTATAAGTTATACCCGAGCTATAGGTTTTTTTATTATTTCGTTTATTCATTAACTTATCATATAAATTACATTTTTAAATATTTCAATAAAAAAATAAAAAAACATTTAAAAATATAAAATATTTTTGAAGTGAAAACTTCTTTAGCGGCGTTGAGCACTTTTTCTGTAATGGGTATAAAATCTTAAACTCGCGTCAGGACACGTGACCTGATCGAAAAAGCGTAAGACGGGAGATAAACTTTTTAATGTAAAATAATTGTAATAGTTTTAAAGTGTTAAATTTTTAATGTAATATAAATTGTCATGTTTGTGTACGATAGCGCAATAAATGAATATTGTATTCTACCACATAAATGATAGTACTTTTATACTGATAAAGCAATTGGTGCAAAATTATTCCCTAACCATTCCAAAATATCAAACATGCTCAACGTTAATAATCAAGTTTTTTTTTTATTATTATTCTTATGGGTAGGCTCGCGTTCGACCACTATATTACCTGATGGAAAGTGATGATGTGGACGAACGTTTAGTGCTGGAATGCTGATTTTACTTTCATTTATTTCTACTTCTATCAATAAAACGAAATCAGTAATATTAGGTACCTCATTCTCCAGCCGCCTCATCTTCGACTCTCTGTCCTGCCGCTTTCTATTCAGCCTCTTCTTCTCATTGGCCCGCCACTGCCGTATCATAGTGATCTTGCGCCTGAGTTCCATCTCATTAGCTGCTTGGACCCTCTGTTTTATCCTGTTCTGTTTTTCATGGGCTTTCATTGCGCGCTCTTTGCGCTGTTTCTCGTTAAATTCTTGCAAATATTTCATCCTAGCTTGGATTTTCTTTTCTTGTTCTTTGGCGCTGTAAGAAGATATTTCTATATTAATGCTCGACTTTGGAGAGTGTTATGGTTCTAGAGTAAGGTCTAGGCGTCAACAATGTGCGTATCTTCGTCGTGTTTTTTTTTTACTTCGAAAAAATGTGTGCATTACCTAAGTAGTAGGTAAAGTAACCTCAGGGTCTTTAACTCAAGAGTGAATAGGTTACTTCTAGGTAAGCGTGCTCCATCGCCAATCACATTACCGCTTACCATCAGATGAGATAGTAGTCAAGCGCAAGTCTATAAATAAAAAATAAAAATGGAAGGGAAGGGCAAGTGCGAGTCGGACTCCCGCCCGGAGGGTTCCGTACAAACTTACCTATGTAATTCAATTCCTGATTGGAGTCTCGAAGTTTTTTCCAAGTAACAAAAAAAAATTTTGATTAAACATCAAATTTCCTGTTTTCAGATTTATTCCTATACTTTTGTTATAAGACCTTGCTTATGCAAAATTTCAAGATTTTTTGTCAACGGGAAGTACTCTAGAATTTTTGTTCCCTTGAGTGTCAAAATATACGTTTTTTGCGACATAAACAGCCATACCTTTTTTTTCGTTTAACTTAGAAGTTTGATTTTTACAGTTTTAAGGGGTATATGGTTTTAATTTCAACTCGATACGTCTACGCGTTCCTGAGATAAAGGGTATTGACATACAGACAGACGGACGGACAACAAAGTGATCTTGCAAGGGTTTCGTTTTTTCCTTTTGAGGTATGGAACCCTAAAAATAGGGGCCGATATGCTGTGTAAATTTTTATATTGTCGCTTCCATGTGGAGCAGCCTGCCTTGACTCTTAGATGAAATTTAACAATAGGCACAACAGTTTTTTGGTGTAAACGAATAAGGAATCCACATTACAAAATTATAACCGGGTCTTTGAAACTGCGTAGCAAATACATGCTTTTTGAAGGGATTTATTTCGAGTGTAGTGGCTGCTTTAATTTTTCGTAAATTGGTTGCTAGTGGATATTGTTATGTAAAATTGGTGTAGTTTTGTTTTGTATCTCAATCGTCTATACAGTTGTATAAACTAGAATATCGTCCAGTTGGACAATATGTGGAATCATTGAAACAGGAACGATCTCTGTAAAATGCTGCTTTATTTATAACTAGTTTCTTTATTTAGTAACCTTCTCCATACAAACTTTACGCCCCCGTTTCATCCCCTTGGGGGTTGAATTTTGGAAAATACTTTCTTAGTACCGGCGTACGTCATAAAAGGAAGCCTTCCCCAAAATTTCACGCTCCTAGGCCTAGTAGTTTCGGCTGTGCGTTGATATGTCAGTCAGCCAGTTTCTCCTTTTATATATATGTATATATAAAAGACTGCCTTAGCTTGCCAAGATGGCTAACTCGACATAAGTTGGCAAATACATTGGCATGTGATACGAGTACATCCACATTCTACTAAAAAACAAAGCGACTGCTAAACTCTATCAAAAACTGAATAATTTCAAAACTTAATGCTGGCTAAATACACAAACAGGGAGAAACCTACAGAAAAAAACGGAAACCGAATCACATTTCTGCTTTTAAGAATAATTTGTGAATGTGCGAACATCCAAATGTGAAAAATTACATGCCCTCAATGAATATTGATGTAGGTAGCAAAAAAGCTTTTACTTTTTCGTGATTTGATTATTTTATTAGATATCCTACCTATATGGAACAGAAGATGGAATTATCCTTTGATTTTGAATGTAAAATAAGGTGACGTAGACGTAACACATCTATCTTGTACCTTGTAGGTACCTATAATGTGATATTATGGAGTACATACTATATAGGGTTTTTTATAGTCGGTAATCATCCAAAGACTTCTGCCGCTCTAGGAGGAGCGGGAGGGCGTGTCAGACCTTTACTGACCAAAACCACACCTGTGTCCTTCAGTTGCCCTTTTCTAAGACCACCGTCTGTTTCATCCGTTTCAGAAAATCCCCGTGGCCTTAGCGGGCATCGGCCCTGCTGGGACCCTATACACAGGGTGATTTTTGAAATAGGCTAGCAAAGACGCAATTATAACAATTGCAGCTATATGAAAACGATCTAGTGCCCAATGAACAGTCTCTGTCCTTTTGGGCACTAGAATATCATGACGACAAAGTCCTTCTTTGAGGAGTGACTACAGAGGCACCACGAAGTCTTCACTTTCCGCTTGATACAGGGCCAATGCCTGCCAAGGCTGTGCTACGCTCTTGGACCAACATAAGTTTGCACTAGCAAAGCCACAATGCGCAAGAAACAGATCCCATTCAATTCGCAGAAAACTCATTATAAGTTCTAGTAAATCAAAGTGTCAATTCATTGTAATTCACAATACATGTGCGATACATAGTTTTGTGGTTAGGTCTGCGAATAAATTTATCTAGTTGCATAATCAATAACATTCCTGAACACCACACATTTATTTTTAGAAATACATAAGTGCTAATTGTATACATACTATAGAATTAGGTTCAAACTTGTAGTGTAATTTTTTACGTCAGTTTGTAGTAGATAAGTTGCTAAAAAAAGAATCAAGAGCGAGTGTCTGCTGGACGCAAGAAAGACAGGACCTGTCAATCTGTCTACACTTCGAGGAGATATCTTACGATTGGACTGATGAATTAAGATAAACATAAAGCGAGAAACATCCTAGATGATCCGAGACAGACTGGAGAAATGGAGTCAAAATATCTCTTATTGGTACCCCAGATCTGAAAGACGGCACAGAGGATACCAAAACACAACATGCCAAGACGATTTTAAGCCTCAGATGCATTAGGGGGCAACATGACGCGCGACTCTATCAAATCGTCCAACAACATGTCCCACGTCACGTGAATTCATCGCAAAATGTCGGAGAACAAGTTGCGGGACACTGGGCAACGTTGAACCGTCACGTAGATTGAGCGTTGCGCGTCATGTCGGGGGACATTTTGTCCCCTAACGTATCTGAGGCGTTCAACTCTCGACTAGACCTCTACTACACCACTGGAGATGGAGAAGTGGAAAATGTTAGATGAGGCTTATGCCAAGAAGCTCACTGAACAAAGACTTTAAATATAAGTAAATTTCTTACATAGAATAAATGAAATTCTCTGACTTCTGAGCTAGTTATATTCTGTATTACAGAAGCCAGTGTATTCCCCATAACATCGATAACAACAGCTTTGGCACCAAAATCGAAACTAGCTAAGTCGACTTACGTCGTTCTGTCAATAGCTAGGATTGACAACTAACCCTCTGAAAATGAAAGCAAGGAATGTAATACAGAACAATGTGTTGTTTACGGTTCCATGTAATTTTTCCAATTTTCTCTTCTAAGAACTTTCCTGAGACTTCAAGAAATAGTTTTACAAAAGTAATTTGGATTACTTTTTTGATTTTTTTTCTTGAAGTCTAAGAAGGAGACGGCTATACTCTATTTGTTTAGGTAGTTAACTAAACGTAAACAATCTTTATATATCTTTTTATTAAAAAGAAATCGTATAAAAGACACACAAAGATTATCTAAATTTAGTTAATTACCAAACATTGGTATAGGTAAATAACAAATTGTAAACATTTTTAGATAAAAATTTTAGACAACTTTTAGATATAAGACATGTCAAGATTGTTTACATTTAGTTAATTACCTAAACAGATGGAGAATATGAAGTTCAACCATTCTTGAGTTTTGCGCTTAGCAACATATTATTTTAGCAATTTATTTTTATTTATATACTAGCTGCTACCAGAGAGAAATATTTCAATGAAACATACACCCGGAATAAAAAAATAATCCTATACACTATTCCAGGATATGGTCTGCCCGTGTATCAAGATTCATCAAAATCCGTAAAGCCGTTCGAGCGTGCAGAAGTAACTAACGTACAAACACACAAACTCACGATATTATAATTTTAATGAAAATAAATGGAAAAATAAAATTTAAACGGAAATAAAGATAAAAAAAAATCAAAATAAATTATAAATTTAAATAAGGGATAAAAAAACCTGATAGACGTTCACATTTTATGTTAAAGTTACAGTTGTTTTATAGTTAGCAGCTACTGGTTTTAAGAATCCGCAAACGCATCATTAAAACTAAACTCCATCAGAAACTCAAGGGCTCTGGGACGTTCTGAAATTCCTCCATCTTTCAAATGGCGACGTCTAGCCTTTGCGGTGAGAGCAAAACATGCTCCTTTTAATTAAAACGCACACTTATCATTCACGTAGCGGGTACGTCGTACGTCTGGGGATGTTTGAGTTACAACACACGAAATGAAAACTCTTTACTGGTTTATTTCAATCTTGAGTAATGAGTGACGTCAGCCCTCATTTATAATTGGTGGTAACTTCGTTGTGAGGGAGGAAATATTGCAATTTTAACACAATACGAGTCTCCTACCTGTATGTATACAACATTATTTTTAGTATATGAACTATATATATATAGTATATAAATATAACTGAATCGATTCCAATAATTTTTACACCATGTTATATTTTTTTCCAAAAATATTTAAAAAAGGGGACACCACCGACACTAAGTACAACACAGGTCACGGCAGGTTATGGCGGACATTAAACACTAGCGCACAGCTGGATGCGGGAGTAAAACAACCCCTTAGTCGCCCGGGTGGCCCGGTGATCATGTATTTATGCGGCCAACCAGGTAACATAACAAGCTTATAACTTCGTGATTTTTCAGCGTACAGTTATGAAATTTTGTACACAGATTCTTTACATGAAAATACTAGACACATGTTTCGGATTTCGCATATACTAAAACTAATGTTGTCTATACCTAAGCCGGTACCTACTACAACACTATTATCCTATAATACACTCACATTTTTCCAGAGACCAGAAACCTAAAATTCACCCCTAAAAAAGATGCGACGCGCGGAGGGTCTGAAGTTTGTATGGAGAAACCTACTTTCACTCAGGCGAATGCACTGGTAGAAGCTAGTCGAAATATATATTGCGGATTACGATTTCAACCATATACATAGTACTTAGTACAAACTTTAGCTTCACAAACGAGCAGTTAGCAGAAGTTGACGAATGTCTTCGTTAAATAGGTTATGTAAATGCAACTCAGCCGAGTTTCGGAAACCCAAGTGCAAGATGCATCGACTTGTGTAACAAGGACAAACGCTGCATACAAATATTGAATACCTACATAATATTAACTTGGTTGCATGATAAAGCGAGATGTTTGTTTATTACAATTTAATGGGTGAATTTGTAGAGATCTTCTTCAGTGACTATGACCAATGCAACAAATTTTAATATTCAGTTCACTAAACGACTAACAAAGTACAGCTTGGATCACCTAAGAGAAAATATAGGATTTAAGGTATGTAATGGTAGATTTAACTAAATCCGTAGCTATGCAACGATTTATTAAAACTTAAATAGAGGTGGCAATAAAAGCGTTAACTAAATCTGAAAGAAAAATGTCACTCAACAAAATAAAGTATTAACTTTAAAAATATCCCGAAATATTTTCTTTTATATAAAGTACGAATCATGCACCCATACCTTTTAAACAGATTTTCGTTTATCGTACAATTTGTAATGTACATTTTTTACCCTTTAATTTGATATATCCAATTAGTCATATTTGCAAACAACAATTATTTCCGTAAATTTTGATAAAATATGTCTGAAAACCGTCATCTTTTTAGGGTTCCGTAGCTAAATGGCAAAAAATGGAATCCTTATAGATTCGTCATGTGTCTGTCTGTCCGTCCTAATGTCACAGCCACTTTTTTCCGAAACTATAAGAGCTATACTGTTGAAACTTGGTAAGTAGATGTAAAATGTGTCCACCCTCCTGCCCCCCCGTAACTTCTAAAATAAAAGAATGATAAAACTAAAAAAATATATGATAGACATTACCTTATAAACTTCCACCGAAAATTAGTTTGAACGAGATCTAGTAAGTAGTTTTTTTTTAATACGTCATAAATCGTAAACCGCAATTTACCCTTTAAGTTTGTACGTAACCCTCAGTGCGCGAGTCCGACTCGCACTTGCCCAGTTTTTTTAAATAATATTTACTAGTCTGCGATCCCACTTGATGGTAAGCAGTGATGCAATCATTGATGGTGTAGCGCACTAGTTTATCATTCTAGCCTTGAAGACACCTAAATTATAATCGAACAGGAAGATCGCAGCAGGTAAATTGTTCCAGTCCTCCTATATACGCGGTTTGAACGACGAGGCGAAACGGTTAGTCCGCTTTCAAATAAAAAACTTTTAACTTAACTCAGATTTTTGATTTTTTCACAGCTTCAAAGGACCGCAGACCTAAAAGTATATGTTTTTAATTTCAACTTGATACCTCCCTCCTCGCGTTCCCGAGATAAAGGGTGTTTTGACAGATAGACAGACGGACAACAAAGTGATCCTACAAGGGTTCCGTTTTTCCTTTTGAGGAACAGAACCTTAAAAAAAGATCTTCCAAATTGGAAGAATTACGGTGCCACGAAACACACAAATATTATATATAGTGGTCAAGCTTAACACATCTCTTTTGGCCTCAGGGATTAAAAATGCAACCGGTCATATGCAATCAAACGAAAAAAAAGGCGAAAGTCAAACCACAAGAATGCTTAGTGATTGCAGAATTGAGGATTCGAAACGAGACCTGTCTTTAAGACGAATGCTTATGTAATACTGATTGAAATGTTGTAAGGGACCCGATTGTTTCTGTGTTAAAGAGTCGACCAGTAGCACGTTTTATTGAGCAAAACGGATTACCGATAGAGTTGAATACTTGATCGTTTACGTGGAAACTGTCCTTTGGTTTGTGCAGGGACATTTGTTTGCGTTGTTACTTTTTTTTCGGACACCAAATGTTATTTCAGTCCTTATTATATATAGTCGGCCTTATAATGTTCCCACTGTTGGGACTCAGGCCTCCTCTCTAGGAGAGGGAATGGGCCATAATCCACCACGCGGGCCCAGTGCGGGTGGATGTCTTCGAATTTTTGGTTTTAGGACATGCCGGTTTCCTCACGGTGATTTCTGTCGCCGTTTTGATATAATAGGTATATATTTTTATTCATTTGTAAAATGACATCTGGAATATTTCCAGTCTTATCATCACTAAAAATACTGGGGCCTTGCAGACTCGACAATGATAGCTAAACTGACATTAGTTAAATTCCTAAAGTAGTCCTTGAAATAACTTCCTGTTTAAGAGGAAAAATTCGAAAACCATAACATAACAAAAAAAAAACTGTAATACGTACGTAGAGACGGCGTAAATCTTGTTTTGACAACACAACTGCATATTTGAATTTTAATATTTTTTATCGTTGTAAGCATTAAACAAGCTTATTATTTAAATATTAAAGTATATAAAAGTTTTCCTCCTCGCATAATTAATATCTATAAATCGTACTCTGTCGTTACAGCATCGATAACTATGTCGAGTTTGCAGGAACTGATTCGATGTCATTGATTGTCATGGGCTACTTGAAAACCAGAAAAAAAATCATGGTTCCAGCTGCTAAGGACGCGGGTGAAATCGATTTACTTATCATAAACTCATTTCTCCAATGCCAAAATTTAAGTGGTAATCATATAAATTTCATCCTATATACGCTGATAATTAAGCTTATCTGGTTTTATCTACATTTTGCAGGTGCGTCTAATTGGTCTGGCGATAGTTACCTGAGCTGAGAACTTTGTAAGCGCACTATAAAACGACGAGACGAAGGAGATAAATTGAAGTGGTAATTAATTTTAGGAGTCTGTATTCATTGACCCGAAAATGTTTTATGTAGTTACACAATGGCTGTTGAAAAAGCCAGTATTTTGTCGAGATGGGCGATATGACTGACCCCTGTTACACACGAGTGCGAATTACTGATATATAGTTATTACAAATTAAACAACATGAAGCTTTTGTAACAAGTGGGAAAATCATCTAATGACATCCCCCGCTCTTGGGAGGAGCGGGAGAAAGTGTCAGAGTTTTACTGACTAAAACCCCACTCCTGTTCCTTCTTTGCCATTGTTCCAGGGCCCCGGGGATCTCTTTCGCATCACCCATGCCCCAGTAGGCTTCGACCCTGTTGGCCCCTACGGTTGCTGACATCATCTCCTTGAGGCGCGCGTGGAACACTACGTGCCGTCAACGACTTGTAGTGTGAAAAAGAAACCCGGGGCTCTGGGACGAATGCAACGAAGGAAACAGGAGTGGGTTTTTAGTCAGTAAAAGTCTGACACTATCCTCTCGCTCCGCCCAAGAGCGTGATTTGTCATTAGATGATTTTCCCAACTAAAAAAAAGGTCACAAAATTTATCAACCAAAACAAAACAACCCAAAGACATTAAAAACGAGACAATGACAACGTTTTACCATTAATCTCAAATGGAAAAGAAAATAAGAAAACTTCAGCAAATCCAACGGGTTTCATGATACGAGTAAAGCCATAACTATTTGTAATATACTTACGAGCAACAATATAAGTACTTTGGGAATGAAACCAATAATTCTCAGTAGGCGAGGATAAATGTATTGTTATGACTAAGTTATACAAAACACACAGTTAATAAAATTATGCGATAGTATTGAAAAATTTCCATTAGATTATTACTTTGTGAATACGATTTACGATTTTCAGATCAACGATGGATATGTAACCAAAAAGGAATATTAGGCCCGCCACAATCATGGCGGAAAGTCCCCTCTTTGAGAAGTGGCTGGAAAGACGTCACGGTGTCCTCACCTTCCGCATGACGCAGGTCCTCACCGGACATGGTAAGTTCGGGAGGTTCCTACATCGGATTCGTGCGGAAGAAACGTACCTCAAAGTGAAGTCAGCATAACCGTAGGGACCAAGTAGGGCCGGAGCCTACTGCGACCGTGGTTTGGCTTCCGAAAAGGAAACCCAAGGTATTGGAACGCCAGGCAAATAAGGAACATAGGCGTGGTTTTAATCAGTGAAAATTTGGCTAGCCACCTGCTCCACCCAAGAGCATGAGAAGTCATTGGATGATATCCCACCTAAAACAAAACCCCCAAGTCGTCGACGGTGCGTATTGTTCCACGTGCGCCTCAAGATGTCAGCAAACCTTAGGGGCCCAGCAGGATCGAAGCCTACTGGGGCCAAGGGTGGTATGAAAGGGAAACCCTGGGACGAAGGCAAGGAAAGAACAGGAGTGGGTTTTTAGTCAGTGAAAGTCTGTCACGCCCTCTCGCTCTGTCTAAAAGCGGGGGACGTCATTCGGCAATTTTCCCACCTAAAAAAAATAAATAGGGAATATGTATAATAAACATTATCTAACCAGTTTATCAATAAATATGCAAAAATAGAATAGGTACTACCTGTGAGACCAAATCGAAATTAGTAGAAAGTCAAACGAGTTATAACGATTTTAAACAATCAAATCTGTCTCTCTATAACGCCAATTTCTATGGCAGCTCTACGGACGTGGTGAACTTTGACGTCAAATTTCAATCGGACTTCTTTTTAACCCCCGACGGAAAAGAGGGGTGTTATAAGTTTGTGTTTCTGTCTGTGGCATCGTAATTACTAAACGAATAGACTGACTTTGATGCGGTTTTCTTTGTTTGAAAGCTGATGTAATCGAGATGGTTCTTAGGTACACAATTTATACAGATCTGTCCAGGTGTTCAAGGTCATTTATATTGGCAGCTTTGAAGCTTTACAATTTCGTTGTTGCAGAAGATATTAAAAAAAATGCATGTTTGTTTACTAGAGCTAAATTGATTTACTTAACCAAAAAAAAAAGCATGTCTGTTCCCTATTGCGAACTTCGTAAAATTAAAATGTCTTGATGGATTATAAATTATCGATATATCGATATATATCGGTATTTCTACTGTATCGTGGGTGAAAAGACAAACATGCCATAAACTCACATCTACACAAGACAGCCAGACCTGGAAAAAATATCTGTAGATCAAACAAATAATTGTTTTGTGCGGGAATCGAACCCACGACACGCAGCGTGGCAGCCATTTGCTCAACCACTGCACCAATCGTGCTGGCCCAAATCATGAACAGAAAATTTCTTCTGCAATGATGCGAATCAAAATTCGATAACTTATAAACTGTTCATGTCGCGCGGAAAATTTGTGAACTGATATAAACTCCTGAATATGCAATGAGTAGATATACATTGTAGGCATTTTTGTGTAATGTTTATCTCATAAAGCAGGGATGGCGAACCTATACCCACGCGTGCCAGTGGTGGCACGCGGCAATATAATTTGTGCACACTAGTGTAAGATATAGGAACAACATGGTGATGATTTGATACTGCTGTAATCACAAAAATGTTCTGTTTTATTTAATTAAATAAACAAACAGCTATAAAACATTACGCTATAAGAATTTCAGCAAAGTAAAAATTCTTTGCCGGTACGTCATGACCACCTTATTCTTTTCGTGTTTTTAGTGGCACGTTCTCTAATAAGGGTTCGCCATCCCTGTCATGGAGCATGTCAGCCCCATCGTATGTGTGATGTTAAAACTGTACCTACTCAAATAAGCCACTTATTGGTCGGTATACGCCATAGAGTTGCAAATTAAATGGAGGCTCCATTGTGACGTTTAACTTTTGTTTTATTTTACTCTATATTTTTCCCAACTTAAGTCAGTTACTCAACCGATAGTAATGAAGCCAGATCAAGCAACACAAGTCAAATGAGAGACTGAGTGACCATTTTAATGGATTATTTGTATCGCGTTTATCTGAGAGGATAAGCGACACTAGCCGATGTCAGTCCTTGGATGGGCGACTATTTTGTTTTTCTTTCTTTCCTTAATTTTTTTCTTCCTTACCCACTCTTAATAAACAATGCGCTTCACCATCAACGATTGCATCATTGCTTACCATCAGGTGGAGTCGCAGTCAAGCACTGGTTTATATAATTTAATAAAAAAATCTGATGACTTTACACCAGTAAAGGTTTCAAGTTTAACTTTCAGATAAGTTTCCATTTTGCTGGGTTTTTAGGTCTCACCTTGATAACTTTTTCATCCTATATCATCTAAAATTTCCTTTAATTTAAAAGCCAACTTATGGGGATATTGACCTGCCTCTATTAAGATCGAATTAATGTCCTTGACCTCGTTATAACCTTACTTCTTATTTATTAAGGGTCGTAAGGTAGCGTGACTAATTCTTCAATAATTCTGTTTTAGTCCCTTCAGCGCCTTTATCACAACAAGAAAATGCTGTGTGAATTAATTTTTTTCTTGTTACAGAACGGAAAAGAAAAGACGGACTGACATATCAACGAACAGTCGAAACTGCTGGGACTAGGGACGTTAAATTTTGCGCTTGACTTCCATTTATGATGCAAGCGAGCACTAACGGACTGTTCATGACTTCGGTCTTAGCGGCGAATAGCGCGGTGAGCGGCGCGGCATCGGTACGCGGCGCTATGAGCGGCGTCTCGTGGCGTGCTTCAAACATTTTGATACTTTTGATCTTACCGCTCGCAGCCCCGCGCTTAGCTACCGCTCACAGTGGCAAGGTCGTGAACGGGCCGTAAGAAGGGATTTCGGAAATTCAACTTTTAAGGGGGTGAAACGGGTCCAAAGTTGGTATGGAGAAACTTACTGTCACACGGGCGAAACCGCTAGCAGAAGCTAGCCTTCTAATACATAAAAATAGTGTTTGTTATTGAACTCTTCCGAAACGGTTTAACCAATTTTGATAAGTAGTTTTTTGTGTTTATTTGGTAGGTATAAGAATTAGTCGTAGGCTTTTTTTTTCTCCTCCCATTTTTTTCTGTAAATAATTTCTGTGACAGAGAAACGTATGTATTTCTATAAACAAGGGTGGTCTTATTATTATTGTACACAGTAGCAACATAACAAATTAACAAACGCCAATGTACATGCAACCTACTGATTGGGTTATTTATCGAAAGCTGAGCAGTTAAACCTAGATGAAACCGGACTTACGGTCTACGGAATCAATTAACAGGAAGCTCCCGTCCCAGTAATAAGCACGATAAGTTTCAAATAGATACTTATTTGATAGAAGCCAACTTATCGGAGGAAGTATCTCAATTTCAAAGTTTATCGGGCATTGATTGAACAGTACCCAATAGTAGTGGTCTCGACCACAGAATAATCACTAATTGAAGTAATAAGGTATTGAAGTCAACCCGGTCGCCGTAGAAGACGCTCTGGGCGGTGAAAGTCGCAGGGTAGTTACCGACTACCGTAGGCAGGTATAAGCTACCGTCGGCGAGCAATGGGTAGCTCGTAGTCTGGTTAGGACCAGGTTCGGGTCAAAGGCGCGTTGTGTTGTGTGTGTATGCCAGGGCTGCAGGATTGTTCGAAAGGTATTGAATGTTAACCATTATGTCAAGTGTAACAAATGCCTCTAATATTCTTTTTTTTTTTAGTTGGGCAATCATGGCGTGTCAGAATTTTACTGACTAAAACCCGGGAGATTCGTTTTCACTTAACACCATTTTCATGTCCCCAGTAGGCTTCGACAACCGCCGCCGGGATTCCGATTTCCGGCCACCGTAGGCGCGGGCTTGCGGACGGCGAGCAATGGGTGGCTTGCCGTCCAACCGTCCGGTAACCGTCCGGACCAAGCCCAAGTTGTCAACGGCGCGTGCTGTTCCACGCGTGCCTCAAGGAGATGTCAGCAACTGTAGGGGCCCAGCAGGGTCGAAGCCTACTGGGGCCAAGGGTCTGATTCTGAAAGGAAGACTCGGCCCTGGTACGAAAGGCAACGAAGAAATAGGAGTGAGTTTTTAGTCAGTAAAAGTCTGACACTATCTCCCGCCCCGCCCAAGAGCGGGGGATGTCATAAGATGATTTACACACCGAAAAAAATAAAAGTAGGCTTCGACTCTGCTGGGCCTCTACGATTTGCTGACATCTTCTTGAGGCGCGCGTAGAACACTACGCGCCTTCAACGACTTGGGCTCGGTCCGACGGTAACTGGAATGACTGTCATGCTACCCATTGCTCGGTGGTTGATAATCGGGATCGGAATCCCAGCAGCTGGGGCGTGACGGCCGTTTCCTCGCGCGTGCGGCCGCCTCCTTTGCTAGCATTACTGCTTCTTAGAAGTAGACGACAGCCGGCCATTTCTCCTCGCTCCAGACCATAGCCTGTACCTTATTATCATAAGTAGTACTTCTTTGTCCCTTTGTTCATTTGTATATTATTATCGGCATTAGCATAAAGCATAATCAGCCTTTTAATCTTCCCACTGCTGGGACTCAGGGCTCCTCTCTCTAGGGGAGGGAATGGGCTGTAATCCACCACGCGGGCCCAGTGCGGATTGATGAATTTCACATGTTTTCGAATTTTTGGTTCTAGGACATGCCGGTTTCCTTACGATGTTTTCCTTCACCGTTTTGAGAGCAGAGGTGATGAAATAAATTACACAAAGTAATGGGCCTGGCTGGGTTTGAACCCGCGACCTATAATTCGTAAGTCGGGGCCGTTACCACTCGGCCACCACTGCTCTCAGTCGGCTATATTTCACGGTATTTTCAACACAGGATACACTCCATGTAAAATTCAGCTACATTAATTTACACTTAAAATTGACCTCAATATAGCTGGGAAAAGGCTAAGTAGATTGATATTCATTTTCGATATTTTAATTAAATACAAAATTATTTTTTTCGCAGTTTCAGCACATTACACACATTGAGCACCTTAAGGTTCAAACTTACTTCGTACCAAATTTCATAAA
The DNA here is from genome assembly GCA_961205895.1 of Mythimna pallens. Classification (NCBI taxonomy): domain Eukaryota; kingdom Metazoa; phylum Arthropoda; class Insecta; order Lepidoptera; family Noctuidae; genus Mythimna; species Mythimna pallens. Next base: position 23,349,807 of record OY540825.1, on the reverse strand, counting down.
AATTGGTTCAGTAGTTTAACCGTGAAAGAGTAACAGACATACAAGAGTTACTTTCACATTTATATTATTAGTGTGGACTTTTCATATTGTATATTTCAAATTTTATCCGTTAATATTCTCCAGGCTCTCCATTTGCTAATGAATCCGTGTCCGATATCCCTGTATCCTCGATTCCTCGCTGCGTCGATGCAATATCAGCATATTGTGTTCTCCATGTAATTACATTTAGCCGAGTGCTGTAGCAAATGAAAATGCAGCTGCCAATATGGCGCCCGCTACTTTGTGTTTAATCAAAATGTTCAGCGTGGTGTTTAATCATTAGATTGATGAGATTTTTTTACGGATTTGTTTTAGTTCGATTAATAAATGTAAATAACTCGTTTATCTTTCTTATTACTGCCTCACCATCATGTATCTTTTTTTAAATTGGTTAGCCATCTAATGTTTTTTCTTACGGTGATACATCCAATGTCTTCTCTCGCACTAGGGAGGAGCGGGAAGACGTGTCAAACTTTTACTGAATAAAAACTGTTTTTGTCAGTAAAAGTCTAAAAAAAAACATAGGTTGAAACTGACTGAAACCGAACTGACCTATGTTTCTTCTTTGCCTTTTCGTACAAATATATGCCTCTCGCCATGACGTCAAAGACCATGTTGGACTTTTCTTACTTATTAGCTGCTTTGAAGTTTTATAACTTCGCTGTTGATATTTAAATAATTTAATTTGTCGTAGTTGTTCATTACAACTAAAAAGTATTTAAAATGTAAAAAAAAACCTTATTTTTAGTATTTTATGAATGTTATAACTATATAATTAGACTGGCCTGTTGGTTTAGTGGTCAGTCGTCCTGATTGCGGTTCGATTCCCACCCAATACAAATGTTTGTCAGATGAACATGATTATTTGTTCTGTGTCTGGGTGTAATTTACCTGTAATGTATATATTTATATTTAGAAATATATAAGTATGTTTATCAGTTGTCTAGAACTCGTAGCACCAACTATGCTTGGTTTGGGATGGCGTCGTGTGAAAGTTGTGAAATTATATTAAGTATAACTTTATCGTAATATTATTTTTTTTATATTTTTCAGTATTAGGCGAGATAGTGGTCAAACGCAAACCCATCTACAAAATTAAAACGGTCAATTTCAATTTTAAAAACCTAAAACAAACATTTCAAAAACCATTAAGGACGACAAAACTCCAGGCAATCTCATAAATAAGTCCTCAAATAGAGAAATACGTTTTCCGGCCAAAGGCATAGCGATATATAAAGAGGAACTAAATGAAAATAAGAGCCGACATTAATCAGGAGGTTCTCGACTCACGTAACGACGACCTTTGTGCCTGCAGGGCTCAGTAATCGACCTGGTCTCATTACACTGATGGGGAAATGTTTTTGAAGGTAACATAAGAAGAAATGTAAAGGATTGACAAATGACTCTTGTTGTAATTTCTTCAAAGAATGATTTATTTTTAGCTTCTAAAGCCTCAGACAACCAAATGTCCCCCAACATGACGCGCAATGCGGGGGGACATTTTGTCCCAGCAAAGATTGTTGGTTTACATAGCAGCCAAAAATAGATTTTTATCAGGCTTATCAAACTAAGTATTTAAGAGGGTCCTTTTTCACTCGCCTATCGTCAACATCGAGCGTAGTTTAAAAGCTTGTTACTTCTTCTAACGCAATCCAACGCGATGTTTGACGAAAATGCAACGCGAAAAAAGAGAGATAACGCCTGAAAACTCTGCTAGCAATCGGTAATTCCGTGATTTACTAGAATATTTTACAAAATTTGTTCCAGGAAATATGTTTTCTTTAAATCCCTTAAGTTTTTGAAAAAAATTGTCGTCATTAAGAATCGTGACTAAATTTGCAGTTGTCATACTTTTTTTGACTTTTTAAACTTTTGAGTAAATTATGAAGACAAGTGTCAAATAGCAGATTTTCATAGGTTTTTACTGGACTAGTTTTACACAAATTTATAAATTGATTTCAATAGAAGCATAGAAAATATCCACAAGATACCGTGTTTCCAAAATATCTAATGAAAAATGTGTAATAACAGCATAATCGCTTAAGAGCGGTTGTATGAAAAACAGTGAAAATGTATGTCGAGTCGCATCCCCTTAATAACTGAAATGCGATTTTTTCAGTTAACCCGCGACTATGTACGGCCCTGTCAATTTTGCTGACAGGTCTTTGAGGCATGGAAGTACATACTCAACAAAGCGTATAACTGGTTTATATATTCTATCCTACGAGCATATGCGTATCTAGAGTTATTTTTTAGGTGGGGCTAGCCCCTGACATGGCTTATTTTTGTGTGAAGTCATCAGTATTTTGGGTTTCATCAAAGAATTTTGAATCGGTAGCCCAATATCCTGGGGTGGGTACAAGACCATTTCGAGGAAGGCTCGCCCCCCCCCCCCCACCTATATACGCCTACGTCTACGAGAGTCATCATCATCATTTCAGCAA